>OZ014495.1:27410406-28907906 GCA_963966045.1 Xestobium rufovillosum
GTTGCTTGTTATATCATGTTGTGAAGCTGAGGTTATCTAAGTACAAACTTAAAAAATGCTCTTCTGACAGCGATTGTTTCTTCGACAAATTTTAACATCCTATATTTCAAAACCGTTGTTTGACGAAAACATTTTTTGATTACTGTCATCTTTTAAAAGTGTGTTGCACACAGAACACCCAAATAAGAACGCGCAGCTTAATGTTAAAAGTAGGAGCCGCGTTTAGCGCCATCTCTAGCTGTTTACAAGAACCAATTGTGTACAAGCGCGTGTAGATAGAATTGAAATTTAAACTTTATTTTTATTAATATTAAAAATCCAACTAAATTAAAGAAAACAAAGACTATGCATGCTTATAATATGTAGGCATCAATTTTATTTAATCAGCATTTTACATTGTAAGTAGAAACATAAATAACGCTAAAGAACGTCAAATAGGCATTCTTTAGCGTACGCAAACTAATACTAAAATCAAATGAAACTTACTTGTAAACGTTAATTACAGAATTTGCGCAATTTAGTATATTAATTCCACACCGGGAGACGTTCAAGGAAGACATTTCACAGCCGCATTGT
The DNA here is from genome assembly GCA_963966045.1 of Xestobium rufovillosum. Taxonomy (NCBI): domain Eukaryota; kingdom Metazoa; phylum Arthropoda; class Insecta; order Coleoptera; family Ptinidae; genus Xestobium; species Xestobium rufovillosum. The sequence continues at coordinate 27,410,983 of OZ014495.1, forward strand.
TACTATTTCGATATGCTAGGAAAAACTCTGCATTCGCAGAAATGTCAAAGAAGTACCTACTGACGGAAGTCAAAATATAAATGTGGCCTGCTGCTTTTTGTGCATAATTATTATTTCTTTGTTATGCACCTATTTCTGATTCAATATTATTGCGTATCAAGAAAACGTAACCATATTTAGATGTTCTGTGAACGTAACCAGGGAATATCTAAAATAACTCACAATTTTTAAATTTTTCATTTTATCTGACGATGCCGGTTGCGACAGAAATAACAACAAAGCATGCCTCGGATTAAAATTTCACGAAATCGGTAATACAGAGTTTCGACGGCAAATGTCAGAGTCAGTAGTTAGAAAATGAGAATACTGGATACGAACCCGTTCGGAGCACATAGCGCCATCGAGTTCTCGAGGTGCCATCGACTTCTTCGGCAGTGACCTTGAAAGAGACCAGAGGCTGCTGAAGGAGTCGTTGAGGCATCCGAAGAAGTGTTTTCAGCAGCGGCATCTGCAGCAGCCTCTGGTGTCTTTCAAGGTCACTGCTGAAGAAGTGGGCATGTCTTCAGCAGCGTCTGGTGTCTTTCAAGGTCATTGTTGAAGAAGTGGTGTTCAGCAGCAGCCAGGCGCATGCGCCGGGCCTATTCCTCAGATCCGTCCATCCACTTCAAGTGGGCGTGTCTGCAGCAACCTCTGGTCATTGCTGAAGAAGGGCCTCTGGTGTCTTGCCATTGCGCACCCAAGCCGCCATTTTGGGGCCTTTGGTTGTGGCTCAGGCGCCTGCGCCGGGGCTCCGCCTTCAGCAGCTTCTGGTCATTGCTGAAGAAGTGGTCTTCAGCGGCCCCCCTGGTGTCTCTCATTCTGTTGGGCCTTTGGATGTGGCTCAGGCGCCTGCGCCGAAGCTGTCGCGTACAAAGCACGTGTTGCTCACTGTTCAGGTCAGTCCATCCTGGCCCCATCCACTTCTTCGGCAATGACCAGAGGCTGCTGAAGGAGTCATGTCTTCAGCAACGGTGTCTTTGGGGCCTTTGGCCGTGGCTCAGGCGCATGCGCCGGGGTTTTCGCAAACGTTCTGGAAATGACGCCGACCGGGATTCGAACCCGGGTCCCCACGCACCGGAGCCCTCGCTCCAACCAACTGAGCTAATCGGCGGCCCACAAGCCCGTCTTTCAAATCATCCGTATATACTTATGATTGTAAACAGAAGTTACAGAATTAATATTTATTTTCTCGGAAATTTACAATTGTTTATACTAAATAAATATTGATATTAAAGTTTAAGAAAAAAGCACGTTCGCCGCCGATAAGAGATGTTATAATTGTTTTTATTATGGGAAATAACCTTTCATCTTGCCGATAGGATATGTTTGTTTAGGTTTGATCCCACGCTCTGCATGTGCATTTAATACGTTGTAGACACTACAAAGTGACCCGTTTGTTTGTTTGTATTATTACAATAAAATAACATTCTAGAATATTCTTCTGATTGTTTATTTGAAATTACTTGTTATCTTAATGCGTTTCGGACACGTGTGGGAAAAAAACATTCTAGAACATTCTCCAGTTTGTTTATTTGAAATTACTTGTTATCTTAATGCGTTTCGGACACGTGTGGGAACCATCTGATTGATATATGCAAACATCTTAGTTCTCGGTAGTAGAACATTCTACATCGCTAATTATTTGAGAACAGTAGTCTAAATTTAGGCTAACCCCTACGTAAAAACTATGTCATGTGGGGTGTCAAATTAAAGGACTCGACTAGAGGTATCGGAATATTGGGGTGGATTTTAGGGTTGGTTTTTGGGGGTGGTTTTTGGGGGTGGTTTTTGGGGGTGGTTTTTAGGATTGGTTTTTAGGGGTGGTTTTTAGGGAGTGGTTTTAGGGGTGGTTTTAGGGGTAGCTTTTAGGGGTGGTTTTTAGGGGCGGTCCTTGGGGTGGTTTTGGAGGGTGATCTTTGGGGGTGGTTTTTAGGGGTGGCCACTCACTGACCGCGCCCCCGGCCACGCTCCTTGCCCCGCCCACCTAGATCATGTAGGGTATCAAATTAATCAGCTCGATGAGACAAAAAGGAATCTATAGTTATTCTCCTACTTCCGAATTCTTATCAGTAGTTGTCTGTCTGTATGTCTGTCGGTCCGTCTGTCGGTCCGCCTGTCTGTCTGTCTGTCTGTCTGTCTGTCTGTCTGTCTGTCTGTCTCTCCGTCTGTCTGTCTGTCTGTCTGTCTGTCTGTCTGTCTGTTTGCGAATACAGCTGTCTGTTGACACAGACAGCTGTATTCGCAAACACCATGGCTGATGACACGAGCAAGAATAAGACTGCGCATGCGCACGGTTGTATGGAGAGTATTTAAGCAAGAAAATTAACGGTGCTGTCAGTTAGTACTTGTGCTTCAACAAGGGAACCGCATTTGAATAATGACACACATAAACGTAGACACGTTTCGTGTTCTGGACGGTGCTGTTTTGGATGAGTCAGCACGCCGTGTCGAGGTGCACGTACATCAGCCGTTCGTGACAACAACAACATTCAACGCCAATGACGAAATTCGCATACCAATCCACCAACAAGACGTTTACGTACTGCCGCATCTAAGCAGCATCTACATAGAGGGCAGGTTCATCAAGGGTGCAGGAGGCGGAAATGCGGCTTTAACAAATAACGCCCTCAGTTTCCTCTTTGACGACGTCCGCTATGAAATAAACGGGGTGGAGGTGGATCGAACAAAAAACGTGGGCATCACGAGCACACTGAAGGGTGTAGTTTCTCTGAATGAGGGTGAGGTAGGTGCCCTGGAGAATGCCGGCTGGACGAATACGGGAGACTCACCGAGCCACCTTATCGACGCGAACGGGAACTTTAACGTGTGCATCCCGGGAAGAATCCTGCTGGGATTCTTGGAAGATTACCCCAAAATTCTGTTAAATGTGTGTCACGAGCTCATTTTGACTCGATCGAAAAACGATAGGAACGCTTTCGTGGGTAACGAGGACACCAGAATTGAGTTGAGCAAGGTTCATTGGAGGGTGCCGTACGTCTATCCATCGGATGCTGAATACCTAAAACTTCTCAATATTGTCGAGGAAGAGAGAACGTTGCAGATATGTTTTCGCAGCTGGGAGCTGTACGAGTATCCGGTGTTGCCGCAAGCTACGAAACAAACGTGGGCCGTCAAGACTGCAACACGGTTGGAGAAACCCCGCTACGTTATTGTCGCCTTCCAGACGAATCGCAAAGCGAATTTGGACACGGATTCAAGCAAATTTGACCACTGCAATCTGACAAACGTCAAACTGTACCTGAATTCTGAGTGCTTCCCCTACGAGAATTTAAACTTGGATTTCTCCACGGGGAAATACGCCCTGCTATACGAAATGTACCAGAACTTCCAGAGTTCTTACTATGGAAAAGTTGGCGAGCCGTTATACGGCAAGGAACAGTTCAAGGATCTAGCGCCCATCGTGGTGATTGACGCATCAAAGCAGTCGGAAAGCATCAAGCCTGGACCCATAGATATGCGTCTAGAATTTGAGTCGATCGAGAATTTTCCGCCCAACACAACCGCATACTGTCTCATCCTGCATGACCGCATCGTTGAGTATACACCGGGTAATGAATCGGTCAGAAGAGTGGTATGAGAAGCTGCAGGGCTTCGATTTGCCCAGAAAATACACGCATGCCTACTCTGTATACAGATTATAGTTTTAATTATATTGATATAAAAATATATTCCACGTTTTTATTTTTGCGAAAACCCCGGCGCAGGCGCCTGGGCCACATCCAAAGGCCCAACAGCACCTAACAAAAAGATCAGTTCTGATTGGATGCTGCCCAAAACCACTCTCATTGGCTGTTGCCCCGCCCACTCTCATAGCCAGAGCCCGGCGCATGCGCCTGAGCCACGGCCAAAGGCCCCAAAGACACCGTTGCTGAAGACATGACTCCTTCAGCAGCCTCTGGTCATTGCCGAAGAAGTGGATGGGGCCAGGATGGACTGGCCTGAACAGTGAGCAACACGTGCTTGTACGCGACAGCCCCGGCGCAGGCGCCTGAGCCACATCCAAAGGCCCAACAGAATGAGAGACACCAGGGGGGCCGCTGAAGACCACTTCTTCAGCAATGACCAGAAGCTGCTGAAGGCGGAGCCCCGGCGCAGGCGCCTGAGCCACAACCAAAGGCCCCAAAATGGCGGCTTGGGTGCGCAATGGCAAGACACCAGAGGCCCTTCTTCAGCAATGACCAGAGGCTGCTGCAAACACGCCCACTTGAAGTGGATGGAGAACTCGATGGACTGATCTGAGGAATAGCCCCGGCGCATGCGCCTGGCTGCTGCTGAACACCACTTCTTCAACAATGACCTTGAAAGACACCAGACGCTGCTGAAGACATGCCCACTTCTTCAGCAGTGACCTTGAAAGACACCAGAGGCTGCTGCAGATGCCGCTGCTGAAGACACTTCTTCGGATGCCTCAACGACTCCTTCAGCAGCATCTGGTCTCTTTCAAGGTCACTGCCGAAGAAGTCGATGGCACCTCGAGAACTCGATGGCGCTATGTGCTCCGAACGGGTTCGTATCCAGTATTCTCATTTTCTAACTACTAGAGTCGTAGTGCCATCTAAAGTGGTTTACAGAAACTGAATCTAACATAGTTCAAGGTCGTGCATAACAGTGAAACCCCCCTGGTGTTGCACAAAACAGTAACTTTAAGAAATGAAAGCTACATGTAAAAAGTCAGAAACACAAATTATGACGCCCTCATAGTTCCGATGGCAGAACTACGAAATTTGGCGGCAATTTTAGCTCCATTTAAATTTGAAAGCTAGATAAAAATATATTTCATAATTTTTGGTTTTGCAGACCTAATAAAAAACGAATAAATATTAATAAAAATTTAACTATCATAAATTCAGACAAAATTCTTACAAAACAATCAGAAACAAATATCACAGATTTCACTTATCTATGTAAAAAGACAAAAATTTTTTCAGATGCTGGTCCTGTTGCTACTTAATACGATTTAGTAATGAAGCTCTTGAAATGCAGACTACTGAAAAGATCAGCTGAGGGTGAACTCTAAAGAAACAATGTTTCTTCTATAACTTAAGTTAATTTAAGATGCTGGCAACTCATCAACTGTGAGTTGTGACATAAATAATAATAATAATGTGACCAACATCTAAGAAGAAGGTTTTAGTATATTTAAATTTTTCAATTAATTTATTAAAATACTTCACATGGGATCCATGATTCGTGAAATAACGCTGTGACTCCAGGCTAAAATAAATATTAGATGGCACACGAAACACCATCATTGTTATACATTATACTTTCGTTTAAGTAATTCATTACTTGTTACACCGTCAGCGGATTCGGTGGGTAGGCAGGTATCGCATAGAATTGCCATTTTGTTGTCCTTGGATTGGGTGAGTTCGACTCCCGTAGAGGGCAGTTTCTTTTTCTTATGTTTTTACAATATATTTTTTTTACAAAAATGCGTGTGTCTGGTCTCCATCAGTTAAGAAGTCTGTTTCAAAATGCATTCCGTTAGTCTGCTTCGTTTCATAAAGTCAAAGCCAAGCCGTTGAGTTATTTTTGCGTAGATTAAAAATTTTGTTCTGTTGTTTGGAGTTTCGATAGTATTAGAAGTGGTTGTTGAACTTAGTGTAAAAGTGTGGGGTCGTTTTATTGACAGCTTAATTTAAAGAAGACTTAAAAATCAGACCTTGTTGCGTTCTTGGATGTAGTGATAAAATTGCACGGAGGTGCGGAAAATTAACAATATTTAGCATTTATAAGGTAGAAACTGATTGTGAGCGACTTGCTGCAAAAGTCGGTGATAACAAAAGCGTTTCTTAGTAGAACTGGACTGGAATATTATTTGATCAATTGTTTTTCGCGAGTCTTTTAACATAGTGCAAATTATTCATGACGCAAGAGAGGCGCCTTAGCGGTGAGAGGGTAGAAAATATCTACATTAAGAGAAATTTTAATGTTATTTTTGTTTATATACTGTTTATCTTATTATACCGAGTGTTTGGCTCATCGTCAAATTTACAAGAAGCCAATCAAAATCAAAATTACGAAGTTAACAAATAATCCCAGTCTTCTACTAGTGAAATTGGAAAAAACGCTGAAGATAATCCTCGAAGCACCATTTTCAATCAGAGATGCAGTATATGGCTCATCAGTAATAGTATCAGATTAAAATTATTAACTAGGAATTGAGAGAATAAAAATTTACATCATAAAAAAGGTGCATACAAACAAGTGCCAATCTTAAAACAATGGGGTCGCTGCACTAAGTAGAAAATCGATATAATTTTGATAGAAATAAGTAATTAGGTATTTAATGGTCCTCTGGGTTACATTTATTTACTCACCAGTAGCCCAAAATTTAAACAATGGCGATTTTAGCACGAAGCGCGCCTTCGGAGAATTAAACAGAAGCACGTGCTGCCGCCGTTACGTCATTAGCTTAGAAGCGCTTGTGATTGGTCATCTGAATTGATGTTTTGATACCCAGGAAAGCTAAAGTAACGTGGAGTGAGTCGGTAAAGTAGGGAGCAATAATGTTACAAGTAATCAGAATTTGAAATTTGGAAGTTATTTTTCTTTGTATTGGGTGTATAAATACATAGTTCTCTGTCTTTTATTTATGTGTTTCTGTTCCTATTTACTGTGTCAATTAGTATATTTGTGTACGGAAAATAGAGCAAGGTTTCGTTAAAGCCCATTTAGACAATTTACGGAAGTTAGTACCTAGTGAAATAATTGACAATTATTATTTATCCAATTTGGACTATTTCAGTGCTGAAATGAAAAACATTAAAACGAAACGGTGAGTGCTTCATTCATTAGGGAACTAGACAAACTGAAAAACAACACTGGGCACTATCTGTCAAACGACTAGACTGCCGTGATCGTTAATTATTAATTCAGTTTACGTTTGACGTTTGCGCTAGTAAGGATAAACAAACAACGATTGTAATTTTCGCCTAATATCGACAATTCTAGGCATAGCTGTGGATACGTCATCATTTAAAAGGCTTAAAGTGCCAGCGTCTTACCTTTAATGCTGATTTTAATGTCTAAAACGTTCGCTGTGATAAAAATAAAAAAATACGGGTCAAATATTTTACGAGAATCTTCGGGAAAATATGATTTTTAAAAATTGTGTAACGGCCCCATTATTCCATTTTCAAAACGGATACACAAATGGAATGTACAAGTTACCAATATACAGGGTAAGTCAGTTTTTTGTAGCAGGACTTCAGCAGTTGGTAGAAGACCTTCTCTCAACAAAAAAAGTTTCTATAAACATATGTCTTAAAATGCCTCATTTATTTGTGAGATATAGGGTGTTGAAATACACATTTTCCCGTAACTTTTCCTTAACATAAAATTACTGTTTGAATTAAAATCCTGATATTGTTTAGTGGTACTGGACCGTTCGAACAACTACTCCTCGGGCAAATACTCCGCCAGGCATTGAATAATAGAACTAAATCCAGATTTTTTGTACTACGAGACGTTTCAGACTGCTACCCCATCTAAGATGGCTTTGAAACAATCCTAATTTGTCTCCATGTACGTACGTGCTTTTAAGCAGGTCTTTGTTCAAATATTGCATGTTTTGAATGTGTATGGAAAACCGCAGACCAACTGGTTTCGTCCTTCTGGGACTCATCAGTACGGTGCTTTCCCCTACACACTCAAACCATGCAATTTAATCTTGCTATACGAGCCCAGTCGCATATGAATTGGACCAAAGGGTTATGGAATAAAATTTTGTATTTCTAAACTATTTTTTTGTTTAATTTTTATAATTTCAACAAAGTCAACTATATCACTTGATACTATGTATTGTTACAAATTAATCAACCGTATAATTATATATATCTTAATTACAATAACAAAAAAAAAAAATAAAAAAATATGTTGTAATGTCTGGCGCATATTAATTGGTCCAAATGATTTTGAAAACTTAATTACAGTTACCACTGAGTGCAGTCACCTTTTCGCCTTAACACATCATCGATTCTCTTTGGCATAGTATCCACTAATGTTTTGCAGTACTCTGGTTGAAATCCATTCCAAATTGCCACAAGTTGCTGCTTTAATTCGGGAATGGTGCGGACTGGAGCGGTTCGAAGAGCTTTTTTCATTTGGAGCCACAGAGTCTCAATTGGAGATAAGTCGGGGCTACTTAAGGTCATTTTAAAACAGGAATGTTCATTTCTGGGAACCATGATTTTATCAATTTGGCGGTATGACATGCTGCGCCGTCCTGTTGAAATATAAATTCCCCTTCTGGTAGTTGAATCTTGTCAATGGAGGGCAACAATAATTCTTCTTGTAAAATTGTTTTATACCTAGCAGCATTGATGGTACCATCAACGAAGAGAAGACGTCCAACTCCTTGTGAAGACATACATCCCCATACTATTACTGATGCCGGAAACTTAACTTTTCTTTTGAGGCAGTCTGTGTGATATTCTTCTCCTGGCATTCGAATAATTCTACTTCTTGAATCTCCAACACATACTTCAAACTTAGATTCGTCACTCCAGATAATTGAATGCCATTGCCGTTGTGTCCAGTTTTTATGCTCCCGTGCCCACAAAAGTCGGATACGTTTTTGTTTTAGAGTGAGAAGTGGTTTTTCCTTTGCCTAGAATGAAAAATGATAAGCTTGATATTTCTATATTTGACTTTGTAGAACCCATATCCCGTTTTCTTCATTTTTCTCAAACAAGTGTCCTTTAAGACTCGTCTACCAATAGCATCTGACCATTTTACAGCCATTTCCCTGGAGGAAGCTCGGCGGTCTTGTTTAATAAGTGCACGAAGAACATTCTCATCTCGTTCCGTAATCTTCGAAAGACGGCCAGTTTTAGCCTTTGTCTGAATATTCCCTGTCTTATTAAATTGTGAAATAATATTTCTCACTGTTCCTTGAGGAATGTTTAAATTTTTGGCAATTTTATGCCCAGCAAATCCATTCTTGTGGGCAGCCACAATAGAATTTCGCCATTTTGCGGTAACGCTTTCCCGCGAACCATTTTGACAACTAACTAACATCAAATGCTCAAGTAATAATGTAATTGTTTGTTTCCAACGTCCACTTAATAATATATTCGCCTCAAAAAATTGCGTATGCTATTTTGCTTGGTAAATGCATATTTACTTTATTTCGTAAGTTATGGTCCAATTAATATGCGCCAGACATAACTAACATATTTCTTTATTTTTTTTGTTATTGTAATTAAGATAAATATAATTATATGGTTGATTAATTTGTAACAATACATAGTATCAAGTAGCGTAGTTGACTTTGTTGAAATTATAAAAATTTAAAAAATATTTACTTTAGAAATACAAAATTTTATTCTATATCCCTTTGGTCCAATTCATATGCGACTGGGCTCGTATATGCTGCGGCAAAAGACTTAGTATTTGAGTACAGATAGTTCAACATTGAAATTTATCCTTCAATGTTTCCTGTGGCATAGATGGAAGGGTACCCATGAGTATTTTTATTGAAAAAATACTTACCAATTGGAATTTGCCAATTTTTATTCCAAAATATGGAAGAGCATCTAATTTTATTTGAAAAAGACCTCCTTGCTACAAATCGATAAGATGCAGCATTTTACTGATAAATATTTGTAAACAGTCAGGAATTTATTTAATAGGTATGTCAAATTTAATGTAAGATACCTAGTATTTAAAAAATAAATTCTTAACTGATTACAAATATTTCACTTTATGACGGAAAATATTTATGGTGTGTTATTTAGTAGTTAAACAGGAGTAGGAAAAATGTTTAAAAAAATCTTTTTGCTCAAATTTGTGAGGTATGAAGGATCAAAGTTAGCACTTTCAATTTCCTTAAAATTGAAGATGATGATCCACTCTATTTGTAAGCAATAATGTCTTTTATTGTTTCTAAATTTGAAAATTTTCAAAAAGCACATAATTGCGAATTATTAAATTAATACAGCAGAAATTTTTCATATAACGGTAGCACATGGCAACATCACATAGCATCACCGAGATGAGTAGTAAATCAGACTACTCTGCTTTCATTTTTATAAATATGACACTTGCCAAATTCTCGATTTTTGTGTAATAAAACTCGCATTAAAATTTTTCGCAAAAAGTATTCGAATATATAGACTTTTCGCAAAATGTATACGAATAAAGAGTACCTACCCCGATATCCCGTGTGGTGTGAGGTACTTATCGGGCGCATCCCAGGTGGCGGATAGGGAAAGGCCTTGCGATGAGTGTAAGTGAGTAAGGTTAGTAGCGACCAAGGGGTTCGTCGGACATAAAAATCTGATTGGTAGCCCTTTAAAAGTCGTTGCCGCGGACTAACCTCTCCCAACCCAAGCAGTCGAGTCGTGGCTAAGGGTCTGCACTGGGGTAAATGGCGCCGGAGTGTGTCCACCAAGTTGAGCCCTCCGTTAAACCGTGTCTTAACATGGGGACTTTGGCTTAATCATCTGGGTCAAGAGGAGACAACCTCAGTAAAAACCTAAATCCTAAGGTGGAGAGGTCCAGGCTGAGAGGATGCGTGGCTGAATAGAAGATCAGTCAACACTGGACCCGACCTCGGGGCACCAGGCGCACCCCGTTGTATGTAGCCTTTCATGCACGTAGGGGGCTCCGTGCATGGAGACCTTCTTTCCACCTTACTCGTGGGACTTAAAATGGACCAAACAGTAGAAAAAAATGTAAAAACAAACTCTGGGGAAGGGGGCTCTGAAAGGAGGGACCCACCCAAGAAGCTTTCAGGTGCCGCTCGAAGGAAGCTCCGAAAGGAGCAACTTCAGCGACAAGATAGTGGCGGAGAACCTGGGAGACCAGGGACGAAGGGACAATTAAAAACACCGGGTTCTAGTACTGGCCCAGATGTAAAAAAGGGGTCGCATCCAAAAGTAGGGGGCACTAAACTTGGGCCGCCCAACAGACGGAGTGATCACCCTGCAAGAACGTGCTCTAGGCAGGACCACTATCAATTTAGGACAACCGAACCGCAGTGATGCGCTTTCTTTAGACCCAACGAAGTCGCATCACTTCAATTCGGTCGTCATAAATTAATATTGACCCCGCTAGAGCACGTTCTTGCAGGGTGATCACTCCATCTGTTCGGTGGCCCAAGTATAAGCGCAACCGATCCGATGGTAGCACGCCCAGTTCAAGAAGAAGAGGGGTAGGGCAGCTGAACCTACTGCTTCATATGCGGCTACTTTGACGGATATTCAGGTGGCCATAATGCCTCAAGGATATCCAAGTGACGTCCTTAGTGAGGAACAGGCGGGCTTAATTAAGACCACCTTACTCCAAGCTCTGGACAAGATAACAGAGGCTGAAACTGCTCCAAGATTCTCTGGAGTAAACCTCAAAGGGGGTTTTCTCTTGATATCCTGTGCCGACCAGGTTACAAAGGACTGGCTGGTGCGGGTAGTCGGAGAAAACGAACCTTGGCCAGGTGCGAAACTTAGCACCGTTGATGCCAAGGACATGCCAAAGCCAGCCAGGGTCATGGTTTGGATCCCGGAGTCTACAGAGGAACCAGGAAAATTACTGAGGCGACTGGAGACTCAAAACCCAGGGCTTCGAACGGAAACCTGGGTGGTTGTGGATAAGAAGCTGGATCAGAAAGGACAGCAAGTTATCCTACTCATGAATGGAAGTTTATGGAAGAAGATTTAAAGCCTCCAATGCAGGCCTTACCTGAACCTCACTAGGGTTCTATTTAAGATCCTAGGCGGGGGCAAGCGTGGGAAGCCGGAGGAGATGGAAGTTGACAAAGGAGGGGCGAATAGCGAACCACTAGTGTCACCAGGGAAAGATCCCAGTAATAAGATAGGTCATCATTTTCAGTGTCCTACAGGTGAATCTGCATCACTGCAAAGCAGCTTCGGCAGCCTTGCAGAACTGCGTAAGGCTCAACAGTATTGATATTGTACTGATACAAGAACCCTAGATTTTCAGAGGGACTATCAGAGGATTAAAGATGATGGGCGACTGGGAGTAATCAGCCCAGGAGTAAACCATCCAAGAACTTGCATTTTGGCAAAGAAAGAACGTCATTTACTACCGATTTGGGAACTCAGTTCGAGAGACCTAATGATGGTAAAGTTAGACACAACCGTGGAAGGGTACAAAAGAGACCTTATGTAAGGTCCAGCGTACCTTCCGTATGACCAGCTGGGACAACCACCAACACCGGAAATAAGGAGACTGGTGCATCTTTGCGAAGAAAGCAACACACACCTTGTGCTCTGTTGTGATTCCAATGCACACCACACGGTTTGGGGGAGCACAGGAACCAACAGAAGAGGTGAATCGCTTCTAGAATTAATTATCAGCAATAATTTAGAAGTAGTCAATTGGGGAAACGAGCCTACCTTTATCACTGAGAAAAGGAGAGAAGTGATTGACATAACGATCCGTACGCCAAGAGTGTGCAGTGAAATAAGTGATTGGCATGTGTCTCAAGAACAATCACTCTCGGACCATGGGTACGTAAGATTTAAAGTAGTACTGCCACAGGGGGAAGTCAAAACATACAGGAATCCAAGAACCTGCAACTGGGATCTCTTTAGAGGGAGTAGAGCAGGCGTTGAAGGAATGTCTGTCAAGACTGCGAACACCAGGATGGAAACATTTGGTATACAGATGGGTCTAAAACTGTACGTAGTACTGGGGTGGGCATTGCTGGCAAAAGCCCAGGGAATGAAATTAGCATAAACCTGGGTAGCCTTGCGACAGTTTTCCAGGCAGAAATTACTGCAATTTTCGTATGTGCGCAGGAGATGATCAGGAGGTCCTTTCAAAACAGGAGGATCCAGATTCTCACTGACAGCCAGGCAGCACTGAAAGCTCTAGAAGCTACAAAGATACAATCCAGAACAGTAAAAGACTGTGTGGACTCGCTGGCTCATCTAGTAGTACATAACAAGGTTACTCTACGATGGGTGAAAGGCCATCAAGGAAGTGAAGGGAACGAAAAAGCAGACCTTTTAGCGAAGAAGGGAGCCAAAGTCTCGTTGATAGGGCCTGAACCTACGTGTCGTTTGGCATATCAGATAGCCAAAGAGTGATACACCTATTAAGACAAAAACATACCTCTTACTGGATGGGGACTCCTGGACTGAGGCAATCACGGATGTTCATTAGCGGACCATCCAGCAAGAGAGCTGAAGAATTAATACGACTGGGTAAGAACCAGCTGAGATGGGCAGTAGGACTATTTACGGGACACTGTTCACTTATGAGACATTTTACTACTATTGGAGTGAAGGACAATCCTGATTGCAGGATGTGTGGAGAAGAGGAGGAAACTTCTCATCACATACTATGCGAATGTCCGGCTCTTGGCGCAGCTAGACATACAAGCTTTGGAGCTATGTTTGTAGAACTAAAAATAATAGCAGATGCACCCATAAGTCTTGTCCTAAAATTTTTTGAGGGGACCGAACTTATGAGATAATCATGTATGGGGACACAATAAGCTTGAGCTTCAGTGCTAGGGGCCAGAAACCTAACCCGTAAGAAATAATAATAATACACCGATATGATGCTTATTTTGAACGAATGTGAGAATGTTGCTTTCCAAGCTGCCGAAGTTTATGCAGAGAGATTCCCAAATAGAAGACACCCTAATGGTAATGTTTTTAGACGTCTTGAACGAAGAGCACGAGGAAATGTACAATTGATGCCATTGGAAGGGGCAGACAGAGGTCGTCCATGAAACGCAGACTCCACAAAATTTAGAAACAATAAAAAACATTATTGCGTACAAATAGAGTGGATTTAACCATCATCATCTTCAGTTTTACGGAAATTGAAAGCGTTAACTTTGATTCTTCTACCTCACAAATTTGAGCAAAAAGATTTTTTTAACATTCTTCCTACGCCTGTTTAACTGTATGTACTAAATAACACACCATAAATATTTTCCGCTATTTTTGGGAGACCCTGTATTGAAAACGCTGCATCTTATTGACTTTTAACAAGCGAGTCTTTTTCAAACAAAATTAGATGCTCTTCCACATTTTTGAATAAAGATTGAAAATTACCAATTGGTTAATATATTTTTCAATAAAAAATACTCGTAGGTACCCTTTCATCTACGTCACTGGAAACACTGAACGATAGATTTCAATGTTGAACTATCTGTACTCAAGTACTAGGTCTTTTGCAGCAATATCAGGATTTTCATTCAAACTTTCGAACAGATACTTTATATTAAGGAAAAGTTAAAGGAAAATGTGCATTTCAACACCCTGTATCTCACAAATGAGGCATTCCAAGACCTATGTTTATAGGAACTTTTTTTTGAAAGAAGGTCTTCTATCAGCTATTAGGTGAAATTAATGTACTTATAAGAAATCTGGATCAAAAAGACGTACAAAAATATTATATTCAAGAATTTAGTTGACTTGAAACCAGAAATAAAAAAATAATAAGTCAACAAATATCGCTAACCAATCAAACTGAGTAATTCAACATAACCATTAGTAAATTAAGCAATAATAATTACTTAATAATAGCAAACAATTAGACGCTGCAATCGATTTTGCTTAACACTTTATTTTCACACATTACGATACAAGTGATTAGTGATTAAAATTTTAAGTACCTACTTCAGAAAATGAAAGTTTGCCAAGTTAAATACTTTACATGCTTCACTTACTGAACCTGAAGGTTTGTTAAACGATTTACAAAACGTAAATACTTTAAACTTAAATGGAAAATTACCAGGAGTACATTACGAATACGCACTTCTATTTAAAAAGGGGAAGTAATAAACACTCGCTAATTTTGCCTGCATTTTGCAGGCAAAGAATATACTAAATGCTTGGTAAAAAAATCAAAAAGCAGGATAAAATAACACAAGATGCGCCTCATCTATAAAAACATTTACAATATAAAATATACCATTTTTAGTGTAAGTTTTACATGGGAAGGGGAAAAAGTTTTGCCGTTCTCGGTCTAGTGTGCGTTGGAAACAAAAATATCGAGTACATGTCATTCCGCATCAGTCAGTCTGCAAAATTTCGCCGATATTCATAGAAAACGATCAAGTTGATAGCTAATTTAGTAGAGTGTGTAACAGAAATGGAAAAATTGGAACACCGGGTAATCATCAAATTCTTGACCAGGGAGGATGTTCACTACTCTGAAATCGAAGCAAGGTTGCAGGCAGTTTACCAGGAAGCTTCTCTATCAGAAACGACTGTTCTCCGCTGGGCAAATGAGGTTAAGCGTGGTAGAGAGGGTCTCGAAGACGATCCAGGACCGGAAGACCTGCTCTCGGTTTTTTGGGATTCACGTGGGATTTTGCTTGTTGACTTTCTTGAACACGGTCGTACAATCAACGGTGCATATTACTGTGACCTTCTGTGCAAATTGTGGGAGCAAATTAAGGCCAAACCGTGTGGTATGCTGCGAAAAGGTGTGCTCCTGCAGCATGCATCGTCTCACAAGTGTGCTGCAGCAACATCAAAAGTGGCTAAACTGGGCGTTGAAATTCAGCCCCATCCGGCCTATTTTCCCAATCTTGCACCATCTGATTTCTTTCTCTTTGGGAATCTAAAAGCTCATCTTCATGGCAAGCATTTCAGGGAAGATGAGATCTTGAAAGCTGAGGTCACTTCATGGTTTGAAGTTCAAAATGCAGACTTTTACAAGGAAGGGATTTTCAAGTTGAAACATTGCTAGGTAGTGTGTTGAGTGGGCAGGCGATTACATAGAGAAGACATAATAAGCTGTATGACTGTTTTCAGAATTAAACTATTAGTGGTTTCTCGAGAACGGCAAAACTTTTTCCCCTTCCCATGTAGTCGCCATTTGTGAAATCTGCAGGCTCAAAAATATTAATGCTCAATAACTCAAGTTCACTATTAACTCAAATCTTGTACAAGTATCGTAAACAAATTGCGGCACGAGCGGCTACCTACCCGACTGGACATGATGCGAGTGTCAATCCCTGGACAGTTTGCGCATTTGTTCCATACAAACATATTTCTAATTTACATATGAATCTTATACAATCAAATGGCTGAGACTCGCTCTGGCCTCCGATCAATTGACAAAAATATTTAAATAAAACGTTATATATTGGTAGTTCGCGGAGTAATTATTTGTTTCATCATGAAGTTCTACCAAAAAGTAAAACAAGAAAATATTAACTACATAATATTTTTTGTTTGAAAAATGAAATGGAAGAACATATTACAAACATCCACCACGATTATCAATCCCGCGTCCAGTGGATTAGTGGTCTGCTGCACAATCTATTACCCCACCATGGTAATGACTTCGGAGCTTAACCAGGCACTACTTAAACACATGTTTTCTTGATAACACAGAATAGTCGAGGTTGATCAAATAAACTTGCGCATTCATTTTACAGGTGTCCTAGAATTAGGGTGCCAGAGACTTTAACAGTAGATTTTACCTCCAAAAACGCGAGACAAAGTTCATATAAACATACCTGGAAAAATGCTTTATACAGAAGATACAGGGTGTTGAAGGTATGGTCACAACATAATATGCTGTGGTGTGGCCATGAAGATGGTTTTCTATAAATATTTTCGCCACTTTTAAAGACAACTAAATCAAATTTTAGACAACTACTAAACTTTTTACATTTCATAAGATAGTCCGAAAATTATTCTTCAGGGGTGGGTAAAATTGGGGCATCTGGAGCTTCCTGAGCAATAAGCCAGCTTTGCATTGAAGAAAATGGAAATATTTTCAAGCAGTTATTGGAACCGTTCGGTTTTAAACATTAATTTGCGTACAATATTAATTGGTAGTCGACACGTTTTGTTTTCCATGGCTAAATTATTGAATTTTATCATTGGTTCCGCTAGTAAAATAATTTTTTAAATCGATATTATTCAAAAACAGTGCATCCTATGGGAAGGAGACAATTGGACATTTTTTAGTAAAAGGTGTCCAAATTTTTCAAATTTTGGTTTCAAATTTGGAAAAAGTCTTCACATAAAAAAGTTGGGGCAATTATTGTTTTCAGGCCCCAGAATACCAGATTTCAATTTTTTTGGTGGATTCTGAAAGAACAGGTCAGCGAAACTATCTCTTACTGTGAAACATGTGGAGTCTCTAACTTGTAAGAAAAACCAAAATAAGAAACAGAATGACTTCATACGAAGCCACCGTAATATAGAAAGCCTAGCACATCGCCCCACTCCTCGAATGAAACGTCACAAACGGTGGTGGCTCTCCAGGCGCTCCCGGTCGCGACTATTCGTATTACTGCATAAGAATGCAATAATAATGCAATGGCAACATATTACATTTTTTATTATAACTGAACAAGTAACTAATTTTACAACTTTAGATGCCAAAATATTGTTGCGTTCCTTTGTGTAGGAGCAATTACGTTTGTACAAGTGAAAAATATCCGTGCTTCGATTTCCCAAAGACACAAGCTAAATTCGAATTGCGGTTACGTCGCATTCGTCGCAAAATTTCCTGCGAGCGAAATTTTCAGTACCTAGTAGATACGTGCAAAACAAATAATGAAAGTTAACGTCATACAGAACAACTATAAACACCAGAAATAGGTGCTATTTTTTAAGTTTTCTATAAACATTCTCTCGGATTTGCGCTTAGTTATTACTTATAACAATTACTATGTTTGGGTTTGTTAGGGCACAGTTCTCTATGTAATAGCTGGTTGAAATGAGGGAAAATAGTGGCTCAAATTAAATAAAAGTTTGTGTAGAAAAAGTATTGAATAAATCGGCGTTTGATAAAATTGTTTTTAAGGGAACAATAAATTAGGGCTGATATTAAAAAAAATTACGTATTCACCGAATATGTTAATTTAGTCATTTGCCCAACTAGAAATGAGTTTTTTTATTTAAGGGCTTCTTATTCGTCTTCAATACACTTGTTTAATAAAACGAGGCAATATAATTAGTAAACCCTACATTATTGACTTTGCGAATACTATTACACCTAAATAAGAACAAAGAAATTGGTGACCTACTTCTACTCTTTTACCAAAGCTGTTGACTCCGAGGTTGACTCTTTGCAGTGCCATTTTGTCTTAAGTTTTAACTATTAATAGATTATTTTACCTAGATAATTGCAACGTATTGACAGTAATATAATTACGAAACTACAATTCATTAAAAAAAAATTACTATTTCCCAATATTAAGCCGAGAAACTCTACCCGTAGTATATGCTCGCCAGACAGAAATCTACAACCGCGTGTGACGTCACCAGAGCAGGGTACAGGCTTTCCATATTACGGTGGCTTCGCTTCATATCACATGTTATTTTTAAAGGTCTGAAATCCTTTCGAAGTAATTTATGTGAATCGTAAAGGTACAACTGTAGAGTAGACATGAAACATTCTGACTTTCAACCACTGTATTTGAAAAATAAGAAATTGTAAAAATACCAAATCTGACATTTTACGATATTTTGAGGTGGAAACCTGGGGTTATGACAATTTATATCTTCCTCTTCTAATATATAAAAATCTCGTGTCACGGTGTTTGTGGTCGCACTCCTCCGAAACGGCTCGACCGATTTTTAGGAATTTTTTTTTGTACATTTGGTAGGTATGAGAATAGGTCGTAAAGTATTTTTCACCCTCCTACCCCCACCCCCCATTTTTTATCGCGATTTTAGTATTTTTGTATGAACAATATTCAAATAATTGCAATTTTTTTGTACATTTGGTAGGTATGAGAATAGGTCGTAAAGTATTCTTCACCCTCCTACCCCCACCCCCCATTTTTTAATCGCGATTTTAGTATTTTTGTAT
Source organism: Xestobium rufovillosum (assembly GCA_963966045.1). NCBI lineage: Eukaryota > Metazoa > Arthropoda > Insecta > Coleoptera > Ptinidae > Xestobium > Xestobium rufovillosum. The sequence continues at coordinate 27,429,808 of OZ014495.1, forward strand.
GAACAATATTCAAATAATTGAAATTTTTTGTACATTTGGTAGGTATGAGAATAGGTCGTAAAATATTTTTCACCCTTCTACCCCCACCCCCCCCATTTTTTAATCGCGATTTTAGTATTTTTGTATGAACAATATCCAAATAATTGAAATTTTTTTGTACATTTGGTAGGTATGAGAATATGTCATAAAGTATTTTTCACCCTCCTACCCCCACCCGCCATATTTTATTCGCGAATTTAGTATTTTTGTATTAACAATCTGTATACATGTATAAAAAATCGGGTTCTAGGATTTTTTTTTAATGGCTGGACCAATTTTGATAAAAAATTTTGTGTGTGTTGGAGTGGGTCCCTGGATGGTTTACATTCACAATTTATTATTGGACCCAGTAGGTTGCGTTGCAATCGGGTTCCAGGAGTTTTTTTGAACGGCTGGACTGATTTTGATTAAATTTTGTGTATGTGTTGGAGTGGGTCCCTGGATGGTTTACATTCACAATTAGACCCGGTAGGTGGCGCTGCAATCAGGTTCTAGGATTTAAAAAAAAAAAATTAATGTCGGGCAGGACAACGTCTACCGGGCCCGCTAGTATTTCAATATATTTTGATCTCCAAAGTTTACGGAAACTTTATTTGAAAGAACTGATGCCCATGTGTTCTCTGAAAGTCATCCCGAAAATAAAAATAGGAAATTAGAAATTGGAGGAAGTGTATGTCACAATTCTCAGCATTTTAGGGTTTTGGCCAAATAATGCTGTGCAACAGAGACTAGAATGTTGTTCTGTAGCTGGCAATATTCGTTTTGTTTTTAGCCATATGAGTTTGTCATTCTGCTAGAATGTATACAAAATCAGGACATAATTCCAATCAAAAGTGATAATGTCGGTTATAGCGAACCTGCACGAGCCACTGTGAACGGTTCGTTATATCTGAAGTTCCTAGTAATCGTCAAGTTATTAAAGAAGAGAAAATTTAAAAAATGTACAGCAATAGCTTTATTTTAGATTTTAATTTTGCCGTCTTCATACCTGGTAATGTAGGGAGGAAGAACTCTGTCACATATCACAGTATACAGTAATTCCACAGTGCCGTAGGACTTTGATTTCCGCGGCTCAGATTTGTTACACAGTGCTATTGCTGCATGCGTCCAATACCCGCCGTCCGTGAACTGATCACCAAACTCGCAGCAAAACTTGATAGCTCCATACTGGCAGGTGAAAACAAAAATAGCACGTGTTCAATGTGAAATGAACCAATGCGCACATTTATAAAAAACAAAACTTGAACTACAAAGCCAGCGCCACTGAAACTATTGGATATGATATACTGTGGTAATATGTGACATCTCTATATTAAAAGAGATGTACACAAAATTATGAATATAGAAAGCATCGATAAAAACTTGTTTTATTTTTTTATTAAGAATCCGGCAAAGCAGGTCAAAAGTTACACCTGCGGGGCATCGGGTCGGTGAGGTACCCGTTAGAAATTGGAGCAAACTATCAGCTGTGTTGCAATACCGTCATGCTAAACACATTTATGGACACAAGAACAATGCACATTCAAAGCCCACGCTTTCGGTACCTAGTAAATGTGACGACGCTCTGAGTTTACGCTCACTCGATGCCTGGCGGCAGCACATACCAAGGCATATTTTGCGTTTGCAGTGCTCTCGCTGTACCACGATTAAACCTTCATCCTAGTAAATTTAGCAACACGAAAGACTGATTATGGTAGAAGAAGGTATATTTTATGTCTCTATTGAAACAACTTTTCGAAAACTGTAAATCTCTTGGCGCTATGCACGAGTGAAGTTGATCAATTTCATGAGTGACACTTTCTAAGATAAAATTTTTAACTTTTCTTTTTATAGAAGCCTAAAATAAAGTTTCGTTTATAAACTGTCCAAAATTGAACACTTCAATTTTTCACCGTTTAGAAATGAGCATAGTACTACGAAGTCAGTTTTCAGGTTCATTTTAAAGGGGTTTGCCGAACTCTTAACTTTATGGAAATGGCGAGACACAAAGGCCGCTCTTACAACGTACTTAACGTATTTAAATTCCCAAGAAAAACAATAGAAACTACAAAAATGTATATTGTTTTTCCTACGACCCCCTAGGAAAGCATACAGAATAGTAGGCCGGAAACTTGACAATTGCGTTACCCGTACGTTAAACTCAAAACTGTGATGTAATTTTTGAAAATCGCACAGTTCATTCATATTTTGTAGTCAGCTTTGAGACTTTGACGTTTACTGAATAAATATCCTGTTGCGTCTCTTTTTAAATCTAATAATTTTTTATCAGAAAAATCTCTTGAAAGGTGCGGCAGTTGAACATTTTAATGGCTACTCCGTAGAATATCTAAATATTTTATATAGGTACGAACTGGTCATATTATGAATTGGCGGACAAGAGAACAAATCAACGTGTCATTCATGAGCTGATCGGAATTATTGTAATATTATGCATTATGCTCATAGTAAGTTAGTAGGCTACTTGGAAATTTTGACATCTATTAACATATACAACAAATCCTTAAATAAAGTTACTGTTTTATGAATAAATTTATCTTCTTAAGGGGTCGTAGGAAAAATAGTGTACATAACTCGATGGAAAGTGTATTTCCTATAAACTCGCGTCATTTTCTGTATGAAATTTGTCACTTTCCATGCTCGTTACGTAAACTACTATTACACATACAGTAAATCAATCGACTGCGTACAGGCAAGATCCTGCCCAATCGTAACATAATTGCGTATTCCCACCGCTCACCATCACTCGATCAGTTTACTGTACCTACGTATGTGGGTACATATTCACATCTATGCTCGTTACGTCAACTACTATTACACATACAGTAAATCAATCGACTGCGTACAGGCAAGATCCTGCCCAATCGCAACATAATTGCATATTCCCACCGCTCACCATCACTCGATCAGTTTACTGTACCTACGTATGTGGGAACATATTCACATCTATTCATTGGTTTAAGAGGTAGGAGAAGGTTCATTCAAATATATTTCTACATGCCTAAAACTGTTTAGAATACGTGAAGGCGCAGTTCGTTTCTGTAAAAAAATTTAGCTGTAGAATTCGTAATTTTATAGTTTTCTAGAGTCTCATCTTTCCTTCCAACCGACCGTCGACTTTTTTGTTCACACTCTTCACTTTGTTTTCTATCCGTTTGTAAATTGCTAAATTATTTTATACATAGTTTGCACAGTAGAAAGTAAAATCTCTCCAATTTTGTATATTTACATCACTGCTTGTCGCCACTATTTCTATCAATCAGTTTCTAGCACGCAACAGAAGAAACAAGAGAGCAAATTTCCAAGTTACTGACAGGCCCGCATTTGTGCACAACTTAACTTTATGATTCCCTGAATTTGATGTTCGGAGGTTTGCTATAAGCAATAACTTCGACTATTTATAATTTAAAAAGCAGACCGCTACACATGAAATTTGGTTATATCCTGCGTCGTTAAAAGAGGACAAAATTACAATGGATTTATGGCAGTGCTAGTGCCTTTTATAACACATAGTTATATGCAGAGGTTCACTATAAGCGAGGTCGTTGTAGGTGAACATTACTGTATTTATGTTATGCACATTGTAATAGCTACATACTTATAACAAAATTGTAAATTTCAAAAAAATATATTTAAATGCAGTTCCATAGGATGTTGATACTTAATACTTGGAACAGCGGGGTAATTTGGAACAAACCTTCACATGTTTAAATTTAGCAGGCTAAATTTATTTTAAACTATTTTTGTATTAATTGACCTCATTAATAGAAATACAAAATTAATTATGTCATAAAAACTCTATTATAAATATTATTTTTTAAAAAGGTTTAGTGCGTTCCAAGTATCCATGTTTACTATGATTTGGACCGCTACCAAATGAGAGTTTTAAGTTTACAATTTGTCGGATAGCACAGAACATTTTATTTATTTATTTTTTATTGTTTGGGAAATGTTTTTGTACTTCAAATTCAAAGATATACATATATTTAGTATGCAGTTGGGCCGACCCTGCGGTATTCTTTGTTTAATATCTTTAGTGCTTCTACCATCTCGAGTTATTTTACTTTCTAAATAGCAGAAATCCGTGACTTCCTCTATCTTCTCATTTCCTATTTGTATTTCAGTTTTAGTTCTATTTTCACAACCTCTACACACCAAAATTTTGGTTTTATTTTAATTTTCATGCTGTAGCCCTCTGTCGAAACTGTTTCCATTTCATTAAAAGCCATTCCTAGTTCTTCTTTGCTATATGTTAACACTGCTTTATCATCTGCAAATCTGAGCATGTTAATAGTTTGACCATGTACATACATTAATCCCTGAGGCTGTTCTGTCCTTAACAATATTAATCGCAGCTTCGATATATAAGTTGAAAACTAGAGGTGACAATGCACATTCCTGTCTCACTCCCTTCCGGATATCTACTTCTCTTCGTTCCTGCTCAAATTCTATAACTGCCTTTTGCTCTTTATAGAGATTATGTATTATTCTTGTCCATATATTTCATCCCTAAGTACCTTACTGAGCACTTCAAACATCCTCCCCCATTTTACGTTGTCGAAGGCTTTTTTTAAATCTACAAATCCTATATAGACGCTCTTTCCCTTTGCTACTGTTTTTTCTATAATTACTCGTAAAGCTAGAATGGCCTCGCTTGTACCTCTATTTCGTCTAAATCCGAACTGATCTAATATTTCTTCTCTTTTCTCCATCCTTCTTTGCACAATTCTAGTTAGAATTTTTGATGCCTAGGAAGTTAAACCGATAGTTCTAAAATTTTTGCACTTATTCGCGCCTTTCCGTTTTGGTAGAGCGACTATGATGTTCCTTTTGTAATCTTCTGGAATCTCACCTGTCTCGTATATACGGCTAACTAGTTTAAATAAACGCTCTATTACCCCTTGACCTGCACAATTTAAAATTTCCTCCTGCAATCCGTCTACACCTGGTGATTGTTTTTTAAACTTTCTAATGCTAGCTCAAACTTTTCCCTTATTATGGGACAGCCTAGGTTATCCCTCTCTACACTGATTTCCTTTTCTAATATATCTCGTATATCTCCTAGTTCTTGTCCTGCATATAAGACTCCAAAATATTCCTTCCACCTATCTGCCTTTTCCTCTCTTCCGATTAGGATTTCACCTGCTTCGTTTCTAATGTTCTTGCTGCTAGATCCAATTTCTCTGAAATTTCTCCTAATTATTTTATACGCTTCGTCAGATTTTCCTACTTCGAACTTATGTTCCACTTCTTTGCATTTGTTATCAATCCACTGTTCTTTCGCTTTCCTATATTTCCGAATAATTTCCCACTAGACTGATTTATACCTTTGTCTCCTTCCTTCATCTAGTTATGTTTTCATCTCTCATCTACTAGAGTCACAATATCCCTTGTTATTCAGGGTTTTCTACTTTCACTCTGTTTGTGACCCAACAACTGCATTAAGGTCTCCTACAATTATTAAATTTTCATGTCCCTTTACAGACTCTAGCACATATTCGATATCGCTATAAACTGCCTCTACAGCCTCATCACTATATGTAATTAGATGTGGGCATATTATACCTGTATTATTATCATCTTTACAGGTTTCAAATTTAACCTAACCATAACTACCCTGTCATTTTTCTGTAAGAAATTTTCTGCACCTTGCCCTATTTTCTTCTTCGTAACAATTCCTACTCCCGAATTTCCACCTATCGACCCTGTGTGTATTACTCTAAAATCTCCGCTCCAAAAGTCTCCAGCTTCTGGCCACCGCACCTCACTGATGAATTTATTATTATCAAACAAAATGCATTTTTTCCAATTACGGAAATAACTCAAAAATGACTTGTTTTAGCTATAGGGTCATCTCATAGCATAGATTTTTTAGTAAATTATCCAGTCGACACGTGTTCGCTGACAACGTCAGCATCTTCAGGAAATATTACGTATTCAAAAAGACACTGGAATATTGCAATTTGCTGCACACTAAGGTCTGGTTGTTCAAAAAAAGTAACACAGACCTAAAGCCCTGGTTTTTAAGACCCCGACGGAATCCGTCGACACACTGCGCTGTCACAATTTTACTGAATTATGTTTGTTGCTAAGTTACACCAATAAAAAACTAAGAATTTTCTGCCATTCAAACAGCGACAGACTTAAAATACGGCAAACGAAATTCCGACGACGGAAAGTTGTTAAAAACCAGGGCTTAAGTCTGGCACCAGTTTCGTTGCTATGATACAAACCTATCAGAAAGCCGGGTATCATAGCCACAAAGCCGGTGTCAGAATTAAGTCGGTGTTGTTTTTTTTGAACAACTGGGCCTAAGTGTAAGAAATTACAGTTTTAAAATATTGAATTGATAGCTACAATATGAGCCATCATTCAAGTTTTTGTCTTATTCCGAACAAAAGTTATGGCGAATTTTCAAATGTTTGTTAGCGGCCAAAATTGTAGAAATTAATGTTTATCGCGAAAGCTAAAAATGATAAGTGTACAAGCCGTTAACAAATGTCGTTCAAAATTCAGCGAGGAGTCCAAAAAAGTACAAATATATTGAGTGTTCTATTTAAAATAACACAGTTGATAGCTACTTTCGGTAGAACCGAAAGTGGAAAGCTGAAAGTAATTTTCCTGAGGAAAACAGAATAAACTATGTTTTGATCTACCATAACTACCCCAGTGCCAAGCAACCACTACCATGGCAAAATGTAATCACAATTTAAATGGTCAATGTGTATTTAAGTTGATCATAAATTATCACCCCCTTCGCACCTGATTAAAATTTTTAAACAAGAATTCCTTATAAATGGCATCTCTGTTGTTTACAATTATCCAGCCACTTTTCAACAGCGGTTCCAACACATTGTTCCTCTCTTCTGCTGTTAATTTTCCAGCCTAAAACCGAGAAAATCAATAAATACAAATAATACATTCAACAACTTGTTGATTATTTGATTACTGATGGATAAATTCAAAAGCTTTTTATATACTATTTTCAAGTTTCTTATTTTAGTTTATTTTAATTACTTACCATTTTGCTTGCTGTAGTGCTCAAATTTGATATGTGGTCGGGCAACCCGTGAAAGTATCTTGTAGCACTAATGAGGTCATTTTTTCTCGACCTAACCGCCGATACCCTTGCCGTTATCATGACTAATTATTGCCTTTAAATATAATTAATAACAAGCATTTATAATAAAAATTATCTCGTTTAAGCAATAATTAATAACCACTCTTGAAATTTGAATGTATAGGTACGACTTCTTAAAAGTTAAAAGCTCATAACAAAGCCAAGGTAAAAACATAGGTATACAATAAAAAGTGTGATAAAAGATAAAACATGAAATAAAACGTAGAAATGTGTTAGGTATTTAATAAAAAATTGTTACTGGGAATAAATAAAAATGAAAATATTGAAAACTCAAAACAATAGTGGTTAGTGGTGGAGAACTATCGATAGTGATATCGATTATTATCGATAGTTCTCAGGTGGAACCAATGATGTACATCCACATATTTAAAGTATGTGTGTACATCCCTCAGTGTGACAAGAGACCTAATAGTAGCTCCAGTTGCATGCAATATGCATGCGCACGCATTTTGGAAGTGTAAAAAAAGCTAAAGCTGAGAGAACGCATTTTTGAAGCAGACCATTTACTTGCCCTCTCGCACCAGACACACGCATTTTTTGGAAAAAAGATGATGTAAAAACAAGCAAAATATATCAAACCCCTACGGGATCAGAACTCGTCTAGCCGTAGGAGAACAACATGGCAGTTCTGGTACGATACCCGAATACCCACCGAGATCGTTTGCGATGTCTTCCAATAACGAATTACTAGAAAACAAAGAAAAGAAGAGTTTTGGTTCGTTCACACACAGCAACCGCATATCATGATTTCGCTCTTTTGGAGCTGATCAGTACGGTGCAGCTGTGTGCGAACAAACCAAAAACAACATCTAATCTATAAAGGCGAGCGGGCCACCTCAGCAAGCGAGCGGAAACTCCGAAAAGTTGGCTCTCGCTCACTGATCGTCCCCCTCTAAGCATTACAGGTACAATGCCGAAGAACACATGAAATAACAATTCGACCCGAACTTGCTCCAACAACTACTCCTCGGGCAAACACCCCGACAGGCATTGAACTACAGAGCAAGTCCTTGACGAGGGCGTGTACTGGACGGTGGCAAAACATCTGGAAACACTCTGCCATCAACTAATGCAGTATTGAGAATCCGATGTGCCCCTAGCGTACACAAAAGCGGTACAAGGCCCCGCTGAATACAGCCTGAAAATTACTAGAAAACAAAGAAAAGAAGAGTTTTGGTTCGTTCACACACAGCAACCGCATATCATGATTTCGCTCTTTTGGAGCTCATCAGTACGCTGCAGCTGTGTGCGAAGAAACCAAAAACAACATCTAATCTATAAAGGCGAGCGGGCCACATCAGCAAGCGAGCGGAAACTCCGAAAAGTTGGCTCTCGCTCACTGATCGTCCCCCTCTAAGCATTACAGGTACAATGCCGAAGAACACATGAAATAACAATTCGACCCGAACTTGCTCCAACAACTACTCCTCGGGCAAACACCCCGACAGGCATTGAACTACAGAGCAAGTCCTTGACGAGGGCGTGTACTGGACGGTGGCAAAAAATATGGAAACACTCTGCCATCAACTAATGCAGTATTGAGAATCCGATGTGCCCCTAGCGTACACAAAAGCGGTACAAGGCCCCGCTGAATACGGCCTGAAAATTACTAGAAAACAAAGAAAAGAAGAGTTTTGGTTCGTTCACACACAGCAACCGCATATCATGATTTCGCTCTTTTGGAGCTGATCAGTACGGTGCAGCTGTGTGCGAACAAACCAAAAACAACATCTAATCTATAAAGGCGAGCGGGCCACCTCAGCAAGCGAGCGGAAACTCCGAAAAGTTGGCTCTCGCTCACTGATCGTCCCCCCTCTAAGCATTACAGGTACAATGCCGAAGAACACATGAAATAACAATTCGACCCGAACTTGCTCCAACAACTACTCCTCGGGCAAACACCCCGACAGGCATTGAACTACAGAGCAAGTCCTTGACGAGGGCGTGTACTGGACGGTGGCAAAACATCTGGAAACACTCTGCCATCAACTAATGCAGTATTGAGAATCCGATGTGCCCCTAGCGTACACAAAAGCGGTACAAGGCCCCGCTGAATACAGCCTGAAAATTACTAGAAAACAAAGAAAAGAAGAGTTTTGGTTCGTTCACACACAGCAACCGCATATCATGATTTCGCTCTTTTGGAGCTCATCAGTACGCTGCAGCTGTGTGCGAAGAAACCAAAAACAACATCTAATCTATAAAGGCGAGCGGGCCACATCAGCAAGCGAGCGGAAACTCCGAAAAGTTGGCTCTCGCTCACTGATCGTCCCCCTCTAAGCATTACTGGTACAATGCCGAAGAACACATGAAATAACAATTCGACCCGAACTTGCTCCAACAACTACTCCTCGGGCAAACACCCCGACAGGCATTGAACTACAGAGCAAGTCCTTGACGAGGGCGTGTACTGGACGGTGGCAAAAAATATGGAAACACTCTGCCATCAACTAATGCAGTATTGAGAATCCGATGTGCCCCTAGCGTACACAAAAGCGGTACAAGGCCCCGCTGAATACGGCCTGAAAATTACTAGAAAACAAAGAAAAGAAGAGTTTTGGTTCGTTCACACACAGCAACCGCATATCATGATTTCGCTCTTTTGGAGCTGATCAGTACGGTGCAGCTGTGTGCGAACAAACCAAAAACAACATCTAATCTATAAAGGCGAGCGGGCCACCTCAGCAAGCGAGCGGGAACTCCGAAAAGTTGGCTCTCGCTCACTGATCGTCCCCCTCTAAGCATTACAGGTACAATGCCGAAGAACACATGAAATAACAATTCGACCCGAACTTGCTCCAACAACTACTTACTCCTCGGGCAAACACCCCGACAGGCATTGAACTACAGAGCAAGTCCTTGACGAGGGCGTGTACTGGACGGTGGCAAAACATCTGGAAACACTCTGCTATCAACTAATGCAGTATTGAGAATCCGATGTGCCCCTAGTGTACACAAAAGCGGTACAAGGCCCCGCTGAATACGACCTGAAAATTACTAGAAAACAAAGAAAAGAAGAGTTTTGGTTCGTTCACACACAGCAACCGCATATCATGATTTCGCTCTTTTGGAGCTCGTCAGTACGCTGCAGCTGTGTGCGAAGAAACCAAAAACAACATCTAATCTATAAAGGCGAGCGGGCCACATCAGCAAGCGAGCGGAAACTCCGAAAAGTTGGCTCTCGCTCACTGATCGTCCCCCTCTAAGCATTACAGGTACGATGCCGAAGAACACATGAAATAACAATTCGACCCGAACTTGCTCCAACAACTACTCCTCGGACAAACACCCCGACAGGCATTGAACTACAGAGCAAGTCCTCGACGAGGGCGTGTACTGGACGGTGGCAAAACATCTGGAAACACTCTGCTATCAACTAATGCAGTATTGAGAATCCGATGTGCCCCTAGCGTACACAAAAGCGGTACAAGGCCCCGCTGAATACGGCCTGAAAATTACTAGAAAACAAAGAAAAGAAGAGTTTTGGTTCGTTCACACACAGCAACCGCATATCATGATTTCGCTCTTTTGGAGCTCATCAGTACGGTGCAGCTGTGTGCGAACAAACCAAAAACAACATCTAATCTATAAAGGCGAGCGGGCCATCTCAGCAAGCGAGCGGAAACTCCGAAAAGTTGGCTCTCGCGCGCTCACTGATCGTCCCCCTCTAAGCATTACAGGTACAATGCCGAAGAACACATGAAATAACAATTCGACCCGAACTTACTCCAACAACTACTCCTCGGGCAAACACCCCGACAGGCATTGAGCTACTTAAGTAATTAATAACGAATTACTTAAGTCATTTTACTGATATATTGTAATGGTCACGCCACATGCGTATTGTATGCAACCGGGAGCTACTATTAAGATCTCCTAGTGTGACGATGTACCAGGTTGTCATAAACTCTTTTTATTATTGATGTAGACTTCTGGAAGGGAGCAGGGAAAAATCGAGTCGGTACGGGGTAGCTTTATTAAAATTCTATTTTATTCCTCAGGGATTAAAATTAACTATTTTGTTTTTCACTGGTTAAACATACTCGCGTCTAGGGCCTGAACTGCAACCACAGATTAAAGACTGCAGCTGAAGTGCCTGACAGCCGCATACAAGTAAAAGTTGTGTATGCCTGCGAAAGATGAGATTCAAATTACTTTTTTATCATAGTATTATAGTCTCGTTATGAACTTGCATGCAAAAATATTTGAATTATTTATGTAGGAGTAGGAGACTCTCTTTTTTGCAGCGCGACCCTCTAAACGCACATGCTCAATAATAACCATGTGTTTTTCAAGCGATGAATTATCTTTGAATGGAGTAATATCATAAACGCTAACGACTGAGACCATAGTCACCTATAGGTGGCTATGCTGAGACTTACAATGCTTCGCTCGATTTGCTTCGCTCCGCTTGACCTTAACCTAACAAATTTTTCTGTAAAAAGTGTAAAACGGGATCAATCGAAAATGCAAACATCGGATTTGATCAACTGTTTGCGTTGATCGCATGCAGCTGTCAGGCACTTGCGTTGCAGGTCATGCCCTAGACCCGCGCCTAGACGCTTAATTTTTATGTAACCAGTATGTGTTATGTGGCCTCGTTCGGCTAGGTTCGGGCCTATTTTTCCACCGCAAGACCGTAACACGTGTTGTAGTATACTATAAGGTATTTTTCGCGACATACCAAGTATGTTGCGGTATGTGCGGTTTGTGTAACCGATTCATTAACGCGAGAAATGGAATGAGAGGGGAGCAGGGTTGTTCTTGTCAGTACAATTGTACTGATTCCAGTACAATGCCTTTAAATGCAGTACAACAGTACAAATTCAACCATTTTCAGTACAATTTATTAAAACTGAAACAAAATCCAATATAATGCATAAAAATATAAACTATTCTTTTATTTGGCTTATGTCGTTTGTCCTATACGATACACCAAAGAATATACGTAAGTAACGTAATACGTGTACGTATCAACGTATCTAATCTACATCTGGTGATATTTATTGTTCCCCAAGTTGCCAGTTGCCACTTCCCAAGTCCCAACCAGCAAGTGCGTTGGTTGGTACAGCTGTTTATCTATATTCCGGAATGTATTCTTTTTCTTTTCTAGAATAAATGAACCAAATAAAAAAGTTTTTTTTATTAAATTCAGATTATTTTTTTAATTAAGTACATAATATGTACTTTAATGAATAATTCAGTACTTATGCTTATGTTGGCAAAACCAAATTTTACTAATTTTATATTAGTACCCATATAGAGAAAATTGGAAAAGAAACAAAAATTACATTCATACAGCAGACTAAATTAACAGGAGGCAGGTATTTATAATAAAAAAAATAATTATCTCTGACGCACAGACTACTGTTATGTCACCCAATATGTTAGAAAAATGGTCAAATATGTGACCGATGACCATGTGCAGTACAAAAGTACCAAAAATCAGTACATTGGTACAAATGACATCACCGCGGTATGTGCTTCCAACATACCGCACCTTACCGAGCTTTAAGCACGGTTTGTTCCGGTTGGTGTGCTATGGCGGATGACAGCCGCGAAGAGACATTACGATATTATCATTATCAAAGAAATGTTCGCATTTTCTTTTTCTTACTGTATATACACCTGCTCCGTCCATCATCAATTCGTGGTACATGAAAATCAACAAATTTTTATTTTCACCTTCCGTAATATTGTGAGGTTAGATTGCAACAAAAACAATTTCTCCATACCACTCATATTTTCGCGGCACTCACAGAAATCGACTACATTTCAATGGGGGGGATGACTTTGTGCTAACCAAAGTCATACCGGGCGGTTACTTGGGGTTAGTCGCGAAAAATACCTTTATTTACACCTCAATTCGAAGGTGTCAGGTAATGGACGACATAAGTGGCGCGTAACAAACGTCAGATTTTCATTCCAAACAAAACAAAGCCACGTGAATGTCTGAAAAAGTAATTTGTAAACGAGAAATAATAATGTTACACAAGCAAGAGTAGTAATAGGCTTCACACATTTTGTAGTTCCGTCACATACGTTTTAACCTAACCTCTGAAATATAATTGATCATTTTAGAATGTCGTCACACAATTCGGGACCTAAGTGCCTCCGTCATACGTCAGATTTTCATTCCAAACAAAACAAAAGCATGTGCCATTTGACGTTTATCGATATTATTTACAACGTCTTAAACTAGTTTTTGCAATATAATTATAGACGTTTTGCAGTGAAAACAGTTTATTTTCAATTTGTGTGTTGGGCTTACGCGTAAAAACTTGAAAACAACTATATGTAATTATAATTATATTTTAGAGGTTAGGTTAAAACGTCAGAAAGCACGTGGCTTTGTTTTGTTTGGAATGAAAATCTGACGTTTGTGACGTGCCGCTTATCTCCCGAATTGACAGCTGGAGGGCACCACATACTTAGATAAATATACCGCCTTTGGACCATTGCGCATCAATTCCGGTCATGCAATAAAAAGGGATAGAAAATTACGCCATTTTTACATACTCGCGGTTGATTGGTGGATGTGGTCCAATCAAATCTGGAGTTGCTTGCTGGCTCAACAACTGACAAGTGTCAAGTAACATAACCAAAGAAAATATTGTTTGTTTAGTTACTTATGTTCTTTGGTTTCACGTTTTGAATGTGGTTTAAAATCCCATACATTTATTATTCTGATCAGTTGGAATAGTTTAAGTGTTCTTTTTTTGTGTGAAGTTTTCATCTCCTAGTGCACCCATATACCTGCTGTTCCTTTTGGAATCAAACTCGTTTAAAACTAACATAATTTTGACGTAAAAATATAGATTGTGAATGTTTCCTGAGTCAGCCTTTTTATTCCACGTGATTGGAGCCTGATGTTTTGACTTGGAAGCACAGTTGCTGAAGCCACCGAGACCCAGGTTGCGGACATACAAACAGAGCACGGGATCATCGTGATTTGTGCGTGGAATTGGACTAGTTCATTTTTATTTGTATCAAACATGCACAATAAATTGTGATTTTTATGTAATTTGTCGAATTTTTCAATTGCTATTCTTACAAGGTCAATAAAAATACAGTGGAACTCCCATAAGTCAAATCTCAATCTCAAGGGACGCAAAAAAAAATTGAGTTAAAGAAACTTCGAGTTTAAGAACATTTTATTAAAATTTCCATACATTGCATTATTCACAAAATAACATATAACGTAACTATACACAATATACCCATACAAAATGCAGGTTATTACAATTCTGTAACCAATCAAATCATTGTTTAATAAAAAAGTGTAATTTTGCACTGTTTTTGATGACATAACTGTTCATTTTCACAAAATTGCTGTACAGACCTTCACTTGCACACAAAAAATTAAAAATGTTACAAACTGTCACCTAACTGATTAGTTGTTGGTATTGTTATCCCAGTCTCAACGCCTTCACTTTCATTTTCTTCGTTGCCTTTGCTGTCGGACATTTCGCAATTAGACGAGTGACATTTTAAACTAGACAAAATGTCATCATTAGTTGGAAATTCTGCAATTTGGATGTCGTCGTCGATGGCAATGTTCTTCTACGTCAATATCTTCCATCTGTACCGATTCCCTGTATTTCGCAAGCGTTGCCTTTAATTAATATCTTCCATTTGTACCGATTCCCTGTATTTCGCAAGCGTTGCCTTTAATTAATATCTTCCATTTGTACCGATTCCCTGCATTTCGCAAGCGTTGCTTTTAATTCAATAAGACTAAGATCATCTTCATCCAACGAATGATCTTCATTTTCACGAATGTCGGGAGAATCCGGCTTTCTTAAAACAATTCTGAATTGTTGTTGCTGAGACATCTGTATCCCATGCTCTTGATATTTCTCTAATAGCATCTAAAGTTACCGCTAATGTTCTATGATCCTCCATGGCAGCGATAGTTTGTTTCAGAATCCATTTCCGGTAATTCATCTTCAGGTTCAAAGTATGAGAACTTGATTGACTGGAAACTCTCATAATGTACTGCTCAGCGAAGTTAATGAGTCTAGAGCTCTATATGTACATACCTATAATCAAATTGTTAATATAATAACAACTTTGTACGACTAGACACAAAATTTTCTTCTTACAAAAGAAAATATAAATTCATGTCCAAAATACCTGCTCTTACCATATATTACAAAGTTACATTCTCCGTGACAAGAAGCTTTATTAACAACAATGTGCTTATCAAAATATTGTGGTTTCTTCTTACTGAAAATTCTTGGGTTATGTTGTTTGACAGCTAAAGTAGGAAAAAATGGCGCCAAGGTCAAGTTTCAATTTTACAAGTGTAGTTGCACTCTCTCAAGCGATATAGTGATCTATATATGTGGAGGGCACACATTTGTTTGTTTAAATTAAAGATTATTGGAGGGAAGAAGAGGAGGAATTACAAAGCAGATGTTTGTGTTACTATTTGGCACCAAAACAGGAGGCGTAACTTAAACTTTGTCGCTTTACGTCGAGAATTGAACGAAAATTCTTAAAATGATATGACTGGTTGCACTATTGCAAACGTTGTTTCGTTATTTTGAGTTAAAAAACATGAACTCTAAACATCACCACTTTGTTTGGCACCAAATCTGCTCAGATTTTGGTAGCATCTCACGTGCATAACGTTATGTATCCATACTCTGCCCTCCGACTGAAAATGGCGGCCTGTCAAAATCAGGCCATTCTAAAACAACAGACACTAATAGTAGCTCCCGGTTGCATACAATACGCATGCGGCGTGACCATTACCTATATCAATATTATAACGTTTAAGTAATACGTTCTTGGAACACATCGGCAACGATCTCGGTGGGTGTTCGGGGATCGTACAGAACTGCCGTGTTGGTCTCCTACGGCTGGACGAGTTCTGATCCCGCACGGGTCCCGCATATTTTGTTTGTTTCTACATTATCTTTTTGCCAAAATATGCGTGTGTCTGGTGCGAAAGGGCAAGTAAGGGCTTTGTTTAAAATGCGTTCTCTCAGCTTTAGTTTTTTTACACTTCCAAAATGCGTGCGCATGCGTATTGTATGCAACCGGTAGCTACTATTAAGATCACGTTCTAAAACAGTCTATTATAGTTGTTTTCAAAGTTTTTACACGTAAGCCCAATACACAAATTGAAAATAAACTGTTTTCACTGCAAAACGCCTATAATTATGTTGCAAAAACTAGTTTAAGACGTTTTAAATAATATCGATAAACGTCAAATGGCACGTGCTTTTGTTTTGATTGGAATGAAAATCTGACGTATGACACGGAGGCACTTATGTCCCCTATTCCCTGCGTGTTCGGATGGCTAATGCGCTGTTTTCGTAATCGAGATATCCCTGGATCAAAACCTACGTATTTTGTTGCTGTCTTTTGTTGTTGTTGTTGTTGTTGTTGTTGTTGTTGTTTTTTTTGTTGCTGGTTTCTTGCATTCACTCCGAATTCAGGTTTAAGGTTTTACACCTCAGAATCTGTGTGTCTGGTAATTACATTCTAAGAAAACAGAGTTTTTTAAATTTTTTGTGATAATACTAACACTTAAGCTGCGTATACATACAGCGAATGACGACGGACGAAAGGAAGCGAACGAATTAGGACGAATGTGATTCGCATTCGATATAAAAATAGGTGTGTTTGCAAACGTTTGCTGATTGTCGTGGGTACAAATAGAATCAGTGAATGCAAGCGAATTCCGAAACACGTATACACTATGAACAGAGAATGCCAGCACGCGAGCGAATCTTCTTTGATGTACCGCCTAGTGAGCGAACCTTGGCAAAAGCGAACACATGTGTTTGTTGATGCTCGTTTCCGTTTGTTTCTCCGTACACATTTAGCAAATTTGTTCGTTCGTTAATATTCGTTCGCCGTCGTTCCCTATATGTGTACGCGGCTTTAGCACCCAAATCCAGCCAAGCGAGTTTCCCATACGTATACTGGTTACATAAAGAAATCACACGCCCTACGCAAGTATGCCTAGAATCGAATACTCTCAAGTCTCAAGCTTTGCATTCGAATACTCCCGTCACTAATGTGACATGTGAAATTTTTGTGGTTAGGATCGCAGAGAACTTAAATTTGATTGCATGAAAATGGATAATAACACATTAAATGATATATTTGGACAATTTACAAAAAATATTAGAAAACCAGAAGTATTCTTAGTGTAAGTATTCAACAAAACAATTTAATTTTACTACCCATTTTAACTCGTATTTAGTTCTTCAGATGCTAAACACCAAAATCATCTTAAACAGTTATTGAAACAACAGTATGATATTGCTAAGAATGCTGAATGGAGTACAACGAAATCAAATTCCTTGCCAGAATTAATCACAGGCAATTTTGATTTAGAACAGATTTGGCAACAAATTGAACTCTTAAATGAAGATAATATAGACAGATCAGTAGCAGTCATTAGTAAATTGGTTACAAAGAAAGATGGTTTAGTCTTCCCCAGTTTAAATTCACTTTTATCAGCTGATAATGGTGAAGCTTCAACTTCTGATTTAGGTGAAAACGAGGGTGAAGATTTAGATGCCGCTGAAGGTGCAACAGATTATCAGAACGAAAGTGAGGATTTGCAAAGTGAAAGTGATGAAGAAAGTGGTAATGAAGAAATAAATCATGTGCAACATGGGAAATCATCCATTGTTGACGACCAGTTTTTCAAATTAGGTGAAATGGAACAGTTTCTCCAAAAACAAGAATCTGGCCAGGCTGAAGCTGGGTCTGAAGAGTCTGAATCTGAAGCCAGCATTGATTTATTCGAGGATACTAATGAAGATGAAGAGGAGGATGAGAAACAAAAAAATCCTCGTTATAAAGATTTTTTTAGACATAAAGAAGATGAGTCTAAGAAACCGAAGCGAAACAAATTCTTTGACGAAGAAGTTCAAGACGAAGATCTTGCAAAGTCTACTTTACAACTTAGAGAAGGAAGATTGAAAACAAGAATAGATGATATAGAAGAGCAGGCTTTAAGAGAGAAACCTTGGCAATTAAAGGGTGAAATAACAGCAGATGGGAGACCACAAAACTCCTTATTGGAAGAGGTCGTCGATTTTGATCTAATTTCAAGACCTGGTAATACATTTAATAATAAATCAGTAGACACTTAGATAATTGATTTCAGTCAAGTAAATAAGGATAGCATTTTAGATTATTTAAAATTTTTGCTAGTTTTTCCACATAAAAGTGGGATTGATGTAATTTTTTACAGAACTCGGCAACTCTGCATTTAATGGATTAAATTAATCTGTAACTATGAGTGTCAATTTGAAAGTTAAAAGATCACATGCGCTTTAACATGAGTGATCTATAAAATTGCCACTAGTGGTTAATATGCGTAAGCTTGAGTAAAATTACTTAAAAATTCCAGGCCAATTATATTTGGCAAGATTATTTTATGTATCTGTTTATTTCCAAACCTTCAATAACCCATTATTTACTTCCAGTACATGTCAACTTCACGACATTCATTTGAAAGTTGTAATAACACACTTTACAGCATTGGTGCGATAAAGATGCCAAAGACATCTTTATGACATGCATTTTGTGAAGTGAATTTCACGGCAAACTGACATTAAAATAAAATTAGATAAAATTGAGTTACCGATTGTAAACACTGCTTAATTGCAAAATTTGTGTAATTTGATATATTAACACAACTCCTGGAGTTGAAGGCATTTAATAGCCACGTTGCTGCACTCTCGATATCTGATTAAAAACTTTCTTATGTAGGATTTTTGCAGAGTTGACAAAGTATGTGACGGAACTACAAAATGTGTGAAGCCTATTACTACTCTTGCTTGTGTAACATTATTATTTCTCGTTTACAAATTATTTTTTAAGACATTCATTTGAATGTTGATAATGGATAAAATGGTGTACGATACTCGAATCATAATTTCATATTACGATACTCGATGGGTTATCAAACTCGGCCTTTGCCCTCATTTCAAAATTTTTTCATCTCGTATCGTAATATGAACTGTTATGATACTTGTTTTGTAAATAACTATTAATTGACAAAGAAAAGTATTTGACTTAGACCTTAGAATAGTTTGAAAACTGAGCAAAACCCGAGGCAAAACCACTAGATATTCTACAATTTACATCTCTAAATTCCTCGGTAAATTCATAATGATGGCAACTTATTGACAAGGAAAATTATCAATAGTAATATCATGAGAGTGAATAAATATTCGAAAACTCAGTGATAGACAATAGTAATAGATATTGTCAAATGGCAAAGAGTCTGAGAAGTAGACTGTAGAATTATTTTCCATTTATGGAACTTTTGAGTGATAACTATTTTTCTGAATTTGAGATGAAGCTAAATTTTGATTTTCAATCGTTTTATCAGTTTGAAAGCCATTACCTACCTACATTTGACAAATAAGTAATACACTCCGCACAAAAATTATCCCATTGCAACGATACTTATGTCTTCTGTTGTGCAACGGTACTTTTTATCTTACTTTCGGTACCAACTAAACCTGGATACGGTCGGTTGGACATGTAATCGTCGACAATACCCTTGAGCTCTTTGTAGAAGAAAGGGTAGGGTTCTCTATTGCTAAACGGTGATAAACAGAACACAGGAACAACTTAAAGTCAACTCTATTACTTTAACTATTTACACTTTAGATGATAAAATCAAATATATATACAAAATATTTACAGGGAAAATTAATACAGGACTTCGCAGTAATTTATATTCTCAAGTCGGTCTGTAAGGTACAAGTTAATAATTAAATGAGTTGTTCGCCGGGCGAACCTCTCATTGAATTCTGGTGTCCTGATACACGTCGAACGTCCGGCTTGCGATCTGTACAATATAGGTCTGGTTCTCTGGACATTACGTCGCAGCATTGAAATGCACTTCAGTCGGTGGTTTAGGTACGGGATCTTCGGTGTCGCACTCCAGTGCAATCCCTTCGGGGAGGCCACTAACCAATATGTAATGGATATACGTCCTACCATACACCGGCTGCCTCCAGGTTTGGGTGGAAACCGGTCACCACAAAGAAATCCCAGGTGGCTATAAATAACCAGCGGAGAAAACGTAATTAAGTGGTTCCTACCCCTGCTAGAGAGCTCCGATTTCGGTAGATCCGTTGCCGTACAACCAGTCAGCTCCAACCACATTGGTTGGATAATGTTTAAATATTGCTAGACAAGCTAGCAATAAATAACCATATAGGCACTTACATGAAAACGGTAGCGGAGGATATATATGTAGATCGAACAGCGAAATGAGAACGTTCAAGTACTGCCTTCTGCCTTCTGGAGCACCCACTTTTATAAGCTGAGAGGGGGCTTCGGCGGTGGTTGATTTCGAGATTTTCCAGTGGGGGCATTGGTGTCGTCTGCACCAATTGTGACGTTGATCCATCGCGTCATACACGGGTCGTGTGCAAACATTTGCTATCGCACATCTTTCTTCTCAACGGCGCGCGCTTGCTGCTCCCATCCATTTTCCTTCTGGATCACGGTGTGGCGTCAGAACGTCCAAAGCAAACACTAATCAATTTTGATTATTCAGTGTGTTTACTTTTGCAATGTTACACGTTGCGAACTATTCCTTCGTGTCTCAGAAGGTGCCCTACCATCCTATCCTTCCTATTCTTTATTGTCTTCCATACCTTTCGCTTTTCCCTAACTCTTTCTAATACCTCCCTATTGCCAACCCTATTTATCTACGGAATCTTCATTATGCGTCTGTAGCACCACATTTCAAATGCTTCTATTCTTTTTCGATTCGCTTCTCCTATTGTCCAAGTTTCGCACCCGTACAATGCCGAACTCCATACATATGTCATTAAGAGTCTCTTCCGTGTTTCTACATTAACTGTTTCCGAGCATAACAGTTGTTTCTTTTTGTTAAATGTAAGTCTGTCCTGTGCTATTCTTTGTTTTATATCTAGTGCTCCTACCATCGCAAGTTATTTGATTTCATAAACAGCAGAAATTCACGACTTCTTCTATCTTCCCATTTCCTATTTGTATTTTAGTTTTAGTTCTATTTGGCACTCCTACATACCAAAATTTTGGTTTCTTTTTCATTGATCTTCATGCCGTAACCCTCTGTCAAAGCTGTTTCCATTTCGAAAATGGTTGGCATTCTGAATACGGTTATATTATAGAAGTCCCCAAGCAGAATCGAAATCTACTGTCAAAAATATGACCTTCTATTTAAAAAAATGAAGTTGGCAGCCGTTTTTGGTGTAACCGGAAGTTCCATAAATTCGAAAATATTTTCATTGAAAAGTTTGTAGGCGTTTATGTATAAGTTCAAATTTTCAGAATGGGCAATCGGTCAACTTTATTTTATTTCACAATTAGAAAGAACTTGTCAAAATATTTGACCCGTGTTTTTCTTTCTTCACCTAGGGCACACATTAACCGAGAAAAAATTAATAAAAATCGTCCCTTGTATGTGACTGACATAATAAAAGTTGAAATATATCTCTGTTTAACACAAGTGCAGCTGCAAGGGGCATGACGACACTTTTGCCACTTGCTGTCGAATAAATTTTGTGGCAAAATGGCATTGTTTAAGTGCTTCCTAAAATTAAGTGTTCAAATTTTAATAATTTTTACATTTATGTGGGGTGTTAATTGGGTATAATCTTTGGTTTAAGAGCAAAATTTTGTAAAAATATTGTTATTGTCTGATTGCTCATTGTAAATGCGTTTTATCAGGAAATATCTATAGTCAATGGTTTCCATGAATCACCCTGTATGTTTAATAATTATCTACATAAGAACATAAATACAAAGCAGATGCTATGTATATCTTGTTAAACTGCACTGCTAAAAAAGACACGTACAAAAACAATCTTGCAAATATTTTTCTTAACTTAATTTTCTGTCTTTGTAGAATGACAAATATACAATCACAATGATGCCAAATTTGAATTGTTGAAGACAAACAGGAACCACCGGTTTTTACTTAAAATATAAGCTATCGGATATTTCTTATTGTCACTATATAAATAATTATCCTGTTTTGTGCCATTATAAAGTTGAACATTTTCTCCATATGATTTTACTATTTCAAGTACTAAAAGACGTGGGTGAAAGTAATGTAATATTATAAATCACATTCTAATAAGTCATTTTAATTATTAAAAGCACCGTTAACATCAAATATTTTAATTGTGGCGTTCCGATGTGTGTCAACTACTATAATTGTGTCGAAGAAACAGATATAATAGATAACACACTGTGACTTAAGCGAAGTGTTTATATTGGCCAATTTGACGATCAAAAAGATAATAAGAAAAATTTATTTTACAGCGCCGGTAATAACTAAGGAAACTACAATATACTTAGAAGATGTCATTCGTCAAAGGATAAAGGATAAAGTTTTTGATAGCGTTGTGAGGAAAGAAAAACCTGTAGAAACACCATGGGAATATAAGAAGAAACTTATGTTGGACCAAGAAAAAAGTAAAGAATCACTTGCACAAATTTACGAGAAGGAATATTTGCAGCAGAAGGAGGCTTTAGATCCAGAAGCTGCCAATAAAGAAGAAGAAGAACCAGAATTACACAGAGATATAAGAACAATGATGCATGAATTGTTTTCTAAATTAGACGCTCTGTCTAATTTCCACTTCACACCAAAACCGGCTGCGCCAGAAATAAAGATAGTTACAAATTTGCCAGCACTTAGTATGGAGGAAGTTGCCCCAGTTACTAATAGTGAAGCATCTCTATTAGCACCCGAAGAAGTTAAAAAGAAATTTAAAGGAGATTTAATAGGTAATTTTCACTATTTTATCAGTTATGGGAACTTGTTTTATTTTTCCTTGCTAAAATTGTAGGAAAAAAAGAAAGGACTGACACTGATAAAAAGCGAGAAAGAAGAAAGAAGAAATTGAAGCAGCAAATTCACGCCCAAGTGAAAAAGAAGCGGGATGAGAAGAAACTTGGATTGGCTAATAAACATAATAAAGGAAAAGTTGAAAAAAGTTTGAATCTGGCATCGAAACACAGAAATGTTGAAAAGGTACCTACTAAATATTTTTTGCTGCCGTAGAATAGATTTTTTCCGCTTTTGCATTATTTCATTCTTTTAAATAGGCTTGAGTGTTAGTTTCTGCTTTTGTGCCTTTATGAAGTTGACAAATATCGCTACCAAAAAATAGCCAATACTGGTTATGTCAGATCTAGTATACTGTAATTCCATGTAATATGAAATTTTAAAATGGCCTAAAATAGGTAAAATTGTTGCAAGGAAAACTTGTTTGTTTTTACCTTAAGAATTTGTACTTCGTAGTGAAAAAAAATCTTGAATAAACTAGCGCAATAAGCAACAGGCATTCCATACATTTCTGAAAAAAGAATTACCTAATTTCTTTTTTATATTTTTACAGATGGATGAATCTGTTTATACTAAACCTATTAAATCATCAACCGCATTTTTTACAACACTTGAAGAAGAAGTGAAAACTAGCATAAAATCTAAGACACAGGTAAAAAGAAGACAAGATAGTAAACACGATGTAAAAAGATTAAAATTGTAAATTATATATTTTATTTATAATTTTTTAAGTAGTTTATTTTTTATTAATTGCACTGTCTGCAAGAGAAGTTATTAGAGAAAAGATTAAAAAAGGGAAAGTAATAGCTTTCCATTCTTAAAAAATCGGTGCTGGCCGATATATTCGCTCTGCTATTGGTTCTTGGTCGGAGGTTATTAATATCCCAATAGTGTTTATTACTTCTAATCGGTACTAAAACCTGACCTCGGAGCGTAGGCATGACATCATGTCACGAACAGCGAAGCAGCGGCAAGTTCATTCGCCGGGCCTCCCAAATCTCACAACGCCTGTATTAGGTACACCCTTGAAGTGTATAATAAATTGTAGAAGTTTGGAAGTTTTGGTATACAGGATGTCCCAAAACGTTTTACACAGATTATAGCTCCAAAACTACAACAGATAACGAAATGGAACAAAAACCACTTTGTAGTGTTGATGAAGGAGTACACAACTCGAAGAACGTAACCACCCCCGGGGCTGCCGCCTCCGACATACCGCCCCTAATTATTTTTTTAAATAGCACCCTGTATATTCTGTGAAGGATCGTGACGAATTCAAATTCTCTACCTAACATTATTTTTGAAATTTAAAATTGACCCATCAATGGTGGAGCAAACAGATTTTAAAATCGGCCATGGAATTATTAACATTTATTGGAACTGATATAAGCAAATGACTACCGGCTACAGGCGTAAATGTCGAAGTTAAGTTGAGTTTTGTGTTGTGTTCTGAAAGGCCTGCTTGTGGACAAGCGGCATGTAGAAGAAATTTATTGCCCAGGTTAGAAATGTGTGTTGCTGCAGAAGGACTCCAATTTGAACATTTGATCAACTGATTATGTTATCACATTATTAGTGTTATTAGTGTAACTTATTTTAAACTTTCTCTTTAATAGTTTTAATAATTCCACAGCGGGGTGGTTTGTCGGAAATGGCGGCCCCCGGGGGTGGTTACGTTCTTGGGGTTGTATACTCCTTCATCAACACTACAAAGTTGTTTTTGTTCCATTTCGTTATGTGTTACAGTTTGGAGCTATAACCTGTGTAAAACGTTCTGGGACACCCTATATAGGGTAGGTAAGTAGCTATATGCCCATTCTTCAAATATCGATTTTATAATAATTGTAGTATTTGCAAAATAACAAGTAAAACTAACAATTGCGTATACAAGATTGTGTAAGTACTTATAGTAGAGTCAACGTGAAAGTTTATCTTGATGTTCGCTGTACATTGAAAGGTAAAAATGTATCGAGTACGTTTTCGGATGCTATTTGGGGTGTATAACGACCCCCTAAATTCGTCTGGCGATATCGATGTCCAACACACCCCCAGGGGGTAAAAACTGAAAAAACGAGGAATTTAGAATATTTGATTTGCTATCCGGCAGTAAAAAAGTTTTTCTGTTTCGTCAAGTAATAAGGGAGTAATAACTAATTTCCGTCCAAAGTTTAACATTAGACGAACGGAAGAATATTTACTAAAATCGCTTGTAGCTCCATTATTATTCGTGTTTCGATTTCTGACAAAATTGAGAAATGCCTACACCGCGATAACTTTTTAACGACTCAAGATATCGAAAAAATTCAAAAAGTAAATGTTGTAGTTTGATGCTTTTGCAAGGCAAGGGTTTTTGAAATTTTGAAATCGAACAATAAATAAGGAAGATATTGTCAATTTACTTCAGGGATGTAAAAGCCGCCGCCGCGAAGCGCGCACTCTGTCTCTACTTTCGCCCGTTTCCCATCTCATTCTGACGGACTCCTCCGTGCCCCACCATGGCCCGCAAGCCTTGTACATAGTATCGTACTCGCCCATACCCGGCGTCTGCATTGCTTGTATTGGGGAATGGTGATTAATTAATTATCAATTAATTTCGTGCTATTTTCATTTTCGTGAATTTGGCATCTTCAAGTGTTACAACAGACGATGAACTATTACATAAATTTAAGCTAAAAACAAAACAATTAAGGCGTGATGATAACAAATGAGCAATATGCAAAAAAGGCGGAAAACTGGAGGAATCTACTCTAAAAACTATGAAAACCATTAAAAGATCGGTGAAAATGAGACTTGATGTGCAAACTTACAATAAAGACCTGAGAGTGCTTAGTGATAAAATAAATAATTCGTTAAGTTAAGGTGCGGCACAGGAACTGTTACTCCTCGTTTACAAGCGTGAAAAACATTTCCACGGCAATGAAAAATTAAAAGCAAAGAGTATAGGAAATAAAGATGTAGGTAGGTAACCGAAACAATGACAGACAGAAAGCCAATAAATTGCGATACCGCAAGCCAAATTTTAATATTAATTTATGTGTTTCCTGTAAAAAAATGAAGAAGGGTAAATCTTTGAGGCAGGTGTCGACAACGAATTTCAGTAATAAACGTTAATTCCAAATTCCATAGTAATTGTTTCGCGGTAGAGTGGAAAATATATAGTAGCAAATCTGAATCTAAGGTAGCTTCAGTGGATGACTGTGCAAGTCAAAACGATAAAGGGAGTGAGACCTCGCAAAAATTGTTGGGGAAATAAAGGAAGAGGACCTACTTATATAATTCCGCTGCAGTTTACGACCGATATGCGCTAATGCGTTAGCTTGAATCCGCAGTATTTCCTGAGGAAACTGAAAATGATTATATCGTTTTTGTCAAATCTTATAAAAGTAATGAAGCTACTGTACCAAAAATTACAAAATATGTAATATTCATAAGAAGTTGAAATGCTTAAAGAATCAGCGGAATTCTATTATATACTTTTCCTTTGGATATGCCTTGCTTTATTTCCCCAACAGTTTTTTGCTAGGTCTCAAGCCCTTTATCGTTTGACTTGTACAGTCATCCATAGAAGCTAATTTAGATTCAGATTTGCTACTATATTTTTCCACTCTACCGCGAAACAATTACTAGATATGGTATTTGACTTCAGCAGCGATTAAATCTAATGTGTTACTTTTTTAAAAAGGCTATAATTAACGGTAGCTATGTCGAGAAGTTTATTACTGAAATTCGTTGTCGACACCTGGCTCACAGATTTACCTTTCTTCAATTTTTGGCAGGAAACACATAAATTGATATTAAAATTCGGCTTGTGGTATCGCAATTTATTGGCTTTCTGTCTGTCATTGTTTCGGTTACCTACCTACATCTTTATTTCCTATACTCTTTGCTTTTAATTTTTCATTGCCGTGGAAATGTTTTTCACGCTTGTAAACGAGGAGTAACAGTTCCTGTGCCGCACCTTAACTTAACGAATTATTTATTTTATCACTAAGCACTCTCAGGTCTTTATTGTAAGTTTGCACATCAAGTCTCATTTTCACCGATCTTTTAATGGTTTTCATAGTTTTTAGAGTAGATTCCTCCAGTTTTCCGCCTTTTTTGCATATTGCTCATTTGTTATCATCACGCCTTAATTGTTTTGTTTTTAGCTTAAATTTATGTAATAGTTCATCGTCTGTTGTAACACTTGAAGATGCCAAATTCACGAAAATGAAAATAGCAGGAAATTAATTAATAATTAATTAATCACCATTCCCCAATACAAGCAATGCAGACGCCGGGTATGGGCGAGTACGATACTACAAGGCTTGTGGGCCATGGTGGGGCACGGAGGAGTCCGTCAGAATGAGATGGGAAACGGGCGAAAGTAGAGACAGAGTGCGCGCTTCGCGGCGGCGGCTTTTACATCCCTGGAGTAAATTGGCAATATCTTCCTTATTTATTGTTCGATTTCAAAATTTCAAAAACCCTTGCCTTGCAGAAGCATCAGACTACAACATTTACTTTTTGAATTTTTTCGATATCTTGTGTCGTTAAAAAGTTATCGCGGTGCAGGCATTTCTCAATTTTGTCAGAAATCGAAACACGAATAATAATGGAGCTACAAGCGATTTTAGTAAATATTCTTCCGTTCGTCTAATGTTAAACTTTGGACGGAAATTAGTTATTACTCCCTTATTACTTGACGAAACAGAAAAACTTTTTTTCTGCCGGATAGCAAATCAAATATTCTAAATTCCTCGTTTTTTCAGTTTTTACCCCCTGGGGGTGTGTTGGACATCGATATCGCCAGACGAATTTAGGGGGTCGTTATACACCCCAAATAGCATCCGAAAACGTACTCGATACATTTTTACCTTTCAATGTACAGCGAACATGATTTCTAGACGAATTTTTCAAGCGCGCGAACTCTACTATTATTATTGTACTTAACAATAATCTACACTGCCGGAAAAAATCTAGGGATATTTTTAAAATGCGCAATAAAATGTAAATTAAATAAAATCTGTCATAGCCAATGTGTTTATAAGAAATATTTGAGTGCGTCGCAGTGCGCAATGACAAGAAAAGATAGGCAATTGTTTTAAAAATTGACAAATATGGAGAATAGCGAAATTGTCGCATTTAAAAAAGTTGAATAAGTGGTTAATTAGTAGGTGTACGTAGTGAAGAATAGTGAAGAGTGTATGTTAAAGTAATGGAAAGGCATCATTTACCTCGAGAAGGTATGTTAAGGGCTGTGGGGATGCTTGAAGCTGGTAGGCGTCAAATCGATGTTGCGGAGGCCATTGGGACAACGCAAAGCGTAATTTCAAGATTGTGGTCGCGTTATCGTGAAACAGGAGATGTGGCAGAAAGGCATAGTGGTCGACATCGAGGAACCACCGCAGTACAGGATCGTTTTTTGCAACTGAATGCAAGAAGAGATGCGACGACAACTGCCGCAGTTTTGCGTAGGGAGCTGCAGCAAGCGCACGGTGTTGTTGTTTCATCCAGAACCGTGATAAATCGATTGCACGAAGCCAATTTAAGGTCTCGTAGACCCCTAAGATGTCCACCCCTCACGAGAGGCAATCGCGCTGTGCGCCTTCGTTGGAGTCAAGAACATGTTAATTGGCAAAATGAACAATGGAGTCCTGTGCTCTTCACTGATGAATCGCGATTTGGTCTTCACTCAGATTCAAGAAGACTTCGTGTTTGGAGGCAATCTGGCTTAAACAACCGACTCCAGCATGTACAAGAAGTGCATAGTTTTAGAGGTGGCACGATTATGGTCTGGGGCGGAATAAGCATCGGCGGGAGAACTGACCTCGTTTTGCTGGATGCGTCATTAACTGCAATTCGTTACCGTGATATCATTCTTCAACCTTTTGTCATTCCATATGCAGCAGCAGTTGGAGAAAATTTTATTCTGCAACAAGACAATGCGCGGCCACATTCAGCAAGATTAGTTGAAGAGTTCCTTGATGCTAGCGCCATCGAGGTGATACCATGGCCTGCACAGTCTCCGGATCTTAATCCAATTGAGCATGCTTGGGACATGCTCCAAAGAAGGGTTATGGAAAATGGAGTCGCGATTGAGAACCGAAGACATTTGTTTGCAGCTCTTGAAAATGCATGGAGGGAAATACCACAAGAAGATTTAGATAATTTGATTTTAAGTATGAACAGGAGATGTAGGGCGGTCATTAACAATAGAGGAGGCCATACAACTTATTGAAACACTAAAAAAATCGTTTTGACTCGTTATTTTTTGTTGCTGTTTGAATTTGTTCTAAACATTTTCACGTTTGAATTTTGTGTAATTTTTGATTTTTAATTAAAAAATTAGATATTCTTTTCTTTTTTGCACTCTTTATGACAGATTATCAAAAGAATTATAGGAATTTCTTGATAAATGTATTATAATAATTTTCCAGTCGAAACCATGCATTTAGCTTGCATTCTTACCAATATCCCTAGATTTTTTCCAGCAGTGTATTTACATTAATACACAGGCATGGGAAGACGGAAAATTGATCGTACTGCTGACGAGGAAGAAGCATTTCAATGTTTGCGGCGTAAGAGACGTGCAGATAATGAACGAAGAAGATCACATGATGCTCGGTGTGCCCAAAAGTTTCAGACTTTGAAACAACAAAAAATTAACAATGAAATTGTGGAACATTATATAGGGAAAATGGATGTTTTATTTAAGTATTGGCATTTTGTTGTTGAAAAAGTAGCTAACAAGGAGGATTCTTTTAATGATTGTTGTAGTCATGGATGGTACAGTGTTTTGGATACTTTACCTATTTTTCCACAACCGCTTAAAAGTTTATTTGAATCCACTGATTCACAGTCAAAACGTTTTCGTGAACGAATACTTCCCTATAATAATGCTTTTTCATTTGCACCGTTTAACGCAAATTTAGTCAAATTCAGATCAAGACGTCCTGGTCCATTTGGTTTTAAAATTCAAGGTCAAATTTATTATCATTTACCCAGATCAGGGCGTATCTCCAAGTTATGGTCAATTGTTTATTGTATTGTTGATCCTAGCGAAGTGACAACAAATCGTTCAAATAACAATAATGAACTAGATGTTGAATTGTTACAAAGCCTCGATAAAATTATGCGGGATAATAAAGCATTTGCCCAATCTTATCGGGTGATGCAGGAAGAGGTGAAAAGACAAGAAGAAATGTAGTTGTACAATAACGAAGCGTGGCCTGAAATGCTACTGCTTTTCACACTAAAGCCTGGCATAAATCGTAGAAGATTTAACTTTCAACAGGTCAATGAAGTTGCTGTTGTTTTTTCTACTACTGCTGATGGTGAGATTCTAGAATCATACGTTTACTATACGCAATCGAAATTCAAAAGAACTCCAATGCCTAAGTTCAATGGATCCAAATGTGGAGCCATGGATTTATCCATCATTTTATCCTCACGGCACCCAAGATTGGCATCGCAATTTAATGAAAGTAAATAGTAAGAGGAGTGTTTCGAGAACAGCTTATATTAAGTTTCGAATGGCCGTTCGTGACGAATTTAACGCATTTCTACAAGGAGGTCTATTATTTCAACAGTGGCTTGTAGATAACTAAGTTAAAATTGAAAAAGACAGATTAATGTAGGTACCTACAATTATTATTATTATCATTATTATGTTGTATTTTAATATTTTAATTATTACTTCATATTATGTTACTATTGTATTATTTCCATTAGCTATATTTTTATAATAATATGCAAGTTCTTTATATAACAATATTTTTCAACATTGTCAATAAACTATATCTTCCAACAGAGCACAATGTATCTTTCTATTCTTCTTGTCATAAGTACTCCCGCATTTAGATATGATTTCAGGGGAACACACAAGGGCCCGATATTTGTATCCCATTGTGGTAGAAGTGTCTAGACTAAGTGTGACCACTGTAATATAGGTGGCAGTGCGGGTGAGCGGGTGTGAACTAGGAGGAGGGTGTGAACAAGCAGTGGAAAAGGAACGCCTAAGAGTTAAGAGAAGATGGCTGACTGTTGCACGTAATTTAGTAGTGTAACTTGTAGTTGTAAATAACCAAATAAAACTAAATAAAACTTAACAACTCTAATTGATAATAGTTAACATAACAACCCAGTTATATTACATGGCGCAGTGGAAGTGAAATAAATAAGTTAATAATGGAAATGAACCTGAAGCCTCCATTTTTCAAGGTTACGGAAGGTAACGCGGCTAACACGTGGCCGAAATTTAAACAAAATTTCGAAATTTACATAAATGCAATGGGATTAGATGCAGATAGCAACCGTAAGTGCAATTTAATGTTACATTGCATGGGATCTGAAAGTGTAGACATTTATAGTATTTTTCAGATTTGTTGGCGTTTGCGCCGCCATATCCGATTATCCAAGCAACCGCCAGCAGTTCAGTAGTTTCCAAAATTTTGCTGTTGCTAGGATCCGCGACAAGGTGTGCGCCGCGACTCTGGACACGACACACGGCATTTTGACGTTTTCCCTCAAGAAAAGTATTCTTTTACCCACATTAGCCCGTTCACACAAAAGACGCCGGTTATTTTCTAGTTCGTACTTAAATCTGCTATTGGTTATAAACGCCACAACCTTGTGTCAGAAATATCCACTATTTGTTTTGATTTTAATTTGTTATTTAAAATTTTTAATGTAATGTGTTATTTCTTTTCTTTCATGGAATAAATAGCATTCCTTACTTCGGTTTTAATGCTGTCAGTTACATCTTCACTTTTTAATTTTGATTTGCCTTTTTCCGGGCGTTGCAGCAGACAAACCTCGTTTTTCCTCTCCAACTATGCGCGACACGCCGCGTAGAATTACTTTTGATGCATCGGCCAATCGCTCCTGGTCACAAGTTAAAGGCAATAGAGGACCATTATTTTCCTTCTCTCTAGTAAAGTATTCAAAAATATTTCGTAAAACTTCTCGACACTGTTTGGTAAAAACATTTCCAGGCATCTTTACACCCACAGAACATCTGACAATCAAACTGACAGTTATACTTGAAAGGCAATAATTTTTAATAAATTGCTTGGTGACCACTGGATATTGCAAAATAAGCATATTAATACTGAAACCATTTTGTTTCACACAACCATAGTAAGAAAGAGTGAGATCAAATACGGAAACGTGAGAATATTCTCAAGTCATCTTACGGCAGTAATTAAAATTCAACAAATCCATTTTAGAAAAGGGAGAAAGACATATGAACGTAATGCGGAGATTACTGCACATACACGCCAAGATATCTGAAAAGAACTATATAACACTTTTGAACTCAAAACAAATGAAGTAGGGAAATTTGAAGTTTTAGTTGACAAATTTGATGCATATTTTCTGCCTAAAGTGAACGTGACCTACGAAAGGCATAAATTCTTCACAAGAAATCAAAGTCCAGGAGAAAATTTGGAGTCTTACGTAACAGAATTAAAATCATTGTCGGCAACGTGTGAATTTGGAAAATTAAGAGAGTCGTTAATAAAAGATCGCATAGTTTGTGGTCTGCATGAAAATAAATTGAGGGAAAAGTTGCTAAGTGAATGTAATTGAACGCTACCCAGGTGTATTGATATTTGTAGAGCGGCATTATCAACACACGTTCAGGTAAAAGAAATTAATGCAGAAGCTCCAGTACAAGTTGATAGAGTGTGGAAGAAGAAGCACAGGAAGGCAGAAGAAAAGAAGAAAGGAAAAGCGGAAACAAGCAAATTAATAAAGGTGTGCACGAGGTGTGGATCGACACACAAGATAAATGAATGTCCGGCTTTTCAACAAACCTGTCATAAGTAAAATAAGTATTGGAAATAAGTTAAGGTATTAGAGTTAGAAAATACTTGTAAGAATTATAAATTAAGTTAAAATTGTTAGAATTAAGGCAATTAGAATTAGAAACAAAAACAGAAGAAATGTGCCAGTAAAGAAGGAAGGTGTGGTAGAAGTGTCTAGACTAAGTGTGACCACTGTAATATAGGTGGCAGTGCGGGTGTGAACAAGCAAGGGTCCCTATATTTAGAGAGTACCGCAATCTCCGCCATATTTACTCACAATAACAGCCGCCAAATTTGAATTGTGGCGGAACGTCAGAATGACATTTTGCTGCTGACACGGCAGTCCGCCATATTTACTCACAGTTCTGAAACATAGTGGAGCTATTGATTGCGGTACTCTCTAAATACAGGGACCCTAGAACAAGCAGTGGAAAAGGAACGTCTAAGAGAAGATGGCTGACTGTTGCACGTAATTTAGTAGTGTAACTTGTAGTTGTGAATAACCAAATAAAACTAAATAAAACTCAACAACTCTAATTGATAATAGTTAATATAACAACCCAGTTATATTACACCCATCAAAATAATATTTATGTTGTACGTTCGAAAATCGAAAATCTAGTGTTTTAAAATGTGAATTTTGCTGCCTTCATGGCCAGTAAGGTAGGGAGGAAGAACTGCCACATAGAGACGTACACAAAATTGCAAATATAGAAAGCGCCGATTTTTATTGACTATGTAAATGTCGAGACACAGAAGCTACTGTTACAGCCGAAAAAACTACAAAAATGTATATTCCTTTACATATGTTCATACCTATTTATTGATTTTAGAGGTCTGAGAAGGTTCATTCAAATATATTTCTACATTCCTAAAACTGTTACATGGAAGGAACATGCAGAGGTACAGTTCATTTTTGCATAAAAGTTTTGACAGTATTATTCGTAATTTTATACTTTTCTAGAGTCTTCTCGTTTTCTTTCAAATCGTGCCGACCGTCTGCTTTGTTTACACTGTTCACTCTGTTTTTCACCCTTATGTAAACTACATTGTTTGCGCCATAAAACTTAAAAACTACATTTCGGTATGTTAGATGTTTTTCAATATTGCATGTTTCTAATGTGCATGGAAAACCGTAAACCATTGGTTTCGTCCTTTTGGGACTCATCAGTACGGTGCTTTGCCCTACACACTCGAACTATTGCTTGCTGTATATATACTTACACGCTTGGTGCAAGTATTAGCAAAAGCTAATTATTAGCGGAATTATGAGGCGGTAATGAGTGGTACTGGACCGTTCGAACAACTACTCCTCGGGCAAATACCCCGCCAGGCATGGAATTATAGAACTAAATCCAAATTTTGTGTACTACGAGATCTTATACGGAATGCTACCCCAAACATATCGTTGGGCTTGGAACATCCTTAAGCCGGCTACTCACTACGCGTTACTTTGCAAGTACTTGGCAAGTACTTGGGAATTAGCAAGTAGTGTGTACGATATGCGAGTACGACTCGGCTAGACTCGGCATGCTACTTGTACTTCCCAATTGAAGTCGGAAAACTGTCCAAAGTCAAAGGGCCCGAGTATTGTACTCGGCAAGTACTTGGCGGCAGATACACACTACGCCGTTACTTACTTACGATTCGGGTTGAGAAATTTAGTTGAAATGGAGTGGTCGAATAGAACGACACTTTTATTTTCAGATACTTATCAAGGGGGGCCGATTATCTGGGACCCCTCGCACAAATTGCATAAAAATAGGAACGAGGTTTATGATGCGTGGAAGCGCATTCAATCAAAAATGGTGGAGGAAATGGAAGTTTCCATTCCCGAATTAGAAAAGAAGAAAGATTCCTTAATGGCAACATATTTAGGAACTGTTTGAGTTTTACAACTATTGAAATTGCTGCTTCCGTTTCAGTATCGTCCGCCATGATGAGAAGCTTTTTGACAAGTACTTGCACTTCCCGCAAAAAATGAGCATTATCCGTTTTTCCGCGTAGTGTGTATGGTATACACACATACTATTCGCCAAGTACAAGTACTTAAACAAGTGAAAGTACTCGCCAAGTACCGCGTAGTGAGTAGCCGGCTTTAGATCTCTATCTACTTTCCTGCTTTACCAGCAGTAGTCTTATGTTTGTTAGATGTTTTTCAATATTGCATTCGGTATATTTACATCACTGATTGTCGCAGCATGCAACATAAGAAACAGACTGAATTTTCAGGTTGCCGATGGGCATCTTAGCTTTATGGGATTCCCCGTATTTTGTGTTGGGTCACCATATAAAAATTTGTTCGTTGCAATTGGCGAAAAGCAAAAACTATACGTATAATTTTATTGGCTTGAATTACATACTGGTCTGAATCTGAATCTTATATTAAATTTATGCAAGCTAGTTATTTTATATATTATGTTGAAGGCTACACATATAGTATTTGCAAATCTACACATGAAAAGAATTTTGTTGCGGTGGCTTTTTGACCAAAAGCGTTCCAGATGGCGAAACTGGATCAGCTGTGTTCCAGTGGCGTAGAACTGCCACAGGATCCCCCTTGGAGTGATTAACGTTAAATCTGTCTGAAAATCGAACCGTGGCAGCCTAGTCAGGTTGCCAGTGGGGCATCAGTGGGGGGGGGGGGATGTAGAACGGTTTTTGATTTCCAGGGGATGCGGGCTTAAGATGGTCAGTGGAAACAGTCACGTCTTTTCCTCGAATAGTGACAATGTAAGTCTTGTCATGGTGTTGCACGACAGGATAGGGACCTTCATAGGGTTGTTGCAGCGGTGTTCGTGCGGCATCACGGCGGAGAAACACTTAGTCTTCTATTGCAAGGTCTCTAAAAATGAAAATTTTTGCATTATTTGTATGTCTTGTCTCCTGAATAGGGCGCTAGGATTGAAATAACATCTGAGGTCCTTGGTGAACTCTGTGGGGTCGCTGGATGGCTTGAACTGTTGCTTTGTCATAAATTCACACGGGAGTCGGGGGGTTCTCCGTAGAGTAGTTCTGCTGCTGTCGACTTTAAATCATCTCGTCAAGCTGCTCGTATTCCTATTAAGACGGTGGGTAAAACTTGTGTCCATCGGTCAGTTTCGTGACATTTGATGGAGGCTTTGAGTTGCCGGTGGAAGCGTTCGATCATACTGTTCGTTTGGGGGTGGTATGACGTAGTTCCGAGGTGGGTAGTGTCAAGTAATTAAGATGCTTGAAAAGGTGTGACTCGAATTGCCGACCTTAGTCTGTAGTTACGCGCAGGGGTGTACCAAATCGTGTTATCCAGCCCTCGTAGAACATTCTAGCAACTGTTTCTGCCTCGATGTTGTCCGTAAAAGCTTCTGGCCATCTGGAAAATCTGTCGGTACAGGTTAGGCAGTAACGTTTGCCTTCTAAGATGGGCAGTGGTCCGACTCTGTCGATGTAGACGTGTTCGAATCTTGCGGATGTGACAGGAGACGGGATGTCAGAAGAGGGTAAGTGTACTCAGAGGCGCCGACTACGGGGGGGCAGTGGGGCTCGTGCCCCCCCAGGAGAACATCTGGGGGGGCACTGCCCCCCATGAAAAATTTATCCAGTTCCATCACACAATATTAACTTTGATTCAATAATATGGATGTTTGCAATTTTTTTAGAAAACGTCTACAATACATAGAAATGTTGCCTGAAATTGTCAAATTTATTGCGACATGTACGGCTGAAAGGTCATTTTCAAGCTTAAGATGTTTGAAATCCCACTTAAGGTGAACCATGTGTCAGGAAAGGTTAAATAGTGTTTCAATTTTGAACATTCATGGAGATTTAGCATTCAAATTAAATATTAATGACGTAGCAAATGAATTTTTTTGCAAAACCAAAGTTCGTCAAAATACGTGACGGATGTCACTAGAGAATTGTGAGATGAAATCGAGGTATCGAAATTGCCGGAGTGAGCATTTTTCGGGTTTCTGACGGTAAGCGAAGGTGATCGGTTTATGCAACTAATAATTAGTGTTTGTTAAATTTTTATGTATTTCAACGATTTAAAACAAAATGCTTACCAAATTCACTTAAATCTTTGAAAATTTGAACATTGTCAGTAATTGGGTCTTTTATGGTCAGTAATTGGAACATACTAATTTACAAAGTGTCAGTAACTGGTGCATGTATGGTAATTTTTATTTTAATTAATTTTTAACAGGGAATGTAGATGGGGAAAGGTTGACGATTTTTTCCCAAGTTTGAATGTTTGGCAACATAATCCAATGCCTTGCTTTGATTAAGGCATAACCTGTTACCAATTTATGAATGTGGCGAAAGCTTTAAGGTGTCAGTAGTTGGTACAACTACCTTAGCCACCCTCAGTAACACAATAAGAAGCGAATTCGGCTTAAACAAAATACACGTCAATTTAGATATTGAGGGGGAAGTTTAAAACCAATTCTGATTAAATTCTATTTTTTACCCCCGTACCCCCGCTATGCCTACTTTGAAATTTCAACAGCACCTCCTACCTTGTGATACATCTTTTTAAAGGCCGTAAAAATTGTGAACTAACCACGTTTAAAAAATGGGATTAGGTTGATCCGTAAATAAGTTATGGTCAAAAATTATAAGATAAAGCCAAAAAATGTATTTTTGGAATAAATTATTATGACAATTTTAGAAAATTTACTTTATTAAGTGTGTGTTAAAATGTGCTCCATTATTTGCTAGACAATAATATAGTCTGTTTTCGAACTCGTTGCGGACTTTCTGAAAAGTTTCTGGAGTAATCCGTCTACAGTGTAGACGGATTACTCCAGAAACCAAAGTGGATTCACTTTGGTCTACATTCTTGGGTAATCCTATTTCATAAAACATGACAAAAAATATTGAAAAGTGTGCTTTAGTAAAAGAGCGTAGACGGATTACTTCAGAAACTGTTCAGAAAGTCCGCAACGAGTTCAAAAACAGACTGTATTAGAAAAATGGAGCACAATAAATTTTCTAAAATTGTCATAATAATTCTGAAAATAATTTTTTTGACTTTATCTTATAATTTTTGACCATAACTTATTTACGGATCAACAGAATCAAATTTTTTAAACGGGGATAGTTCAGGGTTTTTAAGGTACCTAAGGGGGGGCTATTTGAAATTTCAAAGTAGGGGTAGATGAGGGTAAGGGGGTGAAACCTAGAACTCAATCTGTATTGATTTTAAACTTCCCCCTAGATATCTAAATTGACGTGTGTTTTTTGTTTAAGCCGAATTCGCTTCATATCAAGTGTTATTGAGGGTGACTAATTTTGAAATGAAAGCACATCTCTTCACCAGCTACACTTTTAGAATTTGTCACCTTTTTTAATTCTTTGCTAAAAGAATCGCGTAAACTTTGAATCTTCTTTGCGACAAATTGAGTAGGTAGGTAGGTATCTCTTTGCATCCGGGTAAAGGTATGCCATTTCCCTTACAAAAATCGACTGTTTTTAAATTTTTATTTTTATATTAATTTGTACTTTCCCCAAACATGGCAAAGACCTGTAAGTATAATTCTATAAAAGCGAATGTGTTGCCAACATCTACATTAGGAAAATCCCTAAAACAACCTCAATTTATCCTTAGAATTCCTTGGGACTTGACTTTTTCCTAAAAAGAGCGGCAAATTTGAATTAGGTGTTTAAATTAAATAACACTACTGTTAATTGAACAAACATATTTTATTGACATAAAATACAGTGTGTCCACGGATGGACTTAACGATACTTGTAAAAACTTTTATTTTCAGTTTTTCGAAAAAAAGTCATTCTTTATAATTTCTTTTGCTTGTTATATAAATACGATTCACGTTGAGAAACTTTGATTTTCTTGTACAGGGTGCGCAGAAAATACAAAAATGTATATTTGCAAAATTAAAAATTTTTGAATCAAGCTTTTTGAAGCCTAAAGAATGAAACAGCTTAGAAGGAGAAATCGAAAAGCCAAATAAAATTTTCCCATAGAAGTTATACTTAGTTGCTACAATATACCGGGTGTCCGGTTAAGGTTGGCGACCGGCTATCTTAGGAACTATTCTTCCTACAGATTTCGGAAAAAATCTTCTTACAAAAGTCACCATAAAAATTCATCAAAAATGTTTTTAGCTTTCAATTTTCCCCGCTAGAGGGCACAATTTTAAAAGAAAACAGACAATCATTTTCTTCAAAAATTCAAATGGAAATGTAGGTATCCCTTATCTTTCTCAAAATTTCATCGTAATATCCAGCAAATTAGTTTAATAACTTTTTGATCTAACTTAGAAAATACGGGCTGGGAGCAGGAAAGAATTCCCTTACACCAAAAATGCCATGTCTCCGGATTGCTCGAACCAATTTTAATGAATTTGGTCTCGTTGGAAAAGGAATTTATAGCGTAATAGAAATCTGCATTTACGCTTGAATTTAATTTTACGAGGAAGCCGCCAAATGGCTTTATTTCGAAACTTGCGAAAATGTCAAATTTTATCAAAAACTTTAAATGGGATGGTGTATGTTTTATAACATGGCGTCATTACAACTAGAATTGAGAACAAAATGGCTCAAACCGGAAGTTGTTATCTTTTTTCAAACGGAAGTTATCATCAAGAATATCGTTTAGTCAAATCTTAGCGCATAGGTGCCAAATTTTTTCAAAAATTTTTGAATGGAATGGTACATTTTCATAACATGCTGTTAGTACAAATAGCATGAAGAATAGAATGCCGCAAACCGAAAGTTCCTATCCTTTTTCAAACGAAACTTATGATCAAAAATGCTGTTTAATCGCATTTCATTGCCTGGGTATGGGTAATTTAAGGAAAATAAAATTTTTTAAAGAATATTAGGGCATTCTTGTATCTCTCATCAGACAGAATTATAATAAATATTACAAACAAAAAGCACTCCATGGAAAATAAAACAAATACTAATTGTTAAGTTTAACTTAAGTAAGTATTAATTATTAGTTAATTTAAATTCGATTTCAGTGTCTTTCCGCTAGAATTTATTATAACTTTTTAAATAATGCCTAGCTCTGTTGCTGAAGGGTATGACAAGCTCGCGGTGTTTTTCAAAATGAAGAAAATGCCGTTATTGCTTCCCGAGCCTTGGCAAGGCGTTTAAGGAAAACTGAATATTTACTAAATTAAATTGATATTCACTTAGGTATTTAATTTTTCTCAAATTTACCCACGCATTGAGATATGATTAAACAGTATTTTTGATCACAACACTCGTTTGAAAAAAATAGGAACTTTCGATTTACGGCATTCTGTTCTTTGTTATGTGTACTAACACCATGTTGTGAAAATGTACCATTCCATTCAA
Organism: Xestobium rufovillosum; assembly: GCA_963966045.1. Taxonomy (NCBI): domain Eukaryota; kingdom Metazoa; phylum Arthropoda; class Insecta; order Coleoptera; family Ptinidae; genus Xestobium; species Xestobium rufovillosum. The sequence continues at coordinate 27,469,916 of OZ014495.1, forward strand.
AAAAATTAAGAAAATTTGGTACCCGTGCACTGGGATTTGATTAAACGATATTCTTGATGATAACTTCCATTTGATAAAGATAAAAACTTCCGGTTTGCGGCATCTTGTTCTTAATTCTATGCGTAATGACAACATATTATAAAAAATATACCATTCCATTTATAATTTTTGAGAAAATTGGACAATTTCGTAAGTTTCGAAATAACACCATCTGGCGGCTCCGTCGTAAAATTAAATTCAAATGTAAATGCAGATTTATATTACGCTATAGATTCCCTTTCCAACAATACCATATTCATTACAATTGGTTCAAGCAATCCGGAGATATGGCATTTTTGGTGTACGGGAATTTTTTCCTTCCCACACTCCTTATTTCATAAGCTAGATCAAAAAGTTATTAAACTAATTTGCCGGGTATTACGAGGAGATTTTGAGAAAGCTAAAGGATTCCTAAATTTCCATTTGAATTTTCAAAGAAAATGCGGATTGTCTATTTTCTTTTAAAATTGTACCCCCTAGCGGGGAAAACTGAAAGCTAAAAATATTTTTGATGAAGTTTTCATGGCCACTTTTATAGGAAGATTTTTTTCTGCAAGCTGTAGGATGAATAGTTCCTAAGATATAGCCGGTCGCCAACCTTAACCGGACACCCAGTATTTCTTAGCAACTAAGTATAACTTCTATGGAAAAACTTTATTTGGCTTTTCGATTTCTCCTTCTAAGCTGTTTTATTTTGAGACTTCAAAAAGCTTGATTCAAAAATTTTTAATTTTACAAATATACATTTTTGTATTTTCTGCGCACGCTGTACAACAAAATCAAAGTTTCTCAACGCGAATCGTATTTATATAACAAGCAAAAGAAATTATAAAGAATGACTTTTTCTCGAAAAACTGAAAATAAAAGTTTTTACAAGTATAGTTAAGTCCATCCGTGGACACACTGTATATAAAGTAAATGAATAAAACTGCATATTCTGTAACAAAAAATAAGAAAAACAAATAAAACAATATATCCTACGGCAAAAAATAAGGAAAATAATGCAGTTCACACTACACCAGTTGAGGAGATCGTAATAGTAGCTCCCGGTTGCAGAAGGGCGTAGTCAGGGGACGGCAGGGGGGGCACGTGCCCCCCCCTGGCCTGCTTGCAAGTTACTTTGCAAGTTACTTTGCCCCCCCCCCTACTCAAAATTCTGGCTACGCCCTTGCGGGGTTGCATACAATACGCATGCGGCGTGACCATTACACAATATCAGTAAAATGACGTTAAATGACGTTTAAGTAATTCGTTATTTGAAAACAATGTCGACAGCCTCGGGGGGGGGGGGTGTTCGGGTATCGTACAGAACTGCCATTTTGTTCTACGGTTAAACGCTTGGTTTAGTATAAAGGGTGGTTGGCCATTACGCAGCTTTTGGGGGCCACTGGTATGAGACATACTGACGTCAGTATGTGGAAAAGAATCCGACACTCCCGACTACAGAGGTTCTCAACAACTTTGTCCACATGCGCAGAAGGCGACGAAAATCGGTTCTCGGAGTGTCGAACCATTATCTATACTAAACCAAGGGTTAGAAGAGTTCTGATCCCGTAGGGGTTTGATATATTTTGCTTGTTTTTACATTACATTTTTTCCAAAAAATGCGCGTGTCTGGTGCGAGAGTAAATGGTCTGATTCAAAAATGCGTTCTATCAGCTTTAGTTTTTTTACACTTCTAAAATGCGTGCGCATGCGTATTGTATACAACCGGGAGCTACTATTAAGATCTCCTTAGAGTTGACGCTTGACGGATGACGGCTGACGAGTTGACTTCCGCACTACGGTTACCGGTGTCCGGTGTGTAAACAGAGTAACGTAAACATTGATGTCAGATTTATAATTTAAGTCAGCATTGAACTTAAAACATAATCACATAGGTACATATGTCAGGGAAAGCAGAAAATCCTTAGATTTCAAGCATTTTTAAAAAATCCTCCTTAATTCCTATTTAAGCTAGAATAAATATTCTTAGATCCAAGGAAAAACTCCTTGACTTGGCAACACTGAACGGAATGGTGTTTGAACGATATTTTATTTCTTTAACAAAGAACGGATTGTGCGACAAGCACGTGCGATCTACCACTCGCCCTAAAACCGTATGCCACAGAACACCCCAAGATTCCGTTTACACTTTACAGTGGCAATTTCGGCACGCGTGAGTGACACCTTCGCTCCATTTCTGTCCTTCGGAACGTGCTTGCAAAGAGCCCTAACGCATCGTTCAACAAATTCGCAAGATTAGGGGTTCGTGACTCGCCTCGGTTAATTTTTGTTGCATTGATTCCTTTTAATTTTTTAATAGCAAATCGATCAGTTTGTCGTTAGTTAGTTATCGCCGTTGGCTTGAAGCGAGTTTCAGTCATTTGACATTTTTTGTTGAATCATGCCTCCATTATTATTATTAAATTTGTTGAAACGACTGCAGAGATGAATATAAGGTAATGCTATGCCCGTTTAATACTCATTACATTGCCTTATATCCATTATTATTCACAAATCACGCCGCGTGGGTTTGTAAAGAATGTCAAAATGCGTTCATACTTTTCCGATTGCGAGATTCTGTAAATTACAATAAAATTTAGAAGAAAAAAGTATCAGCAGGGAATCGAAAGAAGACGCTAGTAAATTTTGACACTAGTCACGCTAGCTGCTACTGCAGTGCCAGTTTAGTAGTTTATTAAAGCGGGTAAAAATAAAATAAAAATTAAGATTAAAGTGACCTATTGACACTCCCATAACACTTTGTTACTATAGGAACTGAAATCTCGCCTCCCGATTCTTTATTATGGTTCAATAATTTCATGCGTTCCACTCATTCACTAGAAAGTCAATAGTTCCACCCTGCGGTACTTCATCGTTATTATTCAAGGTATTCAAAACGAGGCTTCAAATTTGAAACTACAGGATTTATTGCATCTTCAAGAATGGCGCCTATTGGTGTTATTATACTGAACCTCGAGTTAACGAATATTTTGAAAGAATGATTGTTCATAAATATGACATTTTGATTTACCCAGATTTAAACAGAATTTTATATCCGCTCCATAAAAGGATGCCGGTCAACTGTTTAGTCAGAATTCCAATTTGTAACAGGAAGGAAATACTCGGTTCCCTTATCGTTTCTTTTTTCATATTAATGTTACACACCTGCCCGGCAGACTTAGAATAGTTGTACAGAAGAATGAGTTGTGCGTTGTTCTTGAATGATTATAGAATGTCGAATTTGATTTATATTTTCGGGAAAATCATCTTCTGCTCATACTATTGCTATTGTTTTAATTTAGATACTCACAATCCTATAATATATAGTGACCCTCTTTCATCAGCTGAGTCATCTTATTTTGGTTATTCTGTAATTTTGTACAGCGGAAATTTTACTGGTTGGTAAGTAGGCACCTAATATTTTTCATTCGGATCGTTTTAAAAATTCGAACAAAAATTACAAGCAGCGCCTTTACTATACACACTCAACTTCTGCACAAGAAATAAGACATTTTTTACTTATGTATGTATACAACTTCCCGAAAAAGTCTATAAAGTTTGTGTACCTAGGTACTTTTCCATTACATCATCGCCACTCTAACATAATATATTTAAGAATGTGTTAGTGTCGGCTGCAAGTTGAATTGTTTTGTTGGTTATCATATTGGGTTCTTCGAACGTATTATAAATACCTATAAGTACTGGGATACAACTCCTGAGGATGCTGACGTTGTCAGCGAAACAAGTGTCGCGTTTAATTACTGTGTCACTGACTTTTGGCGTGTGGGGTAACTTATTAAGAATTCATAGAGAATTTACGTCAAAGTTCTTGATCCAACTACCTACTAGTGGAGTAAAATCGTCCGGCTATCTTGCTTACTTCTGACATTTTTTTTATGGGAATATTTTATATGAGCACTAAAATAATTACTGAGCACCAATTTTTGCTAGCAATTTTTGTACCTTGCCGCCTAGGTAATATTTGTGAACCAAAATTAATAAAGTATGTAGCACCAAAATATTGCTACCGGAAATTAAGACTTTGAGTACTAAAATATGTGATGAAAATCACCAGAAATAGTAAACGAGTACCTAAACTAACTTTATATTAATAAGTAGGTGTCTACTTACAATATAGTAATACCTATAATATTATTCTTTCGTTCGAGTAATTTGTCACTGGTTTCCGTGGGTAGATATCGCATAGAGTTAGTAGTTCGATATTAGGCGGGTGGAAGGTCGACTCCCGTAGAAGTTAGTTTTCTTCTTACGTTTTACATTATTTTTTATAAAAAATGTGTGTCAGGTCTCCGTCAGTTAGGTGGGCTGTTTCAGAAATGCATCTTGTCGCTAACACAAGACACACCTCCATCCTTATTATCAAGAAAGCGACTGATTAAATACTATTTAATTAAGTGCAATCGGCAACACCTTCCTGGCTCAGTGGTTATGTGCGTCCTTAACAAAAGTGTAAGTCTCGGGGTTCGCGTCTCGCCGCGGTGGATTTGTTTTGTTTTAGTGATTCAGCTTTCTTCTTATGAACAAAAAAGGTCCAAAGGGACAGAAAGGTCATCGCCATCAATGCCAGAGACATTTTCACTCATTTGACTTTTATTGTCGATATATTCGCGCGAGGCGGCGTTTGTGCTCAGACAGGGTACAATTTGTAAAGCCGCATCCCAGCGGGCTAAACTTGTTTCCCTATTTAACGTTATTGACCGTAACATACCTATATACTATATTGAATATACTACCAATTAAATCGCGTACAAAAGTCTTCTTGATTAACTCCTTAAGCCTATCACGCAAAAACTTAATTATCGCAGCAATTGGGTCATAATTTGTGATATTTCTGTCTCAGCTTGTTTTATTTGACATCATAGCTCATATATTTTGGCACTCAAATATTGGTGCTCAAGTAAGATTTTTGGTGCCAAAAACAAATATTTCACGCTGAAAATGATAAACAGGCTACAAAACTTTACATTTCGGAGATCAAATATGAATAATTTGGTGCTCAAATTTTATTGCTCCAATATAATTTTTGGTGGCAAAAGACAAATATTTAGAGATCAAATCAATATTATTTTGGTGCTCGGTTAAATACAACCCTTTTTTTATTTGCAGGTATAACTAAATGAGACCTTTACCATCTTGTAGAGCACACTTTTGGCCATCCGAATAGGAATTTCGCAACTTTTTTTAGTAGGGTCGAATTTTGCAAAATCAATTTTTTCGTGCCTGAGAAGTAATTCGAAAACTGTGTGTTTTCAAACATATATCGCGGTATTAAATCAAGGAGTTGAGCTACAATTTTGAAATTTTGGTATATTGCTGAAAAAACCATAGCGGTCCCAATGAAACTTTCAAAATTTCCAAAACGCAGGGCCTTTTCGAGAAACTGAGCTTCGAATTCGCCACTAGCTAATCCATGCATTGAAAATTTCACCCAGCGAGGAGCTATGTTAATGATTAGAAATATGTGTATACATATATTGAGACAAAAAAAAGACAAAACTAGAAAAAAGTTTTTAAAAAAACAATCAGCGCGCTAGGTCTTATAGTTTTCCAGAAATTTGGAATACCGGTCGCGCGCGCCGTCGGTCGGGCTCAGTTACACTATCAGTTACGCGTATTATATGCGATTGGAGTGACCTTCATTTTTCAGCAATGCAACGGGCGTTTAGGAGCTTGTACAGATTCGTTATTTGTCAATCATTAGTCTTCGTCCTTAGAAATAAAATTTGGCGAGTAAGCCCATATGAAATGAGTAGTTTTAGTTATAAAATTAATTATTGCAGTTTCTTTACTCATAATATAAATTGTCTGAGATGGAAGAGAATTTCTTATGTTTAATTTGTGGGAATGTTTGTGATTCTACCAAAAGCGTGATTGTCAACAAGCCAACTAAAAAAGGGTTAATAAACATAATAAAATCAGTTGAATGCAGACAAGATGAATTTTCAAAAAATATTCTTTTACATAAGAATTCAGTTTCAAATGGTATAAAAAGTTTTAAATTTCATGCATCTTGTTCGCCTATAAGTCAAGAAAATATTATTACTGCTAGGTACATTAAGGAATTCTGACCCTTCTGCTCAATCCAGCACTAGTTCAAATGATCAGCTTCGAACTCGAAGCAATGATTATTTTGAAATACGTACAATGTGTTTATTTTGTAAAAGAGCGGGAAAAAAGAAACAAGAAAAATTAACTTCAGTACAAACTGGTATTTAATTTTTAAGTATCTGGTTTATGTTATTAATATTTTCAATCAATAGGTACAGGACAATCAACACGCGCAAAAATTTTAGACAGATATGTGATGTTGCAGAAATGATTTCACGGCTTGCAAATTATAATGACCTTTTGGCTTATGACGCAAAATATCATCGAACATGTTACAGCAAATATATTTCGAAAAAAATATAGCTGCAAAAATTAGACGAAAATCGGATATAGTTTGTGCTTCCGATGAAAAAGTTGCTGTTAATATTATGCCCAGTAGTTCAGATGATGATGAATGTTTTCAGGATACTTCTTCTTTAAACCTGGCTCGTTTTATGATAATCAAATCCTTCACAGAGTTGTGGGAATTTTGCAAGAAGCTATATCTGACCACAAAAAAACGAGTAAATTCTTTCCGTCTGTTAATGCTATAACAAGAGAAGAATTTGCAAGTCAAGTTCCTGAAGTTTTATTGACGTTTTCAAAATAGGTTTTAAAAACTCCAGATGATGATAGAGATAATACAGATTTCGTAAGTCTTGCAAATATCATCATGAGCTTTTACTCAAAAGAATTTTCCAAGAATAACTTGCAGATAGGTTTAGGTTTGTATGTAATTATGTAATAACGTCAGAAGCAGAAAAATAATCGATCTTCTTTATAACATGGGATTTTCTTGTTTTTGTTCTTGTTCTTGTAACGATATAATATGGAGTATAACAACCGCTTTGGTTAAACATAGGTGAAGTACTGAAAAAGACATTTATATCCCGTATGGACTAGAACCAATTAATGAAAACGAAAAAAATTATATTCATGCTAGTATTGATAATTTCGATGACAACGAAGAAAATCTTGACGTCAAAAATACAACTCAAAATGTGTTTGCATAAAAGAAGGATTAAAATGTTAACTGAACTGATAATAAAAAGTCAAACTTGTCTAGATTTTCACAATTTAGTTTCAATGACATAACAATTGTTTCACCAACACAGTGGCTTCGTCAGATGTTGGTACCAACATAAGCCACTCTGTTGGCGAAGCAATTGTTATGTTATTGAAAATAAATTAGTTTGTCTTTTTAAATATTATCAGTTCAGTTAATTATAGATTTTCATCAAGTAAAGGCAGAAACTATCAACGACTAAAATGTTGTTTAGATTGTTCTTACAATAATAAATTGTAATAACATGCCGGAAATTGTAGAGAACGATGATACCGATGAAGACTTTACCATTTAACCTATTTCAAATTTGTGATCGTTTTTATACCCAATCATTTGATAAAAATAAAAGATGCATTTCTTACTGTGCAGTGCTTTTTAAATTTTGTGCGTGGTAAATAATAATTTGCATGTAACGCCAAGCGTATACTTGGGCCGCCCAACAGACGGAGTGATCACCCTGCAAGCATGAGCTCTAGACGGGACCCCTATCAATTTAGGACGACCGAATCGCAGTGATGCGCTTTCTTTAGACCCAACGAAGTCGCACCACTCCAATTCGGTCGTTAATTAATTAATATTGGCCCCGCTAGAGTACGTTCTTGCAAGTGTAAAAAAGCAAAGGTATTATGCAACTCGAAATGCCACAATAGCGAGCCATGCCGTGTGTCCTGGGAATTCTGAAGCATCCTGTTTAACATATGGAAAATTTGAAAATTGCGATTTCTATGCCCCCAAAGTGTTTTAAGGATATTTCGAGTATCAGAACACATACAATGTGCAGCAGAGAAAGTTTTTGCATAATAACTTTCAAAGTTTAAACAAATATGAAAAATATTTCCAAAATAGTATCTCGTGTGGGAATCAACTCAGTTTAAATGCAAGAGCACAACAAATTAAAATGAACAAACATAATTTTAATACATTTAAGAAAATACATTTTCTTAAACATTTCTAATGATGGGATCGTTTGTAGATCTTGAAACCGGTTAAATAAAATAATTTGTTATACATATTGGTAGTACGCGAAGTAATTTTTTTATTTAATTATTTAATTAATAAAGAACTAATTTTCTAGGTATTGTTGCAATGATACTGCCTTTAATAACGTGAATAATTATTTAATAAATCCATTTCCAGTTTAATTGAAAATTATAAAACGTTTAATTATGCATCTTTACTCATAGAAATCAATCGCTGTTCATTCAAAATAACAATACAGGTAAAAAATAACCACCGTTGGATTCGAACCTCCGTATGCTAGATGCCATGTCGGCCGTTCTGCGATTGAACTCACTAACCCATTGCGCAGATGGCTGTCGTGCTCTTTACACTAAGATGATTCCCTCGCGATACATTATTGAAAATATTTTGTTAAACTTTGAAAATTGTTACGCAGAAACTTTCTCTGGTGTACATTGTATGTGTTCTGATACTCGAAATATCTTTAAAATACTTCGGCGACATAGAAACCGCAATTTTCAAATTTCCCATGTTAAACAGGATGCTTCAGAATTCCCGGGACACACGGTATTATGAATATATTTTGTGTTTTTTAGAGTTTAATAAAACCTAAATTCAACTAAGTTTTTAATATTATGCAAAAGAATGCAAATTTCGGGTTTTTACTGATTCTATGAGTTGAAACTAGTTCCCTCAAACGAACGACTCGGTAAAACTAGTTTAGACTAAAAATCACAGTTAGAACCCAAAGCCCATTAAAAATTATTATTTTTTCGGGTTTTTACAAATGCGTCCCGTCAGTTCGCGTTTTGACTAGTTAAAACTAGTTTTCACAAAGGCTCTTTGTTATTTCTAGTTCTAACTAGTTAAAACGGGTTTTCACGGAATTCGGGTTTTACCGGTAACATATACACATATTTCCAATTATTAGCATAGCTCCTCGCTGGGTGAAATATTCAATGCACGGATTAGCTAGTGGCGAATTCGAAGCTCATTTTCTCAAAAAGGCCCTACGTTTTGAAAATTTTGAGAGTTGCATTGGAAGCGCTATGTTTTTTTCAGCAATATACCAAAATTTCAAAATTGTAGATCAACTCCTTTGATTTAATAACCCAATACATGTTTTAAAAAACACAGTTTTCGAATTACCTCGGAGGCACGAAAAATTTGATTTTGCAAAATTCGGCCCTACTAAAAAAAGTTGTGAAACTCCATTTCGGATGGCCAAAATTGTGCTCTACATGACGGTGACGGTCCCATTTAGTTATACCTTCATTTTGAAAAACAGCATAATTTCGGGTCGATTTTACTCCACTATACTGTGTGTATGTTTTGGTCTGCTATAGAAATAAGTAGGTAACATTATGAAAACCAAATTATTTTAATGATTCAACACAATCTCTTCTTATATAATATACTCGCACTTACACAAAACAAAGATCTTGAAACGTCTGTAAACCATTTGTTAATTGGTCTTCATCTTTGTCGTCATGTTTAGGTTTTGGTACATATTCATTATTTTCATTTTCATTTTTAATAAATCATTTCTACGTAAGATCTCACCTCTACCGTCTTTCACAATAAATGATCTTGGTGCTGCATTCTCTTTAATAATTTTCGTCCATTTTTTTTGTTTTCTATTGAACTTGGAAGAATTTATTTCAGAGATCTTTTTGTTCAGTACTCCCACTAACGGTTTATGCTCTGTTATTATTTGAAATTTGCACCCATAAATATAATAGTGAAATTTTTTAGTTGCGAATATTATAGGTACCTAAATACAATCGAACAATACGTGAACCAAGGCTAAGTCCTAACTGTCCTCTAACTACAATAACAGCTTCTAAGTAAAATAATCTTCATCAGCACAAGCATATCTTGAAGAGATACCAAGTGCGCTTTTATGATGACAGAGCGCTATCTGCATCACGTAACTCCTCCACCCTTAGAGGAGATTTTAGGGTTTCCTAAAATCAGGAAGTTTTACGTTCAAGCCCAGCGATGTTCCTTCTTCGTCACTGGGATCTTCTTGTCTTCTTGGTTTCTTGGAATATTTCCATAAGCGATACAAAGCATAAAAAAGTACAAGCATTAAACAAAGATAAAGTAATATTGTATAAACACTTATACTTCTAAAATGTATAACTGGGGTTTCCAGTTGCGACAATTTGTCTTTTTGGTTATCTAAAATACTGTAAACGCTACTTAAATCATCTAAATTTACAAAGTCTAATTTTAATGGTTCAGTGTCGTGATTAATGAGCGACACGTTTAGGTTTGTTTGAAATTCTAAAGTAGGTATATCAAGCGATTGTCTATTTGGTTGTCTCTGAATGTGTTTCTTAATTTTGAAATTTTCAATTTTTAATTCACAATCACTTGCTTCTATTAAATAACTACCGTCGAACGGAACACTATTAACGTTGTCCGCACAGGTTCGTTGCACTAATGTTCTTCTAGGTGTGATGACTGCCCATTTGTTGCCTTCGAGTTTTTGAATTTTGACCTTTTGTAACTGAATCTTCGTTAGCTTGCAATTGGTGGTATTTCCAATAAATTTTAGTAGTTGTACCTCACATGGTACATCTTCTTGAATTTGATTAACTGTTTCTTGACACAAATATTTTTCTCTTGTAATTTCTTTGCATTTTGTAATCGACGTCGCATAAGTATTCTCGTTTATAATGAGGAACGGAAATAATGGTTTCCATTAGGAGTAGGGAAAGGATAGAGATGATAATAATTATAAATTTGTGTTTCTACAATTGGAACTTCCAAAATGAATATTATTTGATTATTCTTACTATATGCTTTAACGTCAATCGTATTTTCAAATAAGAGTAAATTGTCCAGTGATGGTTCAAAGACAAATTTGTTCGATACTAAAAGGTTACTTACATTTTTTACTTCATTCATTAGATCATGGGATTCAACTATAGAATTGTGAAAAGTATTTAATTTGGCAAAAGTAACTGCGGTTTGAATCTCTTCCAAAGTATTCAACATAAGTTGGAAGGTTATTGTAAAATGCATTAAAATTGTGTGTATCAAAGAGTAACTATTTGCTTGCAAGTTTCCTAATTGAGTAGTTTTTACGATATTTTCCATCTGTATGATCCTGGATTCTAACACCAATTGATTATGTTTCAAGGTAGACACACTCTTATTGAATTTGGATATAGAACGCTGCAGTAGGGTTACCTGTTCACCTACTATGGTTTTAATTTGGTTTTGATTGTTGGCTAACGAAGTTATAGCTTGATCGTATTTCTTTGCATCTTCTTCGTCAAGATTACCTGTGATTGCTTTGATCACAGTTCCTAACACATTTATTAATCCTCGTTTTTGACGATTACGATTATAAAGTGGGTTCAGTTGAGTCAGGTGTTTTTGTATCTTTAAAAGGCAAGTATCCGTTAATCTGTACGAATTAAAATACTCGCGTGCATAATCTCCATTAAAAGGAGGACTTTTTTCTAAGCTTACTTTTACTTTTGTGTAAGCGCCCAAAAGTGTTTCGTATTCTTGTATTACATCACTTAGGTCGTACATGTGCACAAATGCCCAATGGTCGATTTTATTCTGGGCTATTCCTATTTTTAAGGGAAGTAGTCCGGGGTTGTCATTAAGATTATGAATATTTGGTGTTTCACCAATAACTGCTCCTGTCAAGCAGTAGTACCTGTAACAATTATTGTTTAATTAATTTTATTTGGTGGCTTCAGTTCTTTAACATGAATGATTTCCGTTTTATTGGTAATTTGGTTTCTTATTTGAACCTTATTATGTTCTAAAAGTTTTACGATTTCGTAAGGTCCTTTGAATTTATTTTTGCTCTTACTTTGTCTGTCACCTAATCTTTTATAAACTACTTGATTTAATTTAAATTGATGTTCATTTAAGCCGCGATTTTCCAATTTGTCTAATAATTTTTGTTTTCGTAATTTTGATTTCTCTGCGATATCATTAAACAGTGTTTTTAATTTTTCTTTATGGTTAAATGCATATTCCGTGTAATATGGTTGAGTTAACATTTCGGAGGGGTCTCTTGATAAAGTGTGACCTAAAACTAGTTCGAATGGTGCAAAATTTGTATCCGAGTGAATAGAACTGTTGTAAGCAATTATTGCGTATTTTACTAAATCGTTCTCTCCTTTATTTAAATTTCCTAAAAGTCTCAAATGTTCTATTAAGGTTGAGTGGAATCTTTCTATTGGAGAATTGGATTCATGGTGTCTTGGTGTAGTAAAGTGTATATTTAATTTATGTGTTTTTAATAATTCTTGCAGGGTCGTATTATCGAATTCTTTTCCGTTGTCCATGACTATTTGGACAGGCACACCGTAGTAACTGAAGTATTTTATGAAACCATTGCATACCTCTATTGCATTTGCACCTTTAATTTTTATTGCTTGACCTAATTTTGAAAATTTGTCAATGATAGTTAAAAACGTTTCTTTGTTATATATGAAAGTATCAGCATGTATAATTTCGAATGGTCTGGTGGGAGTTTCTGTTAACACAAGCGGTGAATCGGGTGGTTTACGACAGTATTTTGCCTTTTGGCACACTTCGCAATTATTAATATAATTATTTACATGTTCTCTCATATTAGGCCAAAAATATTTGCGTTTTAGTTGTTCTAATGTTTCTTGAATACCTCGGTGATTGCATTTTCCTTCATGCTGGAATTTTATGAACATTATTTGTTCATCTTTCTCGCGTACCGTTTTAACAATTTTGGTGCATGAAACTAATTTTAATCCTTTCGAATAAAAATTGTTCATGTAGACATTATTAAAAATGTTGTAAAGATCCTGATCGTAAAAGTAAATGTAAAATGTTTTTTCTCCAACGGTATAGTCACGAAGAAAATTAAAGACTAGATTTTCGTTAAATTTAGGAATACATACTTCTAGAATTTTCTGATGCTGAAATTTGGTTGGGTTCACTACTAATTTATTGTGAACATTGGGTTTTATCAAAAACTGGTTATTTTTACTGTTAATAATTTCATCTAAAATGGGTATGGCGGTACTAGTTGTTTCGTTACTGGTGGAATGAGCCGTTTCCGTACTTGAAGAGTTTGGAATATTAATGGATGTTGCTGATTCTGTGCTTGATGAATGTCTCGTCTGTAACTTTGTCAATGGTGATTTAATTTGGATGTCTGAAAGAATTTTGACCTTTGGAGTTTTAGAAGTTTGCGGTTGATTTTGGGTTTGTGATATTACGGGATTATTTTGGATTTGTGGAATTTGAAAATCATTCTGAATTTGTAAAATTGGAGGATCGTTTTGAAATTGTGGTTCATCAGGAAAGGGAATTTCACATAGTGCTTCTAGGAAATCTAGAATTTCTTGATCAATTTCGCCAGGGTTGTTTATTACTGATTGAGTATCTATTGGATTTATAAGAACTCTCGATAGGGCGTCCGCGTTTGTATTGTACTTACCCTTTTTGTACTCTACCGTATAGTCATACTCTTCGAGTTTAAGTCTCCATCGCACTAGTTTTGAATTTGGCTCTTTAAGGTTGAATAACCATACAAGTGGTCTATGATCCGTATAAATTGTAAATTTATGTCCAAACAAATAGGGTCTAAAATATTTACATGCCCAGACTATGGCAAGTAATTCCTTCTCGATCGTACTATATTTCTGTTCACTATCATTCAACATTCTGCTCGCGTAAGAAATAGGTTTATCATTTGGTGGTGTTCCTTGGGATAGAACTGCACCAAGCGCGACATTACTAGCGTCTGTGGTTAATACAAATGGTCTGGTAAAGTCAGGATATTGAAGGATGGGGTGGTTACTTAAAATATTTTTACATGTTTCGAAACTTTTGAGGAACTCGTCAGTATGTATCACTTTAGCATTTTTCTTTAAACATTTTGTCATAGGTTTGGTCAGATCCGCTAAGTTTTTAACAAAACGTCGATAATAGCCAAGTAGCCCTAAAAAGCTTTTTATTTCTTTTCGGGTACAAGGTACAGGAAACTTTTTGATAGCTTTTATTTTATCGGGATTAGGTCGTACTCCGTCAGGGGTTATTACATGTCCAAGATACTGAACTGCTCTGTGTAAAAATTCAGATTTGTCTAACTGAATTTTGAAATTACTAGCACGTAGTCTATCGAAAACTGCTTTTAACCTAGTTATGTGTTCCTCTAGTGATGTGCTATAGATAATTATATCATCCAAGTACACCAAACAGGATTCATTATGTAAGCCTCTCAGCACGTTATTCATCACTCTTTGAAATGTCGAAGGAGCATTTTTGAGTCCAAACGGCATTCGTTTGAATTCAAAATGTCCACTCTCAGTAGAGAATGCTGTTTTTGGAATATCTTCATCGTCTACTTGAATCTGGTGGAAGCCACTAGCTAAATCTAAAGTCGTAAAATAATTTGCTCGGCCTAATTTATCTAAAATATCCGCTATGTTTGGTAACGGGAATTTATCGTCAATTGTTTTTTCGTTGAGCTTTCTATAGTCAATTACTACTCTCCATTTTCGCTTTCCGGATGCATCAGCCTTTTTTGGTACTACCCAAATAGGACTGCTCCATGGGGAAGAACTATTTCGGATTATGCCTTGCTTTAACATTTTTGATATCTGATTTTTAACTTCTTGCTTGTGAACATACGGAAACCTATACGATTTAGTGAACACCGGGGTTTCATCTTTTAATTTGATTTTATGTGTTATGCTGTTTGTAAAACTGAGTGGGATTGATTCACAATAAAAAATATCGTGATAATTAAAACACAATTTTTGGATTTTTTCTTTCTCTTCTTTATTACAATGGTTAAGCCTGATATTTTTCAAATTTTGTTTTAAAAGGTTATCATGAGTTTGGTCTAATTCATTATCTATTTCCATTTTTTCAATAAAATTTACGTCTATCATATTTACTGGTTCTACTTCCAAAGGGTTTTTTGAATGTAAGTTTTGCTGGTTCTTCGTTGCTATTTGTTACAGTAGTAATCGCAAAATTATCGGAAATGTTCACTAAAGCTTTTGGCATTTCTACACCTTCTCCGAATTTTTGATAATTTAAAATACCTATGTTACTTTCTTGTTTCACCGGAATTTTCACAACTTGTTGAGCACGGGGCTGAACTACTACACAATATGAGAGTACATTGGATTTTTCTACAGGTGTTTCAATTTTTTGATTAATTTCAATAGATATTTTCGCATGTGGGGTTGTCATAGTTTTTTCATGCAAATTCACATTAGCATTTAATTGTTTTAATAAATCAACGCCAATTAAACCATCGAACTGATCGCTAAACTTAAAAATGTAAAATTTGTGATTTTGATGTACATTAAAAATTTTGAAAACTGGTATTGTCACAATTTCTGAATGATAACTGATACCATGAGCTGTTTGAATATTAAAGTCTTCTTCAATGATACATGTCTTGTAAAATGTGTGTGCTATTTTTGGGGTCATTAAACTTTTAGTGCTACCAGTGTCGATCAAAAATTTAGCATTAATTTCTGGAATGTGTATGTATGGTAGATTATCTTTAAGAACATTAAGTTGTATTACGTCTGGTTGTTTGCATCGGGAACCTTGTGAAAATTTGAATTTTCGGCAGGTTGTGTTTCGGTGTTTTCGGTTTGATAAGCGTATTCGTTATAATATTCGTTGGGGTATTCTTCTTGGTCGTACGTCTGTGAATATTCGTCTGGGTTACCTGGGATATCATATGTTTCCTGATAGAAATTAGTATTATCAGATTCGAAGGGGTTTTCGAATTCTTCATTCACATTTTGAGCATACAATTCCGTAGATATGAATTTTGGAGGTGGATTATGTTGTAATCTAGTTGGAACACGAGAATTTCCAGATGTTGTATCCATTGGTTCGGGTTTGAATGTACCAGAATTAGGACGATTGAAATTTTGATATGGTCTTTGATTTTGATTATTAAACTGATAACGTGGAGTTGGAAAAGCATTTGGTCGAAAGTTATTTTGGTTGTTTGAGTTAAAGAAATTTGGTCTTTGAAGTGGAAAAGCATTCGGTCGGAAATTGTTGTGGTTGTTTGAGTTAAAGAAAGTTGGTCTTTGAAATTGATTTTGAGGGAAAAATGGTCTATTAAATGTGTTTTGAAAATTTGGAAAATTAGGTCTGAATTGCGCTTGTGGATTAATATTGCCAAAGGTATAGTTTGGTGGTGAGAAATTATTATAGGACTGGGGTTTGTAGAAATTTGGTTTGTCAGGGACCATACGTTGTGTAGGTCGGAATTTTGTCTGGGTGTTTAAAGTGTTAGACATATTTTGGGAATAGAGAAAGTTTTCTTCCTCAATAAGAAGACTCATAGCCTTCTCGAGACTATCAGGGTTCCTTAATCTGATATTATTTTGAATTTGACCGTTGAGACCGAAAATAAATGTCTTTAAAGCCAATTCATTGTAGTTTTCTAGGCGAACACGTTTTTCCTCATTCGTAATTGGAAGTGTGTTTAACTTGGAAATAATTAAACTACGGGCATCCTGACATCGCGCATGCCAAAATTATACGGTGCCTCATTTTTTGATGGTTTTAGCCCAATTAAATCCTGGATCAAACAGTCTACGTTGCGCTGATCACCAAAACTTAATAATAATGCATCTTTAATTTCCTGCCAACTTGTTAATTCGGTCCTTGACCCAATTAAAGAAAGCGCTCGCCCGGTTAACTTACCGAGTATGGCTAATAAAATATAGCCATTTATTGGATCCGCATTATTCCGTGGATTAGAAAATGTAGAAATTAAAGTTTCACATGTTCTAATGAAAATCGAAAGCGTATACGGATTACCATCATAATGTGGTATCGTATCCACGTGTAATTTTAATAATTGATAATTGGTGTTACCTGCAGCTTCATTTACTGCCATTGTTGAACTGTCACTGTCACTTGTACTTATTCTATTAAATCTATGAACTATTTCTTCAATCTCAACTTCTGTCATAAATTTCTTAATTAAATTGAAACCGTCACTTTTACACTACTTAAATATTTTATTCTATTTTAAAACTTTACTTTATTTCAATGAAAAAATTGACTTTACTTTAAATCAGTTACTTAATTATCTTTCTTTATTATTTCTCTTAATTATTATCTCTCAAAAAAAAAAACTTAAACTAGGAATTGGAAAAATAGGAAACGAGTACTTACAGTAGCAAACTGATCATTTCTGGTGTTGGCGATGTGGTCCTCGACCTGGATCTGATGTCTGCTTGCGTTCTTCTTCAATCGCGACGATTCTTGTTCACGAAAGTCCAATTTCACCAAAATTTGAATGTGCTAATAAAACGTTGAAACGTACCGGAAAATTCGATTTTTGTAATTTTACCGATTAGCACATCCTACCGACTGCGCCAGTTATTTTTCGAAAGCCCGAAAAACTGTTTTTAAAAAACTTTATTTTTACATAAATTTCAAATACAGTAATCGAACAATACGTGAGTTGAACCAAGGCTAAGTCCTAACTGTCCTCTAACTACAATAACAGCTTCTAAGTAAAATAATCTTCATCAGCACAAGCATATCTTGAAGAGATACCAAGTGCGCTTTTATGATGACAGAGCGCTATCTGCATCACGTAACTCACTGATTCAACTTTATTTATTATTTATTATTGAATTTTATTTTTGTTAAATTTTATTCCAGAAGTTTTTGCTCTCTCTATAATTTTATTTAATATTGAATCATTTTCTGCAACGGTTTCTGCTGCAATTAAAAGATCGTCAAAATATACCTGTACCCCTGGTATATCACCCAAATGTTTATTATTTAGATAAGTACCGACAATATTCTGGAGTCATGCTCAAGCCGAAAGGTGTTCTATTAAATTTATAACACCCGAAAACGTACACAACTCACTCGATTTTGAATCTAACACAACAAGTTAGAATCCTTTAAAATATAATACCGTAAAAATTGTCTTTTTGGACAATTTTTCCGAAAATTCCTCTAAAGTTGGAATAAGAACATTGAACATTTTAAGTCTAATAATAGATTTGTTTAAATTTCTCGGGTCTAAACATATTCTAAGAGATTTGTCTTTCTTCTATATTTACTATAACCAAGTTCCTAATCCAATCTCTCTTGGATTTTCTAACTCCTCAAGCGTAGATTTTAATCTTCCCGTAATTATTATAGGTGCCCGTTTGAGTGGGTTAACAACTGGTCTAACATTTTTATTTACATCAATTTTACACTTTTCAGAAAACTTTCCTAAACCTTCGAATATTTCTCTACTACTTTGTTTACTAGTGCAAGGGTAACACGATTGTTGTCATTCAAATAAAATCGTTTAGATCCGCCTTCAAAACTTTAATTGACGGACAGTTGCTAAGGTTTTCTTACCTCAGAATGTAATTGGTTATGTATGGCATTTTAAGCGGAATTGAACCGTAAAGTGGAACAGCAATTTTGGCGTTTATAGTACTTGCGATTAAGGAACTGACGCCTACTTACCGAAGCTATCTAAGATTTCTTTATCGAACTAGATTCACAGACTATTCTATTCGCAAATAATACCTTTGCCACAGTACTTTATATTATACAGGGTGGTCAATATATGCATAATTGAGTTTTTCTCAAGAATTTCAAATGGAACTTCCTATATATTGATTGTACATTTAATAGCCAGTTTACTAAGCTTTTAATTTATAGTAGCATTGCCAGGTCTACGACTGACAGTTTCTACAGAAATTAAGATTGAAACTTAAAAATTCCCCATTTCACTGTTATTTTTTACAATTTGATTCAGATTTCCACATTTAACTTAAATTCGGACATTTCCCGTTTTAAATCGATTAAGTTAGGTAACCTTGATACGTATTATTAAAAGAAACTCTCAATGCATGTTTTTCTAAATTTCGTACAAAACAATTTACTCAATCTTTTCAATAATGTGCCCGAAAATGTGCAAAATGATATTTGGTTTCATCTGGACGGCGCTCCAGCACATTTTCAAACTGTACCCCACTCGAGTGTTTCCTATGGGGTTATGTGTATGTGGAAGTTGGAAGACAAAGTACACGTTGAATCACCAACAACCCGTGAAAATACGCAAGAGTGGATTTAAGTAAGCATTTGCAACAATAGCGCCGCAAATGCCGGAAAATATTAAAGAGTCGGTAGCAACTAGAGCTCGAAAATGCATTGAACAACATGGAAGACATTCTGAGAATCTGCTGGCTTAATGGATTTTCTTCATTTTCTGTATTTTCTGTATTTTCTTATTTAATTTAGGTATTCATTTAATTTCGATAAACATATCTTGGTTTGTAGGCTTCCGTGGCCGGTGACTGAAACAGAAATATTATTATATGTTCCGACATTGACGTGTCGACACTCATCTCGGAGTCTTCTTCAGAGCATCTTCTGAAGAAGACACCGAGATGAGTGGTGAAACGCCAAGTATGCCTTTTAGTGTATCTATTAGACGACGTGGCAGCCAGCCTGGAACATATACAGGGTGGGCCAATAGTGTGTAGTCGGTCCATATCTCTGATTATATTCAAGATATCAACATGAAATTTTACGTGTGTGTGGAGAACCCCAAGAAGCTTCTGTTAAAATTATTTTGATGTGTACAGGATGTTCACGTGCTACGTACCAAACTAAAGTTATATTTTTTAAAATGGAATGCCCCACATTTGTTTGCATATTTGGATTCCCCATAAAATTTCATGAAAGTTGATATGCTACACGGCGGGGTTTAGAGTAAGCGATGTTAAGATATGGCTATTTTAGTACCAGTGTGAACCCAAATCTGTGGTGCTACTGACGTCTGCTGGTCAAAGATAACTCTGATTTTTTTATTGAACTAGGTTCAGAGGACACTCTATTTGTAAAATCCATTAACACTTTTTTCAAAATAGTTCATATTGCACAGAGTGGCCAACTTACGCAAAATGGAGCTTTTCTCAAAAATGTTAAATGGAACACCCCGTATATTATTTGCAGGTTTAATAGCCAGTTTATTAAGCTTTTCACTGATGTAGATATTGGCAGGTCTGCGACTGATAATTTAGACAGAAATAAAGATTGAATCTTAAGAACTGAGATTTTTGCCGTAATTTTGTACCATCTTTGGAGAATTTCCGCTATTTTGCCACCCAAAACTCAGAAAAATGCTTACACTTTGTTTTTACAGAAAATTTAGAGAATAGAGTTTATACCGGCACAAGAAATCTCATTGTAAGTTTACTTCTTGAAAGGAAGGGTTTCTTCCATGGCACTCCTTGTTTCAATTTATACCTAGGTTTAATAAGTTACCATTTATTTAAGAATATGATCATGGAGAAGCACTCTGGCGATGAAATTTTTTGTCTCAATGTGAAATCAACTTCCAAAAACAAAATGGGAATCATATTTTGTGTTTTGGGGGCTAAAATATGGGAGAAGCGAATAAAATACCGGTAAAATTACTACATTTTAAAGTTCAATTTTCAATTCTACCGAAACCGTCAGTCGCAGACCTAACAATATCTACATCAATCAAGAGCTTAGTAAACTGTCTATCAAATATGGAAATAATATATGGGGTGTTCCATTTGAAATTTTTAAGAAAAAATGCATATTGCGTAAGCTGTCCACCCTGTATGATATTAAGTTTTGTGACAAAAGTACTTAAGAATTTTACAAATAGAGCAGTCTGTGAATCTAGTCCAATAAAGAAATCTTAAATAGCTTCGACCAGTAGATGTCAGCAGTTCCTCAAAGTTGGGTCCGGGTCCACATTGGCACTAAAATGGTATCATCTTAAAATTGCTCACTCTAAACCCCATCGTGTAGTACACCATCTTTCATAAAATTTTATTGGGAATTCAAATATGTAAACAAATGTAGGGGGTTCCATTTAAAAAAACATAACTTTGGTTTGGTGCTCAGAGTATGAACACCCTGTATACACCAAAATAATTTTATCGGATGCTTCGTGGGGTTCTCAACATACATGTAAAGTTTTATTTTGCTACCTTGAATAGAACCAGAGATATGGGCCGACTACACACTATTGGCCCACCCTGTATACTTGGGCCGCCGAACAGACGGAGTGATCACCCTGCAAGAACGTGCTCTAGCGCCTAGCGGGGCCAATAGTAATTTATGACGACCGAATTGGATGCGACTTCGTTGGGTCTAAAGAAAGCGCATCATTGCGGTTCGGTCGTCCTAAATTGATAGTGGGTCCCGCCTAGAGCTCATGCTTGCAGGGTGATCACTCCGTCTGTTCGGCGACCTAAGTATAATAATATTTCTGTTTCGATAAACTTGTTCCCCCTGTATAGTCTTTTGTTTAAATTACATTTCCCACTAATGAAAGCCAAATTTATCTCATTAATAATTTATACTGATTTTAAAATATATATCTGTTCTGACTTCCGCAAAAACTCCAAATTTGAGAAGAAGAAATTAAAAACACTAAACAAAAGTACGTAGGTAACTAAATTGATTTCGAAAGTGAGTTTCTCAAATTTAAGTTTCCTTTGTTCTGGAAGATTCTTTTTCATATATTTTATCACAATGATTATTTTTTTCATCGTCAAATTGACCAATAGAAGCGTGTATTATTTCGGTTAATACACGCCTATTCTAAGAGCCAATGAGATTTCTTCGATTTCTTAAAATCGACCAATCAACTGTCATTGTAAACGATAAAACCCTACCTAGCTTTCCCAATAACTGATAAATATGCGCCTTGCTTTTAATCAACTATGCTGTGAATGATAGTTTTGAAATTTCTACCTTGGCAACTGTCACTGTCATATTATTTTCGAGTTTTCTTGCAACGTCGTTCTAAATTGTCCGTATAATGTAGTTGTGTATTAACCTCCCTAAAATACATTCGAGATCATTTTTTTATAAGATAAATACATTTCAAATTGTATTCAAATTTTATTGCCATTCGGCAAAAAATCTCGAATCAAGGGAAGTAATTAGTGGTACTGGACCGTTCGAACAACTACTCCTCGGGAAAATACCCCGCCAGGCATCGAATTATAGAACTAAATCCAGATTTTTTGTACTACGAGACGTTTCAGACTGCTACCCCACCTAAGGTGGCTTTGAAACAATCCTAATTTGTCTCCATGTATGTACGTGCTTTTAAGCAAGTCTGTGTTCAAATATTGCATGTTTTGAATGTGTATAGAAAACCGCAGACCAACTGGTTTCGTCCTTCTGGGACTCATCTGTACGGTGCTTTCCCCTACACACTCAAACCATGCAATTTAATCTTGCTATATATGCTGCCGCGCTCTGGACAGATATCAGCAAGTGAGAACTACTTTGAGTAATTATCTGGTATTAATTAGTGGTACTGGACCGTTCGAACAACTACTCTTCGGGCAAGTACCCCGCCAGGCATTGAATTATAAAACTAAATCCAGATTTTTTGTACTACGAGACGTTTCAGACTGTTACCCCACCTAAGGTGGCTTTGAAACAATCCTAACAAATTAGGAAGGCATTGCAAGTGGTCCCAGAAAACTACCGATATCTTAACATTATGGTCGATTTTATTCAGAGTGGCTGCAATGACAGCCGATAATTTTATACATTTTTGCAATGATAAAATAACTCGCGAAAATATCGATAATGCAGGCCGATTTTCCTTCTGACTGAAACGAACCACTTTATCCGTTTTATTGAAGTGCTGTACTAGTACATATGGGTACAAAACAGACAACACCAGTTAAAACCGGATATTTTTCTTATACGCAGTTAATAATTTTTACCAACACATGCATAATATGGGACTCTCCGCGCTGAAGCTGGGACTCGTACTAACCACCGACGTCATGCGGCCCAATCTCGCTGCAAGGTACGATTCCTAGCCTCGCACCGACGGAAAACTTTGCAACGGCCTCACACGCGAAGGAATTTTTTTAAACAAAAATTAACAACATAACTGCCTTCAGTATAACAAACTCTATCAATTTTAACGAAATGTGAAAATCACCGAACCTGCCTATTTGCATTTTTTCTTGCAGTGTAAATTCTATTGGTTTAGATTTGTACAGAAACCAAATTTAAACATTTTGTTTTGTTTTGGGTGAAAAAATAGGGAAAATCCGAACAAGATTGTAAAGAATAACAGTGAAATTGGAAATTTTTAAGTTTCAATTTTAATTTCACTCGCAGACCTGGCAATGGCTGCATCAATTAAAAGCTTGGTCAACTGACTATTAAATGTGGAATTAATATACAGGGTGTTCACATTGAAATTCTTGAGAAAACTTCAATTATGCGTTTGTTGACCAAATACAAAGTGCCGTGGCAAAGGTATTTGCGAATAGAACAGTCTGTGAATCTAGTTCCATAAAGAAATCTTTCGGTAAGTAGGCGTCAGTGATGCTACGGACTCGGGGTCATAAGATTCTCAAGGCTTATCTGTGTGTGTTTGTTTGTTTGTTTGTTTCGCAACTTGCGCGATTCACTTGGAAGTCGCGTCAGATATGTCCAGTGAAACTTTATAGCCGCCTTACGTAGATTTATAGCACGGCGAGGTCGCTGCTTCTTAATTTTTAGTGACTGCGGAACGAACTTCGCAGGTGCCAATCGTGAGCTCAGTGTGTACATGCAACATGCCGTTGAAGGTGAAGCCATCAATTGGGGTTTCAACCCTCCCTCTTCCCGTCAATTTGGCGGGCTCTGGGAAGGTGGGGTCAAATCCATTAAAACCCATGTCGTCCGAGTTGTAGGCCAGCAAGTTCTCACGTATGACGAAGTTAATACTTTAATAGTACAATGATGTTTATTAAACCCACGCCCGTTATGTACCCTCAGTTCTGACCCCAGAATGTTACTGATCACGGAAACTACGTCATTGTGAAAGTTCCCCATACCAAAAACGATGTTACACGTAGTTTCAGCGTTGTGGAGAACAAGGAGGGTTTCGGTTGCCTCGGTATTTTTATTAAATACTTGAAACTTCGGCAGAAAATAACCGACAACCCCTGTTTCTTTTTACGCTACCAATCTGGAAAGTGCATGAGACAGCTCGTGTGGAAATACACATTTGCTGGAATGCCAGCAGTAATTACAAGATTTTTAAATATACCAGATCCGCGGCTATATACCGAAGCCACCGTAATATTACGGTGGCTTTGTACATATATACGCCCGGGCGCATATTTACATAAGTATACTATGTCGTTGTGGCACCGGGGTGCTAAAATCGTATATTGAATGGAATTGTTTCTACGAATACAAAAGCTATGCTGTTAGAGCAGGTCAGTTCTTCGTGCCAAAACCGCATAGGAATTGTAGTTCAATATTGTTGTTACATTTACTACGCGTCTTCGGCACTTTCGCATTATAGCTATGGAGTAAATGAAGTGGATTCACTGTGTAAAATAATATAAATTAATAACGATCGTGAAGGATTATCTCGGGAATCAAAAACAAAGTTGCCCAGCACTGATATAATGAAGAATCTCGGACGTGGGTGAATACATATTCCAAAAAACTCATACGAACTGAATTGTGGCGAAAACATACAGGTGATCTATAACGAGTGTAACAAACTTCGAGAGTAGATAGAATACTCAAAAATAATGCGAAAAGCCCTAATCAACATATATGTCCAAAAATGCCGCCTAAGCGAGATAGGGGTTGTTGAAATTTTTTAAAAAATGTTTTTTTTTAAATATTTGGAAAACTACCAGAGCTATTCATTTGAAATTTGGGTTATAATAGTTTTTGAAATTATTTGCTAACTTATAAATTTTGAGTTTCGCACTCTGAGAGATGGGGAGACCACACATATGGCTTATATATAGATATTGCAAAATAACTGAATCCTTGTTTTATTTACAAGAAAAAATCTCCCTTTAATTTTTTCCGTACAAAGAATAGTTTCAGAGAGAAATAATTTTGTGTAATATGGTGCGTAGTTTAAAAACGATATTATCAGCCTTTCTTTATAACAGTAAAAAAGCGTTGTTAATATCGAAGTGGCATGTAAATTCTCAAGAAGATAACAAAACAGTTGAAATTAGTATGTAACGACAGAAGCAAATACTTATTATATTTTTTAAGAAATTTCAACACCCTGTATCTCATTTAGTTGCCATTTTTAGACATACATATTATGTTAATTCATTAGGGATTTTCACACTATGAATTCTTAATAAGTTAACCCCACACGCCAAAAGACAGTGACACAGTAATTAAACTCGACACGTGTTTCGCTGACAACGTCAGCATCTTCAGGAGTACTTTTACTCCTGAAGATGCTGACGTTGTCAGCGAAACACGTGTCGAGTTTAATTATTACTGTGTCACTGTCTTTTGGCGTGTGGGGTTAACTTATTAAGAATTCATAGTGAATTTACGTCAAAGTTCTTGATCCATCCACTATGTGTAGGGATTTTCACAATATTTTTAATTGTTCTATCTACCCTCGAAGTTTGCTACACTCGTTATAGAGCACCTGAATAATAAAATAATGTTGAAAGACTTTCGTAAGTAAGTATTATTTTTGTGGATTATCTTGTGGATGAAGGATAATTCAAGCAGAATCACCAGCTAATAGTGAATTGTCAAAAAAAAAATTGAAACGAAAGAAAAGTTTATTGCAAAATATCTATAGGTATTGCTAAATCAGCCTAATTCAAGAGATCATGAAAATGAACATTAAATTTATTTGTTTGGTGATTTTCATTTGGTTCTATTTTATAGAAGTTTGTAATAAATGATGCATAATAAACAATTTATTATTTTCAATTCAATAATACCTACAAACCTACATACTTCCAACGTTGAAAAAGTTCAAACCGCATAGTAAAAGATGTTAGCAACTGAACTACAAATCCTGTGTGGTTTTGGGAGTGCACAAATAGCGCAGCGTTTGTAGTAGGAGGAACGATTCCATTCAATATGCGATTTTAGCACCGTGGTGCCACAACGACATAGTGTATGTAAATATGCCGCCCGGGCACTGTTTCAGACTTTCGTACGCTACTTTCCTTGTCAATGCTGGAGGAGATATTTTGGACCTAAAACGACATGGGGGTTGGAAGTCCTCAGCTGTAGCCGAAGGATATGTGGCCGAGTCCATTAAATTTGTAAGGTTTCTTGCTATACAGGGTGAGTCAGGAGGAGAGGGAAATATTTTGACAGGTGATAGTATCGACAATTTCGAATAAAAAAGTTTATATGAACAGGGTCATTATTCTTAATAGTATCGGAGATACAGCTTTTTGAAAATAATAACTGATCAAGTTGCTTCTGGTGCCATTTTTTGTTTATTTTTTGTAGTTGGCGACTGACAGGTGTGATGATAAGTGTTTGTTTTATGGTGCATTGACAATGGCAGAAATCTTTTCACGTGCCTGTATATGGTATACATATGTGTATTATCAGTATGCGGATCTCCGCCACATATTGCTCGTGTAGTGACTCAGTACCTCAACAAACCTTCCCTAGGCGATGGATTGATCTTGGTGGTCCGATTCATTGGCCCCCATGATCTCCGGACTTAACGCCCTTAGTTTATTGTTTATGGGGTTGGTTGAAAATGAAAGTTTACAAAACAAAGTCAGATACACGAGAAGAATTGATTGCTCGCATTTTGGATGCCGCTACTCTCATAAGGGCCAGGCAAGTTGCACTCAGAGGATCAACACGCAATCTTAGGAAGCGAATTGACAAGTTTATTGAAGTTCGAGGTTTAATTTTTGGTTTATATAATTATTTGTGCCATTTTTTTTAATAATATTTTAATAATTTGTGAAATTGATGGCAATGTAAAACAATTTGTATAAAATGTCAACGTTTCGTTCCCGGTTGGGAACTTTGTCAAGACTGTATTGAAAAAACGTATAAAAATGTGACAAATGTGTCACATTTTTACCTTAGGTACATAAATTTGCTCTAAAATACAAAATCAGATCTACGCCTGTTACTTTGAGTAGGTACCTAAATAGAAATCGAATTTATTGACATTTTTATATACAGGGTGAGTCAGGAGGAGAGGGAAATATTTTGGCAGGTGATAGTATCGACCATTTCGAATAAAAAAGTTTATATGAGCATGGTTATTATTCCTTATAGTTTCGGAGATACAGCTGTATGAATTTTGTTAAATAAAAATAAATTAAGTGTTACGCTCGCTGCAAATGCCCAAAAATTAAATAATATTTTAATAATTTGTGAAATTGATGGCAATGTAAAACAATTTGTATAAAATGTCAACGTTTCGTTCCCGGTTGGGAACTTTGTCAAGACTTTATTGAAAAAAATCAGAATGGAATTGCATTAAAAATAGTTTAGTTTCCTCAGCTAGGGATATTTTGGGTCATAAACAGAATGAAAGTAGGAAACCCTGGATAACAAAACATATTGTGAGTCTAATAGAGGAAAGGCGAAAATATAAAAATAGGTTAGATGAAATAGGGAAACAAAGATATAAGGCGATCAAGTGGGAAATTATTCGGAAATGTAGGAAAGCGAAAGAGCAATGGATCGATAATAAATGCAAAGAAGTGGAAGATAAGTTCGAAGTAGGAAAGACTGATGAAGCATATAAAATAATCAGGAGAAATTTTAGAGAAATTGGATCTAGTACCAAAAACATTAGAAATGAGGCAGGAGATATCCTAATCGGAAGTGGGGAGAAGGCAGATAGGTGGAAAGAATATTTAGGAAACTTATATGCGGGACAGGAAGTGCAAGATATATTAGAAAGCGAAAGCAGTGTAGAGGGGGATAACCTAGGGAGTCCTATAATGAGAGAAGAGTTTGAGATAGCACTAAAAAGTTTAAGGAATAATAAAGCACCAGGTATAGATGGCTTGCAGGCAGAAATCTTAAAGTGCGCAGGTCAAGAGGTAATAGATCGTTTATTTAAATTAGTTAGTCGCATATACCTGACAGGCGAGATTCCAGAAGATTACAAACGGAACATCATAGTAGCTTTGCCAAAAAGAAAAGGCGCGGATAGATGCGAAAATTTTAGAACTATCAGTTTAACTTCCCATGCGTCAAAAATTTTAACTAGAATTGTGCAAAGAAGGATGGAGAAAAAGGCGGAAGAAATATTAGGAGAAGATCAGTTCGGATTTAGACGAAATAGAGGAACGCGCGAGGCCATTCTAGCTTTACGAGTAATTATAGAAAAAACGATAGAAAAGAGAAAGAGCGTCTATATAGGATTTGTAGATTTAGAAAAAGCCTTCGACAGCGTAAAATGGGGGAAGATGTTCGAAGTGCTGAGAAAGGTAGGGATGAAATACAGGGACAGAAGAATAATACATAATCTCTACAAAGAGCAAAAGGCAGTTATAGAATGTGAGCAGGAACAAAGGGAAGTAGATATCCGGAAGGGAGTGAGACAGGGATGTGCATTGTCACCTCTAGTTTTCAACTTATATATCGAAGATGCGATTAATATTGTTAAGGAAAGAACAGCCTCAGGGATCAATGTACAGGGCCAAACTATTAACATGCTCAGATTTGCGGATGATATAGCAGTGTTAGCATCTAGCAAAGAAGAATTAGGAGCGGCTTTGAATGAAATGGAAGCAGTTTTGACACAGGGCTTCGGCATGAAAATCAATAAAAAGAAAACTAAAATTTTGGTATGTAGGGGATGTGAAAATAGAACTAAAATGGAAATACAAATTGGAAATGAGAAGATAGAGGAGGTCGCGGATTTCTGCTACTTAGGAAGTAAAATAACTCAAGACGGTAGGAGCACTAAAGATATAAAACAAAGAATGGCGCAGGGCCGAGTTGCGTTTAACAAAAAGAAACAACTGTTATGCTCGAGAACGGTTAATATAGAGACTAGGAAGAGACTCTTAACGTCGTATGTATGGAGTACGGCATTATACGGGTGCGAAACTTGGACAATAGGAGAAGCGGATAGAAAAAGAGTAGAAGCGTTTGAAATGTGGTGCTACAGACGCATGATGAAGATACCGTGGATAGATAAGGTTAGCAATAGGGAAGTATTAGAAAGAGTTGGGGAAAAGCGAAAGGTATGGAAAACAATAAAGAGTAGGAGAGATAGGATGGTAGGACACCTTCTAAGACACGAAGGAATAGTTCGTGACATACTAGAGTCAGAGATAGGAATAAAAAGAGGTAGGGGTAGGCCTAGATTAGACTACTGCTCTCAAATAGTTAGGGATGTAGGATGTTCTACTTTTAGGGAAATGCGTAGGTTAGCTCAGGATAGAAAAGAATGGAGGTACGCGTCCAACCAGTCTTCGGACTGAGAACCTTATGATGATGATATTGAAAAAACGTATAAAAATGTGACACATTTGTCACATTTGTCACATTTTTATACGTTTTTTCAATAAAGTCTTGACAAAGTTCCCAACCGGGAACGAAACGTTGACATTTTATACAAATTGTTTTACATTGCCATCAATTTCACAAATTATTAAAATATTATTTAATTTTTGGGCATTTGCAGCGAGCGTAACACTTAATTTATTTTTATTTAACAAAATTCATACAGCTGTATCTCCGAAACTATAAGGAATAATAACCATGCTCATATAAACTTTTTTATTCGAAATGGTCGATACTATCACCTGCCAAAATATTTCCCTCTCCTCCTGACTCACCCTGTATATAAAAATGTCAATAAATTCGATTTCTATTTAGGTACCTACTCAAAGTAACAGGCGTAGATCTGATTTTGTATTTTAGAGCAAATTTATGTACCTAAGGTAAAATTTTTTTCCCATACAGCATATGCTGTATACAGCATACAGCATACAGCAAAGTAAGCCGGAAACTTGACAATTGCGTTACCCGTGCGCTAAACTCTAAACTGTGCTGAAATATTTGAAAATCGCACAGGTTCATCACATTTTGTGGGCAGCTTTGAGATCTTGACGTTTACTGATTAAATATCCTGTCGCGTCTCTTTTTAATCTAATAATTTTAGTATTGAAAATGCTATTGGGATCACGTTTAGGCAAACTTAATGAGGATGGCGTGACCTCGACCAGCGCATACGCATAATATTGGATTGCGTGACATATGAAATGCCGACACCGAATCGGCGCGGAAGCAGTTATTGTTTTAAAACAAACCGCAAAGTATGGCTGTTTATTGTTACGATCTCGACCCCGCAAAATCGGTAAACGTAAATTAATAATAATTAATTTGTTATATTGTGGCAGATATAACTCATAAGTGTTTTAAATGTAAAAATTGTGTCAGGCATTTTCAATACATACGTTGCTTGCGTAAGGTGCGAGATCTGTGAATTTTTTATCACAAAAATCTCTTAAAAGGTATGGCAGTTGAACATTTTAATGTCTACTCAGTGGAAGACCTAAATATTTTAGGTACGAACTGGTCATTTATGAATTGGCGGGCAAGAGAACAAATCAACGTGTTAAGAGCCGGTCGGAATTAGAATATTACTAGATGACCCGTGGGCTACGCTCCACGACTTGGTGAATCGGTGTAGTAAGTATACTTAAAACGTAGGTGCATCCCAGGTGCACCACAAAATATTCCCATAGAATATTCTTAAATAATTAATTGCGTTTAATTTATAATAAGGCAAAAGACCATTCTGCGAACAGCGCTGAGCAGATCCAAGCGTCCATGGGAATGATGCCGGTGCAATTTTCTTATTTGCGTTAAAGAAACACCTGATCGAGTGCACGACCTCACCCATACGATCTCTGCCAGTTGAAAAGAGACCGAGCGACCGATATCCATCCCCACCCGTAAAGTGTTGTGCCACTTCGCTTTTAATATTATGAATGAATGATGATGCTCATAGTAAGTTAGTAGGCTACGTGGAAATTTTGACATCTGTTAACATAGACAACAACAAATCCTTAAAAATAAAGTTACTGTTTTATGAATAAATTTATCTTCTTAAGGGGTCGTGGGAAAAATAGTGTACCTACATAACTCAATGGAAAGTGTATTTCCTAAACTCGCATGATTTCTGAACGAGGCGTGGCCGAGTGAAGGCATATTAAAGAGCTTCAAATTGTAAAACTTTTTCCCCATTTAAACATGTTTATATCTTTAAATATAAGTGAGATAGCAATGCTGACGAGGCTTATCTGGGACACCCTGTATATAATATATTTTAAAATTTAAGACACTGACAGAATAAGTAAGGGTTTTACCTATGCGGACAACAAAATATGTACTGGAACTCAGTAGCGTAACTTCAAATTAGGGGCCCACCTGCAAAATTTCTGATGGCCCTCCTTCCCATTGAAAAACAAATTAAAGTGAAAACTGCATTAACAAAAAACGTAATTTTAACTATGAAAACATTTGTTTCCGGAATTACTAACCGAAGCACGGGGCCCCAAAAGCGCCGGGGCCCGCCCGCGGTGGCGGGCTTCGCGGGCCCGTAATTACGCCCCTCTGAAACTGCACATTCTGAAAAAATAATTCCAGGGAGTGGTGGTTTTATAATAATATTTCCAAAGAATAAAAATTATGGATCCTCAACTTTTATTACCCAAGCGGATCTACAAAGAAACCGCGTTTGACATGCCGACAAGCAATAGATGGGCGGAGCTACAACTTTCGATCCGTCCCGTCGCGTCGTACCACATACCACAATTGATTCCAGCGAATTTTGCTGGAATATTTGAAATTTGTTTTCCATTTTTTGACCTTATTTTCAGAGATTTTTGAAAAAATAAATCGGTTTTTTATTGTTGAACGCTGGGAAATTTGGTGTAAACCCAATAGTTTCCAATTTTTGAAAGTTTCTGTTTTTATTTAAGGTCTTACAAACAATTTCAAGAAAATATACCTTTGTGCATCTAGACATGTTTTTTTCAAGAATTTTCACGCGAATTTGGAAGGTTTTTGATGAAAAGTAAAGTTTAAAAATGGAGAAAACGATTTCGTGACCGGGCATCTAGCCTTAACCTATTTTATATTTTCAACACCAGTCAAATCAATAACTCCATATAATGAATAACAAAAACAGAAAATTTATACATAGATATATAATAACGGAAGTGCCTCCGTAACCGGCGCCGGCTACAGTTCTATAGGTGTATTGTTGCCGGAGCCGGTTTCCATAACGAATTAATAATAGGGCAGTTTAAGTACCTTATTAGTTGTACGCATCCAGCAGCGACGGTAGGTAGGGAGGTATAGCATAAAACTAGTAATTTGGTATGCTTAGCCCGGGTAGAATCGGCTCCCGTAGAGGTTAGTTTTTCGAGGTTAGATTTTTACATTATCTTTTTTTGCAAAAAATGCGTGTGTCTGGTGCGAGAGGGCAGCTAAGGGGTCTGTTTAAAATGCGTATGTGTCGTATCAGTCTTTTTCGATCCCAAATAGAAGCGCGCCGGCAACTATACGCAAGACCGGCGCCGGCTACGGAGGCACTCCCTATAATAAATAGTCTAATATTTACTTTCTGTTTTAAGGGTGCAAATTGGAGCTCCGCGGGGATCTCCAGCTAGAAACTCTGGTTCTATTTTCCGTTGCAATATTAAAGAAAAATGTGAAGTGTTAGATATTTATCCTGGTAAGTTTCTCGTATACATATATAAGTGTTCAATTAAATGAAATACTAAGTACCTTCTTATACAGTGAGCTCCACGGTGAGGCCTGTTAGACGTATTTGCAACATTGCAAATATGCAGGACGTAAAATTTCATTGAGTTTCTACATCTATCTCAGTTGTTAAATTTCTTATTGGCGGTCTCGAATTACAAAATAACTACTTGCAGAGTGTAGTTCTTTCTGCTGACCAAAATAAAGAGTGTTCTCATAAGCGAGCGTTCCCATATGGATTTTAATTGCCAAAAGTCATGGCAACTCTAGAAATTGTTAAAAATAGTCCAACTACCCTGGTATAGTATCATGCAAGGTAGAAAACTACTCTGTTTCTCCTTGTAATGGCCATTTATTGCTACCGTTCAGTGGTCAACCGAAAGGAGTACACTCTAGACTCCATCGGCGATTAGAAGTATAAATATGACAATTAGAATTCAGTCCATCTAGTTCTCAACTTGTCATTCATTTCTTCGACTGGGCCAAGGATTTCTTCAGCAGCCTCTGGTGTCTCTCAAGGTCACTGCTGAAGAAATGGTGGACGTCGTCTTCTACAGTTCACCATGCGCGAGATATTGCATCATATTGCGTAATCCATATGAAGACCAAAAGTCAATTAAAAATTTCGTCCTTATGGGACTGTATGTGCGGATTTTGGTCCAACTGAACTTATTACTTATAGTGCAGCAGCAGGAGACTGTTCCGCGGAACTTAGGGGGATTTCTATTACCACTAGACTTCCTTATGAAGGGTTCCCCTGAACATACAGTCTGTGTAAAAGAGACTGCGGGGGACTGCACTCCTGTATTAAGAAATTAGATTTGACCTCACCCCACAAATGCGCTTCAGTTTTATGTATTAACATACATGCAAATCGAATTATATCTAATGGTGATAGGTAATGTGACAAATAATTCTCCTATTTCATATGTAACATGAAGATCTTGTTGATCAGTATTAAGAAATTAGATTTGACCTCATCCCCAAATATAATGCGCTTCAGTTTTATGAATTAGCATATATTCTGATCGAATTATAGCTAATGGTAATAGGGAATGTGACAAAGCCATATGTAATTTGACACCTAGATAAAATTCAACATATTGAATATTGGTTATCGATTATCGATTATTGATTATTGATTATCGATTATCGATTATTGATTATCGATTATCGATTATTGATTATCGATTATCGATTATTGATTATCGATTATCGATTATAGATTATCGATTATTGATTATCGATTTTCGATTATTGATTATCGATTATTGATCATCGATTATTGATTATCGATTATTGATTATCGATTATCAATTATTGATTATCGATTAATGATTATCGATGATCGATTATTGATTACCGATTATTGATTATTGATTATCGATTTTATCGATTATTTATTATTGATTATAGCAACCACACACACATGGGACAATTTCTCGGTTAATGCGTGTCCTAGCTGAAAAAAGAAAAAATACGGGTCAAATATTTTGAAAAGTTCTTTCTAATTACTAAATAAAAAACAAAGTTGTCCGATTGCCCTTTGCCCTTTGGTCATTGGTTATTGTTCATTGATTTTTGGTTATTGATAAAAATTATTGCTTATTGATGATTGATATTGATTACTGATTGTTATTGATTGATATTTTACACCTAAATGAAATTCAACATTACTGATAGATATTGATTTTTCCCATTGAACACCTCGATTAAGAAGACATTCTTTTCTTTCTCACAGTTTATTTTCTATGAGAAAGTGCTACTTACATATTTCATAGTTTGAATGAGTTTATCAGGTTGAATGAAAAAGCTGACAAAATTTGTAAATCCACATATATTTATTCGACACATAAAAATATTCAAATTTGTACAAACATATATATGCAACTGAGTTCAATTATCTCCACTGTCATAGCCATCATCCCAACTCCAGGAGTTTTCGTCGGTCGACCCGTCGTCAAAATAGGCCACTTCCTTTATCACGTACCTCATGAAGGCGTTGGAAGCCTCGCAGTCGAAGTGGAATTCCCGTCCATCCTCGGTTGTTAAGCACCCCCGAGTGTAAGAAAACAATCCAGTCGTTCGGGGGTGGAAGATGGCCCGCAGCAAGATGTTCATGGGGTGGTCTCCTTGCCGCGTTGGAAACAGTTTGAACTCGGGAACGTTCCGACCCTCCCGGATAGGTTTAATGGTTGGTACTGGAGATGTTATGTATAAATATTCCATTTTTCTTTTTTGATGCTTTCAAACAGACTGTTTACGAAGATTTATACTACACTAACATTTACTGCGACTTATATAGCACAAAAAATGGGGGGAAACATTTGTAATACGAAGATATCAGCTCATGCTACATCGTAATTCGATACAGCAATATCACATTTCCCATGTAACTTAATGCTGCAATTGTATTTGTTATGAAATCTGATAATCTTAGCATTCCGAGAAACGTTTGTAACATTATTCCTGTAATAAGCAGAACTGTAATTTAATATTATTGTGTCATGTGATTCTCGATGCAGCTATAAATTACATCGATCGTTCTGGCAAAATCAGTGTTGACTGAATTGTTTCGCGATTTCGATACATTTTATTGCAGCCATCATGACCTCGGAAACGGTTTCTAATTTGAGTAGTAAACTGATCAAAGTTTACGATCAATCTTTTAAGCTGCTGAAGACATCCGACGAAGTGGACCGCTTCATTCATCGCGTCAAGAGCAGCATCAAATTGGTAAGAATGGCTATCAAGAATAAAATTTTCCTCAAGAAAGCGGATGAAAACCCTTTTAGATTGGAGAGTAATTTGTCATTCCTCACTTTTTATTTGGAAAAATTAAAACAACTGAAAATATCATTTGTCAAAGAGGGGGGTGGCATATTGAAACGTCAAAGCTATGCGAATCTCAAATGGTTAGATGTCGAATCTTGTTTTGCTGGTAGATTGCGGACTGGTATAATAACAAATTTAAAAATAAAAGACCCTTTTTAAATAAAGCTTTTCGAAGTATTGCTTCCAAGATTAGAATTTTGGTGAGAGATTCCATTCTCAAAGTAAATGTCATTTTTACTGGAAATTTTGTCAAGCCTCAGAATGGTGACGTTGATTTGAAATCTTTTTCAACGAGAAATTCCAAAATTGATAGGGGAACGGATTTGAAACAATGGTACAAAACCAATATTATTGACGTGCTCATGGCTAAACTAGAAGACTTTAGTGAAAAAGATTCTGGTTGGGCGCTGTTAGAAATATTGGGATTGAAAGTTAACATTAGTACTTAATGTCCCATGAAAGGTGGTTATTCAACTTTCGTGCAGCTTCCAGAATGCATTCGAAACAAGCACGCTGTAGTTAATGTAAAAAACGATGACAAGTACTGTTTTCTTTGGGCTGTTGTGTCAGCATTATTTCCTGCATCGAGTCACTTTTACAGAACATCTTCGTATCCTAATTACCGAGATGTTTTAAATTATGCCAGCATTGACTTTCCTATTTCGCTTAACGATGTCACCAAATTCGAGAGGTTAAACAATCTCTCTATTAATTTATTTTGTTTGAATGATACAGACAAAGTACGGCCATTTCGTTTAAGTGAAAATTTTTGTTCCCAGAGAGAAGCTATATATTTTTTTTGGTGCTGCAAGCTAATAAACCTTTGAAATTTCAGCGCATAAACCCCAACGAGGAGCAATTCTTTCATTATACTTGGATAAAGAATTTCTCTAGACTCGTCTCAACTCAAATTTCCAAAAGAGGTCACAAGCAGTACATTTGTTACATATGCTTAAATCATTTTCTTACAAACGAAAATTTACAAAAACATATCGAATACTGCAGACATTCAAATTCGTGTTTTATTAAATTATCTGAGAAACAGGAAAACTACTTGTTCTTTAAAAACGTTCGCTTTCAAGAAGCTGTCCCTTTTTGCATATATGCCGACTTAGAAAGTCTGCTTGAAAAATGTGACCAACCGAGTTCTTTTCAGAATACATGGAATTATCAGAAATATACAGCCTTTAATGTGGCCTATTATTTCAAGTGTTCTTACGATGATTCCTTGTCTTCGTTTAAAATGTATAGAGGTGAAGATTGCATAAAGTGGTTCATTACAGAATTACATAAAATTGCAAAGTTTACGAACGACAGAATAGTGTACTATAATACATGATAGTAACGAAGCTATATAGATAAGAAACACTAGTGTAGAATAAAGATAAATAGGAATTCTTGTATGATTCCATATAAGACATTTCCATTCTGATTCGGCTAAACTTCCATTTTGGTATACATATCGTATTTTCACATGCAAATACGTATTGTCAGACGTTTCTGCTCCAAATTCATTGACAAACACTTCAGAATTGTTTAAGATATCTTCATATGACAATCTCCACCGTTCGGGCCATTTCGGTATATTACGTTGATTTATATGACAACTTTTTGAAAACTTGATGCTTGCGAACGCTTGAACTACACCATCAGGCTTTTGAAGAACAAGATGTTTTTCTGGAGTTACAGTTGCTAGAACTAGGACAGTAATTATAATATTACTCATCTTCTATAACTGAAAATGGTAAATTAAGCTCTCGGAATATTATTTTATAAGACGTTTCTCCCACCACTGGAAACAAACCACTGCATGCATGCTTAGAATCCACTCATGCAATATGAAACATTGTCCTGTAACCTTCAGATGACCTGTGGTGTTGGATTACGTTGAATAGCCTTGAACATGATGCTTCATATTTTCTTACACAGCTACATTTCAATGACCTCAAGTGGAATGGTCTCTCGTTACACCACACATCTTATTACACAGGCAGCAAAACTGTAACGAGATCTATGTGGCTTTCAAACAACATTCACGTTGATGTAAATTGACAACATCCTATCCTGTTACACCAGTTCAATAACTTCTCGATCGGTAGAGTTCGGAAATGCTCGGTGAAATTAAACACCAGTAAAACAATATGCCAGTTCTGGATCTGACTTTGAACAATGGCCTAGAACCGATAATTGTCTCGGAACACCTGTTGCAACATTTTTCACATCTGGTGTTGTCGGCCTAGAACCGGCAATTGGCTCAGCCGGTTCTACGCCATCACGTGTAAATTCTTATGGACAAATTGTTTGCAGCGCTTTTTCATGTGAAGGCCCAGAACCGGCAACCGGTTCTGGGCCCATTGCCGGTTCTGGGCCAATGGCCCGATGGCCTAGAACCGGCCATTGGTCCAGAACCGGCAATGGGCCCAGAACCGGCTGCCGATTCTGGGCCATCACATGAAAAAGCGCTGCAAACAATTTGTCCATAAGAAATTACATGTGATGGCCTAGAACCGGCTCTATATGTCTACTAGCCACGTCTCCTTGGCTCTGAATGGTTGCTGACTCCGTACCTGGCCATACCCCTCAATACATACTTACTGCATGAAGGCCGCGCATTCATCTTAATGTGCGCCAGGTTTCACAGTGCTTAATAACGAAATTTTCAATTGAGTTTTGGTTTTCAAGCGGATTACGCAATAGTTTTCTCGCAGTGACCCGTCGAAGAGACGTTCATCACTTCTTTAGCAGTGACCTTAAAGGACACCAGAGGCTGCTGCAAAAGACTTCGACTCAGCCGAAGTGGTGAATGGCACCTAGAGAATTGGATTAACTCAACTAGAATTGCCATTTTTGTACTACTATCGATAAGCAAAAGTTAAGGTGTTTAGAATCTCGGTCAGCATGTAGTTTTTAGCGGCCGGGAAAGGGTTAACTAATAAGCAAATGCTCAGTTTTCTTCTGTTAAGAGGGATACGTACGTTGAAAACAGCGCCGATATCAAGCTCTAGGTTACGAAACGTAGCGCTCTTAGTAATAAATATTTTGTAGAAATTTCTTCTTTGTCAGAAAGAAGAAGGTTTTTCCTACAATTCCGTCAAACCAAATTAAGAAAAAATATGTAACTAGTCATTGAAACGAGACGTGAAATTTGCCTTTTGGTATATTTTTAGCACACTAGCACACTATAATATGAACATTAAATTGCTTGCGTTTCAAATTTGAATGCATTTAGACTGAAAATAAATAAGCTACATTAAATTTATTTCAACAATAAACCCATTTCTAAAAATGGGAGTCACCTCCTTCCACTAGCAGATTCTAACCTCCACTCGGCAGTCGCTGACAGCCGAGTACGTTCGGGACGTATCTGACCGGCAGATATGTTTCTCCTCGTTTTTCTCCTACACTGGCTGGTGTAGTGGGGGAGAGTATCACGCGACCGAGTGCTTATTTTTCTTGAGCAACGTACGTATGCCTCTTAACAACTTATAAAGTTGCGCTTGAATTGAAATAAAGAATAACTACTTGTGAACATGAAAGAATGAAAATAAACAAACAATAATAATCAAACAATTCTACACGCGCGAATGATTAAATCTAAAATTTAATGACGTTTTTGGATGATAGCAAATCTCACATTACGTTTACATCTTTCTGTTACCGATCTTTTGATTTTTGTTAATGCCCCAGTTTACTTTAACAATGTATTTAAAAAGAAATTCAATTTATGTATTTAACATTTAATTTTGAATGCAGCAAAACACGAATTTGGAATTTTCTAAAATGTTACTGAGTAAGATTATTGTAGTATGGCGATTTCTCCGATCCTTAAAAGACCATCTGAAACTCCCGGCGCCTCCACCATGTGTCGCATCTGCGCAGTTAGAGAAATTTTTAAGCGATCGGAAAGGGATTACCTAATAAGCCAAATGTCCAGTTTTCTTCTGTTTGCTTATAAAATTGCTTATGAACTGAAATAAAGAATAACCGTTAGATGAAGGATATTTCTTGATATTCCACTTCAATTTCCAAATACCAATCGAGTCCGTTGGTAGCAAACCAGATCAGCAAGTTCTAAAGAATGTAGGTAGAGTCTATTGGACAAGATCCTTTTGGAGGAGCATCTGTGTATTTAAGGAGGCGTGGTCGGTCAAAATGAGGAATTCCTGATCAAAAAAAATGCTTATGGATATGCCCGATGGCCTTCGCAATAAGTAGTAGCTCTTTTCTTGTCGTGTAGTGATTTCTCTGCAAAGCGGTCAAGAAAACTGCGAATTTAATGTTTACTTTTTTCTGTCGGCCAGCTCTCAACTGCTTCTTTTTTTTCTGAGTCGGTCCCCATGAATGATATCACATGTCCCAGGAACTTGCCTTCTTTCTTGGCCCCACCATATTATGACTCTCATATTCATAAATGCAAATATAAATTTTACTTTTTATGATAAAACGTTCTGGAAGGTATTAATCATATTAAAGTAAATTTTAGTTGTTAAGGGATGGTAAATTCAGGGGGGGGGTGGTGATTTTGAGTACGTTAGTTCATATAAACTTTTTGACTCAACATTTCGTCAGGAATCAGTACCCCAAGCTTGTAACAACGATTTATCCACAATTAAAAAGAAAATTAATTAAATACGAGAAGAATGCGCGCGCGAGTGTAAACGAGTGGATGGATATTGCTTGGTCCGATAACTAAGCCGAATTTCGGGGGCATCGAGTAATTAATAACCATTAAATTGGGAAATATAGACAAAGTGAAGTTTAGTTCCCAATTGCTGCTGTCGAGTAATTTATTTTGCATATTAGTAATTGCAAACAATCTGAAATCAGCTGGTAGGCGACATATTTATCGAAGGGTCGACTTGGGATGAGAAGCCTGGCGATGGCTGGTATATGCAACCCAAAGTATCGATAAGTAGTTTCTCAAAAAAATATGTGGACTATACTGTAAGATCGAGCATCGCACAATATAAACCGTTGTTATCCAGAGAAAATCAATAAATTGCAGAAGATAGCGGGTCAGAATACTCTACAGACAAACACAATGAGAGGAAGAGAGAGCAAGAACCCGAAATGGAAGCTTTCAAACGGAGCAGAAGCATACACAGGAAACCAACTAAGAATAATGGCACCAGTCAAGATCTAGGGCACATGGTGGAGGTAAAAGATATGATTAAGGGTATGCGAGAATAACTAAGGGAAACCAGAAGGAGAACACACAGATAAATGTAGAAATGGATAAATGTAAGATGAGAGTAGAACAATTAGAGTTAGCGGAATAAAAGCTAGATAAACTAGAAAAGGAAAATCATCATAAAGTTCTCAGTCCGAAGACTGATTGGATGCGTACCTCCATTCTTTCCTATCCTGAGCTAGCCTACGCATTTTCCTAAAAAATAATTTGTTAATATCTGAAACATGTAATGATAATGATACAACGAACAATGAAGTACCGAAGGAAAAAATGGAAAAATTATTCGATGAACATCTAAAGGTTGAAACAGGAATTAAATCATGGCATATAATATAATTAACCAAAGCCTATGTATCGTTGAAGTAGATAAGAAATGAAAGAAAATTACCTTGAGAACCAGGAATTATTCTACAGCACGTAAAAGCAACTGAGACAAACACCTCGAGTAAGGAACATTAAAGTTGAAGAAAGGATTAAACATCTTGAAGGAGAAAGTAATACCAGATGACTGGAACACAGGGATAATACATCCAATATATAAAAAGGGTGATGTGAAATAATGCACCAATTATAAAGGGCTTAGGCTTAGGTTTCATGCACCACGTAAGTAGGAACCTACTACACTCTTAGACAAAAAATGTAATGTCTTTAAAATAGGCAAATATTGCAAGTTTTACAGTAGATTACCCACACATTGGCTTTACTTTCAAAAAGAAAGTAGAACGTGACTAATTTTATAGCTCAACACAAAGTTTGGAGACTTCTATAACAAGAAACACTAAAAATATACAAACTGCTTTAACCTCATAGTTTTTAAAATATAGATAAAAGCTATTAAAATTCGCGATGCATGTATCTGCACGCCTGTACTTAATGGGTTCATAACGTAATTCTTAAAAATAGAGCAAAATAATTCGTACCTAGAAGCAATCTTCCACGCATTCCGGGAACTTCTACACTTGGGTGCAATGAAATCGGTCCACTTGCAGTTTCCAAATTTGATGAACTGATTTTGTATAAATGAGCCCTATTAATATGCGTATTTTTTTAATTTTGGAGATCATTACTGACGGTCAGACTCAAATGAATGTCCTGAAATTCCATTGGTTCAGTTTTCTGGTCATAAATTAAATATCGCAAAAATATCAATTATAGAAAAAAAAATTAATAAACGAAATTGAAGATACTGTACAGTTAAAATCAAAATTATGAAAAAACTTTCAAAATTAATATTAGTGTTCCCTCCTCTTGCCCTTCTAAGAGCCTGAATGCGGTGTTTCACCGATTGTATGGGGTTGGCTATATTTTCTTGGGGTTATGTTGAGTCATTCTTCTTCAACTAAAGTAATGAGAAGGTATACGGGCATAGCAGTCAAGGAAAACTTACATACAGGCCTCCCCCACGAAAAATGTGAAAAGGCGCTGACCGGGATTCGAACCCAGATCTTTCGCTTTCATGGCGACTGCTCTAACCAATTGAGCTATCTGCACCCCAACACATTAAACGTGAGAAAGGCCATATGAGGTAACGTAGTAAGAACAGTAGCGAATCTCAACAAACCAACAACAACCAAACTTTAGGTCTAAGGCAGTAGTCGCGCTATTTAAGTGCTTCGTAAAGACAAATGACCAGCGAAGGGAAATTGTCAGTTGATGAGACACGGGCCCAAGTGAATTATACAAATATTAAATGTTAAACGACTGTACGTAGATAAATCTAAAGTAATGAGAAGGTATACGGGCATAGCAGTCAGCAGTCACGTTTAATGTGTTGGGGTGCAGATAGCTCAATTATTGGTTAGAGCAGTCGCCATGAAAGCGAAAGATCTGGGTTCGAATCCCGGTCAGCGCCTTTTCACATTTTTCGTGGGGGAGGCCTGTATGTAAGTTTTCCTCGAGGTTTTCCTTGACTGCTATGCCCGTATATCTTCTCATTACTTTAGATTTATCTACGTACAGTCGTTTAACATTTAATATTTGAAGAGTACAGGGGAAAAAGGGGTTCATTGCCGATTTTGGGTAAAATGTGAGGACACTGCCAACTTATGTATTTCATCGCGATCTTTCCGATAATGTACTCAAAACAAACAAAAACGAGCTCTTTTAGCACGTGAAATGCATTTGAAATCAAGGGGTACACGGCAAGAACGGGCTCATTTCGCCCGGTACAGGCAAAAAGGGGCTGATTGCATTCGTGTTCCTGTGTTACGCAAAAAGTTTAACTTACTTGAAGGTTATTAAGCGGTGTGTAATTTTCTATTGTTTTAATAATACAGTATTGATGACTTTTAAGGCTAATATTAAAATGAGTAGTGACAGTGACAGTGATCAGTCTAGTGGTGGTGAAGCAACAAAGAAAACTAAAAAGAAAAAGGCCATAGGAAGGAGAGATATGCAGAAGAAATTGATGGTAATGTCACTGTCACATGAAATGGGACCTAATTGCCTTTGCCGAAAGAA
Source organism: Xestobium rufovillosum (assembly GCA_963966045.1). Classification (NCBI taxonomy): domain Eukaryota; kingdom Metazoa; phylum Arthropoda; class Insecta; order Coleoptera; family Ptinidae; genus Xestobium; species Xestobium rufovillosum. Next base: position 27,513,103 of record OZ014495.1, read on the forward strand.
GTTCCTAAGGAAACAAGGAATAAAATTTTATTCAAAATCGGTTAGTAATAAGTCGATTGCCAACTTTTAAAAAGTTTGGAAGTAGGTTATTCCTAACTTCTACTTCCCGACCGGGTTGGGTCGAGGCCTTCGAAGGCCTCGGTTGGGTTCCACCCGGGTGGAAAATTCAGTGCCTATTTGATTTTACACTTAAGTATGTATTATGTAATAAACTTGGAATAAAATTTCTTACCTTTTTTTCTGCGATCTCGGGGAGTCCTGCTTGAGTGTATTATGTACTCCACCTGACTACCAGACATATTTTACCACCAAAAATACTCTTTCACATTCAGTTATTTCTTATTTTATTGTCAAAAAACGGTGCTTGTCAGTTCAATAATTACCTAATAAAAATGTATGCCATTTTTACTGTCTACCAAGAATTATCGTAAATGCAGTATTTAAAAAATACAATTAATTATTTATTCCTTTATTGTTCATTAAAACTAATGATTGTGAATAAAATATTATTCATACCTCGCTGGGAAATTTCATTACAGCCTCGCGCTATGGATGACCGCGGCGCTTCGCGCTTTCGTCATCTATCTAGCCCTCGGCTGTAATAATTTTCCACCTCGGTACAAAATATACTATTACAAAAATTTAATCTATTACCTACTACTGACGCCCAAATTAATAATGTTAAACACTTTTTCTGTCATGCGCATTTAATTGTTTTTTACTTCCAAGAAATTTGTTAATTTATTCTTTTCGTGTGTATTTATGCTTGTGTGGATTAATAATTTACTTTTTTCATCAATAGATTGGCATTGCCGTAGTAAATAAATAAAGAACTAATATTATTATTTGTAATTAGTCCCTTTTTGTCTGGTATGTTTTGTCCTTGTTGAAAAAAAGCCCTAATTTTCGAAAAGTTGCAGCAGGCATCTTACCAAAATAGATAAACATCGTAAGAGAACAATGCAGCCAACCCTATAAATATTAATGGACAAGTAAAGTTCTGTGAGAAAAACGATATCGGTGCTTAAATTCTGTTTTTTGAAATATCAAGAAACTTACGGCGAGTTTATGCTCAGCTAACAACTAACCATTAATAATCAACCATTAACCATTAAAAAGATAAATGCATTATGTTTCTTAAGACCGTTCATACTCTCCTTAACAGGCAAAACAACTAAACACTAACAATTAGTGACTAAGAAACCAAGTTGAGAATTTTTAACTTAACGGCGCTGGTGGTTAGCTGAGTTTCGAAGTACGCATGCGTATCCTGACAGATCGGTTGTCAATTTCGATGTCAAAAGTGCCTAACCTGACAATTGCGAAAAGAAGCAACAAGCAACAACACGTGTTTTTGAAATAATTAATATGGACGGGGAAGCGTTCAACGGAAGTGACGAGGAATTGATAAAATTAGTGGAAAAATTCCCTCAGTTATATAAAAAGACGGACAAATCTTTCAAAGATAAAATTTGCAAAGAAAATGGGTGGAAGAGCATTGCTGTAATTTTGAACGAGTCTGGTAAATGAATATATACATACATAATATAGTATTTTTCAGATTTGTTGGCGTTTGCGCCGTCATATCCGATTATCCAAGTAACCGCCAGCAGTTCAGTAGTTTCCAAAATTTTGCTGTTGCTAGGAACCGCGACAAGCGTGTGCGCCGCGACTCTGGACACGGCACACGGCTATGAGCATTTTGACGTTTTCCCTCAAGAAATGTATTCTTTTACCTACCCACAACATTAGCCCGTTCACACAAAAGACACCGGTTATTTTCTAGTTTGTACTTAAATCAGCTATTGGTTATAAACGCCACAAGCTTGTGTCAGAAATATCCACTACTTATTTGTTTTGTTTTTAATTTGTTACCTATTTAAAATTTTTGATGTAATGTGTTATTTCTTTTCTTTCATGGAATAAAAAAATAGCATTCCTTACTGCGGTTTTAATGCTGCCAGTTACATCTTCACTTATTAATTTTTATTTGCTGTGCCTTTTTCCGGGCGTTGCAGCAGACAAACCTGGTTTTTCCTCTCAACTATGCGCGACACGCTGCATCGGCCAATCGCTCCTGGTCACAAGTTAAAGGCAATAGGGGACCATTATTTTCCTTCTTTCGAGTAAAGCATTCAAAAATATTTCGTAAAACTTCTCCACACTGTTTGATAAAAACATTTCCAGGCATCTTTACACCTGACAATCAAACTGACAGTTATACTTGAAAGGAATAATTTTTAATAAGTTGCTTGGTGACCACTGGATATTGCAAAATAAGCATATTAATACTGAAACCATTTTGTTTCACATAACCATAGTAAGAAAGAGTGAGATCAAATACGGAAACGTGAGAATATTCTCAAGTCATCTTACGGCAGCAATTAAAATTCAACAAATCCATTTTACAAAAGGGAGAAAGACATATGAACGTAATGCGCAGATTACTGCACACACACGCCAAGATATCTGAAAAGAACTATATATAACTTGAAAGTATTCCTTCAGGTGCCGGTGTGGGACCCTATGAAAAATTTTGACTTACTGTAAAGTTATGCACAATCGTTGCTCGGCCGATATTGTGTACATTGTCGTCCTTTTTTGTAAATGAGGACCGACAAGTTGCAGAAGGTGATCGAACATATCTCGCGACATCCGGGTATATATGAAAAACTGTTCAGGATCTATAGATTTCATAACTTGAAAAAGTGCTGCAAAGTTTCCCAGTTGTTTTCGATTGCGATTTAAAGGCCTGATGGAATATCTCCGCTTACTTCTAATCCGTTTCGCTTTCAATTTGTTAACTATTATATTAACACCCAAAATTGCTACAAACGCACAAATAACTAAATTTTTGGTCTCCATAGCAGAATAATCGACTAAAACAATCGCACGAAAATCACTCAACAATTTGACAGCAACGCCACAGAAGACACTATATCTAACCTAGAATGTCATTTTCTTAGTGTAGTATAAACGAGCTAACAATTGTGTTGCTTTTTAGTTGTTAAATGTTGCCTGTTAGTGTAAGTGGTTAGTTGTTAATGGTTAATTGTTAGATGAGCATAAACTCGCCTTTTACATAATGTTAATGAGCCCCTTTTTCTCCTGTACTCTTCATTTGTATTCTTCTTCAACAGCAATCTCAAGCTCTTGCAACTTTTGGTGCAGGATCTCTACGTCGAATTTTTATTTTTCATTGATCCCAAAGATGTTCAGTGGGATTTAGGTCAGCGTTGCGTGCTGGCCATTCCATTACTTGTATACAAGCCTCTTGGAAATATCCCTGCACCACCTGCTGCAGTGTGAGGTTTCGCATTATCTAGCAAAAAATGAATTGGTCACCAGTAAACCCCGAGTAAATCTTCAAACACTTCGTTTATGCATCATTCAGTATTGAGTAATCTTTTGTTATGACCATGTTCAGCGCCAACAACGAAAATACAATCAGTTGTTGCTGTTAAGGATATTGCTCCCCAAATCATACATGATCCACCTCCAAAAAGGACTCGCTCTGGAAAGCAACATTGTGCGAATCTTTCCCCATGTCTTCTGTATACCCTGTTTCTTCCATAGTTGCCATGAAGGCAAATCTTGGTCTCATCAGAGAAAAGAACTCACCCCCCTTTGTTCAACTGCCAAATTCAGGTATTCTCTTGCGAATTGGAGGCAAACTTGGCGGTGGGTTGCTGTCAGTTTTGGACCACTTGCAAGCTTGTGTGATGTAAGGACATTTTCTTTAAGACTCCTTTTCACAGTCCACCCACTAACAGCCACACCACGCTTGAGCTGCAATTTCTGGAGCTGTATCCATTGGGAAACAATTTTTTTGAGATTAAACACTTAAAACACAGAATGACAGTTAAGATGACTTAAATAAAAGAGATCTGCCAAAAAATTATACCACTATCTGGAATATTTATTCAAGGAAGAAAAGAATCACCACTCGTTGTAATCTCCTGCTGAAAATGTGTTTATTCTTTTACTGCTATGTTTAAAGAATGTAAAAATGTGAAACAACATAAAACTTAAAACTCATATGTTCATAAATAAGTAAAATAATCTTTTACACTATATATTATTTTACTGGATTATAAAAGAACTCCCTGGAAAAAGAATTTGTCTAAAATATTGAGTGGGTCGATTTCATTGCACCCAAGTGTAGTTTTACCGAATTGTAAACTACAGGATTTTCTCCTTAAAATAATCCCATTTAAGTAACGTTTCCAAGAAGTTCTTGAAATCAAATTTGGGCCACGTTTTCGGGTGGTTGGTCTCACTGAACATTGGTTTGATGGTATCTTAAAATCAGGAACGGGAATTGCAAGATAACGTAATTCCAATGTTAAATCACTGTGTTCGGACTTGAGCTGTGTCATACGGTAGGTATGCACGATCGGAAAAGTACGGAACCCCCTGTGCATGATGGGTCCTGCTGATACGTACCCTCCAGAATCTTTCTCTTTAGGTTCTCAAATACGTCTGATACATCACTCAACCGTGGGGCTATCTGTACGTAGCTAATAAGAAAGACATTCGATTATATTGTTAAAAAGCAGTAGTAGTAACAATATTATCAAATGTATTTATTACTTTTTTAAAGGTGTATTTCTTTTTGGCTGAGTCTAGGTGTCCGCTAACGTGCTCGCAAAACTGAAAATTGCGGGCACGCGAATTGCTAACACATGTTAGATATTATGTCAAAACAAACAAAGAAACTTGTGAAACGAAACAGACTGACGGAAACCCGACAAAACGCATTTTTGAAACCAGACCACTTAACTGACGGAGACCTGACACGCATTTTTTGTAAGAAAGATAATGTTAAAACGTATAAGAAAAAGGAACTACGGAAGCCGATCCCACCCAGCCTTAGGACATCAAACTGCTAACTATATGCGGTACCTACCTATCTACCACCGACGCTGCTGATCGTGTTGACAACTAACGAATGACTTTTACGAAAGTATAACGTATATACAATATGATCACGTTTTGCGTGCCCCCAATTTTTAGTTTTGCTTGCACACCAACGTGCACCGAGACACAGCGGTTCTTTTTATATTAATTTGGGTTCGGATCTTTTGCATATTTCGTAATAAAGCATTTCTCTGTTAAAGAAAACACTTCGAGGAGATTAAAAGATAAACAGTTCAACGCTTGGATTGGTAGTACAATGGATATCAGTTTAGAATCTGAAAGAGTTGTCGTATGTGCTCATAGGTGGATAGACCATATTAAAAAGATAGATCCTGCAAACGATCATTATTTCACCAAAGGGGCATGCTTCTCGTCGCATGTTAATGACACCACTATACATGATCTTGTGCCTTTCAACGACAATGGTAAGTAAGGGCGCCCATGTTTGTAAAAGTAATATGTCAAGACTATGATGACAAATTTCTAATAAGTAGTAGAAATATTACAGTACTAGACCAGTCCATCCAGTTCTCCAGGTACCATCGCCTCTGGTATCTTCCAAGGTCATCGCTAGAGAAGTGAACGTAGGCGAAGCAGTAGCCTCTCGTGAAATGGTGGAGTGGTCGCAGCAGCAGTCTCTCGTGTCTTTCAAGATCAGAAGCGGATGTAGCAGCCGCAGAATAGCTGGTGTTTTGTAAGATTCTGAAGACGTAGCGGACGCCATCTTGAATACTAGATGAAGGAGTAGCCACATGAATCAAGATGGCGCCCCCATCTATTGCTGCAATGCGATAGTTCGTGCAACCCCGACGTAACCCATGCGCTAACGTTCATCTTAACCCATTCCGCTACAAGAATTTTTTGGATATAGCATAAATCTTCAATATTCAGATTATTGGCAATTTTAAGAAGTAGGTAACGTTTGTAAAGGACTTTTCGCGGTTATTAGGCACTATTATCTAACCACAAATTTCATTACCTATTTTCTGAAATCAAAAAAATACTTAATTTGTTTACGAATGAATCTTTTTATTTAAATTCGAGTAATAGGACTTTTCTCATTAATCTTATTATTCCGCAACTTATAAAACATTCGTGACGCAATTGGAATAGAATTAAAAACATATCTACAGAGTAACTATACGTTTTTTGTAAGGTCCTGTATGTACATGTTTACATGATGAAATTTTAATAAACGCGATTGAAAATTTTAACTTTCGCACCCGTCAGAAATAAACTGTCATATACAAGACATATTTAGGTATAAGCAATGTTCGAAAATCTTGCCGAGAGACTTTAACGTGTTCTTCTCGGGAATAATGGGGAAGACCCGCTTAATCGAATTTATATAACTTTTAGTACTATAATATCAAGCACAAATAGAATATGCATCGCGTACCAAGTAAAAATTTTGATTATACGCCGTGCTAAAAGAAAAACATGCAACTAGAAAAGCAGCATAACCGGGAGGGCTAAAACGCGCGCTTTCTGTGACGTAGGAGGCCTATCCGTTGCGCCGTGGTATAACGCGTCTCCCTGGATAAAGTAGGGAGGAGTCGAAGAAATGAGTGGGCGCTCAGGGTGTTAACGGATCGGTTTGCGCATGTGAAAATCCCTACCTAATCTGTAGGCCCCGTACGTCACAGCGTCATTCAAATATTGTGTTTCAAGTGTGATGCACGTTTCGTATTTAATTATGACGAAAATAAGTCTTAAATATACAAAACGAAAGTTGCGGAATTTGTTTTGGATAGTATACTATTCAATAGGATCATTTTCAAAATTTGCGGGTTTTCCCCATTCTACTAGGATTCTTGGAAAACTGTTACAAACCTGTCTGACAGGAATGCTTTCGTAGAAAACGAGGAGCAAAATAATTCATAGAAGAGTGCAGTAGGTACGTCTGTCCATCGGATGCGGAATTTCTAAATCTCCTCAATATAAAGACCCGATATAAACTCGCAATCATAATAAAACCCTTATAAATACTAGGAGTTACTTGAATAGATGAAAATTGTTCATTTGGGGGGAGTGGGGCTAGGGGATGCTGACGAAGGGGCACACTGACGAGCGTCTGTTTTTAAGGATATAATTGGAAACATGCGATGTAGACATCTATCTAGTATTGGGTTTCCTGGCATCTTGTGAAACCCTCAGAAGCTGAACGCTGGCGCATTCGACAACGTCGTGGTTGTGCGCACTATGCATTGAAGAAGTAGACAGAGGGCGCCATCTTGACTCACATGGTTGTTGCGTCATCTTGTGATCAATATGGCGCATATCAGGAAAAACTGCGTCTACTGTATACATTCCTGACCTTGAAAAACACTGGAAGCTGGTGCTTCGCCCGCTTCTTCAGCAATGACCTTGAAAGACACCAGAGCCTGCTGCCTGCAGCTGAAGAAATGGATCAGTCCCGTAGAACTGGATAGATTGATCTGGAATTGTTATATTTCTACTTCTCTAAGAAATATTTAATACCTCGGGATTCAAGTAGGGCCTAGAATTCATATGTTTTGTTTATAAAATTAAGCATCTCCCAACTTCAGTGATTTTAAAATTTTCACCCGCAGTGTTGTATTTGTCGAGGTGGTTGCAAATGTCAATTTCTATATCTATCAATGGATGAAGTACCTAACCAAAGCAACAAGAAAATTAAATTAAAGACACAAAAATTAAAATTGTCTTGCAGGGTCTTGGGCTAAAGTAATCACAGTGAAATTGGGATACTGTTACCTACGTATCTTCCAATTTTAAATGGAACGCCATATGTTTATGACATTTTTGAATTCTACGCCAAAATTTACTGTATGGGAATACTTAAGAAACGGATTCGGAATATTTTAAAATATTGTGTTATTGCAAGAATGCTCGGACACGTCGGGTTAATTGTGTAAATTTTACAGTCATTTGTTTTTATAGGTTGCGTTAGAGTTATTATAACGCTATCGATTGTACTTTTAAATACAAACCTACCGTTTTGATTAAGCTATTAGATAGAGAATATTTTTCTGCGCAACAGAATTATTGATCTACTATAAGTACATAATGTCATACTTTATGACATTCACTTGAATGTTATAATGACATATTTTACCGCACTTTTGCGATAAAGATAAAAATGCAAAATTGATATCTTTACCACATTAATTTTGTAAAAGTAAATTGCACGGAAAACGTTAATTACAAAATGTATCTAATTTTATAAACTCAACTCCGCAGGAAATGCTGAAGGAAGACATTTATAATAGCCACATTGCTGGTAGGTATCTCGATTTCCGAGGAAAAACTTTCTTATGCAAAATTTTCGCAGAGGTGTCTAGAGTGCTCGATAGAAGTAAAGAAATGTGTTCGGCTTACTACTTCTTTGTACCTGTATCATTAATTCTCGTCTAATTACGTTGATAGTATATAAAACGTTGTACGATACTTTTATCGTACTTTCATATTACGATACTTGCATCGTAAATAACTATGACTAGATGAACCCGTGGGCTACGCTCCACGACTTTTACGTAGTGGTGAATCGGTGTAGTAATTACACTTAAAACGTACGTGCATCCCAGGTGCACCACAAAATATTCCCATAGAATATTCTTAAATAATTAATATTCTTAAATAATTAATTGCAAAAAAATCATTCTACCTACAACGGGTGCGACGTTGAACCCCAGGTTGAACTATACGACTGTGAACAGCTCGGAGCAGATCCAAGGGGCAATCGGAATGATGCCGATGCAATTTTCTTATTTTCGTTAAAGAAACACCTGATCGAGTGCACGACCTCACCCATACGATCTCCGCCAGTTGAAAAGAGACTGAGCGACCAATATCCCCACCCGTATTTCAAGTGTTTCAAGTATTTCAAGTAGAAAAAGTCGCAGACGTAGGGGTACGGCCAAACTAGACTATTGTTTGCAGAAAGTTGAGAATGTAAGTTTTTCTATTTTCGTGGAAATTCGCAGATTAGATCAGAATGGTAAAGGATGAAGTACATCCAATTAGTGTGACAGCCATTTTCGATATAAATGGAAGTGCAGACTGGAAATAGTTTAATGAAGAAGATCGCAAGTGCTAATGTATGACCCCTAAATTTTCAAAATTACATTGTGTTGAACAACTCTTTTAGTTGATTATTTCTGTGGATGACTAGTATACCTACATACTCATTCAAAGTATTTTTCAGCAAAGGCATTCACCCATGATAGAAAGTATTACTATTTCGGTCAGGGCCAGGCAGGATTTTCAGCACACTTTACAAATTCAAAGGTAGGTATGTTCTGCTTTTTCTCATGTTCTTCATTAAGAATTTAATTTTATATGAACTAGGCAGTTACAGAACTGTTAATTGGTGCACCTGGAGTACTGAACTGGATCGGAACCACTTTGATATATACTGACGAAACAACGAGAACAGGAAGCCGAATGTTTGGTCATTTAAATATAGCCGAATCCAATGTTCGACCAAATTCAGGATTTGGATTAGTGGGTATGTTATAAATAAGATGCCATATTTTTATTGTGCGAAATTTCAGGAAATGATAGAACAGGTGAAAATAATAGTGCTTTACAATTTAAACTTATATCTAAAACGTATTCGTTTCCGAGATACAAATTGTTGAAATTTCAAATTTACTTTGCATTGTACATATTGACTTTTTTCTGAATAGACTGAGCGAAAGTTGATGAAATTCTCAGGGCGATTATTAATCAAGTAAACCTACTTAGATGTTATATGTTTCATTTACGTGTTATGTTCTAATGGCGTAGAAACCGATTGAGATGCTCCTTTTTCCACTGAGAATTTTGTCACATCTTTGCTGAATTTGTGCAAATTACATTCAATTCTTTAAAAATTATTTTTCTTTATTTTCGAGCAGTGGTTGTTTACGAGATATTTCAACTTATCCATTGTAAGTCGAGGCATTTTATCAGCGATAAACTTTTCTAGTGTGATTTTAGTTAAGCCTACGCATTAATGAGTTTGTCCACGACTATCTTATAATATACTCTTTATACTTGTGTTTCTTCAATCATAATTAGATACATTAATCACTGCAGTGATTAATGAATATTATTCACTACACCAATAGGAACATCGCTTTGACCCTTTTTTACATTTATTTAGTAGGCCGCGTTCGCGATGTGTCAGTTCCAAAGTCAGTTCAAATTGAAACGTCAAATCAGCATGGTTTGCTTTTAATTTGAAATGCATATTCTAAAAAAGAAGATATAATGAGTAGTGAGAGTGAAAACGAGGTTTCTTTAACAGCACCAGCAATAAAAGAAGCTGCAGACCTTGCCTTATTAGATTCATTACCCAAAAAACCAAGAAAATTATACCTGAGAGCGTATGCATGAAGGGTAATGAAGGTAAATTCTTTCTGGGAATTTGTTTTGATAGTCGTGGACAAAAGTATACAACTCGTTATAATGATGCTATTATTACCTCGGATGATTACAAAACTCGCTCGTTTCATTCGCTCGTGTTGTAAACTCCTCGGTAATAATAGCATTCTTTATAAACTCCTGTATAATATACTATTATTTCGCAGTCCGTAGAGAAACTGGAAAAGTCATTACATATTTTTATTAACCGAGACAGGAGCCAAACATAATTGCCAGTGGCAATCAAACAACCACATTTTTATGTCTACTAGGTACCTATAAGAAAAAGGTTGGCTTAGAATCTTTGAAAATATCTTTTAGGTAAACAAAGTAAAATTTAACCAAGCATCAGAAGCGCTAAATATGAGCATAAGAACCGCACAAAGAATTGTTAAAGAAAAATGCAACAATTTTCCTAAAATAAAAGGTGAAAAAAAAACACCCAAAAATTCGGGATTTAAACGAGTGCGTGAAGATGGGGGTAAGAAACGTTATATATCGACTTGTACAAATCAAACGTACACATAACACTTTCAGTTTTAAAGAAAGTTTTGATTGATCGAGGAATTTTAGAAATTGGACTTAAATCTTTGCCAAAATTATTAAAGCATCTGGGATTTAGGAATTAAAAGGACTGCAATCGAAGATATTTGTGTGAGCTACCAACGACTCACTTTTTAAGAAAATTTGTTGAAAATTTAAATTCAAAATTTAGTAAAGTCATTTTTTGAATAAGACATGTTTTTTCAAATAGGGGTAGATTGAAATCCTGACAGGATATCTCGGCTAAATCGGTGAAAAGAAAAAAGGTTACGGTTCCGGAAAAAGATTCATTATCTTGTATGCTGGTTCATCCACCGGATTTGTTCTTGGGGCCAGCGTAATAACTTCTTCAACATCCAGAAGTGCTGACTACCATAATAGCATGAATAATCTTTTAAAAGTGACTAAATGAAATGCTTATTCCAAATTTAGATCAACCGTCTTGGACACTGCGTCTTATCATTCAAGAGTTTTAAACAAACAACCAAATTTTCAGTAGCTAATAAAGCAAAATCAAAATCTCCGTTAAAATTTATTAAAAACAGAATTGCTTTCAATGGCAAAATCACTTAAAACACCAAAAGTTTACGCGACTGACGAGATTTTAAGGGAACATGGACATGAGGTCTTAGGCTTGCCACCTTACCACTGCCATTTTATTGATATTTTTTACTCGAAAATTTCGAGGCTCTCCAGAAGCAAGTTCATCAAGTTTATTTCGTAAATAAATCTTCAACGATAGAGTTACAAATTCTAGTTTATGGGTTACAAATTATTGCAAGTTAGTTACTAAATATTGGTAAAGAAAAAATCGGATACTTCAAACTTAAGAGGCTCCCGAGAAGTTGGCCGCCAAAAATATTTTTTTAAATAACTCTTCAACGATAGAGTTACAAATTCTAGTTTATGGGTTACAAATTATTACAAGTTAGTTACTAAATACTGGCAAAGAAAAAATCGGAAACTTCAAACTTAAGAGGCTCCCGAGAAGTTGGCCGCCAAAAATATTTTTTTAAATGACTACAACGATAGAGTTACAAATTCTAGTTTATGGGTTACAAATTATTACAAATTAGTTACTAAATATTGGCAAAGAAACAAATCGGAAACTCCAAACTTGCGAGGCTCCCGAGAAGTTGGCCCCTCATCATCATAAGGTTCTCAGTCCGAAGACTGGTTGGACGCGTACCTCCATTCTTTTCTATCCTGAGCTAACCTACGCATTTCCCTAAAAGTAGAACATCCTACATCCCTAACTATTTGAGAGCAGTAGTCTAATCTAGGCCTACCCCTACCTCTTTTTATTCCTATCTCTGACTCTAGTATGTCACGAACTATTCCTTCGTGTCTTAGAAGGTGTCCTACCATCCTATCTCTCCTACTCTTTATTGTTTTCCATACCTTCCGCTTTTCTCCAACTCTTTCTAATACTTCCCTATTGCTAACCTTATCTATCCACGGTATCTTCATCATGCGTCTGTAGCACCACATTTCAAACGCTTCTACTCTTTTTCTATCCGCTTCTCCTATTGTCCAAGTTTCGCACCCGTATAATGCCGTACTCCATACATACGACGTTAAGAGTCTCTTCCTAGTCTCTATATTAACTGTTCTCGAGCATAACAGTTGTTTCTTTTTGTTAAACGCAACTCGGCCCTGCGCCATTCTTTGTTTTATATCTAAAGGTAGTTTTTTAAATAACTCATCAACGATAGAGTTAAAAATTCTAGTTTATGGGTTACAAATTATTACAAATTAGTTACTAAATATTGGCAAAGAAAAAATGGGAAACTCCAAACTTGCGGGGCTCCCGAGAAGTTGGCCAATAAAAGTAGTTTTTTAAATAACTCCTTAACGGGAGAGTTACAAATTGTAGTTTGTGGGTTACAAATTATTACAAATTAGATACTAATTATTCAGACTAAAATCTATTAGAAAATCGAAAATAACGAGGCTAACTTTACGGACCTGTTTAAAACTCCAAAAGTTAACGAAACTTGACGCTTTCAGAATATCATCTGTCAAGTCAACCGGGAAACGTCAACAAATTAAGCGGCAATCATGCAACAAAATAGTGTTGTGTTTAGACATTCAAATATTTCTTTATTCTTTTTTAGCACATTCAATTTATATGACTTGTCATTTTACGTAAGGCGACTTTCAATCGTTACATTTTGTGACGTGCATAAAAAGTAAGGTGATTTTAATAATTATTGTATCTGTGTGTGTTATGTGTTGATAGATACTCGAGACTACTAAACCAATTCTTCCTAAAATTGCCGATAATAAGCAGATAATAATTATTGTTTTAAGTGTTCCTTTGATATACAGTGTGTTTGATTTTATGTGTCACAGCAGATATCTCGGCTGTTGAAAGAATTTCAAATAAATGTTATATATGAAAGTTGCGAGATACTTTGTTTTCAATAACTTATGAAAATCAGAAAAACAATTGAGCGTCAAATAATTCAGATATAGCAAATACATTCAAAATTTTAAATGGAACGTACATAGTGTTATTACGTATTCTAAAACTGTATGAAATTTCCTTTACAACGATATATCACACGTCATAGTTATCCATCAATTAAAAGCACAAATCGATAATTAAGTAAGACTTGCACGTTTACATGACTTAGGCCCGGTTTTTCAAAGAATCCAACACCGCGTTAAGTCTGACACCGGCTTTGTTGCTATGATACCGGCTTTCTGATTGGTTGTATCATAGCAACGAAGCCGGTGTCAGACTTAACGCGGTGTTGGATTCTTTGAAAAACCGAGCCTTAGAGTTTTGATCGAAAGAGTAGGCTTTGACAAGAATTTCTATCGCGTGAACAGCCAAATTAATTGAGTAAATTCCTGCGTATTCTTAATTTCCATAACAACGGAGGTCACTTCGAACAAAAACTTTAGATTTTATTAACTTAAATTTTAAACTTAACTTGCCTACTAATTTATTGTTACTTTCTTGGTGTTGTTGCTATGTCATGTTTGTGTTGAATAGTCTTATGTTGTCAAGCTAGTCTTAAGTAACATTGTATCATGTAGAAACATACATCCGAATTTCATTAGTTTCACCGTCTACTCTTTCGAATGAAGCTCTAAGTCGCGTAGGCGTGCAGTTGTTGGTAGGTTCTTAATAAATTATCGATTTATGTCTTTAATCGATTACATAAATATTACATGTGATATATCACTGTAAAGGGAATTTCATACAGATTTAGAACATGTAATATTACTGGGTACATTACATTTAAAATTTTGAATATATTTGCTGTATCTGAATTATTTGATGCTCAATTGTTTTTCTGATTTTGATAAATTATTGAAAATAAAGTGTCTAACAACTTTCATATATAACATTAGTTTGAAATTCTTACGATAGTCGAGATATCAGCCGTGACACATGAAATCAAACACACTGTATACAATGAACATGGAAGTCATGTATGGTTTCCATACCGATTTTTTTCGATAAATTAATAATTGAGATGATTGCATGACATCAGACGCGACTTATAAGAGTGCCTTTGACTTTATTTTAAAAGATAATAAATGAAAGTCACGTGAAAAAAGTTACAAACTTTTTTCAAATGAATACTAACAATTGAATCAATTTCTCATAAAAATTTAAATATGCAAAAGAACGAGGTATGAAACTTTTTTGGAATTAGGTACATAAATATCGGAGATAAGACATGACCATGTCCATTATGCACGACGAATTATAACTTGTACCCTGACCGGTGTGTAACGAGAAACTTTTGAATAGATGCGGTCTTTAGAAATGAGTATATTTTTTTGTACTACCGAACAATCCGGAAATGACTGATCCGATCACGTAGGGTTTCGCAAGACCAATACAAGACGAGACTTACACCAGTCTTGGTATTGGTCTTGCATCCTCGTGTTGGGCTTAGTCTCGGTCTTGGTCTTGAAACCCAAGACCAAGACGAGAACCACATACGTCTTGGTCTTGTTTGTTCTTGGTCTTGTTTGGTTTTTATGAGAGTACGAGAAATTTATGAATTTCAGTGTTTCCACGCCCACTTATAAGGGGAGATAGATAAAAAAAAGATGTCCTGTTTCATATTTGCATAATTTCATAATTTTTGTTCGGAAAATAATGATTCAATAAGTTGTACAGTTGACTGGATACAACTTTTCTATTTAGTTTAGCTGTACTAAAATATGATATTTGATTTTATGTTTTGCCGGAGTCAATTGATATGTTGCTTCTAATACGTTCGTGGACGTTGACTGGTTTAAAAATATAATAGGTATTAATTAAAAATAGTATTAAAAAACAATATGCCTACTGCTATCTATTGAAAAAAGTATATTTTATTTTGTTATGTTGGAAAAACATCTTGTTTTTATTTTAGTTTTTGAACAATAAATATTATAATATCTTTGCAGTTTCCTAATTATTATATTTACTTATTGCCTAAAGATTGTATTCCTTGAATTTAATTGCAGTTGTTTTAATTTCTTTTTCAATACACTAAAAGATAGGTAACTGTCAAACATATTCTAAAATATCAAGACCAAGACTTTCCCAAGACTCTTGGTTAAGAGGTTAAGTCTTGGTATTGGTCTTGGATCATTTATGTTAGTCTTGGTCTTGGTCTAGAATTCAAGACCAAGACAGGACCAAGACTTTTCTTGGTCTTGTGAGAAACCCTGGATCAGAGTTGAGCCTATTCACAGAGATCTAAAATCGGGTCGGAAGTTTGGTGTGGACCTGGGGTTTTGAAACAAAACCTTTAATACATCGTTCCGGATCTGATTAAAAGGGAATTCTTCTCTTTCTGTCTTTACAAATTTTTTATCAGGTCATTTTTATATTCAGTCTAAAAACCGAATACTTTTCCATAATCCACTTATGCACTATCCAAATGCCAAAGACTGAAAATGCTGCTCTTGACGAAAACCAGAAAATGCTGATATACATAAATATAAGGCAGATCATTACGAGTATGTTTCATTGATACACTCAAAAATATGAACCAAAGGAAATTAGCCGTTTTTAAACAGTCATCACTGAAATAACATTCTCAGCGATAAAAAACTAGACAGCTTTCTTCGGGGACTATTCCACTCCTCGAATTTTAAACCGATCAAAGATGGCCGTTTTTCGATTTATTACTGTATTCCAGCGGATCTGAAAAAAATCAATCTCTTGTGTATACTTAGTCGTTCACCCATCACCACGGCGATCTTAAAAGGCACTTTTCATGATGACATACAAATTAATGGTGGTCGGTAAACTACCACGGACTTATTAAATTCTAGCCAGTATCCAGAGACTAAACTCTACCAAAAATTTGTAACGACCCACTGCGCCGCAACCGCAACGTCTTAAATTTCGTAGCTCAGATGTGAGTTAAGCCCTTGAAAAGATTCATTATGCAATCATAGTTGTATTTCCTCTTATCACTATTCAAATTAAGTACCTACACGTTTTTTTTAATTCCACTCTTTTTTACGAATTATGTATGTTTTGAATTGAAGGCTATGCTGTAAAAAATGGGAAACATCCTACATCCCTAACTATTTGAGAGCAGTAGTCTAATCTAGGCCTACCCCTACCTCTTTTTATTCCTATCTCTGACTCTAGTATGTCACGAACTATTCCTTCGTGTCTTAGAAGGTGTCCTACCATCCTATCTCTCCTACTCTTTATTGTTTTCCATACCTTCCGCTTTTCTCCAACTCTTTCTAATACTTCCCTATTGCTAACCTTATCTATCCACGGTATCTTCATCATGCGTCTGTAGCACCACATTTCAAACGCTTCTACTCTTTTTCTATCCGCTTCTCCTATTGTCCAAGTTTCGCACCCGTATAATGCCGTACTCCATACATACGACGTTAAGAGTCTCTTCCTAGTCTCTATATTAACTGTTCTCGAGCATAACAGTTGTTTCTTTTTGTTAAACGCAACTCGGCCCTGCGCCATTCTTTGTTTTATATCTAAAGGTAGTTTTTTAAATAACTCATCAACGATAGAGTTAAAAATTCTAGTTTATGGGTTACAAATTATTACAAATTAGTTACTAAATATTGGCAAAGAAAAAATGGGAAACTCCAAACTTGCGGGGCTCCCGAGAAGTTGGCCAATAAAAGTAGTTTTTTAAATAACTCCTTAACGGGAGAGTTACAAATTGTAGTTTGTGGGTTACAAATTATTACAAATTAGATACTAATTATTCAGACTAAAATCTATTAGAAAATCGAAAATAACGAGGCTAACTTTACGGACCTGTTTAAAACTCCAAAAGTTAACGAAACTTGACGCTTTCAGAATATCATCTGTCAAGTCAACCGGGAAACGTCAACAAATTAAGCGGCAATCATGCAACAAAATAGTGTTGTGTTTAGACATTCAAATATTTCTTTATTCTTTTTTAGCACATTCAATTTATATGACTTGTCATTTTACGTAAGGCGACTTTCAATCGTTACATTTTGTGACGTGCATAAAAAGTAAGGTGATTTTAATAATTATTGTATCTGTGTGTGTTATGTGTTGATAGATACTCGAGACTACTAAACCAATTCTTCCTAAAATTGCCGATAATAAGCAGATAATAATTATTGTTTTAAGTGTTCCTTTGATATACAGTGTGTTTGATTTTATGTGTCACAGCAGATATCTCGGCTGTTGAAAGAATTTCAAATAAATGTTATATATGAAAGTTGCGAGATACTTTGTTTTCAATAACTTATGAAAATCAGAAAAACAATTGAGCGTCAAATAATTCAGATATAGCAAATACATTCAAAATTTTAAATGGAACGTACATAGTGTTATTACGTATTCTAAAACTGTATGAAATTTCCTTTACAACGATATATCACACGTCATAGTTATCCATCAATTAAAAGCACAAATCGATAATTAAGTAAGACTTGCACGTTTACATGACTTAGGCCCGGTTTTTCAAAGAATCCAACACCGCGTTAAGTCTGACACCGGCTTTGTTGCTATGATACCGGCTTTCTGATTGGTTGTATCATAGCAACGAAGCCGGTGTCAGACTTAACGCGGTGTTGGATTCTTTGAAAAACCGAGCCTTAGAGTTTTGATCGAAAGAGTAGGCTTTGACAAGAATTTCTATCGCGTGAACAGCCAAATTAATTGAGTAAATTCCTGCGTATTCTTAATTTCCATAACAACGGAGGTCACTTCGAACAAAAACTTTAGATTTTATTAACTTAAATTTTAAACTTAACTTGCCTACTAATTTATTGTTACTTTCTTGGTGTTGTTGCTATGTCATGTTTGTGTTGAATAGTCTTATGTTGTCAAGCTAGTCTTAAGTAACATTGTATCATGTAGAAACATACATCCGAATTTCATTAGTTTCACCGTCTACTCTTTCGAATGAAGCTCTAAGTCGCGTAGGCGTGCAGTTGTTGGTAGGTTCTTAATAAATTATCGATTTATGTCTTTAATCGATTACATAAATATTACATGTGATATATCACTGTAAAGGGAATTTCATACAGATTTAGAACATGTAATATTACTGGGTACATTACATTTAAAATTTTGAATATATTTGCTGTATCTGAATTATTTGATGCTCAATTGTTTTTCTGATTTTGATAAATTATTGAAAATAAAGTGTCTAACAACTTTCATATATAACATTAGTTTGAAATTCTTACGATAGTCGAGATATCAGCCGTGACACATGAAATCAAACACACTGTATACAATGAACATGGAAGTCATGTATGGTTTCCATACCGATTTTTTTCGATAAATTAATAATTGAGATGATTGCATGACATCAGACGCGACTTATAAGAGTGCCTTTGACTTTATTTTAAAAGATAATAAATGAAAGTCACGTGAAAAAAGTTACAAACTTTTTTCAAATGAATACTAACAATTGAATCAATTTCTCATAAAAATTTAAATATGCAAAAGAACGAGGTATGAAACTTTTTTGGAATTAGGTACATAAATATCGGAGATAAGACATGACCATGTCCATTATGCACGACGAATTATAACTTGTACCCTGACCGGTGTGTAACGAGAAACTTTTGAATAGATGCGGTCTTTAGAAATGAGTATATTTTTTTGTACTACCGAACAATCCGGAAATGACTGATCCGATCACGTAGGGTTTCGCAAGACCAATACAAGACGAGACTTACACCAGTCTTGGTATTGGTCTTGCATCCTCGTGTTGGGCTTAGTCTCGGTCTTGGTCTTGAAACCCAAGACCAAGACGAGAACCACATACGTCTTGGTCTTGTTTGTTCTTGGTCTTGTTTGGTTTTTATGAGAGTACGAGAAATTTATGAATTTCAGTGTTTCCACGCCCACTTATAAGGGGAGATAGATAAAAAAAAGATGTCCTGTTTCATATTTGCATAATTTCATAATTTTTGTTCGGAAAATAATGATTCAATAAGTTGTACAGTTGACTGGATACAACTTTTCTATTTAGTTTAGCTGTACTAAAATATGATATTTGATTTTATGTTTTGCCGGAGTCAATTGATATGTTGCTTCTAATACGTTCGTGGACGTTGACTGGTTTAAAAATATAATAGGTATTAATTAAAAATAGTATTAAAAAACAATATGCCTACTGCTATCTATTGAAAAAAGTATATTTTATTTTGTTATGTTGGAAAAACATCTTGTTTTTATTTTAGTTTTTGAACAATAAATATTATAATATCTTTGCAGTTTCCTAATTATTATATTTACTTATTGCCTAAAGATTGTATTCCTTGAATTTAATTGCAGTTGTTTTAATTTCTTTTTCAATACACTAAAAGATAGGTAACTGTCAAACATATTCTAAAATATCAAGACCAAGACTTTCCCAAGACTCTTGGTTAAGAGGTTAAGTCTTGGTATTGGTCTTGGATCATTTATGTTAGTCTTGGTCTTGGTCTAGAATTCAAGACCAAGACAGGACCAAGACTTTTCTTGGTCTTGTGAGAAACCCTGGATCAGAGTCGAGCCTATTCACAGAGATCTAAAATCGGGTCGGAAGTTTGGTGTGGACCTGGGGTTTTGAAACAAAACCTTTAATACATCGTTCCGGATCTGATTAAAAGGGAATTCTTCTCTTTCTGTCTTTACAAATTTTTTATCAGGTCATTTTTATATTCAGTCTAAAAACCGAATACTTTTCCATAATCCACTTATGCACTATCCAAATGCCAAAGACTGAAAATGCTGCTCTTGACGAAAACCAGAAAATGCTGATATACATAAATATAAGGCAGATCATTACGAGTATGTTTCATTGATACACTCAAAAATATGAACCAAAGGAAATTAGCCGTTTTTAAACAGTCATCACTGAAATAACATTCTCAGCGATAAAAAACTAGACAGCTTTCTTCGGGGACTATTCCACTCCTCGAATTTTAAACCGATCAAAGATGGCCGTTTTTCGATTTATTACTGTATTCCAGCGGATCTGAAAAAAATCAATCTCTTGTGTATACTTAGTCGTTCACCCATCACCACGGCGATCTTAAAAGGCACTTTTCATGATGACATACAAATTAATGGTGGTCGGTAAACTACCACGGACTTATTAAATTCTAGCCAGTATCCAGAGACTAAACTCTACCAAAAATTTGTAACGACCCACTGCGCCGCAACCGCAACGTCTTAAATTTCGTAGCTCAGATGTGAGTTAAGCCCTTGAAAAGATTCATTATGCAATCATAGTTGTATTTCCTCTTATCACTATTCAAATTAAGTACCTACACGTTTTTTTTAATTCCACTCTTTTTTACGAATTATGTATGTTTTGAATTGAAGGCTATGCTGTAACATCCGGATACTTTTTTAAGAAGAATGAACTGCTGCATGTTACTGGGGCTCCAAGAACAATGGAATACTTAGGCCAGGTAAGAAAATAACTAATACCTACCTATTTTTGTTTTCAATCTGTTTCTTATTCCTCTTAAAACTTAAACGATAAACGTAAATGCACTGGAAAAGTCTGTTGTCACAACTGTCACTTTTCATTCCAAGCAAACCCCTTCTCTGCAGTGAATAGCTACAATGATAATTATAATGAAAATTTTTTACCTATACAATAATCCAATAGAATTTGTGTTCAAAGACAGCCAATCACGAGAACATTTAACTGAAGAGTGCTTATGGGCTATTTTCACTTATGTGATCTGGATTACTGTAGCAACGGAAAAATGTCTATTTTGCACTGTTGTCGAATTTTTTGCACAAAATGTCATTTCCAAGATTGTTCTTTTCAATTTTAATTTCTTTTTAACAAATTGTTCTTTTTGGGCAAAAAATTTTCTTACCGAATAGCCCTCGAGTCTTGATAATTCGAAATAACTTGATAAATTTCCTCAAGCGGGTTTCTCTGTGGCAACATACCTCCGCCTTCGGCGTTGGGATGTTGCCGAGTAACCCGCTTTCGAAAATGTATCAAGTTATTTCGAATTATCAAGACCCTTGGGCTATTATAAGTGATAATATGTTCTTTCATATATATACCGTGTGACAAACTTCCATGCGTACATGGGGTAATTACGTTTTTGAGGATTCCTGCTCCCCATGTATAGTTAAATGGTGGTAAAAGTAGCAATCGAAAGATTATTTTTTCTGCGTATGAGGATATTAAAAATTCTGCAACATTCTAATTTGTTAAAGCATTAAAAGCAAGAGTTACATTATAGTACGGAGCTCAAGGGTACAAATTTTCACTTTGGTAGGGGGATCGTTGTTACAACCTGCAACTTGTAGCAATCTGAAGTTCATGTCTTGACTATAATATATCCAAAAGCTGTCAAAAATCGTAATGTGCTAAAGGGCATTATATCCAAAAACTGAGTTATGTACACTGGCGTAAAGAGCGTAAAAATTGCTATCGTTTGGCACCAAGATCATTAAATTACTTGTGGCGCTTCTACCTCTAAAAACTGCTGAAGAAACAATGTAGTACAATGTGGTACTGGACATACTAAGCCAACCAGCATCACGAAGCTTATGCGAAATGTGATGGCCCCTTCTTATACCGTAAATAAAGCGGAGGTAAGCATTCTGCACTCTCTGGATACGAAAGACATCAGTCTGTAATAAACATGAGGAGTAGACATCACAAAAATTAAAATGAGATAGAACTAGAGTCTCACAAAGCAACTTTTTCAATTGAACATTAAAAAATTGTCTACACACGAATATAGCTACTTTAGCGAGGCGAAAGCACAGTGAATTAATTTATTAGTATTCTCACGAAACCTAAGATTGTGATCAATAACAAGACCCAAGTTTTTAACGGTGTCGCTAAAATTTAAAGAAACACCATTAATTTTTATATTGAGAGAAAGCAGAGCATTCTGCCTACAATTCTTACCACCAAAAAGTATCATCTGTGTCTTACTGGTATTGAGCTTTAGACCGTGGACACAGAGAATGCAACAATGCCAGCCAGATCCGAGTTAATGTTATTCATTGACTGATGCAAATGTTTAGGACTAAAGGAGTAGTACAGTTGCGTATCATCCGCGCAAAGATGAAATTTACAATGCTTAATATAGGAACCAATCTGCGCCGTGTAAATTGCGAACAATGAAGGAACGAGTATTGACCCCTGAGGCACACCCGACACAATACTAAGAGGAGTCGAACTCAAACCAGCACAAGAAACGTCTAGTCGTTCTATATAACTACAGGTTTTGTTATGTGGCTACGACATATTATATACACATAATTATGCAGATATAAATTTGTTTTAGTGAAATAATTTGTATTTTATTAGCCAATATATTCCACTAAAACAAATTTATATAATAAAAAAATTGGCACAAATAATTAAAGAAATTTATACACATAGAATAATAATAATAACTATGCAAATCTTATAAGGAGGTAGGTATATCTACTATAAGTACTAACACTGTAACTAATTATTATTCATTACATTGACTTAATATTAAATAGGAACGAACGTTTTATTTAAACCTTTAATAGGTACTATCTTTTGATTTTTTAATATAATCTCCAAGTGCCATAAATAATTTTTTCTACAAACACTATTAAAAATACAATTTTTAACGTTTATTGTCAGCGTCAAAAATGTAAATTTAAGGCATCAGTTTTAAAAGTAATATTTACTTTTAACACTAGTGTTAAAAGTGAGTAGGTACTTTTAAGATTGGTTGCTATGTAACTAACAACAATGAATTGAGCACAAATCACTAGATTTCGAATTGTTTTGGTTTAATTTTTGAATTTAATAATTTGATCTCTTTAGTGCCTTGTTTAACAGTGTTTGTAGAAAAAAGAGAGAGAGAGTGTGTGAGAGAGAGAGAGAGAGAGAGAGAAATTAATTGACATAAATATATTACTTACAAGTACATATGATGAGTAGATATGTTTGATTGCTCAGAGGTAACGTCTCTCTCACCGGCTGATGCGTTGTGGCATAGCCCCCTATAGGTTGTAGTAATTGGCTTATAACTCGTTTCTTTCTATCTGTGATCAAACATGTGGCGTCAATCAACTATTTATAATTTTTTGACGCGATATAAGCATACAAACGTCATTATCATTAAAATTTTAATATTTTAAATATACTTACGTAATAACTGTTCACGGATAAAATCGAATATTCACAGGGCAGAAACGTAAAAAACGTAGATAATCACAAAACACGATGGTAAGTATTAATTATACAATGCATGGTATCTCAGCTACTCATGCATATATAACTCTCTCTCTCCTTCTCCCAACGTTATATCTTTCGTCTCTCTCGTGTAACGAAATGCTCGAAAACGTAACGCGACCTTGAAATTTTACTCTCAATTCTCGGGCAATGGGGTCGTTGCACTAAATAGAAAATCGACATAATTTTGATAGAAATAAGTAACTAGGTGTTTAATGACCCTCTGGGTTACATTTATTTACTCACCAGTAGTCCAAAATTTAAACAATGGCGATTTTAGCACGAAGCGCGCCTTCGGAGAATTAAACAGAAACACGTGCTGTCTCCGTTAGGTACGTCATTACCTTAGGAGCGCTTGTGATTGGTCATCTGAACTGATGTTTTGATACCCAGAAAGCGAAAGTTACGTGGAGTTTCCACATACTTAGATAAATATACCGCCTTTGGACCATTGCGCATCAATTCCGGTCATGCAATAAAAAGGGATAGAAAATTACGCCATTTTTACATACTCGCGGTTGATTGGTGGATGTGGTCCAATCAAATCTGGAGTTGCTTGCTGGCTCAACAACTGACAAGTGTCAAGTAACATAACCAAAGAAAATATTGTTTGTTTAGTTACTTATGTTCTTTGGTTTCACGTTTTGAATGTGGTTTAAAATCCCATACATTTATTATTCTGATCAGTTGGAATAGTTTAAGTGTTCTTTTTTTGTGTGAAGTTTTCATCTCCTAGTGCACCCGTATACCTACTGTTCCTTTTGGAATCAAACTCGTTTAAAACTAACATAATTTTGACGTAAAAATATAGATTGTGAATGTTTCCGGAGTCAGCCTTTTTATTCCACGTGATTGGAGCCTGATGTTTTGACTTGGAAGCACAGTTGCTGAAGCCACCGAGACCCAGGTTGCGGACATACAAACAGAGCACGGGATCATCGTGATTTGTGCGTGGAACTGGACTAGTTCATTTTTATTTGTATCAAACATGCACAATAAATTGTGATTTTTATGTAATTTGTCGAATTTTTCAATTGCTATTCTTACAAGGTCAATAAAAATACAGTGGAACTCCCATAAGTCAAATCTCAATCTCAAGGGACGCAAAAAAACTGAGTTAAAGAAACTTCGAGTTTAAGAACATTTTATTAAAATTTCCATACATTGCATTATTCACAAAATAACATATAACGTAACTATACACAATATACCCATACAAAATGCAGGTTATTACAATTCTGTAACCAATCAAATCATTGTTTAATAAAAAAGTGTAATTTTGCACTGTTTTTGATGACATAACTGTTCATTTTCACAAAATTGCTGTACAGATCTTCACTTGCACACAAAAAATTAAAAATGTTACAAACTGTCACCTAACTGCTTAGTTGTTGGTATTGTTATCCCAGTCTCAACGCCTTCACTTTCATTTTCTTCGTTGCCTTTGCTGTCGGACATTTCGCAATTAGACGAGTGACATTTTAAACTAGACAAAATGTCATCATTAGTTGGAAATTCTGCAATTTGGATGTCGTCGTCGATGGCAATGTTCTTCTACGTCAATATCTTCCATCTGTACTGATTCCCTGTATTTCGCAAGCGTTGCCTTTAATTAATATCTTCCATTTGTACCGATTCCCTGCATTTCGCAAGCGATGCTTTTAATTCAATAAGACTAAGATCATCTTCATCCAACGAATGATCTTCATTTTCACGAATGTCGGGAGAATCCGGCTTTCTTAAAACAATTCTGAATTGTTGTTGCTGAGACATCTGTATCCCATGCTCTTGATATTTCTCTAATAGCATCTAAAGTTACCGCTAATGTTCTATGATCCTCCATGGCAGCGATAGTTTGTTTCAGAATCCATTTCCGGTAATTCATCTTCAGGTTCAAAGTATGAGAACTTGATTGACTGGAAACTCTCATAATGTACTGCTCAGCGAAGTTAATGAGTCTAGAGCTCTATATGTACATACCTATAATCAAATTGTTAATATAATAACAACTTTGTACGACTAGACACAAAATTTTCTTCTTACAAAAGAAAATATAAATTCATGTCCAAAATACCTGCTCTTACCATATATTACAAAGTTACATTCTCCGTGACAAGAAGCTTTATTAACAACAATGTGCTTATCAAAATATTGTGGTTTCTTCTTACTGAAAATTCTTGGGTTATGTTGTTTGACAGCTAAGGTAGGTAAAAATGGCGCCAAGGTCAAGTTTCAATTTTACAAGTGTAGTTGCACTCTCTCAAGCGATATAGTGATCTATATATGTGGGAGTTTCTGTCGGTATCGGTAAAGTAGGGAGCGAATAATCAGATTCTGACATTTGGAGGTTATTTTTATTTGTATTGGGCGTATAAATAGTTTTCTGTCGTTTATTTATGTGTTTTTATTCCTACTTATTGTGTCAGTTAGTGTGTTTGTGTACGGAATATAGAGCAAGGTTTCGTTAAAGCCGATTCAGACAATTTACCAACAGTTAGTAGTGAAATGGTTGACAATTATTATTTATGCAATTTGGACTATTTCAGTGCTGAAATGAAAAATATTATAACGAAACGGTGGGTGCTTCATTTATTTGGGAAATAGACAAACTGAAAAACAACACTGCGATTGTTTATTATTACGTTTGACGTGTTTGACTTGACACAAAATGACGTTTGCGCTAGCAAGCATAAACAAATAACGGTTGTACTTTCCGGCTAATATCGACAATTCTCGGCATTGCCGGGGATACGTCACCATTTAAAAGGCTTAAAGGGCCAGGGTCTTAACTTTGATGGTGGTTTAGATGCCTAAATAAACGTTCGCTGTGAGAAAAATAAAAAAAACACGGGTCAAATATTTTACGAGAATCTTCGGGAAAATATGATTTTTAAAAATTGTGTAACGACCCTATTTTCGAGGTGCCGCTAAAGAAGTTTCACTTCAAAAATTGCATGATGTACGTGTTAAAAGTGCTTTTATTTTCTTCGAAGAGTTAGATTTCCCTTCTCACAAAATGATACTTTTAACGCTAACATCATAAATAACTATTAATTCCTTGCAGAAAAATGAACCAGCAGCCACATGTTTTAACACTTCAATGAAATAATCATCATCTTTTCTAGTAAATATTTCCTATATCATTTGATTTGTTTGTAACTGGCATAAAGCGTTCAAAATTATTGCTGAAAATTAGTTCTGCGCATTCTGCAAATATAATTAGGTACTAGGTACCTAGCTATTTTTATTGAGTTGACTGGAATTTGCTTTTCTTGTTGATTGTGACATTCTGATGCAATTTCCGAAATGAGTTCTTAGATGTAGAAACCATTAAACTATAATACAAAACCACATCTCTATGTTTATGATTCATAGCAGTAGTAGTCCCGTTATAAAAAGAAAATACCTAAATTTTCTCTGCGTAGAATATAATACAGGGTGTCTCATTTTATTTTGACGCATTTTAACACCTTGTATCTACCGAACCGCTTGAGATATTAGTGTGCGGTTTGCACCAATGAGTTATGTGTGACTTCAAGTTTTTTTTGACTACTTTGAAAATATTTTACTACTTCCAGTTCATAAGGATCAGAAAAGGTCACTTTTCATATTACTGCATTTTTTTTTTAATAAGGCACGCTGTATATAATTAAATGTTCAAAAAGTCGCATCTTTTAGCTATCCAACGGTATGCTAGATTTCATCATCGGTAAGGGGATAGCTGAGATTTTGGACTAACAAAACTGCAGAATTGTAGAAACAGAAAATTTCAAGTGTGCTGTGATTTATTGCAATAAACGATTCTGTGAAACGTCTGCTTACATTTGGATTATTTGAAATAAATTAAACGGTTTTATAAAGTTATACGTAATTTCAAAATTTTAAAAACTGAAAATAATAAATGAACAACTATCTACAGCAAATTTTGTGCTTCTGCAAAGATTTGTTTGACTCTGCAGTTACTTTTTTGAAATTCAAAATCTCAGCTATCCCCTTACCGATGATCAAATCTAGCATACCGTAGGATAGCTAAAAGATCCGACTTTTTGAACATTTAATTATATATAGGGTGTCCTATTTAAAAAATTGCAATTGCAATAATATGAAAAGTGACCTTTTTTGGTTCTTATGAACTGGAAGTAGCAAAATATTTTTAAAGTAGTCAAAAAAAACTTGAAGTCATACATAACTCATTGATGAAAACCGCACACTAATATCTCAAGCGGTTCCGTAGATATAAGGTGTTAAAATGCTTCAAAATATAATGAGACACCCTGTATATTATTCTATATGAGCGAGTTAATAATAGCCATAACTCGAGAGTGGAATACTGTCTTTGTCTGCAAAGACTCATGGGAAGTTGCACTTTTAAGGCTATATTAGACCCCTTAGTTTAGATTAAAGACTTCTAGAATGTACCTGGCGTCCTTATGCAACAGCTGATTTTGTTTCGAAGTTTATACGTCCGTAGGCCAGCGGGTGGCGGGTAGCGTTAGCGTAGCAACGGAACAGACGAATGTTCCGCGATATTCTGTTTCCGTGGCGGCAGCTGTTTACTACACAACTGTTTTGTTTTGCCTTTTCCACACACAAACGCTTAGCCCAGTGGCGGCTGGTGAGTTTTTGTCGTGGAGGTTCACGAGTAATGGGCGAAAAATAAAAAAATGCGACGGAGGCTATAATTCAAATTTTGTCAAGGTCAAACTTCTTAAATGGGAGATCAGAATGTTTTTTAAATAAGTACAGTTTGCTAAATTTACCTACTTATATAAAGTACCTCTTTTCAAATTCATTGTAGTCACAGTACAAATTTGAAGTAAATTAGGTATAGCGCTGGCACTGGCCTGCCTAAATCCTTAATTTTTATTTTCTTGGCCAAGGGTAATGAGGAAAAATGTTTTTTTATTTCTTCAACTGTATTATGGCACGTACTAACACTAGCCATTCTAAAACAAACTCCCTCAATGCACCAATTAATCGCCGGTGAGCACACCGAAACTGTGCGCACTTATCAACGTAAAGCATCGGATCCCTCTCCACGCTGCGCGCCCCTTAGATACCCAAATCAATCGCACGTGCGATGTTGGGATGTTCGGCTGGATGCGTGCATCGTGGGGTTCCATACAGACAGACTGCTCTGAAGGGCAGACTGCAATATGAGCGCGGATAATTACAATTTTTTAAGGTCCCGTCAGGCGTCAGTGACAATTGAAAATTGATAATGTAATAAACAAATAATTGTGTGAAGAGTACATGCATGAACATGCATGAGAAAATAATTTTTGTAGAGAAGAGAAATAATAAAAATTAATTTTATTGTTTGAAGTCGTCGAGCCGCGGGGGTTCACGTGCTCATGTGCTCCCATGTAATAGCCGCCACTGGCTTAGCCTGTGCGTATTCGCCCTACTTCGGTCGAAAATGTAAATAGCTAAGTCCCCTCTACAAGTCTTTGGTTTAGATAACTGTACAAAACAAGTAAGCCTTGAAATGGCGTTGCCATAGAAACGGATAATATATATACATGATTTCGGACAAGACAAATACAGGGTGTTAAAAAATACAGTCGAAAATTTCTGGCGCGTCTAGTTCTCATATTTTGATAAGTCAAAAAGTTTGCATATTATACAATTTGTCCTACGGAGTTAAGTTAAATGGATTTCGATGAAATTGATTTTTTATTGGTTGAACGACGGTAAAAAGTAAACAAACAAAATTTTGGGCACCTTCTAAGTTTTTGAAGCTAAGTAAAATACGCTGATTCATTCTCCGTTATTAAAATCATTGGAGAAGACAAGGGTGTCATCCCATAACTTTTTTTATTTTAGATGAAATGTTTATATAAACTTTTTCAAATTATTTTGATGAGTACCACACGTTGCAGAAATTGTCGACATAATTTTGTAATACCCTGTATAAATTTGACGTTTTCTACGTCAAAGCAACACCGATATGCCGTAATGGGAATTTCTGCATTTGTTTAGATAATGAACTTTATTATGCCTTATTTTATTTAGATAATGGTTTATTCACTTTCTCCATGGAATGAAAGAATTCATTTAAAGGATATAAAAATGGGGTCTCAGTTGGGTGAATATTTCGGAGCTTCATTAGCAGCTGGTGATACTAATAATGATGGATATGATGATCTGGTAGTTGGAGCTCCATTTCATTCTTCTGGCAAATTTAACGAGGGAAGAGTTTACATTTATTTTGGAAACCCTAAGGTAATCTTTCATTTGGACTTTTTGGAATGTTCAATGCAATATTTAGTTAAATTTGGTTATATTAAATATGTTGCAATCAAAATGATTACAGAAAACTGCAGACCACTGGTTTCGTCCTTGTGGGATTCGTCAGTGCAGTGCTTTCTGCATTCATTTTATATGCAACTAACTTGCTTATACAGGGTGATTCCAAAATGGCGGATTTCCTTTGCAGCTGTTGTAGGGAACCGCAAATGCAGTTTGGAAAAAATTATAAAAAAATTCTAGCTGCTTTTGTTTTATAGTTATGAGCAAAAAACTAAAAGGTAAATTTGGCAACATGTGCACAGCTGTACAGTGACTGGTAAATCGCTTTGAAAAAAGTCCATTGTTTTAACTGTTTCTAAGGGTGTCTTCTACTGGGGTGCCTTTGTGCTAAACTCTTTCAGCTTCATTCGCGTTATTATGGCCTTCGCTCAATATCAGCAACATGTCTGCATATTCATGATTGGTATACATTTTTGACAAAATTAAGTCAATACTTCAAAATGACAGGTCAAAATAAATTAACACAAAACGTCAGATAACTATACAAAATCATATCATCGTTGCCAAACGCATTTTCAAATCATATCGATAAAAAGATAGATTTTCAAATTTAAAATTACAAGTAAATTAGACGCTGCAAGCATTCTTTTTTGCACATAGTCTTATAGGATACAGAAATTTTTATGGAAAATGATATTATCCTTCAAAATTCTAAAAAATAAAGAAGATGGGTTTTTCATTTCCCTCCTTCCTCACTCAGTAAATTAACAATTAAGATTTTTTTTAACATTTTTCCCTGGCTACATTTAAGGTCCCCTACAACGTACAGTAGAGGAAATCCGCCATTTTGGAATCACCCTGTATACTAACTGTAATTAATTAATAAACTTAATTTTTCAAAATATGTGGTAGGCACTCTTTAATTATTGTGATTATTCTCGCAGGGAATTTTAAATGAACCAGGAATTGGACATGTAATAAATGGAGGAGAAGCTGGTGGTCAGTTTGGAACTTCCGTTATGTTCTTATCAGATTTAGATTTAGATGGGTTCGGAGGTAAGTCAAACTAATAAAGGCTTTCCTAAGGAGAAAGGCAAACTGTTAAATAATTGTATTGTGGGGTTGTATGGTGTTGGTCGGCATTTTATTGAACTGATGTCACAGCTTCCTGATCTTTACCAATACCATTATGTAGTAAAATAATTCAATATAGGTAGCTGTAAGAATTATATTATGATTAAAGGACTATAAGAGAAAGTCGGTACAAAGTCACAAAGAACTATTATAAATATTAAGCGAGAGATGAACGTGCAAAGAATTTGTTATTATACTTAAATTCTATCCATTTCAGTAGTATAGCTAAGCCTGTTCTGGCTCAACTTCGGCCAACTTTAGACCGATGTCGGTAAGGTAGATTTCTGCAGCGCGAGCTAATTTCGACTCGTCTGGGCGCTAACTGCAAGCGTTCGTCCCGACGCCGCCGACCGCTCTTACGTGTTCAAACCTTGAAGTGTGTGCTTTCATATAGCAATATTCATTTCCTCTTAGGCGTTAAAATTGACGTCAGCACCCGGAGTTCACTCGGAGTCTAACGGGAGTTTGCCCGGAGACATACCTTGCAGACCTACGCCACCGGGCGTATTATCAACAAAACCAGTTCTTAAATACCGTTTCCTTAAAGGTGTACGTCAATACCTTCGTCGCTCAGTGATCGATGCGTCACTCAATGATTGTGCAAGTCTAGGGGTTCGCGTCTCAACGCGGTCAGTTTTTCTCGTTATGCTGATTTAGCTTTTTTTATGAACAAAAAATTGGTCAGGTTATCGTCAGATAGGGTATCCACTTCACGCTAGAGATAATTCCAGTCGACAATTTTTTACATTAGCGTCCATCGAAATTTTACGTTTTTTCAGTTGATACGTGTTTTTTAGGCCTTAATAAGGTGTTATTTGATGTATTTCGTCGGCGGAAACCCCACAGAACCCATCAAACTTACGGGACAGGAGTGCGAATAGAGGTTGCAAATGTGTGCGCTTGCGAGTTGATCAGTTAGCAATGTGTAAATGATGCAAAATTTAGCGAATTTGCGAGGATTGAGGGGAAGGGAGAATGACGTGTACGCGTTTGGGGATGCATCCCGTAAGTTTGATGGGTTCTATGGGGTTTCCGCCGACGAAATACATGAAATAATGCCGTATTAAGGCTTAAAAAACACGTATCAAGTGAAAAAACCGTGCATAACGCGTATCCAGGGCCGTTTTCAGTTCAGGGCCACGTTTACATAGAAACTTTGAAGTGCTTATTTTCCTTGACGTATGAGTTTCCGCCAAAAAATAATTGTGGTGCAAGGAGTTGTAAGGTGAGTACTGTCGATATATACAAACCGCATGCGATGGACGCTAATGTAAAAATGACCTTCCAATCATTTGACTTTTATTGTTGATTTATAAATCTCCATAATAGCACGCTAAAACGTTAGATATCTCTGAATTGGAATATAAATAAACGCCATGCTCCTGGCGTTCGGTGTTTCAAAATATATGCCGCCTGGTGCCGTAGGTCCGTAAGGTATGTTTATATGCCACTCGGAGTCGTCACCCAGTCGCATATTCGCAGATTGGCAAATGCCGAACTTAGTTTCGTATAGGTCGACCGTGATCGCAGAGGTATGGCAAATGAGTGGATGTCTGTCTCGAGTCTCGATCAGGTCCAAAAGGACAGCTAGGGGTGCCCTTTTGGACCTGACCGATTTTTTGTTCAAAAGAAAAAAGAGAAATCATCATAACAAAAAATAAGTACTGCGAGGTGCGAACCCTCAACGTTACGACTTGGGGGACTGACACATCGACCCCTGAGCCACGAAAGTGTGCTGGCAAGAAAGCGTACGAAAATAATATACCTATAAGTAGAAAATACGCCCGTTGCTGTAAGTCGACAGTTGGGAATGCAATACGCTACGTTCGATACGAATATGCCACCCGGTCTGGCAGGGAACATTT
The DNA here is from genome assembly GCA_963966045.1 of Xestobium rufovillosum. NCBI lineage: Eukaryota > Metazoa > Arthropoda > Insecta > Coleoptera > Ptinidae > Xestobium > Xestobium rufovillosum. The sequence goes on from OZ014495.1 coordinate 27,545,891, forward strand.
GACTAATTAATCGTCTCTGTGCATGTGCGGGATTTGACCAAAATAAAGGTCCGTTTCCAAATTCCACTCTATATAGTTTTATCAGGTAGATAGATTTATGTATTATTAGACCAGCAATGAATGCTTTCCTAGCTACCATTCAGTCCTAAGAAACCAAATTTTATTGCGCCTTTGTTGCAAGAATTCTAAGAAACTATGAGTTTATCGATTCATTTTATTTGCGAACTTGTGTTGGGTAGGAGGGCACGAGAGAGGTATTTGTAGCAACAAAGTGTAAGTTTTAGATTTAGATTAATCTTCAACTCCTGAAGATGCTGGCGTTATCAGAGGGGGTTAACTTAAAATTCGTGACAAAAATTGCAACAGTCAAGAAGAAAGCAGAAGAAAGCAAGAAGAAGGCAGTTTTATTTTCCCAAACCTTTGGCTGGTGTCCCCATTTACTTTTAGTTACTTATCAAATGTGTTTATTTTCAGGGCTTATTTAATTGCAAATTTTAAAATGTATTCTAGAGATAGCAGTAGCAGCACCTTACGAAAGCGACAACGCTGGCGTCGTTTATATATACAGAGCCTTTCCACAAGGAATTATGCCCACACCAAGCCAGAGAATTGTTGGCAAAGAAATTTGGAGCAGTATTCGGGGTTTTGGAATCAGTATATCAAAAGCAAGGGATGTTGACCATAATAAATACGCTGGTAAGTTTATGTTTTCACTGAGTAAGAAACCATAAACTGGCAGGACATTCTCAGCAGAATCACAATAAAATATCCGCAGGCTACTGTTTAAATTAAGATGCTTAAAACCCCTAAATTAAAATCTAAATATTAAACAAAGAAATATCCGACTGTTTCAACTATTTCATGGACACCCCCGGTAGCATAATTACATAACCTATGCCGTTGTGGCACTAGGGTGCTAAAATCGCATATTGAATGGAATTGTTTCTCCGACTACAAACGCTACGCTATTTGTGCACGCCAAGAACCACAAGAATTTGTAGTTCAGTTGCTAACATTTTTTAATACGCGGTTTAAACTTTTTCTATGTTGGAAACATGTACTAGCAGGTATTATATTATTGAATTGAAAATCATAAATTGTTTATTATGCATCATTTATTACAAACTTCAAAAAATATAACCAAATGAAAATCGCCAAACAAATAAATTTAATGTCCATTTTCATGACCTTTTGAATCAGGCTAATTTCATCAAAGACTTATAGAGGGGACTTAGCTATTTACATTTTCGATTGAAGCAAGGTGAATATTCACAGTCTAAACGTTTGTGTGTGGAAAAGGCAAAACAAAACAGCCGACCAGTTGTGTAGTGAACAGGTGCCGGAGCGGAAACAGAATATCGCGGAACATTCGCTTGGTCCGTTGCTTGAATATAATAACAAACAACGATCCCCGCGACCCTATGGCCAACGAACGTGTAGGCTTCAAAACAGAATCAGCTGTTCCATAAGGACGCTAGGTCCATTCTAGACGTCTTTGAATTTCATCTTCATAAGGTTCTCAGTCCGAAGGCTGGTTGGACGTATACCTCTATCCTTTCCTGTCCTGAGTTAATCTACGCATTTTCCTAAAAGTAAAACATCCTACATCCCCAACTATTTGAGAGCAGTAGTCTAATCTGGGCCTGCCCCTACCTCTTTTTATTCCTATCTCTGAGTCTAATATGTCGCGAACTATTCCTTCGTGTCTCAAAAGGTGTCCTACCATCCTATCTTTCCTAGTTATTGTATTCCATACCTACCTTTCGCTTTTCCCCAACTCTTTCTTATACCTCCCTATTGCTAACCTTATCTATCCACGGTATCTTCACCATGCGTCTGTAGCAGATTTAGCATTATATTTTGTACGTATATTAAACTTTTCTTTTGCTTCAGTTTTCTTGTTTGATAATTCACTATTAGCTAGTCGTCCTGTTTGAATTTTCCTTGATCAACAAGATAATTCGCACAAATAATCCTTACCAAAGTCTTTCTTCTTTACTCTATTATATGTTTTCGCCACAACCCAGTTCGTATGAGTTTTTTTGTAATACATATTCACCCACTTTTGAGATTCTTCATTATAATCAGTGCTGGAAAACTTTGTTCTTGGTTTCCAAGTTACTTCTTGGCGATCGTTATTCATTTTTATTGTTTTGCACAGTGAATCCACTTAAATTACTCTATAGCTATAATGCGAAAGTGGTAAATGTTGATATCAACTACAATTCATTCCTATGCGGTTTAGGCACCAAAAACTGACGAACGTGCTCAAACAGCGTAAAGTTTGTAGTCGTAGAAACAATTCCATTCAATATATGATTTTAGCATCCTGGTGCCACAACGACATAGTTTATGTAAATATGCCCCCCGGTATAATCGGATAAACCCCCCCGTAAATATCAAACAACAATGTAATATGTATCATACTTATAATAAGTACCTACCTAGGTACATTAAAATTCTGATAATGTGGCAAGTGACTACCAAACCGGGCTTATACCGGATGTTCATGAAATCATTCTACAATGGCCAAGTTTCTTTATGTGAAATTTTAGAAAATTCGTTAAATGGGCAAAGTTAATAATAATTCGTCGCCCTCCTCACGTACTGGCGTAACTGACAATTTTGTGAAAATTGAGTGGTGCAACACCAATCTACATAAAAAAAGACAACCCGTAGGTTATGTTACTGTGTTTAATGCAGTCCTACAAGTGTAAGCGAATTACGTTTTTTTGTTCTCCTGAAAAATTTACCAATTGTCAGTTACGCCAGTACGTGAGAAGGGCGACGAATTGTTCAAGCAGAATTTAGTAGTGTTGGCAGAGAAACAATTCAGCATCGCATTTTTGATATATCAACTTCCTCAATTTAAATGGAACATCAAACATTCGATTGTACTATCAGTGCCAAAACTGGTCTTCCACTTTACGGTTCAATTCCGCTTAAAATGCCATATCCAATTACGTTCTGAGGTAAAAAACCTTAGCAACTGTCCGCCAATTAAACTTTTGAAGGCGGATCTAAACGATTTTATTTGAATGAAACAAAATATGTTAGCCTTGCAACAGTAAACAAAGGGCAGCAAAAAATAGATAAATAATCATATTCTTTTAACATAATTGGCGAATTTTTGACTTTTAGGAAGAACTTCAAATACATTAGAACGTTATTATTTATTTTTTTTCTCTGACTGTTAACTTTGCTCAATGTTTGTAGTTTTAAATGTTAAGTACTTATTACAATAATTTCTTATTATTATCATTGTTAATTATTTTAAGTGCATCACAAATTCAAAGTATCGAGATCAGATAACGGAAAATCACATCATCTATGGGGGGGCGGGACTGCCGAAAACATAGCAACGTCCGGCACAAACGATTCCCTTTTCAAAGTGGAACACCACTTTTGGAATTTATAGTACCATCACATTTGGAACAAAAAAAAACATAATGTGACATACCATACACAGTTAACTGTTTTGAAGCAGCTGACAATTGTTCACGAATCATTCTACAATAGTTAACTTTCTCGCTTAAAATTTTAGAAAGTTCATTAAACGGACAATGTTTATACTAATTTTGGTGGAGTTGGCAGAAAAGTAATTGGGCATCGCACTATTGAGATAGCGTTATTAACTTCCCTAATTTAAAAGGAATAACCAACTTTTGATTGCATTATCTCATTTAGAATAAAAAATACGCAAGAAATTATAAGGTGACATAGGTACATCACCTGCAGTCAACTTTGCACTATAGATTTGAATATTTATAAAGGGTGATTCAGTTTGAGGTTACATTTTAAATGTTAAATAAAACCCGTTGCTTTTTGAGAAACTGCTGATATTTTTATTTTAATATAATGTTAAGACATTAAACATGAAAAATGATATCGGCTAAATGACCGCCTCGAGCAGCCTGGCAGACTTCCACCCTTTTGATAAAATTTTCCATTGTTCTTCGGCATAAGTCCTGTGGAAGCCCATGAATAACACGACGAATCTCGTCCTTTAGCTCTGGAATTGTTCTGGGGTTATTGACATACACTTTTTGCTTCACATAGCCCCAAAGAAAAAATCCAATGGTGTGATATCACACGACCTTGGTGGCCAATTTTGATCGCCGAAACGAGAGATAACGCGGTTGGGAAATTGTGTGTGCAACAACTGCAGCGTTTCTCGTGATGTGTGGCATGTGGCACCGTCTTGTTGGAACCACATGTCTTCCGCATCAATGTTCTGCAATTGATGTCAAAAAAAAATTCTTAGCATGTCCCGATAACGGTCACCATTAACTGTTACGGCATCACCACGACAATTTTCAAAAAATTATGGCCCAATCACGCCGCCGGCCCAAAATTCGCACCAAACTTTAACTTTTTGTGGATGCATGTGTTGTTCCTTAATGACTCGTGGATTTTCAGAACCCCAAATGCGGCAATTCTGTTTGTTAACGTACCCATCGAGTTGAAAATGAGCTTCATCGCTGAAGATAATTTTGCTTGAAAAATAGTCATCAACTTGGTGGTGCTCCAATACCCAATCTGCAAAATCCCGACGCTGTTTGTGATCGGTTGCCTTCCATTCCTGAGTCAATTGGATCTTGTAGGCATGCATATGCAGATCTTTTATTAAAATACGCTGCGTAGTGCTGTAGGAAAGGTCCAATTGCTGAGAACGACGGCGAATGGAAGTTGACTGATTGTCACGTACACTGTTTCTCACTGCGGCGACATTTTCGATTGATCGACCATTACGAGGACGTATTGGTCTTTGGACATCCAACACTGATCCGGTTCGGTCAAATTTTCGGATTAATTTGTTAACCGCGGCACGAGATGGACGGTTATGGTTACCGAAGTCATTTCGCAATGCACGAATCGTGTTAGTTAAATTTTCTCCATTTCGGAAATAGGTTTTCAAAATTAAAATGCTTTCTTGTGTTGAATACCGCTCCATAATAACAAATGTCAATACTTAATAATGACACATGTCAAATATCAGCTATTTATTGTTGCCAGGAAACCAGCCTTGCCATATTGTAACCTCTAACTGAATCACCTTTTATTTTTGTTACAATTTCGTTTATATCGTTCTTCATGTATAGATATAAAACAAGAAAGCTTATATTACAAAGAAATAGACTCGTAAGCAACTATGTTGAGGTACAACAAATCCTTAAAAATAAAGTTACTGTTTTATGAATAAATTTGTTATCTTAATGGGTCGTGGGAAAAATAGTGTACATAATTCGATGGAAAGTGTATTTCCTATAAACGCGCGTGATTTCTGCACTCGGCTACGTCACGTGCATAAAATTTCACCCTTGTATGAAATTTGTCACTTTGCATGCTCGTTACGTAATATACTAATGCGTCTGAAAATTACGAATATGCGCGCGGGACTATGTATAGGTCGAGGCGGTCGAGGTATAGGTAGATGCAGAGAAAATTTTTTAACATTTAGTTATTTTTGCAGATGTGGCAATTGGAGCCTACTTATCAGGACATACGGTGTTATTAAGAAGTAGGCCCGTTGTAATTATTACGCATACACTGGAACCTTATATTCGTAGTATAAGTTATGAAACTAATACGTTTACTGTTAAAGCTTGCTTCATGTGTAAGGGACGACATTTAGAACCGTTAATAAGTAGGTAAAGTAAATTAGCGTTTCTTGAACTACTTTATATCTTTCTTTGTCTACAGATATTACTAGAATTATTGTGGTAGATAAGCTACTACAAAGAGCAGTGCTGTCAGAAAATATTTTACCCGTTAAGAAGATATCACTGATGGCAAACAAATTTACTTGCGAGAATATTACGTTGGATATAAAAGTAAGTTTACTTTAGGTTAACTGCAGAATGAACTCATATTTCTCCTGCTGCAGCACCCAGTTGAAAATTTTGCTGTTCCAATAACTGTCTCCTTATCGCACACATTTTTGGAGAAAAATAATCATACTAGCACAACTTTTATTGGCACCGACGTTAACGGCACTGACAATTTTTGTTCTAACTGCCCAGTTTACAATGAGAAGGAATCAAGCAAAAAGTACACGTTGAACATTCCCATGTCCTTAGGATGCAAACATAAAAGTGTGTGTGTTGCAAAACTGCACATAGAAGCCTCGTTCAATATCACGTGAGTTTCGACAGTTGCTTATAAGTAAAATAAAAGTAAGAAGAGTATGATTTATTTAAATGCACGAGTTGTTTATGTTGTAATGTTTATGAAAAGTTAAAAATTTTATTTCTATAAACTCAAATTTAATATAACTTCTTTTCATTATAAACGCTGTAACAAAGCATAATTAACCGCCTGTAGATCTAACAAACTTAGATTAGGCGTTATCTATTTTGTTCGATGAAACATCCGCCTTACAAAAAGTGCACAGATGAGAGCAGACGTCAATGAACCGAAGAGAGTTGAAAGAGAGGGTACCGGGACCGCGCGCGGACAAATGGGAGGAGCCGAACCCCCGACCGGCCGTTCACGAAGTTTGGAGGAAGAATTGACAAAACGCGGTGTCACCGGCATTCAAGGGACATTCACTCAGCATCCATCCGACCGACATTCATCCTGCATTCTCATACCAGACATTTTCCGAACAACTTCCAGTATTCTCGAGAGTACCTGACTAGCTGACTTACGTCGTGTGAAGTGATTAGCTGTGATACTATAATTAAATGCAGTTATTTAATTATTAAGGCTGTGAGGCTGTCAATGATTAAATATACGTTAGTTGATCCAGTGTAGAGGTATAATAGGCTGGTGAAGGCTAGTTCTTAAATTCTACGGGTAGCCGTGGATGTTCAAACCATAAACTCGCACACGCCGAAAGCAGATTGAAACATGCGGTGAAAATAGCATTTGCTGTGAAAATAGCACGTCTGCCTTCGACCGATGCAGTGAGCGATTGAACATCCCGTCCGGTTGAATTTCGGAGCCCTGCTTACATAACAATTAATGGCCATCCGATTAAGGGATCGCCGAGAGTGGCTGTTACGTATATCCCCGATCTACACATCACCTGGTTGCACACCTGTGCGGCAACGTTAACCAGATACCGAGTACACAGTATAATTCATCCCACGGTACGACAGACGGTTACCAGAAAACCGTCCAGGAGAGAATCGCTTGCGATACCTGGCTATCAAAACCCAGTGTCGTTTGCTATTCGCTCATGTATATAATTACCGGTTAGATTTTACCGTATGGATAATATTTAATTTCATGTAAATATTTTTATACCTAATACCGTTTGACCAGTTTTGACGTACATAGCTAACTATAATAGAATCATACTTATTTGTTTCCCGTGTGTATCTCCGTATAGCAATAGAGAACCCAGCCCTTCTTCGACTGAAGCGAAGGGTATATCTTTCGACGAATAAGTTTCCAACCGACCGACCGAAATGCAACAATTCGATCGTTCATAAGCGAACGACCTGAAATAATGTAGTATACAGTGTGTCCCAGGACGCACGAGGGAAAGTTCGTTGCAACGCAATAAACTAATTGTTGTACCTAATAATTATTATAAATCGCACCAATACAAACTATTAATCAACTGTATAGCATGATGTTCGAGAAACAAATAATGTGCAAACTGAACAAACGATTTATTAAAAGCATGTTATTCGTTACACAAACATTTTTCAACTGGAAGTTCTATTCAATGCTTCTGGAGGGGGGACGCTTGGCTGACCCCACTGCGCCATGGGCTGCTGCACACACTCAGCGGCAGGGCAGCTTTTCGGTATTATTGTATCGTTACATTCTCCTCCTTTGGATCCCATGTACCGTCTCGGATGGGGTCCAAGAGATGGTGGACTAGTGCAGCACGGGGAGGTGCATATCTTGGCAGATTTGACACGTCGTTGTGGGCGACTCCTAGAAGCAGTTGGTATTTAATCGGAGGGCTTGTCTTCTAGAGGTGGTTCATCTGGTAGTTCGTCTTCTGGAACTGGGTCATCGGGTGGCTCGTCTTCTGGAACTGGTGCATCGGGTGGCTCGTCTTCTGGAACTGGTTCATCCTTAGGCTTCCGGAAGGGACTTCAATTTTGCGCGGCCACTTCTGCGAAGTGGTCTCACCGAGGTCGGAATGGTAGCTTCATCGGACTCGACATAGGGCCTGAGGGCTGAACCATGATACGTGCCTAAATTAGTTGAGTTATTGACATTTGAGATTTGGTAGGTAGTGGGTGACACGCGTTTTAAGATGCGATATGGCCCATCGCGACGGGGAGCGAATTTACAAGGATATTGTTGCGACGTTTTACTTAATGCGTGGATATTCACTAACACTTTCTGTCCTACTTCGAACGGGGTAACATCTTTTCGGGTTCGGTCCACGTACTGTTTACGGTTGTCTTATTTTAGTTCATTATTCTCCCGCGCACGTTAGAGAGTCGCAGCCATTTTTCGCAGATCTCGGAAAAAACGATTTCATTGTTCGTTATGGCGCGCAAATCGCGGCTAACGTCATGTTGTGATGTGGGGTGCGCAGCTCACGTGCGAAGCACAAATAAGCGGGCGAATACCCGGTGGCTAGGTGACGCGCACTGTTCATCGCGAATCTTACAGAGGGAAGCATTTCCTTCCAGCTTGTATGATAGTCTTGCACTAGAATAGCGAGTTGGGGTTTCAGATCACGATTGCGGCGTTCTTCAGGGTTGGATTCAGGGTGATAAACCGGTATCAAATTCTGTTTGAAATCCAAAACATGGGAAACCTGCTGCATTACGTCTTTCGGAAACTGGGTCGCTGATAACACGCCTAGGGGTTCCGTATCTGAGGATCACTTCATCAATGAGACATCTTGCACAGGATTCTGCAGTAGCAGGTTTTGATGCAAAAAGTTCGATCCATCTAGTGACAGTATCTTCAATTGCAAAGACCCGCCTCTCTCCAGTTTCCGTATAGGGCAAGGGACCGAACAAGTCCTTGACTAACATCTCGAAGCGCTGGGTTAACGCAGGGGTCTGCAACAGACCAGATGGCTTTACATCTTTGGCAGTCGATGCATTTACGAACATGATGATGATGAGTGACTTTTCGTCTAAGCGAAGGCCAGAAGTAACGTGCAGCTATTCGCTTAATAGTTTTCTCTATACCATAATGACCAGCAAGTGGAGAATCGTGGTTTTCTCTTAGAATTACTGTAATTTTCGCACGAGGGACTACTAACTGTGCGTTTTCTGATTCTACATCACGGTAGTAACGGTACAACACACCATTAAACATTACATATCCTCGGTTAGTCCATCGCATAAAGTCAGTTTCGTTTGGGTGAGGAGATTCAAAACACTCGATAATCTTAGAGACATCAGGATCGGCAAGCTGTTCATCTCTCACTGATCAGATACTACAAGCGTTCTCATTTTCCTGGGTGCATGGAGGGCGTGACAAGGTGTCAGCAATCACATTAGTTTTTCCTGGGATATAGTTAATTCGCAGATCTAAACCTTGCAATAGCAGGGCCCACCTGGCAAGGCAACCTGTAGAAGATCTGAGTGACAATAGCCATCTCAGAGGCTGATGATCGGATTTTACAATAATCTCAGAACTTTCAACATAGCCTCGGAATTTACCAAGGGCATACACAACGGCGAGGGCTTTTCTCTCCGTGGTGGTGCAGTTCCTTTCAGGCGGCTTTGATAACCTGCTGGCACACTCAACCGGTTTTTCTTCTATTCCCTAATGCATAGGCACTAGCGTCAGTTTTTATAATGAAAGGTAGCGTAGCATCAGCTTGGCGAAGAACTGGAGCGTTGGTAAGGAATTTTTTGAGGGTTTAAAAAGCATCGTCTTGGGACTTCGCGTTTTTACGGGTTAATTCGCTTAAAGGACGGGAAACTTGGGCGAAATTGGGCACAAAATGCCTGAACTAACTACAAGTCTGTAGGAAAGACATAACATGTTTTTGATTACGTGGAGCACTAATTTCGGACCTATGCCGTCGGAGGTAAGTACATGTCCAAGATACTTTATGCGGTTACTAGTGAACGTACACTTTGCACCTTTGCACGGTTAGCGTAGAGCCTAAATTGTCGTAGGGATTCAAAAACGCGCTTTAAATCGTCTAAATGTTCGTTATAGCCACTTGAAATCACGATAATATTGTCAAGATATGCAAGAATCGTTATGTGATGCAAACCCGACCGAAACCTGTCAATCAATCTCTGAAAGGTGGAGGGCGCATTACGGAGGCCAAACGACATTCGTTTGTAATGGTATATACCGAATGGTGTAATAAAAGCGGTTTTATCGCGGTCTTCCATTTTGACAGCTACTTGGTGATATCGTTGAATGACTAATCTGATTAGATTAGTCATTCAACGGTGATATCCAGCTCAAAGATCTAGAGTGGACAAAAACAAACTACGAGTTGTGGAGTGGAGCAAGTCATCCAGTCGCGGTAAGGGATATCTATCGGGTATTTTCACGCGGTTCAATTGGCGATAATCAACACACATCCTGAATTTTCCATCCTTTTTAGGTACAAGGACTATTGGCACGGCATAAGGAGATTCACATTCCTCTATGACACCGGTTTCTAACAATCTTTGAATTTCAGTTTGAAGTATTAATGACTTTTGCGCAGATAGGCGATAGGGTGGTACAGCAATTAGAGCAGTGGCGGCGGTAAGGATGTGCCCCCCCCCGCAAAAAGTTTCTGCCCCCCCCCTCACCCGAACAAAAAAACTAAATTAATTTTGAACCAATGGACTTACCATCTTAGTTAATGTTTTCCAACGATGAATGGGATTTTTTAGTATTTGATCTATGCATGGGCCGGGGCCCCTAGTTGTCCCGCCCCCCCGCGTCGCGGGGTCTGCGGGTGCCTTACCGCCGCCACTGAATTAGAGTGTTATCCGAAAGTTTTATGGAATGTTCGGCATAGGGTGTTGCCTCAATGCTTTCTTGGAGAACATCTTTAATTTTATGAAGAAGACAATTTAATCTCGACTTATCACTGGTACTCAAAAGAATTCCTTCGTCTGGACGCAATTTTAAGTCTAACAAATGTAAATCGACGGGAGCTTGAGCTGAATATGGTACATCAGGAAAATTGAATTTTTCTGTTACGTCATTTGCAAAGAACCATTGAATTCGTGGTACATCTATTACAATGCCAGCATTAGTAATGAAATCTACTCCTAGAAGTGTTTTACTTGAGGTGTACTCAGGTATTGCAACGAATGCAACGAAAAGAACATCGCATTCAAAAATATGTGCTAAAACTTGACTTGGTTATCCGTCAGCGAGAACTACCTGCATGTCTGAAACTGTATATGGGCATTCCTTTGCTAACAGGTGTTGATAGAGTCGATAACCTGCGATGGAACGTCGTGCGCCGGTGTCTACAAAAGCGTAGCAACTTAATCCAAGAACGGAAATTTCAAGAAGGGGTCGTTTAGAAGGACCGCTGGTTTCAGCGAGGGTATCAACTGAAGTATCAGCCATCAATAATTCAAGACAATCCATTTAGCAGTACCTATAGCGGGTAATTTACAATAGCCAGGGGTGTTGCATCCATAACACACGATTTTGGAGGTAAGAGAACGCTCAGAATTCGAAGTAGAAATTGGTGTGACATTTTGATGACTCCCTGTAGAGGAAGAGGTCATTTGAACATTACTCGAATTTTTATTGGCGGCGGCATATTTGCGACAGACTTCCTGATCATGTCCGTAGTGATTGCAAAAGTTACAGTGTCTTCGGGGCTTTTGTTTAATATTTTTGACAGATGAGACGGATGTATTTTCACCAAATCGTCTTATTTTCACTTCATATCTCGCTTGGACGTTTCAAATACTGACTGCCTTTTACCCAATCGCCATCCCTTTCTTCGGGTGCATTGTGTAACGATTCAGACAATTCGAGAAGTCCCGACTATTTCAGTGTATCTGAGTTGCCCGATGACATTTGCTCATTTTTAAAACAACGACCAATCCCGCTAGTTACTCAGAGAATTGACCACGCGGAAAGCGAGTATAGTTAAAATCACCTTAATTTTTATGCACGTCACCGGCTTCATATCAGCACTGTTGCCACAAGAGTTTATGGTACTCAATTCCAAAATATTAAAATTCAATTTACCTCTCTAACTGAATTCAATGGTAATAAGGGTCCATTATTTTCCAATTCTCTTTCAAAATAGTTGATAAGGGACGCTACAAGCTCCTTACACCGAATGTTTAAGTACTTGGGCATTATACCAACAATAACAATAACAACACCGATAATAAATAACCAGGAGCACTATTTTAGTTCTCAAAAAAACAGATTTTTACCGCAAAAGTTGATGAACAAAGAAAACAAGGGTTTAAAACACCAAAAACAACAAAAGTTAACGAAACTTGACGCTTTCAGAATATCAGCTGTCAAGTCAACCAGGAAACGTCAACAAATTAAGCGGCAATCATGCAACAGAATAGTGTTGTTTTTAGACATTCAAATATTTCTTTATTCTATTTTAGCACATTCAATTTATATGACTTGTCATTTTACGTAAGGCGACTCTCAATCGTTACATTTTGTGACGTGCATAAAAAGTAAGGTGATTTTACCTGTATATCATTCGTTTTCGAAATTTGTATTGACAACTGAATTGACGTGCAATGTTGTAGTAAATAAATACATTAATGTGTCGTATTTTCCTTGTCATTCTTTAAAAACGGAATCGTTTTGAAATTTGAAGACAAAACTTCTTTAGAAATAGGTACACCAAGAAATATGAAACGCAACCCCACGCAACCCCACGCAACAGCGCAACACCTTCAAGACAAAGAAGTGCATATGGAAGCAATTTAGTGAATTTTGTGCAGCAGGGAGTTACGTTTTGTTGGAAACCACGACTAAAAGGACGCACTCGCAGAAATATTAGAAGAGTGGGCGTTTAAGTTTTAATATGAAAAACTCCAATGGAGAAGATTACAACGAAGTGGTCATCAAGTATATGTGGAACGTTACATCGAAAATGCTACACCAGAAATATTTTAATTTAATAATAATGTTTCAAAAAGCAATATGCTCGTAACACAAAAAGAAGGCAGTTGCAAGCTATAACCAGAAAAAAGGAAAGCAAGTTCCCCGTCTTTAAATAAACAGCAAATAACTGAGCAATGGCCAAATCATGGCTTGAAAATGATCCATCAGGCTTGCAAAAAATATTTTTTAAATAATTTCATACGAACTCGCATGGAGAGGAGGCAAAGCTGCGAATTGTAAAATATTTTTAAGGAAGAGTTTGCAGTTTACGGTTCTAAAACGGGTAGATATGAGTACAACACTATTTTCTCAAAAACTTGCCAAGGAAGAAATAAAAAATTGGCTGATAGTAAGTAGCTTACGGCTTACTTGGACGACCCTGATATCTGTCCAATACGATTGCTGAAGACACTTATAGAAAAAAAGAACAATACAGATAACTAACAGACTGTTTTTGACAGTTAATAAGAACTTTTAAAGACTTTTAAAGAGTTGGTACAACAACATGCCAATCGGCATAAACCAGATTTCAAAGTGGATGAAATGTGTGCAGAAAACATAGGTATGTCGTAGCATAGGCAGAGTAATTTTCTTAGGCATATGCTATTTACCACGGCACTTAGCAAATACCTAGGCAAGTGACAAATGTAGGGTATAGTTTTACACTTTTTAATAAATTGAAATACTGACCTAACGTGACCTGATCTGACCTGACAGATTCAAATGCGAGATCCCTACGCATATACTTAGCAAAATTTTGTTAATTCTTTACCGTCTTGCTATTTTCCGTGACAAATGGCAAATAGCAAATGCCTAGTCAAATGCCGATTTACCTAAATTTGCTTTATGCCTACGACAGGTATAAATGCCGAATAAAATAAAATCTCCAACCATTCGAGTAGATCTTCGGCGGTGTCAAATTTAACTAAAGCAGATGCTGGGGAAAATCAAGTATGTAATAAAAATAACTGGTCATTCTACCACAAATTCCATCAAACCAAACCTGTAGTTGGATGAAAAACATCATTCAAATTTAGTACAAAATTTAAGGCAAGTTGTAACGGAGGTGAAATAGAAACTGAACATTGACCACGGAATATCCGCATATTGATTATTTATTATTGATTATTTATTATTTAAGTGTTCTGTGTTATAAACAAAAATGTACACAGTTCCCTAGATATTTCAAAAAAAGCACAGAGTTCCTGGATATTTAAAACAACCTTATAGTAGGAGAGCCCGCTGCGAAATTATGCACCCATCTGTTAACGAAATGGAATGTGCGGCAAAGGCTTGTAAAAACATCGTACTCAACGGAACGGCACCCGTGCCGGTCGCATATTCGTAAGTTGCCGACACATTAGCGCTTCGGAACAATTCGGAGATCCGAAAACTTGGTGGTAAATTCCCGACGTATTAGTTTAACGTGTCGGCGATTTATGGTTGGCTATGAGCACACCATATCTTATTAATAACAGATAACAAGTGAATTTTAGAGGCAATAATGGTTTACAATAAATTGATATGTATTTTTTAGAATTATAGTTCAAATACAATTAAAATAGGTATGTATTTTCAGATATTATTTTTGAGATATAAATTTAAATTGTAATTGAAACATTTTATAGAGGCAAAATATAACAGTCATTTCTAAGGAAATCATTTATTTTTCTTACATAAACGTAAATAAAACCTACAAGAAAAAATAACAAAAAGATGACGTATTAATAATAATAATATTATCTTCACTTATTTCTTATATTTATTACCACCCAATCCTACATTGGTTTCAACGCATGCTGCTAAGGAATGGGGGGCTTTTAGGGTAGTATTTTTGGTTTGTTTTAATTTTCTTCCACTGCATATTGCCTTTTTACCCCCCATTGCTGCCTTCCTTCGACCGACTGATGTAGGTTGCACTGATATATGCTTTCCTCTTTTTCTTGTAGACTGAGGTCGTTTTCTTTTAGAAATTACTCCTTTATATTTGAAAGCTGTGTACAAACCAGACAGTAAACTCTGTTCTGAGTTGGCAAGTTTTTCACAATTGGTTAAATATGCCTTAACTGCGGGACAAAAATTCGAAGGATTTTCTTCCAAATGTTCAAAAATGTTTTGTGTGTGCTGATTCCACATTTCTTTTACTTCAGCTACATTATATTTCGGGTTGTCTTTACTATCAAAAGCACATTCGATATTATGTTCACCGGTATTTTCTAACGAATTCGCACTTTGAACAAAACTCACATTATCCGTTGATGATTTGGTTATCTCTTCGCTTTCTATCGACATATCTTGAATTGATGTAAATAAGAAATCGTAAGGATCTTTCCCAGTAGCAACTTTGTACAAATGATTTTTAGCTCCTAGGGATATTGTGTTAAAGGCTGCAGATATATTAATTTTTTTTAAAACCGCTGCCTGATGTTTGCAGTGTTTACCAGTAAACCCTTGGGGGCAAGTACATTTGAAAAGTAGTAAATCAACGGTATAAGTAATATTATCATCAGTTTGGCTCACTACTGTAAATTCTAAATCACTAAGTTGCGTTATTTGTGAGTTACTCAGGTTTTTATCATCAGGTAGATATCGACTGAGAACTGTCTTAGAAATCCGTTTTAGAAGCACATCTAGGATTCGTTGTTTGTAGTAGAACTCAAAATTGGTGGTAATGAAATCGCAAAGTTGTGGTAGATTAAATGCTTTGGTTCTTTCTAAAGGTATATCCTTTAATAATCTAAATATAATTATTTGTATCGGTTCCTCTAAGTGGTAAGTGCTGCCGATATAGGAGGCACCAAGTATCAGCTCTTTCCATCATATTTGTCGCATATTTTTTAAAGTTATCATATTTGCATTCTTCAGCAAATTCTATGCAAGACATTTCCAAGTTTTCATATGTTTTTGATTCAAAGGATGTTCCGAAAAAGTTTATAACAGTTTTGTACATCTTCTGAGGGAATTTTGTTTTTGGCAGTTTTAAGCCACTTCCAACAGGCCTTTAAAACGTGAAATGTACACAATAAAAAGCATGAATTTGGCCATATTTTTTTTAATGCATTTCGTTCTGCTAAATCGTCGTCGGTAAGAATTACGTTTGGTTTTATCTTAATAGGAAATATTTCGTAAAGAGCAGACACTGCATCTAAAAATACGTCGGACTCTTGACTACTACTTAAAATGCAGCCTAAAGGCAACCCTCCAATAGCAGACTGTGTTATTAAAAAATATACCTTATGATTTTGCGTATCGCAATTGCCTGTCGAGTCGACGAACATAATTTCAGATGCTTGGCGCAGCGTAGCAACTCTTTGCATAATTGGTGTACAAATTGCAACACCATAATGGTCTCGTTTCCTAATTATTTTAAAAAGAGTGCCATTTTTTTCCGATGAAGATTTTAGCATGTTTTCTAAGTGAACTAACATGCCCTCTCCAGATCGTTCACCGTAGTTTTTTTTGAAGTGACCTTTCCAAATTGACTCAACATCTGTTTTAGTAGGAATAAAGTGTCGATCAATTACAATATTTTCGTAGTTATCACCATGTTCCTCCATCATTGATAAGATGTAAGAATGATAAGCCGATGAGACTGAATGTCCTCTTTCAAAGAGTTCGATAATACGTTTCCTTACTTCTGAACTAACTGGCCGTTCCCTAAGCGCAGCAGCAGAGTTTAAATTATGATTGTGTTCGTTCCTGAATTCAACAATGCAAGGCCACTTAGGCATATTGATATCTTTATTTGACTTACTTTCCGGAATATACCTTTTTATAGTGACAAACAATTTTGCTGGACAATCTATATTTCGGGAAGTTCGATTTCGACCATTCTTATGTTTGTTTAACGGTCTTTGTTTAACATTAAAATGGCAGTGATATAACCTTTTAAATATAACGCGTGGTTTCTTGATACCAAGTTTAAAGGTTTTTGAAATTCTCCAAGTTTCCTTTGTAATATTTTCCAAGTCATATAACCATTTCTACAAAAAAACTTTAATTAGAAATTTATGAAATTTACTGACTTTATTGACAGGAAATGAATCACTTTTTGCCAATAAATTCAGTAAATTTGACAAATTTAAAAATATAGGCACTAATAATTACATAAAATTTAATTAGAAACTGCCCTATTTTTATATCTACACTAGTAACTTATTACGGGATTATTGTTAAGTTTTTCCTACATTAGAAGACCAACTGACAGACTAACAATATGTTTAAAGACAATTTCCGAAACGACCTTTTCTTTATGAATAATGCAAAAATGTAAATATCATATAATATGAAGTATTTTTATTTATATGTACCTATTTTCTAATACTTAATTAATACAAATAACATTAAGGGCTTATCTTATCTTAATCATAGAATAAACTTTTTTTGCGGGAAGTGCAGCGTAAATGCTTCTTTTATTTGGCGCGAACATAAGCAAGATATCTAACCTAAAAATCATAAATATTTACATACCTCAAAGTCTTCCTGATCATTTATTTGCAGCCTTATTATATTTTTAGATATTTCTTTATAAGGTAAACTTGGTAAAGTTTTAGGATTCATTATTTTATTAATTATTAGAAGCAAACTAGGTACAATATTTATGTAACACACAACTATTGCAACTGACAATCAAAAATGCAATTTTTAACAACTAAATAAATCGCCGACGTGTTAGACTAATACGTCGGGAATTTGCGATCCAGCAGCTACCCCGATCGACGAATTTTTCCGAAGCGCTAATGTGTCGGCAACTTACGAATATGCGACCGGCACGCATATTCGTAAGTTGCCGACACATTAGCGCTTCGGAAAAATTCGTCGACTGGTAGCTGCTGGATCGCAAATTCCCGACGTATTAGCCTAACACGTCGGCGATTTGTTGTTGCATTTTTGATTTTTGTCAGTTGCAATAGTCGCGTGTTACATAAATATTGTAGTTTGCTTCTAATAATTGATAAAATAATGAATCCTAAGCCATTGACATTACTAAGTTTACCTTATACATAAAAAGAAGTATCTAAAAGTACCTATATTAGATAAATGATCAGAAAAACTTGGAGGTATGCAAATGTTATTTGTGTCAATGAAGTATTAGAAAATAAGTACATAAATGTAAATAAAAAGAATACTTCATATTATATGATATTTACATTTTAGCATTAGAAAGAAGAAAAAGATCGTTTCGGAAATTGTTTTTAAACATATTGTTAGTCTGTCAGTTGGTCTTCTAATATAGAAAAAACTGAACAATAATCCCGTAATTAGTTACTAGTGTAGGTATAAAAATAGGGCAGTTTCTAATTAAAGTTATTTTTGTAGAAATGATTATATGACTTAGAAAATATTACAAAGGAAACTATGAGAATTTCAAAAACCTTTAAACTTGGTATCAAGAAACCACACCTAATATTTAAAATGTTACATCATTATTATTATCATTATAAATTATTTCCTTAAAAATGACCGTTATATTTTGCCTCCATAAAATGTTTAATTATACCGTTTCAGTTACATTCTTCACCAAGATTTAAATTTATATCTCAAAATCGTCGCCCTTCTCACGTACTGACGTAACTGACAATTGGTAAATTTTTCAGGAGAGCAAAAAACTTAATCCGCTTACACTTGTAGGACTGCATTAAACACAGTAACATAACCTACGGGTTGTCTTTTTTTATGTAGATTGGTGCTGCAGTTATGCCACTTTCGTGAGGTGGTGCAGACACTAGAGATATGCATATATACAACGTAACTCAATTTTCACAAAATTGTCAGTTACGCCAGTTAGTAGTGACTCTGAGCCGCAGTATACATATATCTAAGTACCTACCTACTATTCATTTACTATTCATTTCCGCTTTGTTAATTTCAAACAATCTGACAAAAAATTGTACTTTTTTAATTATTTTCATATTGTCCATTCGTTGCAGAATAATACTGCATGATCGAATTTAACTATTTTTTTGTTATTTTGTTATTTTTTCGAAATTATTATATGCCCTACATTACTCGTATATCCCTAGATATCAACCCAAGAAATTAATATTTGTGGATGTGGAAATTTCGGGGGAGGAGGGTCATACGTCGACTATCTACGTTTATTCTTGTCTACGGTCGGGTACCATGAATTAAATAATCCACCTGTATCAGATTCAAACACTGACTCGTTAGTAGACACGAAATCACCATTCCAAGAACTTCAAGATTCTTCAATGCGCCCAACTCGGCACAAAATAACTTCACTCAGTGCGCAATGTATAGGTACTGATGACTGATCATGTCTGGACTCTGGGCAGTGTTGCCAACTCCAGTCGTAAATAGTTCGGTAGCTTGGTTGCCAAATTTCGGTAGATTCGGTTTTAAACAGGAAAACAATGGGTAGGAATTTTAAATAAAGCCATCGCCGCAAAGTTGCCGCCGAATCGTGGTGCATGGCGGCTTCGTTTTGTTTTGGTTTTATGTTTTTTTGCAAAACAATAATGTACCGCTGCACTAAAATGATACCATACGAGTTCCCAAAGAAGAAAAGAAAAACGCAAAGGCGGTACGAATTATGATCTGTGCGCAATTTCAGGTTATTTCTTAATTGTATAATTAAAAAATGAAATTTCGGTAGAATTATGTATCATTTCGGTAGGTAGATCGGTAGATAACATAAATAAAATCGGTAGATCTACCGAAATTTCGGTAGGGTTGGCAACACTGGCTCTGGGCTTGAAAATAAAGCATCAAAATAATAATCTAGCCCCACCTAACCCTCAGAATCGAAATCTTTGTCCAATTATATTTCTGCAGACTCCAAACGAATTTATTTGTGAACAACTAAACGCGAAAACGAAGTAAGGCATCTAATCCAGAACGCTGCAGAAAGTCAAAAAATAGTGAAACGAGATAACTCCAATTTTTGATCGGTCGGGCTTCACCGATCTCTTTTGATTGTTTAAAATAAACGACTTAAAAAGCAAGTAGCCTTCAGCTACTGCGCCGGCTTAATTGTAATGGTACTGTATAGTTTAGAATTTTATTTATTCATGTGTATTTCTTTAAGGAATGGCACGTTTGTAGTTGGTTCGGCGAACTCAGTTTCAATGATGGTTTTAGTGAGAAATGAAGGAGAAAAAGCGTACATGACGCAATTAAAATTTAATATGCCTGATGGCATTTATCTAAAAAGTGTACCTGCATTTTGTGTGGAACAACAAGCGTCTGAAGTAATATGTAATGTGGAAAATCCTTTATTAGAAAACAAGGAAGTAAGCAAGAAAGCCGGTATTCATATTTATTTTATTTAAGATAACTTATTTATTTCTTGTAGAAAATAATTACCTTGGATTACGAAATGGAAGAAATAAATAACGGAAAATACGATAAATCTCATTTGGATTTCAAAATTACCGCACTGACAAGTAGCAAAAACAAAAAGGAAAATTTTAAAAATGTAACTCTGTTGTTGAAATATGAGGCTGATATTAGCATTACCGGGTAAGTATTTTTCAGTATGGATGCATTCCTTCTTTTTAAAAGTCACATGGGTACCGCAGTCATTTTTCCTATTGCAAGTTTTGTTTGCTAAATTTGAAGGGATAATTCGGCGATTGTAGTTTAGCAGACAAACTTCGAGAAAGAGAAGTTACGTGTACGATAGTGACGCATGCGAATATCATCGCATATAGGTGTTCTTGAGGAACCGCTGCACTGTGCATTTGCTTATCCATTTTACTCAGTCAGTGTTTGAGAGAGACGGTAAACATTGGCCTCCGATATCCCACGTTTTGCAGCCTTTTATTGCCAGGCAGGGTACTGCCCAAATACATAAATTTCTAATACTTAGAAATAAGGGCCATAAGTGTGTTATGTTGAACTATAGAAGTGGGCATAATAACCTTCTCTATCGTTCCACGAATTTAAAAATTTCTCTGAACAAAATGCGAGTAATAAGAAAAGTTCCCCTAGACCAAATTTAATCCACAATAAATTTTGAGGGGCAAGGTACAGAAGAACTGTATGAAGTAGCAATGAGATGTATATTATTTGCCAGGGTTTGTATAAGAAAACTATACAATTCCATGTCATGTACCTATAACTTCTAGTGTTACAATCATAGGTATAGGTATATGGACGAGTAGGAAGACATCGTGTGGGTCGCCGATTAGCTCAGTGGGTTGGAGCGCGAGCTTAGGAACGCGGGGACCCGGGTTCGATTCCCGGTCGGCGGCATTTTAACATTTTAGTTTAACATTTCAGAAGTGGGATAGGCAACCCGCCTGCTAGGAGAGCACGGCGGGCGGAGAGCACAAGAGGTGCGTTGTGCGTAGCAGGTTCGCGTGCGTGCGCTGAAAGTAGCCAGCGGCTGGGGTAGCCGAGGACGGCTAGCTTGTCAGGACGGGCCGAACTGTTACAATCATAAGTATATATGGACGAGTAGGAAGACAAAGTGTAGGTTGCCGATTAGCTCAGTGGGTTGGAGTACTAGACAAAAACGGTGTCCCTCAGCAGCCCGATGCCAACGTTCACGCCGGTGCCGGTGCCGGTGGGGGCGCGAGCGTTCAGGCTTGTCTAAACTTGTCCATGACGTGACCGTGACTCATGCAAAAGCAATTCCTAGAATTGTGATAAAGTGTATCCAGGGCTGATCGTGTGTAGTAACATCCCGAGAACAAAAACAATCAACTTCAGACTAGTAAACTTGCCTGGCAACATCTGGGTTAAAGACACAGTAGCAATGCGTTATTTATCTGTCACTGAGCGTTTGGGAATTCCTGCAATGATTTAATCAATTCCACGATTTATGGTTTGTTGATAAATAGGTCCACCCAACGGACTTGAACCTTGACGTAGTTCTAGTAATACTGGAACGGGTGAGATAGGAATAAAAAGAGGTAGGGATAGGCCTAGATTAGATTACTGCTCTCAAATAGTTAGGGATGTTCTACTTTTAGGGAAATGCGTAGGTTAGCTCAGGATAGAAAAGGATGGAGGTACGCCTCCAACCAATCTTCGGACTGAAAACCTTACGATGATGAAGATGATAAATAGGTACATTCGCCTAAACAAAATTCTAATACCTAGTCTTATCTAAATATTTCGCATGGCAATAAGGGAACATCCTGTTTAAATAATTAATGTAGGGATGTTTAATTTAGAACGTCACTTGTCTGTAAACAAATCCCAGGTTTGTTTATCCAACAGATTTAAGTTGGCGAACGATGGGGTTGCGCATTAGCATACTTTACGGGTGCAATAAAAAATAAAATGTCTTGCAGTACCAGTGGCGCAGGTAAAATTTTCAGTCACCGGTGAGCTTTTGGAAAGGTAAGATGGCGGGTAGCGACCGGAAAGGTGTTTCACGGAGTCAAGTATGGGAAATAGTGTACAGTGTTTCGCTATTTTAAAAGTGAGAAAAGTGGAACAGAAATATTGGAAAGTGTGAAAATGAAGACGTGTGTTGCAACGGGTTTGTCTACTAGATCTATAGTTAGTGAAGGCAACACTAGCGCGTCTGAAAATAATGGCAAATCGATATTATCTTTATAACACCAAGAAAGAAGTGTACAAGGAAAAGTTCCTTAACGACCGACTTACCGGAGTGTAGTACGTCACATCATACACGAATAACGAATTTCACAAGACTGAAGGTTGTCGTGTTACTCTTGCAAAATTGAACCAGAAAATACGGACCGAGCTAGAGTGGAATGGATCCAATGAAACACTGAGAGTTGTTTTGTGTAAAATGGGGTTCAGGTGGAGAAGGACTCAAAATAATAGGAAAGTCCTAATTGAAAAACACGATTTAAGGTCTCTTCGTATTTCGTATTTGAGGAAAATTAAATATTTCTGAAGTCAAAATAGACCGATTGTTTACCTGGACGAAACATATTTGCACAGATGGCTTATCCAAAGGACTATTTGCAAATATCTCTAAAGGTCAGAGATTAATTATTGTAAATACCGGATGTTTGTTAATATTTAAATCTGGATCTAAAATCGGCGATTGCAATTCAGAAATGCACAAAAGTTGATTAGTAATTTACCAAAGAATAGACAGGTTCGGTGTTTTGCAAATTTCGTTTATATTGATAGAGTTTGTTATACTGAAGGCAGTTCATTTTTGTTAAAAAAAATCCTTCGCGTGTGAGGCCGGTGCATGACGTCGGTGGTTAGTACGAGTCCCAGCTTCAGCGCGCAGAGTCCCATATTATGCATGTGTTGTTAAATACATATTATTAACTGCGTATAAGAAAAATGTTGGTTTTTAACTGTTTTTTTTCTGTTTTGTACCCAGATGTACTTACAGCACACCAATAAAACGGAAAAAGTGGTTCGTTGCAGTCAGAAGGAAAATCAGTCTGCATTATCGATATTTTCGCAAGTTAGGTAGTTTATCATTGCAAAAATTTATAAAATTATCGGCTGTCATTGCAGCAACTCTGAATAAAATCGACCATAATGTAAGATGTAAGGTATCGATAGTTTTCTGGGACCGCACTTGGTAACGTGTTACGGTTAGCATAATTTGAAACACAGGATGTCGCGGCAAAAGAAGAACCTGTCACGTGTTCTGCGCGAAAAACCAATTTACGTAGGAAAGGTCTTCAATGAAGTAATATGGGTGTCCGCTGTTGCTATCAGCTGCAGTGTCGTGTCGGCATTTATTGTTTATATGTTTATGCTGTTGCGTGTGGAAATGTGCAAATAAATAGGAATAAGCAGTCAGTGCGCACGAACGACCACGTGACAGGTTCTTCTTTCGCTGCGACTACTCTATCAACCTAATCCCTAATAAAATATCTATCGTTAACGCGTAAACAATGCGGGATATTTAAAATTCTTAGAAAAAGAAAAGAAGGAAAGTTTGGTTTGTTCGCACACAACAACCGCATATCATGATTTCGCTCTATTGGAGCTCATCAGTACGGTGCAGCTGTGTGCGAACAAACCAAAAGAAACCCCTAGACTATAAAAGCGAGCGGGCCACATAGGTAAGGGAGCGCCAATTCCGAAAAATAGCTCTCCGCCACCTATCGGCCGCCCAAGGCATTACTAGTCAATGCTAAAGACTTGAAATGAAAAGGTTTGTGTACTTAACGGAGACAAAAACCGGGAAACACTCTGCTATCAACTAATGCAGTATTGAGAATCCGTCGTGCTCCTGGCGTACACTGAAACGGTACACGCCCCGTTACGGCATTAATAGAAAAAGAAAAGAAAGAAAGTTTGGTTTGTTCGCACACAACAACCGCATATCATGATTTCGCTCTATTGGAGCTCATCAGTACGGTGCAGCTGTGTTGACGTGCCAACTACTGAATTGATAAAATTAACGAAAAGAATTGATGGTTTGTTCAACCTCTAGGTACGTTTTCTACTACAACATGCTTTAAGTTAGCAACAACTTAAATTTGGTGTAACCGTCTAATTCGCATTAGTATAAATGTGGTGGAAGACATGTAAACTCTTAACGCGCATTTGCTTTAATTCGCATTATGAAATACACATTTAGTAAAACCTGGTCTGAAAGGATAAAGCGGGTGGGAAGCAAAAAACAGCAGAACAACTCTCCCTAAATTTTATAGCTCGCGTAGCGGAGCCCGCGCAACTTCTCAGGCTCCGCACGTGTTCTTTTTCGTTTGTCGCCGAGTTAATACCGGCGGCAAACCGTTTGATAAAACGCCGCGGTAGTAAATCACTTACAGTTGGAGGTCACCAAATGCAGCTAAAATAGTTCAAATACACCGCCAAGAACTTTAACTGCTGTGTTAAGCTGTGGAATAATCGTGAAAGCCGCACCCTTCTATTGCAATTAATAACAAAGATACGCCCCTCCAAAGGTACCGTGTCTTAGAGTGTGACGTCACGGGAGCTTGTGCGCTGCGAGAAACAGTACAGGTGCATTAAAGACTTAAATTACTAAGTTCTGGCAAAATTTGGAAGAAATTTGGTAAAATTATTGAACTTGTACTCTAATGAAATTAATCTCAAAATAATTACTTCTGAATAAATATTCCAGCAAAACTTTTGGAGGCTGGCGAAAAACTCGAATATTTGACTTACACAACTTGATCACTTTCGATATCTACTTGAATCACAAAACGAAAACACAAGACTCACTTGAATAGAGAAAACGGAAAAAACAAGACTAACTTGAATATCATATTCGGAAACAAGCCTAACTTCTCGAACTGAGACAATAATATTTATAAACTTTTGGAAAAATTGAGAGGGTCTCTGGATGACCAGTCAGCAATCTGTTCTCCCCGCTTAGGGGTATATTTGAACACGGGGCGGGGTTTTATGGTGACTGAACGGGCCGAAAATTGGCGTCGCGACGCGTCGGGTGTTTAAATAAATGCATCGGATTTTTGATCAATAAGGGTTTCTTCTTGATTCGAACTAATTTCGGGGGTGGGTACCGATGTCTTTGTACTTAGAGTCTACATAGAAACTGGGCGGTTTCTCTCTTAAAGTAATGCTGGGTGCATATCCATCAGGAAATTATTGTACTTAAATTAGAATTTTAGCCACTTTCTGACATTCTAAACTTTACTTTTATATTTATATTTGGGATCCCAAAACAAACAAAATTAGAACGACCTGCCAAAATGGAGTAAAAATATCCCATGAAAACTGCTCCCGTTCCAAAAACACAGAACACAAAACAGAACAGAAAATGGCACCAGAAGTAACTTAAAATACGAACAACAATTCAATAATGATGAAAGAAATTCATATAACACATCATACCTTAAATATACATTAAATATAACACAAATGTAGCGCATTCCCTCAATTAACCCTGTGGAAAATATGGTTATCCTCTTTGTACATAATTTATCGTTCTTTACCTTGCTTCTGGGACAAGTAGGCCCCGGAAGGAGAGTTGCTCTTTGTTCGGTATGTTTATGGGTGCTACGAATTCGTTGAAAAGATCTCTTAACTTCGAGAGACACTGACATCTGAATTTACGATATGGGGGTTCATCTTTTTGTACAGGAAACAGACCTACTTGACAAAAGGTTTTCACAGCATCTTGTTAAAAAGGACACACATGTGCGAAAGTTTCTGTTCATTTTCAAAAGACGCGTATCGAACTGCCTCTTCCGACTGGAGTGCTCATTGAGAATTTGCCGGACCCCCGTGTCGCATTTAGAAAACTACTAACACAATGAGATACAAACGGGGCAAGATTAATCTCTTGACGGTTTAATGGTCGCCTACTGTCTCCAAAATCAGGCCCACTCCGGCTCTAATAACTAGCAATAACACTTCTTGGAATTCCCGTTTTGTTACACTAACGACCTTTCCTCACGTACTCCATCCCATTTCCTAATCGGACGCAATGTATCGTCTCTTCCTGATGCAGATGTAAGGGAAGTTCCAATTAACCGGCTCTCTCGGTATCAACTATTGCAACAAATTCAACAACATTTTTGGGCTCGTTGGTCCCAGGAATTCATTTCGGAACTGCAAGTGCGTGGCAAATGGAAGGAGGCTCAGATGCAGCTCCAACTGGGCTCCTATAGTCCTAGCGGTTAACAAAAAAACCCTGCAAATTGTGTTAAAAGCATGAAACTTGGTCGGCAGCTTAAATAGGTCTAATAAAGAGATTTTGCTTGCAGTACCCAAAAAATACCCCGTAGGAGCAGCTCAGGGGCGGAACATATTCCAAGGGGCTTGAATTTCAAAAATAATTAAATAATAACCAATGTGGGCAAGTAATATATCATTTTATATTGGTTTGATATCGCTGAAGTCAATTTAAACCAAATTTTATTTATAACTATAAAACTTTCAAAATGGCGGCCAAATTTCCAATTTTAATTCAAAATTTTGTTAAATTCGCTAATATTAAAAAAATTGTAAAATATATAACATTTTTATTTAAATTGCAGGCTCTTAAACTGTTCTAATGATATTTTTTTATATCCCCATACTTAACTTCCTTATTTTAAATAGAACTAATACCTAATGTTTTTACACTTTCCTGTTTTCCATAAAATTTTAGATGGACTTTATATAACATAAATAACCTCTAAATGTCAAAATTTCCAAGATATACCCGAGTTTTCAAATTTTCTCGCAGTTGCACCAGTAGGCTGCAAAAGAAACAAATTCAAATCGAAACAATTGCCGGCGGTAGCATTAATGACAAAGGTCTAACTTAAAGTTCAGTGAATTCAAAGTTTGAAAATACTACGCACAGTGATTAGGATGCGACATTAAACTGAGAAATCAAAATATTGCCAGAACTCAACAAAATTAAATGGAACGTCCCCTTTTTTATGCACTTTTTGAATTCTACGGAAAATTTTAGTTGGAGTCGATATAAATCCAAAAAGTGCATAAAAAGGGGGCGTTCCATTTAATTTTGTTGAGTTCTGGCAATATTTTGATTTCGCAGTTTAATGTCGCATCCTAATCACTGTTCGCAGTATTTTCAAACTTTGAGTACACTGAACTTTAATTTAGACCTTTGTCATTAATGCTACCGCCCGCAATTGTTTCGATTTCAATTTGTTTCTTTTGCCGCAGACGCCAAAGAGTACGCTGCAACTGTAAAAAAAATTTGAAAACTCGCGTATATCTTGGAAATTTTGACATTTAGAGGTTATTTATGTTACATAAAGTCCATCTAAAATTGTATGGACAACCGGAAAGTGTAAAAAATTAGGTATTAGTTCTATTTAAAATAAGGAACTTAAGTGCCACTTCCGGTATAAGCGGAAGTTGGATTAAGTTGCCATTATTTTCATTAAATAGAGAATATTTGAAAACGTGATATTACAAATTTTCAGAATTCTGTGTGGTACTGGACCGTTCGAACAACTACTCCTCGGGCAAGTACCCCGTCAGGCTTTGAATTATAGAACTAAATCCAGATTTTGGGTACTACGAGATCTTATACGGGATGCTACCCCAAACATATCGTCGGGCTTGAAACATCCTTAGATCTCTACGTAGGTACTTTCCTGCTCTACCAGCAGTAGTCTTATGTATGTCACAAGTTTTTCAATATTGCATGTTTCGAATATGCATGGAAAACCGTAGACCGTTGGTTTCGTCATTTCGAGACTCATCAGTACGGCGCTTTGTCCTACACACTCGAACCATGCAATACCTCTTGCTGTATACTTACACACTTGGTGCAAGTATTAGCAAGAGCTAATTATTAGCCGAATTATGCGCTTCTCCACAAACGTCTAATAGGAACTCGTCGTGACACACCCTGTATGTAGATATAGTTATCTTCAAAAACAAATTGTCGACATGTCAAATAAAAAGAGAAACAAAAAATTAAATTTCTATAATGCCCTCAGTTCGTCCATCCATATCCAACAGGGTATAGGTACTGCAAATAAATTTTACTTTCAAAAATGACAACCATTTTGAAATTTTTGGGGATACCAAAAAATATTATTAGAACAGGTTAAGAGCAATAAAAATGTTATATATTTTACAATTTTTTTTAATATTAGGGAATTTAACAAAACTTTGAATTAAAATTGGAAATTTGGCCGCCATTTTGAAAATTTTATAGTTATAAATAAAATATGGTTTGAATTGACTTCAGCGATATCAAATCAATATAAAATGACATATTACTTGCCCACATTGGTTATTATTTAATTATTTTTGAAATTCAAGCCCCTTGGAATATGTTCCGCCCCTGAGCTGCTCCTACGGGGTATTTTTTTGGGTACTGCGGGCAAAATCTCTTGATTTGACCTATTTAAGCTGCCGACCAAGTTTCATGCTTTTAACACAATTTGCAGGGTTTCGGCCAAAATTGTCGTTAACCGCTAGGACAGTGGTCATTAAGAAGATCAACACCCCGCCATTAAGGTGGCCGTTGGGTCGCATAGTTGCTCTCCATCCTGGTCTAAATGGAACGGCACGGGTAGCAAGCATTAAAACCTCAAATGGGATAGTGAAAACAAGCTTTGCTAAAGTATGCGTAGTGCCGATAATAAACTTATGTGCATTGCGATAATAGCGTTAACGTAGAAGTTTTCCAATAGATACTTTTAATTTTATATTTGATAAATTTGAAAGCTGACTCTTTCAAGGTCGGGGGTATGTTCCGGCCATTAAGGAATGCTTCTTTAGTTTTAAGTTCGAGGAGGCGATTACATTTATATTTCTGTCGAGGATATTAATAATAATAAGTATCAGGGTTGTGAGTTGAAAACAAATAATGTATTGTACATGTTTAACAACAACATAGCAACCAATTTTGTCAATACAATAAAATTAACTTTTTAATTTGTAAAAAAGTGCGGAATAAATTGGATCATTAGCAAAAATAGTTCTTTCAACCGCTAGAATGCTTCAATAATGTTAGAAAATTGAATGCAGGTAATGAGAAAAATGGAAAAGAATAACCTGTCTGTATTGTAGAATTCAAAAAATAATAAATATTCATATATTCATTTATTGACCTGTGCCCCATATGGAATTTCGAAAAGTCATCGCCTACGCTACGGTTTGCGAAATCCTCTTGTAATATTATTTTTTGGTTTAACCTGTTTAACGTATTTTGACGGCATCGTAGATACCTATACTTATATACGCTGAGACTACAGGCACGCTAAAAATTAAACTACTGACCGTGGCCACGTACAGACACGCGTGTTAAATATTGTGTAACAAAGAAATTTATGAAACGAAAAAGATTGGCAGAACACATATTTGAAACAGGCCCCTTAATTGATGGAGACCAGGCACACGCATTTTTTGTACAAAAAAAATAATGTAAAAACGGAAGAAAAAGAAACTAACCTCTACAGTAGTCGAACTCACCCAACCAAAGGACATCAAACTACCAACTCTATGCAATACCTGCCTACCTACCGAAACCATTGACGGTGTTCAGAAGTAATGAATTACAAACGAAAGCGTAACGTATAACGGTTTACCAGTCCGGCTTTAGAAAAGGTTTTAGTACTAGTGCTGCGATTGCGGATATTCTGAATAAAATTATATGTGCGCGTGATGATGGTATGATTTCTGCCTTAATACTACTGGATTATTCAAAGGCCTTTGATACCATCAATCATGATGTACTTTTGGCCAAACTTAAATATTACGGCTTTGAATCACCTGCCCTTGATCTAATTTCTTCTTATTCGAGTAACCGTCAACAAATAGTTAAATTCAATAATGTTTTGTCTAGCTCTGTAACGTTAAATTCAGGAGTTCCTCAGGGTTCTATTTTGGGCCCTCTGCTGTTTATTATATATACTGCCGACATCATAAAAATTCTCTTGGAAGAAACTGCCATGTACAGGCGTATGCGGATGACACACAGTTATTATATACATTTCATCCTTCCGATCATCAGTATATGTTAAGTACAATAAATTCTGATTTAAAAAAATTGCACCAACTGTCCAAGGTTCATAATTTAAAGTTGAATTCTGATAAATCTCAAGTTATCCTCTTTGGTAATAGAAATAAAATTGATTCACTTAAACAAAATTTTACAGTCTCATTGAACTCGGGAGTTCATGTTGATTGTGCTAAGGATTTGGGTTTCATCATTGATGAGAATCTTAGGTTTACACCTCATATTAATAAGTTAATTCAGAAAGCATTTATATCGTTGAAATTACTATATGTCAATAAAGACATTATTAACACAAAATTGAAAAAACATCTCTGCGAGTCTTTAGTTCTATCGCACTTCAATTATGGAGATTTTGTTTATGGGCCTTGCCTTGATTCGCTGGATTCCAGGCGTATTCAGTGTCTTCAGAACGCTTGCTGTCGCTTCATTTTTGGTTTAAGGAAATTTGATCACATATCTGCTAAGTTTGCTCAGTTGTTCTGGTTGAATATGTCTAATAGAAGAAAGCATCATTTGGCTGTATTCGTGAATAAATTGTTAATTACGGGTACGCCTGTTTATCTGGCTGAATGCTTGACATTTCGCAAATCTCTCCATGGTGTAAATTTGAGACATGTTTGTTCTTTGCATTTGCCTCGACATCGGACATCACTATTCCGGAGGTCATTTATTTACAGTTCTGTGAAGCTTTTTAATAGTTTGCCATCTGACATGAGGATTTTATCGCCAGGGCAATTTAAGTTGAAATCTAAGCAATATTTTTTCAAGCGTCAGTCAGCAGCGATATAGAATTTGTTACACATCCTACATCATGATGCCCATACACAGATAGATATAAGTATATATATTTTTGTTTCTTTCTTTATTTTGTTTGATTATGATTAGTTTTGTAACTTAGGGCAGTTGTGTGAGTTTTGCAGTTTGTCCTTTGCTTTTCCTCGCTTTTTTTTTGTGTTTTCGGTCATGCGGGTGCCTCAAATGATAATTTTGTCTAGGTAATTGGGTTAAGTGGTAGAATAGTCGCTTAGACTAAACTTCGCCCTGCCACAATTAGTTTTTTTTTTGTTTATTTTGTACTTTGATTGTGGCAATAAAGACCATTTATTATTATTATTATTATGATGACGTTTCGGGTGCCTATAATATTTATTTTAGCGACACGCCTGGGGACGCAGCGATACTTATAATATTGCTTGTCCTTTGTGTTTTTTTAAACTTTTAACATATTAACGTTTTTCTATCATGAAACAAAACCTACTACCTAATAATCTAATAATCTGAACTTAAGTTTTTTTTGTTTTCTGATTGCAGAAAGTCTGGCGAGCAAAGTTATTCATTGGAAGATAATAATTTGGGATATAGGAATTTTACGCAAATATATCAAGTACGTATAACTAACCTAAAGCCCCACCGAAAATAACCGGAATGCGTATTTCCAATAATGTTTTTGACAAATGTGCTAAATTGTCGGAATTGGAAAATATTTTTAAACTGGACACACACAGTCACATTATAATAACAGGTCACGCATTTTTTGCACACACGAAAAAAAAGAAACTATAACCTCTACAGTAGTCGAACTCGCCCAACTCGGACATCAAACTACCAACTGAAGGAGGTTTATATTTAGTTTCAAAACGTTTTTAAGGATAATTCAAAACTACTGCAAATTTCAGTTTGGAAATTTGTATGCTTATACTAATTGACCGTTAGAAGCGAGTATACAGGGTGTTACAAAAAAGTAGTTCAAGCCGTTAACCACAGATTATCTGGGCGAAAATAATGGGACTTTCCTTATGCCATTTTTCATTTAGGCTTCTTTCTTTCAAGATACAGGGTGTTAAAGTTAAAATTTAAAAAACGATTTTTGGAGTTAACTCCTTAAGAATCGATTTTCAGTTTAGCCCGCGGTACGGAAAATTTATGAGGAGTAAAAGAAAAAAGCGTTAACTAAAAATTAGGCGTTGCGTTACGTTATCTTTCACATTGAAATTATGTATGTATCTATGGATACGCATATTTCTGTACAATAAAAAAATTATCAAGTGATTGAAGTTAAGAAAATACTGGCAGATATGGAAAACCTAAGAACGTTTTTGTGCAATAATTTTCAAAGTCTAACAAAAAATGTAAAAAATATTTCCAAAAATATATCGCGTGGGGATCAACTAACTTTAAATACAAGTGTAAAAAGCAGCACAGCTATGTCCAAATGGGTTAGTGAGTGTAGTCGCATGAACGCCGAAATAGGCAGGTTCCGTAATTTTCAAATGTCATTAAAATTGATAGAGTTTATTATACTGGAGGCAGTTATGTTGTTAATTTTTGTAAAAAAAAAATCCTTCGCCTGTGAAGCCGTTGCAAAGTTTTCCGTCGGTGCGAGGCTAGAAATCGTACCTTGCAGCGAGAGTAGGCCGCGTGACGTCAGAACTTAGTATAACGTACAAGTCCCAGCTTCAGCGCGCAGCAGTCCCATAAGTATTATGCATATGCATGTGTAGTTAAATTGTTAAATATTATTGGTGTTTTCTGTTTTGTACCCAGACTAATACATCGTACAGCACACCAATAAAACGGAAAAAGTGGTTCGTTGGAGACAGAAGGAAAATCGGTCAGCATTATCGATATTTTCGCGAGTTAGTTTATCATTGCAAAAGTTTATAAAATTATCGGCTGCCCCATTGCAGCCACTCTAAATAAAATCGAACATAATGTAATTTATCGACAGTTTTCTGGGACCCCTTGGTATTTGGTAACGTGTTACGGTTAGCATAATTTGAAACAGGATGCTAGGAGCATGACGGAGCCAAATACTGAATCGCCGTAGCGTTCCCTCCCTGAACTAAAAAAGGAAATTTTATTAACTATTTTACAATAATAATTAAATAGTACGTCATCATAAAGTTCTCTTTTGAAGACTGGTAGGACGCGTACCTCCATCCTTTCCCTGAGCTAGCCTACGCATTTCCGTAAAAGTAGAACATTCTACATCCCCAACTATTTGAGAGCAGTAGTCTAATCTGCTCCAACCTCTACCTCTTTATTCCTATCTCCGACTCTAGTACGTCGCGAACTATTCCTTTGTGTCTCAGAAGGTGTCCTACCATCCTACCATCCTACGATCCTATCCCCTATTCTTTATTGTCTTCCATACTTTTCTCTTTTCCCCATCTCTTTCTAATTCCTCCTTATTGCTAACTTGTCTATCCACGGTATCTTCAACACCCGTCTGTAGCATCACATTTCAAACGCTTCTACTCTTTTTCAATCCACTTCTCCCATTGTCCAAGTTTTGCACCCATAGGTATAATTTCGTACTCCATACATGCGTCTTTAAGAGTCTCTTCCGAGTTTCTACATTACCCGTTCCAGAATATAGCAGTTGTTTCTTTTTGTTAAACAAGTTTCTAGTACCTACGTAGCGTAGTTTTTTGATTCGCGTGGGTTGTATTTGTTTCCGTTTTTTTTAAAAATTTCCAATCTGTTATAAAACTGTTAACTTGATAAATTGTCAATCACTTAGGTATACATACCTACATAAATGACTAGGTATGTATTGTATTGTATTACAGAATATAGGTAGGTACCTATTTTACAAACAGAAGTAAGCAGGTATCTACAATCTACATACCTACTTATACTGAATTATAAAAGGCATGTACAGTTAGTAAATTGTTGACTTTGTTTTACGTATACCGGTCTGCCTTTAGACTACTGTTTTGAGGTTGAATGAAATTGGGGTTAGATGCAAGAATCACACACCATTTCCACATTTACCGCCGGGACATTTACCTACCTACTACATAAATATGGCAAATTATGTGAATCGGACTTTTGATACCCTTGTTGCATCATTATATCGATTATGTTGTCTTTGTTTTATGTTTCCTTGACACCTTACTTTAAAAATTCACGCTCGAAATAGTCCCAATAAGTATGTTATGACTTATGAGATAGGTAC
This sequence comes from Xestobium rufovillosum, assembly GCA_963966045.1. Lineage (NCBI taxonomy): Eukaryota > Metazoa > Arthropoda > Insecta > Coleoptera > Ptinidae > Xestobium > Xestobium rufovillosum. The sequence goes on from OZ014495.1 coordinate 27,580,192, forward strand.
CGCTTCACGGGCACTTCAAGAGAAGTGGGAGGAGCGCCTTACGAATCTCTGACGTCAAACCAATAACAAAGCGAACTAGCATGTGGGCGTGATAAGCTAATTTCTTTCGCTTATTACGCCGCAAAAAAATTTTTTTGAAAAAAAATTTCGCCGTAAATCAATTACAATAACAATTTTCTGTCATTTTCATGCCAAAAATAGATATCTTATTTTTCTCCAAACCTCCCTATTGCATATAGGCTACAGAAGTTCAAGTGGAACGGCGGTAATTTTTCTTTTTACCTACTTGTATTGTTATTTTGAATGAACGGAGATTGGCTTCCATCAGTAAAGATGCATAATTAAACGTTTTATAATTTTTAGTTAAACTGGAAATGGACTTATTAGAAAATTATTCACATTATTAAAGGCATTTGGGTATAAAACTGATATTCGCGTGTACCCCATCAAGTGATTGAAGTTAAAATAATCGTTCCTAAGGAGTAAACTCCAGTCGTGCGTCGGAGCTGACAGACAAGTCTTCTTATTAATAACACCTTTGTTTTTACGATATTCCCTTGAAATTTTATACAACATTGTTTCGTTTAAGTACCGTCACAATGTTTGTGTAATTTTTATCAAAAAAATCGATGCGCGAACGGAGGAAAGGGGGGGTCGTAGTACCCCCAATTTTTCCCTGCGCACGTCTATGGTTCAAAGGTATTGTTTTTTATACCAAGCATTCATTTCTTTAAATTTTTTCGCTCTAGTGAAATTTTGATTTAGGGCTTGGTTTACGAGATATTGTAACTCCTTTGACTATGTGTTGTTGATCCACTCGCTGTTTAAATCTCCCAACTTTTCTGCTTAGGTGACGAATTAAGCTCGAGAAAAATGTCCTTGGATAGATATGTCCCTGAATAACGTCTAAGCTTAAGAAAAATGCCCTTTTTATTAATAATTATTTTGACAACTTAACGCCTATCTGTCTTTCTTTCCAATGCTAATTTCCATGCAGGAACATGTCCGAATTGGTACCAATCAATCAAAGTTATTATATAATAACTTTGCCATTCAATGGCATTTTTCTGAAGCTTAGCCGTTATTCAGGAACATAATTCATCCAAGGACATTTTTCTTGAGCGTAATTAGTCACCTAAGAAAAATCGGGAGATTTAAACAGCGAGTGGATCAACAGCACCTAGTCAAATGAGTTGCAATATCTCGTAAATCAAGCCCTAAATCAAAATTTTACAAGAGTGAAAAATATAAAAGAAATGAACGCTTGGTATAAAAAACAGTACCTTTGAACCATAGACGTGCGCAGGGAAAAGTTGGGGGGTCAATGGGTATTACTACCCCCCGTTTCCTCCATTCGCACATCGATCTTTTGATCAAAATTACACAAACATTGTGCCGGTATATGAAAAAAAATTGTACAAAATTTCAACGGAATATCTTAAAAAACAAAGGAATTATTAATAAAAATTGTTTTTTAAATTTTAACTTTAACACCTTGTATCTTGAAAGAAAGAAGCCTAAATAAAAAATGACATAAGGAAAGTCCCATTATTTTCGGCCAGGTAATCTGTGGCTAACGGCTTGACCTACTTTTTTGTAACATCCTGTATAGTGCATTTATTTTTTCAGTTTTTGAAATAAGGGAAAATAACTCAGTTACGTTTGATTTCTTTACAAAAATAAATGTACTGAGTTGAGGCTATTTTTAACCCCCGACATTGCATTTGTGCTTGATATTATTAAACGTTTAGATCAAAAAATTATCTTCTTAAATGTCACTCAAAAGTTTGACAGTTTCCAGTTTACTTCTCAAACTCCTTTCCTTTCATCAATGCCCTCACCATCTCCATCCCTTCGGGCTGTAGTGTCTCTCTCGGGATATTACTACTGAAAATATTTTCATGATATGCCCGCTCACAAAGATGTCTGAATTCTAAGTGCATTATGTACACTTATAAATCAACGGTTTTTGTGGAGCACCCTGTATTCTCGTAAAATTAGTGATAATTGAATTATTTTAGGTAGAAAGAATAGGCCCCAGTCCAATTAGCGAAGCAAACATTGTAATAATTATTCCAGTTGGAATTTTATCTGCTGAAGGACCACTTTATTTTATACACGTGCATCCACCGGAGGTGTGCTCTGTGGATTTAAAACATCGTCATTTATTAATTGACGCAGATGAGGACAACTTCAATGTAAGATTCAGCAACCAACAGAGGCAAAAAAGAAATGCAAGAGAAAATGAACATCACAATAAAATGGATATATCTAGCGAATTTCGAAAACTAGTCAATCAAACGTTATACATAAATTGCACAAATGGAAACTATCTGTGCATTCCCATTAACTGCTCCTGTGGACCATTTGCGAAGGGGCGAAGTAGCACACTCTTCCAATTTGAAATGACTCTCAATACTTCAGTGTTATCAGGTATTTTTTGCGAACAAACTTTATTTTTCTTCTGCTTTTCATGAGGTGCAGCAACAGACACGGTAAAGTGGTGTCGACCTTACACAAAATAAGTTATTGTTTGCACCAGAACTTAAAATTTGAAAGAAATTAATTATTATGTGCGAACACATGGCGGGTAACACGAAATTGTATTCCACGCTAAGAGAATTTTAGGCCCTCTCAAATAACATAGCGAAAAGGCCACTATACCCGCTAGTTCATGAAATAAAATATCACTTGCATTCCATTTGGGAAATATCTCATCTTAGGTCGAATTTATTATTTCATAGCTGTGTCCACCAAACTGAATTTAGATTAGGGATAGGAATAGCATTTGAATTGAGATTAGGTACTTAAGTTAACATTAGACACGTGTACTAGTTTTATAGGCATATCATTAAGTACCTACTTAAAAATATAAGAGACTTACCGTTTACCGAAAAAACATACACCTGGCGTTGGTTCTCGACTCGAATACATCAAAAGGGTACAATACCAAAAATCTTTCTTCACTTAGTAACCAGCAACAAAATACAGGTATGTATATGCAGAATGCAGATAATAATACTGGATAAGTTATGTCCCTATAACGATTTAACCATAAACCAATAGGTAGGTATGCAATTTAACAAGTGTCGTTCAATATACAAGGTGTTTCTAACTTGAGTACCATAAATTTAGGAGTTTGTAGAGAAAGTTAAAATAATACTAAAACCTTTATATAGTTTTGTACAAAAACGGTTCCCTTCCAAAATACAGAGTGTTATAATGTCGGCTGGCGTATCAGTTATTTAGCTATACAGGGTGATTTTTTTTGACCGTCTATTAGAAGTATCTGGAGAACTAAAAGAGATATTGATTTGAAATTTTGGCTGTGGCCGAAACCGGGTCGGATCTATTTAATGAAAATATTTTCAAAATGGTGGCATTTCCGGGAATACCGGAAGTTGACACCAACTTTGTTATCTTAAATGGAATGCTACCATTTTCTATTTTTTTTTAGATTCCACGGAAAATTTTAATATCAATTCAATACAGGTTCGCTATGCCTAAAATTAATATTTTCGGAGATATAAATTTTTTTCTCAATATTTTGACAGTTGTGGTAGATTATGTAAAAATTAATATCTCGATAACGTCTAGCAGTAAGATGTTCGATTTTTTATGGTGGCAAGACACGGTGTTGGAGTTACTAATCAGGCAAACAAATTTTCAAAATCTATTACATAAAATTTTCTAATCAACGGCATATGTTGATCGCACAAAAGTAGCAAAAAGTCATTTTTCTTAAATAGAATGATACCATTTTCAATTGTTTTTTAGATTCCACGGAAAATTTTAATGTTAATTCGATAAAGGTTCGCTATGTCTAAAATTAATATTTTCGGAGATATGAATTTTTTTCCAATACCTATTTTGACAGTTGTGGTAGATTATGTAAAAATTAATATCTCGATAACGACTAGTAGTAAGATGTTCGATTTCCTATGGTGGCAAGACGAGGTGTTGGAATTACTAATCAAGCAAACAAATTTTCAAAATCTATTACATAAAATTTTCTAATCAACGACATATGTTGATCACACAAAAGTAGCAAAGAGTCATTTTTCTTAAATTGAATGATACCTATTTAAAGAAACCAATTAAAAAACGTGAAAAAATGCGCGTTTAACAATGTATGATGTTTCTCTACCCAAAATGAATAGTATTTTAGATACCTACTAGATGGGGCGCCAGGTCATTGTTCTGCAGCAGTTACTAACGAATTGTACTGGATGTTTGAAGATAGATGGATATGACGTTTGGGTCCATGGAGTTGGCCTGCCAGGTCTCCAGACATTACACCGTTGGATTTTTATCTTTGGGGCCGTATAAAGGATAAAGTGTATCAATATCCACTCAATAACAGGGATGAATTGGTGGAAAGAATTGCTACAGCATTTGCAGGCTTAGATCCACATGAAATTCGTAGCGCTACTACACTCGCCGTAAATAAGCGAATTATTAAATGTGTAGAAGTTAATGGACTACATTTTGAACAGTTTCTTTAACATTGTTTTACTATCACGTACCTACTTTATTTTTTATTTAGTTAAAATAAGTTCAGTGGTGGTAATTCAAGATATGTTCCATTAAATGTTCTGTATGTCCTGTTAATTATTTTATCGCATTTTCCATGAATGTTGAATAAATGCATAATATCCGAGTAAGAATAATTATCATTTGCCATATCCTATTCGTTAAACACCAACCATACTAAATTACTAAAAAATACCAATTGCTTTTATTAGACATTATTTGTGAAATTTGTGAATATTTTGTTTTGTCTACAAGCCAAGGTCTACTTACTAGAAGGCGGCGCTCTTCAATTTTGATCGATGAAATAAGAAAACAGCAAATATCTAAAATACTATGCATTTTAGGTAGAGAAACACCATACATTGTTAAATGCGCATTTTTTCACTCTTTTTAATTGGTTTCTTTAAATAAGTATCATTCTATTTAAGAAAAATGACTTTTTGCTACTTTTGTGTGATCAACATATGTCGTTGATTAGAAAATTTTATGTAATAGATTTTGAAAATTTGTTTGCCTGATTAGTAATTCCAACACCTCGTCTTGCCACCATCGAAAATCGAACATCTTACTGCTAGACGTTATCGAGATATTAATTTTTACATAATCTACCACAACTGTCAAAATAGGTATTGGAAAAAAATTCATATCTCCGAAAATATTAATTTTAGACATAGCGAACCTTTATAGAATTAATATTAAAATTTTCCGTGGAATCTAAAAAACAATTGAAAATGGTATCATTCTATTTAAGAAAAATGACTTTTTGCTACTTTCGTGCGATCAACATATGTCTTTGATTAGAAAATTTTATGTAATAGATTTTGGAAATTTGTTTGCCTGATTAGTAACTCCAACACCTCGTCTTGCCACCATAAAAAATCGAACATCTTACTGCTAGACGTTATAGAGATATTAATTTTTACATAATCTACCACAACTGTCAAAATATTGAGAAAAAAATTTATATCTCCGAAAATATTAATTTTAGACATAGCGAACCTCTATTGAATTGACATTAAAATTTTCCGTGGAATCTAAAAAAAAATAGAAAATGGTAGCATTCCATTTAAGATAACAAAGTTGGTGTCAACTTCCGGTATTAACGGAAATTCCACCATTTTGAAAGTATTTTCATTAAATAGATCCGACCCGGTTTCGGCCACAGCCAAAATTTCAAATCAATATCTCTTTTAGTTCTCCAGATACTTCTAATAGACGGTCAAAAAAAATCACCCTGTATGTGTAACTAAAGCAGCCTGAGAAATCTAAATTTTTGTGGGCAAGTGCTACTCAAAACTACAGATAATCCCGTAATATTTTAAGTGTAATACGACAATTCAGTGGCGTAGGAAAAGGGGTCGTGTAATACCTTTTTGTTAATACAAAGTTTGAGGTTAGGTTTTTTGGAAATATCGTTTTATTTTTAGATTCTCTAATCAAAATACTACAAAAAAGATTATCTTTTTAAATATCTCTAAAGCCGTTTGTTTTTGAAATATTTGTGGTTTTATGTAGCAGTGCTCATGAGAACTGGGGCATTACCTATTTATGGTTGATTTGCGAAAAAAAAATCGCATATGATTGCTACATGTTTTTGTAGGTACCTTCGTAATTTATACCTGCAAGCACTTCTAGATGATTTTGTTATCAAGTTTTACATAACTAATAATAATACAGCCCCGAATACAGCAAAACAAAGACAATATTTTAATAGCACTGCCACATAAAATCGTGCATATCTCGAAAACGAAAGACTCTAGAGATATTTAAAAAGAGTACCTTTTTTGCAGCATTTTGATTAGATAATCTAAAAATAAAACGATATTTTCTAAAAACCTAACCTCAAACTTTTTATTAACAAAAAGGTATTACACGACCCCTTTTCCTACGCCACTGAATTATCGTATTCATCATCATAAGGTTCTCAGTCCGAAGACTGGTTGGACGCGTACCTCCATTCTTTTCTATCCTGAGCTAACCTACGCATTTCCCTAAAAGTAGAACATCCTACATCCCTAACTATTTGAGAGCAGTAGTCTAATCTAGGCCTACCCCTACCTCTTTTTATTCCTATCTCTGACTCTAGTATGTCACGAACTATTCCTTCGTGTCTTAGAAGGTGTCCTACCATCCTATCTCTCCTCCTCTTTATTGTATTCCATACCTTTCGCTTTTCCCCAACTCTTTCTAATACTTCCCTATTGCTAACCTTATCTATCCACGGTATCTTCATCATGCGTCTGTAGCACCACATTTCAAACGCTTCTACTCTTTTTCTATCCGCTTCTCCTATTGTCCAAGTTTCGCACCCGTATAATGCCGTACTCCATACATACGACGTTAAGAGTCTCTTCCTAGTCTCTATATTAACCGTTCTCGAGCATAACAGTTGTTTCTTTTTGTTAAACGCAACTCGGCCCTGCGCCATTCTTTGTTTTATATCTTTAGTGCTCCTACCGTCTTGAGTTATTTTACTTCCTAAGTAGCAGAAATCCGCGACCTCCTCTATCTTCTCATTTCCAATTTCCAATTTCCAAATTTTAGTTTTCTTTTTATCGATTTTCATGCCGAAGCCCTGTGACAAAACTGCTTCCATTTCATTCAAAGCCGCTCCTAATTCTTCTTTGCTAGATGCTAACACTGCTATATCATCCGCAAATCTGAGCATGTTAATAGTTTGGCCCTGTACATTGATCCTTGGGGCTGTTCTTTCCTTAACAATATTAATCGCATCTTCGATATATAAGTTGAAAACTAGAGGTGACAATGCACATCCCTGTCTCACTCCCTTCCGGATATCTACTTCCCTTTGTTCCTGCTCACATTCTATAACTGCCTTTTGCTCTTTGTAGAGATTATGTATTATTCTTCTGTCCCTGTATTTCATCCCTACCTTTCTCAGCACTTCGAACATCTTCCCCCATTTTACGTTGTCGAAGGCTTTTTCTAAATCTACAAATCCTATATAGACGCTCTTTCTCTTTTCTATCGTTTTTTCTATAATTACTCGTAAAGCTAGAATGGCCTCGCGCGTTCCTCTATTTCGTCTAAATCCGAACTGATCTTCTCCTAATATTTCTTCCGCCTTTTTCTCCATCCTTCTTTGCACAATTCTAGTTAAAATTTTTGACGCATGGGAAGTTAAACTGATAGTTCTAAAATTTTCGCATCTATCCGCGCCTTTTCTTTTTGGCAAAGCTACTATGATGTTCCGTTTGTAATCTTCTGGAATCTCGCCTGTCAGGTATATGCGACTAACTAATTTAAATAAACGATCTATTACCTCTTGACCTGCGCACTTTAAGATTTCTGCCTGCAAGCCATCTATACCTGGTGCTTTATTATTCCTTAAACTTTTTAGTGCTATCTCAAACTCTTCTCTCATTATAGGACTCCCTAGGTTATCCCCCTCTACACTGCTTTCGCTTTCTAATATATCTTGCACTTCCTGTCCCGCATATAAGTTTCCTAAATATTCTTTCCACCTATCTGCCTTCTCTCCACTTCCGATTAGGATATCTCCTGCCTCATTTCTAATGTTTTTGGTACTAGATCCAATTTCTCTAAAATTTCTCCTGATTATTTTATATGCTTCATCAGTCTTTCCTACTTCGAACTTATCTTCCACTTCTTTGCATTTATTATCGATCCATTGCTCTTTCGCTTTCCTACATTTCCGAATAATTTCCCCCTTGATCGCCTTATATTTTTGTTTCCCTATTTCATCTAACCTATTTTTATATTTTCGCCTTTCCTCTATTAGACTCACAATATGTTTTGTTATCCAGGGTTTCCTACTTTCATTCTGTTTATGACCCGAAATATCCCTAGCTGAGGAAACTAAACTATTTTTAATGCAATTCCATTCTGCCTCTATGTCCCTAACAATATTTCCACCCGTGCCCTTTAGTGCTTCGTTTGTCTTTTTCTCGAACTTATTGCGCATATCATCATCTTTTAGTTTCTCTGGGTCAAGATACCTTCTTCCGCTTCTTTTTTTCAAAATCTTAAATTTCAGATTGGCTTTCATAACGACTATGTTGTGATCACTATCTATATCTGCTCCTGGATAACTTCTACAATCCCTAACTTGATTTCTAAATCTTTGCCTAACGAGAATGTAATCTATTTGATATCTCCCTAAGTCTCCTGGCATCTTCCACGTATAGCATCTCCTAACATGATGGTGAAATAGAGTGTTCGCGACCGTTAAGTTATGTTTATCGCAGAACTCTATCAGTCTAACTCCCCTATCGTTCCTATTGCCTAATCCAAAGGGGCCAACTATTCCGCCCTCTCGCCCTGTGCCTACGACTGCATTGAAATCTCCTGTAATTATTAAATTTTCGTGCCCTCTCACAAAATCTAGCACATATTCAATATCACTATAAACTGCCTCTACGGCCTCGTCACTGTAGTTAGAAGTGGGCATATATACCTGTATTATTACTGTTTTTACAGGTTTCGAATCTAACCTAACCATAACTACCCTGTCACTTTGCTGTAAGAAATTTTCTACACTCTGTCCTACTTTTTTCCGCATAACAATTCCTACTCCCGAATTTCCTCCTACAGATCCTGTGTGTATTACTCTAAAATCTCCGCTCCAGAAGTCTCCAGCTTCTGGCCATCGCACTTCACTGATACCTACTACGTCTAATGCTAACCTATCCATCTCAATTTTCAAATTCTCTAACTTCCCTACTTGTTTCATGCTTCTAACATTCCACGCTCCGACTCGTGAGATGTTACACTTATCATTTCTGATGACTCCCCCCGAAGCAGTCCCCGCCCGGAGATCCGAATGTGTGACTATTTTACCTCCGGAATATTTTACTCCAGAAGGTGCCATCATCATAAATTAAAGTACGCTGTACTAGGGATAAAATAATGTGGTGGTTTCCCGTTGCCTTCCACATCGCAGTAGTGTGTATCACAGTGCCATACCGACCCTCACGATCTCTGCCACTATGATTACTGAAAGAGCTGCTGCCCCCTTCCAGGGACTTGATTTAGTCTGGCTTCTCAAATAAAAACCCCTCCAATATGGTTAAACCTATGGTTCGGCTCTTTATATCATTGAAGCGCGCAAGCCATCCCACCCGTCCCAGTATTACTAGAACTGCGTCAAGGTACAAGTCCACACTTAAAATATTGCTGGATTATCTGTAGTTTTGAGTAGCACTTGCCCATAAAAATTTAGATTCCTCAGGCTGCTCTAGTTACATATAGCTAAATAACTGATACGCCAGTCGGCATTATAACACCCTGTATTTTGGAAGGGAAGCGTTTTTGTACAAAACTATATAAATGTTTTAGTGTTATTTTAACTTTCTCTACAAACTCCTAAATTTATGGTACTCAATTTAGAAACACCTTGTAGGTATACAGGGTGATCTATAATGAGTGTAAAAAACTTCTAGGGTAGATAGAATAAAGGATTAAGATGTAAGAGACTGTGGTTAAATAATCAATTCAAGAATCAATTGTACCCCTAACCACATAAATTTTGAAATACTATATACGCATTTCGGCAGCTAAGCTGCCATCTTCAGTAGCAGGGAAAAACCTATAGTAATAAAAATAAAAATGGCAATAACATTAATGCAAAAAAAAAAAAAAAAAAAAAAAAAAAAACAATTATATATATGACAATAATAATAATAACAATAATGATGTGAAACAATGATAGTGACAATAACAATAATATAGGTCAGGTATTTTCTGCTCACCACTCCGAAAGAATCGAAGTGCACTCGATCAGCTCTCAAGCTAGAATGAACTCCGCACGGAGACAATCCCCAATATATACTTAAAGTGACGTAGCACTGACGTTACTTGTGACATCAACATTAATCACACTAGGATAGAAAATTCAATATCCGGGCATACGCTCATTTTTATACCACTCTATTCTTATTTTCACTATCACAAATGTACAAAAAGGTTGCCATTGCCATCTTTACTGCAGTTTCAATTAAAATATTCTATCTTCAGGATAATTGACTTGAATGAAAAAAAAAAAAAATAGAAAATGAATCCCATATTACCAAATAACCTCGAAGGTCCATGGCTTATATGGGCTAGCAAATAACTACACTAAACTGCAATAAAGAAGACCTTGACCCCTGCACCCTTTCATTTCTCTGGTTAAACCCTGCACGCCTACACATTAACAACATCTAACAATACGGAATCAGAAATTGGACCTAAATCTGAATTAATAAGTTTACCTTCATACTTGCGAATAAACATACTCTCATAAGCGTCTAATTCCCTATTGTCCGATACCGACCTCATAAGCTGAAGATCCTTCTCATGTACAGGGTGGCCGGTATCAAAGATATGTTGGGCAACACTTGACTTCTCAATTCTATTATATCTAAAATGTGCCATATGTTCCTTAAACCTAGTGACGATTGTACGCCTTGTTTGCCCAATATAACTCTTGTCACAACTACTACACTTTATTTCATAAATTCCCGACTTCTGCTTGTCCTCTACTTTATCCTTGGGATTTCCCAACAGCTGCTTGATGGTATTCTTAGCGGTATATGCTACACATAAATTTTGCGACTTAAAAATAGGTTCCAAGCCTCTGGTATGTGCCAAACTATACGGAATTTTAACATATTTCTTATTCTCAGTAGGTGACATAGAGAAAGTCGTGGAATCCTTAACAAACTTTTTGTGTCTAATTCTGCTTATCAATCTATCAACTAAGACAGTCGTGTACCCATTATGAATCGCAACATCTTTTATATATTTTAATTCTTTTTGATATCTTACCTTTGACAGAGGAAATGACAACAATCTGTTGATCAAAAAGTGCAAAGCCGAAAGTTTATGTTGTATTGAATGTTGTGAATCATTCACAATAAACCTACTTATATTAGTATCCTTCCTATACACATCAAATTCCAATCCGCCAATGCTGTTCCTAACAACCAAGACATCCAAAAAAGGGATTGAACCATTTTGTTCCATTTCAAATGTGAATTTCACACTATTATAACGTGAATTTAAATTATCTAAAAAATCCTCAATTCTACTCCTCTTGGTATAGAAATCAGCGAACACGTCATCCACATAACGCAACCATACTCTAGGGAAGTACTCACTGTCTCTTTTAAACAACACTTCAAACCTACTCATGAACAGATTAGCCAAAAACGGAGATAAACTATTGCCCATAGCAGTCCCTTGCTGCTGTTCAAAAAACTTACCATTAATCTGAAAACAATTCTGGGACATACATAATGAGGTCAATTTTAAATATTCATCCACTACAATTCTGTCCACTTCATTTTCAGTCAGTAGCTCCTCCAAATATGCAAGCGTAGTAGGTACAGGTACACTTGGAAACAACGATACAACATCGAAAGAAACCAACACCTCACCCTCATCAAGTACTATATTTTTAATTTTATTAATAAACTCCAACGAATTCACAACTGAAAAACTTTCCGGAGCTGTGGGCAATGCGGTGAATTCCTTCGTTAGCCATTTAGAAAGCAGACAGGTTGGCGAGTTAATACCGAAAATGATGGGTCTCACCGATCTACCTGGTTTATGAATCTTAGGAAGGACATACATCTTGGGAACTACAGGATTAGACACACTTAACCTAAATTTGTTTTGGGGGGTAATAAGATTTGGACAATCTTTCATGGCATTCTTAGCCGAACTGACCAATTTTGGCAATGGATTTTTCTTAACCTCTTTGTATGGACCATCCTTCAAAAAAGTTTCCACTCTATTGAAGTAATCTGCTTTATCTAATACCACAATCTTATTTCCCTTGTCCGCTTTCAAATAAAAACAATCTTTTTGTCTGAGTCCTTCAACGATACTACACTGGCGAGCATAAAATTAGGGTCACTTCAAAAATTCAACTTTTCTTGTTATTTATTGTATCTTATTATTGTAAATGGATTTCGTTGTATACATATCTCTAAACAGGAATGTTTTAAAAAGAAAACGTTTCATTTTCTAATGTTTTTATTGAAAATTCGTAAAGAAGCAAATTTTAACAAAATTGTCTTAAAAATGTGTAGTGAGAAAAATGTTGGAATAAAACAAGGAACTGTTAAAATTTTGACCCCTAATAACGAGTGGTTCCTCCCCGTTCATTGATGACAGCCTGGAGGCGACGTGGCATGCTCTCAATTAAATTACGGATCACATTTTGGGGGATCTTATTCCACTCCTGTAGTAGGAGCTCCCTAAGATCCTGTGCGTTGGTGGGAGACGGCGTATGACTTCGTACACGTTGTCCTAGCTCATCCCACACATGCTCTATGGGGTTCAAGTCGGGACTCCGTGCTGGCCAATCAAATCGCGTAATTTGAACCTCATCCAAATAACCGCTAACAATCCTTGCCACGAGGGGTCGAGCGTTATCATGCATAAAAGTTGCATTTTCTCCCAGAACCGTCATAAAAGGCATGACATGATTTTCTACAACTTCCGTTACGTACCTATGCGCAGTTAGGGATCCATTGCCGATAAACACTAATTTGGTACGTGCGTCTGAAGAAATTCTTCCCCACACCATAGCTGACCCTCCACCAAATGGAAGTCGCTCATCAATACAAGCCTGGGCATACCTTTCTCCGCGTCTTCGCCATACCCGCCGACGTCCATCCGACCGATTTAAACAGAAACGCGACACGTCTGAGAATAATACCCTCCCCCAATCGTCATTTGTCCATCCCAAGTGATCTCGAGCAAAGTTCAGTCTTGCAATTCTATGGCAACGGAGAAGTGGAGGACCCGTAGCCATTCTCCGACAAGATAATCCAGCAGAACGAAGTCGCCTCCTAGCTGTCCATTCGCTAATGTTAACATTTCTGACTTCTTGGAGGAGATTTCGAAGCGAAACTGCCGTAGCAGTCCGATTCCGTAAAGCCATGGACACAAGAAAACGCTCATCCCTTGGCGTGGTGGTTCTTTTCCGCCCTGATCCTGGTCTTCTCGTCAGCCTACCAGTTTCCTGAAATCGTTGGGATACCCGCTGAACTGTAGAAAGACTTACACCAACCGTTCTTGCCGTTACACGTTGCCCCCGACCATCTTGCAACAGCGCTATAATTCTGGCCGCCGTGACAGGATTTAAAGCCATTATAAGGAAATAAACGAAGACTACACTTTTCGACCGTCAAGTTATACACAGGAAAGTTAGTGAATAAATGAAGGAAATTGAAAAATAGACCCCGAGAAATAAGCTTCCAAGTAGCGCACCTGCAAGCATTTCCTAGAAATCGGAAATATTGAATCTTTGTTGTGCAAAAGAAACCACAAAAAGCTTATAACAGTTCTCAGAAATGCAAGTGTTATTGCCTTCAAGAATTAATTAAATTTAATATTTTGAATTCTTAGAAAAATTGGCAATTTTCAAAGTGACCCTAATTTTATGCTCGCCAGTGTATAATAGTGATTGTTTTTCACGTTATAATAGTGTGAAATTCACATTTGAAATGGAACAAAATGGTTCAATCCCTTTTTTGGATGTCTTGGTTGTTAGGAACAGCATTGGCGGATTGGAATTTGATGTGTATAGGAAGGATACTAATATAAGTAGGTTTATTGTGAATGATTCACAACATTCAATACAACATAAACTTTCGGCTTTGCACTTTTTGATCAACAGATGGTTGTCATTTCCTCTGTCAAAGGTAAGATATCAAAAAGAATTAAAATATATAAAAGATGTTGCGATTCATAATGGGTACACGACTGTCTTAGTTGATAGATTGATAAGCAGAATTAGACACAAAAAGTTTGTTAAGGATTCCACGACTTTCTCTATGTCACCTACTGAGAATAAGAAATATGTTAAAATTCCGTATAGTTTGGCACATACCAGAGGCTTGGAACCTATTTTTAAGTCGCAAAATTTATGTGTAGCATATACCGCTAAGAATACCATCAAGCAGCTGTTGGGAAATCCCAAGGATAAAGTAGAGGACAAGCAGAAGTCGGGAATTTATGAAATAAAGTGTAGTAGTTGTGACAAGAGTTATATTGGGCAAACAAGGCGTACAATCGTCACTAGGTTTAAGGAACATATGGCACATTTTAGATATAATAGAATTGAGAAGTCAAGTGTTGCCCAACATATCTTTGATACCGGCCACCCTGTACATGAGAAGGATCTTCGGCTTATGAGGTCGGTATCGGACAATAGGGAATTAGACGCTTATGAGAGTATGTTTATTCGCAAGTATGAAGGTAAACTTATTAATTCAGATTTAGGTCCAATTTCTGATTCCGTATTGTTAGATGTCGTTAATGTGTAGGTGTGCAGGGTTTAACCAGAAAAATGAAAGGGTGCAGGGGTCAAGGTCTTCTTTATTGCAGTTTACTGTAGTTATTTGCTAGCCCATATAAGCCATGGACCTTCGAGGTTATTTGGTAATATGGGATTCATTTTCTATTTTTTTTTTTTTTTTGTTTTTGCATTAATGTTATTGCCATTTTTATTTTTATTACTATAGGTTTTTCCCTGCTACTGAAGATGGCAGCTTAGCTGCCGAAATGCGTATATAGTATTTCAAAATTTATGTGGTTAGGGGTACAATTGATTCTTGAATTGATTATTTAACCACAGTCTCTTACATCTTAATCCTTGAGAAATGGCTTCCCGGTCACAAGAGTTGAACAGGTTTCGCAAGGTAAGTTTTAAAATTTGGAAAATAGGTGCAGATATTTCCTTTCTTAAACAATGCAAGTTTCATAAGGTTTTTCCAAATTTTATAGATTTCGGTTTCAGGTATAATAACACTAGTAGTAGGAGGTTTCATAATGCCATAGAAACATGTGCCAAGAAAAAATGGTTGGATTTGGAAATCAAATATTTGTACCAAAAACGTAGTTTTTTAGATGTAGAGAAATATCGATTGCATTTGAAACTCGTTTACGGTTTGAGTTCAATTGAGTTTGGAGAATGGATGATTGTCCAGAGTGATATGTGGGAGATAAATTTACATAAAATTAAAGAAGTTAATGAGATTCATGCTAGAAAATTGCGTTCTTTGGTTTTTCCCGCGTCGCGGCTGGAGAATGATCCGATTCAAGAAAATATAGTTGTTAATGAATCGTCCGAGACTTTCAATGATACAGAAATTGCCTTCCTTAATAAAGGTTTAAAATTTAATTTGCCTTTTCGAAAATCGCCGGTTATGGATATGGTAGCGGGTATTGAGTGTTCTGTTCGGAAATTGGATAACTTGGATAGGAACTTTATTAGGAGCGCATGCAAAATACAAATTACTAAGAACATAAAGGATAATAAATATAAAAGTAAGAGCACAGTGAAAAACAATCACTATTATAGTATCGTTGAAGGACTCAGACAAAAAGATTGTTTTTATTTGAAAGCGGACAAGGGAAATAAGATTGTGGTATTAGATAAAGCAGATTACTTCAATAGAGTGGAAACTTTTTTGAAGGATGGTCCATACAAAGAGGTTAAGAAAAATCCATTGCCAAAATTGGTCAGTTCGGCTAAGAATGCCATGAAAGATTGTCCAAATCTTATTACCCCCCAAAACAAATTTAGGTTAAGTGTGTCTAATCCTGTAGTTCCCAAGATGTATGTCCTTCCTAAGATTCATAAACCAGGTAGATCGGTGAGACCCATCATTTCCGGTTAACTCGCCAACCTGTCTGCTTTCTAAATGGCTAACGAAGGAATTCACCGCATTGCCCACAGCTCCGGAAAGTTTTTCAGTTGTGAATTCGTTGGAGTTTATTAATAAAATTAAAAATATAGTACTTGATGAGGGTGAGGTGTTGGTTTCTTTCGATGTTGTATCGTTGTTTCCAAGTGTACCTATACCTACTACGCTTGCATATTTGGAGGAGCTACTGACTGAAAATGAAGTGGACAGAATTGTAGTGGATGAATATTTAAAATTGACCTCATTATGTATGTCCCAGAATTGTTTTCAGATTAATGGTAAGTTTTTTGAACAGCAGGAAGGGACTGCTATGGGCAATAGTTTATCTCCGTTTTTGGCTAATCTGTTCATGAGTAGGTTTGAAGTGTTGTTTAAAAGAGACAGTGAGTACTTCCCTAGAGTATGGTTGCGTTATGTGGATGACGTGTTCGCTGTTTTCGATACCAAGAGGAGTAGAATTGAGGATTTTTTAGATAATTTAAATTCACGTTATAATAGTGTGAAATTCACATTTGAAATGGAACAAAATGGTTCAATCCCTTTTTTGGATGTCTTGGTTGTTAGGAACAGCATTGGCGGATTGGAATTTGATGTGTATAGGAAGGATACTAATATAAGCAGGTTTATTGTGAATGATTCACAACATTCAATACAACATAAACTTTCGGCTTTGCACTTTTTGGTCAACAGATTGTTGTCATTTCCTCTGTCAAAGGTAAGATATCAAAAAGAATTAAAGGATATAAAAGATGTTGCGATTCATAATGGGTACACGACTGTCTTAGTTGATAGATTGATAAGCAGAATTAGACATAAAAAGTTTGTTAAGGATTCCACGACTTTCTCTATGTCACCTACTGAGAATAAGAAATATGTTAAAATTCCGTATAGTTTGGCACATACCAGAGGCTTGGAACCTATTTTTAAGTCGCAAAATTTATGTGTAGCATATACCGCTAAGAATACCATCAAGCAGCTGTTGGGAAATCCCAAGGATAAAGTAGAGGACAAGCAGAAGTCGGGAATTTATGAAATAAAGTGTAGTAGTTGTGACAAGAGTTATATTGGGCAAACAAGGCGTACAATCGTCACTAGGTTTAAGGAACATATGGCACATTTTAGATATAATAGAATTGAGAAGTCAAGTGTTGCCCAACATATCTTTGATACCGGCCACCCTGTACATGAGAAGGATCTTCGGCTTATGAGGTCGGTATCGGACAATAGGGAATTAGACGCTTATGAGAGTATGTTTATTCGCAAGTATGAAGGTAAACTTATTAATTCAGATTTAGGTCCAATTTCTGATTCCGTATTGTTAGATGTTGTTAATGTGTAGGCGTGCAGGGTTTAACCAGAAAAATGAAAGGGTGCAGGGGTCAAGGTCTTCTTTATTGCAGTTTACTGTAGTTATTTGCTAGCCCATATAAGCCATGGATCTTCGAGGTTATTTGGTAATATGGGATTCATTTTCTATTTTATTTTATTTTTTTTTTTTTTCATTCAAGTCAATTATCCTGAAGATAGGATATTTTAATTGAAACTGCAGTAAAGATGGCAATGGCGACCTTTTTGTACATTTGTGATAGTGAAAATAAGAATAGAGTGATATAAAAATGAGCGTATGCCCGGATATTGAATTTTCTATCCTAGTGTGATTAATGTTGATGTCACAAGTAACGTCAGTGCTACGTCACTTTAAGTATATATTGGGGATTGTCTCCGTGCGGAGTTCATTCTAGCTTGAGAGCTGATCGAGTGCACTTCGATTCTTTCGGAGTGGTGAGCAGAAAATACCTGACCTATATTATTGTTATTGTCACTATCATTGTTTCACATCATTATTGTTGTTATTATTATTGTCATATATATAATTGTTTTTTTTTTTTTTTGCATTAATGTTATTGCCATTTTTATTTTTATTACTATAGGTTTTTCCCTGCTACTGAAGATGGCAGCTTAGCTGCCGAAATGCGTATATAGTATTTCAAAATTTATGTGGTTAGGGGTACAATTGATTCTTGAATAGATAGAATGCTTAAAAATAATGCGAAAACCCTTAATCAACGTATGTCCAAAAATGCCGGCTAAGCGAGATACAAGGTGTTGAAATTTCTTAAAAAAATGTTATTTTTTTAAATATCTGGAAAACTACCGGAGCTATTCATTTGGAATTTTGGACATAATAATTTATTGAAGTTATTTACTAATTTGTAAATTTTGAGTTTGGTACTCTCACCAGTGGCGTCACTACGAGGTGGGGAGACCACATATATTACCGAAACTATGTTTCGCTACTGACTTACACAGATATGTTGCAAAATATTTGAATCTTTGTTTTATTTACAAGAAAAAATCTCTCTTTTGTTTTTTGCATACGAAGCATAGTTTCAGAGAGAAATAATTATGTATAACGTGGTGCATTAGTCCGAGATTTTAAGAAAGAAATTGTCAACCATTCTCTGTAATATCGAATTAGCATGTAAATACTCGAGAATAGCACAAAACAGCTGAAAATAGTAGGTAACGATACAAGAAAATATTAAATTTTTGTAAGAAATTTCAACACCCTCTATCTATTTTTGTAGCCATTCTTGGGCACATATTCATTAGGGATTTTCACAATATTTTCACAGTATTTACACGCCACTTCAATATTAACAACTCTTTGTGATTTTTCTTCTATAAGCCAGAGCACAGACATGAATAAAATACTTGTTCTTCGCTTTTGTGTTTTATTTTGAATAAAAGAAAATACAGTGAACTTAAAATATGTTACTTCTCTTCTGCTGTCTACAACTCGATTGTCAACTGTCATCGCCGCGTCTGCTACATTTTTTGAACTACTTTCCTCCTTGTAAAAATTATCTGAACTACTTACTAAATGCAAAGCGCGAATTTCAACTATTCTTAACACTCTTTACTGTTACAAAGATGACTGATGATTTCGTTTTTAAAATCGCAGACTATGCACCATGTTACACAAAATTATTTCTCTCTGAAACTATGCCTTGTACGCAAAAAACAAAAGAGATTTTTTCTTGTAAATAAAACAAAGATTCAAATATTTTGAAACATATCTGTGTAAGTCAGTAGCGTAACATAGTTTCGGTAATAAATGTGGTCTCCCCACCTCGTAGTGACGCCACTGGTGAGAGTACAAAACTCAAAATTTACAAATTAGTAAATAACTTCAATAAATTATTATGTCCAAAATTCCAAATGAATAGCTCCGGTAGTTTTCCAGATATTTAAGAAAATTACATTTTTTAAGAAATTTCAACACCTTGTATCTCGCTTAGGACCTACGTTGATTAAGGTTTTTCGCATTATTTTTAAGTATTCTATCTACCCTAGAAGTTTGTTACACTCATTATAGATCATCCTGTATATGGCGTTTGTTCATTAGTATGCCAACCCTACAGAATAAACAGAAGTACCTATATATCTCTGTCGGTGTCGTTGATTTTTTAAGAACAATTCCAATGGACACCCGCTATTACTTTGGATGACACATGTGGAACACGAAACGATTCCAGCTTTCTTAGTAATAATCTTTTTGTCCTACAAAAAAAAAACGACTTCAATGAGAACATCATCAATGTAGTCGAAGTCAATTAAATACGCATTATTAAGGATAACTCAAAAACTACTGGTCAGATCTTGATCAAATTTATATGGGACCACACGAGAAGTACCAGCTTTCAAATAAAAAAAGAATCATCAAAATCGGTTCACCTGGGAAAAAGTTCTAAGGTAACATACATAAAAAAAATACAGTCGAATTAAGTACCTCCTCCTTTTTTGAAGTCGGTTAAAAACAAGATATAAGGCGAATTAGTCACCCAACATAATGACTGCTGCGATGGGTACAAAAAAGATAGGGTGACCATACTTGCGGAGTTTGCTGTGTTTTGAATGTTGTACGGAATTTTAGCACGCATATAGCAAAACTTTCAGCATTACATATTACCTTCTTCTCCAGCACCCGGGAGATTACTGATTACTCGAATCATGGTACAAGGCTTCATCGAATACTCCTTGTTTCTTGTATCATGACTCGAATGTCCAAACCACAGAATACAACCAGAGGTAGCAATCATAACAGTGAAGTATGGAAGACGTAACAAGAGGCGGACACGTTCAAAATACAAAAGGTTGACTCCTTCAACGAAAACAACCTTTTCTCATGAATATATTCTTAAATTGAGATTGAAACACATTAGTTTAAATTGCTAGGAATGGTCGAAGAAACGTATACTTAACTGTTAAACTTAGTAACACTTCATTAAAATTAATTTATGAACCATGTTTCACAAGGATTTTTGGAGTTTACTCCTTAAGAATCGATTTTCAGTTATAGCCCGCGGTACGGAAATTTTATGAGTAGTAAAATCAAGCGTTACATTTCGCGTTAACTAAAAGTAGCGCGTTACGCTACCTGTAACATTGAAATTATATACGCATCTATGGATACGGCTGTTTATGTCTGACTGCATAGAGCATGTAAATAGTGAAAATAGAGTGGCATAGAGTAGATATGACAGTTGGCGTTGTAAAGTCAGCATATGCAGTGTTTGTTCGTTCCTAAATTTGTTGAATCTTTTGATTTAATATGGAAAACCTAATATTAAATACTCCAAATATTGCTTAGTGCCGAAATGTGAATCAGCGCCTATTCGAACACCAGGAAAAGTATTTATTTCATTGCCAGTGGGATCGACGTTTAGCAGATTGTCACTTAATTACTGAATTTATAAACAATTTATATTTTGATGTAGATGGACATTTTCGAACATAAACCATATGATAAATACGCATTTGGGTATAAAACTGACATTCGCGTGTACCCTATTATCAAGTGATTGAAGTTAAAATAATCGTTCGTAAGGAGTAAACTCCAGTCACAGCATAATACAGCAGAACAGCTCTCCATAAATTTTCTAGCTCGCGTAGCCTAGCCCGCTCAACTTCTCAGGCTACGCACGTGTTCTTTTTCGTTTGTCGCCGAGTTAATACCGGCGTCAAACCGTTTGATGAAACGCCGCGGTAGTAAATCACTTACAGTTGGAGGTCACCAAATGCAGCTAAAATAGTTCAAAGACACCGCCAAGAACTTTAACTGCTGTATTATGCTGTGCTCCAGTCGTGCGTCGGAGCTGACACACACAAGTTTTTTTTTATCTAGATGCGATGATGCGAGTACCCCGAAGATTAAATTCTGCAGACAATGCATTCACTCAAACATTATTTAGCGTATTTTCTCATTCTCAAATAGCTTTCCATTTCGGCGATACTAAAAAAGGGCGCGTTGCAGGCCACACAATAGGCTTGAACGAGCGTTCAAGAAGGACGGTTAAAATCCAGCCAGATCAGGCTTTCTGGAACGCCGGCATGAGGGACTGTTCTCAGCCACATACCTCGGTCTTGTGACCTTTTTACCCGTACAGTTTTACCTGAGGAACGAAGTGTATGGACACGCAAAATTTTGTAGCACGCTCTACTTGATCGTATTGGGTACTACAAACAACACCGCCTCAAGAATTTTTGTTATTTAAAACTCGAAAAGACGTATGGGAATTGTGCCTAAAATAACATACTCGCCAAAAATGTATTTAAATAAAACTTTAACTTTGCAAAGTTGCAGCAATTACTTAGACATGTGTGCATTATCAATTTTTTATTGTATAAAAAATAAACTTGTATTCTGAACAAAACGTAAAGGCTTCTCACTGTGTCATTTTATACAAACTTGGATAAAATGACATACACAATATACTTATCAAATAAAAGTAAATTTAAAAAATGGCAAAACATTAAAATGTGAAGCTTTAGGGCACAATATTCACAAATAAAATTCTGTGGACAACGTAACCAAATTACATGCAAGTCCTATAATATCCTACTTATTTGTCTCGCTGCTGTCAATTTCAATGCCCAACACAATTATTGTTAACCATCTAAAAAGATAAAAATTTTCATAATAGACAAAAGTACTGCAGTTATTTTGTAATGTCAAAACAACATAGCATAGGCTAAGAATAATAAGTACTTTTATTCTGAAGTAAAATATGTATAGGTGAAATAATAGTGTCATTTAACTGACGTGGCTATGTCATTCTACCCAAACAACACTGGGGAAACTTAATAGTCAGGCAGCCGCAATGGTAAATTATTGCTGTATTTTCTACCATGCCAGACATTATTAATCTTAATGTATGCAACACGAGGAAGAAGAATATAGCTATAACAAAGTTGCATCTGATCGCAGTGCGGATGACGCTCTTTCAAAATTAATTGTTAAATTAAAAGTTGCTCTCGACATATTTTCTGTCAATAGATTCTTGTTTTACTGACTCTTTGCATCATGAGGAATGCCAAATTAACACTGCCAGATACATTACAAGTCGCGAGTGGTTGCCAGAGAACCCCAAACTTATCTTAAGCGGGAGGGTCACGTGACTTATTTTCTACCAACAGATTTTTCTTTTACTGACTCTTTGAATCATGAAGAATGCCAAAATATCACTGCCAGATACTTTAGATCCCAAACTTTTCTGAAGAGCGCCATCTGCAGTGCAACTCAGATGCAACTTTCTTATAGCCATATTCTTGTTCTTCGTGTTTCATACAATAAGATTAACATCTGACATGGTAGAAAATACAGCAATAATTTGCCATTGCGGCTCCCTAACCATAAAGCGTGTGTATACTATTTTGATTATTAATTTGTGCAATGAATTGAAAATATAATCTACATAGTTATGAATTAATATCCATGGTTTAACAAAATAATAATCGCCGTACTGCTTTTTTTATCTGATCCATTAACGCATGCTAAAACTTTGGCGAACATTTTTCGGTGAGACACCAAGTCGCATCTTCACGCCTTGCGGAATTGAATTGACTTTGAACTATGGATAAATAGAGGGGAGGATGCCAATCGCCGCTATTCCACAATGTAAATCGCGTGGTATCGTTCTTAGCTATGTCAATTTGAAGCCGCCAGATGTCAACTGGATCGTTAGGGCCTCGTTTTTATTAAGCGTTAAACGGGGCGACCGAGAATTTTGTTCAATATTTCTGAATATAAGGCAATAAAATTGCTCCAAAAATTTCTGTGGAAGCTTTAGTCATAAAGGAGTGGTATAACATATTTTTTGTAAGATTTATTTTTATTTTCGCAAAAATTTTGGGTTGAAATCTCACAGCAATAATTTAGGTTATGCTCGGATATCAAACGTCAAATCTTAATTCTTAGTTTAAGTAGGATAAACTTGTTTTTAATCTCAAAGGTAAGTTAAATATGATAACACTGAAAATACAAGTGGTTGGTACCTACCTTTATTGCAGAACTTAGTTTAATTTCAACTATTTATTTATACGGCTAAGGATGATTAGTTGCGGCTGACAAAATTATAACTAAAGTGTGTCCGAGTTGCATTTTTTATCATTTTATGGCTGATGACTACAAGGCACTTCGAATTTTACGGCACTGTGTCCGTGGTTGTATCATTTTGATCCGTTTTCTATTTGGTATTAAAACTGAGGTAATAAGTTTGTAATTTTTAAATACCTGTTATAAGCGAATTCAATGTCAATAAAACATTTTGCCCCTTGATGCCACAAATTATTTGATGTAAGTCTTCTTTATTTTGTGAATAAAACGTAAAAAATACAAAAATTTAAACCTTAACTATCTCGTAAACTACCTTAAAGCAAACCGCCAGATTGACAGATGATTAAAACAAGGGAGTTGTCAAAAACTCAAACTAGTGACATAGCGCGTAATTCAAATTTGTAAGAATATCACCTGCTTTATTCTTAAAAAATTAAAATTCCAGGTTCAGAAAGTTGATTCTTGAAATCGATCTTCTTCGAGTACCTTATTTTAGACAACTCATTAAAACATTTCCGCCTAACCTTTTGATTTTCTCGTAGAAATGTTAATTTATGTTTGATACTTCCATAAGATCCTATAATAAAATCAAGGCCCTGCTGTTGTGCGCGCCTCTGGTATGAAACGCGGAACTTCAAATACAGCTGGAAAACATGACCAACTTTATGGCTCTCGTTTACAAACCTCTCCTATAGGTAACCATACTTTGAACTTTGAACTGACGTCAGCTGCAATTTTTCAGATTAAAGTTGCCCATGTAGCTCACTTTTAGGCGGGTCAACAGCGATAACTACTCGGGAATTTCGAAAACTATTGGTAGGTACCTATGTCATTTTACCTACTATATCATTTTAAGCACAAATCTCCCACATCAATTTGCTGAGTTACATCAAAATTCTATGAATTGTTTTGCACGAACCCACAGCCCTCTTAATAATCTTCGTACACAAATTCAGTGAAGATGAGAAGTAAACTTTCGATACCCCGGTTGGAAATTAAATAGCATTTCTAGAGGTATTAAAGTTTGTTAACATGTACTACAATATTTTTTTTTCGTAAGTGACATTTTATATTTTGCAGTTTACTTGGCCCAGAAAGATGTCGTGATGTTTAGCACGGAAGGGTCAGTTAGTACTATCGATCAGATAAATTTATTGGGCGGTAATGAGTGGTAAGTGACTGAAATTTTGTTATGAAAATCACGCAATTCAAGGTAGATAAAAAAGTATATATGTATTTTATTTTTTACACCTATTCTATGTGGTAAATGCCAAAATTTTCGAACATCGCCTTAAATCTGTTAAAAGCACCAGATTTAAGGCGATTTTCATTTTCATTTTCATATTTCCTAATACAGTTTTATAAAGAAATCTGGTTGTCTGCTTATGTGCATCGAAATCGAAATCCCACGAGATCGAAAAATTCCGTAACTCGGGGACATCGCGAGTAAAGTGGCAACTGCTCGTATCACGGGAGAGCTCGAATATCTACGAAATCCAAAAATTCAACTTGTTTGTAATTAGCTTCCTAGCTGAGGCTAGGTAGCTATTGTGACAATCGTTTTTTGACCATGGTGATATTTCATCAAATGTGGACGTTTCAGGTCATTCTAAGCCTTCTTGGCAAGGGGGCCAAGCGCGCCCTCCAGTTTAGTTGTGGCTATACTTGGGCCGCCGAACAGACGGAGTGATCACCCTGCAAGAACATGCTCTAGGCAGGACCGCTATCAATTTAGGACAACCGAACCGCAGTGATGCGCTTTCTTTAGACCCAACGAAGTCGCATCACTCCAATTCGGTCGTCATAAGTTACTATTGGCCCCGCTAGAGCACGTTCTTGCAGCGTGATCACTCCGTCTGTTCGGTGGCCCAAGTATAGGAAGCTGTTCTGTCAATGCGTTGATAACTGGTTTTTGTTGGGTAGAAATCTATACTGACTGGACTAATAGTTTTTCAGATAATCATTCCAAGATTTACATAAAATATAAAATATAAAAAGATTAAAATTATAAGAACTATACCTAGGTATAAACTTTAGATATGCATGCTTATACAGGGTATCCCACGACGACCTTACACGATCTGTTTATAGAAAAGTATAAATAGTAGAATTGCACAAATTTGCGCAAATAGGTAATCGAGGATGCTCAATTCGACAAAAATATTTTTGACTTTCTGCGACTTCCGGTTATACCGGAAATAGACACCAACTTCCTTATTTTGAATGGAATGCCCACATTTTTATTACGGATTTAGATTTTTGGTCGAATTTTAAGGTCACCTTATACAGGGTGGATTATAAAAAACGCCCCAAGCCATATCTCCATCATTTTTAAAGATATGGCAATACTTCTTGGAACAAAGTTGCAGAGCTTATTGCCATCTATTTTTTGGGATATATACCCAATCAATGCCGCTTCCTGTTTAACCGGAAGTGACACCAACTTTAGTTTTTTAAATGGAACACCCTGCATATGTTATTGTTTTTGGATTCTATGTTTAATTGTCTTTTAAAAAGTCTTGCAGAACCATATGCCTAAAAGCAATACTTAGTGAGATATCCGTCAATTAATGTATTTAATAAAGTTTATAAAGTAGGCAGTGGAAAACAATAGTATAATATAGTATAGTATAATAATATTAATAATGTTGATAATATTGTTATCAGTTCGCATTTTCGCTTAGAGTTTTTATACTTTTTGGTGTTAATCATGGATTACAATGTGTTAACAGACATGATTCAAGTATATTTTGAATGCAATAGAAATAGTGGGAGAGCACTACGCCTTTGCACCGTGCGGTTTCCGATGAGAGAGTATGTGTGGCGTGGCATTTTAACCCTCATTTTAGGTAATAGACCGATTGGGCCCTTTTTCATAAACGGAACGCTAAATCAAGAAAGATATAGTCAACTGTTGACTACAGAAATTGTTAATTTTGTTGACAACTTGCCTCTTGCTGAACGAATTCAATGTATTTTCAGCAAGATAGGGGGTACGCCTCATAATTCTAGAATTAATGATGAATGGTTAAACGTCGAATTTGGTGTATGGTGGATCAGAACAAATGAACCAGTTAGGCGGCCTGCACGATCACCAGACCTAACACCCCTCAATTTTTGGCTATGGGGATACCTACAAAATCTTATTTATTTCACACGTCCAGAAAACGAGGAAATTTTGAGGCAGCGAATAATCAACGCTTGTCGCGGAAATACCATCAAACTTTATACAGAATGTCACCAGTGGAATAGCCAGAAGGTATGGTTATTGTGTTCAAGAGAATGGTGAATTCTTTAACCAATATCTGTAATAAATTAAGTTTAGTCGTTCCCTTGTATTAGATAAAGTGAATTAAAATTTTCCATTCTTTCCACAGCATAAGTACTTTATTAAATATCTCACTAAGTATTACTTTTAGGCATATTGTACTACAACACTTTTTAAAAGACAATTTAACAAGGAATCCAAAAATATTAAAATATACAGGGTGTTCCATTTAAAAAACTGAAGTTGATGTCACTTCCGGTTAAACAGGAAGCGGCATTGATTGAGCATCTACCCCAAAAAATAGATGACAATAAACTATGCAACTTTGCTCCAAGAAGTATTGTCATATCTTTAAAAATAATGGAGTTATGGCTTGGGACGTTTTTTATAATCCACCCTGTAGAAAACATCATATGTGTAAAGTTCACCCTCTTCGAGATACTAGACGTTAAAAATCGTCATTTTTCAAATTTCATGTTATAACTTGGAAATGGTACGAGATAAAGAAAAATGATTTACATGTCCCTATCCTACTTTTTAATTCTCTATCTAACGGGTCTGGAAAATACTGCTTCCTGATTGGCAACTTTTTGTCATTTTTTGACCAATAAGGAGGCAGTATTTTCCAGACCCATTAGATAGAGAATTAAAAAGTAGGATAGGGACATGTAAATCATTTTTCTTTATCTCTTTCCGTTTCCAAGTTATAACTGATGAAATTTGAAAAATGACGATTTTTAACGTCTATTATCTACACATATGTTTTGCATAAGGAGACCTTAAAATTCGACCAAAAATCTAAATCCGTAATAAAAATGTAGGCATTCCATTTAAAATAAGAAATTTGGTGTCTATTTCCGGTATAACCGGAAGTCGCAGAAAGTCTAAAATATTTTAGTCGAATTGAGCATCCTCGATTACCTATTTTTGCACATTTGTGTATTTCTACTGTATATACTTTTCTATATACAGATCGTGTAAGGTCGTCGTGGGAAACCCTGTACAGAATCGAAACACGCCACTTCACATAGGTACTAATTATACAGTGTGAGTCAGTCAAGCCGCAAAGTCCATTTACTAACAGTTCGTGAGACTAAAAATGTAACTGAACTAACTTACTGAACGAATGAATAGGGATTGCATTAAGATATGGTGGTCCACCGAAATGTAGCAAAATAAAGTCAGATTTTTTAATTGGAACACTGCCTATTTGACTGCCTTTTTGAGAAATTGGATCTAGTAGCAAAAATATTAGAAACGTGATATAAGTCGTGTGCCTAAAACTTAGTTATGCATAAAAGTTGGTGCTTGTTACCAAAGTTAAGATTATAATGTATCAGAAATTCGGCATAGCTTTTAGAAGAAGTGCGAATGACACTTTTTAAAAATACGCGAAGGGTAATTTATGAAAATACAAAAAACACTGTAAGAAAAAGTTGCTCCAAATTAGAAACTGTATTGAAATATGAAAGTTGAGATACATAGGTATCTTAAACTTAAATAATGTTCGTTTTGTAGATTTTTCTAAAACGAGAGACACCTCTGGTAAATTTTTTATGTTGTCACAAGTTGTGTATTGCAGCAAACCGGTGGCTGAATATAATAATTATATTCCGTCAACAACAACTTAATATTGTGTCTCGCAAACTTAAATGTTAAATAGTTTTGTTAGTTTTGAGCATTTTCATTTAGATAACAGTTTGTAAATAATCGACCCGAACTTGCACAAATAACTACTTCTCGGGCAATTACTCCAACAGGCATTGAAATCATGATATGTGTGCGAACAAACCAAATCATTTCTATTCTTCCTTTGTGTGACAACAGCTTGTTGTAAAATTATTCAAATATTTTAAGGTAAGAATATACTATGACCAGTAGCACAAATATCTACATACAAACCTGACTAAATTAAGAGCCATGCATATTAGTAATAATAGTATTTATTTAGTACAAAACATCTTGATAAATGACAAGAACCGTACCTATTTTGAAATTTATGGCGTTATTGTTCAATCGATTTAATTTACTTAAAATTAATTTTGAAGAAAAATTTAGCGATAATTTCCCCATGCTATGATTGAAAAAAATATTTAATGAGTAACAAATTACAGAAGATACCGTGATTTTGGCAGTAGATAAAAGCATAATGTTTTCTGGTATTTTTCAAAATTATTAATGAACTGGAGAAATTTTCTCTAGTTTTTTTTTCATCAGTTTATCTTCGTTTACCTCCTTTCATTTTCCTTACTGTTCTGGTATTTTCTTATTAGTAATAGAATTGTGCCGCCTTGCACAGAGAAGGGAAGAAGTTAATTTCGATACCGTGGGATTTCGATCTGATGAGACAAAAATACTTTTATTTACAAGCGATGTTGCCACTTTACTAAAGCTGCCCCGATGCAATACACTCCATAAAACACCAATGAGACACCCCGCATATCCTTACTAATCAACAATTAATTATTTTAATTCTTGAATTGCAGGAATGATATAGCTGAAATTTCGACAGTATTTATTGGTGATGCGAGATCTGTGAAAATTAATCTTTGGATCATTGTGGTTTCTGCGGTGGCTGGTTTACTTCTTCTTTACTTAATAGCGTTTGCACTATTTAAAGTGAGTCAGTATTGTATACAGTATCTATACAGGTTGCCCAATAAAGGTGTTCTATAAAATTCTGAAATGATGTCCTTAAAAATGAAGTGAAAGTAGTCAAATAATATTTTTTCTCAGATGTTTTGTTTTCTTCGGTTGTTGTCCCCTTTCTCCAGTCATAAACTTTGTGCAGTTTGGCACGAGATATAAATTTACAGTTTATGTTCCAGTACAATATAAAATGACCGTTTTTCATTTTTCGAATCTTTAGTATCGATATTTCTCTAAAATGTATGGAGATATAAGAAATTAGAAATGGGATATTTTGTATTCCATCGGAACACATTTTAGTGCCACATTTCGGAAAAATCTTATTTTCAAGAGAAGAGATGGGAAACGTCAAATTTCGAGAATCGAACTACAAGTGTCACATCATTCTTAAAGCAGTTGGTCATCGCACTAGTGCCATTGATATGCGGAGCAAATTTAAAAGTATTAGCAGAGAAGGGGTGTTTAATGATTTTCTTGGATTCTCTGAATTTCCAGTGGTAGAAATTGGATGTTCGGGTTAGAACCTTAGTCTCCGAGATATTGATTTGATGACCGATGTCCATCCTGTGCTCCATCAATGCTGAATCGTTGTGGGCGATTCAAATATTATTGTCCCTGACATAGAAACAAACTACTCGGAATGGTAGAATTTTTAATTAGTCCCCTAAGACGTTGCTACACTTGATATAACGCTGACCTTTAATGCACGCAGAACTTTTTTTCTTGGGCTGGGAACTACTCGTTCAAGTCCATCATTACCCTCTCCTCGTCCCGAAAGTTACTCCCACGAAGGTTCTGTTTGAGTTTGGGAAACAAATGGTAGTCCCTAGGGTCTAAATCTGGAGAATGGAATCTGCATTATGAATTTCGACCATCGAAACACATTTCTTGTGGACTGAAGCGTTGTCTTAATGAAAGAGCATACCACTGTGAGTTTTACCCTCCTTTGTCAGGATCTCGGTTTATAATGGCCAAGTTCGTCTCTGAAGTGACCTGTCGAATGCGCTTTTGTTCTGGCATCGTACAGCCGCCTTTTTGAAACCTAATTCTTCATGTAAAATGGTTTCAACGCTACCCATTGGAAAGCCGCAAGTCTGAGCTATGAATTTCACAGTAATTCGTCTACCTTGCAGAACCATGTCATGGACCAAATCGACAGTTTTCGGACGCCCAGCACATACAGCTTGTTCACAGGTCTCTCTGACAAGTTTAAAATTCCTGGTCCAGTTCTTCACCACCGGTTATATGAAGGTACAGAGTCACCCAGTGCTTGTACCATGTCCATATGAATTTCTTGGGAAACCTTTCTTGCAGAGATATTTGATAACGATTCGGTTCCCAAATTTGTTCATCTCGTAAAAATGAGCAACTCCTCGACTCTCTAACTTAATTTTATAGAAATAGCAGTGGCAAAAGACGAATCCTGGGATAACGTAAGATAGACGGCAAACATAATATTAAGACGAACTTCACTCTTCACCACTCATAACAAAATCTCGAATCTTCTATTATTCGTCAAAAATTGCATTACCTTAGCGAGGCTCCACGGTTAATTGGTACACGTGTTTTTTCGCTCGCGCGACATTTAAACTGAATGACGTACATTGCTCAAAACCAATTAAGACGCGAGACATTTTAGCTACAGCATATTTGTCATTTCATTTTCGTTTGGCAATAGGGCTTTTCAGTATAAAAAATGCTGAGGCGCATGCGCGATCGCGCCATGACATTTTCGGACAGATGTCAAAGCTTTGTATTGTTTGAACGTGTTTATTTTAAATTCTTTGGTCTATAATACAGTAAAATTTTATAGCCAACGTGCAAAATTAGTATGGAGCATCCAAACTTTGTGCTTTTGGTAACTGTAACGGCGTTAGCAGAGTGGGTAGGCCAAGCTATCGCTTGGGATTACGATTTTATCCTTTTCCCAAACCCTGCCTAACACTGAAGTAAATCGAAGTTAATAACTGAGTCTGTGACCAAGTGAGGACTTGTTCCACCTATGTAAATTGCGTTGCGTGGATGAAAATGTGTAAGAGGCAAGATTCGAAATGGAAAAAGTGTGTTGGATGTTTCCAGGTTTTACGTCATTATTTGTTAGGTCTTTAAAATAATAAGCATGTAGTTGTACATTGCAGAACAACACGCACCTGTCTACCAGATCCTTTTTCTCAGTTTTCTCTTAAAAAATTGATTGATTTTCACCGCTACGTATTAAAAACCTGTGTGATTGGAATTATATCGGTTAACATTCCCATATTTCAAACACGCCAGACACGCCTTCGGGATTCAGCCTCATAATTTTATGAGGGATGTCACTGGGAACTAACATTTGCAATTTTCCGTCTTTCAAACACCCTCCTTCTTTAGTACTCTACTATTTACTTGTGAATATCCTACACGAATTTCAAAAACTGACGTTTTTAGTTCTTCAGTTCCGTTTACTCGAAATAATTTTAGGTGGTACAGTCATTGTGTTTTGGAAATGTTTCATTTTCATATAAAAAATTTAAATAATTCGCTATTTATTAGAAAAGTAGAAATAATTATTTGAGTTACATACTTATATGACAATATCGGATGCACGCGTGGCGTCAATTGTGCATGGTAAAATTATTCATTATTTTTTTCTGCCTTAAAATGAAGCACATAGAAAAACGCAAAAATAGAGGTCAAATATTTTCATCCAAATTTTCAATATTTCAAATAAAAAAGTCGTCCAGTTGCCCATTAAATGACATTAATGACCAATATTTAAAATTAACGCATTCTGTGTAAGGAACAATAATATTTGAATTGCCCACGTAGATGTTTTGAGCAATCGTTCATGTTCATCCACTTGAGCATCGATTAACCGCCCAGCTTCACTAAGACCTCAAGAACAAGGAATGCATTCTTTAATCCAAAATAGAAGATTCGAAATTTCGTTATGAGGGATCATAAGTGAAGTTTATTTTAACATTATGTTTGCGGTATATCTTGCGTTATCCCATGATTCGTCTTTTTTCCACTGCCAGTTCTATAAAACCATCAGATCTTCCGCACGAAATTCAATATAAAATCATTCTTCGATTCGCCCAAGCTATGTGGACACCCTAAGATCCATAAGTCCAATAAGCATCTTTGTCCAATTAAAAGCACACTTGACAAGTACCTCGCCTTCATATGAAAATCGTTTGCAAGGAATACTGCAAATTAAAGGTCAAATCCTTAGACATTATCTTCAGTTCTATTGCGATCATCTAACTTCCAACGGCCCTTTAACAGATTTGGACTTTTTGGTTGAATTATATCTAACTTCTATCTTTCCTGGATAGTTCTATAAAGAAATCTCAGACACCGTCATGGGTTCTTCGTTGTCCCCCCTGGTTGCTAAAATATTTATGAAATTTTTCAAACATGCTCTTGAATATTAGTCCACGTACTTACTGCTTCGTGTTTGTTGTTGAAACTTTCTTAATTTGGCCACATGGTCGTGCCGTCTAGACCATCACTCCAATATATGTTTAATCAGAGATGTGAAAGTTTCCATTATTATATGAGATAGTCAGTCGTGGTTTTGATGGAGTCTTGGACATCCATTATATACTCTATAGGAAACCAATATAATCATCGTCCCTCTCAAGAAATGTCATCAACTCTCTTGTTCACTGTTCATTCATCGTACTCGAAGGCTCCTTCTTATCTTTCGACCTTCAACATTTCACAGAGACTTTGACTAATAACACTTATAACGCCCGTGATACTAGACGGACTTTCCTCAGAAATCTAGTTCCTCCCATGCACTACGACCACCCCTAGAGCCATTGCTTATCTCCTCTACATTCACAAAGTAACTGATCGTAGACAAATTTCTAAGCAAGCATAGTGTCAAGGCCGTTTAAACTCCTCATAGCAAAATCTCAGATCTTTTATTGTCTGCCAAAGATTGTTTAACCTTGCATTCAGAAAGTGTGTATCGCGTTCCTTGTTATAGTATTAATCACGACAAAATCTTCTGCCTTCAAAGCACTTGGGAACCCATGATCAATCACCAGAATAACTCCACAGAAATTCCTCGTTCCGATCATTCACACGTATAGATAAGCCCTCAGAGCTAGCCCAGAAGCTCTGGAGATGATACATGTTATGGTGGACGAAACATCGACATCCAACCAATCAACGGCCCTTAGTAACTGTTACAGGATTATTTGTTTATCAATGTCATTGATATATTTAATTCATGGTTAAGCAGCTAAAAATTGAAAAATTTGCAGTTAAACATCCTTTTAAAGGTTGTCACTTCGTTAGGAAGCATCTGGGACAAAAATTGTATTTTTAAGTTAATGGGGTCGTTGCACTAAATAGAAAATCGAAATAATTTTGATAGAAATAAGTAACTAGGTGTTTAATGACCCTCTGGGTTACATTTATTTACTCACCAGTAGCCCAAAATTTAAACAAAGGTGATTTTAGCACAAAGCGCGCCTTCGGAGAATTAAAGAGAAACACGTGCTGCCTCCGTTACGTCACTACCTTAGAAGCGCTTGTGATTGGTCATCTGAACTGATGTTTTGATACACCGAAAGCGAAAGAGTAGTTAGAAAATGAGAATACTGGATACGAACCCGTTCGGAGCACATAGCGCCATCGAGTTCTCGAGGTGCCATCGACTTCTTCGGCAGTGACCTTGAAAGAGACCAGAGGCTGCTGAAGGAGTCGTTGAGGCATCCGAAGAAGTGTCTTCAGCAGCGGCATCTGCAGCAGCCTCTGGTGTCTTTGAAGGTCATTGCCGAAGAAGTGGGCATGTCTTCAGCAGCGTCTGGTCATTGCAGAAGAAGTGGTGTTCAGCAGCGTCCAGGCGCATGCGCCGGGGCTATTCCTCAGGTCAGTCCACCCAGTTCTTCGGCAATGAGCAGAGGCTGCTGAAGAAGGGCCTCTGGGTCTTTGGGGCCTTTGGTTGTGGCTCAGGCGCCTGCGCCGGGGCTTAAAAAGTGCGCGTGTTGCTCATTGTTGCGCAATGGAAGAATGTTCTGGAAAAGCTGATGCAATAGTATGCAGATGTTGCAGAATTAATGTTTTTTCTCCTTCTACGTGTTTACCAGAATACGTTCTAAGTTTTGAAGGAAAATAAAAAACTGTTGAATTTATATTTTTACGCCAATATAATTAAAACAATAACTACAATTTGTATAAATAGTAAGCATGCATTTACTATAACGCTAAACATATTTAACCTATAAACAAATAATGAGAATATATTAAAAGGTTTAATCTTTTCCTGTTTTACAAAACTGGCAGTCTTTCTGTAGTGGTGGAGGACCATCAATAGTGTCGCAATCATATGTTGTCGACTCGAATCCCCAGTGATGGTAGCAGTAAGTGTATGCATGAGAACTTATATTTTTCTTCTGCTCTTCGGTTAACATACCCAGTTCGACACATCTGCGTAAGTCTGACGGATGTACGTAATATTCTAGGAATTCCTTGGGCAGTTCGGCTATGTGTGTGGGATCCATTAGCAGTAAATGCTCACCATTGTTAAAGAACTTGCCAATGGCTTTCCCCACACGTTTTCGCAGAGTTAAAGTTTGCTCCTCTGGTTGATGTTCTTGCAATTCTGGCGGTTCCAGGTATTTCAGGATCCAGTTCCGCAGCAGTTGAGCGTTAACTTCGGAACAGATGGCGCTGCTGTTTGCGTAATGCTGAATGCAAGGTTCAATAACACGGGAATTTTCTTCTCGAAGTTTCTTTAGCGAGGGGCAGCAGTTGAGCGAATCCAAGTCGAAACACTCAACGTTGTCGGGAAGCACGTTTTTCAACCAAGACACTTTATCTTTACCCTTCACGTAGATCCTATCACAATCGGCCACCGATGACTTTAACTTCGATCGGATGTCGTCGTAGTTCTCCGTGCCGCAATTCCAGCTCAAGCCGTGGTAGAAACGTGTCAACCAATGAGCTTGACGTCTGTCACACTCCCTCAACTGGTTCAGGTCGAATGGTGGCTTGAATACCCAGTGGTAGTTGCTGCCGCCGCCGCCTCGATGATTCAACGCAATGAGTGAAACTTCTTTGAATATGAATTCACCGACTGCAGTCATGAAACCCTGAACGTCTGCGACGTACTCCATGGTTGACATGCGAACAAATCCAACGCGAGACTGGCGCGCACGATGTGCTTGTGCGACTTTTATACCAGGCGTTTGACAGAGCCGGTGGAGGGGGTATACTCGACGATGCGGTCATGCAGGATGAGACAGTAGGCGGTTGTGTTGGCGGGGAAATTTTCGCTCGACTCAAATTCCAGACGAATGTCCACAGGACCGGACTTGATGCTTTCCGACTGTTTTGATGCGTCAATGACTGCGAGTGGGGCGCGATTCTTGAACTGCTCCCTGCCGTATAGCGGCTCGCCAACTTTTCCATAGTACGAGCACTGAAAGTTCTCGTACATCTCATACAGTAAGGCGTATTTCCCGGTGGCGAAATCCAAATTGAGATTCTCGTAGGGGAACGACTCAGAGTTCAGATGTAGTTTGATGTTTGTCAGATTGCAGTGGTCAAACTGGCTCGAGTCCGTGATCGCATTGCCCTTGCGATTCGTCTGGAAGGCCACAATGACGTAGCGCGGTTTCTCCAAGTGCGTTGCGGTCTTGATTGCCCACGTCTGTTTCGTCGCTTGCGGCAACAGCGGATACTCGTAAAGTTCCCAGCTGCGAAAGCACAGTTGAAGCGTTCTCTCGTCTTCGATGATCTTGAGGAGATTTAGACGTTCCAGATCGGAGGGGTAGACATACGGTACCCTCCAATGCACCTTGCTCAACTCGATCCTGGTGTTTGCTGCGTTACCCACGAAGGCGTTCCTATCGCTCTTCGAGCGATTCAGAATGAGCTCGTGACGCACATTCAACAGCACCTTGTGGTAGTCTTCTAGGAATCCGAGTAGGATTCTTCCCGGGATGCACACGTTAAAGTTTCCGTTCGCGTCAAGTACATGGGTCGGCGCATCACCGGTCGTCGTCCAGCCGGCATTCTCCAGCGCACGCGCCTCACCCTCATTCAGAGAAGCTATACCCTTTAATGTGCTCGTGATGCCCACGTTCTTCGTTCGATCCACCTCCACTCCGTTGATTTCGTAGCGGACGTCGTCCAGCAGGAAAGTGAAAGCGTTGTTTGTGAGAGCGGCAGCGGCGCCCTCACCCTCACCCGTCACGAATCTACCTTCCATGTAGATGCAACTGAGATGCGGTAGTATGTAGGCGTCCTGTTGCTGGACTGGTATGCGTATTTCATCGTTGGCGTTGAATGTCGTTGACACGTACGGTTGATGCACGTGCACCTCTACGCGCCGTGCGGACTCGTCCAAAACAGCACCGTCCAGAACACGAAAAGTATCCACGTTTATGTTTGTCATCTTCAATAAAGTTCACGTGACAGACCGATGACGTAAGACAGTGAGAAGTAAATATACCCTTCAACCAAGCCCACAACAAACTCTTCTTGGTACTCAAGTCCTCTTCCTCCTTTGTTTCAGTCGATATCCCAGGGACGTCAATATTGCTTTGCTATCAGTGCTAAGCTGACGGATTTGTCGATGAGCTTTGTTCGCGTGGTGTACAGCTGGACTGTTGCTTGTCTGCTGTTGCTGCTGCTGCTCTGAATCACAAGTGATGCCCGTTCCAATAACGTACCCGCTTATATACCTGTTTCGAAAGGCTATGCCCATAATGCTCGCTTTAATGCGCCCACGCGAGTGTCCTCCCTCGCTATTTATAGTCTCTTTATGTGCAACCGGACAATTATCTCTTCACCGCGAAAATTCACCAGTGTGCCGTTTTGATCGACAATGCGCACCGTCACGTTGTCTATACTGTTGAGAGTGATGGGCAGGTATATTACGTTGCTGGGCACCTCAACAATCTTGTAACCGGGCGGCACGAGGGGGAAAAATTCGTGTACGGTGTGGACTAAGTTACCATTTACGTACGATCCGGTGGTGATGTTGCACTCTACGCGTATCACGTCCACTTTCAGTATGCTGACGGGCAAGTCCGACTCGTGCCATCTATTCGGTGCAAGTATGCGTCTATTGAATCCAAGCAGAGAAGCCAAACAGTTGTCTCTGTCAAAGTTTATCTGTTTCCCGAATTTAATTTCGCACTTCAGGGTGCTGTTGTTGGCGCGCAGAATAAAGCTGGTATCACCCGAGGGTAAATTGTTGCGCAGGTACTCGTTCAGGTCTTCGATCTCATATGAACCAGTGGGTATGACGAGTTCCGCGTCACCGCTACCATAATAGAACTTATTGTTTGATTCGTCCACGTTCGGCACCGAGTTGAAGGTTTGGAACAGTACAAGCCCCAGCACGTAGTTGCCGTCCCCCAATTCGATAGGTGGGAAAAAATTGCTGCTCAAGACCGAACTGTTTCCCGTCAACGACACCGTCAGAGACTTGGTGGTGGTCATGATCCGCCGTTGTTGTACAAAAACTTTAAGCACAGGTGTCCACAGATGGGTGAGTTGAAGCTCTGCTCCCAGTCGTGATTGTACTGTATGGTGGTGGTGCGGCTACCGAGGTATTTAACGAGTTCTGCGGGCGGTCGCAGGTTGCCAAAACTGTCAAAGTAGAGGACGCGCGACCCTCGCTTTATGTACGCTACCCAGTGGGTGCCAGGACCGCTTGCGTCATCCAAATTGA
Organism: Xestobium rufovillosum; assembly: GCA_963966045.1. Classification (NCBI taxonomy): domain Eukaryota; kingdom Metazoa; phylum Arthropoda; class Insecta; order Coleoptera; family Ptinidae; genus Xestobium; species Xestobium rufovillosum. The sequence goes on from OZ014495.1 coordinate 27,618,405, forward strand.
CGATAGCTGACTCGTTGCGTTTGGGTTTCCCCGCGGGCAAGCCGTTGCGCATGAACACTCCCCGGAAGTGGGGAATTTTCAGATCGATTGAAGCGTACTTGTTTAGATCGATGTCGGTGAGTGGTCTTCTCGGTAGCCTCAGTAGCGGTTTTTTGCCGGCGCCAAGTACAGACCCAAGCCTTTGCGGTATGGTTTCAGGTAGAGTCCGCTTCCCGGTTTACCCATAGCAATGGCCTCCATGGTCTGATTGTGGCGTTGATGTTCGCCTAGCTCTTTTCGGGCCTGTGAAGCATCGTTCACTGCCTTAGCTACACCTGCCGCCCCTCCAGCTAGCGCACCGAGAGCCGATAGACCCGCAAAAATTGGTATCAGGGGTAATATTCCACCAGTCTTCGGCACCGGGATGACGCGCGGCAACGGCTTCCTCTCTTTGCGTCGAATTACTTGCTTAGCCGCTGCCAGGGCTCTGTTCACCGCCATAACCGTATCCTTGGTGTTCTTCACTGCAGCTCGCGCCTCTCTCGTCACTCTGCCGAGCGAAATACGATCTTTGACCGTCTTCTTCTTCTTCTTGGTGCCGACACCCATACCCAACTTGACTTTAGCTTTCATTGCGTTAGTTATGACCCAAGCGGCTGCACGTTCACCCAGAGATGCGTCCTTTGCCAAAACCCTGTGCCACGCACTGTCCGCCAGTCTTCGGTCAGCTTCGTGTCGTTTCGCGAGCTCCTTCGATTGCGAGTAGGCAATGTCGTGGGATCTGCACGCTTCGTCCGTGGGATTTATGCCCCGATCACCTCTTGCCAATCGCTCCTTAAGTTTTGTACCTGGACCACAGAAGTTGTAACCGGGCAGGTGCAATTCCACCGGCAGTTTTCCAATCAAATCGTTTAAGAGTCCTTTCCCCTTGCGTGGTTGTCGTCGTCGTCGAAGTGGTTTGACTGTCGGAGACATACTGACTGGAGTATAAAAGGTTTCGACGCGTCTATATATACTAGTTCGACGACGATGAAGTTCGTGAAACAATCGGAGAGTTTACCGGTCATGAATGTATGCGGCGCAGGCTTCGAGCCACCCGCCAACAAGAGACTCAAACACGGACTCCTCTTCCCCGACACTGTGAGATCCATCATCTGCGGTCCCTCGAACTGTGGCAAAACGAATTTGATTTTGTCGCTGCTGTGCGCACCGAACGGGTTGCGTTTCGAGAACGTCTACGTCTACTCCAAGTCCCTGTACCAACCAAAGTACCAACTGCTGGGGGAGATTCTGCGGGCGGTGCCGGGTGTCGGCTACTTTGCCTACGGAGATTGCGCGGACATCGTGCCACCCGAGAACGCCCTGCCCAATTCCGTGTTCATCTTTGACGACGTGGCCTGCGACAAGCAGAACGTTATGCGCGACTATTTCGCCATGGGAAGACACAAGTCCACAGACTGCTTCTACCTCTGTCAGACGTACACGCACATCCCCAAACACCTGATACGCGACAACGTCAACTTTCTGATCCTCTTCAAGCAGGACGACTTGAACCTACGTCACGTGTACAACGATCACGTGAACACCGACATGGACTGGTCGGTGTTTCGTTCAGCGTGCGCCGCATGCTGGACATCCAAGTACGGATTCCTGGCGATAGACAAGGACAGCGATATGAATCAAGGGCGGTACAGGAGGGGCTTCGATCAGTACCTGATCATATAAAAGGGAAGCTGTTGACACAGACAGCTGTATTCGCTAACATCATGGCTGCTGACACAAACAAGAATAGGAAGAGAAAAAAGGATCGGATGCTTAGCAAAGAGATTATCAAATCAGCTGACGCCATTCGACGCAAGTACCGCTCGCTCAAGTCGATCCAAACGAGTGCCGAGGAGCGCCTGAGACGACGCTTCCAACCGCTCACCGAACCGCTGCAAGAAATGACCCGCAAACTGGACTCTCTCAAGGAACCCTCAACGCTAACGCCCGCGCTGACGCAGCCCCCTAGTTTCGCCAACGACCTCATCGATCTGGACGGTGAAGCGGCAGCAGCGCCATCTTTCGACTACAACACTCCGCCGCCTACACCTACGATGCCCGGTCCCAAGGTCAGCCCGCACATTGAGAGACTGCTGCGCAATGAAAATCGCAGAGATTTGGACACCGTGTACGGAGTCAGAAGACAAGCCGGCAATGACTACGACTCGTTCATGATTGGAAACTCGGCCATTCAGTTTGTCGACGACGATGTCTACGTGCAGGACAAACGGTATCCGGGCACCAGCGGTCTCTACGAGCTGCTCTTCTACAAAGACCCGCACAATTACACCAAGCGTGATTTGAACGTGTACAAGAACATAATACTGGCCACGAATGCTCACAAGGTGGGCTATAGGGATGAAGCTCGTACTCGGGGCACCAACAGCACCAAGTACAAGAGCATCATCAAACGGTTTACAAAGGAGGGTGGTGGTGGTGGTGTTGGTGGACTGTTGATGCGCGTCACAGATAAAAACAGCGAGTACGTGTATTGGAATGACATAAATGAACTGGTTCAACGTTTGTACTTGCTGCATGCCTCCAGAGCGGCCGGCAACACCTCACACGGCAACGAGATTGCGTCTATTGTGGAAGAGCTTATGGAGGAGGGGGTTATAGTATAAGAAGGGGAGCAGCAGCAGCAGCGCGAGCCTCAATCATGTCCGTGGACAAGTTCGGACGACAGCTGGTTGGACGATCCAAGAAAGCATCTTCGCAGGCGTTTGTTCTGCGCGGACCGCCTGGAGTTGGTTTCCTGCTGACCCAGTCCGGGGACTATAACATAGACAACAAGCGTCTGACCAATGTTGCTAACGCAATCGAAGACCCCGACGCTACCAATAAAGCTTACGTGGACAGTTTATTTGCAGCACTGGGACTGTCAATTGATCACGCGGTGCGTACAGGAGCGGTGGCCCCTCTCGGCCGGAAACTAGAAATAGTAGAGCAAGACCTGGAAAAGGTCAGAGATAGTGTAGCGTTGCTGTTTCGCGAACACAGTGATAGACTGCACGCGCTAGAATTAGGTTTGGCGCAATTGCAAAACGACAAATATTTGGTGGGGGAATGAATGAGAAGAAGGGGCTGATTGCCGAGTTACACAAACCCGCACGACGAAACTTCCCGAGGCGCAAGGTGATAATCCGCGGTTTCGACGACCTCTGGCAAGCGGATCTGGTGGAGATGATCCCGTACGCGAAGGTGAATCGCAACTACAAGTACATTCTCATGGTGTTGGACACGTACTCCAAGTACGGGTGGGCGGTGCCACTAAAGACGAAGACGGCATCGGATGTGGTGCAAGCGTTCGCCCCTCTGCTGCAACGACAACGATCACCGAAGAATTTGCAGACCGACGACGGCAAGGAGTTCTTTAACGCACGCTTCAAGGCTCTGATGACTGAGCACGGCATCAATCATTACTCCACGTTCACGGAGAAGAAGGCGAGTTGCGTGGAACGCTGGAACAGAACCATCAAGGAGAAGATGTGGAGACTGTTCAGTTTACAGGGCAACCACAGATGGCTCCACATTCTGCCTCAACTGGTCGGCGAGTACAACAAAACAGTGCATTCTGTGACGGGAATGCGCCCCGCTGATGTCACAAAGGATACGAAACTCAATTTTGGAGCGGCGGCAGCGGTCAGGGTGCAAACAAAGTTTAAGCTGTGGGACAAGGTGCGCATTTCAAAGTATAAGCACGTCTTCAGCAAGGGGTACACTCCAAACTACACCACCGAGGTGTTCACCATCGTCAAGGTGAAGCATACGAACCCAACCACGTACCATCTTGAAGATTACCAAGGGCAACCGATTCGGGGATGTTTCTACGAACAAGAGCTGCTGAAGACCAATTACCCCAACACATACCTGGTGGAGAAGGTATTGCGAAGGAGGGGCGATCGCATGTTTGTGAAGTGGCTCGGATTTGATGACTCACACAATTCGTGGATAGATAAGAGTGACTTGTAATAAATAAAACAGGAGTTGTTTACATAGAACATTTTTATTGAAAATATAGATAATTTATCAAATACATGCGTTTATTTACAAACTATTCTGGTCCATAATACTATAGTGCCCGAGAGGTAGTGTGTTTACACCATCATCGAGCGTGTGGCGTTTGTCATCTTCGGCACACAAACTTTTCTTGCTAATCTCGTACGAATAGAGCTCGTGATTTTTCGATCGAATCGAATTAAAGGTGGCCTGAAGTTTCAAATTGCCAAATAATACTCGTTTATAGTCGTTATGCGTCAACTCCTTGACTGCTGAACGGCCGATTCCCTTGGATTTTTTAATTTCAATAGCGTCATCCTCGCACAGAATAGAGTACATTTTCGGTTTTAGTGCTACCAACTCTGTAATAATTTTACCATCCAATTCATGCTTGAACTTGCCAATGACTTTTTTGTTTACCGGCGGAATATTGTAGGGATTCCCTGGGGGATAGCCGGAAGTGTCAAAATGATCCTTCGCATCGGCTCTAATTATTTCGTACAAGTCGTCAGTGCAGCACTCGTAAATAAAACTGTCCGTATCCGTGTAACAAAGCGAGGCATTTAAATTTTTGTGTTCTTTTACATAGTCGTAGTGAAATTTGTACATCAGTTCTTTTGCCAACTCCAACACGCAAAATCCCACATAGATTGGCTTATTGAAGACTATTTCTGTCTTTTGTAATTCAATGGCCACCAAGTTCTCCGAAAATATCACGCAGTTCTTAAAATTGGGTTTTGCTATCAGAGACGACGCGCCACAATTACCATCCCAACGCGTCACCAATTTGATGTCGCGCCGTTTCCTAATATTTTCAATTGTTTTCCCATACACTGCATTATTCATGAATTTGTACTGATCCTTTTCAAATTCATCCTTGGACTCTGTTCGTAATTTCGTGTTCAGATCTATGTACGGTTTGAGCCATTTAGACTGCTTAAATCGCAAAACTCTGTGGACCTTTTTTAACAGTAAACCGTGATTTAAACATTGCTGTAGATTTCTATAATGGATAACGTATCGAGATTTATCGTGAAGGGTTAGCATCAGTTTCGATTGGTTGGATAGGTCTGATGTGCGATGTTCTGAGCAGAAGGGGAAGTCCGCGTGATGGTCATGTATTGTTTCCGGATACTCCAGATCCACCTCTAGCGCATACCCATACTCTTGATCCCCTTCGAATAAGGTGTATTTTTTCTCCAATAGCTGTTGCTCGATCACGGCAATCTCACTGTCCTCCAACCACGCAAACCCTCCGTACGGCAGCGGTTGTGACAAACTGTGTCCGTACAGATTGTTTGCATCTATGTAGAAGAGAAATTTAGACGGTTTCGACGGATCAAAATTTTTCATATATTTGTTATTCGCTCTAGAAAATTTCTTGTTTGCCACAACCACTCCTCCTCTCAGTGAACGTTCGAAAAAATTTATCATTTCCACGTCTGTCAGCAGTTCGAGTTTGACCTTTGTCATCTTGAGCATTGCTTGAAACGTGTATCCCGCTAAGGTGAAACAGTGAAATGGATCCAACGAATACGTTTCCAAACACACGGAACGAAATTTATTCACTACATCTGTCAGAATTAATGTATCCAGTTTGAGGTAGATGTCGGAGTAGTCTGCTAGAGTCTGACAACCAAATGTCCGCCAAACCTTCTGCGCATGTGCATAGTCCTCTTCCGTAATGTCGCTGTCGTTGAGTTTACTGTAAAAAGCATTCTTCGGTGGGAGTTCGGTTTCTTCCAGACGTTCCCACGAGTTCACGTAATCATATGGGAACACCCCCTTCCTACAAATCAACTCTAAATTTTCCGGATTGGAAAAGTATCTTCTGGTTACGTTGTACTCGTTTGGATTCAAATTCTGCGCCAATTTCTCTAAGGACGATGGTATGAAACGATACGAGTCTAAAAAGCGCATTTTAACCCCACCCATCTTTTTCGAAAACGAAATGTAATTTTCCATCGTTATGGGCAGTAGATCAATTGGTTCCGTGTCGTAGGCCAACTCCTTTATGATTAAATGTCCGTCGTAACCACTCAAATTGTGAAATAATACGGGTACGAATCTGCAAGTTCGATATAGCAAATTGCATTGCGCATGCGCAGGTCCCCGGTACTTCCCCGTTATGTGATCGTGATCTTTCACTCGCTCTTCCAGTAAACCAAAAGGTTTCTCGCACATGTGGCAAATGTTGCACGTTTGAAATTCACGCAGCTGGATGTCATTCAATGGTTCCATACCCACGTCTCCGGTCACTATTGGCTCTATAACTGCAGCTATTTCTCGAAGTTTCGAAACAAACCAGCTGACGCAATCTTTTCCGCGATAAATCTCAAACCTTGACAGGCTATCGTCATAGTTACAAATCAGGTAAAAGGCAACGCTATACGGCTCGTGTTTCTGATATGCAAGCGTACTCGAAATGTCGGGATCATTTTTACATGCGGAAATTGGGCGGGTGAATGCTTCAAAATCACCGACGATGAGGAAGGGCACCGGCTCTTTAAACCAATAATTTTGAAATTGCAAAATGTCATTATTCCCCTCCGTTGGTACCGTAATTTTGACGTGAGACTTTTTTGCCGAGCAATCTGGTATATGCCTATCGTATTTTTCCAAGGAATAAAATGTGACTAAACACCGATCGCAAACGTGAATCTGACCGTGGTGCAGTGAAAACTGAGGTGAGCATAGACGCGACATATTTTTAATCCATGCGTAATGCCCTATGCTATTATTCTCATTCGTAATGTATAATAAATTCACATGCCTTTCCCGTTTCTCCTCGGTATAATACAAAGGACCAATTACGTTACACTTATTGTCTAATCCAAACACATTAATAGATATGTTATTCTGTCTTTCAAACTTGGAAATGTCTGTCAATTTCACCGGAATGGAAATACCTGTGGTGTCCAAAACATCCGTATACTTTGGATAACTTGACACGAGACTAACATTTTGCTTTACGGGATACATCGCACAAACTACAGCGTGGAAAAAACAAGCCATATCTGTATTACATACATTGAGGACAGCCTTCCGTACAGCTATTACTTCTGGCAGTGGTAAATAGCTGGACGTTCCACCACGCAGTGGATTGTATTTATTAATATTTACGGCCAACGAAATGACTTGGGTGAAGGACCAGCCACTGTTTTTCGCAGAAAATTCCACTAGCTGCAATAGTATGAACAAAAAAATGTTAGTGACACGGCACACACAAGAATTGATTTGTAAACAAGTGAGCTCATATCGTTTTGAATTGTGAAGATGAGGTCGCGCACTGGTTTCATGAAAAAATGTACGCTTATAATGAAACAATAAGAAACATTTTATATAGTAGTAAAGCCTTAAAAGCAAACCACCCCCATATTCCGATCCCCCTCGTCGAGTCCTTTAATTTGATACCCCACATCACGTAGTTTTCCGTACGGGTAGGCATAGATTAGACTACTGTTTTCAAATAATTAGCGCTGTAGGATGTTCTACTACCGAGAACTAAGATGTTTACACATCAATAACTATATGGTCTCTTAAGATTATAAGTTGATTACGTACCTTGGTTTTAAGTTTATCCGTTACTTCCTTGTACCAATTTGCCATCTCGGACGAATCAGAGAAAGACGAAGCGGTAACTATTGTATTGCTGGAATTAAAATATTTGCACTCTTCAGCCGCAGTCTCTCCTTGTCCACATAGTTTAAATGTGCAACAAAGGCTAAAGTTGACCTTTGCTGCAGCCTCTCTCTTTAATATATTCTTTAGTCGCGTCTTAATGAGATGGTAACAATCTTCAATGAACGCATCTGGATCAGTATGACGCTTATTGATTATTAAACCGGTCCTTATTCTACTGGTAAAAGCCGAAGCGATGTCTCTCCAAATAATTCGACCAGAGCGCTTCTTATTTGAATTTGATGCAATTCCAGAACCCAAGTGCCTCTGGTTTTGTATTATATTTAAACACACTTTAATATTTGATATGTTGCACTCTACATGTCTGCGCTGACCGAGAGTAAGTTTATCACCAGTTTTCAAATATTTATAGTGGGTCCTGAGCATGCGCTTACATATCTTCGAAAAAGAATGAATTTGTTCCACAGACAAACTCCTTTTATTAGCACATACCTGTCAATTATTATTCGAATTAGCGCATGCAAAAATATGTGGAAACAAAGAAAACAAACTTACTTCAAATAATTTTTTCACCATATCTGATGAAAGTGTCTGTATTTCAGATTGCGATTCCATCGTCAATACTGCCTAATCACTCGCACCACAAAATATTATGTCCTTTGTTGAAACTCAAAACGTAATGTCAACACTGCTTTATTACTATAGAACGGTCATAAAACAACTGGCTGATGCCACCCAATCTCGCTCTATTTATACAGATTCTTATCTTCGCAGAACATTCCAGAAGAATCCTTGAGTGTTATCAATTCTAAGAATTACTTTAGTGCCGCGTGCAAATAATTTATGTATGTGTCACGTCTTATCTCCTTGTTCCAGAAGAAACCATGAATTTTATCGCTTCTAAGAATTAATTGAGTGCCGTGTGCAAATAATTTATGTGCGTGTCACGCCTTATCTCCTTGTTAATCGAAAGTTCCAGAAGAAACCTTGAATTTTATCGCTTCTAAGAATTAATTGAGTGCCGTGTGCAAATAATTTATGTAAGTGTCACGTCTTATCTCCTTGTTAATCGAAAGTTCCAGAAGAAACCTTGAATTTTATGGCTTCTACGAATTAATTTAGTGCCAAAGCGGTGAGGAAGTCTTTGATCTTTATCAACAAATAACATAAATTTTTCGAATTGATAATCATGTTTATTTTGACAGGGTCTTTAAACACTCATGAGTTTATTTTTATAACGCTGTTTAATAGAATGTTCCAGAACAAATCGGTGAGAAAGTCTTTGATCTTGCTCGATAATCATTAATTATTCGAACTGATAACATAATGCTTAATTCGGCAGAACTTAAGTAAACATGACTTCCCAGAATTTTGTTTTTATGTCATGGAGGGGAGGTGTCCATCGTATTAATTGTTAATGTCAAAAAATCACGCTTCTAGCATACATTTATTTAAAAAAGCACACAACAAATTAATATTCTAACATAATGGTGAGTATTATTCAGTAATCAATTCATTAGTTCAGTTGATTTCCACGGAATACGGTAAATTATATAATATAATTTATTATATTAAAATACATTTTGTCAATTAAAATAATATAATAGTGTTCATAATATGATCTATTAAAATACATTTTATTCATTAACAGTGTAATCAAGCTCGTGACGCTGCTTATACATCGTTGGCTGCAACAAGAGAAAAATATCATAGTTAAAAATTATACTAGTAAACAAACAAACAAACAAACAAACAAACAAACAAACAAACAAACAAACAAACAAACGAACAAACAAACAAAGATGAGAAATTATACTAGTAAACAAACAAACAAACAAACAAACAAACAAACGGGCGGACAAACAAAGAAATGCATTCATTCATTATAAAAACAATTAATTTTCCACCACTAGAATAATTGTGAATCAGAAATCCCAATTTTCCACTACTAAAATTGCGAATCAAAAATCCCCAATTTCACACTACTATCACTGAATATTAAAAAAATCTAAATGCTTTACTTACGATCTACAATATTGACCCAAATGACCACAAGTTCACTGCACGATTCCAACAAAATTATCGTTGTTTCTTTCTCCATGAATAGGCCCGAAAATAACACATTTTCTGTTGTTGTTGACGCCATGTGTGGCACATTTCCACAAATTATCATTTTGGGTCTGTTCTAAATATAGAAAATAGTTTACAATTAGATAATATGTATGCTTTTAATTACTTATAATGAAATTATTATGAATGACTTCTATTATGAGATTTATTAACATACTGCTTGGATAATAAAAGAAATGATTACTGCAAATGGACTTACTTTTATATTTTCCGGCAAGTTTTGCAGGATAAAATGGTACAATAAAATATCCCCAACATCGTCTTGGCTAATTACCGCATCCATATTGGGAAACTAACTTTTACCGCACCTATTCCGTGGAAATCAACTGAACAATTGAACTAACTACTGAATAAAATGCTCGCGATTAGATTCGTTCTATTTATTTCGCAGCTTTTGCCGAGTTTGCTAAATTTTGATAACATGTAGAAGTTATCAGAAAAAACAATCAATTGAGCATTGTTTATTTATCTGGCGGTAAGCTTCGAAAATGTTCTTATTTTATTGTAATAATACAAACAACAGGGTATAACATAATCTCGGTCATCTTGTAGAGTTTGAACATATTAAGTGCACATGCACTTATTGGCATGCAGACCGTGGGAGTCAAACCAAACAAATATACATATCCTATCGGCAAAGTTGAAAGGTTTTTCTAGAACGTTCTTAGCTATTAATATTTAATCATAATAAAAACAATTATAACATCTCTTCGGACATGTTTCTTTCTCAAACTTTGATAACAATATTTATTTAGTATAAACAATTGCAAACGTTCGAATTTCCGAGAAAAAACATTAATTCTGCAACATCTGCATACTATTGCATCAGCTTTTCCAGAACATTCTTCCATTGCGCAACAATGAGCAACACGCGCACTTTTTAAGCCCCGGCGCAGGCGCCTGAGCCACAACCAAAGGCCCCAAAGACCCAGAGGCCCTTCTTCAGCAGCCTCTGCTCATTGCCGAAGAACTGGGTGGACTGACCTGAGGAATAGCCCCGGCGCATGCGCCTGGACGCTGCTGAACACCACTTCTTCTGCAATGACCAGACGCTGCTGAAGACATGCCCACTTCTTCGGCAATGACCTTCAAAGACACCAGAGGCTGCTGCAGATGCCGCTGCTGAAGACACTTCTTCGGATGCCTCAACGACTCCTTCAGCAGCCTCTGGTCTCTTTCAAGGTCACTGCCGAAGAAGTCGATGGCACCTCGAGAACTCGATGGCGCTATGTGCTCCGAACGGGTTCGTATCCAGTATTCTCATTTTCTAACTACTCGAAAGCTACGTGGAGTTTCAGTCGGCTGACATTTGGAGGTTATTTTTATTTGTGTTGGGCGTATAAATAGTTTTCTGTCGTTTATTTATGTGCTTTTATTCCTACTTATTGTGTCAGTTAGTGTATTTGTGTATGGAATGTAGAGCAAGGTTTCGTTAAAGCCGATTCAGACAATTTATCGATAGTTAGTAGTGAAATATGGTTGACAATTATTATTTATGCAATTTGGACTATTTCAGTGCTGAAATGAAAAATATTATAACGAAACGGTGGGGTGCTTCATTTATTTGGGAACTAGACAAATGGAAAAAACAACACTGCGATTGTTTATTATTACGTTGGACGCGTTTGACTTGACACAAAATGACGTTTGCGCTGGCAAGCATAAACAAACAACGGTTGTACTTTCCGGCTAATATCGACACTCCTCGGCATTGCCGCAGATACGTCATCATTTAAAAGGCTTAAAGGGCCAGGGTCTTAACTTTGATGGTGGTTTAGATGCTTAAAACGTTCGCTGTGTGAAAAATAAAAAAATACGGGTCGAATATTTTACGAGAATCTTCGGGAAAATATGATTTTTAAAAATTGTGTAACGACCCCATTATCACTCTTTAAGTTTGTAGAACACCTTCACCGGAAACTTGAACATTCCCAGACGAGTTCGCATTAAACGCACCTTAAAACGTACGTTTGACTTTCTTCTTAAGTACCTATATCTTTAGCGCCTATCTCATTTTACTTACATTTGTTTAGAACCGGTCGGGTCAGGCAAGGTTAGGTCAGTTCACGCATTTGATTATTTTAAGTCAGACTCGCCTTTATCTTAACTACGAAAGCGTAGAAAGCGCTTTCGTACTTAACTAACCAAGAATAAATAAAAAAAACAAGCTTACACTAATTATTACTGCTACTCTGGAATTTTTGCAATTCAGCAATATTATTCAGAGCAATTCCTGTATTTTTATGGAAATATTCTCGGCCATTGCATTTGAATAGAATGTTATGTTGTTGATTTTTCAACGTCATTCTAATATTAGGCCAATGACATTCACTATTTCTCTAAATTGGACTAGTCACAGAAAACTGTAGTCGACAATACCCCAAAAGTAGTTAGAATATGACAGCCTCAGATCAGGCCATCCAGTTCTTCGTAGTGTTGGGATCACTCGAGTGAAAAATAACCTTTAATCCGGTTATTGGAATAACCTACAACATTCGGTTATTTGCTTTTCATTTCAGTGATAAATAACCGGTTTTTATTTCCACTTATCAGTGTTGTTGTTAGGTTACAGCTATTCGCTTACAGCAGTGCAGTAACTGTTGAGCGGTGCTAGTGAAACTACGATACCGGCAAGCAAGCGTGATCACTCGTTGCCATATACTGCTGCCGTTGTCGATTGTCATCATAGTTATTATTTAAGCTTGCTGTTTGGAAAATCAAAAATTATGAATGCCAATCAATTAATAATTTTTTGAAGCAGTAGATTTTTTAAATAATAAATTTATATTCCAAGTAAATAATTGCATACGTACTGCATAAAAATAGGTTAGATGAAATAGGGAAACAAAGATATAAGGCGATCAAGTGGGAAATTATTCGGAAATGTAGGAAAGCGAAAGAGCAATGGATCGACGATAAGTGCAAAGAAGTGGAAAATAAGTTCGAAATAGGAAAGACTGATGAAGCATATAAAATAATTAGGAGAAATTTTAGAGAAATTGGATCTAGTACCAAAAGCATTAGGAATGAGGCAGGAGATATCCTAATCGAAAGCGGGGAGAAGGCAGATAGGTGGAAAGAATATTTAGGAAACTTATATGCGGGACAGGAAGTGCAAGATATATTAGAAAGTGAAAGCAGTGTAGAAGGGGATAACCTAGGGAGTCCTATAATGAGAGAAGAGTTTGAGCTAGCACTAAAAAGTTTAAGGAATAATAAAGCACCAGGTATAGATGGCTTGCAGGCAGAAATCTGAAAGTGCGCAGGTCAAGAGGTAATAGATCGTTTATTTAAATTAGTTAGTCACATATACCTGACAGGCGAGATTCCAGAAGATTACAAACGGAACATCATAGTAGCTTTGCCAAAAAGGAAAGGCGCGGATAGATGCGAAAATTTTAGAACTATCAGTTTAACTTCCCATGCGTCAAAAATTTTAACTAGAATTGTGCAAAGAAGGATGGAGAAAAAGGCGGAAGAAATATTAGGAGAAGATCAGTTCGGATTTAGACGAAATAGAGGAACGCGCGAGGCCATTCTAGCTTTACGAGTAATTATAGAAAAAACGATAGAAAAGAGAAAGAGCGTATATATAGGATTTGTAGATTTAGAAAAAGCCTTCGACAACGCAAAATGGGGGAAGATGTTCGAAGTGCTGAGAAAGGTAGGGATGAAATACAGGGACAGAAGAATAATACATAATCTCTACAAAGAGCAAAAGGCAGTTATAGAATGTGAGCAGGAACGAAGGGAAGTAGATATCCGGAAGGGAGTGAGACAGGGATGTGCATTGTCACCTCTAGTTTTCAACTTATATATCGAAGATGCGATTAATATTGTTAAGGAAAGAACAGCCTCAGGGATCAATGTACAGGGCCAAACTATTAACATGCTCAGATTTGCGGATGATATAGCAGTGTTAGCATCTAGCAAAGAAGAATTAGGAGCGGCTTTGAATGAAATGGAAGCAGTTTTGACACAGGGCTACGGCATGAAAATCAATAAAAAGAAAACTAAAATTTTGGTATGTAGATGGAGTGAAAATAGAACTAAAATTGAAATACAAATAGGAAATGAGAAGATAGAGGAGGTCGCGGATTTCTGCTACTTAGGAAGTAAAATAACCCAAGACGGTAGGAGCACTAAAGATATAAAACAAAGAATGGCGCAGGGCCGAGTTGCGTTTAACAAAAAGAAACAACTGTTATGTTCGAGAACGGTTAATATAGAGACTAGGAAGAGACTCTTAAAGTCGTATGTATGGAGTACGGCATTATACGGGTGCGAAACTTGGACAATAGGAGAAGCGGATAGAAAAAGAGTAGAAGCGTTTGAACTGTGGTGTTACAGACGCATGATGAAGATACCGTGGATAGATAAGGTTAGCAATAGGGAAGTATTAGAAAGAGTTGGGGAAAGGCGAAAGGTATGGAAAACAATAAAGAGTAGGAGAGATAGGATGGTAGGACACCTTCTAAGACACGAAGGAATAGTTCGCGACATACTAGAGTCAGAGATAGGAATAAAAAGAGGTAGGGGTAGGCCTAGATTAGACTACTGCTCTCAAATAGTTAGGGATGTAGGATGTTCTACTTTTAGGGAAATGCGCAGGTTAGCTCAGGATAGAAAAGAATGGAGGTACGCGTCCAACCAGTCTTCGGACTGAGAACCTTATGATGATGACTGCATATACTCAATATAATGGTAATTACCTATGTAATATAATTAACATAAAAAATAAATGAACTATTTTCTTGATAAATGCAAAAAGTCATAATAATACGATTTCAATCGTCTAAACCGATCGTTTGACGAAGCGACACCGACTACTCGCAAGTCGCAACCTCTGGCGCAACCGTATACTACGAGTCCCGAGAATTCATTCCTCATTCGAGTGATCACTCGAGTGATGATAAACCGGTTTTTCAAATCACTTGAATACTCAGTAGTCGGTTATTGAAATAAATCGGTTTTTCCCAACACTAGTTCTTCGGCAATGACCTTGAAAGACACCAGAGTCCTTAAGTCATGTCTTCAGCAACATCTTCAGCAACCTCTGGTGGTCAAGTCTTCAGCAACGACTTCTTCAGCAGCCTCTGCTGTCTCTCAGAAGAAGCAGAAGAGTGCCTCTTGTGTCTTTCAAGGTCATTGCCGAAGAAGTAAGCAGAGTGCGCATCCAAGCTTGGGGCCTTTGGCAGTGGCTCAGGCGCATGCGCCGAGGTTTTCGCAAAAGTTCTGGAAATGCTGATGCAATAGTACACAGAAGTTGCAGAATAATGTTTTTCTCGGAAATTCGAACGTTTGAAGTTGCTATTGTTTTTTTTATTAAATAAATATTGATAGGAAAGTTTAAGAAAGAAGCACGTTCGCCGCCGATAAGAGATTATATAATTGTTTATATTATTATGAAATACTGATACCTAAGAAAGTTATGGGGAACAAAACCTTTGAACTTGCCGACAGAACATGCTTGTTTGGGTTTGCTCCCACGTTCTGCATGTTAATCTGTATCGAAGTACATGTGCACTTAATACGTTGCAGACACTACAAGGTGACCGAGATTATTTTATACCCGTTTGTTTGTATTATTACAATCAAATAACATTAAATGAACATTCTAGAACATAAAATGTTTGAACTTTAGCGCCTAGCAATCTCGGGGTCCTTCGGTTTGTTTATTTTCATCCGTGCCAAGTTTTGAAATTACTTGTTATCTTAATGCGTTTCGGACACGTGTGAGAGGTTTTGCTGTATAATTTTAATGTGAATTCAACAAGTGGGTGAGTACTGGTACTACAAATTGAATGTCGGTAATATAGAACGCATGTAGGTAGATTTCTGTTACACCTATGGAGCGCACCCTCTACTGCCGGAATTTTAACGTGAATTCAAAAAGTGGGAACCATCTGGTGAGTACTGGAAGTACAAATTGAATGTCGGTAATATAGAACAATAGAACGCATGTAGAATTTTAAAGAGACCATTTATAGTTATTGATGTGCAAACATCTTAGTTCTCGGTAGTAGAACATCCTGCAGCGCTAATTATTTGAGGGTTGGTTTTAGGAGTGGTTTTTAAGGGTGTTTTTTTGGAGTGGTTTTAGGGGTAGTTTTTAGAGATGGTTTTAGGGGTGGGTTTTAAGGGTGGTTTTAGGGGTGGACGCCCACTGACCACGCCCCCCGGCCACGCTCCTTGCGTCGCCCACTTAGGTCATGTAGGGTATCAAATTAACCAGCTCGATGAGACAAATCTGAATCTATAGTTATTCTCCTACTTCCGAATTCTTATTAGTTGTCTATCTGTCTGTCTGGCTGGGTGTCTGTCTGTATGTCTGTGTGTCCTCTTCAAGGCCGTTGCATCTGGCAGACTGCGGAGTCGGCGTCCGCGTATGCGCGCGGTTTCATCTTGTATGGTGAGTATTTAAGCAAGCAAATTAACGGTGCTGTCAGTACTTGTGCTTCAACAAGGGAAGGCTAGTATTTGAATAATGACACACATAAACGTAGACACGTTTCGTGTTCTGGACGGTGCTGCTGTGGATGAGTCAGCACGCCGTGTCGAGGTGCACGTACATCAGCCGTTCGTGACAACAACAACATTCAACGCCAATGACGAAATTCGCTTATCAATCCACCAACAAGACGTTTACGTATTGCCGCATCTAAGCTGCATCTACATAGAGGGCAGGTTCATCAAGGGTGCAGGAGGCAGAAATGCGGCTTTAACAAATAACGCCCTCAGTTTCCTCTTCGACAACGTCCGCTATGAAATAAACGGGGTAGAGGTGGATCGAACACAAAACGTGGGCATCACGAGCACTCTGAAGGGTGTAGTTTCTCTGAATGAGGGTGAGGTACGTGCTCTGGAGAATGCCGGCTGGACGACTACATGAGACTCACCGAGCCACCTTCTCGACGCGAACGGGAACTTTAACGTGTGCATCCAGGTAAGAATCCTGCTGGGATTCTTGGAAGACTACCCCAAACTTCTGTTAAATGTGCGTCACGAGCTCATTTTGACTCGATCGAAAAACGATAGGAACGCTTTCGTGGGTAACGAGGACACCAGAATTGAGGCAAGGTTCATTGGAGGGTACCGTACGTCTATCCATCGGATGCTGAATACCTAAAATTTCTCAATATAGTCGAGGACGTGAGAACGTTGCAGATATGTTTTCGCAGCTGAGAGCTGTAGGAGTGTCCGGTGTTGCCGCAAGCTACGAAACAAACGTGGGCCGTTAAGACTGCATCACGGTTGGAGAAACCCCGCTACGTTATTGTTGCCTTCCAGACGAACCGCAAGGCGAATTTGACCCACGGATTCAAGCAAATTTGACCACTGCAATCTGACAAACGTCAAACTGTACCTGAATTATGAGTGCTTTCCCTACGAGAATTTAAACTTGGATTTCTCCACGGGGAAATACGCCCTATACGAAATGTACGAGAACTTCCAGAGTTCATATTATGGAAAGGTCAACGAACCACTGTACGGACGTGAAGAGTTCAAGGATCTGGCTCCCATCGTGGTGATTGACGCATCAAAGCAGTCTGAACGAATCAAATCTGGACCCATAGATATATGTGTCTGGAATTTGAGTCAAGCGAAAATTTTCCGACCAGCACAACTGCATACTGTGTCATCCTGCATGACCGCATTGTCGAGTACACACCAGCTAATGAATCGGTCAGGAGAGTGGTGTGAGAAGAAGTCTTCGATTTGCGCAGGAAATACACGCATGCCTACTCTGTATACAGATTGTAGTTATAGCTTTAATTATATTGATATAAAAATATATTCAACAGATAACGTTTTTATTTATTTTTTTACATCAAAACTTAGCACGTATGAAAATAAACAAACTGAAGAATGCTGAACTTGCAAGGCGGTGAACTTTAAAATTTTCCTTCAAAACTTAGAACGTATTTTGGTAAACACGTAGAAGGAGAAAAAACATTAATTATTCTGTAACATCTGTGTACTATTGCGTCAGGTCAGCATTTCCATTGCTATTCTATTGCGAAACAATGAGCAAAACGTGTTTGCACGCTACAGAGCCCCGGCATATGCGCCTGAGCCACTGCCAAACTGCCAAAGGCCCCAAAATGGCGACTTAGTTGAGCACCCTGCTTACTTCTTCAGAAATAACCTTGAAATACACCAGAGGCTCTCTTCTGCTTCTTCTGAGACACCAGAGGCTGCTGAAGATGTCGTTGCTGAAGGCATGACCACTTCTTCGGCTGACTCAAGGACTCCTTCAGCAGCCTTTGGTGTCTTTCAAGGTCATTGCCGAAGAAGTGGATGGCACCTGGAGAACTGGATGGCCTGATCTGAGGCTGTCATATTCTAACTACACCCAAGCTCCAGTGTTATCGCTAAGAATATATGGAGCAAGTTCGGGTCGTTTTTCATTTTATTATATTCTTCGACTTTGACTAGTAATGTTCTAGAGGGGACGATCAGCGAGCGAGAGCCAACTCTTTTGAGTTGGCGCTCGCTTACTGATGTGGCCAACTCGCCTTTATAGAGTAGGTGATGGTTTGGTTTGTTCGCGCACGGCTGCGCGGTACTGATGAGCTGATCATGATATGCGGTTGCTGTGTGCGAACGAACCAAAACACTTCTCTTCTTGTTAAAAATATTTGATTTTAAAACAAAAGTAGGCAGCAATGTTTTGACATTTTTGACAGAAAATTATTTACTTATTTTGTCTATGTAGTTAAATAATCTATCCAAATACAACGCTAGGTGAGATTTTTCTTCAGACTGCTTTGTCATTTCATTGCAAATTAAGTAGCTATCATTGTTTAAACAATGGTAGGTATGCAAATTTTACTCACTGAAGGTGCCAGACACGATCAATTTACTGGGTTAGGAGAAAGTCCCGCGGAACGGTCGAATATCTTTGTTATTTACAATAAAGTATATATATAGGCATTAGTGTATGATTAAAAATAGATAATTTATTAAAGGCAATAACAATTGTTATGACATCAATACATTCTCTATTTTTAAACATACATTAATACGTACTTTAAAATAAATAAAATAAAATAAAATAAATCGGTAGATATTCCACCGTTCCGTGACTTTCTCCTTCCACTGTATATCGACAATACGTCAATAATATTAATTAACTTTTTATGCATATTGATGGACTGAATACTCTAACACAAGTTTTAAACAAACGACTTGTTTCATGTGGGCCCGTTTCGGAATGTACTTGCTTTATACAGGGTGGCCCGAAATTAGCGTGCAATATTTTACCAGCGTGTTCTGTGGTCAAAAAAAGACCAAATGATCCTATAAGCGTATACCGAAATATGCTTCGCAACTCGCAAGTGAGCTATTAGCTTTCTAAAAGAGAAAACCTGAGGACGTTTTCTTCTAAATATCTTCGAAACAAGTCCAGTTAAAATCATGAAATGTAATGGAATGTGTAAGTACCAAATGCTGAATCTTTTGCTGCAAACATATTTTTTTTAATTTAACAGGGGCGTCGTTTTCAATTTTTCCGTAAAAATGTGCAACTTTGGGGTTTCTTTGCAAAAAAATATGCTCCTGTCTCGTTTAAGTATACTTATTGTAGGAATTTTTTGGGCATGCAGCGAAATTTTTGAATCGATTGTGCTCGATAACGGTGCCTCCTATCAAAACGAAACAGCATCACATTTTTTTGCAAAAAACTCTGAAGTTGCGAATTTTTATGGAAAAATTGAAAATGACATGCTTTGAAAAAAGTTGGGGTAAATCTTACCTCCGCCACCCCCAGATTTGAGACGCCCCTGTTAAATTTTAAAAATTATGTTTACACCAAAAGATTCAGCATTTTGTTCTTACGCATTCCAGCAAATTTCATAATTTTAACTGGACTTGTTTCGCAGATACTTAGGAGAACACGTCTTCAGGCCTTCTTTTTATTTAGAAAGCTATATAGCTCCCTTGGGAAGCATATTTCTGTATACGCTTATAGGAATTTCTTGTCTTAATTTTGACCACAGAACACACCGTTAAAATATTGCACGCTAATTTCGGACCATCCTGTATATAGGTACTTAATGTGAAAAGCAAATTAGATAAATATTTTTTATTAATTTTAGGCAGGTTTCTTCAAACGAACGAAGAAAATCGAACTCGATGCACTGAAAAATGCCAAGGTAAAGATACCTATATGTATATTCTGATTGTTTTGTTAGTAAGTATCTAGCATTGCATTTGTAACTAACATACAAATTCAATTACAGCTTTTTAGCAATTAGAACTTTTTATGAACCAGTTAGGAAATGCCTCATTTTGTGCAACTAGTGGGATATCACACGATAAAATAAACTTCTGGGGCAAAGCCAGAGTGTTCGTGATCTCATTTTGTAGAATTATTTTAATGTTTGATTTAGAAAAAAATCTCTTCTGACAATGGGGAAGACCCGCTTAATCGAATTTATAACTTTTAATATCACACGATAAAATAAACTTCTGGGGCAAAGCCAGAGTGTTCGTGATCTCATTTTGTAGAATTATTTTAATGTTTGATTTAGAAAAAAATCTCTTCTGACAATGGGGAAGACCCGCTTAATCGAATTTATAACTTTTAATATCACACGATAAAATAAACTTCTGGGGCAAAGCCAGAGTGTTCGTGATCTCATTTTGTAGAATTATTTTAATGTTTGATTTAGAAAAAAATCTATTCTGACAATGGGGAAGGCCCGCTTAATCGAATTTATAACTTTTAATACTGTAATATCAAGCACAAATAGAATATGAATCGCGTACCACGTAAAAATTTTGATTACCTATGTGCCGTGCTAAAAGAAAAACATTTAACTAGAAAAGAAGCATAACCGGGAGGCAGTGTTGCCAGATTGTACAAATGTGATTACCAGAAAATAATTATGAAATTACCAGATTTAACGAAAATTTACCAGAAACCTCAAAATACGCCAACATTCAAAAACTTTATTAAATAGGGAGTGCCTCCGTAGCCGGGCCGGCCTTGCGTATAGTTGCCGGCGCGCTTCTATTTTTTGGAAACGAAAAAGACTGATACAACGCATACGCATTTTAAACAGACCCCTTAGCTGCCCTCTCGCACTAGACACACGCAGGCTCCGGCAACAATACACCTACATAAAACTGTAGCCGGCGCCGGTTACGGAGGCACTTCCTATTAAACAAACACAAAGGTGTTATTGAATACAGAAACTTTCAAATAATAATTATTGGTTGTTCATGTTCAGATTCGGTTTCAAAACTTACATCATTTTCATCTCCTCGTATATTTTTGTACAATATTTTGGAATTTTGTGTATTAGTGTATTCGAGATCATATTTTCATTAGGTGAAAGGGTTGAAACTTTTATGCATTAACGGTCTGGGTTATTAATTTATTCCGCGTTTTGGTTTTTATTAATTTCACCTTAGAAAAAATGCGTTCATATGTCGCAAAATGTACCTAGTATTTCCCTCTACTGCTAACTAGATGTCCCCAAATGTGTATTAAAGTTTGTAAAATTGAAGAACATTTGGTATGAATATGAAACTAATAACGAAATAGTTCTTTTTCAATTATTTCATAGAAAAATGTCGTTCCCAAAAAATACCGTATATTACACGATTACCTGAGGCTCATTACCAGTTCCCAGATAAAATCCCAAATGACCGTAGATCCTGGTAATTACCAGACGTCTGGCAACACTGCCGGGAGGGCTACAACGCGCGCTTTCTGAGACGTAGGAGGCCTATCCGTTGCGCCGTGGTATAACGCGTCTTCCTGGATAAAGTAGGGAGGAGTCGAATAATGAACGGGGGCTCAGGGTGTTAACGGATCGGTTTGCGCTTGTTAAGAGTCCGACAAAAAAGGTCAAAAGTTACACCTGCGGGGTATCGGGTCGGTGAGGTATCCGTTAGAAATCGGAGCAAACTATCAGCTGTGTTGCAGCACCGTCGCGCTAAACACATTTATGGACACAAGAACAATGCACATTCAAAGTCCGCGCTTTCGGTGCCTAATGAATGTGACAACGCCGCTCTGAGTTTACGCTCACTCGCTACGCGGCGGCAGCACATACCAAGGCATATTCTGCGTTTGCAGTGCTCTCGCTGTACCATGATTAAACCTCCATGCTAGTAAATTTAGCAACCCGAAAGCCTGATTATGGTAGAAGAAGGTATATTTTATGTATCTATTGAAACAATTTTTCGAAAACCGTAAATCTCTTGGCGCCATGCACGCGTGAAGTTGGTCAATTCCATGAGTGAACTGACACTTTCGAAGACAAAATTTTTACTTTTCTTTCTATAGAAACATAAAATAAAGTTTCGATTATAAACTGTCCAAAATTCAACACTTCAATTTTCACCGTTTAGAAATGAGCATAGTACTACGAAGTCAGTTTTCAGGTTCATTTTAAAGGGGTTTGCCGGACTCTTAAAATCCCTGCCTAATCTGTAGGCCACGCGTACACCACAGCGTCATTCAAGATTCAAATATTGTGTTTTAGTAGAGTCAACGTGAAAGTTTATCTTGATGTTCGCTGTACATTGAAAGGTAAAAATGTATGGAGTACGTTTTCGGATGCAATTTGGGGTGTATAACGACCCCCTAAATTCGTCTGGCGATATCGATGTCCAACACACCCCCAGGGGGTAAAAACTGAAAAAACATGGAATTTAGAATATTTGATTTGCTATCCGGCAGTAAAAAAGTTTTTCTGTTCCGTCAAGTAATAAGGGAGTAATAACTAATTTTCGTCCAAAGTTTAACATTAGACGAACGGAAGAATATTTACTAAAATCGCTTGTAGCTCCATTATTATTCGTGTTTCGATTTCTGACAAAATTGAGAAATGCCTACACCGCGATAACTTTTTAACGACACAAGATATCGAAAAAATTCAAAAAGTAAATGTTGTAGTCTGATGCTTTTGCAAGGCAAGGGTTTTTGAAATTTTGAAATCGAACAATAAATAAGGAAGATATTGCCAATTTCCTCCAGGGATGTAAAAGCCGCCGCCGCGAAGCGCGCATTCTGTCTCTACTTTTGCCCGTTTTCCATCTCATTCTGACGGACTCCTCCGTGCCCCACCATGGCCCGCAAGCCTCTTAGTATCGTACTCGCCCATACCCTGCGTCTGCATTGCTTGTATTGGGGAATGGTGATTAATTAATTATCAATTAATTTCGTGCTATTTTCATTTTCGTGAATTTGGCATCTTCAAGTGTTACAACAGACGATGAACTATTACATAAATTTAAGCTAAAACAAAACAATTAAGGCGTGATGATAACAAATGAGCAATATGCAAAAAAGGCGGAAAACTGGAGGAATCTACTCTAAAAACTATGAAAACCATTAAAAGATCGGTGAAAATGAGACTTGATCTGCAAACTTACAATAAAGACCTGAGAGTGCTTAGTGATAAAATAAATAATTCGTGTAAGTTAAGGTGCGGCACAGGAACTGTTACTCCTCGTTTACAAGCCGGAAAAACATTTCCACGGCAATTAAATTAAAAGCACAAAGTAGTCAATGTATAGGAAATAAAGATGTAGGTAATCGAATCAACGACAGACAGAAAGCCAATAAATTGCGATTCCACAAGCCGAATTTTAATATTAATTTATGTGTTTCCTGTAAAAAATTGAAGAAGGGTAAATCTTTGAGCCAGGTGTCGACAACGAATTTCAGTAATAAACGTTAATTATAAGTTATAACCTTTTTAAAAAATTAACACATTAGATTTAATTACTGCTGAAGTCAAATTCCATAGTAATTGTTTCGCGGTAGAGTGGAAAATATATAGTAGCAAATCTGAATCTAAGGTAGCTTCAGTGGATGACTGTGCAAGTTAAAACGATAAAGGGAGTGAGACCTCGCAAAAATTGTTGGGGAAATAAAGGCAGAGGACCTACTTATATAATTCCGCTGCAGTTTACGACCGATATGCGCTAATGCGTTAGCTTGAATACGCAGTATTTCCTAAGGAAACTGAAAATGATTATGTCGTTTTTGTCAAATCTTATAAAAGTAATGAAGCTACTGTACCAAAAATTACAAAATATGTAATATTTATAACGAAGTTGAAATGCTTAAAGAATCAGCGGAATTCTATTATATACTTTTCCTTTGGATATGCCTTGCTTTATTTCCCCAACAGTTTTTTGCCAGGTCTCACGCCCTTTATCGTTTGACTTGCACAGTCATCCATAGAAGCTAATTTAGATTCAGATTTGCTACTATATTTTTCCACTCTACCGCGAAACAATTACTAGATATGGTATTTGACTTCAGCAGCGATTAAATCTAATGTGTTACTTTTTTAAAAAGGCTATAATTAACGGTAGCTATGTCGAGAAGTTTATTACTGAAATTCGTTGTCGACATCTGGCTCACAGATTTACCCTTCTTCAATTTTTGGCAGGAAACACATAAATTGATATTAAAATTCGGCTTGTGGTATCGCAATTTATTGGCTTTCTGTCTGTCATTGTTTCGGTTACCTACCTACATCTTTATTTCCTATACTCTTTGCTTTTAATTTTTCATTGCCGTGGAAATGTTTTTCACGCTTGTAAACGAGGAGTAACAGTTCCTGTGCCGCACCTTAACTTAACGAATTATTTATTTTATCACTAAGCACTCTCAGGTCTTTATTGTAAGTTTGCACATCAAGTCTCATTTTCACCGATCTTTTAATGGTTTTCATAGTTTTTAGAGTAGATTCCTCCAGTTTTCCGCCTTTTTTGTATATTGCTCATTTGTTATCATCACGCCTTAATTGTTTTGTTTTTAGCTTAAATTTATGTAATAGTTCATCGTCTGTTGTAACACTTGAAGATGCCAAATTCACGAAAATGAAAATAGCACGAAATTAATTGATAATTAATTAATCACCATTCCCCAATACAAGCAATGCAGACGCAGGGTATGGGCGAGTACGGTACTACGAGGCTTGGGGGCCATGGTGGGGCACGGAGGAGTCCGTCAGAATGAGATGGAAAACGGGCGAAAGTAGAGACAGAGTGCGCGCTTCGCGGCGGCGGCTTTTACATCCCTGAAGTAAATTGGCAATATCTTCCTTATTTATTGTTCGATTTCAAAATTTCAAAAACCCTTGCCTTGCAAAAGCATCAGACTACAACATTTACTTTTTGAATTTTATCGATATCTTGTGTCGTTAAAAAGTTATCGCGATGTAGGCATTTCTCAATTTTGTCAGAAATCGAAACACGAATAATAATGGAGCTACAAGCGATTTTAGTAAATATTCTTCCGTTCGTCTAATGTTAAACTTTGGACGGAAATTAGTTATTACTCCCTTATTACTTGACGGAACAGAAAAGCGTTTTTACTGCCAGATAGCAAATAAAATATTCTAAATTCGTCGTTTTTTCAGTTTTTACCCCCTGGGGGTGTGTTGGACATCGATATCACCAGACGAATTTAGGGGGTCGTTATACACCCCAAATAGCATCCGAAAACGTACTCAATACATTTTTACCTTTCAATGTACAGCGAACATGATTTCTAGACGAGTTTTTCAAGCGCGCGAACTCTACTATTTTAAGTGTGATGCACGTTTCGTATTTCATTATGACGAAAATAACTCAAATATAAAAAACGAAAATTGCGGAATTTGTTTTGGATAGTGAACTATTAGATAGGATCATTTTCAACATTTGCGGGTTTTCCCCATTGAATATGTAACTAACATAGAAATTCAATAGCATTAGCAATTATAGCTTTTTAGCAATTACATATAGCTTTTTATGCAACCTGCAACCAATTAGGAAATGCCTCATTTTGTGCAACCATTGGGATATCATACGATAAAAGAAACTATTGGGGCAAAGTCAGAGTGTTAGTGGTCTCATTTTGTAGAAATATTTTAAGGTTTGATTTAAGTAAAATTCCATTCTGACAATCATTTGTTTCCTATGAAACAAAAGAAACGTCAAAATTAAGTTGGCTTGTCATTTCCGGTATGCTTTTGAATGCTGGTGCAACATGGGTGGCGTTCTCGTTACTGCTTGCTTGCTTGCTGTGTGTACATAAATCGCTATTTTTGTGAACATTTTGATACCTAAACATATCCTTGTGTAACTCGAAGAAAACGTTTTTTTGTAAATAATGAAACAAATGTAAAACTATAAATTATAACTGTAGGCAACCCAATAAATAATTATTTTATCTTTAATTTATTTCATTATGAAATTTTGCCGCCTTGCTTACAAGAACTGCATCGAATCTTGTAAGTTTATTAGTTTATTGAACTTTGGTGTTAAATAACAATTAAAATTAAACTAAACCACCAAAATAATTCAAATATAAACAAAAGTTTAGTAGCCCAAAAACATCAAAAATATATTTACATATTCAGAACGTAGTCGTCAGCGATACCATAAAAAGGACACACCATGGTAGCCTCCAATAAGTGCATGACGAGCCTTGAAACGATATCAGAGGTTCATTTTATTAGGTACTATCAAAGCCAAACTTCCTGTTCCACTTTACGGTTCAATTCCGCTTAAAATGCCATAACCAGGGGGGAACTCACTGGAAAAATTTGTACACTAAAATTCCCCCTTCAAGAAAAATTCCCCCGAAATTCCCCGAAATACCTCGAAATTCCCGACATTCTAAATACCCCGAAATTCCCCTAAAATTCTTTACCATGTACACTAAAATACCCCAGTGAATTCCCCTCGGAGGAACTCGCCGGAAAAATTTATACACTGAAATACCCCTTTCAAGAAAAATTCCCCCGAAATTCCCCGAAATACCTCGAAATTCCCGACATCCGAAATACCCCGAAATTCCCCTGAAATTCCTTGCCTTGTACACTAAAATACCCCAGTGAGTTCCCCTCGGCCATAACCAATTCGGGACCTAAGTGCCTCCGTCATACGTCAGATTTTCATTCCAAACAAAACAAAAGCACGTGCCATTTGACGTTTATCGATATTATTTACAACGTCTTAAACTAGTTTTTGCAATATAATTATAGACGTTTTGCAGTGAAAACAGTTTATTTTCAATTTGTGTGTTGGGCTTACGCGTAAAAACTTGAAAACAACTATATGTAATTATAATTATATTTCAGAGGTTAGGTTAAAACGTCAGAAAGCACGTTTCTTTGTTTTGTTTGGAATGAAAATCTGACGTTTGTGACGCGCCACTTATCTCCCGAATTACATTCTGAGGTAAAAAAACCTTAGCAACTGTCCGCCAATTATTAAAGTTTTGAAGGCGGATCTAAACGATTTTATTTGAATGACAACAAACGTGTTAGCCTTGCACTAGTAAACAAAGGGCAGCAAAATAGATAAATAATCCTGTTCTTTTAACGAAAAATCATATCGTCTATGGGGGGGGGGGGGGGCGGGGCTGACGAAACATAGCAACGTCCGGCATAAGCGATTCGCATCGCAAACTGGAACACCACTTTTGGATTTTATAGTACATACTGTTTATCCAAAATTAGATGGTGAATATTATATATATGTACCTACGTATAACGGTGATTCAGTTGTCATCTTGATAATCCCGGGAATCAACAGAATATTATGAAATACAGTGTAAAAATGCTTCGTTTCCGAATTAGTGGGTGCCATGTTTGATATTTTTGAAAATATCTCGGAAACTAAAAAAGTCGCATTCGTCACATTTTGCATGTCTTCTCTGTGAGACATGAAACATTATTTAGTGTTATGAATGAAAGATTCCTCTCAGAGGGTCATACTTTTTATGGAGATATGTACCCTAAAACCCATCCGAATTTTTCTATGTTGCGCCACTGGTTAAATTTCTGCTTAAAACTTATTTACCTATTTCTTTA
The DNA here is from genome assembly GCA_963966045.1 of Xestobium rufovillosum. Classification (NCBI taxonomy): domain Eukaryota; kingdom Metazoa; phylum Arthropoda; class Insecta; order Coleoptera; family Ptinidae; genus Xestobium; species Xestobium rufovillosum. Next base: position 27,646,034 of record OZ014495.1, read on the forward strand.
CCAACAAATTTTTACTCTTACGTCGTTTCTATTTTTACTCTTGTTTTTGATATAGTTGACAAACTTCTTGATATTGTACCTACTGTAGCGTTGCGTACTAGAAGTTTTACGCAGTTTGCCTTGGAAAACAAAAATTGACGTGATTTTTGTAAACTGTCGTGTCAGTGTCGAATAACAATCCGAGACAATGACAAGAATGTTTTAAAATGTAGAATATGCTGATATCCATTATTTTTATGGATTTTGCCGCGACAATTCTAAAGCGAGTAAGTACCGAGTGCGCTTTCCATACAGAACGGCTCAAAATGCAGTTCTTGTAGACGTACCTCGTCGATTTGTCGATTTTCAGAACTTGGCTTATACCGCTACAACGAACAAAATCAGTAGTTAGAAAATGACAATTCTGGAGCAGGCCCCGCGCCGAGGCGGTTGACCGCCTCGGCGGGAGGAAGCCGGTTGCCCGGCTTCTCCGGGTGCCATCCATGTCTTCGGCAATGGCTATGACAGCCTCAGATCAGTCCATCCAGTTTTCCAGGTGCCATCCACTTCTTCAGCAACGACTTCTGCGGCAGCCTCTCTCAGAAGAAGCGAGTGTCTTTCAAGGTCATTGCCGAAGAGTGCGCCCCAAGCCGCCATTTTGGGGCCTTTGGTTGTGGCTCAGGCGCTTGCGCCGGGGCTCTGCCTATGAGAGTGGGCGGGGCAACAGCCAATGAGAGTGGTTGTGGGCAGCATCCAATCAGAAACGTTGGAATTTCCGAGAAAAACATTAATTCTGTAACTTCTGTTTACACTCATAAGTATATATGGATGATTTGAAAGTCGGGCATGTGGGTCGCCGATTGGCTCAGTGGGTTGGAGCGAGGGCTCCGGTGCGCGGGGACCCGGGTTCGACTCCCGGTCGGCTTCGGCAAATTTTGCGACGTCTAACACTTCTGTGTACTATTGCATTGCATCCCAGAACGTTTGCAAAAACCCCGGCGCAGGCGCCTGGGCCACATCCAAAGGCATCTAGCACTAGTTGAACCTTACCACCCACAACAATTCTGATTGGATGCTGCCCACAACCACTCTCATTGGCTGTTGCCCCGCTCACTCTCATAGGCAGAGCCCCGGCGCAAGCTCCTGAGCCACAACCAAAGGCCCCAAAATGGCGGCTTGGGGGCGCACTCTTCGTCAATGACCTTGAAAGACACTCGCTTCTTCTGAGAGAGGCTGCCGCAGAAGTCGTTGCTGAAGAAGTGGATGGCACCTGGAAAACTGGATGGACTGATCTGAGGCTGTCATAGCCATTGCCGAAGACATGGATGGCACCTGGAGAAGCCGGGCGCCCGGCTTCCTCCCGCCGAGGCGGTGAACCGCCTGGGCGCGGGGCCTGCTCCAAAATTGTCATTTTCTAACTACTAAAATCAAAACATAAATCCATGAAATAATGCCCAAATTCTTCGAGTTTTTTGATGTGAAGTCAAAGCACACGTCGAGTTGCTCAGCAGCTCCATATGTCCCAATCGCAAGTGTTTAGGACGCTCAAACAAGATCACCTGCAACCTGTTCAAGGTGAACACAAACCTGAAACGCGTTTAAACTTTTGCAGATGGGTATTACAATAAGTAAATCCACAGTTTTTGCATAAGATCTGATGAACTGATAAATCCAGTTTTACAAGAACTGGAAATGTAAATTACCACAATCTTCATGTCTGGGCCCACGAAAATCCTCGGTGTAAGTATAAGGGAATCATCGTCCCAGAATGAATTTAGTGTAAGTGATCATCTTTGCGGACCGCATATTTTTTCCTCGTTTAAATGCAAATTTATTTCATGATTTTCTGGAGGATTCTCTTCACGACGTACTTGAACGTGTTGCTTTAAATTTACGCTATCAAAGCTGGAGCCAATTTAATGGTCGACGAATTGAACGTGTGGGCAACAATCACCAAAATTGGACTACTGCTGAAGAGCCGATTGCTTGACCACCACGGTCGCCCAATTTAAATCCATTGGATTATTTTGCTTGGGGTCATCTTAAAAGAATGATGTATTATATACAAGTAAATACTCTTGAGGAATTAATTCAAAGAATAGAGAATGGATGTGGTGAACTAATAATCGTGCCCAAATTGCAGTTGCGATTAATTCATTAATTCGTCCGTATCGCAAATGGGTAGAAGCAGGAGAAGTAATTTTGAACAGTTTTAATACCTAATTTGTTAATAATGTGTTACATACTTTTTGGAGTTTACTTTGCTTTACTTCAGTTATAGCCCGCGGTACGGAAATTTTATGAGTAGTAAAATCAAGGGTTACATTTCGCGTTACCTAAAAGTAACGCGTTAAGTACATTGAAATTATGTACTTGTGTATCTATGGATATGGCTGTTTATGTCTGACTGCATAGAGCATGGACATAGTGAAAATAGAGTGGCATAGAGTAGATATGACAGTTGGCGTTGTAAAGTCAGCATTTGCTGTGTTTGTTTGTTCCTAAATTTGTTTAATTTTTTGATTTAATATGGAAAAACCTAATATTAAATATTGCAAATATTGCTTAGTGCCGAAATGTGAATCAACGCCTATTCGAACACCAGGAAAAATATTTATTTCATAGCTAGTGGGATCGACGTTTAGCAGATTGTCACTTAATTACTGAATTTATAAACAATTTATATTTTGATGTAGTTGGACATTTTCGAATATAAACCATCTCATAAATACACATTTGGGTATAAAACTGACATTCGCGTGTACCCTATTATCAAGCGATTGAAGTTAAAATAATCGTTCCTAAGGAGTAAACTCCAGTTGTACGTCGGAGCTGACACACACAAGTTTCTTTGTTTGTCATTGTCTCATGTTTTTGACATCTTTTTATAGTACTCATCCTTTCCAATAAACCCTGAAATAATATTGTTAAACGTTAGTTTTTGGGAATCGCTTCATGGCACGCAAAAACTAGGTCGTTACGATTGCCAAATATCTCAAAAACGAAAGCAAATAGCGAAAAGACATAAGAGTATAGAAATCTGTTGGTAAAGAAATTGGTAAATTAATTTTAAGATGAAATTTAACCAGTGACGCAACAGAACGGATTTTAGGGTACATACCCCCATAAACAGTATTATCTCATGAGAGGAATCTTTCATTTATAACACCAAATAATGCATCTTTTCCCACAAAGAAGGTGTACAAAATATGAAGACTGCGACTTTTTCGGTTTCCGAGATATTCTCAAAAATCTAAAAAGAATATCAAATTTGGCACCTAACTCGGAAACGAAGCATTTTTGCACTGTAGTTTATTAGAGAAACCTTAATTATTTTGGGCAGATCTATCGATTCCTGAAGTTATTAAGATTAAAACTGAATCATCCTGTATAGTTAACGTGACCATAAGTCCCGCTTTGGGCGGGACAGTCCCGCTTCCAGGCTGTCCGTCCCTCTGTCCCCAGCAAGGGCATAAAAGTCCCGCTTTCGCAAACAGACCAAACGATAATTTAATTTACAATTATTTTGTAAACTCGCAACGCGCGGCGCGGTTGGCGCGATGGGCGAGGCGGGGGAGGCGCGGCGAGTGACGAGAGAGCACAACGCGCCGCGTTTAGGGATGGCAAAATAAAGTGAAAAATCGATGTATCGGCATTGCATACCATCGTTTGCTTCAACATCGATGTAATCGATACATCGTTTAACAAAACATCGATGTTTCAAAACATCGATTTGTTTTTGCGCTGATTGAATGTCACTATTAGTTATTACATAGAAATTCTTGATTAATTTGTGCCAGTATAACTTTTAATATTTTAAATTTTGCGAATTTCTGGCACACTCGTAAATAAATAACTGATTATATAATCGACGTTTCGCCCCCGTTCGGGGGCTTTGAAAAAACTTGTAAAACACCGAAAAGTTTTTTTTTTTACATAATTCCGCAGGGGACGTCCCGCTTTGACACAAAAAATAAATGGTCACGTTATGTATAGTGTATGTATAAGTATATCTGACGCTGATTATATATTTTTAGGATTCACAGAGTGATGTTGACGTAACTAACTCTATTTTTTAAAATTCAGGTGAGAATAATGAAGAACCCGCAGATATGGAAAGGTGTGTTTTGTCTAATTTACCGTAGTTTAGTTTATCGCTAATATCTTTTTATTTCATTTTAGGGCTAACTAGGTGAATACAGTCAGTACAAATGCTGGCTACTTAGAATACAATTCTACTTATTTTATACTGTACCTATATTTAATGTAAGTAATATCTTCGAATAATAAAATTTAAAATATTTTTAGTTTTCTTTGTAATACAAACAGAAATAGGAGTGAAACTGTGACATAAATTTTAAAGTCAAACAAACCTCTACCACCTCTAACTCGTGGACCGTCCTCACCCTCTACATACAGCTGACAATGTTTGTTTGCAACCATAAAGAAATATGCAAAGGGAAAACTCTCAGTAGTGGTGGAATATAATTGGTGCTTATGTGTTATGTTGAGGAAAACCCTATTTTCTACGCAAATTGAAGCACTTCTTCTCCCTCCTCACCGATTCATTTGCATTTGCCGGGATACTCAACGAAGCGGTCAAGCAGGATCAAAATTTGTGTATGAGAAGTTGCCTCACTCCTGCGTAAAGCATCTGACCCCTGCGGTATAACTATTCGCTTTCATGCGCAGTTGGGTTTTATGTGATGGTAAAATGACGTAAGTTGGTAAGTATCTCGTTATTGGATGTCAACGCCAACGCAACGGTCTCGGTGGGTGTGCGGGTATCGTACAGACCTGCCATTTTGTTCTCCTATGGCTAGACGAGTTCTGATCCCGTAGGGGTTTGATATATTTTGCTTGTTTTTACATCATCTTTTTCCCAAAAAATGCGTGTGTCTGGTGCGAGAGGGCAAGTAAATGGTCTGTTTCTAAAAATCGTTCTCCCAGCTTTAGTTTTTTTACACTTCCAAAATGCAACTGCGTATAACAGCGAATAGTTATACCGCAGGAGTCAGATCCTTGTCTCCCGCGTACTACGAGACTCAAGGTTTGGCATGGTGGTGGAAAGCACAAGCGGATACAGACAGCTTGCGAGAATCATTCCCACTTTAATACGTATACAGGGTGATTCAGAACGGGCGTGCCAAATTAAAATGGGTGCTAGAGGAACTCCAAATAAGACGAAAAGTTTATATGAACATATGTTCTAAAGTGACAGTAGTTAGAAAATGACAATACTGGATACGAACCCGTTCGGAGCACATAGAGCCATCGAGTTCTCGAGGTGCCATCGACTTCTTCGGCAGTGACCTTGAAAGAGACCAGAGGCTGCTGAAGGAGTCGTTGAGGCATCCGAAGAAGTGTCTTCAGCAGCGGCATCTGCAGCAGCCTCTGGTGTCTTTCAAGGTCATTGCCGAAGAAGTGGGCATGTCTTCAGCAGCGTCTGGTGTCTTTCAAGGTCATTGCCGAAGAAGTGGTCTTCAGCAGCGGCCAGGCGCATGCGCCGGGGCTATTCCTCAGATCAGTCCATCGAGTTCTCCATCCACTTCAAGTGGTCGTGTCTGCAGCAGCCTCTGGTCATTGCTGAAGAAGGGCCTCTGGTGTCTTGCCATTGCGCACCCAAGCCGCCATTTTGGGGCCTTTGGTTGTGGCTCAGGCGCCTGCGCCGGGGCTCCGCCTTCAGCAGCTTCTGGTCATTGCTGAAGAAGTGGTCTTAAGCGGCCCCCCTGGTGTCTCTCATTCTGTTGGGCCTTTGGATGTGGCTCAGGCGCCTGCGCCGGGGCTGTCGCGTACAAAGCACGTGTTGCTCACTGTTCAGGCCAGTCCATCCTGGCCCCATCCACTTCTTCGGCAATGACCAGAGGCTGCTGAAGGAGTCATGTCTTCAGCAACGGTGTCTTTGGGGCCTTTGGCCGTGGCTCAGGCGCATGCGCCGGGGTTTTCGCAAACGTTCTGGAAATGACGCCGACCGCGATTCGAACCCGGGTCCCCACGCACCGGAGCCCTCGCTCCAACCAACTGAGCTAATGGGCGGCCCACAAGCCCGTCTTTCAAATCATCCGTATATACTTATGATTGTAAACAGAAGTTATTTTCTCGGAAATTTACAATTGTTTATACTAAATAAATATTGATATTAAAGTTTAAGAAAAAAGCACGTTCGCCGCCGATAAGAGATGTTATAATTGTTTTTATTATGGGAAATAACCTTTCATCTTGCCGATAGGATATGTTTGTTTAGGTTTGATCCCACGCTCTGCATGTGCATTTAATACGTTGTAGACACTACAAGGTGACCCGTTTGTTTGTTTGTATTATTACAATAAAATAACATTCTAGAATATTCTTCTGATTGTTTATTTGAAATTACTTGTTATCTTAATGCGTTTCGGACACGTGTGGGAAAAAAACATTCTAGAACATTCTCCAGTTTGTTTATTTGAAATTACTTGTTATCTTAATGCGTTTCGGACACGTGTGGGAACCATCTGATTGATATATGCAAACATCTTAGTTCTCGGTAATAGAACATTCTACATCGCTAATTATTTGAGAACAGTAGTCTAAATTTATGCTAACCCCTACGTAAAAACTATGTCATGTGGGGTGTCAAATTAAAGGACTCGACTAGGGGTATCGGAATATTGGGGTGGATTTTAGGGGTGGTTTTTGGGTTTGGTTTTTGGGGGTGGTTTTTAGGGGTGGTTTTTAGGGGGTGGTTTTAGGGGTGGTTTTAGGGGTAGCTTTTAGGGGTGGTTTTTAGGGGCGGTTCTTGGGGTGGTTTTTGGAGGGTGATTTTTGGGGGTGGTTTTTAGGGGTGGTTTTTAGGGGTGGCCACTCACTGACCGCGCCCCCGGCCACGCTCCTTGCCCCGCCCACCTAGATCATGTAGGGTATCAAATTAATCAGCTCGATGAGACAAAAAAGAATCTATAGTTATTCTCCTACTTCCGAATTCTTATCAGTAGTTGTCTGTCTGTACGTCTGTCTGTCCGTCTGTCTGTCTGTCTGTCTGTCTGTCTGTCTGTCTGTCTGTCTGTCTGTCTGTCTGTCTGTCTGTCTGTCTGTCTGTCTGTCTCTCCGTCTGTCTGTCTGTCTGTCTGTCTGTCTGTCTGTCTGAATTCGCAAACACCATGGCTGATGACACGAGCAAGAATAAGACTGCGCATGCGCACGGTTGTATGGAGAGTATTTAAGCAAGAAAATTAACGGTGCTGTCAGTTAGTACTTGTGCTTCAACAAGGGAACCGCATTTGAATAATGACGCACATAAACGTAGACACGTTTCGTGTTCTGGACGGTGCTGTTTTGGATGAGTCAGCACGCCGTGTCGAGGTGCACGTACATCAACCGTTCGTGACAACAACAACATTCAACGCCAATGACGAAATTCGCATACCAATCCACCAACAAGACGTTTACGTACTGCCGCATCTAAGCAGCATCTACATAGAGGGCAGGTTCATCAAGGGTGCAGGAGGCGGAAATGCGGCTTTAACAAATAACGCCCTCAGTTTCCTCTTTGACGACGTCCGCTATGAAATAAACGGAGTGGAGGTGGATCGAACAAAAAACGTGGGCATCACGAGCACACTGAAGGGTGTAGTTTCTCTGAATGAGGGTGAGGTAGGTGCCCTGGAGAATGCCGGCTGGACGAATACGGGAGACTCACCGAGCCACCTTATCGACGCGAACGGGAACTTTAACGTGTGCATCCCGGGAAGAATCCTGCTGGGATTCTTGGAAGATTACCCCAAAATTCTGTTAAATGTGTGTCACGAGCTCATTTTGACTCGATCGAAAAACGATAGGAACGCTTTCGTGGGTAACGAAGACACCAGAATTGAGTTGAGCAAGGTTCATTGGAGGGTGCCGTACGTCTATCCATCGGATGCTGAATACCTAAAACTTCTCAATATTGTCGAGGAAGAGAGAACGTTGCAGATATGTTTTCGCAGCTGGGAGCTGTACGAGTATCCGGTGTTGCCGCAAGCTACGAAACAAACGTGGGCCGTCAAGACTGCAACACGGTTGGAGAAACCCCGCTACGTTATTGTCGCCTTCCAGACGAATCGCAAAGCGAATTTGGACACGGATTCAAGCAAATTTGACCACTGCAATCTGACAAACGTCAAACTGTACCTGAATTCTGAGTGCTTCCCCTACGAGAATTTAAACTTGGATTTCTCCACGGGGAAATACGCCCTGCTATACGAAATGTACCAGAACAAAGCAGTCGGAAAGCATAAAGCCTGGACCCATAGATATGCGTCTAGAATTTGAGTCGAGCGAGAATTTTCCGCCCAACACAACCGCATACTGTCTCATCCTGCATGACCGCATCGTTGAGTATACACCGGGTAATGAATCGGTCAGAAGAGTGGTATGAGAAGCTGCAGGGCTTCGATTTACCCAGAAAATACACGCATGCCTACTCTGTATACAGATTATAGTTTTAATTATATTGTATTTAGTATAAACAATTGTAAATTTCCGAGAAAATAAATATTAATTCTGTAACTTCTGTTTACAATCATAAGTATATACGGATGATTTGAAAGATGGGCTTGTGGGCCGCCGATTAGCTCAGTTGGTTGGAGCGAGGGCTCCGGTGCGTGGGGACCCGGGTTCGAATCCCGGTCGGCGTCATTTCCAGAACGTTTGCGAAAACCCCGGCGCATGCGCCTGAGCCACGGCCAAAGGCCCCAAAGACACCGTTGCTGAAGACATGACTCCTTCAGCAGCCTCTGGTCATTGCCGAAGAAGTGGATGGGGCCAGGATGGACTGGCCTGAACAGTGAGCAACACGTGCTTTGTACGCGACAGCCCCGGCGCAGGCGCCTGAGCCACATCCAAAGGCCCAACAGAATGAGAGACACCAGGGGGGCCGCTTAAGACCACTTCTTCAGCAATGACCAGAAGCTGCTGAAGGCGGAGCCCCGGCGCAGGCGCCTGAGCCACAACCAAAGGCCCCAAAATGGCGGCTTGGGTGCGCAATGGCAAGACACCAGAGGCCCTTCTTCAGCAATGACCAGAGGCTGCTGCAGACACGCCCACTTGAAGTGGATGGAGAACTCGATGGACTGATCTGAGGAATAGCCCCGGCGCATGCGCCTGGCCGCTGCTGAAGACCACTTCTTCGGCAATGACCTTGAAAGACACCAGACGCTGCTGAAGACATGCCCACTTCTTCGGCAATGACCTTGAAAGACACCAGAGGCTGCTGCAGATGCCGCTGCTGAAGACACTTCTTCGGATTCCTCAACGACTCCTTCAGCAGCCTCTGGTCTCTTTCAAGGTCACTGCCGAAGAAGTCGATGGCACCTCGAGAACTCGATGGCGCTATGTGCTCCGAACGGGTTCGTATCCAGTATTGTCATTTTCTAACTACTAGTGACTACTAACAAAGGTACAGGTGCAAAAGTTTTAATATTTTTTAAATATCGTAATGTAATAATTGATGTGTTTTCTCGTTCTTCTTGTTAGTTTTGTTTTGTTAGTGTTATTCTTAATAAACTATTTTTTTCAATTTTCACTTTCCTTCCATATCGGTGGAGCCATTATTGCATTATGGAAAATTTCGGTTCATATGCACGATTTAACAAAAAGCTATTTCATTCAAAAACTAGGTAAGCATTTTACGAAAAACTTTGAAGATACCAATTTCTTCCCAAATTGAACGTATATTTCAAATACATTAATATCACTTGCATTCGCCAGTGGCGTAACATTGGATTGGAGAAATAAATAAACGGCCTACCCCGTAGCAACGCTACTGATGGGGCTAGCAGGGCAAATTTTGTTGGAAAATTAGAACATGGCAAATGAAAACGGCACCTTAAATTTCAACTCAATAACTTTCCTAGTTATTAAGATAATAAAAAAATATTTTAAAAAATATATTAAAACTTTTAGACCCAGTATCTTTGTTAATAGTCACTTCATATAAACTTTTCGTCTTATTTGGAGTTCCTCTAGCACTCATTTTAATTTAGCACGCCCGTTCTGAATCACCCTGTATGCGTACTCCTTATATTCCGGCGTGATGGCGCTCCCCTATCTGTCATTTTTGACCTGACCGATTTTTTGTTCAAAGGAAAAAAGTGAAATATATTCCGATGTGATGGCGATACCCTATCTGTCCTTTTTGACTTGACCGATTCTTTGTTCAAAAGAAAAAAGTGAAATCATCCTAACAAAAAAGGACTGCGGCGAGGTGCGAACTCCCAGCGTTGTGATTTGGGGGACTGACACATCGACCTCTAAGCCACGAAGGCGTGGTGGCAACAATGTTTACGAAAATAGTATATAAGTAGAAAATATACCCGTTGCCGTAAGTCAGACAGTTAGGAATGCTTTTCGCAAGCTGTCTGTATCCGCTAATGTGGAAAGCACCGGCTCTAGACCACGTCACGTTGGTATCGTTTGCTAGGTTTGCCCTCTTTTTTAATATGCCAGGCACTCTATGTACCGTGGGGGTGTGTAATAACAGTTTAACTAAAATTGGTAACAGAATAAAGTATCACAGATTTCCAAGAAATCCGGACATAACGAAGATTTGGATCCAAAAATGTCGACGAGAAGGAATCTGGAATCCCGATGCTTGCCATGTGTGTTTCGAATATTTCTATGATCTAGACTATGAAGGCGATTTGATAAATGAGTTACTTGGGCTGCCTTTAATAAAACGCATTAAAAAAGCTGCAATTCCTTCTTTAAAACTGGAGCGTTTAAAATCTAATTACGTACTTACGCACAAATTTTTAGTTTGCTATTTTTTTTATTTTGCATTTCATGCTTTCTAGTAAATTTTCTAAAATTTTATTAGAGTTTACTCCTTAAGAACCGGTTTTCAGTTATAGCCCGCGGTACCGAAATTTTATGAGTAAAAAAGAATCAAGCGTTAACTAAAAATGAGGCGTTGCGTTACGTTATCTTTCGCATTGAAATTATGTATGTATCTATGGATACGCATATTTCTGTACAATAAACAAAATTATCAAGTGATTGAAATTAAGAGAATACTGGCAGATATGGAAAAACCTAAGAACGTTTTTGTGCAATAATTTTCAAAGTTGAACAAAAAATGTAAAAAATATTTCCAAAAATATATCGCGTGGATATCAACTATCTAAATACAAGTGTAAAAAGCAGAACAGCCATGTCCAAATGGGTTAGTGAGAGTAGATGCATGACGGCCGAAATTGCATATAGGCTATGGAAATTCAATTCTTTTTACTTGTATTGTTATTTTAAATTAACGGAGATTGGCTTCCGTCAGTAAAGATGTATATAATTAAACGTTTTATAATTTTTAGTGAAACTGGAAATGGACTTAGAAAATTATTCACATTATTAGGCATTTGGGTATAAAACTGATATTCGCGTGTATCCTATTATCAAGTGATTGAAGTTAAAATAATCGTTCCTAAGGAGTAAACTCCAGTTGTGCGTCAGAGCTGACACAAGTTTGTTTTTGTTGTATTTTAAGTAGTAGACTACACAAATTTTCAGAAATGTAAAATTGTTTATTTATTCATTTCAAACAAGTAACAAAATTAAAAATTTTAAGTAACCCCCGACAACGCCTGAACAGATCTTCATAAATTATAGCTAAGAACCGTCTCGATCACGTCAGCTTTCAAACAAAAAAAACGCATCAAAATCGGTCCATTCATTTAGGAGCTACGATGCCACACCCCTCTTTTTGCGTCGGGGGTTAACAACGCCTGAACAGATCTTCATAAATTATAGCTAAGAACCATCTCGATCACGTCAGCTTTCAAACAAAAAAAACGCATCAAAATCGGTCCATTCGTTTAGGATATCCACTGTACATTCCTTTTAGGACTTGGGACGTCCCTAGGATGTACCAATATCCCATCATTATAGTAATTTGGCTATCATATGGACATCCCAGTATGACACTTTGGGATGGTAATAATTGAGTCAATGAACGTCCGCTGCGCATGTCCACTGTACCCCATATGGACATTCCAGGATATCCTAGGACATACTAGGATGTAAAATGGACATCCCAAGATGTCCTATTCAGTACACATGAATGGGACTTCACAGGGATATCCCTAAATTAAGAAATCGAATGTGCATTAATTTCTATTATCCACCTCCAGTGAAATGTGAAGAATATCTGGAAAATGGTCTTCCATAATCCATAATCCGATTCTCAAAAAAATCGGATTAATCCGGTTATCTTTTGTATCCGGACGCAAAATCATCCGAACTCGCAGCCGCGTTGAGTCGAATCACAAAACAGTCGAACTGCGAGTGCGAAGTCAATGTGAAAGCGAGAATCGAGTCCGACTACGGCTACCCTGTGGAACGGAACATTTGAAACGGATGATAAATAATCTGGATTATCATACGAATATTGAATTCATCCATAATTCGAAAATCCGGTTATTCAAATCATCCGGTTTTGCCCATCACTAATTATAACTACTCCTAAAATCCCATACTTTTATCATCTGTGACATATCTAATTACTTCCGGTTAAAGCGGAAGTGATATCAACTTTTTTATGTTAAATAGCAATTTATCATATTTTGTTTAGATAGTTCGATAGGCCTTTTTATTCTCTTGACAACCATTTATCATGCATATCCAAAAACCTTATACCTATTTTTGACGCCAGAGAGCGTTAAATGAAAAAGTCACGTTGGCTGTGAATTTGACGATATGAGCCTAATTTTAAACGTTTTAATGAATTAAACTATAAATTCTAACACTCTGTTTTAATGACCATGGAAAGAGTTTTGAATTTGAAGCAGTACATATATCCTTTATTTTTTTTAAAATAGGGTTAACATAGTCGTTCAAATATTCGTTTTTGAAACAGAACTGTTCGTAGCTGACTCTTGCCCTAACAGGGATATGCTCGACTTGTAGTTCATCCATATTTTGTTTTAAAAATAAAAATCCATGTAAAAACTTCACTAACGGATCACAGAATAGATAACTTACAGAAGGGACAGCCGGGGAATATCCTTTCTTGTTTTTGTTTATGATTTTTTGAAAATAAACGTTGGTAATATACGTTTTTGGTGATTGTCACATACAGTATCATCGATTCTGACAAAATGAACTATTGCATTGGAATTTGTGCATCATATAATAAGAGACCCTTAAAAACAAAAAAATGGGGATCATCCACTTTCCCCTGAGAAAACAATAGCTAAACCATAGCTAAATAAATTCTTAAGCTATGGTTAGGCTATGCTCTCACTTCACCTATTTCAGCTTTCTTTCTAATAATACTAAACTATTATTTAATTTGTAATATTGAACTTTGCAACGGATATACTACTACCAAATGACACTTCTTTGCGGGGGAATTAGGTATGGTCACGAGGACAGCAGAAAAAAATTCACCATCAATCCATGCGACAATGTGTTACCGTTCCATTTTATTTTTTAATGCAAATTGATGTTTTACTTGGGCCGGAGGCCGTTACGCTACTTCGATTCGGTGGGTGTTTCTTTCCGCAGCAAACATGCGTGTGATCCTATTTTACTGCCCTGCATACATTTAAATTTTCCGGTTTTGATCAAGCGAAGCGTTTTCGGCCATCCATCCCGGCACGAAATCGCAAATCGTTCGGTTCATCCCTCGCGGATTCCGTTCGAAGAAGAGGTCTCATGAGTAGACATATACGGTCGTTTCTGGACCAAATCGCTGTATTTCAAAAAATAACATGGCTTTAGATGGGTTAAATTACTACACAAATATTGCAGCATTATAATATTCAAGGGGTCAATGACTTGATGTAATATGATAGTAGGTATCATGTTCAAGGTCAAGTCAATGACCTGGAGGTAGAAATAAGCGCTGTATTCCAAGCGGTTTAGCTGTGTAGCAGCATGTTCAGAGAGTCAGGTCTAGAATCGTCTGCATACTTTTAAGAGAAAGCGCTGTATTGCAAACAAAAGTCGAACGTGTAATTCGATACAGCAATATAAACTTTCAAGCGTTATGTTGCGAATGTAATTTTATATGGTATGCAAACTGAAACCACAGGTTATATGAAGGTTGAGGAATATATCAAGTTGCATAATTCGCTGTAATAGAAAACTCGCAGGATTAGGAACGTATAAATTGCATTTCCAATACTTGGTTTGAGAGGAATCATAATGTTCAAGGAGGTCAATGACCTAGAAGGCAGAGGTTAATAAACTCAAGACAAAAGAGCCAATGGTATCATCGCAAATTTTCTGAAAATATTTTCGGTAGGGAGAAAATGTCTTATATAATAATATTTCGAGGACTTCTATCATAAACATGAGTAATATTGTAATTGCAGCTCTGGTTCTAGCAACAATCACTCCAGAAAAATATCTTATTGTCCAAAGACCTGAGGGAGTAGTTCAAACATTTGTCAGCATCAAGTTTTCAGAAAGTTGTGATACATATCAGCAGGATACACCGAAATGGCCTGAGCGATGGAGACTGTTTTACGAAGATATCTTAAACAATTCTGAAGTCCTCGTAAATGAATTAGGAGCAGAAAAGTCTGATAATACATATGTGCATGCGAAAATACGATACTTGTACCAGAATGGAACTTTAGCTGAATCAGAATGGAAATGTCTTATATGGAATCATGCAAGAATTCCAATTTATTTTTATTCTACACTAGTGTTTTTTGCCTCTTTAGTTTTGTTACTATCATACATCATTGTACACTATTCTTTGGTTAAATGCAAAACTTAAATAAAAGACACCAATTTTATTTTTTAGTTTTATTATATTCCTAATACAGAATTAAATGTGATTGTTCTTATCAATCCAGCTGTTATGAGTCTTATCAAAACCCAACCACTTCACCAATACTTTATTCCCTTTTCTTCTCACCACCTTCTCCACCAAAAAAACATCAGGATATTTAACTTTCTGCAGCTCCATTTCATAAAATCCTCCACGTATATCTTCACCTTTTTCATCTTTTAATAAGTATGTAGTAGGAAAAGTACGTACAACATTTTTTATAGTAAATATTTCGTTGGACCAATTTGGTGTATAGCCTTTCTCGAAAGCTTCCCTATATTTACTTATTCTGACATGATCACCTACACGAAATTTTACATTCTTTTCAACCATCTTAACGTGAGTATATACTTTTTTCAAAACAGCTTTTTCATTTTTCTTACTAACGTTGGCGGGCTTCAAGTGTATAGTCGAATGCATCGTGTTGTTATACGTTTCAACCACAGTCTTGAGCATATCTAACCACTTGTAAGAACCTTGCAAGCTAAACCGTTTCCACATTATACTTTTTAAAGTTCTATTTACTCTTTCAACAATAGAAGCTTTTTTAGTACTATAAACGCTGTAATGGTTAATACAATACTTTTTCATTAATGCGCTAAAAACAGTATTATAAAATTCCTTTCCCATATCTGTTTGGAGGTGTCTTGGAGGTTTCTCAGCTTTTTCTAATATTTTTGACATCGCATTAGCAACATCTACTGCAGATTTAGTTTTTACTGGCTCACACCAAACGAATTTTGAGAAACAGTTTATTACTACTAGAATATACTTATGTCCTCTATTTTCCTTTGCATAGGGAAGCATTTCTACCAAGTCCGCTTGAAACAAATCATTCAAACCTTTAATTACAACTCTTCGCCTTTTAAAATTAATTCGAGCAGTTTTGTGCAATTCGTTGACAACGTCACGTTTAATTTCAGATGCTTGCAAATAAGTCATGTTGTATGTAAATTCTTAGTCCTCTGGAACAAACACCAAGGGACATCTGAGTATGAACTCTACGAAAAAATTCTCCCAATCATCATCATTTATACCTCGAAAAGTTACACTATCTCCAAAATTCAGTATAACATTTTTAAGATCATCCAACATAAATTCTTTGTCGTTTATTACAGTAATTACATTTGATGGATTTGCATATCGTACATCCACAATAAATGCCGAATGATAGGGAAATATCCATACAGAATTTTTACAGTTCATCTGGAAAGTTACAATTGTATCATAATAAAAATTCTGTAATAATCTTATAATTAAAGTAGATAGGTCTTCAACATTTCCAGAATAGCTTGCTTTCGGATGGCCTATGTATCTACCAAATTTGTCTATACTCATTTTAAGCTATTATTTGAGCCTCACGCAATTCTTCAATGATCGAATTGATTTCGTTCCTGTGACCGCTATGGCCTGCAAGTTGGGAAGCTACTAAGAGTCGCAGACGATCTACGAGTTCATTTGGATTATCCCAGTATATATAGTCTACAGGCTTTCTTGACACTTCCATAACCAAGTTATGTCCCAATCCCAATTTTGTGGGAGGTTTCTGTGCCCTAGCTGATTTTTTAGGCGTAGACGGTTCAACATTTAATTGCGATATAATTTTTTTATATTTCAGTGATGCATTTCCATCAATTTGACCATCATCTTTATAATGACGTTTATGAGCATTACTGTGTTTAACTATGGATAAGTAGGTTCTCAAGTCCTTTTCATTATAATCTAGAGGATGCTTTTTAAATAGCAATTCATATAAACCACGTGTTCCTTTGTATGTTGCATCCGCAATAATTACATCCGAATTTTCGAATGTTAAAACAGAATTTCCAATTTTAAATTGGTTAGTTTCTGGTTCAAACCTTGTTCCATATTTAAAGTCAAATTTGTTTTCCTTATCAGTCATCATTTCATTTAAGTATTCTCGAGGTAGCACGCCAAACTGTTCTAGATTTACTTCAGTTTCAAGAACGTCTGCAGAACTATCCAACCCATCAGAGTTTAAACTAGCATCCTGCATATTATCAACATCTTCAGTCAATGTAAATTTAGGCTGATCAGAAAGCTCTAATTTATCTTCATCATTAGAATTTAAGTAATCTTTTTCCTCTTGTTTAACTTCTTTCTTAATATATTTGGAATCGTTGCTGTTATTAAGTTTTGTTGCTATGTTATGAAGTCTTTTTGTAATGGGTAAAAATGCTTCCTCCCTGTTGAGTTCTCCAATTTTGAGAGCTTCTAATTTCCTTTTTACATCCTTTCTCTTGCTTATTAACCTTTTCTTTATTTCTATGTCAGTATTTTTCATCATTTTGGAGAATTCGTTACACAACTTGCGTATACTTGTTAGACAAAATAGTACAGCTCAGAAACAGCAGGTTTTGTTGTTTTATTTCAAAATACGCTGTCAGTCAAGTGTTCGTTCGATGTTTAAATCGATTTGTTCTTCTAAAGATATATATAGTGATCGAAACCTTTTCTATATCTTCCGCTGTTCAGTTCACAATCTTTGCTAATCACCAAAAATCCATATTTATCTTTCCAACATATTTTACACATATTCTTAAACTCGTCATATTTCATATCTGTAGTAACATGATCATCATACACATGTTTTAAATTCATATCATCTTGCTTGAAAAGAACTAAAACGTTTGCATTATCTCGTACCAAATGCTTGGGAATACGAGTGTACGTTTGACACAAATAGAATGAATCCACATCCTTATGTCTACCCATACTGAAATACTCTCGAATAACAGTTTGTTTGTCGCAAGCTACATCATCAAATATAAATAAGGAATTTCTTTTGGCTTCCGATGGACGTAAAATATTTTCACAATCTTTAAATGTGTAATAATTAATTTCTTTAATGGGTTTCAATAATTCTTCTAAATATAGATACTTTGGTTGAAATAGCGATTTGGAATACACGTAAACATTCTGAAATCGCAGCCCATTAGGATGCTCTATCAGACTAATCATAACATTTGTTTTCCCGCAGTTTGATGGTCCCACAACTATGCAACGAATTGATGCAGGTAATAACTGCCCATGACGTTTGAAACTTGCACATTTTTCATCATCATGATTATTAATTGGTAAAGTAAGAGTCTGCTTTATAACACGCATGACTTTTCTTAAACTGCTGTACAATGTAGATTGAGGTATATATATATATATACATCTCTCTATCATTGCCGCGTCCTTTCACTACCTCCCCAATCCCGCGTCCACATGAACTAATGGTGTATATACAATTTTAAACAAGGATAGAGAGTCACATATCACTGGAGAAAAGGAAAACCGCCAAAGATATTTCAAAATCTGTCAGATAACGGAAAGTTTACTATTCATGTAGTAAGACGTCCTTTTATGAGTAGGGTTTTAAGGCGTCCTCCGTATATTCCAGTTCACCGTCCACCTCTTTGAGCGTCCGATTGTATATTCAGTTTTACTTAATGGCGCAGCTGAACTCCGCGACGTTGCCATTTAAATATTCACCAGTTATTAAACTTAAGCTCATCGATTGGGTTAAGTAAAGTGAGAGGTTGAATCTTCAGCGCTTTCGAACGGATGATCGCTGGAGAAGCAAGAGAAAGATATGTAGGGATATGAATAATTGTTGGGGAAGCCGTCGAAGATTCTAATCCAGAATTCCAACGCAGGTAAGTATAAGTAACTTTTTTGTCTACTCCTCTGCGAAGTGGTGCCAATGATAGGACAATTGGAACTCGCAAAAGTTCTTCTTCTTTGAATAAAAACGAAAAATGTATTTTTTAAATGCTTTTTGCCACGCATTTTCTATTTCAGGTTTCTTAAATTTTTCCCGTAGGGTAAACCCAGTGCGTAATTTATTTAATGTGACTAATAATATGCAGGAGAAGATAAGAGTGTTAAAATAAATAAGAGGCGGGGAAGAGGTGGTGAAGAACATATTAATAGGAGGCCATTTCAATACAAGAACAGGTGAAAGAGGAGGAATGATGGCAACAGTTGACGAAGAGGAAGAAACAGCAAGGAAATCCAAGAAAAACATAAACAAAGACGAAAAGTTAGTGCTGGAATTAGTGGAAGAGGAAGGTTGGGGAATAATGAATGGAATGAACAGAGGAGATATGGAGGGAAAATTTATTATGTGTAAGGAAGAGGAACCTCTGTAACTGATTATGTCATTGGAAATATGGAAGCTTGGTAAAGATAGAGTCTGAAGGTGGGAGACAGCGTGGACTCGGACCACTGTCCGACAATTGCAGAATTAAAAGAAGAATGCAACATGACGAAATGAAAAAAATGAGATCAAGAGGAAAAAGCAGTGATAGGTTGGTCGGAGGAAGGATTAGAGGAGTACAAGAAGAACATCAGAGGAAAAGAAGTCAGAGAAGAAAATACAGATGAGATGGTGGAGGAGATAGAACAGATAATAAGGGGAGCACCAAGATGGAAAACTATCCAAAAGGATGTAAGGGGGGAGGAAGGATAAATAAGTGGAGGGACAGGGAGTGGGGAGATATAGAGAAGTAAGGAAAGCAATGAGATGTCGAAGAGGAGATGAGCCTGGAAGAGTAGGTATAGGTAGGTCAGAAAAAAATGCCTACAAGAACTTATGCCGAAAGAAAAGGAAGGGGCAAGTATCAAGCTATTGCAAAAAATAGGAAAAGTGAAGTCAGAAAAAGAAGTATGGAATATAATAAGTAGAGAGAGGAAACGAGGAAGAGAGATAGATGAAAGAATTACAATGGCTGATTGGAAGAGGCACTTTATAAAAGTACTGGGGGGCGGGAATCCAAGAAAAACATAAACAAAGACGAAAAGTTAGTGCTGGAATTAGTGGAAGAGGAAGGTTGGGGAATAATGAATGGAATGAACAGAGGAGGTATGGAGGGAAAACTTATTATGTGGGAGGAAGAGGAACCTCTGTAACTGATTATGTCATTAGAAACTGGAAGCTTGGTAAAGATAGTCTGAAGGTGGGGGACAGCGTGGACTCGGACCACTGTCCGACAATTGCAGAACTAAAAGAAGAATGCAACATGGCGAAAAGAAAAAAAATGAGATCAAGAGGAAAAAGCAGTGATAGGTTGGTCGGAGGAAGGATTAGAGGAGTACAAGAAGAACATCAGAGGAAAAGAAGTCAGAGAAG
The DNA here is from genome assembly GCA_963966045.1 of Xestobium rufovillosum. Classification (NCBI taxonomy): domain Eukaryota; kingdom Metazoa; phylum Arthropoda; class Insecta; order Coleoptera; family Ptinidae; genus Xestobium; species Xestobium rufovillosum. The sequence continues at coordinate 27,665,941 of OZ014495.1, forward strand.
AAAATACAGATGAGATGGTGAAGGAGATAGAACAGATAATAAGGGGAGCACCAAGATGGAAAACTATCCAAAAGGATGTAAGGGGGGAGGAAGGACAAATAATTGGAGGGACAGGGAGTGGGGAGATATAGAGAAGTAAGGAAAGCAATGAGATGTCGAAGAGGAGATGAGCCTGGAAGAGTATAGGTAGGTCAGAAAACTAGTTGTCAACGCATTGACAGAACAGCTTCCTAGCCACAGCCACAACCGAACTGGAGGGCGCGTTTGGCGCGCGCGCGCGCGCGCGCGCCTTTTCGTAATTTTTTTCTCAATTTTTTCCCTTATACAACCTATTACGATTTTCGCACATCGTGTAAAGCAAAATACCCTCTAGCCGATGCAATACAAAAATATATACGGTCTCATTGAAAAAAATGTTCTATGACATCATATCTCGGCTCAAAAGTGTTTAAAAAAAACCCGCCCCGTCAGTTTCCTATGAACCATCTCTGATATATGTATGCAAAAATTCAGCAAAATCTGTGGAGCCGTTTTCCCGTAAAAGTGCCAACAGACATACACACATACATACGGACGGAAATGTGCCACCTTGCCAAAAAGTCTTAGAATGACCTGAAACGTCCACATTTGATGAAAAAACACCATGGTCAAAAAAACGACTATCACAATAGCTACCTAGCTTAGACTAGGAAGCTAAAAATGCCTACAAGAACTTATACCGAAAGAAAAGGAAGGGGCAAGTATCAAGCTATTGCAAAAAATAGGAAAAGTGAAGTCAGAAAAAGAAGTATGGAATATAATAAGTAGAGAGAGGAAACGAGGAAGAGAGATAGATTAAAGAATTACAATGGGTGATTGGAAGAGGCACTTTATAAAAGTACTGGGGAGGGGGCGGAGGGGGAGAGAGAGAAAATTATGAGAATGACATGAACGAAGAAACAAGTAAAGAGGTACAAGTAGAGACAATAAACTGGAGGAAGTCGGAGACGTGGTAAACAGATTGAAAGAGCACAGAGTGGTTGAATCGAGAACTTTGACGTAAATTCACTATAAATTCTTAATAAGTTAACCTCACACGCCAAAATACAGTGACACAGTAATGAAACCCGACACGTGTTTCGCTGACAACGTCAGCATCCTTAGGAGTTGAAGATTAATCCTTACTGTCTTTTAGCGTGTGGGGTTAACTTATTAAGAATACATAAATTGAAATTAGGAAAAGCTGCAGGAGTGGACGAACTACAAAATGAAGTAAGGACACATGAAGTTGAGGAAACACTGGAGATGATAAGGAAGATATGCAGAGGAATATGGGAATGTGAAGGGAGGGACTGATACTGCCAATAAGAAAGAAAGGAGATGGGAGGGAAACGGCAGATTACGGAGGAGTGAGACTGACGCAAACATATACAAAAAATATGCGCCAGTACTGGCAAATATACTGGAAGAAAAGTTAGAGGAGAAGAAGGGCAATCAGGATTCAGGAAAGGGAGAGGGAGGTACGATTGAAAATATTTACGCACTGAATCATGTAATAGGGATAGAAACGAAAAGGAAGGGAGGGAAAATAATGACATACTTAGTGGATCTGACGGTAGCATTTGCCAAAATTAACAGGAAAAAAATTGTTGGAGAGAAAGAGAGTAATTAAGAGGGAATACAGGGCAAGAAACATATAGAGCAAGAAACATAGTAAGGGTGGGAAGATGGCTAAGTGAAGTATTTTGGACGGATAGATAGAGAAGTCAGAGAGGGGTGTCCCTTGAGCTCATATTTATTGAACATTTTGCTGTCATATTTAGAAGAGGTAATGAGGGGCAGGCGGGAGGAGTGATGATAGGGAAAAAGGAATATTAGGCACCAGCATATGCGGATGATATAGTCCTCTTGGCAAAGGAAGAGAAAGAACTCAATTAGATGCTGATAAGAATGGAATGTTTGGAGAGGAAAGAACTAGCATTGAACACGGAGAAGACTAAATTATGAGATTCAGGAAGAAGTCGCATAGAGAATTGGAAGTGGGAAGAGTTGGAAGAAATGAGAGTTTAAATACCTTGGATTCACCTTACAAAGTGGGCGACAAAAGAAGCATGTAAGAGATGTAGCAAGAAAGACAACAATAGCGATGAAACAGGTAGGTATGGGGATTGGGAAAGAGGAATGTTTGAGGGACTGGAAGAGAATAGTAAAGTGGATTGACGCATTAGTGAGGAGTGTAGGAATGTATGGAGCGGAAATTTGGGGGTGAGGAGAGAGGGAGAGAGAGAGAGAAAATAGAGTGGCTCCATGAGAAGTACATAAAGATCGACATCATCATAAGGTTCTCAGTCCGAAGACTGGTTGGACGCGTACCTCCATTCTTTTCTATCCTGAGCTAACCTACGCATTTCCCTAAAAGTAGAACATCCTGCATCCCTAACTATTTGAGAGCAGTCTAATCTAGGCCTACCCCTACCTCTTTTTATTCCTATCTCTGACTCTAGTATGTCACGAACTATTCCTTCGTGTCTTAGAAGGTGTCCTACCATCCTATCTCTCCTACTCTTTATTGTTTTCCATACCTTTCGCTTTTCCCCAACTCTTTCTAATACTTCCCTATTGCTAACCTTATCTATCCACGGTATCTTCATCATGCGTCTGTAGCACCACATTTCAAACGCTTCTACTCTTTTTCTATCCGCTTCTCCTATTGTCCAAGTTTCGCACCCGTATAATGCCGTACTCCATACATACGACGTTAAGAGTCTCTTCCTAGTCTCTATATTAACCGTTCTCGAGCATAACAGTTGTTTCTTTTTGTTAAACGCAACTCGGCCCTGCGCCATTCTTTGTTTTGTATCTTTAGTGCTCCTACCGTCTTGAGTTATTTTACTTCCTAAGTAGCAGAAATCCGCGACCTCCTCTATCTTCTCATTTCCAATTTGTATTTCCATTTTAGTTCTATTTTCACATCCCCTACATACCAAAATTTTAGTTTTCTTTTTATTGATTTTCATGCCGAAGCCCTGTGTCAAAACTGCTTCCATTTCATTCAGAGCCGCTCCTAATTCTTCTTTGCTAGATGCTAACACTGCTATATCATCCGCAAATCTGAGCATGTTAATAGTTTGGCCCTGTACATTGATCCCTGAGGCTGTTCTTTCCTTAACAATATTAATCGCATCTTCGATATATAAGTTGAAAACTAGAGGTGACAATACACATCCCTGTCTCACTCCCTTCCGGATATCTACTTCCCTTTGTTCCTGCTCACATTCTATAACTGCCTTTTGCTCTTTGTAGAGATTATGTATTATTCTTCTGTCCCTGTATTTCATCCCTACCTTTCTCAGCACTTCGAACATCTTCCCCCATTTTACGTTGTCGAAGGCTTTTTCTCAATCTACAAATCCTATATAGACGCTCTTTCTCTTTTCTATCGTTTTTTCTATAATTACTCGTAAAGCTAGAATGGCCTCGCGCGTTCCTCTATTTCGTCTAAATCCGAACTGATCTTCTCCTAATATTTCTTCCGCCTTTTTCTCCATCCTTCTTTGCACAATTCTAGTTAAAATTTTTGACGCATGGGAAGTTAAACTGATAGTTCTAAAATTTTCGCATCTATCCGCGCCTTTTCTTTTTGGCAAAGCTACTATGATGTTCCGTTTGTAATCTTCTGGAATCTCGCCTGTCAGGTATATGCGACTAACTAGTTTAAATAAACGATCTATTACCTCTTGACCTGCGCACTTTAAGATTTCTGCCTGCAAGCCATCTATACCTGGTGCTTTATTATTCCTTAAACTTTTTAGTGCTATCTCAAACTCTTCTCTCATTATAGGACTCCCTAGGTTATCCCCCTCTACACTGCTTTCGCTTTCTAATATATCTTGCACTTCCTGTCCCGCATATAAGTTTCCTAAATATTCTTTCCACCTATCTGCCTTCTCCCCACTTCCGATTAGGATATCTCCTGCCTCATTTCTAATGTTTTTGGTACTAGATCCAATTTCTCTAAAATTTCTCCTAATTATTTTATATGCTTCATCAGTCTTTCCTACTTCGAATTTATCTTCCACTTCTTTGCATTTATTATCGATCCATTGCTCTTTCGCTTTCCTACATTCCCGAATAATTTCCCACTTGATCGCCTTATATCTTTGTTTCCCTGTTTCATCTAACCTATTTTTATATTTTCGCCTTTCCTCTATTAGACTCACAATATGTTTTGTTATCCAGGGTTTCCTACTTTCATTCTGTTTATGACCCAAAATATCCCTAGCTGAGGAAACTAAACTATTTTTAATGCAATTCCATTCTGCCTCTATGTCCCTAACAATATTTCCACCCGTGCCCTTTAGTGCTTCGTTTGTCTTTTTCTCGAACTTATTGCGCATATCATCATCTTTTAGTTTCTCTGGGTCAAGATACCTTCTTCCGCTTCTTTTTTTCAAAATCTTAAATTTAAGATTGGCTTTCATAACGACTATGTTGTGATCACTATCTATATCTGCTCCTGGATAACTTCTACAATCCCTAACTTGATTTCTAAATCTTTGCCTAACGAGAATGTAATCTATTTGATATCTCCCTAAGTCTCCTGGCATCTTCCACGTATAGCATCTCCTAACATGATGGTGAAATAGAGTGTTCGCGACCGTTAAGTTATGTTTATCGCAGAACTCTATCAGTCTAACTCCCCTATCGTTCCTATTGCCTAATCCAAAGGGGCCAACTATTCCGCCCTCTCGCCCTGTGCCTACGACTGCATTGAAATCTCCTGTAATTATTAAATTTTCGTGCCCTCTCACAAAATCTAGCACATATTCAATATCACTATAAACTGCCTCTACGGCCTCATCACTGTAGTTAGAAGTGGGCATATATACCTGTATTATTACTGTTTTTACAGGTTTCGAATCTAACCTAACCATAACTACCCTGTCACTTTGCTGTAAGAAATTTTCTACACTCTGTCCTACTTTTTTCCGCATAACAATTCCTACTCCCGAATTTCCTCCTACAGATCCTGTGTGTATTACTCTAAAATCACCGCTCCAGAAGTCTCCAGTTTCTGGCCATCGCACTTCACTGATACCTACTACGTCTAATGCTAACCTATCCATCTCAATTTTCAAATTCTCTAACTTCCCTACTTGTTTCATGCTTCTAACATTCCACGCTCCGACTCATGAGATGTTACACTTATCATTTCTGATGACTCCCCCCGAAGCAGTCCCCGCCCGGAGATCCGAATGTGGGACTATTTTACCTCCGGAATATTTTACTCCAGAAGGTGCCATCATCATAAATTAAAGTACGCTGTACTAGGGATAAAATAATGTGGTGGTTTCCCGTTGCCTTCCACATCGCAGTAGTGTGTATCACAGTGCCATACCAACCCTCACGATCTCTGCCACTATGATTACTGAAAGAGCTGCTGCCCCCTTCCAGGGACTTGATTTAGTCTGGCTTCTCAAATAAAAACCCCTCCAATATGGTTAAACCTATGGTTCGGCTCTTTATATCATTGAAGCGCGCAAGCCATCCCACCCGTCCCAGTATTACTAGAACTGCGTCAAGGTACAAGTCCTTTGGGATAGATAAAGATCGACACTGGATTTAAATTGGATAACGACAGGGTACATGATAAGAGAGGAGACAAACAGAGATAAATTGAGAATCAGGGCAGGGACGAGAACAATGAAATACGAAGAAAAGTTAAGATGGGTGCTGTAACGAGTTAGCCAGGCAGTGTTAGGAAGAGGTACGGAAGAGAGGAAATGAAAGATCGAAATGGGAAGAGAAGCAAGAATATTTTTACCAGGAGAGAGGGTAGACATCAGCAGAAGTGGGGAACTTTAGAACATCAGGATGGAACATAGTGAGAGAGGTAGAGGAGAGAGACAGGCAAATACAAGAACAGGATAAAGAAGAGAAGACGATCAAGATACAACAATAAATACAATGAGATAAGAGCAGAGGGACTGCCAGGATATTAATTTACAAAGAAGCGGAAGGGAGGAGAGGATAATAAGGGTGGCGAGGTTTAGGCTGGGAAATGAGATGAGAACAAAGGAAGAATAGAAACTGTTTGGTTTGTTTGCATACAGCAACCGCATATCATGATTTCACTCTTATTAGAGCTCATCAGTATGGAGCAGCTATGTACAAACAAACCAAACCAGCATCTATTCTTAAATCCGAGCGGTAAGCGAGAGCCAACTCTTAATATATTACTATTCAAAGTCGAAGAGCAAAAATATAAAAATTCTACCCGGATTTGCTCCAACAACTATTTCCCGGGCAAATACCTCTACATGCATTGAATTTGCTCTGTAATTCAATGCCTGTCGGGGCACTTGCCCGGGAAATAATTGTTGGAGCAAATCCGGGTCGAATATCTATATAATGAGATGGGAGATGGAAGGTATTTGAAAAGCGAAGACAGAAGAATGTGTAGGGTATACGAGGCGGAGGAGACATGGGAACATGTGTTAGAGAGGTGCTGGTGGAGAGAGAACTCCGAAGAAGTGAGAGTGGAGATGATACTGGAGGAAAGCGGAGGGGAGAAGTGGATGGAATTGATACAGAGGGGAAGAAAGGAGATGGAGGGTGAATTACACATGAATGGGAGTTGAGATATGCTGAAATGAATTGTGAGAATAATTTTATTTTACTTTTATTTGTTCCATTTGTTTCTTTATTTTAAATTGTAATCCCAAATGGGAAGCAATAAATTCATTATTTAATATTAGATTTACATATTTCTGAAATTTAGTTGCGCGCGGCTGAGGCAAGATTATTAAAAGACTTTTTCCACCAGCTCCTCATAGACAGATGATAAAGAATAAAAACCCTGTTGCCACTCTCTTCGGTAGCAGTAACCACCACATCGTGAAAGTAAGTATATCGATCGGACGCAGAATACGCGGAAGCATAAATTATGTATATACGGAATCGTGTATATAGAAAAATTCCGCAGCGCCTCGCAGCGGAAATTTTGTGAACTTCATTATACTGATCAATTTTATTATACCGACAATTTGACGTCCATCTGATTTTGTTTCTACAGGCTGCTACCCCTCCCCGCCAACGTTTACTATGGGCAGGCAATCCTGCGTCCGTATATGGACGCAGAATTACGGTGGACGCAGGATTGCATGTAATTGCACAATATAGGGACGCACGATTGTAGGGAGAACAAATATATATATATATATATATATATATATATATATATATATATAAGTAGATAACTTCAAACTATAGTGCAGTACTGATATATGTATCGAACTGATGCTGTCTAAATGATAAAACACTGCAAAAAGTTAAAAAGCGACTCAAAGAAAAGCGAAAGGAAAGGTGGTGGCGGTTTACTAAATTCAGCGATAAATAAATTACCAATCGAACTTCATATACCCGGATATAAGTTTTGCGGACCTGGAACAAAACTAAGAGAAAGGCTGCTTCGAGGATATATTGGCGTTAATGGTCTGGATGAAGCTTGTAAGGCACACGATCTAGCTTATTCAAAAACTGAAAACTTATCAAATCGACATCAAGCAGATAAAATTTTAGCAGATGAAGCTGCAAGAAGGTTCTATTCCAACGAGTCGTCTTTGGGAGAGAAAGCTGCTGCATTGGGAGTGGTTGCAGCTATGAAAACGAAATTGAAATTAGGAATGGGTTGTAGTTCTAAGCGCACGAAAAAATCTAAACGCAAGATCAAAAAAACTGGTGGAGCTCTGAAGTTTACAGACGTAACTAAAAAAGCAACTGCTGCATTAAGAAACGGTAAATACGCCGGTATAAGTGATGCAATAAAAATTGCTGTAAAAGCAGTGAAGACTGCAAAACAAAGGAAAAGGATTAAGCCAAAGCGCATTATACCATTGCCGAGAATTGGCGGCTTCTTGCCGTTAATACCGATATTTGCGGGATTAAGCGCTCTCGGAGCACTTAGCGGTGGTGCGGCTGGAATCGCAAAAGCTGTTAATGATGCAAAATCTGCAAAAGACAAATTGAATGAAAGTCTTCGTCATAACAAAATGATGGAATCTATAGCGATGGGAAAAGGACTGTATCTGAAACCATATAAAAAAGGATTGGGTCTTTTTTTAAACTCTCCATCTCAACCAAAAAAACTACCAATAAAATTGCCTAAACGTGCTCTAACAAATTTAGACTTGGAGAAATATATTAAAAAGCTGAATATCAAATATTTCCGCGGTGTATTTATGCGAAATAATTTGCCTCGTAAAGTTCGCATGAAAGAATGTGGTATTATTAATCTGGATGATGAGAAAGGATCTGGTACGCACTGGACAGCTTACAAGAAGCATGCGAGTACTGCAACATATTTCGATAGTTATGGTAATCTGAAGCCACCTACAGAACTTATACAATATTTAAATGGTCGTGGTGACTGCAAAATTCATTACAATCACGAAACTTTTCAATCATTCGATACAGTAAATTGTGGACATTTGTGCTTAAAATTTTTGTATAATTAGATTAAGACGAGGAAACTTTCTCATTACGTAATTAACAAGTGTTAGAAACATGTCCTTTACATTTACTTTGACTGGAAATACTTCTATTTTAACTGCAAACTTGTACCCACCAATTAATTTAAACGAAGAAAATGTGGCGTACGCTTTGGGATTGATAAACTTTGAAGCATACAATTCGTTCCCGAATATAGAAACTGGCTGCAACAAGTTTTATTATGGTCAACATGGTGATTATATTGAAATACCAGAAGGATCTTACGAAGTTAACGATATTAATGAGTTTTTACAAACATCTTTTAAAAAACTTGACAAAGTTATAGAAGCTGATACTTCTAATTTGGGAGAGCTAAACGATGTGTCGGATCCTACTAAAAACTTTTATTCTATTTACAGTAATAAAAAAAGAAAGCCTCCAGTAATTTTGAACATTCGTGCAAATAATAATACTCTGAGAAGTGAAATTAAATGCAACTACGAAATTGATTTCACAAAGAAAGATTCGATTGCATGGTTATTGGGGTTCGAATCGCGCAAACTTCAACCAGATAAACGACATGTATCGGATTCTCCAGTAAACATAGTAAAAGTTAGCGCAATATGTGTAGAATGTAATTTGGTAGGAGGATCATATGTCAACAATCGACAAGTACACATCATACACGAATTCTTTCCATCAGTGCCAGCAGGATTCAAAATAACCGAAACCCCTAAAAGTGTAATTTATTTACCAATCAACACAAACCAGATAAACGAAATTACAGTTAAAATACTGGATCAAAACGGGCAGTTGATCAATTTCAGAGGTGAAGTGATAACGGTAAGACTTCATTTGAAAAGGATTCAGAATGGGAATCCGCTATGATAATTGGAAGAGACGTCGAACTGGTGGTGGTCATATAAATACACTCAACAGAAAACATACAGCCAGTTTTTCCAATACTTTGGTTCAACTAACACCAGCAAGTCGAGCTTTTCTCACATCGCTAGGATTAAAGATAAAACAAGCGAAAAATAGGAAAATTCAAAAAGCTGTGGATTAGAGTAAAAGTGGCTTGCAAATCAAATTTTTGCAAATTTATTATTCGCTGCACTATTAGAAAGACCAGTAATGAACAGTGAAATTTTAAACGTAAGCGATAGAGCTGTATTCGACAACGCTATAGTTAATGCAGAGAAACATACACATCAACCATATGCAGCTACATCGCTTCAAAATAATGATGAAATTCGAATCCCCATCCAACAACAGGATGCGTATACGCTACCTTGGGGTAGTTCTTTATACATCGACGGTTGAAGGAACAGTTTCGAAAACTGCGCGTTTTATAAATAATGGTGTATTATTCTTATTCGATGAAATAAGATATGAAATGGGCGGATCTGTGGTAGATCGCGTAAGGAATCCTGGTTTAACTTCAACAATGAAGGGCTACGTTTCATACAACGCAAATGAGAGCGTGCGATTGCAAAACGCCGGGTGGTTCCCGATGCAAAATTCTACAACTGTCGACAGCAACGGGAATTTTAATGTCAGCATTCCGCTTAGGATGTTCCTAGGATTTTGCGAGGACTTTAAGAAAATTGTTTTAAATGTGCGGCAAGAACTGATATTAATACGAAGTAATTCGGATATCAATGCTGTGGTTAACGAAAACCAGGATGAAACAACGAAAGTAACCTTACTGAAAGTGTTATGGAAAGTACCCCACATAGCCGTAGCAGACGCTCAGAGATTGAAGCTCATAACCTATATGTCAAAAAATGTAGAATTAGAAGTAGCATTTAGAGGATGGGAACTGCACGAGTATCCACTATTGCAGGAAACTCAACGCCACACCTGGGCAGTGAAAACTACAAATCAGCAGGAAAAGCCACGTTATATTTTAGTGGGGCTTCAAAGAGACAGAAAAAATAAGATATTCAGAGACTGTAGCAAGTTCGATCATTGCAAGTTAACTAACATCAAGCTGTATTTGAATTCAGAAACCTATCCCTATGACAATCTTAATTTGAATTTCGATGCCAACTTATTTGCTACGCTGTACGAAATGTATGTGCAGTTTCAAGAGTCATATTATGAGAGGGAATGCGAACCTCTTTTCACACCTATACATTTCCGCAACTCTGCACCTCTAGCAGTCATAGACTGTTCTCGACAGAACGAGATCTTGAAATCTGGTGCGGTCGATATTCGTTTAGAATTCGAAACGAGTGCAAATATTCCTGCAAACACAGCTTGTTATTGTCTTATATTGCACGATCGTTTAATCAAATACAATCCGTTAACGAACGCAGTGAGAGCTCTATAAATTATGTACATCGTAGACGTTCAAGGATTTCAGTACAGGAAATCAGAATTCTTGTGCAGAGAAATTGCAGTGTATGATGTAGTCAAGGGTTCGCTCTGGCATTACATGGTTTCCATGCCAATAGAATATTACTGTCTTTCAGAAAAGGTGCGAAATCAGATGGAATGGTTGACTCAAAATATCCACGGGTTGTCCTGGACGTCCCACGATGAAAATATACCTATTATTAATCACAAAGAAGTGTCTAGATTTTTTAACAGCAAAATTGAAACAAATCGAATAATTTTAGTGAAAGGTTTAGAAAAACAGATTTGGCTTCAAAAAATGTTGATTAATTCCAATAATGTAATTGACATGCAATCGATGAACTGTCCTAATTTAAGCACGTTAAAATCTATATACAGGGTGAGTCATTAAGGCGAAATCGGCCGATAACAAGAGTACAGTTCACAATGGAAGAAACTTTTTCAAACAAAAGTTTTTCAAAAATAAGTGCTTAATGAGATAAAAATATTTTCAAATATGGCGGACTTCCGATTATACCGGAAATGGATACTAACTATGTTATATTAAATGGAACACCCTGTATTCGTTTGCATTTTTGGATTTAGCATGAAAAATAAATGTCAGTTTGTTAATCAAACATTGGGTCTCAGTCGAACCGCTATGGAGTTTTTTAATTTTTTTTGAAAATTTTGACGTTTGCAGTAGTTGGCGCCATTTTGAATATCTTCGAAACGAAAGCACTTAGAGGAATGCGGTTTCGACAGTTCGTCTCTGGAAGTAACAGCCTATTAGACACAAGTATAACATGGAATCATAACTTTTTAATTAAATGAAATTTTTCCATGCCAATATTTACTAATTCAAACAGGAATAACTCTTTTTTTTTAAATGGAATGCTACATTGGTTCTCACCTCATAAGACGCAAAATTAAATTTCCTTTCTGACAATGTATGGTTGTTGGCATCTGTCACCAGCAGTTTTTAAGAAATTTGCGTTTTTCTGGAAATTTTAAATAATATCGTGTTATTGCGTTAACAATAGTTGGCGTTCAGCGATTTTGTTTTGTTTTGCCAACGAAATGTCATTTCTATTAAATTATTGTTAAGAGTGCAATTTGAGTTCAATTAGTGAGAGTATTGATTTCAATTTTAATAAATATCACAATTAAGAAAACTGAAAATGTACACTCAAGAAGAATTAATTGCTATGGTGTATTCCTTGGGTGAAGCAGAAGGGAATTCGTTACTTGCCTCAAGAATGTATGCGCAACGTTTTCCCGAGCATAGACATCCGAATGTAACGGCATTCGCAAAATTAAAAGAGAGGTTTGAACGAACTGGTTGTGTGGGATACGAGAAGAAAGAACGTGTAAAATCAGTGACACATGAGGAAAATCAAGTTTTAGTAGCTGCTACTGTTGTCCGAGATCCTCATTTAAGTACCAGAGAAATTAGTCGCGAGTTAGAAATAAGCCAAACTTCTGTATCTCGAATACTGCGCAAAAATAAATTTCACCCGTACCACGTTCAGTTGGTTCAGGAACTAGATCAAAATGACTTCAACAATCGGTTGCAGTTTTGTGAGTGGGCTTTAGGTAAACTTCAGGAGCGAAATGACTTTTTTGATCATGTTCTCTTTACGGACGAAGCTTCGTTTCATAAGAACGGTTTTGCTTCAAGATACAACTGCCATTATTACAGTACTGACAATCCCCATTGGATAAGGCCATTGGATCATCAACATAGGTGGTCTTTGAATGTATGGGGTGGCATAATTGGACGACATGTAATTGGACCACATTTTTTCGATGGAAATTTGAACGGTAATAGCTACCTACAATTTTTACAAAACGATTTGCCAGAAATGTTAGACAATTTACCACTTGCTGCAATACAACAGATGTGGTATCAACAAGATGGAGCGCCTGCACATTACGGGAGGGATGTAAGGGAGCACTTGACTGCAGCATTTCCAAACACATGGATAGGAAGAGGAGGTCCGACACCTTGGCCAGCGCGATCTCCAGACCTAACAAAACTTGACTTTTTCTTGTGGGGGTACGTAAAGCAGTTAGTTTACAGGGAACCTCCAACTACTCGAGAAAATATGATGGAACGAGTTCGCGATGCATTTCAAAGTATCAATGAAGATATGTTGATAAATGTGAACAATTCTTTGTTGAAACGATTGCGTGTTTGTTATCGGGAGGATGGCGGTTATGTCGAACATTTAATCTAATTACATTAATTTATTTTTGTTGCTGTTATTATCTAATGATCTTTGAAGTTTTGGAAATAGTATAGAAGATTTGGAACGAACATTTTGTAAGACAAAACAAAACAATATCGCCAAACGTCAACCATTGTTAATGCATAAACATGATATTATTCAAAATTTCCAGAAAAACGCAAATTTCTTAAAAACTGCTGGTGACAGATGCCAACAACCATACATCATCAGAAAGGAAATTTAATTTTGCGTCTTATGAGGTGAGAATCAATGTAGCATTCCATTAAAAAAAAAAGAGTTATTCCTGTTTGAATTAGTAAATATTGGCATGGATAAATTTCATTTGATTAAAAAGTTATGATTCCATGTTATACTTGTGTGTGATAGGCCGTTACTTCCAGAGACGAACTGTCGAAACCGCATTCCTCTAAGTGCTTTCGTTTCCAAGATATTCAAAATGGCGCCAACTACTGCAAACGTCAAAATTTTCAAAAAAAATTAAAAAACTCCATAGCGGTTCGACTGAGACCCAATGTTTGATTAACAAACTGACATTTATTTTTCATGAGAAATCCAAAAATGCAAACGAATATAGGGTGTTCCATTTAAAATAACACAGTTAGTGTCCATTTCCGGTATAACCGGAAGTCCGCCATATTTGAAAATATTTTTATCTCATTAAGCACTTATTTTTCAAAAACTTTTATTTGAAAAAGTTTCTCCCATTTTGAACTGTACTCTTGTTATAGGCCGATTTCGCCTTAGTGACTCACCCTGTATATAAAAGAAAGTCGTTTTAGTTACACTATTTATAACTCAAGAACGGCTGAACCGATTTGGCTGAAAATTGGTGTGGAGGTAGCTTAGAACCAGGAGACGGACATAGGATACTTTTTATCCCGTTTCCCGAAATCGACATTTTCGACAGTTTCACAACAAAATATTACAATTTTAAACTGACAACTTGAAATTAATTACTAACTTGATAATTTTGGTCATTGTACATAAATACACGTATCCATAGTTACGCAGAGGAACGTAACGTTTTTTTAGGTAACGCTCGATTTTATAAATTTTATTTGTCAAATCTGACAGTTGATAAGTGTCATATCAAGCCCACGCCTCGCACAAAACAAAAAAAATATGTTGATCCGATCGCTACCAAACTTCACAGGAACACTCGCTGGGCTAATCTGAAGATGAACTTACAGTAGGTGCCGCGCATGTCGTACCGGGACCGGGCAGCAAATAATTTATAAAGTGAAAATGCAAACGTCAAACGGCATATGCCATTCGCAGTTTATCAAGTTTCAAACGATTTTACCACAATTATTTCTTCAGAGGCAGCAACGCGCCGGGTACCAGCTATAGGTAATAAACATAATCGTAAGTAAATTTTTTGCAATTGTAATTTATTTTCAAGAATAAAACATCCGAAAATTGATTTTTATACGTGTAAGTATTAGTACAATATTAATTAAATTTGTTTGCATAGCTCTCTTACTTTCCAAGATTCGATAAAAATTTAGCATTAGATCGAAATCAGTTCCCGATCGTGCGTTACCTGTAAAATTCTAATAATACCTGAGACGAGTGAGACGCATGATGACCTTTTCACGCACTAGAAAAGGATGGATATCCCTTCGCGTAGCGGGTTGCATAAAATATAAGTTAACCAATTCATTCCACTGCATGGAACATTTTATAAATAAGCTTCAATGTTCAAGAGAGAATGTATTCTTATTGCACAAATGGTATGTAAATGAATACAAATATTAATAAATAAAAAAACAAAAAATGTTTCAAATTGTTTTATTTGCTAGCATAGTTTCTAATTTAAACAGTTTAATAATAATGACAAAGTAATCTTATAATCTTCCAATGTGGTAGAGGGCCATACAGCAGAATCCGGTCCACAGCGCCAACCCAGAGGACTCTCACCTTCCTCGCCCTTTCGAATATTTTGCTTCAACCATTTGACAATATTGCAGTGTCGTTTGTTCGTGGCAGGCGTGAAATTAAATGCAAAAGATTTAGTCTTGAGTACAACAATAAAATTTTCGAGCAACTTTGCATTTGCCTTGTAAGCTAATTCACAAACAACTTCATCAACACATTGAAGAGAACTTGTGTGATTTTTAACGAAATTTTCTAACTCGTATGAAGTGTTATTACATTGAAAGTTTTCATTATATTTTTCACCGGACAATATTTCAAATAGGTAAATTTTATGAAAATTATTGAAGTTAAAATTATGTTTATGCAAAATGTAATTTAAACTTTGAAAATTAAGACTGCGACATCCATCACGCAAACAAGCTTCCATTACCTCACAAACGCGCTTGTCCATACTCCTTCTTTTATCAAGCAGCAAACAAATGATATTTTTGTCCGTCACGAATTCGTTTGTTGCAGCCAGGTAAATGGCTTTGTCCGGCACAACAATGTTAATTTTATTTAATATTTTATTCACCATTAAATGTTTATGAAACTCTGAACGCCCAGTAATGGAAAGCGTTAAAAATTGTTCGTGAATGCGAATTACTGCTTGATACAAGCGCGCTTTCATCTGAGCGTGAAGTGGAACCGACATCTTAAACTCGAACTGTGTTCGAGAAGTATAATTCGCTATTTATATACAAAATGCAGAGAACATAATGGAAGTTTTATTGCATCATCGGTATGTGGCAGAGAATCCCCACGGTTTCGTATCAGTTGTGAAATAACTTAAAATTCGTTTATCGTCGTAAGGACACTTTAAAATTGAAAAGGGAATCTTTATAGTCATCAATCGAAATTTCTCTCATTGTTGATTTTGTGGAACCTTTCGATTTTTTATTCACGGAAATACCATCCATTTCTTGAACAGCGTACGCATACATTTTTGCACGCAAACCAACAAATTCCAACATTATGTTGCCGTTGTTCTCATCCTTCATTAACCCAGGAATCTTTTTGTTTTTTAACTGGATGCCGAAAGGATTGTCAGTTTTATAGTCGGAAGTGTCGAACATATTACTGTCGCGTTTCATAATTTCATAAATATCTAAATCCGAGAATTCGTATATGAGACTGTCCGTGTCGGTGTACAGAAGCTTCGTTCTGTCGCTCAATTCCTTTAATACGTACCCGTAATGGAAACCGTAAACAAACGTTTTAGATATGTCTAAAATACTGCAGCCTACATAAATGGGTTTATTCATGCAAATTTCTAACTTATTCATTTCAATAATAACCAAGTCTTCATCAAAAATTGTGCGACTGTGAAAATTTGGTCTAGAAATATAGTCCCTGGCACCGAAGCGTCCTTCCCATCTTGTAACTAAATGCACAGTTTTGTGTTTTCTAACATTCTCCATGCATTTGCCGAAAACAGCATTAATCATGAGTTTATAAAAATTTTTATCGAAGTCATTTTTAGATTTTTGTCTCATTTCGGTGTTCAAGTCAATATACTTTTTTAACCAAGGACTCTGCTTAAACCTAAGAGCTCTATTGATGCAAGTTAACTTTAGCCCATATTTAATATATTGCTTCAGGTTCCTGTAGTGAATAATATAATTCTTTTTTGAATACAGCGTTAAGAGCAGTTTTTTTTGTTTGGAATCCGATTCGCTTACAGGCGGGACCATATGTTCGGGGGCTAGAGGTAAATCGCTATGGAGTTCGTGCAAGTGGGAAGGATATTCAAAATTGCAATCTAAAATGTAACCAACATCAGACTCATCTGGAGTGTCTAAGATATTTAGACCTGTTTGATCGATTTCCTCTTTCTCGAGAAACTCGAATTCTTCATAAGACATGGCGGCTCCATATAGATTATTAACATCGAAATACATTAAGAAAGTGGATGGTTCGTGAGGATTGAAACTCTCCATGTACTTATTGTTAGCTGCGGCATATCTGTTGGAGCACTGAGCCACCCCCACCCCGCCTCGAATTCCTCTTTCAATAAACATTATTCGGTCAACATCGGTGAGAAGTTCCAAACGTATGTCGGTGGTCTTTAACATGGCATCGAATGCTAAGCCTGGGGCGGTATAATAATGAAGAGGATCTAACGCATATGTTTGCAAACACGTTCGACGAAAATTTTCGAAAATATCTGATAGAAGAAGAACATCAGTCTTTAAATATAAGTCTGAATATTGCCCCAAAGTTTGAATGTTAAATGTTTGCCAAATATTACAAGCATGCAGGTAGTCGCTTTCAGAAACTGCCTCATCATACAAGATGCTGTAAAATGATTGCTTTTCAGGAAGTTTTTCATCTTCGAGTTTTTCCCAACAGTCTAAGTAGTCGTAAGGAAAAATTCCTTTCCGCGTCAACATTTTAAATTCTCAGCATCGAATCCAGATTTCGAAGCGTTGCTTCGTGATCTGGAGTTGATGACTCCGCCTCCGCCTCCGCCTCCGTCTCTACCTCTGGCTGCTGTTGCCGCCGCTGCTGCTGCTGTTCCGGAGATCTTTATTGATCTCATATCCGAAGCCGAAGACTTTGAAGAGACTCCGGCAGCACCTCCAGTGACGGCACCACCTGCAGGACCACCACCGCCGCAAGCAGGACCTTCCGCGCCTCGGCCGGGAGGCAAAAATATGAAGATGCTGTTCGAGCTGGCGAAAAAGCGAGAACAGCAGAGGCAGCAGCAGTCTCGTAAGGTAAAACCATAAAAGATCTGTTGTACTCTTGGCTTCGTTATTAACACACTTACGTATTTTTACAGACAAGTGTACTATCCCCCCAGAAAGTCCTTCAGGAATTTCTAAACAAATTCCTGGGTATGAGAGATCTGCTGCTTGGGAGGAAGGCTCAGAAACAGAGGCTGGTGGGGGAGAGGATGGCGAGGCGAGATCGCCTGCGCGAGAAGCTTCGGGAGGAGGAGAGGCTCCTACAAGCAGCGATTGAAGACCTCGCCAGGGATGAGGAAGAGTTGGTGGTAATAAATAAAACTTTAGACAAACTGAAAATTTAGTGCGGGTGTGTTTAGTTTAAGTTAGATGTAAGTTACATGTAATCTATAAGTTTAAGTTGTACATTTATTTTCAGTTTCTAAATATATATCATAACATAATAATTTCTTTCACTTCATCAACACTTCTAAAACCTGAACAATTTCAGCAATGTGCGAACCAGACAAAAAGCGCAGCAAACGTCTGCCATCAAACAAACAAACAAACAAACAAACAAACAAACAAACAAACAAACAAACAAACAAACAAACAAAAAGATACATTTTTTAAGTTACAACAACCAATAAAACTTAAAACAATAAAAGCGAAAAAATGTTTTTATGTTCCAGCTTGTAACTAATAGAACTTAGAAAAGGATAAATAAAAGTGAACCAAATAAGCCTTAGTCTTAGAACGAGCAGAAATCTTTAAAGTTCCAACTTGAAACTAATAAAGATTTTATCTGCACTGAAAGTAGTCTTTATAGGTTTAAAGCTTTGAGGTTTGCTTTCCGAATTTTAAGTTTCAGCTGGAAACAAATACAACTTTTATCTGCGCTGAAAGTAGTTTCTATATTTGTTAAAACTTTGGTGTTCGCTTTTTCGAATCTACAAATAATATTGTTCGTTTTTCGTATAAACATATATCTACTACAGAACCACGCTAACATAGTCTTTAAACACGTTGAAATAAGATTACTTTCTCTTAGTTTTTTCTCCACTTTCAAGGAATGTAGTAAAAAAATACATTAGTATGTTCATCTATTTATTTATTGAATGGATTTACAATTTTAAGCTTGCATTCAAATTATATAACATAATTCTTTCCTTAAGCACAGGTTCCAAAATCAATGAAGTTTTACGAATCCTTTCCAAAAATCGTTCACGATCTCTTGCATAAGGAATGTAGTAAACAATACATTAGTATGTTCATCTATTTATTTATTGAATGAATTTACAATTTTAAGCTTGCATTCAAATTATATAACATAATTCTTTCCCTAAGCACAGGTTCCAAAATCAATGAAGTTTTACGAATCCTTTCCAAAAATCGTTCACGATCTCTTGCATACATTTCCCATGATCCTTTTCTGCTTGGATCTCTTGCATCCACATAGTGTATTTGGATATTGTAATTGAAACGAACAGTTTTTTTCATTCTTCCTGCGCTCTGTTGGTTGGTTATTTGCAAGTAAGACTGCTTGTCAAATTTTTGGAAAGACGTTATTTATTTCTAAATCTTTTTATGTTTCTTCGAGTTTTCATTGTTATGGGTTGGATCCAAATTAATACGGCTGAATTTTTTTCTCACTTCGTATACGACTAATTCTTGAGCAAGCTTTCTAAGTGATTTGAGAAAAGATTCAAGTCTTACTTCTAATTCTTCTTGTTTGTTCATTATAATAAATTATTCTTTGTTTTCTTCTTCTTCAAATTCTATATTCACTGTGCTGCCCACGATACCTTTTTGAATCAAGTAAATCTTTTTTACCTTCTTTTTTATTTGCTCGTTGAAATCTCTTATATGATCATCGGTAAACAGGCTGTGGAATCTCAGCGGAAGAATTGTTCGATTCTGACCCAAGTCTGCCACTACGCGCTCGCCATATTTGGTGCTGAGTGTACTGAAACTTTCCACTTCGTATTTTTTATTTTCTTCTAGATCTTGAGCATTTAAATAAGGTTTAATGTACGATTGTTCGTTAAACTTTTGGAGTATGGACATTTTTGCGTTGTTCACTCACGATTATATAAATGATATTGAGCACTACACAGTTCGTATTTAAGTAATTCGATCTCCCCCACTTACCGAAAGATGCAATATGATATCTTTGACTTTCAAACAACCTACAGTGTCATGTTCACATAGGTAATGCAATGCAATGCAAAGGAATCATATTACATTATACGTTCCTAATCCTGCAAGTTTTCTATTACAACGAATTATGCAACTTGATATAATCCTTAACCTTCAAATAACCTACGGTTTCAGTTTGCATACCATATAAAATTACATTCGCAACATAACGCTTGAAATTTTATATTGCTGTATCGAATTACAGGTTCTACTTTTGTTTGCAATACAGCGCTTTCTTAAAAATATGCAGCCGATTCTAGACCTGACTCTCTGAACATGCTGCTACACAGCGTTTATTTCTAACTCTAGGTCATTGACTTGACCTTGAACATGATACCTACTATCATATTACATCAAGTCATTGACCCCTTGAATATTATAATGCTGCAATATTTGTGTAGTAATTTAACCCATCTAAAGCCATGTTATTTTTTGAAATACAGCGATTTGGTCCAGAAACGACCGTATATGTCTACTCTCATGGTGCGTCACGTTCCGGTTTTAGGCAAGCGGAGCGTGATCAATCAACCCCCCCCCCAAACTTGTCGTGTTTCCGTGGTCCATTTCGAAGTTACACGAAATTTCGTTTTGTACTAGACTTCCTTGTGGAAAACTCCGGCTTGCCGCTGGCCACGATTTTCCGTGTTATTTTTCTGTTAATTTTGGGCACTGCTACCTTTTACGGGCGCGGGTCAGTCCCCATACGTCTTGCGAGTATTTCCCGGTTGTTTACCCGCCCAGCACCCCAATTTCACTCCCGGTCCCAAAACCATCTCTATTTTTTTCTGACTCAAAAACTATTTCATCCTCAGATTTTTCTCTCTTAATCTGTTCTATACGTGCCGTACTTTTGTCGAAATCGATGATACTTATTGCTTATTCCTGACAAGCACGTATGTTTTTGCTTAGTGAAAAGGGGTCTCATTTAAAATTAAGTAGTACCTACCTATTTAAAGTTCTAGTACCGCTCACCGCTCCACAGAGTTCGTTTGTTAGTAAATCTCCCACTATGCGTTATCCATTGTTTACTTTATATCATTGGTTCAGCTAATGAAAAAATTAAATTCAAATTGGGCGCTTCTGTCTTTTGTTCTGTGAATGTTCGAACAAATGACGCACAACACTCAAGATTAATAATATAATAATACAACACGAATGGAAATTGTGTTGTACAGTTCAGCGGGTTTAATGGGCGTTTTTTTCAAAAAATGATGAATCAGTTTTATGAAGCAAGCACTTCTCATTGCATTAATAACATGCCTTGGGAAGAAACCCGCAAATACGAAACGAATGAAGTTGAAACTGAATGTTACAATGATGTGCTATTCGTCGAAACGCTCAAAATTAAAGAAGCTGAGGTATGTTTGTTAGAACAACTCTCTATTTCTATCAGAGCTTGCACATTTTTAAAACTCATGACTTCCTGTTGTTGTGTAGTAGTAGGTAACTGTTACCAGTTCCAAATTAATTGTAATTTTAATATTTATGACGAACAGGATGTCTTCCCATAGCTGAATCACTTGATTTTTATACCCTTGTTAAAAGCAACCTTCTCTGTCCTCTGTGGCCTGTGCACTTGGTGACGAGCATTCCTGTCCATTCTTTGACTTTTGTAGCTATCTGATAGGGTTAGGGATCTCGAAAGAAATCGTGGAATTATTCATTCAGTTTTGGCCAGTACTGTACTTTAACTGATTATACAGGATGTTTCTAAAATACGTGGACAGATTCCTGTACTAATAACTGATGGAAATCAGATGCTCGCATCCTAGGGACATCAAACTACTAACTCTGAGATACCTACCTACTTCCAAAATCACCAACGGTGTTCACAACCAACGATATACTTAAATGAAAGTATAACGTATATACAATAACCGATGTATGAATTACTCTTTATTTTGCTTCCCTTTTTATTATTATTAGCGCTTCTCTAAATTTTTTGCTGGATCGTGAAATTATTGTTAGATCGATTGCATATGCCACTATCTGCAGTTATTTTCTTATTACCTATGTGTCCTATTCCATATACTTACCGTGCTATATTTTCCATACTGATGTTGAATATCACTGTCGACAGTGCATCTCCTTGCCATACTTCTGTATTAGTTTTAAAGTCCCTTGTAACCCTTGGTGCGAGTTTCACTTAGTGCTATCTGCATTAGTCTGATATCTTTAGTGGCATGTTAAGTTGTCGCATATCCCGGAGCAGTTTTCTTTTAATTTTACTAAATGCTTTCTTAGAAGTCGGTAAACAGGAAGTGCATTTGTGTCTTGTGTTCATGACTTCTATTATTTGCTTCAAGAATGTGAACCGCATCGATAGTGGATCTTCCTTGTTGAAATCCTTACTGGTAGTCTCCTATTATTCGATCTGTGTATTTCCTCAGTCTTTTTTTGTAGCTCTAAGCTGAAATGATTTCTATTTCCCTACTTTTCCGCTCTTCCGACATCTTGATTCCATACCTTTTTCTTCATGTGGTGAATTCGCCTATTGAGCTCCTTTCTCCCATACTTCGGTAATTCCCCATCAATCGCATGTCCCATCGCATTCTGTTTCTTATTTGTTTAAGGGCAGTAGGACATTCTTGATTCTTCGTATGTAATTTTTTCATTTTCTTACCTCTTGATGATAATTATATGTATATCTTATCGTCTTCATTTAAAACATTGCTAAAATACTTTTCCCATATTGTCCTCTGAAATACTTTTCCCATATTGTACTTATATCCTTGTTCATTTTTTTATGTCTTAAGTAAGCCCGATCCATCACTGCACTCTTAATGCGTACAAAGTACAGTTGTTCGATAAGTATTAATTGTATTAACTTGATCCGGTCAATTGCTATGATGCAATTAATATAATTATTATTGCTATCATACAATTGATATAATAATTAATCAATCAAGACACGGTTAATGCATTTAAAAATAACATTACATTGATGTAAACTGTTCTAGCCTCCTGTCAATTATCACTAATAATAAAGTGCTCAAAAATGGATTAACCTTGCACAAATAAAGCCGCTTCCATATTAATAAAAAATTAAGTTGTGGGTTGAATGCAGAATTCGGTGCAAATTTTTTTGCCGCAAATCCTGAGTTGTTGCTACATAAAAGTTTGTATTGTGTGTCTGTGGCAGGTCTGTGCAATTATTACATTGGAAAATATTCGATAAATTTGATTAATCAATCCTTTGACGAATCGACAGTTTGATTAACCGATTATTTGATTAATTGCTTATTCGACATTTCGATTGTTTGTTTAACCTAATAATCAAATTATAGGCGTTGGTCCATATATTATTGTGTTCTTGGCAGAAAATGAAAAAAAGATGCGTGGCGTCGAACAGCGTTTATCATCTGGAGTATTACATCGTGTGTTGAAATTAAAACTGAAGTCATCATAATAATAATAATAATTTATTTAGATAGCATACAATTGTTAGTACAATTCACAAGAAGACATGAATATACAAATGATGCCTACAACTGTACTAACATTAGCAACAACACAAGGCGAGCTTGTCAAACAAAACATCGCAACACATTATATGTACAAAATTTAACCCTAATAAGAACATCAATTCAATTTACTTTACTCAAAATATAATTCTTCATTTACATTTTAAATAGACATACCTTTTTTAGTTCTCTAATATTTTGTGGAAGTTTATTATACTCCGTAATGCCTAAACAAAATATAGACCTTCTCCCTTTTTTTCGATTTAGCTAATCGAGAATGAAAGTCATTACATTGTCTTGTAGAATATTTGTGGACATCTGAATTTAAAACTAAGTTGTCTGATAAGTATGTGGGAAGAATACCTAGCTTCATCTTGTGAATGAACATCATAGCACTATAATGTATCCTGTCCTCGACCGACATCCATCCCAACACCCTCAACATGCCATCAACACTAGTATATCTGTCACAACATAGTACGGAACGCATTGCCCTGTTTTGCAACTTTTGGAGCTGATCAATTCCAGATTTATAACACATAAACCATACAGTACTGCAATAGTCCAAATATGGTGTGACGTGCACAAATGGCGCAACGCCACAAATGAGGATCCGGCCGCGACTGAGCTCTAAGCAGAAGATGGGAGTGGGCAATTAAACAGTAAAGGGCGCCAAGAAGTTGATGCCTGATCCTCTTGGAAATAAGACAAAATCCAGCAGCCACAACTTCTAAAAGCTGCTGGTACGTAACAGGGCAAACACAAAAAAAAATAAAACAAATTGTCAAACAGTAATGCCAGCATATAATATTGAAAATGAGAATAATCATACAAAAGAAAGTTGTAAATTCAATAGCTATTAAAGATTTAAAAAAAATAATGTTAATAACCAAACTGCGGGAAATCTAGACGCCCGGTACTAGCGTTGCGCCGAAAAAAAAAAGGAAAATCCAAATAGGCGCAGATGACACGGTAAATTCACTACACGGTAGGAGCTCCGCACGCGCAGCGCACCGACGGGTCAATCGCACGCACTCTACTTACAAACGCAAATAGACGCAAACGGCAGTATCGATTGTTGCAAAATCCCGTTACACAAAAAAAATATAGATAAGTAGGTACTATACGTCAAAATTAAATGTATCTATGGCAAAAAAAACCTAAGCAAAATTTCGCAAATCAATCAACTCTTATCTAAATGACTTGAAACTATGTAATAATGAAAAAAATAACAAAAATATTAGGAAAATACTGGCAAAATGATCTAAGTATAAATGAAAATTTTAAACAAAAACTATACCGGAATTATGACAAATTAAATTTAATACTATAAGTGACAAAATTAGCGATGTCCAAAAATAAACAGGTGACCACAACACGTCGTGGCCGGGCAACTACATGAAAACTAGCCGAACAGAGACGGTTCTAGAAACGGACTAGCGACGCGTGAACACAAAAACAATACAAATACAAGGTGGTCACAAAAAGCTGTGCCAGGCGCTACGTAAAAACCAGCCGTTGGACGCGATGATCCAGACGGACAGGCGACAAAATAATCAAAATTGATCTGACCTTACTAGGACGATGAATTGATGTTAAATTCAGGGGAGAGCTTCGCCTAGGTTGCGAGCGGCTCCAAAACACGTGTGAATTGCCAGGTGTACGGCTTCCTGGTGTTTAGCGGGGTGGTCGGTACACCAAATAATTATACCCCAAAAAAAACCCTAAAATGCCGAAAAGACAAATTAGAAAAAGAAGGGAAAGTAAAGAAGATGAAATTACAAATTTATAAAGCATTAAACAAATGAAAGAGCAATAGGAAAAGAAGAAACGAAAATTTGCTTACCACGTGGGGTTTTTTTCCAACAAATCCGGCTGAACTTCTGCGTGAATCAAAAATCCCAATCAAGGATAGACTTCCAACAAAACCAAAAACGCTTCTAACGGAAAATCTATACTGAACAGTGCTCGAAGAAAAATCCCAAAAATGGCAATGCAAAACTCAGCAACTAATAATCTTCGAAACACCCATTCACACTCAAGGCCAGCATGGAAGTGAGAATTTTAAAGCGGAAATTGCAAATTTTTGAAAAAACGCGCAATGAAGAAAGCAACAGGACCTAAAATTTCCAAAATACCCCAGACTTTCAAATCTACCTGAGGCGTCGCAAGATGTGGGAAAATGGATAGAAGGAGGAAGGAAAACAAGACAAAGAAGACTAAAGAAGATGTGCGAATACAAAAGAAATGAAGAAACTGATGAGAAAACCCTTAAAGCAACCTCACGAGTAGAAAGAAAGAAAATAAGACGTAAAACATCAAAAGATTAGATAGGGGTACAAAATAAATGACTACGCCACTGTTCTAAGAGTGCTATACAACCGGCTCGAACGAACTTTACATATTTTGAACCTAACCTCAAAAATCTGACAGACCGGCCGTCAACAAAAGAAATCGTGGCACTCAAACAAATATACCACAAGATACTGAGAATCATACTAGAATTTTTAGAAGATACACTCAAGAGACGGTAAAATCGAAAATGAGCAAAATTAATAACTGACCCAACTGATTTCCTACGATGGAACTAAAGTACGAGAATGAAGGCACAAAAATCGACAAGATCGCAACTCCTACAGGTAAGTGAGATAAACCTACTTCAAACTAACAAACTAATAAGGATCATGCAAACCCAGGCTGAATGTACACAACAATATTCATTCTCAACGGCAGAAATAATGATCGAAAGCAAGAACGGAGGACAAACATGAAAACCAACGAAAATGCGAGCGAAAGGGTTTAAAATATAATCAAATTTAAGTCAGAAACAAGCTGTGAGTACTAATATTACAATAAAGAGTATAAGTATATTTCTTCTTTTAATTTTAGAGTGACATTTTCTTTGTAAGTTTCGCTACAAAATTGAAACGCAACAATGGTAATACCAAGGTATTATATAATAGTACCTTAGTACTAGTTGACAACGTACGACTAAGTCTACACAGTATTCCAACCCGTCTACCCATTTTTTTAGCTACATAATCAATATTGCACTTAAAGTTAATTGCTGATCTATCCATATTCCAAGATACTTAAATTTATCAACTCTTGAATTATTTAATTATCAATTTTAAGTTTAATTTGCATTTTATCAAAGCATTCAAAATCCGACTTTTTCCCAATAATCATACATACATTTCGTTTTTTCAGCATTCAACTTAAGTTTGTTTTCTTTCAGCCATTCACTAAGAAACAGAAGATCACAGTTCATCAAAGTTATCATCTCACCAACATCATTACCACAAATAAACAACAACGTGTCATCAGCAAACAATCTGACTTCACTATAAATAATACAGTTAACAATATTGTTAATATAAATTATAAATAGTAAGGGTCCCAAAACACTCCCTTGTGGCACTCCCGCATCATTACTCAACCATTCTGACACATATGGCCCTACCTTAGTCGCCTGTTTCCTTGAGTCAAGGTAGCTGCGCACCCAATCCAACACAACACCATTGATTTTATAGCCCTCTAGTTTTTTTAACAAAACTGCACGGTTAACAGGTTCAAAAGCACGTTTTAGATCTATAAACACTGCCAGTATTAAGTTGCCCCTGTATAACTCCGACTTCCATTTAGAGATAACACATTGCACCACAGTCTCACATGAACGTTTACCCGGAAATCCTGATTGTTCGTCAATAAGAATGTCTGAATTGGTCACATGTTCCAACAACTCTCGATGCACAATCTTTTCAAGCAGCTTTTCACAATATGGCAACAGGTTGATGGGTCCGAACTCTTCACATTTCTTAGCATTCGGTACTTTAGCTATAGGAATTACAGTTGATCTCTTCAGCATACTAGGGAAAGTCCCCTTACTCAGACTCAAATTCACAAAATTCTACAAAGGATAACCTATGATATCGAATAAGGATTTCACCAGTTTACTATCTAATTCATCTGGACTTCTTTTAGGTTTTGTATTCAAAATTTCATTTTTCAATTCTGCTAAGTATATGCCGAAATTCCCCAAACTGGTGCACTGTTTCACAGTTGATGGCATTTACCTCAACATCATTACATTTAATACTGGCTGTGATACTTCGTATACTCTCCACGTAGTATGTATTTAACTTGTTAGCAATTGTTTGTGCATCATCAATTATATCACTTCCATTATCATCTAAAATTTGTTTAATTTCATTGTTCCCATTTTGCTTTCCAAGCAGGTCTTAAGGGTCTTCCACATTTTGTAATTATCATGTTTACATTGTACTATTTTCTTCTCATAATAAAGTTTTTGATGCTTACGTATAGTGCTGGTAAGATCATAATTATATAATAGTGCAAGCTAAGTATTTATACAGGTTACATTAATGTAGTACATATCTACAAATATACACACGAAAGGAATTTCGCAGCATTAGCTTCTTTACTACGAGTTCCAGTTAACTAAAGTAGGCCAACAATATTCCGGTGTCATAGAGCTGCCACAGGAGCTCCCTTGGAGTGATTAACGATAAATCGGTCTGGAAATCTAATTCGACTGCCTTATCGGGTCTTCAGCGGCGTGGCTGTTTTGAAGACGTCAGTGGGTCGTGAACATAGAACGGTTCTTTATTTCCAGGGGATGTGCTGGCGTCATTAGTGTCTTTTAGGACGTATGCAGGCATAAGACGGTCAATGGAAATGGTCACGTCTTTTCCTTCGTAGGGTCGTTGCAGCGGTGTTCGTACGGCGTCGCGGTGGAGGAACACATAGTCTGCTGTTGCAATGTCTCTAAAAATGAAAGCTTTTACATTATTTGTATATCTTGTCCCCGGAGTAGGACGCAGGGCATTGAAATGGCGTCTGAGGTCCTTGATGTACTCGGTGGGGTTGCTGGAGCTTAGAGCTTTGCGGCATTGGGAGTAAAACGACGATAGAAGTTTATCATTTCCAGGAATTGCCTAAGTTGCTTCACTGTTTTCGTGGGTCTGTGAGGAAGTCCTGTGGGTCAAGTAATTTCTGGGAGCTTAAGCAGAAGATGATGCTGAGTCGAGGTTCCAGAAACAGTTGAGGTGGGTAAGTACAAAGACTTGTAGAGGGGATTTAGCTATTTACGTTTAGGGCTGAAGCAGGAATAGTACTCAGTCTAAGCGTTTGTGAGTGGAAAAGGCAAAACAAAACAGTCGACCAGTTGTGTAGTAAACAGGTTTTGCCGCGGAAACAGAATTATGTGGAACATTCGCCTAGAGCGCTTTACGGGCATTAGGCAACTTCTCATATAATAACTTGGGCCATAAGTATGAACAGGTGTCATTTGCTGCCTGAAGGAGGTAGCTCGTCTTGATGCGGGATGAACGAAAGATGTTTCGCGGAGTGTCCCTATCGAAGACGAAGAGGCGGCAGGACTTCTTCTTGACCATGTCACCGGCTGCCATTACGGGTGATTGGCCTGTGCGTTTCCCGAATGTTGGAAATTGCACGGGGGACGATACTGCTTAGCGTTGGTACCGAAGGTACGGTAGTACCAACAAACCCTAAATCACGTCGGAGTCACCAGTTATGGGCGTTGGTCTATATATTATTGTGTTCTTGGCGGAAAATGAAGAAAAGATGCGTGGTGTCGAACAGCGTTTATTATTTGGGGTATTGAATTTAAAACTGAAGTCATTATATAATAGTGCAAACTAAGTATTTATACAGGTTACTTTAATATAGTACATATTATCTACAAATATACACACGAAAGGAATTTCACAGCATTGGCTTATTTACTACGAATTCCAATTAGGGAGTGCCTCCGTAGCCGGCGCCGGCCTTACATATAATTGCAGGCGCGCTTCTATTTGGGATCGAAAAAGACTGATACAACACATTTTAAACAGACCCCTTAACTGCCCTCTCGCACCAGACACACGCATTTTTTTGCAAAAAAGATCATGTAAAAATGCGAGAGAAACAACTAACCTATATGGGAGCCGATCCCACCCAGTCCGAGCGTACCAAACTACCAGTTCTATGCGATACCTACCTACCTACCATCGCTGCTGGATGCGTTACAACTTACAAGGTACTTAAACGCCCTATTATTAATTCGTAAACTGGCACGGCCGTCCGAAGTTATGGAAACCGGCTCCGGCAACAATACACCTATAAAACTAGCCGGCGCCGGTTACGGAGGCACTACCTTCCAATTAACTAAAGTAGGCCAACAATATTCTGGTGGCGTAGAGCTGCCACAAAATAATCAATTATTATTTAATTAATCGGTGTTTACCTTTTAAATGGTTTTTCAAATTTGTTCTATCTCGCTTTTGTTAGAGATAATATCTTTTGCTGTTAGAATTTTCTTTTTTTAGGAAGTAATTCCATGCCTCACTTCTTTCACGTTTGAATTTACCATTGCGAACTTCTAGCTCAGATCCGAGCGGGACTTTTCAAATCAAATACTTTGAAAAATTTACCTCTGTACTGATTTATTAAGTAATTAATGATACTGGATCGTTTGAACAACTACTCCTCGAGCAAATACCCCGTCGGGCATAGAATTATATAACTAAATCCAAATTCTCTGAACTACGAGATATCATAGAATGCTACTAGCTGGTATTGGAACATTAATAATGTACCTACATACGTACATACAGGTAAAATCACCTTACTTTTTATGCACGTCACAAAATGTAACGATTGAGAGTCGCCTTATGTAAAATGACAAGTCATATCAATTGAATGTGCTAAAAAAGAATAAAGACATATTTGAATGTCTAAACACAACACTATTTTGTTGCATGATTGCCGCTTAATTTGTTGACGTTTCCCGGTTGACTTGACAGCTGATATTCTGAAAGCGTCAAGTTTCGTTAACTTTTGTTGTTTATGGTGTTTTAAACCCTCGTTTTCTTTGTTCATCAACTTTTGCGGTAAAAATCTGTTCTTTTGAGTATTAAAATAGTGCTCCTGGTTATTTATTATCGGTGTTATTATTGTTATTGTTGGTATAATGCCCAAGTTCTTAAACAGTCAGTGTAAGGAGCTTGTAGCGTCCCTTATCAACTATTTTGAAAGAGAATTGGAAAATAATGCACCCTTATTACCATTGAATTCAGTTAGAGAGGTAAATTGAATTTTAATATTTTGGAATTGAATATCATAAACTCTTGTGGCAACAGTGGTGATATGAAGCCTGTGACGTGCATAAAAAGTAAGATGATTTTAACTATACATATGTTCATGTGTTACTGAAACTTGGGATGTTTCCGCACATGCCATCAAAGTTTTCATGCTGTAGAAGAAAGCGGTGCATGCTGTGGAGGGTGCGAGAAACCATCGTTACTGCAGGCTGATATTGCATACTTGCACTTCCTGGTATACTCATAATTCGCCAGATTATAGATATTTATAAAAGCATCAGCAGATTGCTGTTTCGCAGTAATAAAGTATATGAGCACAAACCAGGGTGTATGCACTTATTTATAAATAATACTGTGGGTGTTCCATTTTTCACGGCACATATTAGTAATTCGATTTGCTATTCATAAATTGTATTCCACAATGAATAAAAATGTTAAAAATGTTGGACTTAAATTACTGGCAAGTTCTCATACTCAGACGTACTGAGGCCGACCCTGGCGCATGCTGTTTGAGTTGCCAGGCGCAAATACATCCAGATGCCGGCAGGAGAGATAAAATATTTATTCCCCCAGGAAATACATATGAATTTTGTACGTATGCTCCATCCAGGACATATGTCACTATGAAGTAAAAACCGCGTCTGCGTTTATATGAGTGGTGTAGAGTTATTCAGTCATTTTGTGTTTATGTTTTGTATTTTAATAATAATGTAACGTACCTATTTCGACTTAACACAATTTTATTTACAGTGATTAATGTACAAATATTTACATAAAATTTAAAATTAACAATAAGCAGCAAAATTAAAAGCCACAAACAAACAACAATAAGCAAACAATTAACTAACCGGGTTAGTTAATCAATACAACAACAGTACAAGTCCACAGTTCAAACTTCTCTACAAACACTTTTATATACAACAGTCAATACCAAAGACTTGGAGAATGGAACCAGCTTTCTTAATGCAACAGCTTATTTTGTTGTGAAGCCTACACGTTTGTAAGTCAGTGGGTCGTGGGTATCGTTGTTTGTTATTATTTTCCTCAAACACATTGGCTTGCTGTTTCAGGGATCATCTAGTAAAAGAAATCACGAACAATAGGGATACTCATTGTTATACTAAAAAGATCAATATGACATGAGCAATAATGACATTTCACATCCCCTTATATGCCTACAAGGTTTAATTACATTATTTTTCTAGATAGATAATGTATAATCAACTTCTTGCAGTTGTGGACCTCACGGTCGCGTACCTTTTTATGCATAGTAAATAAATAAATTGTCTTCATATAAAGTGGACTGTAAACTTTAATTATATGAACTAAAAAACAACAAAAAAACACTTAAAACAAGACTTAAACTGAAGAAAACTATTATATTAGCAACGGTTCGCTATGAGTGTCAGAACAAGACTGGTTAATATTGTAAACGTAAACTCTATACTGAATACACAGGATAAGGGTCGTAAAACGACCGGCACCCCTCCGCCCACATTGGGCTTTTCACAAGATGCCATAAATACCAATGGCATGACAAAGTAAAACTGAACAGATAATGCAAAAATTCATGCATGCTTATGAACTTAACCTCAAACGAAATGAAATGTTGGATGACCGCTAATACAACTTCCTACAGGCTTACTAATACACTTATCTTCACGTCCTTTTATAATATAAAATGTTAAAACTATTATCACAGTATTTTGCACTATCCATCATAAAAACAAACAACAACTGTGTGACGGCAGACGGGACTCACCTGACAAAACCCTATTTAAAATGTGAAAATAAAAAATATATTAAATGAAACGTCAGGATGACACCAGCCAGGTGAATTTCATCTGTGCACAATGAGAACAAAAAAAACTTCCTTACCTTTGTTGGACCTTGGTCTATGATCAACAGAACCATGGACCAATGATGTTGCCTTAGTTGTATCTTATTTCTCCTTTAGGTGGGATGTGATAATTTGCGGTTTAACCCAATCAAATGCATTAACCCTGCACACCAATTTATTCCTCTATAAGCATAGGTTTACCACAATATTCCATTAACACTTGTGCCACATGTTTTTATATTATTTTCCTTATAAAGATTGTGCAACTTATGAACTAGAATTTCCCTTAAGTTCACTATCCTTTAACCAATTCCCTAGCCTATCACTATTTGCTCTACTGGCACATTTGACATAAATATAACAGTACATAAATATATAAACAATGCATATACGATTATTCAAATAAATTCCGCTTACCCATGTTACAATATTAACCCAATAAATTAGTCTGATGTGAGAAGGAGAGGAGGAAATGTTTCCCACCGTTCATCGCATCATCCACCATGTCTCGCGAATTTAGATCACCTTTAAATTTAGCACCGTTGTTCTGTGAGTAACCGAACACTCTACTTTTACAAGCACCTCTGTTTGTAATGCTAAATTTACTTCTGCGACCACCGTAATCACTTTTACGGAATGTTCCGATTTTACTTTGTTTAAACCCCAATGGGGAAAACCCGCAAATTTTGAAAATGATCCTATTGAATAGTTTACTATCCAAAACAAATTCCGCAATTTTCGTTTTTTATATTTGAGAGCTATTTTCTTCATAATTAAGTACGAAATGAGCATCACACTTGAAACGCAATATTTGAATGACGCTGTGACGTACGTGGCCTACAAATTAGGTAGGGATTTTAACATGCGCAAACCGATCCGTTAACACCTTGAGCCCCCGCTCATTCTTCGACTCCGCCCCACTTTATTCAGAGAGACGCGTTATATCACGGCGCAACGGATAGGCCTCCTACGTCACAGAAAGCGCGCGTTTTAGCCCTCCCGCTTATGCTGCTTTTCTAGTTGCATGTTTTTCTTTTAGCACGGCACATAATCAAAATTTTTACGTGGTACGCGATACATATTCTATTTGTGCTTGATATTACAGTACTAAAAGTTATAAATTCGATTAAGCGGGTCTTCCCCATTAATTTCACTCTGCCCGTTACTTGAATTTAGAACCTTTCAAACTACTGACTTTTCCACCGGAATAATTCTAAATTCTCAATTTGTCCGGGGCTCCTTGCCCCGGCACGCAGCCGTCATTTGTACTTCCTAATACCTCGACCGCTAAACCTGACTTCTAATGTTCAAATCCTTATTTTCCCTTGTTTTTCCCTCTTTATATACCCTTGCATGACACTGACGTCTTGGAAAACAGGCGTGCTTTTCCCTGATGCGCTTAACAACCGTTTCCATGGAAAACATGGCTGTTTGCTTTCCCGGATAGGCGGAGACCTAGTGTCATGGTAATCCTGATTACTTGCTTATTTCCGATAGGCTGGAAATCCGGTTACCATGGGAAACAGAATACCGTCATTTCCCCCTGACACTTGTGATTTATTTATTTGTTTGTGCAATTTTCTAAGTGTTTTCATGACAATAGTCCTTAAATGAATTCGATTAACCTTACTGACTCCAGGTGCTTGCTATTATCCTTTTAGTCCTAATGATATAGCTTTGACGCCTATTTGGCGGCTTCTAACCCGCTTTCAGATGACATTTATTAGTATTTAATACCCTATTTATTCTAGCGATCGCGTGCTGTCGCCCACTTTAGCTAATTGACACACGCAAAGATGATCCAACAATTTGTATTAGTCATGCTTCCTTAAACTCTGAATTTTACAATATATCTCAATGTTAAGCAATTTGAAACTTTTAATTTCTAGACCGTAAGTTTTTGAAGTCAAATTTAAAGTGGCCCCGTTACAACTGACCAGACGAATGTTCCCCGATATTCCGTTTCCGTAGCAGTACCAGTTTACTACACAACTGGTCAGCTGCTTTGTTTTGCTTTTTCCACAAACGCTTAGACTGTGTATCCCGAATGCTTCAGTCGTAAATGTAAATAGTCAAATCCTGTCTCCAAGTTTTTGGTAAATACTGCTTAAAATGCCCCAGTATACACTACTAGAAAAACAAGTTGCGCCCACACTGTCAGCAAATTGTTTTACGGCGTGAACCATTAACACTTGACACGTGAAATCACTTTAAATTATCACCTTTGGATTCTATCACATACATCTTTTTAATGTCGCTTCAAGAACTAAAACTCAAAATTTGACCTCTTACTTGTCCTTATACCATCGGAAGAAAAGTTCGAGAAATGGAAAGCTTGGAGAAATAGAATGAGTCTGGAATAGTTCCTTCCAATTCGATTCATAAGTAAGCAAGGTCAAAGTTATAAAAACAGCTGCGGCTTGTTTACAAAACAGCGTTGACTTATACTCACGCGATCACTTGTGCATCGCCTTTGGGGCCGCACTCGTTACAATAATAATGAGGTAGATCATAATAATTCTGTATACCCACCTATATAATAATTTTGATTTGGTGGTATCTACCGACAATTTTATAGCATATAATTTTCAAGTATTTAAACTCGCCATGAATATGCACTGCCACATTACATTTACCTAAATGTCGTAATTTTTTAACTACTGATCTTGCAAAAGATTCTAATTTATATTTTTTGGAAATTATACTTACAGGGTGTCCCAGCGAAAACTTTCACCTCAAATAATTCAGCAGTACATAATTTTTTCTAAAATTGCTGAAACATGTAAACTTCATTTTCGAAGGGGACATGTTCTTGTCATAAATCTACTCACTTTGGGCTAAGCAGCTACGCGGGATAGCAACCCCCTCAAATAACAATAGGGGTCGAGTAGTACATCATTTTAAAGGTATTTCGATTCTCTTTACAATGGTACCAAACTTTTTGAATTTTTATAAATACCTAATAATAATAATAATTCGTTTTGAAAACCTCCAGTCGAATGATTTAACAGAAAATAATTAAATAAGTGAAGTTGCCACGGAAACAACTTGTCAATAATTAATAATCAAAATTGAACATGAAAGGACAAAATTAAAGAGGACTACTAAATAACTATTTAAAAATTTATAAACCAGAATTCAAAATATTTACCTAACACATTAACGGAATACCTAACACTAATTTAATAATTATTCAAAATGTGCACCATTTACAGCTACACAATGGTAAAGTCGATTTTCAAATTCATTGCGCACTTTGTGAAACACTGTTCTGTCAGCTTCCAGCCTTTGCATTCGTTTTGAATTCGTTGACGAAGATCCTGAATGTTGGCTACAGCAGTTTTATACACAAGCGATTTAAGATGCCCCCATAGAATGAAGTTGAGGGGTTAACTTTGGCCCTTGTATGTTAAATTTTGGTCATTAATTATTGAAAAGTTGTTTCCATGACAACCTGACTTATTTAATTATATCTTTTGCTGAATTATTCGATTTAAGAACTTGGAAAGATAACAAATTTTATTATTATTTATTATTATCTAAAATTCAAAAATCTTTGTGCCGTTGAAAAGAGAATTGAAATAGCTTTAAAATGATGTGCTACTCGACCACTATTGTCATTTAAGATATTTGAGGGGGTTGCTAACCCGCGTAGGTGGTAGGCACAAAGTGAGTGGATTTATGGCAAGGATATGTCCCCCTCGAAAATAAAGTTGACGTGTGTCAGCATTTTTAGTAAAAATTACATACGGCTGAGGTATTTGAGGTGAAAGTTTTCACTGGGACACTGTATATTAATTTACATTTTCGTTTTTAATCAGGCAACAGCTTTACAAAGTATCGATGCACAAAATGAGAATTTGGAAGCTAAAAATCTGCAAATAGACTTCCAGAAAAAATTGATATCAAAATTCAAAAAAGAGATACTAGAAGATGATGAACACAAAGACTGCCTTGAACATAACAGACAACAGTTAAGAAAGAATATTACAGACTTTCGAACAATGTCTAAAGAATTATCAGATTTTCATCATGAAATCAACGATGTGTTAAATACTTGTGAGCAGGATATGAAATCTTTTGAGGAAATTCTAATTGATGAAGTAGAATTACATTCTCAAGAAGATAAGTACGAAGGAACTGTTCTGGAAATTGAACAAAAAAAGCTAGAAATGATGGAAAAAATTCACAACCTTACAGCCATTCATAATCATGATATAATTCAAAAGAACAAGGAATTAAAAGAGAATAAAGAAATGTACCGGAAATATGTGAACTTCGAAAATGAAACATTACAACTGAAACTCGAAATAGCAGAGTTAAATTCTAAACACGTCCAGTTGCAAGAAAGAAAAGAGTGTTTGGATAACGAAAAGAAACTTCATCTGATAAAAACAATTGAATTTATGGAAAAATTTAGAGCCACTCTTGACCAACAAAATATTAAGTAAGTTTCAGCTTTAAGGTTATATTACATGCCCTTTTGCATATCGATACCCTAGTTCTAACATGTCGTATCCCACAATTTTTCAAAAATGAGATCTTTGGCGCCAGCTGTTATTTAAGTCGGTATCTCTCTAGTAATAAAATATCATAAGCCACAAACAATTTTAAATAGCTGATTTAAAGCAAAACGAATAAGGCGTATCAGCATCAGCTGATATTTTAAATTCTAATACATCGTATCCCGCATTTGTTCAAAGCATTGCAATGCCAACACTACTTGTGAGTGCCGTGCTGGTTTATTAGAGCAAGTTTTATGAAACGCAGTTGCTGTATAGATGAAAACTAAACAATGTAAGTATCAATACTGTCCATTAAGCAGATAAATATTGTTAAATTAACATTTATTTGAGACTTAGTGCCTTCTTGCATCATAAAAATATTTCATTCACTTAAGACTTATTGGAATTTATGAACCCGATGTGGGTTACGACATATTAGAATTTCAATTTTTTATTTATTTCAGGTCAAGCAGGAGTAAAAGATTGATCGCATTAGCCAAAAATATTCTGGAAAATTCAGAAAAACCTACAGATAATAATCAAATCGAAAATGTCCAAGATATCGAATTTGATATTTCTAAACTAGAATTTGTTTTTGGGGGGAATGCTTGTTTAAATGTCGCCCCGACCAATTATTCCTCAGATGTTGCATCGACAGAGTATTATGAAGGTTTGCAAAATGTTTTTTGCAACGTAGCAGAGGCCAATAACGTTCTGCAACATTTGGAAAATGGTTCAGGTGAGTCGGATTCTCTTTGAAATAGGTATACTCATAAAAAACGATCGCGTTTTTAACAGAAATTGGAAATGTTGGAAATTCAGAAAATGAATCAAACCTTGTGGTAACACTGGTGATAGATAAAAATTAAGACATTAACCCAGATAATTTATCAACAGAAAATTTAGAAAATGAACCCACTGTTTTAGTCGAAATCGAAAATTTACAAAATTCAGGAAACGAATCTAATTACTTTGTTATAGTAGATAAACACAAAGACGTCGATTCAGATTTTACAGGATCAACAAAATATTTAGAAAACTACAATGTAAATGACCCGGATATTTTAGCAGAAGTAGAAAATTCGCAAAACCCAGAAAACGGACCAGATTTTGTTGTGACAGATAAAAATATCGAAATTGAGTCAGATATCGAATTAACAATGCAACAAACAGAGGAAAATTTAGATAACGATCCGGACTTTACACTTACTGACCATGACATACAGGCAGCAGATTATAACGAAATCGCCGAATCGGCCGAACCAGAGGAAATAAGTAGTAAGAAAGGAAGAAAACGTTTTCCCAATCCCGAGGATTGGGGGAAAAATATTACTAAGAAAAGGAGAATGCTCGGGGAAGCGTATTTAGGGTACACACGAAAAGAAGGCATTGTAAAGCACGATACTCCAAGAAATAAAAGACTAATGGGTCCAAAATGTGAATCTGCTTTTTGTAAAGAAACTTCAAACAGATTCTGTCACTTATTTACAGATCCTCTTCGACAAATTATATTCGATAAATTTTGGAACATGACCTGGGAACAAAAACGATTGTATGTCATACACATGGTTACCTATGAACCCAAGCAAAGGAGCTACACGGCGGGTACTTCTAGAAGAAGCGGAACATTTAGGTATTACTTTAAAACTGAAGATGGAAAACATCAAGTTTGTAAAAGACTGTTTCTGGCAACTCTCGGATTAAATGAGAAGATGGTACTTAATTGGGTTAATGAAGGTAAATATGGATTGAATAGCAAACAAGAAGACAAAAATAAAGAAAAACATGAAAAGAGAAGAACCTCTGGCGCTGCCTTAGAACTTGAAAGAAGAAAAGAGTTCTTAGTTCGATTTCTACAAAATCAACCTAAAATGGAGAGCCACTATTGCCGCCAAAGAACAGCCAAATTATACCTAGAGCAGGACTTCAAGACTAAACAAGAAGTTTACGAAATCTACAAGAAAATATGTTTAGAGGAAAATGAGGCGACATTGTCATATTTTTCGTTCGACCAGAAATTTGATGAATTAAACTTGGCTCTATTTAAGCCAAGAAAAGATCAGTGCGATCTTTGCTTTGCATACAAAATGAAACAGATAGATGATGCAACTTACGAAGCACACCGTTTAGCCAAAGATCAAGCAAGAAACGAAAAGGATTTAGACAAAATTAAAGCCGAACAAAATCTAACCTACTGCTTCACAATGGATGTTCAAGCGGTGAAATTATGTCCCAAGCTGCAAGCAAGTTCCTTGTATTACAAAACAAAATTGCAAGTACATAATTTTACAGTTTATAATTTGGCCACTAATGACAGCAAAAATTTTCTATGGACTGAGGTGGCAGGAGAACTTTGTGCTTCCGTATTTGCAACTTGCATCGCAAAACATCTAGATACAATTTTGCAAACAGGCCTCAAGCCTGTGATTATTTATTCTGATAGATAAGAATGTTATACTTTCAAATGTACTGTCCCTTCTAGCTACCAAGTTCAATATAGACATTGAACAGAACTTCTTAGAAAAGGGACATACAAATATGGAGTGTGATAGTACACATAGTCTTATAGAAAGACGCTTAAAAGGAAGGGATATATATCTTCCCACTGATTACATAGAAATAATAAAACATGCAAGAAAAAAACCAAAGCCTTTGGAAGTAGAGTACTTGGACCATAGTTATTTTATAAACTATGATGACAGTAATTGCATGCGATATAGTTCTATACGTCCTGGCAAGGTTAAAGATGATTTGAAAGTGACAGATATTAAATGCTTGAAATATATGCCAAATGGAGAAATAATGTATAAAACTAAGTATAATGAACCATACATATCACTCCCTCAAAGAAAAAAAGTTGTTGATTTGAATTATATCCCTAAGCCATTGTACTCCCAAAAACTAAAGATAAAAAAAGCAAATGGCTTCATCTGCAAGAGCTAAAGAAGGTTTTACCTTCAGACACTCATTTCTACTATGACTCATTACAATATGATGAAAAGCCGGAAAAAAGACCTACTGAATCTGCTGGAAGTGCTAACAACCGTACTGATTCTGAACCCTCTAACAAATCAAGAAACAAACGTCAATCCAGCGGGGGTAAACGCTAAACCATCAATGTTAAAAAATTAAACACGTTATAGCAATATAAATTTCATTTTTATATTTTTTTGTATTTGTTCATTTTTATCTAAGTTCAGTTCTTTGTTCTAATCTAAGTAAAATGCTAAACCATCAATGTTAAAAAATTAAACACGTTATAGCAATATAAATTTCATTTTTATATTTTTTTGTATTTGTTCATTTTTATCTAAGTTCAGTTCTTTGTTCTAATCTAGGTTTTTCTGTAATAAATATAAAATATTGTTAAAAAATGCAATTTAGTGTTTTTGGGCAGTATTATTTCACTGGAAAATTGGTCTTATCCCACAAAAAAATAAACCATGATTAGGTCTTATCCACAATGATAATGACGATATGTCGTATCTAACAACGATCGGACTCAACAATAGGGCGTAACCAACCTGGTAATTAGATAGCTTTTAAGAAATATATAAAATCGTTATATTTCAACTTATCCTCGAGTTTATAAAGAACACTTTAACAATAAATTATTCTATGAGTGAGTTATGGTGGCTGTTATCAACGAGGATGAATGTTGGAAATATGAGCTGTAGATGAGTGTTTTAATTCATCTTTGGTAATAATAGCCATAACTCGAAAATGGAATACTGGACTTTATCTGCAAAAGCTCACGGGAAGTTGCACTTTTAAGGCTAGATTAAGCCCCTTAGAGCCGTCTGACACGAGACTGATTTCAGTACTGAATTCGGTACAATTTCAGTGGCCACAGATTAAGTTTAAAATTTAGATTGCCGACAGACTTGTATATGGTAGGTAAATACTAAAATAAGTATGTGGGAATGCGCATTGATCCAAATTAAGTTAAACATCAAATATATTCCGGCATGTTTGTCTTTATAATTCCTGTTTTGAATTGCACAGAACACGAATACGTTATTTTAGTAATTACGAGTCATACAGCAATTCTGTTGTGACTCTAATTTTCAAGCTTAATTTATACGGACCGAAATTGTGATGAATTTAGTACTATATTCTGTTTAACGAACAGATTCACTAAAAACTCCTCCCACAAATGAGCGCTAAATTTGAATAGAAAATTACCATTGGTAGACCGATTTTACACAGCTCTACTCCTAGATAAATAACTTGACTGAACAAAACCGATCTGTCATTTTGACGTTGTCACTGAATTTACTGTTATGCCCATTCAGTTTATAATATAGAATTTTTCAATAGGTACTTCCATTGATTAGTTCATTGAATTTTGTGAATACATTAGGAAAAATACGAATAACTGTAAGTATTAACTGATTTTGGATAAGCAAGTATTTCTTTCTCCGTCAAAAAGTTGCCAGCTGTCAGCCATAGGTCCTGTTTTTCAATTGAAGGCAAGGAGCGAATTTTAAATATTTATAAAGTTTATGCTCACCAAAACCCTGACAACTCTTTGGTTTACTAAACCAAGTGACAACATCAAGACCGAAAACGTCGCATTTACTGCAAAAGCGGCAGGTAATGTACTAATAATAAATAAACTTTTGACAGATATGTGTTATTTTGTTATACCTAAAATTTTTTGAAGTAATTATTATATTTTTATTTCACATTTTTGAAATTCTCGTAACATTTATTGTTCAAGTTCTTCAACAGTTTTAAACTAGGTATTTTTGAATTCCCCAACGTCTTCTAATTTGCAGCATGTGAAGCTGACTTTTGCGCAATCTGTACTGCGCAATCAAGTCACTCCCACAAATGTCATTTACTGCATCTGTTCAATAAACAGGATATAAAATCAGTCTCATGTCAGTCTGTAGGAAGTAGCCCTTCAATGAACGTTGCTATAGAAATGTACAATGCACACATGATTTCTTGACAAGTAAATATTATAAATTTAACATTTTTCACCACTGCTTAATAAAACATTATGCGTTCGGAAACGCACAAGTAATGATTATACATATAATTTGATAGTTCCAGATAAAATAGTTTTCTCTCTACAAAAGTTAAACACAAGATTTAATTTCAGTTGTTTAATAGAAGATTTTTGTTGATGCTTGAAAAACTAAAAACGGCTAAGTCAGTACTTTACAACTACCTCAACTATTGATGTAAAATTGTAATTAATCTGATAAATTATCATTTTTCTTACTGCAATTAACTGTAAATTACCATTGTTTTTTTCGTAAATTACCGAATGAATTGTGTACTTTAAAGAAAAAAATTAAATATGGCATTTGATCTTATAAAAATTGTGGAATGTGATTGAATGTACGTTCTCCTACCTCAAATGGCCAAATGCACCCCGACAACATACGATTTTTTACAAGAAAGCTCATAAAGTGGTCAGTTGTCTGCTGTAATTTGGTGAAAATAACTGTGGTACTTCACTGCAAAGTAGCAGCAGAAATTATAAATCGTCTGCCAACAACTACAACTGAATGCTCCCTTTTAATATATAGAAATATTCTTCTTCTTCATGTTCTGCCTTATGCCTCTCGGCATCAGTGTTTTAGGAGTTTCCATCCATTTCTCCCATTCCTTTCTCTCGACAGTTAAATCCTTCATCTCTTGGACTGTTTTCCCCCCTCTCTGCTATCTCTTCCTGTCTTCCATGATTTTCTGTGGTCTGCCTATTTTTCTTTTACCATGTCTTCCTGCTTTCATGTACTATAGTTCATTGTTCCCAGATATTCTGTCGTAGTAACTTGTTCTAAGTTGTCTTGTCCACAGGTGATATTCTCTATGTCCTCTTCTACCTCATTTATTTTAATTACTGTACAACCTCTTTAATACGAACAGTTAAATGCAAGGCCTTATTCGGATTAGTAATTTGTTCGGATTACTGGATAAGCATTAAAATAAGGTGTATATTTCAAATAAGAAACGAATAAATGAAACATCCTGTATCGTGACAAGATATACATCTTGGTCTGTAATGAAGCAAATTCCAGTACTTTTAATACTGCTGCTTGTAAAAATCCTTGCCAAGAATCAATTTTAAAATTTAAGTTCTTGTTCTATTTGTAATGCATTTTTTAAGTATCATTCCATGCTGCACAAAGAACAAAAGGATGTTAGCTTATTTAAGCATCAACCCATTCGGAAAGTGCCGTGCTTGCCGATACCGTTTTGCATTTTCAGTGATCAGTGACCACATCTAGCACCTGGACTGGTGACACCTAGCAGTAATGAATTGCGCTAATGGGACAAGTGCACGCACATTGCACTGTTCGAATTAGTGAGGTTAGTTCGGACTATGGCTTGGTGAAAATGCAGTTCCAATTAGTGGATATTCAGATTAAAGTGTTTTCGCATTACGGAGGTTGCACTGTACTTTTGTCTTCGAAGTGTTTATTTCCATTCCCATCTGTTTTATTAGTTCTATTCACTTGTCTACAATGCGCTGCATTTTCTGCTTACTTTCTTCCAATAGTATATTATGTTATCAGCATAAAACAGACCCTGTACTGACTGACTGACTGACTGACTGACTGACTGACTGACTGACTGACTGACTGGTCTCGCGTTTCTGTAACCCACGGTTAGTTTCTTAGTTACAAATTTTATTTATTTTATTTTGTCCATTAAATTATGAATAGTAGTGAGGTGAGACTGTCGCCCTGTTTTATGCCCTTCCTCTATACTTGGGCCGTCGAACAGACGGAGTGATCACCCTGCAAAAACGTGCTCTAGTGGGGCCAATATTAATTTATGACGACCGAATTGGAGTGATGCGACTTCGTTGGATCTAAAGAAAGCGCATCACTGCGGTTCGGTCGTCCTAAATTGATAGTGGTCCTGCCTAGAGCTCATGATTGCAGGGTGATCACTCCGTCTGTTGGGCGGCCCAAGTATAGTTTATTTTCCGCTTCTATTCTCATTCTTCTTTCCACTATAATGCTGTAAGGCTATCGGACACTAACGAAAATTTTAAAAAATTTTGCTCTTAAATCAAAACGTAGACTGAATAACTAAAGACGTCTCACCAATGACTTCGTTCTTAAACGTTGGTTTTGACAAATTTCTGAGATGTCACTAGAGGCAAATATAGGTAGTTCTGAAACTCTTGTAAGACTCATATTCATCTTTTGCACTCTATCGTATTAAACGTCGTAAGTTAAACAGAAATAAAGCTAAACATGTTTATCTAAAAAATTGGAACCACATGCAGATTTTAACCCCAGTATTGTATTATCTAAGATGCGACTTATGTTTCCAAGTCTGCTAATGTATTTATTAGAATAAGAAGAATGACGTACATCCAATATTTATACCTATGCTTAGAATGATTCACAACATTGCGCCAATAAACAAATGCCGCTAATAGAAAGCAATCTGAAGTACAGAGCCGCATTCAGTTGTGATTTTTGCTTAGAGTTG
This sequence comes from Xestobium rufovillosum, assembly GCA_963966045.1. Taxonomy (NCBI): domain Eukaryota; kingdom Metazoa; phylum Arthropoda; class Insecta; order Coleoptera; family Ptinidae; genus Xestobium; species Xestobium rufovillosum. The sequence continues at coordinate 27,710,187 of OZ014495.1, forward strand.
GGAAAATGTCTGGTAATTTTTGCAGCTATTTCAACTGCCGTAAAAGCAAATATAAAAACCCGGGCTTAAAACTGTTTAATTTCCCGTGGAAAAACACGATGTAAACAATGGGCATTATATTCAGGTAAAATAAATTAAAATAAATTTTTTTGTAATATGAAAATTTTTTTTTTGGAATCTGGAGTAAACGGATTTTTTGCAACATGGCTATCGATCAATGTGTAACTTCCTCAATAAAGTGTGGCACATCATCGGAATTATAACAATATAGGGTGTCCCATAATTTGTGCGCCTACTTGAATGAGGGCAGCATTGTGGTTGACAGACAATGATTGACAATTCGGCAATTAACAATTAATTTATCTTATCACGTTTCCATGACAACTGAGTACACTCCCTAGAAAATGCCTCACATTTGAAAGTAATGCTTACTTAGCCTTTATAAAACATCGATCGTCAGAGCCGTTTCCCTATTGGCCATCTTTAACAGCCTCTAGCTGCTTTGCTATTGACGTAAGGACTTTTTTCATTGCCACTTTATGGATTTACTATCTCATGAAGAATACCCTCATTCAAGGAGGTGTGCGAGTTCTGGGGCACCCTGTAAATAGAGAGGTGAACGAAGAATTGCCAAATCTGTGTTCTGTGTGTCATTGTTTGTGAACCGATTTAAATATTTTATATATAAAATTAAATGACTGAAAAGATACTTTTAACCGACATTGAAAAAGTTTTCTCAAGTTTGAAAACATTTTATTATAATTTCTTTTCTGATTAGTTTTTCTGAACACAATTATGTAATAATACCATATTTTTCATGGATCGTAGCGAAGAAAAATCAATTGAATGTTATTAGAATGAGCTCACTTCAATAGTATCAAATCAAGTCATGCAATCAAGTAAGCTAGGGAACGAGAACAAAGTCAAACACTGTTGGCTAATATTAATCACAGACGAAATTAACTTAATTTCGTTAATTGCGTAAATTATATTCCACAGCGAATAAAAATGTTAAAAATGTTGGGCTTAGTTTGTAATATTACTGGCAAGTTCTTATACGCAGACGTGCTGAGGCCGGCCGTGGGCACTTGGTGTTTGAGTTGCCACCTGCAAATATATCCAGATGGCAGATGCCGGCCGGAGAGATAAAATATTTATTCTCGTAGCTCAAGCTTGGAAATATGAATTTTTTACGTATGCGCCATCTATGAAATTTATCAATTACTATGAAGTTAAAAACAGCGTCTCCGTTTATATAAGCGGTCTTGAGTTATTCAGTCTACGATCAAAGATTATACCCATTTAACAGAGTAACCAGAGGGAACATAGCGTGAGTTTGTGGACACACCATGCTGAAATGGAAGAAGAGAGCACTACTGCAATATACAGGGTGTTCGTGGAATGGTTAACTTTTTTATTTGAAATCGGTGAAAGTTCGTTAAATGGACAAATTTAATAATTTCTCGAGAAGAATTTGATGGTGCAGGCAGAAAAACAATCAAGCATCGCATCTTTGAGATATCGCTATTAACTTCCTTAACTTAACCCTTTCGGGACGGCAGCGATATCAACAATTTTTGCTGGCTAGACGGGCGCGGACTGCGCGCAGACTCCGGTCGTTTGCCGTCCATGCGCGTCAAATTATTCCTCCCAAAAAATGTTAAATTTTGCTTTCTTTTCATTTCAATTGCTTGATCACGAGCAATTTTCTGAGATCTAAGCACAAGATGCACACCCGAACATAACAAAGTATATTGCATGATTTAACACGAATGCTGGGAAGAAATGGAGGGAGATTAAATTAGCCAATAAGCTCCGATTATGGACGTTATTGGTCACCATAATGTTGCCCCACTATCAAACAGCGGTCGTTTCCCGTTCTAAACCTGCTCTCCAAGCATTCAACTTTAGTTTTTTCCCGTCTGGCGGACAAAAAAATTTTTTGCAACTCCGGTGGTTTCCCGTCCCGAAAGGGTTAAATGGAATAACCATCTTTCGATTGCACCATCGCATTTAAAATCAAGAAATACCCAAAAAATTATAAGGTGACCCACCACCTACAGCCAACAGCCAACTGTTTTGGAGTTGCTGGCAACTGTTCACGGAATCATTCTACAATGGCTAACTTTTTTATTTGAAATCGGAGAAAGTTCGCTAAAGGGACAAAGTTTCATATTTCTAGAAGAATTTGATGGTTCTGGCAGAAAAACAATTAAGCATCGCATCTTTGAGATATCACTATCGACTTCCTTAATTTGAATGGAACGACCAACTTTCGATTGCATCATCACATTTAAAATCAAAAAATACTCAAAAAATTAGGTGATCCACCACCTACAACAGTCAACTGTTGGAGTTGCTGACAACTGTTCACTGAATTATTCTACAATGGCTAACTTTCTTATTTGAAATCGGAGAAAATTTGCTAAATGGACAAAGTGTAATAATTTTTCGAGCAGAATTTCATGGTTCTGGCAGAAAAATAATTGAGCATCGCGTCTTTGAGATATCGCGATCAGCTTCCTTAACTTAAATGGAATGACCAATCGCATTTAAAATCAAAAAATACGCAAAACATTATTAGGTGACCCACCACTTAGCTGTGTTGTAGCTAAGTTTCTGCCAATTTTGCTAATTGTTCTCCAAATAATGTAGAACGCTCATGTTACGCGACTGTACTACCAAAATAAGTATTTAGGTACTTTCTCAGGTCAGATCAGGTTATCATTTTAGGATTATATTTACAGCAAACTTTGGTGAACACTTAGTATTTTTTAGGCAACAAAAGTTATTTCTAAAAGCAAATAATATAAGGAACTAACAAGAAGTCAATATTTGATTATCGCTTTATACTTATTATATGGTCTAAATTTTGTTGAACATTTAGTAATATTGGGAAACAAATGTATTTTTTGTATGGACAATTTCGTTAAATATCTTAAGCTGCAGTGTTATCGCTAAAAATATTCATAAAGAAATTGGCGCTTGCTCATATATGATCGACGTATGTTAGCATATAAGCAAGTGAGTTGCGTATAAAATGAATGCAGAAAGCACTGCACTGCCGAGTCCCCACAAGGACGAAACCAGTGGTCTGCAGTTTTCTGTAAACATTTTGAACACAGCATATTTAAAAATATTTGACTTTAAAATAAACAAAACATGCGGCAATTTTCGACATTTACAAAAAATTTTGTTCTCATTCTTCTTGATGCGCCATCCTTAAGCCATTTAATGTTTCTGGTAGGGGTTGGCGACGTCTAATCCTTTTCCCAAGCTGATTCCACAGATATTCAATGGAATTCAGGTACGGACTATTGGCTGACCATGGGGGACGCCCAATACCAACCTCTTCACGGTACTCGGTAACAATTCTTGCTGTGTGTGCTGGCGTTGCCATTCATAAACACAAAATTGTCCCCTATAAATGGCAATTATGTGTGACATGGGGTTCAAGGTACTCAACAATGTATCGGTGTGCAGTCATTGTTCCATTCTCAATCAGGGTTGGCAGATATATATCATGATATATATCTTGTGATTGATTGATTGATATATATCATGATATATATCACAAAAGATAATTATGGGCAAATAACTTAAACGTGACAACAACGTGATTCCTTTAGATGCAGCAAGCAACAGTGGGTAGCGCATATGTACTATATGATGTGATAGCCCATAATGTAAGTACTATGCGACAAACTTTACAACAGAAAAAGGAAACTTGGACTGGATCTGGTCATCGACGTCAAATTAATGATCCATGATCCTGATCCTGAAATTACTTCAAGTGCAGCTAGGGAACCAGAATTTTTAGCAATTAAAGTTACTTTTCATTTTTAACAATAAAGCAAAATTATTTAAGATAACTTTTCCAAGGATTTTTTAGTTTATGTTTTGACACTTGGAAGTTTCAATTTTCGAATTTTTTAGCGAGTTTTTTAGTTTACTTTTATGTTCATTTTTATTTTTGTTGCCTTATATATTTTATTTACCCACTTTTGTGTTCTTGCTTCTTGTGATATGTTTTCATTTTTTGTTACTGACAGACTGAATTTTTTTGTTTTTGTTTTTCAGAAATATATTTTTTGTTTCATTATTTCTGTTAAATTTTTTTTATTAATCATTTTACTCGACAGAAAAAGATTGGAATTTCGGATATACACTCATGGACAAAAATATGGAATATTTTTTAATTTTCATAATACATAACAGATTACGAAGATAGAAAACTAAAGAATCAAGTCATCTTTGTCTATTTTAAGAGTAATCTAATAACAACGGTTCATCAAGTAACTCCTCAATAAACACCATATAACAAAAACTTAATTAGTTGAATATGTATAGAATGGATAAATTACTGTCTGACAAACATTAACACCAAAAGAACGAAACCAGTTACAAAACATGGGCTTCTCAATATCGAGTATTGCCTCCCCGAGCGCGGACTACGGCTTTCATTCTTCTAGGCATGCTGGAGATTAAATTTTGCATACATTCTTGCAGAATTGCATCCCACTCCTGATGTGCGGCAAATCTCAATTGATTTAGCGTCATTGGCACAGGATTCCTGACTCCAATACGAATTTTTAGTTGATACCACAAGTGCTCTATTAGGTTTAAGTCTGGACTGTATGGTGGCCAGTCCAAACTTTGGATTCCTACTTCATTAAGATACCGGTTTACAATTGCAGCAGCAAGTGGTCATGCATTGTCATGCATTAGGATGAATCTGTTGTAACCAATGAAGTCAACGTATAGCACAACATGTTCTGACAAGATGTTTTCAACGTAATTGTCAGCTGTCATCCTTCCACGCACTTCTACAAGTTCTGTACGACCCTCCCAACTAATGCCTGCCCAAAACATTATCCCACCTCCTCCAAAACTCACGTTTGGAGTTAGTGCACAGTTGGAATATCTTTCTCCAATTCTTCTGTACACATGGTTACGTCCATCTGGCTTCCACAGTACGATTCTTATTTCATCGGTAAACATAACATTCTTCTATTGGTCAACCATCCAGTCACCGTATGCTCTAGAAAATTGTAATCTGCGAACCCTAGCATTTTGAGTGAGTCGAGGGACTTTTACAGGCCGTCTCGCTTCCAAATTTGCTTCCGTCAACCTTCGCCGAACTGTTTTGGAGCTAACATTAACTCCAACTTGCTTCACATTTAAAAGTTGTTTTTTTAATTGAGTTGATGTTAAGGTACGATCTCGTAGTGACTGCAACATTAAAAATCTGTCATCCCGGCGAGTTGTACACCGTCTCCGTCCTTGGCCAGGCCTCTTTTTGAAATTTTCAGTTTGTCTGTGCCTGTTTAAAATTTTGAAACAGCAGACTGAGTTATTCCAACAAATCTTGCAATATGGCTTTGTCTCCAACCAACAATTAATAAAGTTACAACCTTTGCTATCTCAACTTCAGAGCAACATCGAACTGCTGGCATTATCGAAGACAGTAATGCTACAGAATAATCAACAAATGTTAAATTTTACCTCAGTACACCTAGGTTGACGAGTAAACTTACCTACTTGGAAAAGTTAAAAGTCAGGTGTGAACACGAAGTTTACTCATTCGATTTTTAGAACACAATGACAGTTTTTGATACTTGCTTGTTATTGTCAGGCTTACTAGATGCCTCAGTATCTAATATAAAATGCTGTTGCAGCTGTTCGTAACAAAGTTTCCCGAGAAATAAATAAAATCAAAAATATTCCATATTTTTGTCCATGAGTGTATATCGGATATATATCAATAAATATCGGATATTATGATATTTTGATATTTATATAAATATCATGATATTTGCCAACCCTGTTCTCAATGAAAACCAATTCAGCGTGTCAGCCCCCAGAGATATTCCGGCCCACACCCCATAATGCTACCACCATTGAAACTGATCCTGGGAGATATGCAACATTGACTGTACCGCTCCCCTGGTCTTTGCCACACCTTTTCACGCTCATCTGGCGACCTGGCACTAAATCTTGACTCGTCCGAGAAGAGCACGTATCTCCATTGATGTTCGTCCCAATTTACGTATTGCCATGCAAACGCAAGTCATGCTCTACGGTCAACAGGGGACCCGTAGCTGGTTTTCTTGAAGTCAAACCATATTCGTTTAACCTTCTTCGAACATTTCTGGCTGAAACTGCCACTCCTCGAACATCAGCTAACCGTCCAGCAAGAATAGGTGATGGTCGAGGTGATGGCAATGCTCTATCGTACAGCGCAGCAACATGGAGAAAACGGTCGTCTTGATGGTTCGTAGTCCGTGGACGACCAGATCCGACCTTCCTTGCAAAACCACGAGTTTCACGAAATCGCAACAGTGCATTTTGCACTGTGTTATGGGTTTATCCATCACTTGAGCAATATACCGCACACTTCGGCCATCGCGGCTTAAAGCAACAATTTGTGAACAAATTTTGGGCCGCATTGTATGGAAATTGTTAAAAGTTGAAATGTCACCAAAAAATAAAAAGCAGCCCAATAAGTTAAAAGATTTTGATGTTTCAGTAAAGATGCATGAAGACTCAAAATGCTGATTTGGCTATTTAGACTTACAAAAGGTGCAATATTCAGCTAAAAGTTTCTTTTTCCTCACTAGTAGGGCAATCGTTAGTTATTTGCATAAGTTAGGTTACATAAAAATATTGTAGGGAATCAAAATAAAAGTAAAAACGTGTCCCGTTTTTTTGTCCCTCAGTGTAATTTAAGACAAATTTGTTATTTTCATCCAGTGATCTAATAAATTAGATCTCCTAGTTATTAAATAAATATTTTTAATTACACAGTCTAAAAGAAGCAGAAGTTGAAATCAAGCAATTTAAAGAGGGAATTAAAGAGGATCAAAGAAAATTAGTCATGGAAGAATCAAAGATAAAAGAAAACGAGTTTGTAGCCAGTGTTCTACAAGAATGTTCAGAATTGGCATTAAAAATCAAAGAAAATGATAAGCATACCTCCTACATTCAAACTGTAAGTATGTATATAACTGCTATGTCAGCAATGTCCGTAAGCAGCATTGTTCTGAATCACTTCAATTTGTCTTTCCGGAAAATAGAATTCTAGGAAATACACTCATGGACAAAAATATGGAATATTTTTAAATGTTCATAATAACAGATTACGAAGATAGAAAACTAAAGAATCAAGTTATCTTTGTCTATTTTAAGAGTAATCTAATAACAACAGTTCATCAAGTAGCTCCTCAATAAACACCAAATAACAAAAACTTAATTAGTTGAATATGTATAGAATGGATAAATTACGGTCTGACAAACATTAACACCAAAAGAACGAAACCAGTTACAAAACATGGGCTGTTCAATATCGAGTATTGTCTCCCCGAGCACGGACTACGGCTTCCATTCTTCTAGGTATGCTGGAGATTAAATTTTGTATACATTCTTGTGGAATTGTATCCCACTCCTGATGTGCGGCAAATCTTAATTGATTTAGCGTCATTGGCACAGGATTCCTGGCTCGAATACGAATTTTTAGTTGATCCCACAAGCTATTGGGTTTAAGTCTGGACTGTATGGTGGCCAGTCCAAACTTTGGATTCCCACTTCATTAAGATACCGGTTTACAATTGCAGCAGCATGTACTCGTGCATTGTCATGAATTAGGATGAATCTGTTGTAACCAATGAAGTCAACGTATGGCACAACATGTTCTGACAAGATGTTTTCAACGTAATTTTCAGCTGTCATCCTTCCACGCACATCTACAAGTTCTGTACGACCCTCCCAACTAATGCCTGCCCAAAACATTATCCCACCTCCTCCAAAACTGACGTTTGGAGTTAGTGCACAGTTGAATATCTTTCTCCAATTCTTCTGTACACATGGTTACGTCCATCTGGCTTCCACAGTACGATTCTTGTTGCGTTGGTAAACATAACATTCTTCCATTGGTCAACCGTCCAGTCACCATGTGCTCTAGCAAATTGTAATCTGCGAACCCTAGCATTTTGAGTGAGTCGAAGGACTTTAGCAAGCCGTCTCGCTTTCAAATTTGCTTCCTTCAACCTTCACCGAACTGTTTTAGAGCTAACATTAGCTTGCTTCGCATTTAAAAGATGTTTTTTTAAATGAGTTGATGTTAAGGTACGATCTCGTAGGGACTGCAACATTAAAAATCTGTCATCCCGGCGAGTTGTACACCGTTTCCGCCCTTGGCCATTCCTCTTCTTGAAATTTCCAGTTTGTCTGTGCCTGTTTAAAATTTTTGAAACCGCATACTGAGTTATTCCAACAAATCTTGCAATATGGCTTTGTCTCCAACCAACATTTGACAAAGTTACAACCTTTGCTACCTCAACTTCAGTGCAACATTGAATTGCTGGCATTATCGAAGACAGTAATGCTACAGAATAACCAACAAATGTTAAATTTTACCTCTGTACACCTAGGTTGATGAGTATACTTACCTACATGGAAAAGTTAAAAGTCAGGTGTGAACGCGAAGTTTACTTAATTCGATTTTTAGAACACAGTGACAGTTTCTGATACTTGCTTGTTATTGCCAGGCTTACTAGATGCCTCAGTATCATATAAAATGCTGTCGCAGCTGTTCATACCAAAATTTCTCGAGAAATAAATAAAATCAAAAATATTCCATATTTTTGTCCAGGAGTCTGGGATCTTGAGTATCCTGGTAAACTTTTGATTTCAAAATATTTTCATTATTTTGCTGACTGAACTAATGCAATGCAAAATTACAAAAAAATTCCCAAGTTTAGTTAATGACTACCCAAGAAAGCGAAATCAGTCGAAAACAGTTACTGTTTAGTGTGTATAAATAATTTTTTCTCTCTTTAATAATATACGAGGCTCATTTTTAAAGTAAGATCCGGCCAGCAACAGAAATGTAACCGATTGTGATAATAGTATATCACGTAACGAGCATGGAAAGTGACAAATTTCATACGAGCGTGAAATCACGCGAGTTTATAGGAAATACACAGGTAGGGGCTATATGGAGGGTGATTAAAAATTTCCCAACCAAATTGATTCAACAGCTGAACGGTGGAACCTGCAGTTTGTGGTCATGCATTGTCGTGCAAAAGCACAATTCCCCTAGACAGCATTGCACATTTACATTAGCTGACGATTAATTTCTGCAACTGTATTGTTTTTTGCTAACAAAACCCGTATAACTGCACGGACACCGCAACTAGCGGGATTTAGTATTGTAGCGTTCATCTTAGATTGTTAAAAAATTAATTTAGAAAAGGTTTTGCCTATACTCAATGACAGTCTGCTAGCTAATGTGTCACTCTACATTGTGAGTAGGCAAAGATTTGCTGCTTTTGTTCTAGAGAGCTGTTGACGCCAACTGGACCTTACTTTAAAAATGAGCCTCGTATGTCGAGTTGCTGTACGTAAAATATGGTTTGCCATATCTGACTTGATCTGAGTAAGTCCTATACAAAAACAAGCACGGTCCATAAAACTGCAAGGCCTTTAAAGCTACCACATGCTTTCATCTTACAAAAATGAATCGCTCTCATACCTAGATATTATAGATATCGGGTAGTGTAGCACAGAGGGAAGAATGTGCAATAAATTTTGTGTATATTTCCTGTAAGTTAAACCTGTTCTTCCACACTCACTTGAATGCTTTACTCTGTGCAGTCGTCTTGGACAGGGTAGTTGCTGCTAATGTCGAATGCATTCTTTACTTATAACTTATCACAAACTTGGACAATGTCTGTAAAGTGCCTTGAACTCGCACAAGAAATTTCGAGGCATTTTTAAATGAGACATGACTATGCAAGTACGAAAGTTAGCTGAAAATTGACGCTTCTGACAGAAATATACGACCCGCAGAAACTTCATTACAACTAAATGATGCTTCCCCCTGTGCGGGTTAGATGTTGTGCGATAAAAATAAAGATGTTGCATGGTTCGAGTGTGTAGGGCAAAGCACCATATCGATGAGTCCCAAAAGGACGAAACCAGTGGTCTACAGTTTTCTATGCACATTCGAAACATGCAATATTGAAAAACAGCATACAGTGTGTCCACGGATTCATCCAACAAGAGGTATAATGGAAGAAATTTTTTTAATGGCATTTCATATTATTTAAGGATTAAGCTCTACTTGACTTGAAACTAATTTTAAGCATATTTCCAAATTTTTCAAATTAAGGATGAGACCTTGTGGCGGTAGATAAGAAAACATTTTGTACTCGGGTAAAGTACCCTTTCTGTTCTAAATATGACAAAATATCATTAAGAAAAACTGTTCTGAATGCAAAATTATGAACCTATGCAAAATCTTGGATAGATCGGGCTACTTTGGCAAAAAACTTATTTTGTCAGCTAAATATTCATTCATTCATTCAATGATACAAAAAAATTATGTCCTACACTAAAAAGATTTCTGTGTTCCAATCTATATGACCCTGTACGTAACTCATTTTTCGACTTTACTACCCTTCTGCACGTTCCTATTTTTGACAGTTTTTGGATTTTGAACCATCCTGGCACATGCCTTGACGTAATATATAAACCAATTGTAACCACAACACCCCTACAAATGAAAAAATGAAAGGCACGGGTCAGTGTATAATCAAAAACTACAAAGGCAAAAAAATTAAGACTTAATATATTTCAAATTCAATAAACTACCTAACTAAAAATTTAAAAGGGACGATTCGTATCAAACGACACAAAATATAAAATACAAGGAGACCGTGGATTTTTGCTTATTCCGTAACAGATTTTCGTAAAATTTTGTGGAAATAAGAAGCATGGTAACCAAAACAGACCATTAAAATTTAGTTACCGTATCTGGTTGAAAAGTTACTGTAGAAAAACTTATAACTGTCTATCTTTAAAAACTGTAGCTCATTTCTAATTCCGGACTGGGTGCATGTTTAACAGACTTTTCTCCATATTTTCAGTCAAGGAATCTGGCCTTAAAGTTCCGTAATGGAATTCTGGAACACCCTGTATACAATGCCCTGCAAAATTAACACATCACGAAGTGTATATTAAAAACGTAATTTAAATAGTGCTGTATAATACAGATTTTTTTTTGTTTTTGGCGGGGAGAATTTTCTGAATTAAAGATGGGGAATACAATTCGAGGTAAAACAATATTGTTTTAGAGCTACCAACAGATTTGCTATTTTAATTAACGCGAAATCGTTATTGAAACATTGGATTCAATTTGAGTACTTAATCATATAAATTATGCAATATGTAAAGTTGAGCTATAAAAAATGTTCTTCAGTATCCTGGTTTAAATTTAGTACCAAAATATAACTTAGTTTGTGAACTAATTATTTAAAAAAAAATTAGCTGCCCCGCTTAATTTTTTTCGATATTTTAATTCTTCGACCAAAAATTAATGTTAGTCTTTTGTTAACAATAAATAAATGGTGTATTGCATGAAGTATGGCTGGTTAATGTTTATGGTGTATTTATTTATTTTTTATCGCCTGAAACCGATATGTTATGGATTACGGTTGTCTTCAAATGCGATGTATTACAGTTTTTTGATAGTATAGCAACTCTATGTAGTCACAATAATAATAATAAACTATTCACTGTTAGTGATTTAATATAAAGACAATTTAGTTTACAATTTTAATTGCTTCAGATAATAAAGGCTCAGTAAGTGATTTAATGCAAAGACAATTTAGTTTACAATTTTAATGATTGCTTCAGATAATAAAGGCTCATATTCTCGACTAGATTTATTTAAAATTTGGCAACAGATTTCATGGTGTAGCCGGTATAGAGCCAGTTCTACTTCCTATTGGTCTACTTTCAGAAGAGGCCCAAGGATGTCGAAGTAAGGATCTAAAAATGTACCGAAGAAGTCATACACAAAAGATGTCAAGAGAAACAACAAATGAAGAACTAATTCGCTGTCTCTTCAGAGCCATTTATAATGGGACTTTTTCGCTATTTTAAACATTATTTCATGAAACGCTAAATCCATTTTTTAATCATTTTTCCAAATAAAATTCAAATTCAATGGTTTACAATTTTGACAATTTTTTTCACCCCCTCTGTAACAATTTTTTAAAAAATATTTTCCCTTTCTGCCCATTGTCCATTCATTCTGAAAGCCCGAATTTTGGCCAGATTTTCAGCATATGGTCACACTGTGAATCGTTTTGATAAAACTTCAATTAACAAAGGTAATAAAGTAAAAAAGAGAATGTTAAAAAAGACGAAGGTAGATTTGGTGTTGCTGGTGCGTTTTGCAGTTTTAGAATTTTTTGAATAAAACCCAACATCATAGTTGTTACACCTGATATTTAAGCAAAACTGCATTCTGGGGAATCAGCCAACAAACAAAAAAAATCTTCCCCACGGAAAAAAAAAGTAAAGCGAACTTATGGTAGGTAAATTCTTAAGTGATGGATTAATTTTGCAGGGCAGTGTGCGATATAACGTTATAAAAAAATATATATAGACTTAATAACTGTATTTTAGGATATTGAAATTCTTTCTGGAGACAATGACGGTGATGAATTAGCAGCCGTAGGTCATGAAAAAGAAGAAATACAACAAATTTGTGAGATTATACAACACCTTGAGGGTGAAAGAAACTCTGTCATTATGGCATCTCAAGAGACAGAATCCGACATAGAATTGGCACAAACACTCATAAAAGAAATTGAATTGAAAAAATCTAATAATGATTCATCTAACAACGATGTGCAAAAATTAAAGAAAGCGATTGAGAAACTTGAAAATTCTCTCTCAATTGAAAAACAAGAAACTCAGAATGCAGTGGATATTTATAAAAATAAAAACAAAAATGTAGACGAACGAATTAAATTGTGTAAAGAGCTAAAGGAAACAGTATCAAAAAAACAAACTGGAGAAACTAAGAGAAAAGGAGATATTAAATCGGCAAAATTGAAAGTTGAGTTCAAATCTGCTGCCCGCACCAGTAAAATCATGCGGCTGAGAAAAGAGTTAGATGAAGCCAAAAAACCTGTGAAAGAATTACCAACTAAACCCGTTATAAAACCTTTACCGAGAAAGAGAAAACCTTTTGATGAAATGAGTGATAGTAGTATTGAAGGGGTTTCAGCATTTGAGTTCTTCAGCAAGACAAAGAAAAGTAAAAAATAATTCTGATCTGTTATTAATTATTATTGGTTTCAATAGTTTTTGAACATTGTCGAGAAATACTTTTGTTTGTTTTTCAATATTATATATTTATTTCTGAAATACAGATTATGTTTAATGTTAATAGTTTAACGTTCGTCTTGTGAATAGTTCTACTGCAATAAAGAAAAAAATTTTACCTTCTTTACTGATGTAACCCGCCACGCTACCAGGTAACCCCATTGTCAGACATACGACCGCACCGAGCTTGGCAGCAGGTCTTCCAACTTTGTACAAAACTTTCGGGGTTGGCCAGGAAAGTCGAAAGACCCTGTACAAATTACATTACAGCACATTCGTTTGAGAGCGTTAATTTCTTTGCACAAAAATGGTGGGATTCGAACCTTGAAATTTCCTGGAACCCTCAAGCTTACGTCCTTTCGAAGTTAGAGAAAACATGTGTCTGACCTTTTTGTTCCCTGCAGCATCCCCTGGATCTGTGGTAATCCTTTTAGGGACAATCACACAACGCACGCGCACACACACACACACCTTGTTTTACCCGAACACGCTTTCTCAGAATTTAGTTCACTATCACGGTTCACTTAGTCACTGTGAAATTTGGGGAAGGTAGCTGCAGTGAAGATTTTAAATGACTAATTTCTGACAAAATTTGGAAGAAATTTAGCAAAATTATTGAATTTGCACTTTAAATTAATCGCAAAATATTAATAATAATAATTACGATTGGATGCAGAGGAAACGCATGTTTTCTGAATAGATAGTATTTCGCTAAGAGAAGGGTGATGACCTCGCCGCACCGCCAACAGAGAGCCCAGGTAATGCAGTTTTAGCCATGGCACCGTGGACGACGGAGCATCATGTGTTTGCCGTCGAGCAATTTTTTAGAAACGATGATTCTGTAATTACCGTGCAATGTGTTTTTCACGTAAGCATCACATTTTTTATTTTCAAGATAATTTAGCTGTAATTAAAACAAAATTATCTTGAAATTAAAAAATGTTATGCTTACGTGAAAAACACACTGCACGGTAACTACAGAATCATCGTTTCTAAAAAATTGCTCGACGGCAAACACACGATGCTCCATCATCCACGGTGCCATGGCTAAAACTGCATTACCTGGGCTCTCTGTTGGCGGTGCTGCGAGGTCATTACCCTTCTCTTTTCGAAATACTATCCATTCAGAAAACATGCGTTTCGTCTGCGCCACCTTGTGCCTCTTGGACACTGCGTCAGTTTCTTGGCTAATAGGGGTTTCTTCTCTTACTGTGACACTTATTCCTTTGGTTCGAACTGGTTTAGGGGGTGTGGGTACCAATGCTTTTATACTTAGATTCTACACATGAAAAGGGGCTTACTCTCTATTAGAGTAATGCTGGCTACATATCCATCAGGAAATTACTATACACAAATTAGAACTTAAGGCCATTCTGACACTATAATCCTTGTTTATATACATTATGATAGACATATATGATAGACAAGACATATATGATAGACAAGGCTATAATTTGCATTTATCTACTATCAATACACAATATAATTCTTTGCGACATTCATTTGAATGTTCTAATGGCATACTTTAGCGCACGCATTTTATAAAGTACAGTAGTGTCTGCTTATAACGAACCTTGAAATTGCACAAAATATGGTTCGTTATAAGTGGAGTTCATTATAAAAGGAAATACAAACATTGCTATTAATTATTATGGGCGTGTTTTTAGCACTTTCATAAACGGTTCGTTTTAACCAGTAATTCGTTATAAACGGGTTCGGTATAAGTGGAAACTACTGTAAACTGTACAGCAAACTAATACTAAAATCAAATCAAATGAAACTTACTTGTAAATGCTAATTACAAAATTTGCGCAATTTGATATATTAACTCGACACTGGGCTGCGATGTTAAATTACCGTAATTTATATTTTTGGTAATTTACGGCGGTAATTTACGATTTTTAATTACCAATATTAATTACCGTGGTAATAAATTTGTTTTGTAAATTACCGTGGTTATTTACCGTAATAAATTTTTCGTAAATTACGGTAAATTACGGTATTTTACCAGTAAATTACCGTAATTTACCAGTAACACAGAAATTAAGCATTAGATGTAAGATGAATGTCACCAAAGTATAAATTTTATTTGTAAAAATATAAACAAAATGAGCACAGAACAGAGCACAACTTTTTCCAATAAGTTTTTTCGCTATCATTTACCGATAAGGCACTTCACCTACACGAGAACCTTTAGAAGTAGGTAGGTACCTAGCAACTTCACTGGGGTGTAGCATGGAAACGAAGCTTCTTCGGACATGCATTTCTATAACCACACAAAATCTGTACGCATCTTTTTGTAACACCCTGTATAATAGTAGAGCATTATTAAATCTTTAATTATTATTCACAAATCAGAAAGTAACTAAAACATGCTGTGATGTTTAAAATAAAATAAGAATATTCGTAAATAAGATGACTGAACATATAGTTTGGTTCCGGTTCGGAAGCCTAGGGTTCATTTGCTTTGAACTTGAGAACAGAAATACAGTTACGGTACGGAGGTATTATTTGAGCTTTAATTGACCATAAAAGTTGTTACCGATTAACAAAATAAACTAGCTAATAATAAACAATTGAATCTAATTTAAATATAGAATAAATTATAGAAGTAAACTGACCTGTGCTTCACCTGGCAAACCGCTAGGTACTGCCGTAAGTAGGAGGGAATTTTTCAAATTTTGTATTACACAATTTTAGTTGATATTATGAAATAACGTAAATTACTATAAAATATGGTAATTTACTGCGTAATTTACGGTAATTTTTCACGTAAATTACCGGCGTAATTTACGGTAATTTTCCTAGTAAATTACGGTAAATAATTTTTGGTAATTTACGGTAAATAACCGCGGTTATTTACTGGTAATTTACCGGCTCACATCACTGACACTGGGAGATGTTGAAGGAAGACATTTCACAGCCACATTGCTGCTATCTCGATGTCCGAGGGAAAACTTCTCATTCGCAGAGATGTCAAGAGTACTGACGGAAAGTCAAAATACAGTGTGTCCACGGATGGACTTAACTATACTTGTAAAAACTTTTATTTTCAGTTTTTCGAAAAAAAGTCCTTCATAATTTCTTTTGCTTGTTATATAAATACGATTCACATTGAGAAACTTTGATTTTGTTGTACAGGGTGGGCAGAAAATAAAAAAATGCGTATTTGCAAAATTAAAACTTTTTGAATCAAGCTTTTTGAAGTCTCAGAATGAAACAGCTTATAAGGAGAAATCGAAAAGCCAAATAAAGTTTTCCCATAGAAGTTATACTTAGTTGCTAAGATACACCGGGTGTCCGGTTAAGGTTGGTGACTATCTTAGGAACTATTCTTCCTACAGATTTCGGAAAAAATCTTCTTACAAAAGTGACCATAAAAATTCATCAAAAATGTTTTTAGCTTTCAATTTTCCCCGCTAGAGGGCACAATTTTAAAAGAAAATAGACAATCCACATTTTCTTCAAAAATTCAAATGGAAATGTAGGTATCCTTTATCTTTCTCAAAATCTCATCGTAATATCCAGCAAATTAGTTTAATGACTTTTTGATCTAACTTACGAAATAAGGGCTGGGAGGAGGAAAGAATTCCCTTACACCAAAAATGCCATGTCTCCGGATTGCTTGAACCAATTTTAATGAATTTGGTGTCGTTGGAAAAGGAATTTATAGCGTAATAGAAATCTGCATTTACGCTTGAATATAATTTTATGAGGGAGCCGCCAGATGGTGTTATTTCGAAACTTGCGAAAATGTAAAATTTTCTCAAAAACTTTAAATGGAATGGTATATTTTTTATAACATGGCGTCATTACAAATAGAATTGAGAACAAAATGGCTCAAACCGGAAGTTGTAATCTTTTTCAAACGGAAGTTATCATCAAGAATATGGTTTAATCAAATCTCAACGCATAGGTAGCAAATTTTTTCAAAAATTTTGAATGGAATGGTACATTTTCATAACATGCTGTTAGTACAAATAGCATGAAGAATAGAATGCCGCAAACCGAAAGTTCCTATCTTTTTTCAAACAAAAGTTATGACCAAAAATGCTGTTTAATCACATTTCATTGCATGGGTAATTTTAGGAAAATAATATTTTTTAAAGAATATTAGGGCATTCTTGTATCTCTCATCAGACAGAAATATAAGAAATATTACAAACAAAAAGCACTCCATGGAAAATAAAAACAAATACCTGGTCATAGTATTGTCACTAATTGTTAAGTTTAACTTAACTAAGTATTAATTATTAGTTAATTTAAATTCGATTTCAGTGTCTTTTCGCTAGAATGTATTATAACTTTTTAAATAATGTCTAGCTCTGTTGCTGAAGCGTATGGCAAGCTCGCGGTGTTTTTCAAAATGAAGAAAATGCCGTTATTGCCTCCCGAGCCTTGGCAAGGCATTTGAGGAAAATTGAATATTTACTAAATTAAATTGATATTCATTTAGGTATTTAATTTTTCTCAAATTTACCCACGCAATGAGATATGATTAAACAGTATTTTCGATCACAACTCTTGTTTGAAAAAGATAGGAACTTTCGGTTTGCGGCATTCTGTTCTTTATGTTATGTGTACTAACAGCATGTGAAAATGTACCATTCCATTCAAAAAATTTGAGAAAATTTGGTACGTGTGTACTGGGATTTGATTAAACGATATTCTTGATGATAACTTCCATTTGATAAAGATAAAAACTTCCGGTTTGCGGCATCTTGTTCTTAATTCTATGCATAATGATAACATGTTATAAAAAATACACCATTCCATTTATAATTTTTGAGAAAATTTGACAATTTCGTAAGTTTCGAAATAACACCATCTGGCGGCTCCCTCGTAAAATTAAATTCAAATGTAAACGCAGATTTCTATTACGCTATAGATTCCCTTTCCAACAATACCATATTCATTAAAATTGGTTCAAGCAATCCGGAGATATGGTATTTTTGGCGTAAGGGAATTTTCTCCTTCCTCCACTCCATATTTCATAAGATAGATCAAAAAGTTATTAAACTAATTTGCAGGGTATTACGAGGAGATTTTGAGAAAGCTAAAGGATTCCTAAATTTCCAGTTGAATTTTCGAAGAAAATGCGGATGGCCTATTTTCTTTTAAAATTGTGCCCCTAGCGGGGAAAACTGAAAGCCAAAAATATTTTTGATGAAGTTTTGATGGCCACTTTTATAGGAAGATTTTTTTATGGAAGCTGTAGGATGAATAGTTCCTAAGATATAGCCGGTCGCCAACCGTAACCGGACACCCGGTATTTCTTAGCAACTAAGTATAACTTCTATGGAAAAACTTTATTTGGCTTTTCGATTTCTCCTTCTAAGCTGTCTCATTTTGAGACTTCCAAAAGCTTGATTCAAAAATTTTTAATTTTACAAATACGCATTTTTTTATTTTCTGCGCACCCTGTACGACAAAATCAAAGTTTCTCAACGTGAATCATATTTATATAACAAGCAAAAGAAATTATAAAGAATGACTTTTTCTCGAAAAACTGAAAATAAAAATTTTTACAAGTATAGTTAAGTCCATCCGTGGACACACTGTATATGCGTATCGGCCTGCTACTTCTTTGAGCATAATTATTATTTCGCGTTTACTAATTATTTCTTAAGCAAATATGTTAATCGTATGGTCACGCTGATAGTAGATAAAACGTTGTAAGATACTCTTATCGTAACTTCATATTATGATACACGATGGGTTATCAAACTGCCTTTTTCCCGTCTTGTATCATAATATGAACTGTTACGATACTTGTATCTTAAATAACTATTACATGGGATTACTAGCAAATAGACGACCTGCAAAATAGAGTAAAATATCCCTCAAAAACCTCTCGTCCCCAAAACACATATTAGATAAGAAAATGGCACCAGATTTGACAAGTACTTTAGAATATGAACAACACTTATGAAAATATATAACATCATGTAATAATCTTACTCATTCGCATACATTAAATATGACACAAATTTAGAGTAAACTACCAATTAACCCTGTGGAAAATAAAGCTATAATCTTTGTACCGGGTGTCCAAATAAGAAAGGATGCCGGCCATATCTAAGGAACCGTTCATGGTACAGCTATGAGAAAGAAAAAATAATAATAAAAGTGGCCCAAGAGAAATCGCTGGAAATTATTTTCAAGTTTCTAAGTTTGCTTCTAGAGGGCGTAATAGTCATTGTCAACAAAAAAACATGGTTTTCTCTAAAATATACCAAGATAAAGTAGATCGAAAATACGAATGTTGCAATCTTGAATATATTTTGTATAATTTTGGTTTACCACTTCTTGCTCTAGCTCATCAAATAGCAGTGGGGGGGAAGGGGAACGATTGATTGTGAAGAAGCTTGTAACTTCGGTTTGGTTCAACATAATTTGGCAAACTTTGTCTCGTTGAAAAGAGCTCTCTTCGGTTAATTATATGCTGTGTTTTTATTGGTACATACATAACCAAACATTTTTGTCATAAAATGGTAAATTATACGTATGTCATTTGTTTATGTAAGAATTTATTTTTGTTAAAGTTTTTATTTAATAAACAAAATAATTTAGAACCAAAAATAATTGAATTTTGTAAAGTCCTTTTATTACGGACTTCGGTTATAACGAACTGTTGTAAGCAGTCCCTTAAGGTTCGTTATAGGCGGTTTCTACTGTATGTTGTTACTAATGTGGTTTCTGGTGTTTGTCTACAATTTAAGCAATATGAGGGCGGATGTTGGTTGACGCTAATATAAGCAAATTTTTGAGATGATCGTCTGTTAAGCTACTTCGGTGTTTCTCCTACCTTGATTAGTGGCGTGATTTCTTTATGTAACCAGTATGTGTATGGGTGACTCGTTCGGTTGGATTCGGGCGACCTGAGGTGTGTTATAAATTAAGAAATAAACCGTTTTCTTGAAATGTGATTCCCTTATCTGACGGGGCACCTCGGAGATCTCGATTACGGAGCCAGCGCATTAGCCATCCGGCCACAGACGGAGCTTCCTAACACCTTCGAATTAAGGAAGAAATAGTTAACATGTGTTGCGGTGAAAAAATTGGCCCGAATCTAGCCTAGCGAGGCCCTCATAACGCATACTGGTTACATAAAGAAATTATGCCGATTAGTGCATATTATGTTACACCACATTCACCACCTTGTCTGTGTGTTTCACCCACTTACTGTAATTGTACAGTCCATGAAAAGGTTCATTTCGTTCATTTCATCACAAAAACTGGATCCGGATATCCAGTTCATGAAATGTACAATCATGGTATGTGCTATACATGAAACGGTGTATATTATGTGTTCCTTGTTGAGAGAGACGTCATATTTTTTAATAGACATTATTTAGCTTTATTTTTTAAATATTTAGTTCCGTGCCGCGGGCCGCATAAAAATGTCAGAAGGGCCGCATAAGGCCCGCAGGTTGCACGGGCCTGTTTTAAACCCTTTCTCTTTCATGATTTTATTATTTAGGAACATATTGACTTCTTTTGCCGATTTAAATTCAATTCCTACTCTTGCTGCCATAGGATTCCTTTTACACCAGGCATTTCCATTTTCATAATCATTTCGCCTATTGCCATGGGATGATACTTACCAACTTTTAAGTTTTCATTTGTACTTTTCATTTATCATTTTCTTCTTTTTGTGCGTTTTGTTGGATTTGGCATATTTCATTTTCTAATGCTTCAAGGTCGTGAGTCGAACATTCAGGCAAATTATTAATATTTTTAACAATAAATTGCGATTGGGAGCTCAGGAGCCTGATAAAAGATCTGGGTGGTTTATGCCCCCCAGAACTACTACTCATGTTAATATTAAAAAAAATTGTTTTGTGTGTGTCTGTGTAATAAAGCAGGAAATATATTCAAGATAGTAAATTAAGGAAAATAATTTGCTTACCAACCGAAAGGAGGGCAGATTTGCAGTTTAACACTTATTTTGCTTTTAATTTGCTGCTATTCCAATATACAAATTTGGATCACAAAATCACAGCCAGCCTCAAAAACACGTGTTTCCTCTATCCGATTAATAAGTTGAAAGAACTATGATCATTGTTGCTCAGTGTATATTTTATGAATGATGTAAGTAGAGCATAAGATTCTGGAGTTTGTTTAGAATGACTGACTGCACAAAAGAGGGTATTTTAATAAACTGCTGGGATACTTAAATATTTAATTTTTATTCAAATATAATTCAATATGTTTATCAAATCAATCACATTTTATACAACATACAATTTGTAAAATACCAATACTTAAATAAAAACTCGTTGACCCTTTCAGGAGGGGAACCAGATGGATTGGCAAAGAAAAATATAGCACACTAAGGGGAACCTAATATTTACGGATAAGAGCAGGCATAATGTGTTACGCTTTGCACCTTTTACAGTATTGGTTTTTTCATCACCACTTACATTTGATATGCCAACAAATGATGTTTTTCCGGGCGGCTGCAAAAGCTACTTTTACTGCCAATTATAGTAGTGACGCCGATAGTTGATGAATTTCCTATGATGTTTTCAGAGATATCTGGATATTTTGCGGTTTATTTTGAGTAATTATTATAAATTCTTAACCTATTTTCAACGTTTGAAGAAAAAAATAGCATGTTTTATTCAAAGGAAGTGTTTTTGTGTTTCATGTGTTGTCGGCCTCTCAAGTTCGGCCACCAAGCCTATAGACTTATCATTAAAAAATTACACTTTTCCTCCTTATAAAACAATATACTATTGTTTCTGAAGTTATGTTGACTAAAAAATGAAATATAATATTTTGGTATATTAATTTTTCGTGTTGGGATGAGGCACGCATGGATTCGCAAGCGCTTCCTGCAAGCGTTCTCCCAGCATTGCTTTTGTAAACTAGCACCATCCTGAAAGGGGTAAAAACCGAAATAAAATTTTCATGAGAAAGATAAAAACTTTTAAAAGGGAACAAATGTATATTTAAAATCTGCCAAATAAACCTAATTAATTTGAATCGGAATCAGCACCAATATGTTTTCTAATATTAAGTTTTGCCTTTTTAACTCGTTTTTTAAAACTCACAACTTGAAAGTCTTCATCATCACTTCGATCGTGGTAATTACCATTACTTGATCTATTAGAACACGATGGGTGATTTCTTGAATTTTTTGCAGAATAAGTGCCATTACTAGAACAAGGTCCACTACCACACCCACTATCGGTGACACTAATGGAAGTACGTCTTCGTTTGCAAGGTGATGGTGTATGACAGTCAAATTCATAGTCACTATCACTTTCACTGTCATTTAAATACAATGCGTTACTTACGAAAGAGTCCTGATGTATGTACTCATTTATACGTTTATACGCTTCATTCAGATATTTGCCTTGAATGAAACTGCTGGAGGTCGACGTTTCTTCAAAATCTGCACAATTCCTGTTACTCATTCTACCATTTTCTGAAGCTACAGGACTATTTTCATATACTTCTGTAAAATCAGTATCTACAAACGATCTCGTACCCCCATTCGAAGTAGATGCATGGGCATACTCTTCATTACGAACTGCTATCACATTACTATTGCTACTGCTACCGTTTGCCATTTCTAAGACATTGATGTACATATCATGCGTACCTGAAATAGAAACAAAGAAAATATTCGAGGTAAAATCGAACTATTAACAGTTAAACTTATACAACGAACTGGCTGGCATAGTTCGAAGTTTTGATAATGAACAAAATTTAGTTGCAATAGCATTTAGATGTACCCACAACTCACACCATGCAATTTTTTTACACAAACTTCTATAACTCAATGGGGTTGTTACACAATTTTTGAAAATCATATTTTCCCAAAGATTCTTGTGAAATGTTTGACCCATATTTTTTTCTTCTCTCGGTAATCATTTCAGGCATCTTACTCAGCATCAAAGTTTAGGTGGTGGCCCTTTAAACTTTTTAAATGATGACATTAGCTGAGCGCTGCTGAGGAGCTGTGATAACAGTCGAAAAGTAGTGCATGTGCTTGTCTACCTTGCAAATGTACGAGGTTTGATCACAAAATATGGTAAATGAATTTTTATAGCAGCTACATCCATTTGAAGTGACAAATCTAATAGCCTGATCCGTTGAGATAGTCAAGTTTGCCAAGTTTGAACAAGTTGTGACTTGTCAGTCGGCTTCCAGAGCAGGAAGAGTGAGTTTATGTTTACCGCATCTATCGCGCATCATGGATTTGCGCGGAATTGAAGGAACATCTTGATGCAGATCCCGACTTCATGGCCAACATTATAACTGGAGATGAAAGTTGGGTGTATGGCTATAACTCTGAGACGAAAATTCAGAGTTCCCAATGGAAAACAAGTGGCTCTCCTCGCCGTAAAAAGGCATGTCAGTCAAAGTCGAACGTCAAGGTCATGCTCATGGTTTTTTTTGATAGTGAGGGCATAGTGCGATCAGAGTTCGTTCCAAATATTACAAGAGCGTACTGAAACGTTTGCGAAATGATGCCGGAGAAAGAGACCAGAAAAATGGACCAGTGGCTTTCTCCTTCATCACGACAACCCGCCGTGCCACACCTCGCTTCTGATCCGTGAGTTTTAGGCGGAAAAAAATGTTCCTGTCTGTCCACTTCCGCCTTACTCTCCGGATCTAGCACCATGCGACTTCTGGCTCTTCTCAAAAATAAAAACCGTGCTAAAAGGAAAACGTTTTAATACCATTTCTGACATTGAGAGGGCCACGACAGAGCTGCTGAAGCCCCTTCCGACAGAAGCTTTCCAGAAATGCTTCCAATCATGGAATCAACATTGGGATAAGTGCATCGCTAGCCAAGGAGAGTACTTTGAAGGAGATTAATTCAAATTTGATGAAATCTTATTACTTTGTTAGTAATAAAATCATTCACCGTATTTTTTGATTACACCTCGTAAACAAACCTGGCAGTCCTAGTTAGACAGTTTTGTTAAAATAATTTGAAAAGGTGCTTAGTCGTAAGCATAATAGTAAAACAAACCTCAATTAATATCGCTATACTTTCTAAGGCATTTAAATGAAATTTATTATTCGCTGAATTGATATTGAATTTACGGCCCATACCAAATGCGTGCGAGGCCATACTAAACTTATCTGTACGGCAATATTTGTAATGAACTTTATGATCCTTAAAACGAGTTAAAATAGACTGAGTTGATTGTCAGAAATATTTTTTATCGCAATTTCCATATGAACTTTCGTAAATGCCTACTTTATGAATGGGTGCCATTTTATCTTGGCATTTCCAGGTAGATTTTGTAAATTGTTGCCAGAACCTACTTTCCCGAAAATCGTATTCATACTTCTGGTTATCTGCTGTACATATGGCATTTTTTATCAATTTAGTACATAATGGGGTACACCAGCTTAATTGAACTTACAACTTTTGGTACTATAATATCAAGCACGAATGTAATATGTATTGTATGCTTATACTATACATATAACATATTTGATAAAGCGTTGGGTTAAGTGAGCAATCTGCAATTGAAAGGTTGATAAAACCGGGAATACCAAAGCGTGCCTACCGTGGTGTGTGTGATAAAAATTTCGAGAAATTAGTTAGAGCTGGGCCGATAGCACCTTTCAGATACTGATACTTCCGATATTGATAAATTCGATGCCAGTACTATCTGATTTTCAGATACTTTTGAACATGTACGTTTCTTACTCTTTTTTAATGTTTTTTAATTTTCACAAACTGTATGCATGAATAAAAATGCCTATACCTAGTTTATTTTAATTAAATGGTTTATTTACTTAAAACAATAATTCTAACTTCAAACCCTTGGAGAGATATCTGTCTCATTCGACACGCACACTACACATCTTTTCTCTTTTTGCATTATTAGTTTTAATTTTTGTCAAAATGTTCTGAAATTTGGAACACACTTAGGTACCTATGCTGAATTTTTATTTTTGTGTTTTCTCGATATAAATTTTGATAACTGACTAATTAAATAGACTTGACCACTTAGTTCATTACAAGATTAGCAGTTGGCAGTTGTCAAGATTCCATGGATATTTTGTGTATTTAGTTCTGATATTTCACTTGAAGGTTTTTTCAATTGAGTTTATTGTTTATGGTTTTCTTTAAATTCAATGTTTTTTCCCTTCAAGCTACAAGGTATTTGATTTTCCTTTGTGTTTTTCTTATGCCCCGTAGGTAAATACTGAAATTCAGTTATCTGGTTATCTTATTTCATGGATATCATTATTATTTGTATTGTTCTGTCAATTTTAGTTTCCTTGTCAATTGTCATAATAATTTGTTTACAATAATTTTATTTATACATTTCTGATGATGGAATCGTGAATTCTGAAACCGGTCAATTTATAATAATAAATCGTTATATTGGTAGTACGCGTAGTAATTTTTCAATTCATCATAATTAAATAGGCATTGCTTTTTGGTATCAATTATTAAAATCATGTAAACTGGAAAACAAAAACTCCAGTATGTGTCTAGTATTCTTTGCCACAATGCTTGCATATAACTAAACTACTGTTGTTTTCTTTTTTAGCGAAATGTTGCCACACTTGTGACATTTTTTTTCACATACACAACAAAATTGAAAATTTTAAGTTAAGCGCGTCCGTCCATAGCGTTAAATTACGATTACGCTGTAGAGATGGGTACAAAACGAAAATTAGAGATGGGAACTCAACAACCTGCGCACTTTGCGTTGTTTAGATGAGTATCTGAATTCAGATTTTTTTCGGTATCGGCGGTATCGAAATTTGCTCGGTATCGGCCGGTATCCGGTGGTTTTCGTTTCATAATTAATCTATGTTTTTATAATTGCTGGATCGAAACATTTACATTTCTCTATATCTTTGATTATGTTTACTTCCTTACCATATCTTTCAGAGAAGTGTTGTCAGTAGCCAAATCGTCAAATATCTAAATATATTATTATTTGGCTAATTTACTGTATCATTAATTCACCAAATTACTATTTCTCAAACACATCTATAAAATATTAAAATATCGTTTTATTATGTTACCGTGCCTGGGTGTACACAACAGCAATGCTGCGCTTTCTCCGCCTCACAAATACACCAGCTAGTTATTTGCGCCAATTCTTCTGCAAGTTCTCACGAGATGTATTTACACTGTAACCAAAAAACTCAAGTATGAGTACTTCTGCGACTCCTCGCATGTGTGTTTATGCTTGCAATAATTATTTTGCATTTACAAGCTACAGCTTACAATAATTTCATTTGCTGGAGAGCCAGGGCCACAAGAAGATGTGCAGAAGTTCCTGGCTGATATCCTTGTTTTAATTCATTTGATTTCCTGCAATATGCTGGTTTCATAGGTATGTAAGTGGCTGGAAGTCTCCCTGGAATCTTTATTAAATTCTGGTGATATATTTGCAAGAGCAGCTTGTATTTGCAATTTCTGTATTCAGTCGATCGCATATTCTACAAAACCTCATTTTGTTCATAAAGAAATGGACTAATTTCCTTGTTTCCTCGTCACTCCATTGTCTTTGCTGGTATCTCGCAGTCAGCTTGCAGCACTTTCTACCCTGTGACAGTACTGCCAACCAGCAACTTGTGCAAGTTTTTTTGTCATTGTATACATACTCCTGTACCTTCAATATTATACAACATACATAATCTGAAAATGCAACTACTAGTGGAGTGCTGGCGCGTCCGAAATGTGCTTAAAAATGAAGTTATTGGGCATTTCGAGGTTAAAATGTTTGACCTATCCGGTATTACAGCTTAGGTCCTATGGAACTAAGATTCGAAAGTCGTCAAAAAATTGTCCTGTGCAAAAGGGCGCAATTTAAAATTTTCAAGTTATGTATACGAGCCGAAAGGTGAAATCATATTCTAAAAGCAAAAAAAAATTGAAGAGATTTCTGTAGAATATATATGTTTTATAAATTATACAAGTTTTTGAATTACGTAGCCTCTTACGGAACTCGAAGACGTAAACAGGCGTTTTTCTCCGTTCAGAGTGAACAAAAATCTAATTATTTTATGCTTTCTTTATTTTGAAACTCTATTATCTCTTACGCCGTTGCATTTAGCGAAATTATCCTCTATTGATAAATTATTGCCCAAATCTTGTAGAATATGATGGTTTTTGATTTATAATTTTTGAATGAATATTAAGAAAGTTAGGCCATTAAATATAACATGGTGCATAATCTAGAGGCTCGCCACCGCTGCGTGAATCACTGGATACATCGCATTGCACCGCACCCTGCAGTCCACACGCGCGACCTTCTTCTCTTTACTTGTCTCACTCCCTCCTTATAAACCTATGCTATTTAGCTTCTTGCATACCTACACTATTACTTATTTCTGGCTTATAGGGATGAATTTATTAATCATTATTGCAGGACCTTTTTAACACAGTACCTAGTAGAAGTACATACCATAAGAAAGGGACAATTTATTAACAACGTAAAATTTAACTTGAATCTCTATTTCCTATTTGACACTGCGGTTTTACACGACTTTTGGTCCATGCAAAAACATGAACCAATGCAGGATATTCCATTTTTTCTGCAGCTGCATCTTTTTGTCGTACAATCTATTAGGAGTTACCCCTATTTAGAACAACATCTATGGCACTAACATCACTAACATCAAATGGAATGTTAGCAACACCATCGAATAAAAGTGCACTAGGTAACGTAATAGAAACCTACAAAAGTTCCATTAAAGTCTTGCCATCAATTAACTCCGGTGAAACATGTTATATTTTTGACGGAATGTCTGTGGTTCAAGTTCTTGGAAAACCGACCAAAGCAAGAACTTTCGGAGACTACCTACGCGAAAATATTCCAATCTATTATTTTTTAAAACCAATATGACGCTAAAATGATCGACCTAGTTTTTGATTATTATTATGAAAATTCAATTAAGGATTCAACTCGTTTAAAGAGAAGTAAGGAAACGCCAACAAGCAAATTAATAGATAGCATAGATACAACACTACCTCAACAATGGCACCTGTTTATCCACTCATCTTTCAATAAAAGTCAATTGATGGTACTGGACCGTTCGAACAACTACTCCTCGGGCAAATACCCTGCCAGGCATTGAATTATAGAACTAAATCCAGATTTTTTGTACTACGAGACGTTTCAGACTGCTACCCCACCTAAGGTGGCTTTGAAACAATCCTAATTTGTCTCCATGTACGTACGTGCTTTTAAGACGATATTTGTTCAAATATTGCATGTTTTGAATGTGTATGGAAAACCGCAGACCAACTGGTTTCGTCCTTCTGGGACTCATCAGTACGATGCTTTCCCCTACACACTCAAACCATGCAATTTAATCTTGCTATATATGCTGCCGCGCTCTGGACAGATATCAGCAAGTGGGGTAGCAGTTTGAAACGCCTCGTAGTTGCCCGAGGAGTAGTTGTTCGAGCGGTCCAGTACTATTAATTAATACCAGATAATTACTCAAAGTAGTTGTCACTTGCTGATATCTGTCCAGAGCGCGGCAGCATAATTATATAGCAAGTTAAATTGCATGGTTTGAGTGTGTAGGGGAAAGCACCGTACTGATGAGTCCCAAAAGGACGAAACCAGTTGATCTGCGGTTTTCCATACACATTCAAAACATGCAATATTTGAACAAAGGTCAATTGACAAATTTTTTGTCTCAGCAACTGGTACTTGCTTCAAAGAACTACCCTATTCAGTTTGCGACCAGCGGGGGATTTAGTAATGTCTTGAATTATAAGTAAATCTAATTTTGAACTTGCTGATAATATCTTAGAATCTAGACACGAGGAAGCTGACACAAGAATCCTCCTACATATTTTATCTGCAAAGAGCTCCGGATATACTAGATGCATAGTAGACTGCAGACACAGATGTCCTAGTTCTTCTTGCCCATTTCAAGGAATTGTTAAGACAGGAAGTTTGGATGAAAGTGGGAAATCAAAGTTCACACAGATTTATTGCAATACATGAAATAAATATGGAACCCATTGTATTTTATTGAAAAATTTACTGGCATTTCATGCGTTAACAGTGCCAAAGGAAATAGAGATTCAAGTTAAATTTTACGTTGTTAATAAATTGTCCCTTTCTTATGGTATGTACTTCCTCTAGGTACTGTATTAAAAAGGTCCTGCAATAATGATTAATAAATTCATCCCTATAAGCCAGAAATAAGTAATAGTGTAGGTATGCAAGAAGCTAAATAGCATAGGTTTATAAGGAGGGAGTGAGACAAGTAAAGAGAAGAAGGTCGCGCGTGTGGACTGCGGGGTGCGGTGCAATGCGATGTATCCAGTGATTCACGCAGCGGTGGCGAGCCTCTAGATCAGCGGTCGGCAAGCTGCGGCCCGCGGGCCGCATGCGGCCCGTAAGCCACCTCGGTGCGGCCCGCGCAAGTAAGGTCCACAAGGAAGGCATTTATCGAATTCACGTAAAGAAATAAATTTTTATTTCTCTGTTTTTTGTCAGCGCTAACCGGAGATTCGGGCACGCGACGTTGCCGCTCTTCCGTATGTATGAGAATGTGCGTTGAGGTGGGTGCACATCTGAGCAAAAGAGCCGGATGAGCGCGCCGCGCCGAATGAGCATTCATGCGGGCAATTTTTGTTTTCCACATATGAGCCGCATGAGCCTGTATTCGGAGTAGCTGTTTTCTTTGATGGACCGACAAAATGCGGATCGGGTGTCGCGCAATATGAGCGTGTTTGGCGCGACGCGTGTTTCCGTCCACATCTGAATGCTCATTTTGCGCGACGTGCTCATTCGGCTCTTTAGCTCAGATGTGTACGCGCCTTTGCGTAGAGTAGTAGGTCCACAGCAGTGCGCGATGTTGCCGCGCACCACCTCATATCCCACATCTCATATTCCGCCGCCACTTCGTTGCCGATAGTCGTCTGGGAAACACGTCTCCTTCAACTCGGGACATAAGTGCCTCCGTCATACGTCAGTTTTTCATTCCAAGCAAAACAAAAGCACGTGCCATTTGACGTTTATCGATATTATTTAGAACGTCTTAAACTAGTTTTTGCAATATAATTCTAGACGTTTTGCAGTGAAAACAGTTTATTTTCAATTTGTGTGTTGGGCTCACGCGTAAAAACTTGAAAACAACTCTATGTAATTATAATTATATTTCAGAGGTTAGGTTAAAACGTCAGAAAGCACGTGGCTTTGTTTTGTTTGGAATGAAAATCTGACGTTTGTGACGCGCCACTTATCTCCCGAACTGCCAGCTGCCTGTTTCGCTGTCGATCGCTGTTCGCGAGTCGCGACGTGTGAGGTACGTTGTTTATAATGTAATTATTTTACCCATTTTATATGTAATCTATGTTCTCGATAGATATCAACATTTTTGTCATTGTTCCTACGTATTAATAAAATTCAAATAAAATGTTTCAGCATTTTAAATATCACAAATACCTATTATCAAAATTATGAACATGTGTGGCCCGCCTTTATTTCAATTTGTCACTATGTGGCCCTTGCCTGCCAAAAGGTTGCCGACCGCTGCTCTAGATTAT
This sequence comes from Xestobium rufovillosum, assembly GCA_963966045.1. Taxonomy (NCBI): domain Eukaryota; kingdom Metazoa; phylum Arthropoda; class Insecta; order Coleoptera; family Ptinidae; genus Xestobium; species Xestobium rufovillosum. The sequence goes on from OZ014495.1 coordinate 27,740,881, forward strand.
GCACCATGTTATATTTAATGGCCTAACTTTCTTAGTATTCATTCAAAAATTATAAATCAAAAACCATCATATTCTACAAGATTTGGGCAATAATTTATCAATAGAGGATAATTTCGCTAAATGCAACGGCGTAAGAGATAATAGAGTTTCAAAATAAAGAAAGCATAAAATAATTATATTTTTGTTCACTTCGAACGGAGAAAAACGCCTGTTTACGTCTTCGAGTTCCGTAAGAGGCTACGTAATTCAAAAACTTGTATAATTTATAAAACATATAAATTCTACAGAAATCTCTTCAATTTTTTTTTTGCTTTTAGAATATGATTTCACCTTTCGGCTCGTATACATAACTTGAAAATTTTAAATTGCGCCCTTTTGCACAGGACAATTTTTTGACGACTTTCGGATTTTAGTTCCATAGGGCCTAAGCTACAATACTGGGCAAGTCATATATTTTAACCTCAAAATGCCCAATGATGTCAAAATAAAATTTGCTTGGCACTCTACTATGCAAACAGAGAATCCCACTTTCGCATCTGTAGTCACAAGAAACAAAATTTAGCTGTCCCAGTACTTTACCTGTGGTGGTTATTTGTGATGCGATAGTCATTCAATTAATTGAATGAAGTAATTAAAAGTAATACTGATTACAAAGTGTTTGGGTCTGAAAGCAGAGCAGGGCTGCCAAATTTTGAAAATGTTTAATCGTCGGCACATCTCAACAGAAAGTGGCAAGGGAAAGAAAATAGAACGACTAGTAAAATGGGGGCAAGGGAGAAATTATGAGAATCCTGAGCTTTATTAGAAGGCATTTCAAAGCATTTTGGGTGTATGAAGAGGGGAGAATTTTAATTTAGTTGACTAATTGAAGACTGCTGTTGAATAGAAAGTTTATTTTTCATTTCTTTACCGAGGGTTATTTTTTCTGGTTATATAATTATTCCTATGTTGTTTATAAACAAAAAAGACTGCAATTTCATGCATGTAAATTTTACACCCGTTTTTATTTTAGTTCTTTGTCTAGTCTAACCGATAATTGATTTTGCTAATTTGACGTACACATAATTAGCCAAACAGCTACAGAAAAAACTGAACCTCTGTTTCAGAGGATAATGGTAAATACAACAATCTATTGACTAGAAATTCAAAAGTAGCTGCTTTGTGCTGACTGCAGTGGTTATAATCTGCAGTTATATAGGGAGCTGTACAGGTTTCTTCTTCCAAGAGCAGAAATTTTCTGGAGCAAATTTGAAACCCAACTGAGAGATGATGATCTCCCATATTTTCCAAAGTTGTGGTTGAGATATGTAGACGATTATATTTGCCATATTTGACACTGGTAAATGAAATATTGAAGATTTTTTGAGTGACTTAAATAGTAGATTCAACTCTATTAAATTTGCCCATGAAATAGAACGAGAAGGGCAGCTTCCATTTTTCAACATTCTGGTAATTGGAAAAGATAGCAAGCTGGAATTGGCATCTATAGGAAAGAAACCTCTTGAGCTCGCCATGTAACTGCAGATTTGAACACTGCGGTCAGTACAAAGGGGATAGTTTTGGATTTTTAGTTAATAGACTGTTGTATTTACCATTATCTGCCGAAAGATACTGTAAACAAGGAAACACAATCAAAGATATAGTCAAACGTAACTGTTTCCATCCAGAAATTGTAAATACATTAACTAGGAAATGAAGATTTAAAATGCTATTTCCAAATTCCACCTAATTTATAAAAATACCGTATGTACCGCAGATAACCAAAGGTTTGATTACGATTTTTGGGAAAATAGGATTAACAATTTGCAAAACCTACTTGGAAATTAGGAGCAAAAAACGACAATCATTCATAAAGTTAAAATTTACGAAATAGCGTATGGAAATTGCGACAAAAAATATATCGGGTAAGCAACTCGATCTATTTTAACTCGTTTTAAGGAGCATCAAGCTCATTGCAAATAAGGTCACACAGATAAGTTTAGTACGGCCATGAATTCAATATCAATTGGTGAATTCATATATGTAAATGAAAAGTATTCCTTTAAAGTTCAATCAAGCTTTTAACAATAATTAATTTCATAACCACATCAAGAGTCAACTTATCTGTTTACAAACTGAAAAATAAAATTAAAATTGTGATTCATGATTTATAAATAACGTAAATTGAGCTCTCAACTTCAAGCCTGACACCAATGTAATATGACACTTAACTTTTGCTGGACAGATTGTTTTGGTAGGGCTGTAAAATTTACCCAATAAGACTGCAAATTGATATTGAACATTATCCACTTATTCTGCCGTTACATTATGCGAGCATGACCGAACGACATCGTTAGTTTACTCCTGTCTGCATAGTGTAAATGACAAAAGAATGTTACCGAATAAATTAACATGTTCACACGTGTTCTGGCTCAAATCGGTAAACTAGTGAATCCTTAAAGGAAATTTGTATTCAGTGTAAACGGTCTGTTACGCTCCGAATATTTGGAGCAAACAATTGCGTATTTTTTGCAATTTTCCATCCAGTTTATTGAATAAAAAACATGGTGTGCACTCTCATGCACATTCTGCCGACGTAGACTCATTCAGTAATTCAATGACAAAATTTTTAATTTGTTGAAAAACCTTTTAGCTGGACTAAGGTCTATTTGGTATTAGAATGCAGTTTTGCTTCGTATGGGAGCAAATTTTTCAGTTCCTGATTGGTACAAACGCGAGACTATGTTATGCCGCTGATCTATGCAATTAACTATAAGGTACATAATATCTGCGTTCCAACACATTTTAATTTTTTCATAAGCTGCTTAGTTTCCGAGTGGAACAGCTTTTTGCAAAATCTGCATTTCTGGTTTGAAAGTTCAGCAACAATTGATTGGTCTAGAGCCACCTGGGATACCATTTGCCAACACAAAAAAATGTTTAGAACAATAGACGTCTACAAAGGACAACCACCAACAAAGTTTTCGTCATTTTGGGGATAATCATTCTTTTCAAGAAACTTCAACACCCTGTATCTTTATTAGTAGTAACTTTTGGGCACATGTTCATAAGAAAATTATTTCTTCTTATTTGAGCTCCTCTATAATCCCATGAAGTTTGGCACACGTCATGAATCACCCTGTACATAAAGCGTTCCCTCTATGCCGCTGCAAAAGAGTGTCGTGTAAATTGGGATTAATGCTTAGGAGTAATTATTGTTTAACCAGTCATATTGGGGTAAATTTTACAAGATGAGTATGTGCAAGCCCTTACTAATGCAATCAGCTGGGCAAAAGTTAAAGGTCATATATAGTTTTATTTATGCTAATAAAATTCTATGTACCATTCAGTGGCGTAGGCAAAATATTCACTAAATTATCCTCAGCTTCAGCTTGGGTTTCAGTGCAATTTGTAGGTGGGATGTCTTCATCGGAATCCTGTATTATGATTCTAAACACAGGATTATTGGAACTTGTAATACCGGTACTTGTACTTGGTGCATCAAATGAATTATTTGAAGTGCTGCTATCACAAATATCACGTAGACTTTGGCGGGTACGATATTTCCTTAATTTACTTCTTTCTGGTTCAAGTTTGTAGTGACGGCCATCCTTTTCTGAATTACCATGAGATGATGTAGCACTATGTTTGCTAGTTGACTTCTTAAATGTATGACCATTACTTTTACTGTATTTTGACGATTTTGATTTTTGTGCAAGTTTGCGCTTACGTAGTTTTTCCTTTGAGTTGTACCTGTTAAAAAGTAAAGTATAGTATAACAAACAAAATACAGCATCCATTACTACAAATACCGTTTTAACGAGCTACTTGATTTCCCTTGTGCCATTTTAGCAAGACGATTCCTCTTTTGTGCTATCAATTGTACAATTCTATTTGGTTTTTGTTTCTTACACAAATCATCTCCCTTTCTGAGAAACATTCGATCCAGTAAGACTTCACTTTTAGTGTGCACATCATTGTCTGAGTTTGAAGAGGCACTATCATCAGACTTCCAGACTTCTATTTCTCTTTGTATTAGAGAATCGAAAAATGCCATCATTTTTGAATCTTCCTGAGTAGACTGGTCACTGTAGTCGTGGGATATTCTCTGTGCAAAACAAATGTAAAATTAATTTTTGTCATTCAAAGGTCGAATTGTAAGAATTTTTTTCTTTCAATTTAAAACATTTATTTAATTGTAAGAAGGTCCTGAATATCCTAAAACCAAGATGGCACCCATTGAATTCAATAGATGTTTTGTTTTGTAGTATGTATATGAGGAAAAGATGAAATTTTTAAATCACTCTAAGTGTAAAATACCCTTATTTTTCATTACATTTTAAAGCAAAGTTGGTTTTATTTAAAGAAAGTTATGTCAGAATATGAAGTTTCAGGATGGAAAAACGGGTTTTGTTGCATTTCTAGTGTTTAGCAGAAGATAATTTTTAGTTCTGACTAACAATTAAAAAATTACAACCATTATGAGTTACTTTTTAGAAGAAACTTGCTTTGAATTGCTATAATCAGATTCTGTCTCAGCCATTATCACATAATCCTATCATTTTACTTGCTAAAAGAAATGTAACTAGCATACTTTAAATGAATATTAACCAAGAAATTAAGCAACAGAGGTAAATATTTCTTATCCGATAAAACTATAAAGAATAGGACCAAGTGATCTTACGATTTCTATTTTAATCTTATTTGGATATAACAGAAATGTCATTAAAAGGACCGAGACGAATGCAACCCTGTATTTAAAACGAAGCATGTTGATGGCCAAGTAAGCATTATCTAGTTAAATCAGTAAACTGAACTTAATGCAAGTAGTGTTTTTAGGATTGAGGCTTAATTTTGTGATTTCCAGATACTGACAAAAATAACAATTTCCCCTTGTAAAGTTACATCGTGAATTGCAAGATGAACCTAAAGACTGGGGAAAATTGAAAAAGAAAGAAGAAAACATTTCTGACCTCAGCAAACATTATTCCTGCACCAGTATCAAAAGAAAGTGGGCAACTTGTGTATAAAAGATGGGCTAAGAGTCCACATGCACCGAAATGTCTGTGCAGGTCTTCAATAAATAAGCGCCAGGCCTCAGTTTTCCATGTACTTACCATCTCCACATAGTTCACATAATTGCACAATATCCCACAACGTCTTGTCTGCAATCTTTTGAACGGTATAGGGAAAATGTCGTACAAAACTTGCAGCACATAATATCGCACAAGTGATTCCCGTGGCTAGGAATGGGCGATATCGAATATTTAATATACCGATATTAAAAAAATATTTATATTTCCCGATATATCAATATTTTCCGATATATCGGTATTTGTCGATATATCGATATTTTCCGATATACAGCCAAACTTCTATAACTCGAATCCCCAAGATCCCAGAAAAAATGTACGTTTTGATAAGTATAATTTGTTTTAATTATCTTTTTATTGTTTCTGTTATTGTTATATGCTTCCAAAATTCTTGCAAGATCTTTTAACACTAGATGAAATATTAAATTTTTAACAATCTAACTTTTCCTGGTTTCTTGGTCGTTGGATTATTATTTACTTCCTCTATAATTTGCACTTTCTTCTCAACAGTTAAACTTTCTAATTTTCGTTTATTATTATCCACCATTATGATTGGCAACCGCTACTATACATTCAAGCAGATTTGGTCAACCAACGTGAAAAGCAATGCCAAAGAGCAGACATCGGTAATTCCCAGAATTTCAGAAACAGTTCTTCGAGTTACAGAATATGCACTCACTACATTGTATTTTCGAGTTAGAGAGAGAAATATTCGAGTTATAGAAATTCGAGTTAGGGAAAATAAAATACATATGACTAAATGTAAAAGTGTGAGTTCCAGAAAAAAATCGAGTTGAGGAAGTTTTCGACTTACAGAAGTTCGAGATACAGAAGTTTAACTGTATTAATATTATCGATATTTTCCAATATATCAGTATTTATTGATATAGTGATATTTATCGATATGAGAGGTACTGGACCGTTCGAATAACTACTCCATAGGCAGATATCCCCCAGATATTAAATTATACAACTAAATTCAGATTTTGTATACTACGAGATTAAATTACCTTATTATACTTATTACCGTTGAAGATTGAAAAATTCAATGCTATTAGGATATTAACATCTCGATATACAAGTGGTGGGATAAAAGCGTGCATAAATTTCAGGAGTAATAGAGTTGGTCCTTTAACAGATTTGTCTTAGTGCTGTGCCTAGGTGTTTTAAAATATGCATTTTATTTTAGCATTTTGGCAATTAAGACAAATTAATGGTATCGGGCATGAATGTTACTATCAACTAGCTATTTGTAATGGGAACCGATAATATATTTTAAAATCAGAGTTTGAGGGTAGATGAGACATTTTCCATCAATTTTTTGCAACTTTAGTTTTCCGGAAATTAGACTACAAGAATATGAATTTTCAAAAGAATTGGGGAATTGGTCCCACTTGTGCGCGATTGCATGGTTCTTTTTGTTGATTTTAGTGGTGGATCGTCGCTTAACGCTGCCGCTGGTCAGCTACCAGACGTTCATTTTTGTGACATTCTAATAAAGGTTTTCTACCGTAAATAAATAAATCAATTAATTAAAAATATTTGTTGCCTAAATGGCTTTAAAAAAATGTCACCTGCTCTTATTCTACATATTTATAATAAGACCTTTTTGTGTTCTTTTGGCATAAAAGTCCAAGAAACTAAAACAGTGACAAAGAACATTATCGTTAACCCCCCAAATTGCACCTCTCTACTTTGAAAAGCTGTTATTGGCCACCATTTCATATTTGTAGATTTGTGCTTACTTATAATTTATAACTAGTTGTTGGTACTTGGTACACTGCACGACAAAAAAATACATGTCGCTAATAATTTATCTTATTTAGTTAATGAAACACGAATTAAAAAGTATCTTATCGAAGCTCCCAGAGGAGCATGCAAGACAAAAATGATCTTAGACACACCCGGACTTCATTAATTTGTAGTTTCAATTACCTATTTATTACTCTGCAAATTTATGGGATATTGATATACATATATATCGATATATCAATACATATATCGATAACCTGATATATCGAAATCCCGATATATCGATTTTCTGATATATCGATACTTTCTTACTCGATATTGATATATCGATTTCCCAGGCCTACCCGTGACTATCAACTGGCTGTCAACTTTACTATAATAAAATCCACAATTTAAATCCTGGGATTTCGGGAAAAAATTATCGGGATCCTGGGACTAAATGCAAACTTGTACACCATAATCATAAAATGGTTAATAACGTTTTTCAAAATTCAAGTGAATAAGGTTATTTTACAGAATTTCTTAAAAATCACATTTCAGTTCCAATACAGGGTAATTCTGGTTTATTCCTGATAACTTCAGAAATCGATAGAACTCTCAAAAATAACGGGGGTTTCCCTAACAAAGTATAATTCAAAAACACATCTTTTTCAAATGTCATTTTTTTTTTTAAGGGTCATCATTTCTATATTTGGCATACTTCCTTGGTTTTTAGAGAAAAAAAATTTGTTTAGGTCAGACCATCATCAACTTAATTTTTTTCCTTTGGGCGCCATTTTTGTGAACTTACACTTTACTGAAAGGGGCATATTTTTCTGATTTCACTGGAATGCAATTTGTCCATCTTATATTGAATATTGTGGCCATTCCAGTCGGAAAACTGGAAATTTTAGCAAAAATTAAGTAGGTCTTGAAAGGAAACAAAAAAGAAACAGTCAATAGTTTGTTGTAATATAAGCAAATATGTTAAATATTTTTGGTGTTATTGCTGGTACAAATTTTCTGAAGAATAATTTTTCAAATGAAAATGCTGTTTTGCATTAAATAACATTATTATGACGGTTACTTTTTTTAGTTCACATCCTAATAAACTATTTTTCCAGATTTTTCTATCTTTTTCTTATTGCAGCTGCCGTAATGTTCAACAAAATTCGAAATAATAGAACAAGTCTTATATCAATGAAATTAGAAAAATAACTCTCCTTCAATAAAGTGTAACATAAAAATGGTTCTAATAAGAAAAAATTAAGTTGATGATGTCCCGATCTAAACGAAACGTTTCCCAATAAATCCAAGACTGTGCCGATAGAGCATGAAAAAGTGCTCTAATCCTCTAATAATGTACGCATGTCTTTCCAATTCAAGGTCAAATAATTGAACTACAGTGAAACCTCCTATAACGGACACCTCTATTAACCGGATACCTCCGATAAATCGACACTTTTTAGGGAACGAACTGTCGCTTATGGGGCTTTCTCTTTCTCTATTAAACGGACATCTCCCATAAACGAACACAAAATCGATGACCATTGGTGTCCGCTTAAAAGAGGTTTCACTGTATATGGCAAAAACGAAAAGACCATTTTTTTGGTTTTCGGCCATAACTCGTATACCATTTGTGATAGATCAGTTTTCCCAACAGTATATTAATGAGAGTACTGACCGATCAAATATATTTATTGATTAGGGATGTATGGGAAAAAGGGGAAATGCTAAGAGAATGGGGGCAAACTATTTTAAGACCTTACAAAAAAGGAAACAGGCATGAATGTGATAATTATAGGGGGATAGCACTGTTGAGTAATATCTACAAGATTTTCTCCAAAATTCTTACAAGTAGGCTGAGAGACCACATGCAGAGGATACTAGGGGAATACCAGGGTGGCTTTAGACAGAATAGATCGACTATTGACCAGATCTTCACCTTTAAACAGATTATGGCAAAGAGTGAGGAGAAGAGGGTGCAGTTGCATGTGTTGTTTATAGACTTCTGGCGGGCATATGATAGTGTAGACAGAAAACAAATGTAAAAAGCGATGAAAAATCTAGGAATACCACAGGAAATTTTGCAGCTAGTTAAGATGACACTAAGTTGCACGGAATACAGAGTAAGAGCGCATGGCATGACATCGGAGCCATTTACAGTTACAAATGGCTTAAAACAGGGAGACCCATTGTCAGCAATACTCTTCAACATAGTACTGGAACAAGTAGTAAGGGCTAGTGGAATTGAAAGGAATGGTATAATTCTTGAAGGACCCCACCAATGTATAGCGTATGCGGATTATATTACGCTATTGGCAAGAACAAGAGAAGAACTTAAAGAAATCACAAGAAAACTGGGGAGTGCCGCAGGAGAATATGGTCTTAAGATAAATGAAGATAAAACGAAATACATGACAACAAGGGGGGAAGAACAGGCTAGTCTGGCAGTAACAACAGAAACAGGCGAGAAATACAATTTTGAAAGAGTGAAGAATTTTAAGTTTTTGGGCGTCGAGGTAACAAGAAGTGATGAGCAGCGGAAGGAAACAGAGAAAAGAACCATGGCTAGAAACAAGAGTACAGGAGCGATGCATGGAGTGCTCCGAAATAGAAATCTGTCCAGAAGGGTTAAAACAACAATATATAAGTCTATTATAAGACCAACAGTTACATATGCTAGCGAGACATGGGTGCTGAGGAAGGAGGACCAGAGGAATTTAGAGGTGTGGGAGCGGAAAATACTAAGGAGAATTTTTGGGGTATAAGGGAAGAAGGAGAATACAGAAGAAGGACAAACAGAGAAATTAAAGAACTTTACGGGGAACCAGACATAGTTCAGTTTATAAGAGCGCAAAGACTACGATGGCTGGGACATGTCGCAAGAATGGGAGGATGATGCTAGAAAATGATCCACAGGAACGAAGAAGAAGAGGAAGACCGAAGAGGGTGTCGAAGGAGTGTGTGGAGGACGAGGTGGAGGAGGACCTGGAGAAACTAAATGTGAGGGACTGGAAGAGAAAAGCCCTAGACAGGAAAGAATGGAAGACTATAGTAGGGCAAGCTATGGGCCTACAGGGCCTGCAGAGCTGAAAATATATACCGGGTGTCAACGAGTGCATGTAACATCCCGCCATTTGTTTACTTTTTGAAATACACTTTGACAATCCTCTGATAGTATTATACGTCTAAAACCACATATTTTTATCATCTTTGACATATCTAATTACTTCCGATTAAGTGATATCAACTTTTTTATGTTAAATAGCAATATATCTTTTTGTTTAGATAGTTCGATAGGCCTTTTTATTCTCTTGACAACCATGTATCATACATAACCAAAAACTTTATATTTTTGACGTCAGAGGGCGTTAAATGAAAAAGTCACGTTGGCTGTGAATTTGACGATATTAGCCTAATTTTAAACATTTTAATGAATTCAACTATTAATTCTAACAACGTTTAAATGACCATGGAAAGATTTTTGAATTTTAAGCAGTACATCCTTTATTTTTTTTAAAATAAAGTTAACATACTCATTTTAAGTGTTTTGAAAAATGGAATTTTAATTACTAATTGATAATTGAATTGCACTTTTATGCACTAATTGTGAGGACAATAAACTGAAGTTCGAACAACAAGCACCTTGTTATTTAAAATTTCACGAAAAACTCTCTTTCAAAAACGAATATTTGAACGACTATGTTAACCTTATTTAAAAAAAAATAAAGGATGTACTGCTTCAAATTCAAAACTCTTTCCATGGCCATTAAAACAGCCTGTTAGAATTAATAGTTATATTCATTAAAACGTTTAAAATTAGGCTCATATCGTCAAATTCACAGCCAACGTGACTTTTTCATTTAACGCCATCTGGCGTCAAAAATATAAAGTTTTTGGATATGTATGAGAAATGGTTGTCAAGAGAATAAAAAAGCCTATCGAACTATCTAAACAAAATGAAATATTGCTATTTAACAAAAAAAAGTTGATATCACTTCCGGTTTAACCGGAAGTAATTAGATATGTCAAAGATGATAAAAATATGGGGTTTTAGGAGTATAATACTTACAGAGGATTGCCAGAGTGTATTTCAAAAAGTAAATAAATGGCGGGATGTTACATGCTCTCGTTGACACCCGGTATATATTAATGAGCACCAATTGGGTACTTGCATAAATTGAAACTGGCACTTTTTTATCATAATTTGAAAATCTGTGTTAAGTTTATTGTGACTGTATAAAATGAGACTATTTTGTGTAGTAATAAGAATATAATTTCATTTTTAGTTTCAAATCACGGAGCACGCGCTAGTGGGCCTTGAGCGGTCGTATTGACGTCACATAATCTAGCTGTCGTCACAGCCTGACATGCTACTTTTGCCTATTGCCAACATTTCGCGTATGTTGTCCCTACTCGCCTAACTGTATCACTTGTTATCAGCGCTTCAATTTGATGTTTATTACTTTACTGAGCAGTACCTATCAATCTTTTACTAACGCACAGTTAAACACTATAAATAAGTTAAGAAGAAGAATAAACTAATTATTAGTGTATTTCAGGATCACTAGTACATTTTAATTTTTCACCGTGGCTGCCCTGACCCCTGTCATACAATGACAGTTATAGGTTAGGCAAGCACAGAATTTTCGTTTCACTCATTTGTGTCCACGTTGTTTTATTTCACAACTAGTACGAATATCACAAATCCATCTGTAAAATGCCCGCAGAAGGTTCTTGCAAGCAGAATCCCATAATACCATAATCAATCTTCAATAGCCGCGTTAATGGTAGGTAGTAGAGTTTAGAGGTGTTTTTGTTCTACCTATTCACAGTTGCGAACTATAAAATTTAATGGATTTTTAACAACAAATTGCTACTGAGCTCCACCATATAGTTCCATTTTCTCAGCAAACACCATGAACGTACACACGAAACAATTTCAAGACATCAAGACTTATGAGGGCTGTCAACTGAACCGGAAGCGGCCATTTCGATTTAGGAATTCACAGGCTGCGTCATATTGACGTCACCGAATAGTTTCAATAATTCACACATGGCGCCATAAGCATATTTAGCGGGAAATATTTATTTCCCAATAATTTGAATTTTACAGGGCGCAGAGGAAAATTACTTTGGGAATGTATTTCTGACCTCCCAAAGATTATAATTTCGCAAAATCCCAAATTCATGCAAGTACCCAATTCTGCAAAAGTACCGAATTTAAACCTACCCTCTATCTTTTCAAATAAGCGAGATCCCAATGGTGGCCCCCCTGTATGAATCTCCCTGAATATACTTAAAGATTAGAACAAAATTAAATCATATTCATTAACAGTATCTTAGTGCATAATGTTTAACGGCAGTTTAAGTACAAGGTTTTATTTATTGTTACATCAAACCATGGAACCATGGAAGATAAAACTACCAAGAACCTCTTAACATTTAGTTGTCAACATTTAAAGAAATGTATAACATTACAGCAACCCCAGTTTCAATACACCTCTGGTACGAACAAATTTACACAATGGAGAGGTACACTGTCAGGAATTTTGTAAATACATATCTCAAAAACGTTGCAATATCAAAAATTGATAAGAACAGAAAGAAGTTTTAAAAGGATGAGCAACTTAACCTTTAGGCTAGTTGCCGACATGCAAATTATTAGTTGTGCAACAGTGTAGTTGCAAGAGTCACAACAGAGGTTTTATATGAGAGCGCAGAGTAATTATTTGTTTCATCTAATGAACTAATTAACTCAAATAATCTTAGAAAATAAAAAAAATACATTTTTAATTTTATCTTAAAATAGTTTATTTGATAGAATAACAAATTGAAATTCTTTTGCAAAATGAATTTTAGTAGCTCTTTGTTCTACATAATATTTTGTTTAGGGTTACCAGACCTAAAAATGGAAATTCCTGACAAGCAAAATAAAATGAAGCAGTTATTGAAACAAATGAATAATCATTTTCTCCGTTCGTACAAAGCGCTGCAAGATGGGGGAAATCTGTTCGCGTCGCACGCAGCAATTCTCCTTCCAAAAGTCGAATACCGCTGGCCTCGATATAGACCGAACGCACCGAGGCCTCGATAGCATTGCTTTGACACGCGGCAGAAACTGTTCAGGGTACACTCCGAGGACTTAAACGTTTATGAGATTAAATGTTTATTGTCGTACCGCCGATAGAACTGTTAAATACTTGATAGTTGCTAACCAAAACCGTCGATAGTGTGTCGTCGTAATACCTAGAGTTTTACAAACCCGATTACTAATTTGGAGGTGGGCCCGAACATACGTGAAGGCACATTTTCCAATAATCCGTAAACGCAGGTAATCGATTAGAGCTAGTCGAAAGGCCTGCCTAATTTATTACAGACCTAAGTTGCAGGCGGTGAAATACCAGCCGCTCTTAGGGGGTCAATACAGTGCAGAGTTCTTTAGCACAGTATATACCTTGCTATTACATAACGCAACACAGCCATCATTTACACTGAAGGGAATTATTCCAATTGAAAGACGGAATCATTCTCTTCTTCGCTCACTCATTAGGGAAAGCTTGCGTCGAAAGGCTGCGAGAGTCCCTATCCGTTACATCACACTGAAACAACATTTACTCCCCGTGAATAACCACAAGGTAGTACGATTTACATACCTTCGTTGATTTCGGTTTGTGATTTTCCGAATGTGGGTGCCCGATCGGTAACACACTTCGCCAAGAGCGAAATAAGTTATCTATCCGTCGCATGGTTCGTGTATACAGTGATACCGAATCTGACCGCCAGATACCGCTGGTTGTCATTATTTTGATTAAAATTGTAAATAACTTTTTATTGTACATTCGTTTTGATTTTATTTCAATTTTCTGTATATAGTTAAATTAATAGAGTGTGTTTAAGTTTCATCGTCAGTATTATTTGTGTTTTTGCAATAGCTCCAGAGAACCCTGTCTCTGACTAGAGTTCAGGGTATATTTATCGACGACCAGAAGTCCACCGACCGACCGACTGAAGCAACCCCCTGTATGGTCACAAAAGGTGACGCAACGGGAAAGGTCGTTGTAGGGTATTAGTGCAAACACTTTAATACTTAATATTTTTCAGAAATTCACAAAATTCATTATAAAAATTTGAACTGGCACAAATCAAGCAAGAATTTTAATACTTAAACAACAAAATAAACAATATCATAAACAAAAAACACTATCACAAATTAATGAAAAATAATTCAAACATAAAAAATCTTACAAATTGCAGGAAAAACCTAATACTCTCTGGCAACCGACAATTTCCTTAAGCATTTTATCGTCTTACAACACGTGCGAATAAAATGCTTCGCACGAAAGGTTTTTCATGTTTAATTGACACAAAACAATCACATACGAAAAATTTTACTTCATTCGGATCTCTTCCGGCCTTCATAAGAGGATACCTCGAGCGCAGAACATCTGTAAAAGTACACAGGCGCTTGCTAGACGATGCCATACTTGTAACTGGACGAACAAAACAATCCAGGTCAATACAACCACGTACCATCGTCAAGAATTGAAAATTCTAGAAAACATTACCGACGTTCGTGTCGTGAGCGACGCGGACTCGATGCAGCTTGCACTAGCCACTCCCACCGCCCGACGTCCCACTCCCACCACAGTTCATTGTGAAAAATTCCATAACGTGCCTGCAGTTTTTTCCCACGGCCATTTATCTATGATTTCTCTTGAAAATTCGGACAATTTATAAATCCTGGGGGAATCCGGACAACGCACGCGATTTCCGGACTTGTCCGGACATCTGGTAACCCTACATGGGTTTCTATAGAAAACCGAATTTTTGCACTGATTGCACTCGAGTTGTGATGGTATGCTGGAGTAAACTTCCAAATTCTCAAAGTGTATTAGTAATATTTCTGCCTCTGAGAATGGGAACTTAGTTGCAGAAATACGTAAACAGGGTGTCCAAAATTAAGTGCGCACCAATGCTAACTTCATTATTATTGGATCTATGAAGTCGGTTAAATGGACAAAGAATTAATATTTCTTATGACGAATAATATGCTGAAAACAGAAAAACAATTGAACAATCACAAGCAATAATTTTTTAAATGGAACAACCTGTACATTTTTACAAATTTTGGATGAGAATAAAATTCTGAATAAAAAGGCCTTAATTAAAATAAAATGACATGACTTTTGGAGGATGAAAACTGCCCGGGAATATCCCGTTACATGGTCCATGAAACAAATTTGGTTGACTTCCATATTTAATATTCACAAGGGAGCAATAAAAATAACAACACACTATTAACACCCGCTGACAATAATTATGATGCAAAATTAGTTTCATGGCCTACTTGATGTGATGTACCCGGGCAATTTTGGTTCTTCAAAAGTCATGTTATTTTTAATTTTGGAATAGATGTTCATGTACAGAATTTTATACTCTGTCTAAATATGTATGCAAAGATATACATGTTGCCCCATTTAAAAAATTATTGTTTGTGTGAACATCTCGAAAATGCGATGTTCAATATTGTTTTTTAGTTTTGTCATAAAAAACACTAATCCTTTGCCCAATTAACTGACCTTGTAGGTTTAATATTAACAAAGCTTTTTAACTGTGTTTTTGTGTTGCTTTTCCTTATCTTAGGTTGGTCACATATTAGCGGGTTTAAAGCGGGTGGAGCGGGGCACATTGGCTGGAAAAAATATTAAATGTAAGAGTTTGAACTGAAGAGGTTTACACGCCCCAACCCACCTTGGCTATCTGCAGTGGGAGAGCTTCCATTTCAAGTCTATTGTTTTGACCCACTCCACTCTAAATCTGCTAATGTGCAACCAGCCTAAAAGTAACCTGAAAGTTGTTCTGCCAGAGGGATCGCTTTCCTCCACTTTATATCTTGATAAAATGCAAGGTCGTATCAGATCCAAAATTTCATCAAAACTGTTAATAGCACGTACGATATTAATTCAAAAAATTCTCAGGATTCGCTCGCAAATCTTCATACAGTTCATTAAACCGACCTTTCACCAACAGCTGTGAAGTAATTGGATATATCTACCCAATATTTTTTTTCCTTCGTATCTTCTTCATTCTAAGCTCAAGGTGCGAACATCATAAAAGTAGTAGAGTTTCATACTGAAACTGAACTATTTTTAGTTGCATGTGTGCGTACGTCTTTATGATTGATGGTTTAGTTGTGTATGTGAGCGCAGTTGCGCAGTTTAGTCATTTCCAGAACAAACTGTTTCGCAACTAATAATTGCATGTCGGCGAATAGCGTTAAGGTCAAGTTTAACCAGTAGCACAACATAAAAAAATTCAGGAGGGTTTTGGGGTTACTCTTTCGATTTCTGTGTTATCAAGATTAAAAGTGAATCACCCTGTATATTGGAAGTACCAAACCAACTCGAGTCTGCCACCTTACAGCCCATTAAGCAAATATTCCACAGTAAACTTACCCCTCCATGACCCACTAAATAAATATAATCATCATGAGAATACACATTACGGGGAGTTTCGATAGACTCTTTCGTTACAGACCCACTCCAAGATCCAATAGGAATCGGACTCCACAACTGTAAATATTAAAACTTTGAATTGGTGTCAAAATATTGAATCGATACTTACTTTCACCATTTTCTCAACACCCGATGAAGCTATCATATTATTTCTTTTGTTGTATCTTACTTGATTAACTATTGATCTGTGACCACGAAGAACCATATGTGGTTCACCCCATTCGGCTATAATTTCAAAAAAATATTTCAGTTAGTAAATTACTGCAACAATTGGAATAATATTGAAACTCATGAACGCAAGTAACAAAAGTCCAATAGTTTTCCACAACTCAAAACGCACTAAGTAAACTACCGTGCAACCCTTATTCTCAATTTTATCCCTTTTAACTCCCAATGAAAAACTGACTTCCATCTTAGATGATCACCAGTTTTTATACACTTCATTCAAAGGTTCTCAAACAAACATGGTGATACAAGATAGCCAGCTAAAAATATTTGTAGCATTTATAGCTGGTTCCACAGAGTCAATGTCTACAGCATTCGCTGAAAAATAGCAACCAGCTTTCTCCCTATAGACAAACAATACTCGAAGTTTATGAAGACAATTTTCTATATGTACAATGTACAATGGAGCTTGCCTTTGTAATTAGGTGGGTGCGATGTGTAATTGAGGAGGTGACTTTTAAAAGCCGGTGGTTTGTGGGTATTCAGGTAGAACTCTATCTAAAAATGCACTTAGTTTTAAGGTAAACCTGGCATAAATGCCTTAAAAGAGCATGCAAAATCATAGCTTCAGACCAAACACCGACAATTTCGACTTGTAAATGAAGAGAGTTTAATTTCATGCAAATGATGTCTTATACTAGCGGCAATGTTGGGAATTAAAATTTTTATATACAGAAACCGACATTTCACATATTATTACATTGTGGATACAAATTTTATTGTAATCGCTCAATTATGTTTCTGCATTCACCCAGTGAACACTGTGGTTGTGTGTTGATAAAAAGGGCCTTAATCACTTATTAAATAGGTGTTATTATTTTTATAAATGTGATGGATGTAAGCACAGTTGCAATTATAAACACTGGTAGTAGAAAGAAAAAAGAAATCCGTTTGCATACAAAAAACTGTAAATTACAAAGGTAAAGAAATATGTATTATTACGTATAATGAGGTTATGATTTTTTACGTTTCTGTTTAAATTTTTGCAGATGTGTTGACAACAATAATGTGTAACCCCACTGGATAGGCCCATTGCCGTTTACGCTGTGAAAGCTTTGTGAGGCATATCTGTTGTGTATGCAACCTGTACTACTTACGTATCTCCATCCTTTTCTAATGCGAAGAGGTGATCAGGTGTTTTTCGCCAGGTAGCAGCTTTTTGTTTACTATGGTGATACATTGCATTGCTCACAACTGTAAAAGCGTACAGCAGTTGCAAAAAATTTTCTTACCCACCAGACGGGAAACGACTAAAGATTTAGGACGGTAAACGACCGCAGTTTGATAGTGGAAGCAGCATTATGATAACCAATAACGTCTATGATTGGCGCTTATTGGCTAATAGCCACTCCCTCCATTTACTCCCAGCATTCGTGTTCCATCATGCAGTATACTGTGTTATGAGTTTGGGAGTGTATCTCGTGCTCAGATCTCAGAATATGGATTCGCGATCAAACAATAATAATAAAAAGAAAACAAAATTTAACATTTTTTAGAAGGAATAATTTGGCGCACTAGACGGCTAGCGACTTGAGTCAGCGCACTGTCCGCAGCCGTCCAGACAGCAGCAATCGTTTTACCGCTGCCGTCTCGAAAGGGTTAAGCACGAATCACATTATTTAGCATTTCCAATGCAATTCTGTTTTTGTGGCATTACCTGAGTCTACTAGAATAATTTGGAACAGTCATGGCACACTTAAATGACAATATTAAAATTAGATTTTAAAAAAGTTTCAAACTTGAATTGTCGCTTATGTGGTACCGTTGCATTTAGAAAATTATGTAGCGTCCAAAAAGTCAATAGCATACAGGTTGTCCCATTTGAAAATCAAAAGTTAGCACCACTTCCGCTGAAACCGGAAGTGTGAAAATTTTCTTGTTTGTGTCAAAACTTGACGTTTACTCAGTACATACAATGTACCAAGTTTCAAAAATTTATCTTAAAAAATAAAGAAAAAAGGGGGGTATACCATACTCCTGTTACACATTGTATGTATTTACTTCCATGATACAATGGTATGCTCATAAGTACATAAGTTGCAAATCAACATGTAAAATAACATGGCAAATAAATATTTAGGTACTTGAAATACTGCTCGGTACATAACTGCAGATCCGAACCACTGCAGTCAGCATAAAGTGGTTAGTTTTGATTTTTTAGTTAATAGACTGTTGAGTCTACCATTACCCATCCGTTGAAAGATACCGCAAGGAAGTAAACATAATTGAAGATAACCAAATTACTAAACTAATATTAAATAAAGACAAAACTAAAATGGTAGTTTTTGCTACAAACAAGTACAGGAAAGAGAAACCTGAGAGCATTTATGTCTTAGGGGTGTTTATTGATGAGTTTTTGTCATGGCGTAAACACACTGAGTATGTGGTGGGAAAATTAGGTAAGGCCTGTTTCGCAATAAGAACAATCTCAAAATATATGGACAGGAAGACGTTGAAGGTTGTATATTATGCAAATTTTGAGTCTATTGTAAGGTATGGAATCATTTTCTGGGGTGCAGGCCAGAACTTGGCGAAGGCTTTCGTCGTTCAAAAAAGAACTATCAGAATCGTGCACAGTATGAAGCATGGAGAAAGTTGCAGGAAAGTTTTCAGAAGAAATAGCATCTTCACAATTTATGCTTTGTATGAATATGAATGTTTAATGTTTCAACATAAACACAAAGAGAGATTCATTAACAACACAAATTGTTCCTATGATACTCGAACTGTGGATCTGAATTTTCCTATTCACAGGCTGTCATTGACTGAGAGGAGTCCATTATATGCATGTATAAAATTTTTTAATAAGCTACCAAAAAATATTAAGATGATAGAGAATCGAAAAATGTTTGGATCCCAAACCAGAAAAATTCTCATAAATCGGGAGCCTTACAGTCTCAAGGAATATCTTGAGGCAATAAAGTGGTAGATAATGTAGATGTAGTGCTGATGATGTCATTTCACTGAGTGACTGTATGTGTGTATTATTTTTTGTCACATGTATATGGAATTATTTGAAATAAAGAAGTATTATTATTATTATTATAAAAATACCCTTTGTACCGCAGATAACTAGAGGTATGAATACGATTTTTGGGAAAGCAGGCTTCAAAGTGGTTCACACTTCGAGCAACAATTTACAAAATCTACTTGGAAAATGCGAAAGATAAAACGGAACCCATTCATAAAGCGGGAGTTTACGAAATAGCATGCGGAAATTGCGACAAGAAATATATCAGGCAGTCCACTCGGTCTTTTATGTATTTTTTTCTATATGTAATTAACTAGCATTTTTTGCTAAATAAAAGAATATAATAATAATAATAATCTCAAACTCTTAAAACCAGAAAATGATAAATTTGATTTAAACACCTTGGAAAGTATATCGTTATATAAAAATAAACGCAGTTGTCTTAACAGTAATTATGGTCTGGTTCCAAACTCAACTCTGTATAGATTTATCAGGTATATAGATTTAAGACTAGCCATAAATACTTACCCTCCAGTTCTAAGAAACTAATTTTATTGCTCTACAGGTTTATCAATTCATTTTACTTCAGCAGTGGGAGGTTAGTTGGGGGAGGGGGGTATTTATAGCATTTAGTGTAAGCTTAGATTTAGATCTGGGGACCTGGTGGAATTGATAATGCCAAAAATAAATATAACATTAAGTAAAAACAACCTGTGGTTTAGTGACATTGTTAAATTGGCCATACAGAGACGTAGTCAAGCTTTCAAACGTTTCATAATAACAAAAAAGACTGAGGATTGGACGTTGTTCAAGAAGATAAGAAATGAAACACTGACGATCATAAGAAACGAAAAGATTAGATTTTATGATGAAAAAATAGATCGATGTAAGAGTGATGCCAAGAGTATGTGGAAAACCTTAAAAAGTTTAATAAATGGATAAAGGTTTTAGTATTATAAAATTTAGTGATGGCGAGTCTAGTAATATTAAAGAAATTGTGAATCGATTTAATGAGTATTTTATTGACAGTATAAGGCAAATAAATAACTCGATTGGATTGGGCAGTGTTGGTGTTGAGTTGGTTCAAATAAATAATAGCTTCAGTGATTTCAAATTAATCGATGTTAATGATCTGAGGAAATTAATCTTTGACATGAAAAATAAGACAAGCACAGATGGAATCGATGTAGCTTTTTTGAAAGAACTTTTTGGGGAACTTAAATACCCCTTGTTGCACTTGATTAATGTGCGAATGTAGAAAGGTATTGTACCTTCAGTTTTGAAAGTGGCTACAGTTGCGCCTATTAGAAAGGTGAAAGGTACGTTAGATTGTCAGGAGTTTAGACCAATTAATCTGCTTCCAGCAGTCGAAAAAATCTTAGAGAGAACAGTTTATACAGTGCGTTTGATTTTATGTGTCGCAGCAGATATCTCGGCTCTTGAAAGAATTTTAAATAAATGTTATATATGAAAGTTGTGAGATACTTTGTTTTCAATAACTTTTGAAAATCATAAAAACAATTGAGCATCAAATAATTTAGATATAGCAAATACATTCAAAATTTTAAATGGAACGTACCCAGTGTTTTTAAGTATTCTAAAACTGCATGAAATTTCCTTTACAATGATATATCACATGTCATAGTTATCTAATCAATTAAAAGCACAAATCGATAATTAAGTAAGAACTGCACGTCTACATGACTTACGAGTTTTGATCGAAAGAGTAGGCTTTGACAAGAATTGCTATCGCGTGAACTGTCAAATTACTTGAGTAAATTCCTGCGTATTCTTAATTTTCATAACGGAGGTTACTTTGAAAAAAACTTTAATTTTATTAACTTATATTTTAAACTTAACTTGCCTACTAATTTATTGTTACTTTCTTGTTGTTATTGTTGCTATGTCGTGTTTGTCTTGAATAGTTTTATGTTGTCAAGCTAGTCTTAAGTAACATTGTATCATGTAGAAACAGACATCCGAGTTTCATTATTTTCACCGCCTACTCTTATGGATGAAGCTGTAAGTAGCGTAAGCGTTTAGTTGGTAGATACTTAATTATCGATTTCTGTCTTTAATCGATTAGATAAATATAAAACATGATATATCGTTGTAAAGGGAATTTCATACAGATTTAGAACATGTAATATTACTGGGTATGTTACATTTAAAATTTTGAATGTATGTATTTGCTATATCGGAATTATTTGATGCTCAATTGTTTTTCTGATTTTGATAAATTATTAAAAATAAAATGTCTAACAACTTTCATATATAACATTTGTTTGAAATTCTTACAATAGCCGAGATATCAGCCATGACACATTAAATCAAACACACTGTATACAGCTACTAGATTACATTAATGGGATCAATGTTCTTAGTGAAGTTCAGTCTGGTTTTCGGAAGGGCTTTAGCTGTGAAACTGCACTACAATATCTATTGAGTGACTGGAAAGAAATAAGAGATAAAGGGAAAATTATAATGGTAGTGTTTGTTTGTTTTTAAAAAGAGCGTTTGAAACAATTGATAGAGCAAAACTTATAATAAAACTGAAAAAAAATTGGTTTAAGTGGTACTGTGATGAGATGGTTCGAGGATTACCTGAGAGATAGGAGGCAGAAGGTGCGACATAGGGAGCATGAATCATCTGAGGAAAGTATTGATCTGAGTGTTCCGCAGGGGAGTATATTGGGGCCCATTTTGTTTGCTATGGATATAGGTGATTTGTGCTTGGTGCTTAAGCAGTGGAGGTGTCATTTCTTTGCGGATGACACAGTGATTTACTTGGAAGGAAGCAATATATGTGAAATGATGGAAATTATGAATAAGGAGCTTGAGTTGGTTAGCAGTTGGTTTGCTTGCAATAAACTGAAAATAAATGTGACAAAAACTAAAGCGATGTGTTTGTCAACGGATAATATGTGGGGTTCCATTGTTTATAGTTAGAGTTGTATCAGTTTGGAAGGAGAAGTTATTGAGTGGGTGGATAGTGATAAGTACTTGGGGGTGGTCTTGGACAGAAAATTGAAATTAAACGAACATATTGATTATATGTATTTGTAAAAAAATTGGAAAACGACTTGGTCTGTTGCGTAGGATGAGTGCTAGTTTGTCTGTTTATTGCAGGAAAACTGTTTATAATGTACTTATATTGCCGTACTTTTACAACTGTGGGGCTGTGTTATATTTGACCAATCAAACTAATGTAGAGGCTCCAAAGGCTTTAGAATAGAGGTATGAGGATTATACTAAGAGCCAGTATATACACTAGAATAGATGACATGCTTGTAAGGTTGGATTGGTTTAAGGTACAGAGATTGTTAGAATATCAAGTGTTGATTTTTATCTATAAGCTAATTAATGGAATGTTACCTTCCTATTTTGATAAATACATTGTGTATAATAGGGACAGACATAATTACCCAACAAGGGACAGAAATGAATTAGTAATAAATAAGTTTAAAAGTGCAGGAGGTTATAGCACAGTTTTTGTAAAAGGTTTCCAAAAGTTTAATGAATTGGATGGTGAACTGAGGGATGCTACAAGTATTTATGTTTTTAAGAGGTTGTTAAGGAATATGTACGGCACCGACAGGTAGTGCTATTTTTGGGAATTATGTTCGTGGGGGTTATTTTTTGGGTGTTTTTCTTTCCTTTTTTGTAATGTTTTTGTATTTTTGTTATATTTGTAGATAGCTTTTAGCTAATAAAATTCTTCTTATCTTATCTATAATTCTTCAACACCTGACGATGCACGTCAGCGAAACACGTGTCATGTTTAATTACTCTGTCACTGTCTTTTGGCATGTGAGGTTAACTTATTAAGAATTCATAGTGTACATTTTACTACTATTAAAGAGAAGTTCTTGTCTTGTTTCTATGCCAATATTTCTGTATTACGTTCTTTCAATATACTTACTTTGTGAGTATTTTTCGTTTGTCTTAATGCCAATTTTTGTCTATTGTGTTTTTATTACTTTATCTTACAAATATGTTTCGCACTGCGTAAAATGGCAATTAATACAGCCGAAACAGAAGCCACCGAAGCAGAATCGGATGGTCTACATCGAGTCTTTTGTCAAATATGTGCCTACCTATTATGCAAGACAAACAGATAAGTAGATGTTACACAATGTTTTTTACTCTTATTCAAAATAATATGAAAGGAAATAAAACACAATATTCCAGAAAACGGTAATTATATACTTGGGCCGCCGAACAGATAGAGTGATCACTGATCACCCTGCAATCACGAGCTCTAGGCGGGGCCACTATTAATTTATGACAACCGAACTGCAGTGATGGGCCTCCTTTAGACCCAACGAAGTCGCATTACTCCAATTCGGTCGTCATAAATTAATATTGGCCCCGCTAGAGCACATTCTTGCAGTGTGATCACTCTATCTGTTCGGCGGCCCAAGTATAGTGATAATTATTGAATTGTCCAACTTATACTTGGGCCGCCCTACAGACGGAGTGATCACCCTACAAAAACTTGCTCTAGCGGGGCCAATAGTAATTTATGACGACCGAATTGGAGTGATGCGACTTCGTTGGGTCTAAAGAAAGCGCATCACTGGGATTCGATCGTCCTAAATTGATAGTGGTCCCGCCTAGAGCACGTTCTTGCAGGGTCTGTTCGGCGGCCCAAGTATAGTAAATTTTTAATTTATAAATGTCACGGAGACATTTTAACTAAGTCATTTTTGATAGATAATATTGTGCTAGTGTAAAATTTACCCATCTGCAAGCCAATGAGAAGCAATAATTTTGGCTGGCATACGATTGATTGGTATATTATTTACTTACACTCATCATCAGGTACTCGCCACATGTACAAATTAAAATCATCAGACCCACTCAGTACAAACTGATCATTTTCACCAGCAAATGAACACGTTTTCATTGTACACGAATTGTAATACTGGGGATGGTAAAATTGGCAGACGGCATTCTCTTTTTCTGTGGCATACATCACAGGTGGTAGTCTTCGACGTAGACCCAATATATGTGTGCCCACGGAATTAAAGCAAGCACTAACTCCACTTACAGGACCCAAATCTGAATCGTAGTTCAACAAATGCCTAAAAGAAAGTGAAACAGTAGTTAGAATTTTGCTTATACAAATACATGGTGGTATGAAAGAACATTTACAAACTGTACTGTGCGGTAGAAATTTTTGGATATAAAAATTGTAAAACTGCATTCGCGCAGGCAAATCAAATGAGCCAAGACAGAGAATGAGAGCAGGGATAAATCAGATATCTTTAGAAAAATCAGGAAGATACTAAGAACACTAGAGCAAAAATAAAATTAGGGAGAGAGAGAAAAAGAAAATAATACTGAACATCAATCTACCACCGAAATGATCAAAAAAGGGGCAAAATATAGATGGAATAGAATGAAGCAGGATAAGGATGAGCTAAATAACAAGTTAGAATAGAGAATACTGAAAATGATAATCAGGCAAAAAAAATTCAATATTCAGAAAATAGAATGGAAGGTGCAGAGAAAGATTTTGTAGCCTAATACCACATAAATTCTTTGTTCAAATAACCAGTGATAAATGTGTTTATGTAGTTTATCACGAGAGTAAATGAGGAGGTTATGGTAATCGCATTTCCTATGTTAATTTACAGTTTATGCTATAACGATTATAAACATTAACTATGACGAACTGTCAGAGAACACGCGTAGAGCTTGGCTGGGACACCTTTCATAATTAACAGCTTATTAGCCGAGCATTTCATTTCCACAGAGGCACTTATCGACTAAAAGTTTGACACTTGACGTTAGAACAAAACAATGCAACTTTAAGTAATTAATGGAGGGTTTACACATGCATGGATTTAGGTGGCGCCAGTTGTTACTGGCGCGCCAGTAAAATAAAATTTCATATGTAAACCTTTACTGGCATGCAATTTTTATCAGTGCACGCGCAGATGAAAAAAGTTAGGGCATTCTAACTTTTCCGTGCGCCAGTAACTCATGAACTAGTATATGTAAAATTTGCAAGTTGAACTGGCGTCGTTACTGGCGCCACCCAAATCCATGCATGTGTAAACCCTCCATAATATTACCATAATTATTGTTTATATCGAAAAAAACATGGGCAATTTTATTTTTCATTTACTTGCAGAAAAAAATAAGTCAAATATGGTGAACAATCCCATTGCCATAAAGTTACCAACTCTGCGATCTCTGCCTTTTTGACTAATCATTTTACACATAAATACTTCTAGGGTAAAAACTTACTCTTTGGGTTTTCTTACGTCCCACAGCATTATACCTTCTTCTGAATTGGCTGTAACTAACCACTGAGGGTTCGCGGGGTTGAACTTCACAGAATAAACTCCATTTTTCTGTCTAGTTAAACATAATGGATCTGAAAATAAACATTTTTTGGAATAATATAATAAAAACGTCCGTCCATATTTGATAAAAAATCCACTATCAGGAATATGGCACTCCATTTAAAAACATTAAGTTTGTAGCCATTTCCGGTAAAACTTTGAAAATATTTTAACTAAAAAGTTCATAGGCATTTATGTCCGAATCCAAGTTTTCAGAATTGTAACTGCACTGTATCAGAAAATATGAGTAGGCAACGGTTTCCGTACATTACCCAATATACTTATTACCATTTATAGATAGTTGCTAACACTTATTCATGTCGCCTATAAGCCCAAGTACCAAGCGGATAATGCAACTAAATTGCATTAAAAAAATTCTACAATTAAAATTTTAATAATTTTAACAGCTGAAGACTGGATGTAACAATTAGGGAGAGCTCAGTGGGTTAAAGTCAGATCAATTTTTTTGTTAGGTACCTAAATATTATACAGGGTGGGCCAACAGTGTGTAGTCGGCCCATATCTCTGGTTCTATTCAAGGTATCAAAATAAAAATTTATGCGTATGTTGAGAACCCCACGAAGCATCTAATAAAATTATTTTGGTGTATACAGGGTGTTCACACTCTGAGTACCAAACGAAAGTTACGTTTTTTTAAATGGAACGCCCCACATTTCTTTACATATTTGAATTCCCAATAAAATTTTATGAAAGATGGTGTACTACACGATGAGGTTTAGAGTGAGCGATTTTAAGATATTACCATTTTAGTGCCAATGTGGACCCAACTTTGAGGAGCTGCTGACATCTACTGGTCGAAGCTATTTAAGATTTCTTTATTGGACTAGGTTCACAGACTGCTCTATTTGTAAAATTCTTGAGTACTTTTGTCACAAAACTTAATATCATACAGGGTGGACAGCTTACGCAAAATGCATTTTCTCTTAAAAATTTCAAATGGAACACCCAATATATATTATTCCCATATTTGACAGACAGTTTACTAAGTTTTTGATTGATGTAGGTATTGTTAGTTCTGCGACTGACGGTTTCGGTAGAATTGAAAACTGAACTTTAAAATGTAGTAATTTGACCGGTAGTTTAATCGTTTCTCCCATATTTTACCGCCCAAAACACAAAATATGATTTCCATTTTGTTTCTGGAAGTTGATTTCACATTGAGACAAAAAATTTCATCGCCAGATTGCTTCTTCGTGGTCATATTCTTAAATAAATGGTAACTTATTAAACCTAGGTATAAATTGAAACAAGGAGTGTCATGGAAGAAAATCGTCCTGTCAAGAAGTAATCTTGCAATGAGATTTCTTGTACCGGTGTAAACTCTGTTCGCTAAATTTTCGGTAAAAACAAAGTGTAAGCATTTTTTTGAGTTTTGGGTGGCAAAATGGAGGAAATTCCCCAATAATGGTACAAGATTACGGCAAAAATGTCAATTCTTAAGGTTCAATCTTTATTTCTGCCTAAATTATCAGTCGCAGACTTGCCAATATCTGCATAAGTCAAAAGCTTAATAAACTGGCTATCAAACCTGCAAATAATATACGGGGTTTTCCATTTAACATTTTTGAGAAAAGCTCCATTTTGCGCAAGTTGGCCACTCTGTACAATATGAATTATTTTGAAAAAAGTTAATGGATTTTACAAATAGAGTATCCTCTGAACCTAGTCCAATAAAAAAATCATAGTTAGCTTTGACCAGCAGATGTCAGTAGCACCACAAATTTGCATTTACACTGGTACTAAAATGGCCATATCTTAACATCGCTTACTCTAAACCCCACCATGTAGCATATCAACTTTCGTGAAATTTTATGGGGAATCCAAATATGTAAACAAATAATGTGGGGCATTCCATTTAAAAAAACATAACTTTGGTTTGGTACGTAACACGTGAACATCCTGTATACATCAAAATAATTTTAACAGAACCTTCGTGGGGTTCTCCACACACGTAAAATTTCATGTTGATATCTTGAATAGAAACAGAGATATGGACCGACTACGCACTATTGGCCCAGCCTGTATGTATCACAGTGAACTCGATATATCTTAAATTAGAAAAAAGACATGCACTATCGGAAGATAATTCTTGCAAATGCCCATGTCAATGCAGCAGAAAAAAATGAAATCAGAGAAGAGCATGTTTTCTTGGTTGCACTCGTTCCCCTCCTCCTCCGTTTTTATAGGCAAATGCTCATTAGCTCTCTTTCTCTCTCTCTCTCTCTCTCTCATCTACTAAAAGTTGCATTGAAATCAGCATTTGCAAATTTGCAACAATAATTATTTTCTGATAGTACATATCAACAAAAACTAGATGTGTTACCAAATAAATTACCTGCATCTGCAGCTTCTCTGAGATCAAAAATCAGTACCCTTCCATCATCTCCTGCTGTGGCTAAAATGGAGTCATTTTTGGGGTTTATACTTAGACCATAGACTGGTTTTCTGTGAGTTAGTTTCATTATTAAGTGTCCCCTAAATAAAAAATGCATCAAAAATTAGTGGAATTATTCATTGTAAAAATATTTTAAATATTACAGCATATTATGTTTAATTTCGTAAGTGCTTTATACAGGTAATTCAACGTTCTAGAAAAGCTAAATGGTGCCTTTATTTTTGAAATGAGACAAAAAAGTAGAAGCAATATGTAGGAGTAACTACTGCCATCACAAATACCAAATAATATTATACAAGGTTTGAACAATTACATGACCAAATTAGAAAATTTCAAAACCCTATAACTTGCTCATTTCAAATAGAAGCGTACATTTTTTAAACCATTATTGGATTTCCCGTAAAATTTACTTTTAGGTTACTGTATAGTACCTAATATTAACAGTTTTTGAAATACATAATATCATTTCCTTATAAAAACTGTCAAATCAGGCCGCTTGCAACTATGCAATATTAAATTTGACATAAGATGTACAAAATAAGAAAAATAATAGATACTTACAAATAGTATATTGTTTTATAAGGAGGAAAAGTGTCACTTTTAGTGATGAGTCTGTAAGCTTGGCGGTCGAGATTCGAGGCCGACAATACAGGCGAATCACAAAAAAACACTTTTCCTCCTTATAAAACATGCTATTCTTTCTTCAAACTTTGAAAATAGGTTAAGAATTCAAAATAATTAGGTACTGAAAATAAACCGTAAAATATCCAGATATGTATCTCTGAAAACATCATAGGAAATTCGTCAATTGTCGGCATCGCTACTATAATTGGCGCTTACGGGGGGGCAGTAAAGTTGAACTTTAAGTTCATGTATACAGTCGTGAAATGTTATATTTTTCTGCTGTTTGAAGAAAAAATACTTTCAGGGTGGAAAATTCATGAGTATCTAGATCTGGGAATTTTTGCATTTAGTACAAGAGTACTGTAGTTGCTTACAATGGTGTGGTGTAAGAAATGTAGTATTTTAAAAACAGTACGAAAACGATTTGGTACGGCACTTACGGTGAAATGCCACCAGCAGATGTAAAACCGAGGGGCGAACACATGGGGATTTATGGTGTATACTCACGAGAATTTACCAGGATTGCCTGGAAATTCACCAGGATGTACAGGGATTTCCTTAGAATTTGTAGGATATACTGGGATGTACTAAGGATATACTGGGATTTATGGGATTTACCTAGGATTTATCGAGGAATTACTCGGGATGTAACAGAAAGAGTGCATGCGCAGTATGTTTATTGCATTTGACGTTTCGTATCTCTGCCTCGATTTGTGTTTTTTGATACAACAGCAAGTGTAGTGTCGTAAATGAAATAGTACAATATGGAGGCAAGTGATTGTCATTTTATAATTACATTTCGATCAGTAAGAATTACTTAAATTATCATTCATCATTAAAGCTCCCTTTATAACCTTATCTACTCATAAAATAAAACACAAAAATGTTTCTACCTACCTACCTACCTACCTACCTACCTACCTACCTACCTACCTACCTACCTACCTCCCTCCCTCCCTGCCAGCCTGCCTGCCTGCCTGCCTGCCTGCCTGCCTGCCTGCCTGCCTGCCTGCCTGCCTGCCTGCCTGCCTGCCTGCCCTGCCCTGCCCTGCCCTGCCCTGCCCTGCCCTGGCCTGGCCTGGCCTGGCCTGGCCTGGCCTGCCTGCCTGCCTGCCTGCCTGCCTGCCTGCCTGCCCTGGCCTGCCTGCCTGCCTGCCTGCCTGCCTGCCTGCCTGCCTGCCTGCCTGCCTGCCTGCCTGCCTGCCTGCCTGCCTGCCTGCCTGCCTGCCTGCCTGCCTGCCTGCCTGCCTGCCTGCCTGCCTGCCTGCCTGCCTGCCTGCCTGCCTGCCTGCCTGCCTGCCTGCCTGCCTGCCGACCTGCCGACCTGCCGACCTGCCGACCTGCCCACCTGCCCACCTGCCCACCTGCCCACCTGCCCACCTGCCCACCTGCCCACCTGCCCACCTGCCCACCTGCCCACCTGCCCACCTGCCCACCTGCCCACCTGCCCACCTGCCCACCTGCCCACCTGCCCACCTGCCCACCTGCCCACCTGCCCACCTGCCCACCTGCCCACCTGCCCACCTGCCCACCTGCCCACCTGCCCACCTGCCCACCTGCCCACCTGCCCACCTGCCCACCTGCCCACCTACCCACCTACCCACCTACCCACCTACCCACCTACCCACCTACCCACCTACCCACCTACCCACCTACCCACCTACCCACCTACCTACCTACGTATGTCCGTTATAGACTCCGAAACGGCTGGACCGATGTTGATGAAATTTTCAGGGAATCTTCAGATTACCCCAGCGGGTGTTCCTGTGAAGTTTGGTAGCGATCGGATCAACAGAATTTTTTTTATACGTTTATTTGAAGCTAGGGCGGGTCGCTATAATTTATAAAGTGACAATTGACAGCAAACGTCAAACGGCATATGTCATTCGCAGTTTATCAAATTTCAAACGATTTTACCACAATTATTTCTTCTGAGGCAGCAACGCGCCGGGTACCAGCTAGTCTACTCATAAAACCCGATAATACCCTGCCTCTGTTCTGA
Organism: Xestobium rufovillosum; assembly: GCA_963966045.1. Classification (NCBI taxonomy): domain Eukaryota; kingdom Metazoa; phylum Arthropoda; class Insecta; order Coleoptera; family Ptinidae; genus Xestobium; species Xestobium rufovillosum. The sequence goes on from OZ014495.1 coordinate 27,771,799, forward strand.
GTGAAGCAAAAATCGATGGCCAAAATAAAAAGAGACCTCAAAGAAACTATTCTGTATCATCCACGACAACTTCTGAAAATGAGGGTGTTATTAAATATGATATTTATAAAAGCACAGACTCCGAAAGTTTCTCCATCAGCACAGGTAATAAAAATTCGGAGTACGATATGAAAGTAACTAACAAGACATGACCTCTACTGGAAGTTACCATATTATATGCAGTTTATTATGATAAAAACTGTTATATAGGAAGTAATGAAACAACTGATGAAACTTCCAAAATAAAATTCCTTGGGCAAACAGGAAAAGTGAATTAATCCTGGTAGGAAAAAGAAAAGGCATTGCGAAGTCAAAAGAGTCTTGAAACTGAAAAGAATTGCGTATGAAACTATACAGGTGTCCCAGATAAGCCTCGACAGCATTGCTATCTCACTTATCCTTAAAGATAGAAAAATATTTAAATGGGGAACAATTTGGAGCTCTTTAGTATAGATTCACAAAAATCGACTTCGCTCTGTTGGTTTTTTGTTAATAACTTCGTTATTTATTAACATTTTAATGAATGATGAACCCGCATATTTCACAGTACTCTAAAATTGTTCCCAACGTTTCATACACTTGCAGTCATCATCAGGTTTATTTTTTCTTATGGGCACCATATTCGATTGTTATGTCATTAAATAGCTTATTTCTTGCTGGGAATAGCAACGTACAACAAGTTGATATTCTACCAAAAATAATAGCTTTAGAAAATAAAATTCATAATTTAGTGGAAAAATTTAGTTATCCATGGAGAACAACTTCATTAAGGAGTAATTTTGCAAGAATTATTAGTTTTATTTCCTTTAGTAGAAATCAATGAAACACCCTTAATTTGTAGCAGTAGAAACTGCCAAAAAATCGTTTAGTTCAAAATTTTATTTGCCAACCCAGGAACTTAATTTCAAAATTGAAGAACAAAAACATCGAAAGAATAATAAAAACTGGTTTCAAAACAAACGAAAACAACTTATTTTATTGTCGCTAATGTTCAAAATGTGCGCCTTCATTCTCGATGCAAATTTGCGCTTGTCGCACAACTGGGCTGGTAGCGTTCCGCGTCTTTGTACGGCTTATTTTTAGGCCTTCAATAACTTCATTGAATTGGAATCGTAAATCGTGCAAGTTATTGTACTTATCTTAATTCAAAATTTTACAAGTAGACAGAATGTTTTGTAAATAAAGAAAGTATGCATTGGGAAGACACCAACTTTGAAACTCAAAAAATATTAAACTTACTTCTAATTTTATCGTTAAGATTGTCTTTCACACTTCCCTATTGTTTAGAAAGTTCATATTTTGTAAAATTACATTTTTGTAATTCTTTTTTCTAAGGCCAACTAAATTGTTGTCTAAAATAATAGAATTTTATTTTCTAAAACTATTTGTGCTGGAATAATATCCATTTGTTATAGGTTCCTATTCTCAGCGAAAAATAAGCTATTTAATGACATAACAATCCAATATGGCGTCCATAAGAAAAAAATAACCTGATGATGACTGCAAGTGTATGAAACGTTGGAGACAATTTTAGAGTACTGCAAAATATGCTGATTAAACAACCATTTAAACCTCTTTTTACAAATCATTAAAATGTTAATAAATATAGAAATTATTAACAAAAAAACAAATTGCACTTTTTTCCTTTTTTTCAAATATCTAGGAAACCAACAGAGCAAAGTCGATTTTTGTGAGAACATTTTAAAGAGCTCTAAATTGTAAAACTTTTTCCCCATTTAAACGTGTTTCTATCTTTAAAGATAAGTGAGATTGCAATGTTGTCGAGGCTTACTGGGACATCCTGTAGTACTTATAACAAAAAAAACTACTGAATGACTAAATAGAAACACAAGAAATATGTTTCCAAGACAGTGAGAATACTCAATGGTCACTGAATAATTAAATAATTCAATAGGCTATAGCCTAATCAAAGAATTCCTATACTTGGGCCGCCCAACAGACGGAGTGATCACCCTGCAAGCATGAGCTCTAGACGTGACCACTATCAATTTAGGACGACAGAACCGCAGTGATGCGCTCTCTTTAGACCCAACGAAGTCACATCACTCCAATTCGGTCGCTAGAGCACGTTCTTGCAGGGTGATCACTCCGTCTGTTGGACGGCCCAAGTGTAGCACATCAAGGTTGCTGCGAAGCGGAGAACGTCAAAAAATTGTGTATGTAGTGTACGTTTCTATAGCAACGTTCATTCAAGGGCTGCTTCCTGTGTACACTTTCTGAACTAAGAGATTTAATCTAGTCTTAAAAGTGCAACTTCTTATGAGATTTTACAGATAAAGTACAGTGTTTCACACTCGGATGAATTAGGACACTCGCCTATGGCTCGAGTGTTTAAAAGTTGCATCCTCGTTAATAAAAGCCACGAAAACTCGCTCCTAAAATAATAGGCAACCTTTATTTATAATAAATAAAATGAGAATAAAATGAGATTTTTAATCCCTTCAGGGTAAAAATGAAATTAGTCCTCGAAAGTAGTGAATGAAGTATGTAGTAGGTAGTACTTTTGCTCCCAAAAGTACAAAAACCTGCTGAAAAGTTCTTGGCAAAGTTCATAGACCGCTAATTAAAAAAATAGTGCAATTTCATATGTCCACTACAAATGTGACAAAAATAATTGACAATTTTGGCGCTTTGTTTTATTATTTAATTCCATGGAGATGTTTCTGGTGGTCTGCTTTGTTACATAGGTATTGTAAAAAAAAAAAAGAATTTGTATTTTTGTTATATTTCAATTGTATTTTCCACAGGATAAGCACGTGGTTTTATTTTCTTTTGTTGACATTTTTCCAGTTTTCGTATTTTATACTATTTTTAAATAAAAATCTTAAATAGGTAGGTATCTATACTTTTGTCGTTCACTTAACAAAGTAAACTTTAGAAAATATGAGTAGGTACATAGTAAAAGCACATTGTGCATAAAGGATTTACTAGAAATTATAGGGACGTAGGAGTATTTACTAGGGAATTACTAGGATGTACAGGGATTTAATAGGACTTAGTAAGATTTACTAAGGATATACCATCACCAGCAAAAGTGGTATTCCACTTTACGGTTCAATTCCGCTTAAAATGCCATGACCAATTACGTTCTGAGGTAAAAGAACCTTAGCAACTGTCCGCCAATTAAAGTTTTGAAGGCGGATCTAAACGATTTTATTTGAATGACAACAAATATGTTAGCCTTGCACTGGTAAACAAAGGGCAGCAAAAAATATATAAATAATCATGTTCTTTTAACACAGTTGGCGAATTTTTCACTGTTAGGAAGAACTTCAACTAAATTATACCGTTATTATTTATAGATTTATACTCACCTTAATTACCTTAAGGAAAACGATAAGAAATCACTATGTATATCGAGGGTAAGGTGCTAGTCATAACCGCACCATTTTTAGTTTAGCCATAAACATACAAGGAGTATGGGCAGGTTCGATAGAAAACTAAACGTCATGCAATCATACACGGCTTAAACCTTATTCAACCCTATTTTAGCGTCAGTTTTTTAGCAAGAGGACAAAAATGTGGAAGATATAATTGGTGCAGTGGCTATAACCGGTGCACCTACCCTAACTATACTTGGGCCGCCCAACAGACGGAGTGATCACCCTGCAAGAACTTGCTCTAGCGGGGCCAATATTAATTTATGACGACCGAATTGGAGTGATGCGACTTCGTTGGGTCTAAAGAAAGCACATCACTGCGTTTCGGTCGTCCTAAATTGATAGTGGTCCCATCTAGAGCTCATACTTGCAGGGTGATCACTCCGTCTGTTGGGCGGCCCAAGTATAGTAAGAATAATTTTATTTGAAAACACACAAAAACAGAGTACAATAAATAACAATAAAATGACAAAAATAATATTAAACATTATGACTTAAGCAGCAACAACGGAACAAGTAAAAAAACCATTAATATTTGGTGTAACCCCCATTCGCCTCTATCAAAGCCTGCAGTCGCTGACCCATGGAGCCCGCTAGATTTGCACATAAATTTGTGGCTCTTATTTCCTCCCAGGTTTCAGTGCAGTGCGCCACTAACTCTTCCCCCGTTCTTTCAATCCAATTATCCTACCTTTGGAACATAATATTCTGCAGATTTTGTGGGGATTTAGTGGTGCTCCCGATACCATTCTTGCACAATATGCGCACGGTGTATCGGGCAGTTATCGTCATCGTAAATGATAACTGCCACTTCATATTCAGGATACACTGCGCGCACTGTGGGAAGCATGACACCATTTAGCACCTCTACGTAGTTGGCGGCGGTAGTACGTCCCGAAAGGAAAATAATCTCCCCTGGGCCAGCGGGGCTCATACACCCCCACATGTTGGCAGCAATGCGGCCCGATTCCCTATTCGCGACAACATGATTTTCTTCGTGACCAGTGTCATCCCGTCGTCACAAATAGTGCCGTCCGTTCTGATTGGACTTGAAGCACTTTTCATTGGTAAAAATTTCATTCGCCCAAATACTCTTAAGCAAATGCTAATCTTGTCCTTCGATGCGCCTCGGTTAACGTGACCTTACGAGCTGGTCGCCGGTGTCTAATAGACCCCTCACTCAATACATACAATAAAACTAGTTACAATAAAACAGAACTAAAAATGTTACCAACCAACTTCCTTTATCATTATTAATTTGAAATGCATCACAAATTCAAAGTATTGAGATCGGATAACGAAAAATCATATAGCCTATGGGAGGCGGGGCTGACGAAAACATAGCAACGTCCAGCACAAACGATTCGCGTTGCAAACTGGAACACCAATTTTGCTGATAATAGTACTATGAAATTGCAGGATTTACTTCCAAAAAGAGATATAGGTGTAAAATAACATGGATATTTTCTTGTTTTTATGATGGCAGTAGTTAATCCTACATATCACTTTCACTTCCCCAAAATATTATTGCTACAGTTTTACTTAATCCAGATATATTTAATTTTCACAAGTGCATCGGTCAAAATTTGAAGAAAAATATTAATAACTCAAAAAATATGAAGTTTAGACAAAAATCGCTTTATACAACCTCGTAGTAAAATCAATAATGTATTCTGAAAATAAGGTGACAAAACAAATACGTATTCCATTTAGAATAAAGTTGATTTTCATACAACAAATATGGGACACGCTGTATGGTAAAAAATAATTTCAGTAAAGAGAGAACGTCCAGTATAACAACTTTTGTATGGAACTTTCTTGCCTCATTTCAAAAATAAAGGCACCATTTGGCTTTTCCAGAACTTTGAATTACCTACTCTGGAGACTGTTTCTTGGTTTATCTTGAACACCATTAAAAATCCAATAATTGCCCATAACAAAAGTGGGTATTTTAAACAGATTTGAAAATGGTAAAGTTTGATAAATTCCAAATTATAATTTATTTATTACAAGAAATGATAACATACGTTTTAGCATCATGAATGATAACTTGATCATCGTTGCCCCCCGAAAAAATTTTTGAATTTGTGGAATCAAATCCTAGGCAGAATATGTTACTATTATGCGATGTTTGCATCGACGTTGGCGTTCCCTTGTCGTACATAGCTTCCGGCAAGGACCATAATAATATTCGTCGATCATCTCCACCTGAAACATAAGAAAATGTTGTTCGTTAACCATGTATAGAAAAATCCACATTAATACAGAAAATTTGAAATAATAGTAGGTACATTATTCTAGGAGCGAGTTATGGTGACTATTATTAATGAGGATAAAGCTTAAAGCGAGTATTTCAATTCATCAAAGTTAATAATAGCCGTAACTCGAGAGTGGAATACTTTACTTTATCTGCAAAAACTCATGGGAAGTTGCACTTTCACGGCCACATTATACCCCTCAGTTTAGACAAGTATTCAGACAAATATGCTGTGACTAGTAGACCAGTAACGGCTGGCTATAGACAGCCGGTACTGATGATGTCATCAGTGTGTACGTATGTTGAAATAGGGGTTGAATGTCATAAGCCGATAGTAGAACCGTGGTGCAGTAGAGAGTGCCCTCGCTTAGTGGCCGAGAGGTTTTGGGTTCAATGCTTGTTTTTTTTGCATTTTTGCTGTCAAGTTCCCCGTCCCCGTCATGTAAGGGATAACTATAACACCAAAGCGGTCTCACTTATTTGAATAAATAAAAAGAATGGTCATCCTTAGTTGTCACATCTTTACTACAGTTGTCTTAGTTGTTTATTGCCTGTCGTCACGTCAAAGCTTTTTCTGAATATACTTAGACAATCCATCCAGTGCTTTCTGGTGCCGCTCAATTTGGGAGCGAGAAGCTGTTAGTTTTGGGAGCACCTGCTGTGATGGCCATAGTGAGCTCGCTTGTTTATTAGATTTATTTGCAGAGAGCATGCATTTTCATTATAAAAAGTATGCCAGAATTTCTAAATTATATCATGAATGTAAATTAGTTAATAAGAATTTCCTCGGAAATTTCAGTTGACTGCATGTGCCATCTGCAAGTGGTAGCGACAACTACACTGTTTTAGCGACATCAACAGCCTTTGTATGGACCATATAGTGTATATTCAATTAAACCAACCTCGATATTATGCAGCAATGGTATTTTTTTCATTTGTTGAAGCCCACTTAATAAAGAAACTTATTATGTATTCGGAAACGCACAAATAATGAACTTATAATTTGGGGAAGAATGAAGAAATCGTAACTGATTCAATATCGCTTTGGTTCCTTTAACGTAAACTTATAAACTGTTACTTTTTGTGGCGCCTTGAAAATGACAATTAACAGGCACCTAGGGATCATTTGCCATTAGTTATGGACTCATTTGTAAAGTTTAAAATGCCCAAATAAAGCCAGTTCTGTCTTATCAAATATCATTAGACATTTGACTATAATTTTAGCAGTCAACATTTTTCCGACCAGTGGGATAATGGGCAAAATCTCCGGTTATACATAAGATTCCTTTGATTAATAGGTAACTGCTGCATGCGCAATGCGATATTCTACCTTACCATCTATGGGGATATATGGCTTGTATGCTCAAAATTCATCATAGCCTAGTGTACTAATAAGTCCAAAATGAGATTTGTTTCTTACATAGCTCATACTAGTAGTAGTTAGACCTTACACATAAGGTGACCAAATGTACCATACAATGGGGCAACTAGGTATAAAATTTTTAGAGTTTTCTTGGCAGTATTCCAACGTTAGTTTTCCAATATTCCTGAAATTGTTATAGGAATTTCTATCGGAATTTCTTTTGTCATTGGCTTTAAGTGAAACGGTCTGTACATACTTTATTCAATCATGCATTGAAATAGGCGCTACTAGATCTATCTACTGCAATAATTTTTAGATTCTACTCTACATAGAAATACATATCCACAAGAAGCTGCTTTAACCCTTGCTAACAAACTTTCATCAAATTACATTTTTATAATTCTGCTTAATTTTGCCTATTTAACCATTCATCTATCTTCGATACTAAAAAGTTATCTAACCCAACTCCTGTAATTATTTTTCCGTGAAGTCATGACCATTTCGGTACCCACCAAATTTAGTGTACACAGTATTAGAAGGGTTAGAACGTAAAATTTATTGTGGAAAAAATTAAAATCCCTACTTGGAGCCACGGGCCACAGGTAAACTAATAATTAAGGCTCCTTATCCAGGGCCATACCCAGGGGTGGGGGGTGGGGGGTTAGAGGGGTCCCCCCCCCGAAATACTAAAACGAGAACGCCATAACAGCAGCTGGCTCTGGAAAATTAAAAGATTTCGAAAATCCGAAAATTTTTCGGAAATTCAACGATTTCAAAAATTGGCGGATGCATTATTTTTCCAATAATCGTCGTTAATATGTATAATATAAAGCTTGTTATGTGAAATAAAAGGTATCTGGATTATCCGTGTTTTTCAATTATCCGTGAGTTACCCGGTCCCGTAAGGCACGGATAATAGGGGTTCTACTGTACACTTATTCGTTAAATAACTAATAATTTATTTAAAATCGACTTAAAAATCGATTTCAAAGTCGATTTTTAAAGTCGACTTTAGAATTCGATATTTAAAATCGATTTCAAAATCGATTTTTAAAGCCGACTTTTGAAATCGACTTTTAAAGTCGACATTAGTAATCGATGAGTGGTACTGGACCGTTCGAACAACGGTTTTCCATGCACATTCGAAACATGCAATATTGAAAATCGATTATTCGGTTTTCGATTTTTTCCAAAATCGCGATTAATCGAAAATGATTTATTGAAAAACCGATTTTTGCTGCCAGCACCAATATTTACAGTTATCTTTAAAGACGAAAAAGGTACGATGAATGGGACTCGGGGTCTACTACTATATTTTTATTTTCAGATACTAACCCCCTCCCCGAAAAAAAATTCTAGGTACGGCCCTGTCCTTATCTATACTCCTTATATAGCCTTACTAATAATCATGCCCAAAATGAGAGAGATTTAAATATTTCCCAGAAAAACCTTTATGAACAAAACTGCAAATAGTTTTTTCGTATAATGCCTGCTAAGGTAGCAAGTAAACAGGTAGGTATGAGTAATATGAGTACCTGCACCAGCAAATGCCCTTTCCAGTTTCGAAAATTTACTTCCAAACCTCGTTCCAAACACTTAAATCCCATTTTATCCGTTCTGTGGACATTGACACTACATTCAAACGGCATATTTGGGTGTGGATATTGATGAACTAGTTCTTGCGTTTCCTATTGGTTTTGTTCAAAGTTTATCATTATCGTGTCTTTTAATCGTCCATTCGCTACTTCCAACACTTATAATATAAAAAGGTCGGAAAAATAGGCGCATTCAAAAAATGACAATAGAATTCATAGAATCATTACAGCTGTGTTCAACCAAATCTTTAAAAGCGTGCTAAATTTCTCTTGGTTTTGGGTTGGGTTTGTTTTGTGTTTGAGTCTTCCACATTCTTCATAGTTATTATACAAGGTACCAATATGTATATTAGAAAATTCGATTGGAATTAAACATAAAAATGTTAAATCATATTGCAAAATAAAATCGCACAATCGACGTCTAGTTCATTCATTTTTCAGAGCATTTTTCATTAAAAAACAATAACTGAATTTTCCCCGGAATTTTTCCATTGTCCAAACGTAGAAGCAAAAATGGTCAAACATGAAACATGACATAATTTTAGCCATATAATCGGCGCATCACGGTTTACATGTTACGACGAAAAATGCGTCTTTACTGAATTGCAATGAACATTGCACAATTTATCCCATTTTTCCAAATTCAGATAGGCACCTACCTGACTTATTTTACGAATTGTACAAGCTTATCTATACCGAGATCTAAATAAGTATATGACTTTATCAGAATCTAGTTCCACCATATGAAGTTTGCATTTTGTATTTATAGCATGCTAACAAAAAATTTGATGATGACCTTTAAATGAAAAATGTTTAAGCAATACCACTATTGTTAAATTAAAACTGTGGTCATTTAGCTGTATTACAGCTAAGGCAAGTTACAGAATATGATAATTATACAAATAATTTAAGTTCCATATTCAAGAAGCATTCATAATAAATTCCACACGTTCTGGACAAATTATATCTAGGTACCCCACTGCATTCCATGAGTCAATAATTTTACAAATTACAAAAAATGACTAACCTCACCGACAATATCGTTAGTGCACATAAAAACAACCCCAATACCAAGAATACCTACGTTCCTTTGGGGATGCGTTTTAATTCTCTGCATTAATGAAAAACTAATGATTTCATAACTTACCTGAAATAAGTATTTCGCCTTCCTGGGAAAATTCCAGGGCATTTACACACCCATAATGGGCAAAAAGATCTTTCTTGTACAAATTTTTAGCTTTCGATAAACGTTCGTTAAAAAGTCTATTTTGCATCACTAAGCTACCCGTATATTGTCTATCAATAATGTAACCCAAAGGGCTTATTGTTGATGGCCTTGCCATGGCTGAAGACCGTGATGTAACACCACAAAAATGCACTTTTGTTGACAAGTTCTTTCGATGTCTTAAACGTCAAGACTGAGGGGTACAGATGTCAGAATCAGCTGTTAGATATCGGTGCCGATGTATCTGTTCAGTGGATCTTATCCCTACCAAGTGCAACTCACTGACCAAGCGCTTTCTCTGTACGTGCATACGTTAGGAAAATTGCGCATATACTTTACATTTTAAACAAACTCCAAATTACTACGAAATGGCTCATGCACCGATTGTCTAATTTTACATAGTCAAACCTATAGATTCTATAATAATTAACGATGCATGCAAAAATTTTCTTCTGAATTAAACTGAAATTTATGACGTTATACTTTCCTAAGAGTAGGACAAACAGTATTATAACAGCAAAATCAAAAGTTAGTTCTAGAAAAATTTTAAAATCTCAACGAAATGAACTTGCAAATTATTTACAGCATCAGTCATAAGTATATATGGACGAGCAGAAAGAGGGCGTGTAGGTCGCCGATAGCTCAGCAGGGGAGCGCGAGGGCTTCGGAGCGCGGAGTCTAACACATAAACCAAGAGTTTTAAAAAAATCTTACTTGGCTTATGTTTGTGAGTAGTCCACATAATAAAATTCAAACTAAGAAAATGGTCAAGATACTAACTAAAGCTAACTGAAAATATTGCCGTAGTAGCAAGAAATTCTGTTTTACGTAGTGAAATAAGAGTGTGTATTTATTCATTTTCGTATGTTTCTGCGCAAAACATTTTACGATTTAAATGTTAAAATATTGCGATTTATTTCTAGAGGTGAGAAACTATCGATATTTCTGATATAAATATTAAGATTATAAGGAGCTTTGCCTGGCTTCATCCATAAGACCAATGAGCAGAAAACGTGACAACCAAAGAGACGTAAAAAATAAGCCTTGTGAAGCAGACAGTCTATACTTCGATTGTTTTCAAAGTGTCAAGCGCAACATGACTGGAAGGTGACAACTGAGGAGCGGAGACGACGCTTCGCGACTTCACCAGCCACATGCTCGGTAAGCAAGGACGATAAGATCATAAGGTTAATGCATTTTTGCACTTGCGCATTTTTCACGGTCCGTTGGACAGGTATATTGCCCTCCTTTACATTGTCGGTTTCACCCATTCCCTCAAAGGGTGGGATTTATCAGCTATTAAGTAGTAATTCTGGACAAACGTCTATAAAGTGCTGCCACCTATCGCCCAAAAGTGTGATTGGGATTATGCAAAATATGGTCACAATCTATTATGATTGATTTCTATCACAGCTGCAATATTTTTAGACGAAACAATTACCTACAGCTTGGAATTTTCAAGGTCTTTTGCTTTGGCGGCAACCGGATAAATCCGAGAGGATTAGTCGGCGATCCTATCTTTGAATTATTTACTATTTAAAAGTAAGAGAATAAACTGAAGGGTCAGCGCCATCTGCATTGCAATGGCCACACTACTACTACTAATAAATGTCCAGTTTATTGTGCATCTCGGCCAATGATGTATACCTACTGAATATGCCCATTGCCGTGTACCCCGTAAAAACTTTGAGACATATCTGTTGTGTATGCAACCCGTACTACTTACGGATCTCCATCCTTTTCTAACGTGAAGAGCTTATCAGGTGTTTTAGTACAGGTAGAAGTTTTTTGTGTACCATGGTGACTTAGCCAATATTTTTAGGTTTCGTACGAAAATACAAAACTAAACTGAAATTTACCGAGCATTTAATATTTTTTTCTGAGTATTCAAAATACTACCTACCTAACCAAAACTTTAGTTGTTATTTAACACTGTTGAATTTTTTGTTGTTCCTCTGAAATTTAACGGCTGCGACCTGTATATTTACTTCCATAATACAGTGGTATGCTCGTAAGTTGTAAATCAACGTGTAAAATAACAACATGCTACATAAATAATGTACTTGAAAATACATTTACGTGAGATGAGTTTTATATATATTTTATTGATTCCATGAACAAAAAGTCCGAAAAAGCCTGTTACTCGCTTAATCAAGTCAAACGGCTGTTTGTATGAGACGGCAAAGAATAGACTCTGACTTAAAAAGAGAAGGAGATCCGTAAGTATTGTGGGTTGTCTAAATCTTGAGAGGCTTCACTTTCGATTCCATATAGCCCCCGGTTGATCTCGTCTAAATGTAAACAAGATGGGGGAATTGCAACATGATTTTTATTCAAATACGCCGGTTCAACCAAGTAACGTATCAATACGTTCTTGGTCGAAAATGCATAACAAATAATTAACTTAGACAACCCTATACTTTCTAATTACGATAAATATGTGTACAAATAGTAAAAGAGGTGTCGAGTTTATGACGGGTTTTTCAATAATTTGAGAGAGATTTATTTAAGGCGAACGAAATATATTTCTATAAACGTAGTGCAAGTCTCAAGTTGATCCTTTATTGATAAACCATTTTTTCATTTAACTCCCTATCTACTTTAATTTCAGAATGTTGTCGGAATAAAAATGTGTCTACATGTTCCGTTTTTAGTGCTCAAATATTTATATATTTCCATACTTTGTCAGCAAAAAACATGGATACGAAATGAAACAAAAATATTAATTTATTTTAAACAATGCTTTAACCGCGTAAGGTATTTATGTAACCATTGTGAGTAGAGGTACTCAGCTGGATTCGGGTGACCTTAGGTGTTATAAATCAAGAAACAAATTGTTTTCTTGAAATGTGATTCCCTTATCTGACGGGACATCGGACATACAGATTCTGAGCCGCATAACTTTAAAAATAAATTCGTAGTTAACGGAAAAAAAAACTTGTGTGTGTCAGCTCCGACGCACGACTAGAGTTTACTCCTTACGAACGGTTATTTTAACTTCAATCACTTGATAATAGGGTACACGCGAATGTCAGTTTTATACCCAAATGTGTATTTATCAGATGGTTTATGTCCAACTACATCAAAATATAAATTGTTTATAAATTCAGTAATTAAGTGACAATTTGCTAAACGTCGATCCCACTGGCAATGAAATAAATACTTTTCCTGATGTTCAAATAGGCGTTGATTCACATTTCGGCACTAAGCAATATTTGGAGTATTTAATATTAGGTTTTTCCATATTAAATCAAAAGATTCAACAAATTTAGGAACGAACAAACACTGCAAATGCTGACTTTACAACGCCAACTGTTATATCTACTCTATGCCACATGTCACTCTATTTTCACTATTTCCATGCTCTATGCAGACATAAACAGCCGTATCCATAGATACGTAGGTACATAATTTCAATGAGACAGGTAACGTAACGCTCACTAGTTAACGCTTGATTTTGCTCCTCATAAAATTTCCGTACTGCGGGCTATAACTGAAAATCGATTCTTAAGGAGTAAACTTCAAAAACGTCAGCAAGCTCAAAAAACGGCAACAAACTAGATTTGTATCTCGATCACAGAACCAACGCATTAAGGCATTCGAACACGGCGGAAGTTGCCTGATGCCTTTGAATTGACGCAGAAATAGTTACTTGTGCCCAAAGTTATTATATAATAACTTTGACTTGTGCCTACGGTTTCCTCTACTCAGGTTGCCCCACTACCTTCTGAAATGCGTGGCAGCTGAGCAGTAGTTCGCGACTTCGCCGCTAGGGTCAAAGGAGGCAAAGTTTTACATTACACTTTATGGCATTTAACATGATAATTTCTCATTAACTGTTCCTTTGTCAATATTTGAGCGTAATAGCGCCACTAAAGACTAAGCCAAAATTAATTTAGAATAACTACTGGGCTGGCTGTTGTTCCTCTGATCTGAAATTTTGTTCTGATATGGTCGGACGTGATGTCCTTAAAACGACGTTTAAGTAACTCGTTATTGGGTAGAAACACTAACGGTCTTGCTGGGTGTGCGGCTATCGTACAGAGCTGCCATTTTGTTCTCCTACGGCTAGACGAGTTCTGGTTCCGTACGGGTTGGTATATTTTGCTTGTTTCTACATCATCTTTTTTCAAAAAAATGAGTGTGTCTGATGCGAGGGCAAGTAAATGGCCTGTTTCAAAAAAGCGTTCACTCGGACTTAGATTTTTTACCCTTCCAAAATGCAAAATGTGTTGACGTTTTATAATGCGCATGTAACTAAATAAAATCTTACAATTGCCTCTGATAATTGTTCTTTGTGACCCCTTTCAGTTCGTAAAAAGTCTCCATTTTGTAGAGCAATTTCCTTGTGACGAATTATATCATCTGCTACAAAAGCTGCTTCACAAACGAAAAAATAGTCGCGATAATAACTTGTTAACCTAACCTGAAGTGCCTACCTTAGGTGCGGAAAAAAGACTTTTCTGTTTAAAATCGGGCCTGTTGCGCTCACTTGGATAACCTGTCTTGCAACCAGGTACAAAACAGTGCTTCATACTTATTCAAAATGGTACAAAACACTTCGCAAAATGTAAAACTTGCATCAACAGCAAGACCGTCAACGTAAAAAAATGTGCCTCCTATGACTCTAGTGGCGACTTTCTGAACTACCGGAAATAGCAGAAACCACTTCTACTAATGTATAGAGCACAGAGTGGCGCAACCTGAGTAGAAGGAACCGTACTTGTGCCCTTCCAGCTTCCACGTAGTCGAGCCGGTGCCACATCACAAATATTCCTGCTAGAGCGCAATATTGAGAGACTGAATATTTTGGAGCGGGTTCGTTCAAGAGGTGTTAGTTCCCTTTTTATCTATACATCTATACATATAAATAAAATTGAAGTGTCTGTCTGTAATTTCGAAATAAATGCTTTTTTGTAAGCTCATATGATTCTTCGCACGTTACCAAAACATAAAATCGCATTTTTAAATTTTTTGTCTGTCTGTTTGTTTGTCCGGGCTAATCTCAGAAATGGCTAAATCGAATTTGATGAGACTTTCATTATCAGGTAAAGGACTTTTCAGAGATTAATCTAGACTACTTTTTATTTCGAAAATATTCAGATTTCCTATGTAGAAATTGAAAAAATGTAGAAATTAGGAGTCGGATTGTGTCACGTGCGTACTATGAACACATGTTACGTTCCATATACATAAAATAAATATGTAAATAAATAAATAAATAAAATTAATTAATTAGTTAATTAATAAACAAATAAATACATACATAAATAAATAAACAAAATAAATTAAAAAAATAAATAAAAATAAATATTTGTCATTATGTGCTTTTTCCTTTGGCGCAGCAACGCGTGCCGGGTACCGCTATATAATATAAAAATCAATATTTGTTGGTTCCTATTGTATGCGCTGCCATACAGTTCATCCCATTGCGATAAAACTTTGTCAACTTATTGCTCGCACTTGCGCGAAGGTTATAGGCATAGTACAATTAACTTACACTAGGTGGCGCGCGTGTCGTACGGTCGTACCAGGCCGTGCCGATAGAATCTAGTGCGCACGTAAGTGGGGGAATGTGACGTCAATTGGGAGCGCGAACCTGGGAGCAGGGTATTTATCTTTACGGCAGCGGCGTTATCGCACGAAGACTTTACAGACTTTACTAACTTGCCAGTATCTTTGACAAGTTTATAATGCCTAATTGTGCTATCGTGGGTTGTTACAACAATAACTGAAATACAAATGACGTAAACTTTTTTAGATTTCCGCAGAATTCTTCGCTAGCAACTAGCTAGCTCAACTATGTAAACGTGCAGACAAAGTACTGGGTACTGCGTTGTCTAGTTCGGAGGCGCACGTAATTTGAGAAGCAAACAATTAAGTTTACGATTTCAAGGTTTATCAGAAACTGATAAGGGTAAAATTGTGAAGAAAATGCGAAAAATAGCAAACTAAAATTAACTTTGTTGTCATTGTGATTCGTGCCGTATTTTTTAACGCATGCATTAAGTATTTTGTAAAACAAAATCACCAAGCTAAAATCGGTTATTGTTGAAAGGGACTAAGCATTTTAACAAATTTTAGACTGGACAAAAATGCCTTAAATATACATAACACATAACCTAATAAGTTGAACTAAAGTAATCAGAAATGTTTACAGATAGGTATCTCCGTTAATGTACATACTAAAATTCCTCTGAAAAAAACTGGCTTTCGGAAAATGCAATGTTTTCTTGTCACCTATTAAATTTCATAAATATTTAATGGGAAGTAAGTAGTTAGAAAATGAGAGCCTCAGACCAGGCCATCGAGTTCTCCAGGTGCCATCGACTTCTTGGGCAGTGACCTTGAAAGAGACCAGAGGCTGCTGAAGGAGTCGTTGAGTCATCCGAAGAAGTGTCTTCAGCAGCGGCATCTGCAGCAGCCTCTGGTGTCTTTCAAGGTCATTGCTGAAGAAGTGTCCATGTCGTCAGCAGCGTCTGGTGTCTTTCAAGGTCACTGCTGAAGAAGTGGGCATGTCTTCAGCAGCGTCTGGTGTCTTTCAAGGTCATTGCTGAAGAAGTGGTCTTCAGCAGCGTCCAGGCGCATGCGCCGGGGCTATTCCTCAGATCAGTCCATCGAGTTCTCCATCCACTTCAAGTGGGCGTGTCTGCAGCAGCCACTGGTCATTGCTGAAGAAGGGCCTCTGGTGTCTTGCCGTTGCGCACCCAAGCCGCCATTTTGGGGCCATTGGTTGTGGCTCAGGCGCCTGCGCCGGGGTTCCGCCTTCAGCAGCTTCTGGTCATTGCTGAAGAAGTGGTCTTCAGCGGCCCCCCTGGTGTCTCTCATTCTGTTGGGCCTTTGGATGTGGCTCACGCGCCTGCGTACAAAGCACGTGTTGCTCACTGTTCAGGCCAGTCCATCCTGGACCCATCCACTTCTTCGGCAATGACCAGAGGCTGCTGAAGGAGTCATGTCTTCAGCAACGGTGTCTTTGGGGCCTTTGGCCGTGGCTCAGGCGCATGCGCCGGGCTCTGGCTATGAGAGTGGGCGGGGCAACAGCCAATGAGAGTGGTTGTGGGCAGCATCCAATCAGAACTGATCTTGTTGTTAGGTGCTGTTGGGCCTCTGGATGTGGCCCAGGCGCCTGCGCCGGGGTTTTCGCAAAAATAAAAACGTTGAATATATTTTTACATCAATATAATTAAAACTATAATCTGTATACAGAGTAGGCATGCGTGTATTTTCTGGACAAATCGAAGCCCTGCAGCTTCTCATACCACTCTTCTGACCGATTCATTACCCGGTGTATACTCAACGATGCGGTCATGCAGGATGAGACAGTATGCGGTTGTGTTGGGCGGAAAATTCTCGCTCGACTCAAATTCTAGACGCATATCTATGGGTCCAGGCTTGATGCTTTCCGACTGCTTTGATGCGTCAATCACCACGATGGGCGCTAGATCCTTGAACTGTTCCTTGCCGTATAACGGCTCGCCAACTTTTCCATAGTATGAACTCTGGAAGTTCTGGTACATTTCGTATAGCAGGGCGTATTTCCCCGTAGAGAAATCCAAGTTTAAATTCTCGTAGGGGAAGCACTCAGAATTCAGGTACAGTTTGACGTTTGTCAGATTGCAGTGGTCAAATTTGCTTGAATCCGTGTCCAAATTCGCTTTGCGATTCGTCTGGAAGGCGACAATAACGTAGCGGGGTTTCTCCAAACGTGTTGCAGTCTTGACGGCCCACGTTTGTTTCGTAGCTTGCGGCAACACCGGATACTCGTACAGCTCCCAGCTGCGAAAACATATCTGCAACGTTCTCTCTTCCTCGACAATATTGAGAAGTTTTAGGTATTCAGCATCCGATGGATAGACGTACGGCACCCACCAATGAACCTTGCTCAACTCAATTCTGGTGTCCTCATTACCCACGAAAGCGTTCCTATCGTTTTTCGATCGAGTCAAAATGAGCTCGTGACACACATTTAACAGAATTTTGGGGTAATCTTCCAAGAATCCCAGCAGGATTCTTCCCGGGATGCACACGTTAAAGTTCCCGTTCGCGTCGATAAGGTGGCTCGGTGAGTCTCCCGTATTCGTCCAGCCGGCATTCTCCAGGGCACCTACCTCACCCGCATTCAGAGAAACTACACCCTTCAGTGTGCTCGTGATGCCCACGTTGTTTGTTCGATCCACCTCCACCCCGTTTATTTCATAGCGGACGTCGTCAAAGAGGAAACTGAGGGCGTTATTTGTTAAAGCCGCATTTCCGCCTCCTGCACCCTTGATGGACCTGCCCTCTATGTAGATGCTGCTTAAATGCGGCAGTACGTAAACGTCTTGTTGGTGGATTGGTATGCGAATTTCGTCATTGGCGTTGAATGTTGTTGTTGTCACGAACGGTTGATGTACGTGCACCTCGACACGGCGTGCTGACTCATCCAAAACAGCACCGTCCAGAACACGAAACGTGTCTACGTTTATGTGTCATTATTCAAATGCGGTTCCCTTGTTGAAGCACAAGTACTAACTGACAGCACCGTTAATTTTCTTGCTTAAATACTCTCCATACAACCGTGCGCATGCGCAGTCTTATTCTTGCTCGTGTCATCAGCCATGGTGTTTGCGAATACAGCTGTCTGTGTCAACAGACAGCTGTATTCGCAAACAGACAGACAGACAGACAGACAGACAGACGGAGAGACAGACGACAGACAGACAGACAGACGGACAGACGGACGGACAGACAGACAGACAGACAGACAGACGGACCGACAAACATACAGACAGACAACTACTGATAAGAATTCGGAAGTAGGAGAATAACTATAGATTCCTTTTTGTCTCATCGAGCTGATTAATTTGATACCCTACATGATCTAGGTGGGCGGGGCAAGGAGCGTGGCCGGGGGCGCGGTCAGTGAGTGGCCACCCCTGAAAACCACCCCTAAAAACCAGCCCCAAAAATCACCCTCCAAAACCACCCCAAGAACCGCCCCTAAAAACCACCCCTAAAAGCTACCCCTAAAACCACCCCTAAAACCACCCCCTAAAAACCACCCCTAAAAACCACCCCCAAAAACCACCCCTAAAATCCACCCCAATATTCCGATACCTCTAGTCGAGTCCTTTAATTTGACACCCCACATGACATAGTTTTTACGTAGGGGTTAGCCTAAATTTAGACTACTGTTCTCAAATAATTAGCGATGTAGAATGTTCTACTACCGAGAACTAAGATGTTTGCATATATCAATCAGATGGTTCCCACACGTGTCCGAAACGCATTAAGATAACAAGTAATTTCAAATAAACAAACTGGAGAATGTTCTAGAATGTTTTTTTCCCACACGTGTCCGAAACGCATTAAGATAACAAGTAATTTCAAATAAACAATCAGAAGAATATTCTAGAATGTTATTTTATTGTAATAATACAAACAAACAAACGGGTCATCTTGTAGTGTCTACAACGTATTAAATGCACATGCAGAGCGTGTGATCAAACCTAAACAAACATATCCTATCGGCAAGATAAAAGGTTATTTCCCATAATAAAAACAATTATAACATCTCTTGTCGGCGGCGAACGTGCTTTTTTCTTAAACTTTAATATCAATATTTATTTAGTATAAACAATTGTAAATTTCCGAGAAAATAAATATTAATTCTGTAACTTCTGTTTACAATCATAAGTATATACGGATGATTTGAAAGACGGGCTTGTGGGCCGCCGATTAGCTCAGTTGGTTGGAGCGAGGGCTCCGGTGCGTGGGGACCCGGGTTCGAATCCCGGTCGGCGTCATTTCCAGAACGTTTGCGAAAACCCCGGCGCATGCGCCTGAGCCACGGCCAAAGGCCCCAAAGACACCGTTGCTGAAGACATGACTCCTTCAGCAGCCTCTGGTCATTGCCGAAGAAGTGGATGGGGCCAGGATGGACTGGCCTGAACAGTGAGCAACACGTGCTTTGTACGCGACAGCCCCGGCGCAGGCGCCTGAGCCACATCCAAAGGCCCAACAGAATGAGAGACACCAGGGGGGCCGCTGACGACCACTTCTTCAGCAATGACCAGAAGCTGCTGAAGGCGGAGCCCCGGCGCAGGCGCCTGAGCCACAACCAATGGCCCCAAAATGGCGGCTTGGGTGCGCAACGGCAAGACACCAGAGGCCCTTCTTCAGCAATGACCAGAGGCTGCTGCAGACACGCCCACTTGAAGTGGATGGAGAACTCGATGGACTGATCTGAGGAATAGCCCCGGCGCATGCGCCTGGACGCTGCTGAAGACCACTTCTTCAGCAATGACCTTGAAAGACACCAGACGCTGCTGAAGACATGCCCACTTCTTCAGCAGTGACCTTCAAAGACACCAGAGGCTGCTGCAGATGCCGCTGCTGAAGTCACTTCTTCGGATGCCTCAACGGCTCCTTCAGCAGCCTCTGGTCTCTTTCAAGGTCATTGCCGAAGAAGTCGATGGCACCTCGAGAACTCGATGGCGCTATGTGCTCCGAACGGGTTCGTATCCAGTATTGTCATTTTCCAACTACTGAAGTAATTATTTGGGCGGTTGTTTTAACATCCAGGCAGTTTCATCCGGCAGTTAAAAATTCACGCGGGCGGTATTAAATTTTTTTGGCGGTTGAACGTGGCCAGCAATATAAAAGAATTTGGTCGGTTATTTAATCTTACAACGGCAGTTCAAAACTTACTCGAGCGGCAAATTAAATAAATGTCCAGTGCAATTATTATTCGAGCTGTAAAATGATTGAATGGGCAGTATAATGTATTAATGGGCAGTTAGATAAATATTTCGCAAGTTCTCGACGTTTGGCAAAATCGAACGTCATTTTCATTGAAAAGAGCGACACGCTTCCGTTAAAAGGGGCGCAGCTTACACGACAGTGCACCGTGGGCGGCCAATTGGAAGAGATTTGCCTATAAATATTAGGACGTTTCGCTCATTACCTTATCACTGAGTTGCGAGTGCTTGGATCTATTACACTAGCATTACACCATTAAATTTATTCAACGCACCCTTCTTCGTTTTCCCATAGAAATGTTTAAAAAACTGAACTCGGCCCCTCACAGGTAAAAAAAAATATTAATTTTGCTTCATCCCTTTACGGCTTCTATTGCACCGCATTGCACCACAAAGCATTTTTGTAATGCTGCATCGAATAATGCATCATTTAGATGCTAACGACCGAGTCTTACAAAGCTCCGCTAGCTTCGTTCTGCTTGACCTTAACCTGACAGACTTTTATATTAAAAAGTGTCAGTCGTTAGCGTTTATATTATCCTTTTCAAATATGTATTATTCATATGAAAATGCGGACCTTTGAAGTGAATAACATTATAAACGCTTACAACTGACACTTTTTGTACAAAAATCTGTCAGGTTAAGGTCAAGCGGAGCGAAGCGAAGCGAGCGAGTTGTTAGCATTGAATAATTTTAATGGTGCAATATATTTTATTTTTTTCTTAATACCTACATTATTTCTAATTGTTATTTTTTATTTCGCTGCCTAACTTAAATAAACATTATATGATATATGTATGTATCATTTAACAGGCCGATCATATTTTGTACTGCGTAAGTATTTATAGAACTACTTGTTCCACGATTTCTAACAGACCCATTCTGATTTCATAACTGCACACGTGTTCATCATCATAAGGTTCTCAGTCCGAAGACTGGTTGGACGCGTACCTCCATTCTTTTCTATCCTGAGCTAACCTACGCATTTCCCTAAAAGTAGAACATCCTACATCCCTAACTATTTGAGAGCAGTAGTCTAATCTAGGCCTACCCCTACCTCTTTTTATTCCTATCTCTGACTCTAGTATGTCGCGAACTATTCCTTCGCGTCTTAGAAGGTGTCCTACCATCCTATCTCTCCTACTCTTTATTGTTTTCCATACCTTTCGCCTTTCCCCAACTCTTTCTAATACTTCCCTATTGCTAACCTTATCTATCCACGGTATCTTCATCATGCGTCTGTAACACCACAGTTCAAACGCTTCTACTCTTTTTCTATCCGCTTCTCCTATTGTCCAAGTTTCGCACCCGTATAATGCCGTACTCCATACATACGACTTTAAGAGTCTCTTCCTAGTCTCTATATTAACCGTTCTCGAACATAACAGTTGTTTCTTTTTGTTAAACGCAACTCGTCCCTGCGCCATTCTTTGTTTTATATCTTTAGTGCTCCTACCGTCTTGGGTTATTTTACTTCCTAAGTAGCAGAAATCCGCGACCTCCTCTATCTTCTCATTTCCTATTTGTATTTCAATTTTAGTTCTATTTTCACTCCATCTACATACCAAAATTTTAGTTTTCTTTTTATTGATTTTCATGCCGTAGCCCTGTGTCAAAATTGCTTCCATTTCATTCAAAGCCGCTCCTAATTCTTCTTTGCTAGATGCTAACACTGCTATATCATCCGCAAATCTGAGCATGTTAATAGTTTGGCCCTGTACATTGATCCCTGAGGCTGTTCTTTCCTTAACAATATTAATCGCATCTTCGATATATAAGTTGAAAACTAGAGGTGACAATGCACATCCCTGTCTCACTCCCTTCCGGATATCTACTTCCCTTCGTTCCTGCTCACATTCTATAACTGCCTTTTGCTCTTTGTAGAGATTATGTATTATTCTTCTGTCCCTGTATTTCATCCCTACCTTTCTCAGCACTTCGAACATCTTCCCCCATTTTACGTTGTCGAAGGCTTTTTCTAAATCTACAAATCCTATATATACGCTCTTTCTCTTTTCTATCGTTTTTTCTATAATACTCGTAAAGCTAGAATGGCCTCCCGCGTTCCTCTATTTCGTCTAAATCCGAACTGATCTTCTCCTAATATTTCTTCCGCCTTTTTCACCATCCTTCTTTGCACAATTCTAGTTAAAATTTTTGACGCATGGGAAGTTAAACTGATAGTTCTAAAATTTTCGCATCTATCCGCGCCTTTCCTTTTTGGCAAAGCTACCATGATGTTCAGTTTGTAATCCTCTGGAATCTCGCCTGTCAGGTATATGCGACTAACTAATTTAAATAAACGATCTATTACCTCTTGACCTGCGCACTTTAAGATTTCTGCCTGCAAGCCATCTATACCTGGTGCTTTATTATTCCTTAAACTTTTTAGTGCTAGCTCAAGCTCTTCTCTCATTATAGGACTCCCTAGGTTATCCCCTTCTACACTGCTTTCACTTTCTAATATATCTTGCACTTCCTGTCCCGCATATAAGTTTCCTAAATATTCTTTCCACCTATCTGCCTTCTCCCCGCTTTCGATTAGGATATCTCCTGCCTCATTCCTAATGCTTTTGGTACTAGATCCAATTTCTCTAAAATTTCTCCTAATTATTTTATATGCTTCATCAGTCTTTCCTATTTCGAACTTATTTTCCACTTCTTTGCACTTATCATCGATCCATTGCTCTTTCGCTTTCCTACATTTCCGAATAATTTCCCACTTGATCGCCTTATATCTTTGTTTCCCTATTTCATCTAACCTATTTTTATATTTGCGCCTTTCCTCTATTAGACTCACAATATGTTTTGTTATCCAGGGTTTCCTACTTTCATTCTGTTTATGACCCAAAATATCCCTAGCTGAGGAAACTAAACTATTTTTAATGCAATTCCATTCTTCCTCTATGTCCCTAACAATATTTTCGCCCGCGCCCTTTAGTACTTCGTTTGTCTTTTTCTCGAACTTATCGCGCGTATCATCATCTTTTAGTTTCTCTGGGTCAAGATACCTTCTTCCGCTTCGTTTTTTCAAAATCTTAAATTTAAGATTGGCCTTCATAACGACTATATTGTGATCACTATCTATATCTGCTCCTGGATAACTTCTACAATCCCTAACTTGATTTCTAAATCTTTGCCTAACAAGAATGTAATCTATTTGATATCTCCCTAGGTCTCCTGGCATCTTCCACGTATAGCATCTCCTAACATGATGGTGAAATAGAGTGTTCGCGACCGTTAAGTTATGTTTATCGCAGAACTCTATCAGTCTCACTCCCCTGTCGTTCCTATTGCCTAATCCAAAGGGACCAACTATTCCGCCCTCTCGCCCTGTGCCTACGACTGCATTGAAATCTCCTATAATTATTAAATTTTCGTGTCCTCTCACAAAATCTAGCACATGTTCAATATCACTATAAACTGCCTCTACGACCTCATCACTGTAGTTAGAAGTGGGCATATGTACCTGTATTATTACTGTTTTTACAGGTTTCGAATCTAACCTAACCATAACTACCCTGTCACTTTGCTGTAAGAAATTTTCTACACTCTGCCCTACTTTTTTCCGCATAACAATTCCTACTCCCGAATTTCCTCCTACAGATCCTGTGTGTATTACTCTAAAATCTCCGTTCCGGAAGTCTCCGGCTTCTGGCCATCGCACTTCACTAATACCTACTACGTCTAATGCTAACCTATCCATCTCAATTTTCAAATTCTATAACTTTCCTACTTGTTTCATGCTTCTAACATTCCACGCTCCGACTCGTGAGATGTTACACTTATCATTTCTGATGACTCCCGCCGAAGCAGTCCCCGCCCGGAGATCCGAATGTGGGACTATTTTACCTCCGGAATATTTTACTCCAGAAAGTGCCATCATCATAAATTCGAAGTACGCTGTACCAGGGATATAATAATGTGGTGGTTTCCCGTTGCCTTCCACATCGCAGTAGTGTGTATCACAGTGCCATACCGACCCTCACGATCTCTGCCACTATGATTACTGAAGAGCTGCTGCCCCCTTTCAGGGACTTGATTTAGTCTGGCTTCTCAAATAAAAACCCCTCCAATATGGTTAAACCTATGGTTCGGCTCTTTAGATCATTGAAGCGCGCAAGCCATCCCACCCGTCCCAGTATTACTAGAACTGCGTCAAGGTACAAGTCCTTTGGGTAGGCACACGTGTTACTGCCCCTTTATTCATTTTACTCCCCAATTGAATTTTCACGCATTCGAATATTTATTGAGCTACTCATTTGAAGATATGTTACTCCTCTTTTCCACTTTTTTTACTGCTCATATTTTACCACTCAATCTGTTATTGAACATACAATTTGTATTTTCACACTGACCAAAACTGTAATATAGTACTGCCCATTTAAATAATAGCCATATTTAATTAGCTCCTTTCACAAATAATCGATTCTGTTAAAGTAATTCACCGATTGAAATAACAGTTGTCATGTGAATTATCGTTGTATAGAGTGGCCCACTGAAAACAGTAAGTGCGATTTTATGCCATTTAGCATCATTTCACGAAAAAAGCTGGGGCAAGTCGATTTTGGTTGTAAGGGGGACATTTGACTTCGATGTTTTCATTCATGTAACTTCAACCCCAAAGCGGACGGGGAAAGCACCCTTAAATTTTTAAATTGGAGGTAGTGTCAAGATGCACACCGTATGAAAGGCCTTTAAATTCTCTTTATAACAGTTTTTTTCTTGGAGGAACAATATAGGCAAATAGGCAAGCAAATCAAGAGGGGTGCGAGGAATGATAAAAGGAGATATACAGAAGAAATATGGAAGGAGGCCGAATGCGCGGCAGCAAAGCAGGATATGAGAACACTATATAATACAACAAAAAAGATGACGGGAGGGAAAACAAACTATCCCAAGCACATAAGAAACAAAAAAGGTGAATTATTAACCGACGAAGAACAGATACTTGGAAGGTGGGAGGAACATTTGAGAGAGCTATACAACATAAATCAAAATGCTGGAGACAGTGAAACACAAAGGAATATGGAGGAATATGAGGAAGTAGAAGAGGCTGCAAAAGAACCCAGCTGCGAAGCGAGGGGTTTACCACTAGGAAAAAATCTGTCCCAAGTATTTCCCATTTCCAAATATGACCTTACTATTTCTTACTATTTCCTTGCAATTTCTTACTATTTCCTCATTATTTCTTAGTATTTCTTAACTATTCCTTAGTATTTCCTCACCATTTCTTAGTATTTCTTCACCATTTCTTACTATTTCTAAGTATTTCCACAGTATTTCCTAGTATTTCTTTACCATTTCCGAGTATTTCTTCACCATTTCCAAGTATTTCCAGTGTTCCCGAGTTTTTTTTTTACAGTTTCATTCAATTCGTACCTTTTACCTCGCCTTTTACTATTACAAAAATAGTATACATTATCTATTTTCTTCTTTTGAAATAATTTACTGCACATTTAATTTTTGTGTTGTAAAATAAATGTGTCACAGCCGTGAGCCGTGGAATCTTGCTGGCATGCGCGAGTGAGTAGTCGTTAATGCTCAGCAACAGTGCCCGCGGTTTGGCTATGGATGGGCGACTCATTTCTGCGCTGTGGCTAGGGCGCGCCTTGCATCGCCTATCCAGCTTTACGTAATGAGGTTTTCCAGGTTTTCCTCATTCTCGCACTAAATGGTGGGTCGAGTACTAACAACTGTAGGTCGTTCCTGCGACGCACCTGCGGCCAATAGTAATATGCCGCCTCCTCCGTCTCGCACAAGCTATTTAGGTAGCTTCTGGGGCTAACCTTAGGGTTAGTAGGAGTGAGTAGAGATATTATTATTATTATTATAAACGATTATAAATGCCACTTGAAAAACAACCCCTATACAATTTATTAAATTTTGAAGTATAACGCCCATATTCTTTAAGAATTGTCAGGGTGTCCAAAATTAAGTGCGTACCATTGTTAACTTTGTTATTATTGGACCTACGAGGTTGGTTAAATGGGCAAAGAATTAGTCGAGGAATTAGTATTTCTTATTACGAACAATATGGTGAACATCGCATTTTCGTGATATTCACACAAACAACAATGTTTTAAATGGAACGCCCTATATATTTCTGTAAGTGTTGAAAGAGAATAAAAGTCTGAATAAAAAAGTCTTATGGAACAACTATCCCAAAATTAAAAATAACATGGCTTTTGAAGCTCGTTTCGAAGGATCAAAACAGCCCGCTGACACTGGTATCACGTTAGGTCTCACGTTAGGTAGTCCATAAAACAAGTTTGGTTGGCTCCCATGTTTAAAATTCGCAAATAAGTAGTAAAATAACAATCAAATATGTACTGTTAACACCCGCCGACAATAATTATGACGCAAAATTAGTTGATGTGATATACTGGGCTCAATACTGGGGCATTTTTTATGCTCCAAAAGTCAAGTTATTTTTAATTTTCAAATAGATGTTCATGTACACAATTTTATACTCTGTTTAAATATGCAAAAATATACATGTTGTCCTATTTAAAAAATTATCGTTTATTTTATGTGAATATCTCGAAAATGCGATGTTCGATTGTTTTTTTTTGTTTTCACCATCTTATTCTTCACAAAAACACTAATTCTTTGCCCATTTAACCGACCTTGAACGTCCAATAATAACGAAGTTAGAATTGTGGACACTTAATTTTGGATACCCCGTATATGTATGCATGATGCGTTAGGAACTCTTCCCTAGTTTGGATGTGTGTT
The DNA here is from genome assembly GCA_963966045.1 of Xestobium rufovillosum. Lineage (NCBI taxonomy): Eukaryota > Metazoa > Arthropoda > Insecta > Coleoptera > Ptinidae > Xestobium > Xestobium rufovillosum. Next base: position 27,799,156 of record OZ014495.1, read on the forward strand.
TCATAACCTCTCTAATTAATATTTAAGTATTGCTTACTAATTATGTTACTCAATTGATAAAACTTAATTTCCCTTCCTTGCATAATTAACTGAAATTTTAGCCCCCATGGTCGTGGTTTTCATAAAAATGCGAAAACAATAAACATAATAACAATACTATCGTATGTCACCTCTCGCGCTGCCGCCGTGTCTAAATCGAGACCTACATAACATGATTACCGATATTTACAATAACTAAAATGACATGTGTTCAGGGCCGGCGGGTTTTGATTTTTCAGTGGGGTGCAAGGTCGAAGTTGTAATAGTAATATTAATAATAATAATAGATAATACTAATACTACTAATAATAATAATAAGATTTTGAAGTTGTGTAAAATGGAAAATATATGTATGTTGACAAGAAACAACGAAATATTTATAAACAAATTTCAGAATTAATGTTTTTTAAACAAAGTAGGTACACATACACTACAAGATTAACATAAACAAGCAATGAAATAGGTACAAATATATACAAACAAAATAGTTTTTATAATTAAAAGTAAGGGCAAACCCTGTTACGGAACTGGTGGGTTCTAACAAATTAAATTCGGGCTGGAGTGATAGACCATTTATTGTTTATATACAAGGATGGGCGAGCCGGAGATGTCGTCTTTGTATTTGTAGTCTAATTGGGATACATCTAATACCAGGCACAAAACGTAATTAAAATAGTAATCTTAACTAAAGATTCAAGCCCTGAGGGTTATTAAACATACCTTCACTTCGACTGCTGAACGGAAAGAATTTTAGTTCTTACTCTTCCAAAAATAAAAGAGAGTTTTTCTCCTACATAGCAAATAAAAGAAATTTATATTCAAAATATCACGTTTTGGACATCTATCGCTAAAAGGTACACAACAAATACAGTGCTCTGTAACAACCCCTTTAAAATGAACCTGAAAACTGACTTCATAGTACTACGCTCATTCCTAAACGGCGAAAATTGAAGTGTTGAATTTTGGACAGACAGTTTATAAACGAAACTTTATTTTAGGGTTCTATAGAAAGAAAAATTAAAAATTTTACCTTAGAAAGTGTCAGTTCCCTCTTGAAATTGACCAACTTCACGCCAAGAGATTTACAGTTTTTGAAAAAATGTTTCTATAGGGACATAAAATATATCTTCTTCTACCATAATCATGCTTTCGTATTGCTAAATTTACTAGGATGAAAGTTTAATCGTAGTACAGCGAAAGCAGTGCAAAATATGCCTTGGTATGTGCTGCCGCCCCGTGCCGAGTGAGCGTAAACTCAGAGCGGCGTTGTCACATTTACTAGGTACCAAAAGCGCGGGCTTTGAATGTGTGGTGTTCTTGTGTTCATAAATGTGATTGAAGAATCATGTCATCATTGGTGTTGCAACACAGCTGATGGTGATAGTTCGCTCCGTGTTCTAACGGATACCTCACCGACCCGCTGCCCCGCAGGTGTAACTTTTGACCTGTTTTACCGGACTCTTAATTCTTCTTTTTTGCAAATGTTTTACGTCTGAAAATTGTCCTGTTAATGAATTCATCAGCTACGTCGTCTTTACTCAAAGAACTAAATAAAACTACCGCGGTCGCGGTGATTTGATTCTAACCAAAAAGTGAAAATAAAGATATCTTTTGCCGTACCTATAGGAATCTTCCCCCATCTGTTACGAATTTGCCAATTATTTGCTCCAACAGAAATTATTTCTATAGCAGTAGAAAAGATACAACACTTAATTTTTTTACGATACTTATTTTCAATCCTACAAACATGCTGCTTTGCAATGGGATCGGCAATAAAAATAAAATGCAGTGGTGTAGTAAAACTTTCTTTCCGAAATTGTGAAGAACCCTACATCTGCTCTGTACCTGCATGTACAAAATAATCTTGTATCCCAACAAAAAGTAAATTTAAGAAATGAAAAATTATTCTAATCAGCGGTTTATTCCTTTCTGCGTTTTTCCAATAACCCGAAGAATTTGTTAAGAACTATATAAACCTGGCCGATTCCGGTTTATTCTTATAAGTAATTATAATTACATTATAATTATATTCCCAAAACCAGGTCTCGATGTACTAAGAAAAGCTATAAACGCAATAGCTTATTTCGTTCATCCCTAACTAATCACGGCTGAGACGGCCGCGAAATGGGCATATTCTATGGGGTGCGTAGCACCCCATAAAATTTTTCCTCGGGTGCAACCGATCCCATGCACCCATGCATTCGCCGCCCCTGCATGTGTTCGAGAATGTATTCAGAAAATGCTAGATATTCTTGTAATTCGCGAATGGTCACCACAGTTAAATACCGACAATTCTAGATGACCAAAGTAGATACAGAAAAGCCGACAAATCGGGGCAAAGTCCCGAGATATTACATAACTTTAATCAATCAAAACCGAATTTATCAATTTAACATTATTCGTTTATATCGAGGTTCATATTCGCTCCCAAGAGTTCCAACATTTGAAAGATTCCAAACATAATAAATTATGTGACAAGGTCTTGGACATGGTAGTTAATATTATCTTCTATATTACCCCTTAATTTTGGGCTCAGTTTAATTCACCCCGCATCAATCTTGTCCAATGCTATTTCTTTAATTATAGGTCCACAAATTGCATAAAAAGCGAGTAAAAATGACAGTATACCTCGCGGTATACCTAAAATTTTATTTTGTTGAACAGTGTATACCTACGAGTACCTAACTAAAATAATATAAAAGTCTATCGTTAAAACCTCCACTTAAAAAGCTCTTCACTTCCAAAAATTGTTATCCGTTTTTATATGAATTTTGGTACCGATCATGCTATTTGCGGGGATATTTACAAATATTTTTCAGAGTTTAAAATAGGATGGCAACTATCAATTTACATTAAATAATAAATCCAGGAATACTTGTAGGTATAAAGTTCATACCATTTTTTACTCGATTTTTTATTTGCTTTGAATGCTCACCTACCACTCACTGTTGCTACAGAAGAAACTTATTACATATTGTTCACGTGCCAACAATTGAGTCAAGTCGAAGTCACGCTATTGGCCGTCTACTGTGGCCTCATATTTGCTTCTGCGCCGCGGAGAACGTGACCGGCCTACCGGCCAATGTTTTTACTAATACTAGTACATTTGGCGCGAAGAGGGAGTAGAAAGTTTTATAAATATCGGTCGACTATTTCCAGTACTTCCTAGGTATTTCCTTTACTATTTCCAGTATTTCCCTGAGTATTTCCAGTATTTCTCAGACTATTTCCAGTATTTCCTTGAATATTTCCACCATTTCTTTACCATTTCCTGGGTATTTCCTACTATTTCTGAGTAAGAAATACTATTTCTGGACTATTTCGTAGTATTTCTGCACCATTTCCACCATTTCTCACCATTTCGGAAATACTAGTTCTTGACCCTGTCCCAACCATTTCCTTAGTGGTAAACCCCTCGCTGCGAAGAGGTACGAGATGCTATTGAAAGTTTGAAAAATAACAAAGCAACAGGAATAGATGGCATACAAAATGAACTAATAAGGGCAGCCCCAGAAGTTAACACGGAAATCATCACATGCCTAATAAGGAAAATATGGGAAGAAGAAAAAATACCAGACGAATGGAAGATAGGAAAACTAATAAATCTTCCTAAAAAAGGAAACAGAACACACTGTGAAAACTGGAGATCCATAACGATTCTAAGCAGCGTCGGCAAAATACTGGCACGCATAATACTAGACCGAATTAAGCAAACAGCACAACAGCAGATGGAAAACTCAGAAACAATCAAGCGGGGTTTAGATCTAACCACTCCTGCATAGACCATATAGTGTCATTACGAATTATATTGGAGAAATGCAGAGAATGGCAAAAGGAAATCCACCTACTGTTCATCGACTTTAAAAAGGCGTTTGACACTAACGACCAACAAATTTTTTGGCAGGTCTTACAAGAATACGAAATCCCTAGGAAATTAATAAATATGATTAAAATACTGTACGAGGACTATGGAGTGATAATGGAATGTGGGGGACGAAAAACAAAGAAAACCAATGTAAGCAAAGGGGTAAGACAGGGATGCGTGCTCTCTCCCTTCTTGTTCTTGATTGCCACAGATTGGATAATGAAGAACACAATGAAGAATCAAAATGGACTAACATGGAGATTTGGCAAATATCTGGAAGACCTTGAGTTTGCGGATGACGGAAGCCTTATAACAGAGAAAATTAAACATATGCAAAACAAAATAGACAGCCTCCGGGGAAATGCGAGGAGAATAGGTTTGGAGATAAACCCCAATAAAACCAAAATGATGTCGATAAACTCAAAGGACACAGATTATGTAATGATAGACGAACACCCATTAGAGAGAGAATCAGAATTCACATATTTGGGAAGTATATTGGATGAAGACGGAACTTGCCATAAGATATACTAAATAGAATAATAATTAAAGCACCGATAACATTTAATGGACTGAGGAAGATATGGTCATCAAAAGAGCTAACAACAAAAAACGAAAATTAAGATCTTTACTACTAACGTTAAAAGTGTTTTACTCTCATGGACAATGAGCAAGACCGATGGCACCAGAATCCAAGTTTTTATTAACAAATGCCTGCAAAGAATAATGAATATATATTGGCCCAACTTGATATCAAACAGGATTTATGGCATCTCACGAACCAAGAGCCAATGGAGACAACAATAAGAAAGAGAAAATGGAAATGGATCGGACACACCCTACGGAAGGAAGATGCGGATATTACAAGGCAGAGTTTGGATTTTAATGTGAAGGGAAAAAGGAGAAGGGGACGTCCAACAAACTCATGGAGGAAGGGTACCATTAAGGAATCAGAGAGGAGTAGTAAGACTTGGGCTGAAATAAAGCAAATTGCAAGAAACAGAAAGGAATGGAAGGAATTTGTGGACGGGATGGGTAACCAGGAACAACATTAAACCAACTCAACATAGGGATTATGTACATAACAGAGAAGGAGAGTTAAGGCACGTTAGGCTGACGACCTAACTGCAAACATAGTCACAGAAACATCCGCAAGGATGCCCTATGCTCCAATAGGAGCGAAAAAGGAGTTACTACTACTACTATAACAGTTTTTCATTTTTTAAAATTGGCTCACTAACCTAAAGAAAATGCACTTTAAAAATAACATTAATTATGGCACCTTTTAAGGGGGCTCGTCGATCTTTCTCCTGTCTCGCTCGGACTCGTTGATTGTCCCTGAGAACCAGGTGTTCGTTTTTCAAAGATTCCACAGCCAACTTTCAGAGTATCTACCTGAAATTTTGCACACTAAAGCTTTTTGTTGTGTAGAAATGCGCTATGATCCGTTTTTTTTTAATTTAAAAAAAATGATCATTTTGTTTACTTAAAAGCTAGCATTTTTCTCAAATGTTGTTTGTGAAATAAGGCATCCTTTTCTAAAATTATAAAGAAAACTGAGATCATAGCGCATTTCTACACAACAAAAAGCTTTAGTGTGCAAAATTTCAGGTAGATACTCTGAAAGTTGGCTGTGGAGTCTTTGAAAAACGAACACCTGGTTCTCAGGGACAATCAACGAGTCCGAGCGAGACAGGAGAAGACGGTCGCAAGCCTCCTTAACACCAGTAAGTGCGATTTTATACCATTTGAAGCACATTTCTCAGAAGTCAGTGGTCCGTTTAAAAAAATGAGAAACTGTTATAAAGAGAATTGAAAGGCCTTTCAAACTGTGTGTATCTTGATACCACCTTCAATTTAACAATTTAAGGGTGTGCTGTCCCCTCCAGCTTTGGGGTTGAAGTTACATGGATGAAAACATCGAATTCAGATGTCCCCTTACAACCAAAATCGACGTGTCTGAGCTTTTTGCGTAAAAATTATGCCAAATGGTATAAAATCGCACTTACTGTTTTCAGTGGGCCACCCTGTATAATGTATGTGAGTTAATTAGTCATTTTGTATTAATTTTTTTGCACCGATATCGATCAATCAGGAGGCTAGATTTAGTAAAGTTATCTTGCATAATATGTTTCTATTGCTTATTAGATGAGGGAAATTATAAATAATATAATCTACTGCAATATCATTCGACCTTCCTCGTATGTTATATTCAAATACTTTTTCTCCTTTTCTAACAAAATTAGTGTTGCTTTTAGGAAACACCCCTCGCGTTAACTTTGTTCTCAAGTTTAGAAAATATTTTTCTCGAATACAGTAAGGTAGTCTTCTGATATTATTACCGAATTGGTTTTGTAATTAATAAATACAAGTTTAAGTTTACTCGAAAATCAAAGTTATGCTTCATATTTGAATAATTAACCACGTTTTACAATATTGCGCGAACCATAAGTCTTCCAAATTCATCATTTATTTAGTTTTGATTTATTTCCTTCAAACATCTTTATCTAATTTTATTTTATTTTGTGTCACTCTATATAATAAATTAATTATTGCAACAAATATGTTTAATTTTTTCTTGGTAGGTGTACAAAATCATTCTAATATAAACGAGAAAGGCAAAGATACGCTTTGCCGTGCATAGCGGACCATATATATTCGAGGGTTTGGCGCTCCCAAGCAACGTCATTGCGCGCTCCCGACCGAATAGCGTCTGCCCGGTGCCCGCGACCCAGTGTTGCCAACCCCAGTCGTAAATATTTCGGAAGCTTGATTGCCAAATTTCGGTAGATTTCGGTAGATTTGGTTTTAAACAGGAAAACAATGAGTAGGAATTTTAAATAAAGCCATTGCCGCAAAGGTGCCGCCGAATCGCGGCGCACGGCGGTTTCGTTTTGTTTTGGTTCTAAGTTTTTCAAGTGAAACTTCTTTTGTCTCGGTAGAGTAAGTTCCTGTGTTGGCAAATGCGAACAGCACGAAAAGTGAAACGAATGGAGGGGAGCAGTCTGAGAAGACGGGCAGAGGAGAATGGGAATATCGAACGCCCCACTCTTTAGCCACGCGCTCTCTCTCATGCTTCGTGCCCTTTCTCTCAGGCAAGCGTCAGTAAAGCGAGACTGCAGCGTTTCATTTCTCGTGACGCCGCCCCACTCTTCAGCCACACTCATGCTTCGCGCTGTTTCTCTCAGGCAAGCGTCAGTAAAGCGAGGACACAGCGTTTCAGTTCTCGTGACGCCACAAATCGCTTGGTTAGAAGCATTAAAATTCGATTTATTCTTTCATTATTATTATTTTGACACGGACTACACAAATTTTTCATTCCTCTAATAACGTTGAAGTTTCACTTCTATCGCGTGTGTCGAACACGCACCCAGTTTTTTTGCATAACTTACGCTGCACTAAAATGATACCATATACAAGTTTCCAACGAAGAAAGGAAAAACGCAAAAGCTTTACGAATTATGGTCTGTGCGCAATTTCCGGTTATTTCTTAATTGTATAATTAAAAAATGAAATTTCGGTAGAATTATGTAACATTTCGGTAGACCGGTAGATAACATATAAAATCGGTAGATCTACCGAAATTTCGGTAGGGTTGGCAACACTGCCGCGGCCTCCGATAGATACAGGCCAACATGCTGCTCCCCTCCACACTAGAGATTCATATTTAGTAGTCACGCACTTACACCTAAAATGGACTTCTAGTCACACAGATTGCAAATCACCAAACAGTGCCGACCGCCATACTGTGTCAAATGCTGATTGGCCAACATCAACCAATGAAAACTTAAAAGATTGACGCGCCAAACAGGCCATTAAACTCGTAGTGGGATTAAACTTAAAATTATTGGGTCCGATTATGTCATAAGGATTTCTTAAATTCGGGCTGGGACAGCCAGAGAACTAATTATTTCGTTCTGATTCCCTGTAATTACAAACTGAAAAGGAAATTCTACAAAACTTGGCCATTTTTTGGGCAGTTTTGAAAACTTTGCAACAGGCAGGTGCTGATTAGAATTTATTTCTAATGAATGGGAAAATAGAACGTGTTCTGTGATGAGGGTTGGAAAAGAAGAAAAATCGAAATTGCTAATTTTAGAGCTGCATCCAGCAGTAAATAACAAGTCTTCATAAAAATTCAAACATTTATTTTAAACAAGTACCTACATTGAACACGTTATAAGTTGAGGGCGTCATTTACACAGCTTGTTTCCGAAAAATTGTCCCATATCGATAAGTTGAGCGATTTTAAAGTAAAAGTATCAGGTACTTACGCATGAAAACTCAATCTTGGCTTTCTCTTGCCACAAAACACGAAGGCATTTTTGAGTATATAAAACAATAACAACTAATAAATCACACTGAACACAAATAACTGAACTAGGTAAATAACTATATATAACTAAAAACTGTCCAAAATCATACAATTATTACAATACATATGATAATACAACTCGCAAGTAAACCACGCTCCAGATCACAAAAATGACAATAGAGTTGACATTGACAGAGGACTGACATTTAAAGAAGACGCGACAGGTTATACAACCCCAACTAGCAAAAATCACTAGATTTTGACACAGCATGGCGGTCTACCTGCTGGGGAGATTTCTAGTGGTGGGGGGCTATGCGATCAGCAGTCTAGTTATATTATACAAGTCTGTGTTAGTAGTCCGTGTCCGACTAATAAACGCACGCGAATTCGCATTACCCATGCTGTAGGTACACCAGCGCCCCGCCTCGATTGTTTTCCATTTGATGGAAGGTAACAACGTGACCATCATTGTTATTTCTATAAATTTTGGGACAATTATAAATAAACGGTATATGTAGATGCCATGTCACTGTTGTGCGCCTGGGTGCACCAGTAATTATAAAAGAAAAAATCAAGACGAATCCGGCAAAAGTACGTTCTCGTTCTCATAAGGAACCGGGAAGATTACAAAATAAAATCTCCCTAGGATCGTGAGCATGGGAGCATGCTATGCGCATAAGAAAATCTTTACCTCAGCAAGAAGTAGAGTTTCCAAGTTTCTAAGAATTTTGTCAAAACAAAAGTTAGAACATAACAAACTACTCATAACTATTTTAAAATAACTAGGTCAGCTCGCGCGCTTCGCGCGCTCATTGACCTAGTGAAATCAAATGAAAATTACGTTTTCATATGATTTTACCAATAATTTTAACTACAGACGAAAAAAACCGGCGCCCTCAAAAATAGCTTCGTTTTTGTATATTGGCAATTACCAAAATTATAATCGTTTCCATCCGCCGCATTTCTTTTTATATTTATTTAGGATATGAATTTCCACATGGCATTAACGACAAAAATTCAGTTAGAAACTTTAAACATTTTTGGTTTATTGCAAATACATATTATAAAAATATAAATGAAGTAGGTAACACTTGATTGGAGATAAAAATAAACTGATTCCTGAAAACGAATAAATAAGAATTATGGGAAATAGGAATAGGTATATAAGTGGCATTATTGCCTGTAACGATGTAAATATAATTTGTAAATGCATAAATACATACAAAGACGCATATTTTTGATTAAAAAATTGAAAATGCCTAAGAAAGGCCCAGATTAAATATTTTGTGATATATATAATTATATGTAGCAATAATGTGTACCTCACATGCAAAAAAATATGTTTTGTTGTTTAATTCTCTTCGAAGTTTAACTGCAAAATGATAAAAGTTGATATTTGGTAAGTCTGATAAAGATATACCTTATTAACCTTTGTAACAGCTTTGTTTGTATCTGAAACTGTTCTGTGATCTGAAGAACGTTTCCTTGCCACTGCGCCTGCTGCATCGTCCTCATGCAGTTTCTTGGGGTGTAAAAAGCTGCATTCATTTTTTCATCACTTAAAATTAAAATACTCACTGAGCTTAGCAACGCTCAGATGTGATTTCCGAATGCCAATTGTCAACATTTCTTCATAATCTTCGTTTTCCTGGCTTGGCAACACTTGATATGAAAAGTCGCCCAAATGGCGACTTGCAATGGAATAGTCACCCCCACAAACCACTCCAAAACCGCCCCCTAAAAGCACCCCTAAAATCCACCTTCAAAAATCGCCCCCAAGAACCACCCCTAAATACCACCCCTAAAATCACTCCCAAAACCGCCAAAGAAAACCTCCCTTAAAACCATTTCTAAAACCACCCCCTAAACTGCCCCCAAAAACCCACTCCTCCACCCACGCCTAAAAACCATCCCTAAAAACCACCCCATAAAATCACCTAAACCAAAAATAAAAACCATCCCATAACCTCCCTAAATACCACCCCTAAAATCACCCCCAAACCGCCAAAGAAAACCTCCCCTAAAATCATCCCCAAAACCATTCCTAAAAACAACCTCTAAAAACCACCCCTAACAACCACCCCGACAACCACCCCAAAAACCACCCCCTAAAAACCTCCAAAACCATTCCTAAGAACCACCCCCATAAACCACCTCTACATCCACCCCTAAAAATCACTCCAAAAACCACCCCCCAAAACCATTCCTAAAAACCACCCCCAAAATCATCCCCAAACTACTTCTAAAAACCACCCCTAGAACAACCCCCAAAACCACATCCGAAACCACTCTTAAAAATCGCATCTAGGGTTTCGCAAGACCAAGACAAGACGAGACTTACACCAGTCTTGGTATTGGTCTTGCATCATCGTGTTGGGCTTGGTCTCGGTCTTGGTCTTGACACCCAAGACCAAGACGAGAACCACATAAGTCTTGCTCTTGGTATTGTTTTTTCTTGGTCTTGTTTGGTTTTTATGAGAGTACGAGAAATTTATGAATTTCAATGGGTGGTATGCATAAAAAGTAGTACATGCTAATACTTCAAGTATTTACTTCGCAAGTGAAGTACCTACTACACCATCGTAGTACTTACTGCCCTCGTGTAGTAGATACTATTATTTACAATAGTACATAGAAGTTTCTACTTCACCGTAGAAGCACCTACTCTACCTGTCGTAGGTAGTATCTACTACAAAATCCACAAATTATCGCTGCTTAGTAGTATCTACTTCAATTTCAGCGAAGTTGCTGTTTGGGAAACTTCTAATAAATTTTCTCTTGCAAAAATATTACCGCTTTTATGAATACAGGTACCTACTTGCTGTAAAAGTGTGCAATTAAAGAAGAACATATGGGGAAGATGTATTTCGAAAATTATTCAGGTAGTTACTGTAAAATTTGTCCTTCAAAATTTATAATAATAATAATAATTATTATTATTATTATAACAACAACAACAACGACGACAACAATAATAATAATAATATAATTAATAAGTTTATTCCTTCCCTCAGTACAAAGCAATTTCATATGTATAACCAACAGACCAGTTTTTATAGAAGTCCATACATTCAAATTCAAGGGCGAATAAACTTGAGGAAAAAAGACTACAACTCACTGAAGTCAGAGCCGGAGTAAAATTCCAAAATAATTTGGAAACACGCATATTTAACTAAAAGAAGCACTAATGGAAAATACTAATTAGGTATCTATTCAACGAAATTGCTGATCAAGTTTTCCAAGAGAAGATAAGTAGAATTCAGTTTGAGGAGGTTCATCAAGACATCACGGGGAAATGATGTAATTCACAGACACATATTGGGACAAAAGTAAACAACTATGTATATTCCAAAGACTTACAACAGAGGACATCGGAAAACTTTGAAGAAACCACAATTCGACAGAGTCCATAGGAAACTTTTCCTCGTCTGCACTTCGGCTGTGTTCAATATGCGTTAATCAGTTTAAACCTGTGTTTCACAGATTTCACCCTGTCTCGGCTGTTCCTATGTTGTCTCTGCTCTATGTTCAATGTGCGGCCGGCCTAACACCAGCCTGAGACGCTCCCGGTAGCTTATTCATATCTCACGTATCGTATCGAAATACGAAGTAACATGAAGACAGCTCATATCCAAAGCGCAAGGTCGCTCTCGAAGTTGCGATATGGTACCTACGTGGTTTATGAATCGACAAATTGCACTAGTTTATGTTTTACAGAACAAAACGCATTTTTGAAACTGACTCCCTTAAGAGGGATACGTACGTTGAAAACAGCGCCGATATCAAGCTCTATGTTACGAAACGTAGCGCTCTTAGTAATAAATATTTTGTAGAAATTTCTTCTTTGTCAGAAATAAGGTTTGCTCTACAATTCCGTCAAACCAAATTAAGAAAAAATATGTAAATAGTCGTAGAAACGAGACGTGAAATTTGCCTTTTGGTGTATTTTTAGCAGCTAGAAACTTGATTCTAACAGCAACTACTGGAAAACTAATTCGAGCACACTATAATATGAACATTATTTCAAATTTGAATGCATTTAGACTGAAAATAAATAAGCTACATTAAATTTACTTCGACAATAAATCCATTTCTAAAAACGGGAGTCACCTCTTTCCACTAGCAGATTCTAACCTCCCCTCGGCAGTCGGTGACAGCCGAGTACGTTCGGGCCGTATCTGGCCGGCAGATATGTTTCTCCTCGTTTTTCTCCTCCACTGGCTGGTGTAGTGGGGGAGAGTATCACGCGACCGAGTGCTTATTTTTCTTGAGCAACGTACGATTCCCTCCTAACAGACGGAGACCAGACACACGCATTTTTTGTAAAAAAGATAATGTAAAAACGAGTGTAAAAACATCAGCAAAAGAAACTAACCCCTACGGGAGTCGAACTCACCCAGCCGATGGATAAAGTGACCATTCGTCCCGGATTTTGCGGGACAGTCCCGGATTTGACCGAAATGTCCCGCAAGAGTAAACGTCCCGGAAACGTCCCGGATTTAAGAAAATACGTTACCGAAGAAAAACTGTCTTAGTGGACTAAAAAAAAGTTTCTATTGAAAAAAGCGGGTTGAGTTTTTTCAACATTTTCGCGACCGAAATGTTTCCTTTCAAAATATTAAAATAATTGTGGAATTCTGCCTGTGCGTCCCAGGAACTAATGCTCCCACCGAGCGGGTTTTTTCAGGAATAAATAAAATGTGGATGACAAAAAAAAACACAATTGTCTGTGGAACGAATTGTTTGGGAACGAGTACTTTTTTAGTGCCCCCCCCCCCCCCCCCCAAAGGCCGCCCGTGTCCCGGATTTTGACATTTTCGATATGGTCACTTTACCGATGGACATCAAACTACTAACCGTATGTGATACTTCCCTACCCGAAACCGCTGACGGCATTCACAAGTAACGAAATACTTAAACGAAAAGAATCATGTCAACAATCTTTTCAATTTTAATTTTTATATTATTAAATTTCTTTAAAACTTTTTTGTGTCAAGTTCCTTTTTCGTGTTATAATTAAATTCAGCAGTTAGCTCTTTTAGTGCCTCCTCTTTTTCGTTTTTAACTTTTGGAATCTCTTATCAAACAAAATTTTATAATATTTTACAAGAAGAACAAAGCAGAACCTATTCATTTATTTCTTCTTCGAATCCTTGTTCTCTTTGAGAATCGGAATTCATTTTAATGCATATAAGAAAAAAGAAATCGGCAGATAAAATAGGTTTAATTTGAGTTAGGTATTTTGAAAAATGAACAGATAAATTTGATAAGTCAAATTTTTTTGACTCCGTGGTAGTAGCCTACTTCAGTTTAATAAAATTTAGTAGCATGAAGTATATGCTTTGCATTGTAGTATAAACTTCGTTTGTGTAGCATATGCTTTGGAACTGAAGTAGATACTACATAATAAAAGTAAATGCTACGAAGTAAATACTTCTTCATGAAGCATTAGCATGTACTACTTTTTATGCATACCACCCATTGTTTCCATACCCACTTAAGGGGAGATAGTTCAAAAATAAGAATTCTATTTCATATTTGCATAATTTCATAATTTTTTGTTCACTTGACTCACTACAACTTTTGTATTTAGTTCATGGCTGTACTAAAATTGATATTTTGTGTTAAGACGTAATATAATAAACTTAATTCAAGAACCAAAATGAAAGCTCTAAAAAATTATCCGACATCTGAAATGTACTTACTTCCCATAAAACTTATCTTATTTATTCTAGTACAGATTATAGTATAAGGATATTGTATAGTATGCTCGGTAGGCAGCCCAATTTTGTCACCTCTCGCGCATGACGTACAGTGCGAAACAGAGATTCGCGGGAAACACTTATCCGTGCTGTGCGACCGCAATGATGCCATGGTGTTAGTGTTTTGCTTTTATTTATATTTTAGTTTTTGAACAATAAATATTATAATATCTTTGTAGTTTCCTAAGTATTATATTTACTTATTGCCTAAAAAATTTTATTCCTTAAATTTAATTGCAGTTGTTCTAATTAATTGTTTAATAAACTAAAAAATAACAAATTTTAAAATATCAAGACCAAGACTTTTCCAAGACTCTTGCTCCAAGACTCTTGGTCTTGGAGGTTAAGTCTTGGTATTGGTCTTGGATCATTTATGTTAGTCTTGGTCTTGGTATTGGTCTCGAATTCAAGACCAAGACAAGACAAGACCAAGACTTTTCTTGGTCTTGTGCGAAACCCTAATCGCATCTAAAACCAACCTCAAAAATCACCCCCAAAAACCACCCCTAACAACCGCCCATACACCACCCCCAAACTCACCCCTATAACCACCCCTACAAACTACCCCTGTCGCGTCTCTTTCAAATCTAAGAAGTTCAGATCCGCCAGGCTCTCGCATTTAGTCGCTAGCGCTCGGGTCTGTTTCGAATAAATGCTGCAAAAGAATCAAGAAATCGAACTCCGTACTACGAAAATAAAAACATTTTCAATGTTAATAAAGATGCAGTTTAGGCTCTTCATTTGTGTTATTAATTGACCTTTGACTTTCCAATTCTTCACCCATCATTTGATATGTTCATGCATCAAATTCTCAATTACTTTCATAAGTTCTGAATCACACTGTGAATTTTGCTGTAAACGAAATTCTACTGCTTCATGTGGATCCACAATAAATAGTTGAGACTTGACCATAACTTGGAATCTCATTGAAAGCTGGGTATAGTGCTGTATTTATTTGATAATATATTTATCCTTGCATTTTAAAAACAAAATGAACCTCTACATGTTCAATTAAAATTTACCAGATTAGCAAAAGAAAATGTACTGTTATAATTTCGGTTATGATTAAAAAAGTTATTCGATTTTGAATGAGAACCATTGAATAACTCTAGGACTGCAGGATTATAGCATTTTAAGGCGGGTACAGATCTGAGCACGCACGCGTATGAAGCAAGCCGAGGACGCATGAGCATTCAGATGTGGACGTGCTCCCGAGGCGCGACAAACTGCCTCGTTCTGTGCGTCGTGCGGCCTCGCCCCGATCCGTTTGTTGGAGGTACATCAAAGGCCGTGCGTGCTCAGTCTGGACGCGGGATATTGTACGTAGCCGCACCAAACTACTTTTAACGTACGCTCGCGTGCTCGCGAATTCATTGGATCAGTGGCGAACAGTGCCTCGTGCGTCCACCATTCGGGTATTCAAATTACGCCGCACGAGGCATTCGGTTCGGCCTCGGCTTGCCTCATACGCGAACGTGCTCAGATCTGTACCCGCCTTTACATAAACACGTCCGTGCATAATCAGTTGCCTATTCCACTGGTTGATGCTAGAAACATTACTTTTATGTCGGGTCCAGACATTGGGCCAAGTCTCGCAAACCTAGACCAACACCAATGTGTGGAGGGTAAGTTTGGGTGTGTTGGCGGCACTTGGGCCAAGTTTGCCTGAGTTCGCTTCGGTGTCGGTAAATTGAACACAAATCAAAGGACTTCGCGCCAACCAGCAAATGCCCGTCCAGACATTGGCGCGTGTCAGTACAGTACGTAGTAACTCTGTGAGCTGTATTGCGCTTGCGCTTCGCCGGCGTTCGCCAAGTGTGAAGATGGTCGGTTTGTGAACAAATAATTCGACGAATATTGCGGCAATTGTTTCGGCCAAAGCATTGGCCAATGTCTGGACCCGGCATTACAACGACAACAAAAATGACAGTTCAGACGTACGCACTTTCGGCGATCGGCTCCCGTACGTATTAAAAAGAGACGGAAACGAAAAATCTGACCTGGCTAGATCGAAACGGGTTCGTCCCTGTCGCGCAATTGCAAAGATTCATGTCGATTTTATATTGGGATTAGGTGCCTCGAAAAAAATATGTATTTGACCAACGGCAGTAAAAAATGCCTGCAA
Organism: Xestobium rufovillosum; assembly: GCA_963966045.1. Classification (NCBI taxonomy): domain Eukaryota; kingdom Metazoa; phylum Arthropoda; class Insecta; order Coleoptera; family Ptinidae; genus Xestobium; species Xestobium rufovillosum. Next base: position 27,815,262 of record OZ014495.1, read on the forward strand.
TTGTCTTATCTTTAATAACAGACGTAAATTTAAAAATCTAAATGTTTTTCAAAGACTATGTAATAAGTAATATTACGAACTGCGATAAAGACATTGCAAAAATTCTTGAAAAGGATCTGTTGGTTAACAAGTAGTGTAAATTCAATGATGTTATGAAGTATTTTGAAACTTTTAATACAGATACGAGTGAATGAATTGTACCATTTTTTAGAAGCAGCGAATGCAAACTTGCAAAGTGCCCTTGCATGTAATAACTTTAAGGAATTGAGTTCGTGTGTTCAAACTAAATTAAAATTTTTAAGTGTGCAATTGAAACTCGTGTTTTCAAGATACTTTAACAATTAATTTCTTTGGGCAGTTTCATTTTATTTCAAACAGCCAGGTGCCTATAGAGTATAGACAGTTCGCATTTCAAGATTTTTTAGACCCCTTTCAGACATGGATTATAGCACTCTATATAGAGTATAGAGTGCTGTAATGGATACTGTATGCGAGATACGCGTATCTCGCATACAGTTTTAACATACTGTAACGTATTTCGATTTTACACTATTTATTTACAGTGACTTTATGTAAATGTACAAATATGTACAATGAGTAACAGTGATTTGAGAACTTAAAATTAACAAATTGAACAATAAACAGCGAAATATATACAAGCAGTAAGTAACAACAAGCAGTGAAAATTAAACAATTAAGCGAACAATTAAACAATTAATTACCTAACCTAAACAGTCCACAGTAAACAAATCAACAGTTCAAACTCTATAAAACACTCGTCTTCAACCGACGGTTAATCACATACGAAGACGCCCCGGTACACTTAAAACGCCACCAAAGAATTCGCACTCGCGTACCGTACCGACACTAAACGCGTAACAAGACTTATACTCGCACGGAACTATTAAACGCCCGGTTCTTATCGCTTTCGACATTCGCTTCCAATCTTCAGACTTCAAACTGTCAAAAACTGTCCACTCGGCTTCTTGCTTCCCATTTTATAATGGTCTTAGAAGATTCTCGAAAATGATCGATCAAACATTGTTCCAGAAAAAGAATCTTCGAGCAATATAAAATCATAGACTATTCTTTTCGGGAGTCAAGGTCAGCGCCGCAATAAAAAACAGCGCGGCTCGCCGTCAAACAAATAATGTGTGTCACTACCAGGGGCGTCGCTGACGGGGCAAAAGTTCGTATCACTGCCCCCTCCTTAAAAGATTGATCGCCCCGATCAGAAATTATCTCCTTCTTTCCCATGGTACGGAGCAAGCCGGTCCAGATGGACTACCTTCATCTTCGATCGTGAAGAACGCTGAATCCGGTAAACAACGTCGTTGATCCTGGTCACTACTCGGTATGGCCCTTCCCAGTTCTTCTGTAATTTCGGCGATCGTCCTTTCTTCCGGGCTGGATTATAAAGCCACACCAGATCGCCAGCTTGGAAACCCACAGAATTCGCTCGGGCATCATACCGCGTCTTCATTCGGTCACTCTCTAGGCGCATGCGATCCCGAACAGCCTCATGAATTACCTCGAGTCGTTCTGCCAATTCCCGGGAATACTCATCTACAGGCTCCGGCCTATCTTCAGGATGCCCAAACAACACATCCATTGGCAGCCTCAATTCCCTTCCGAATAGCACACTGGCAGGCGTTCTTCCAGTTGACTCGTGCACAGCCGATCTATACGCCATCAGGAACAGTGGAAGATGTCGGTCCCAGTCTGTCTGGTGTTCGTTTACCATTATCCTCAGATGGTTTTCTATGGTCCTATTGAATCTCTCAACCATTCCATCTGACTGGGGATGTAATGGAGTGGTCCTGGTCTTCCGTATTCCCATCAACTTACAAACATTTTGGAACACCGCAGACTCGAAGTTCCGTCCCTGATCAGAATGAAGCTCCATGGGTGTACCGAATCGGCTGAAGAAATTGTTCACCAGTACTTCAGCCACAGTGGTGGCTTCCTGATTCGGTATCGCATATGCCTCAGGCCATTTACTGAAGTAGTCCATCGCAACCAGGATGTACTTATTCCCATCAGTTGATGTAGGAAACGGACCTGCTACGTCAATTGCAATCCTCTCAAATGGAGCTCCCACATTATACTGGCGCATTCTGCCACGGCTCCTTGTCTTGGGTCCCTTGCTTGACGCGCAGTCATCACATCTCCGGCACCAGTTCATTATATCTGTCCTGTAGCCCAGCCAATAGTATCTCTCTCTGACCTTCATCGTGGTTTTATTAACACCTAAGTGCCCCCCACTCACTCCATTATGAGCCTCTCCTAGGACTTCCGGAACCTTGTTCTTCGGCACCACGACCTGGGGCTTTCTCTCTCTTCCGTCGGTGCTCTCCCACATTCTCTTCAGAAGACCGTCTTCGATCACAAGAGAATCCCATTGTGCCCAGTATGACTTCAGGGACACACTCTTGTCAGAAACTTCCATCCTCTCCGGTCTTCTACCAGCTTCTTTCCATCTTAGCAGAGGTTCCAAGGTCTTATCTTTCTGCTGGGCGTCTCTCCAGGATTGTAGATGCTCTTCTTCTACTTGGATCCGGGTTTGATGGCATTTGATGGGGTGTACATGCTCTTTCAACTCTTGCCTCACGCAGTACTTGCACTCTTCCGGGCAAGGTCTTCTCGAAAGTGCATCAGCATTGCCATGTTTTCTTCCAATCCGGTGTTGTATGATGAAGTTGTACTGCTGCAGCCTCTCAATCCAACGGGCTAACTGACCTTCTGGGTTCTTAAATTGCAGCAACCACTTCAAGGAAGCATGGTCAGTTCTGATAAGAAAATCTTGCCCGCACAGATATTTATGGAAGTGCTCGATGGTCCGCACAATTGCTAACAGCTCCCTCCTAGTGACGCAGTAATTACGTTCAGGTTTCGACAAGGCCTTACTGAAATAGGCCACAACCTTTTCTTCCCCATTCTCTTCTTGAGATAATACACCGCCTATGCCCACATTGCTTGCATCGGTATCCACAACAAACTTGCTTCCAGGCCTCGGATAAATCAAAACAGGAGCAGAACACAGAGCCTTCTTCAACTCTTCAAATGCTCCTCGGCACTCCTTCGTCCACTCATATGGCCTTCCATCTTCGGTCAACCGATGCAGGGGCTTCGCAATGTCTGCAAACCCTTTCACGAAACGGCGGTAGTAGGTGCATAATCCCAGAAAGCTTCGAAGTTGATGTTTATCTTTCGGGGCAGGCCAATTCCTCACTGCGTATGTCTTCTCTGGATCTGTTGCAACTCCTTTGGTTGAAATTATGTGCCCCAAAAACTTAACCTGTTTCTTAAACAGCTGGCACTTCTGCGGACTTAATTTCAGGTTAGCTTGCCTCAATTTCTCGAAGACATCGCACAAGTTCTTCAAGTGCTGATCGAAAGTCTTCCCCATCACGATGATATCGTCGAGGTATACCAGGCAAGTCTTCCAATGCAGTCCTCGCAGTACTGTCTCCATCAGTCTCTCAAAGGTAGCGGGTGCATTGCAGAGCCCAAATGGCATTACCGTAAATTGCCACAAACCAGTTCCGGCAGAGAATGCTGTCTTCTCCTTATCTTTGGGATGCAACTCGACTTGCCAATAGCCACTCTTCAAGTCGAGGGTGGAAAACCATCTGGAACCCGCCACTGTGTCTAGGGTATCGTCAATCCGGGGTAAGGGGTAACTATCCTTCTTGGTGACATCATTCAACCGCCTGTAGTCTACACAAAAACGAGTGGAGCCATCTTTCTTGCTCACCAGCACTACAGGGGAAGTCCACGGGCTCTGCGAAGGCTCAATTACCCCTTGTTTACTCATGTCTTTAATCAGGTTGTCCATTTCGGTTTGTTTTGCCAAGGGTACTCTTCTAGGAGCTTGCTTAATGGGAGTATGATCACCGGTGTTAATGGTGTGTTGAATTACTCCCGTCCGTCCTAGGTCACCATCTTGCAATGAGAAGACATCTTGATACTTCATCAGAAGCTGAGTCAGCTTCTCACCCTGTATCTGATCCAGTTGTTGGGAACATTCTTCTACCATCGTTTCCAGGGGAGTCGGTAAGCTCTTCGTGTACATCTTCTGATCCTCTCCCTTCTTCTCATTCTTATTTACCATGGCAATCCTAGATACTGGCTCACACATACCAATTAACGTACCCTTGCAAATCTTCTGGTCAAATTCGGCAATGTTCGCTATCCTTACGAATACTGGACGTTGACCAGGTCTCACCAACGTCTTCCCAATTAGTAATCCTTTCTTCACCTCTTCGTACATCGGCTCGACCAATCCCACCAAGCAGCTCGGAGCACCATCCACACGGACCCGTACGATGTTTTCGGATCTGGCAGGCATCAGGACATCTTCTTCGACCTTCACTCGGTATACACAGTTCTTGCGCCCAGGAGAACTCATTACTAGTTCTTCTTCACCAATTCGAAGTACACCGGCGCCAACATCAAGCACAATCCCGTGCTTCTTCATACAATCCAGGCCCAGTATAACTTCATCCACAATGTCGGCTACAAGAACTCTCTGTGGAATGACGACATCTTCCATCCCTATGTCGATTTCCGCCTCTCCATATATAGGTGCTGTCTCGCCGGTAGCAGTAACCAATCGGATATTCTTATTGGTCGGCCTAATTCTCCACTCAGCCATAACATCTTTTCTGACTATGGTGTCACTGGCTCCTGTATCGATGGTAATTTCAGTCTTCCTGCCATCAATGATCCCATCAATCATTAAACTATCCCCAACTCGAGCCAATCTTGACACATTCACATCTTGTACTGGGGCTTGGTAGGATTGGACCAGCTTTCGCCCCTCAAAACTGGTCGACTTTAGTTTCCCTGGTACCCGGAGGTACCAGCCTCGTCCTCGTGCCGTCTGGTTGCATTTCGGCACCTGTTGCGGAGATGGCCTTTCTCACCGCAATTCCAGCAACGTAAGAAATTCTTCCTTTCTTGCCATCCCCTTCGAGTCCCATTATTGTTACTGATCTCAGTCCGTCTGTCCAGTTTCTGTGCAACTTTTTGTGCAACTTTTTCCACCAGGTCTTCGTCTGGCTCTTCATTGGTATGCAGCTGTCGCACCTTGGAGTATCCCCGGGATGTTTGCTTTGCTGCTTCAAACTCCAAGGCGTGGGCCAAAGCGTCTGCCAAAGCTTTATGTCTAGCAAGCTTCAGCGCCATCTTTGTTTCACTGTCGCGCAGCCCCTCAATGAAATTTTCCACCGCCAGGCTCTCCAAAAACTCCTCCGGGGCTGTTGGATACGCCAACCGGACTAAACGGGCGATGTCGGCCTCAAACTCTTGCAGGGTCTCATTGGAGCGCTGAGACCTACCCTTTAGCTGTGCCTGGTGGACTTGCTGGAGGTGTTGATGGCCATACCTCATCTCCAGGCGCTTAACTATCTCCTTAAAATCAGCCTGTTGTTCTGCTGTCACGGTATCCAGGATGTTCAAGGCGTCACCTCGGAGTGCAACTACCAAATTGACTGCCTTCTCGGTACTGGCCCATTGGTTCGCCGCTGCCGCTGCCTCGAACTGCTTGATGTAGGTGTGCCACGAGGACTTCCCATCAAATGTAGGCGGCTTCACCTTAACTACAGGAGCTCTTCTTTCTTCGTCCAATCCGGTATCTTCTATCTTCAATGTCTTCTTCTTCTCTAACTGTGACATTCTCTCATTCATCTTCGATATTTCTTCATCCATTACCTTTCTTATTTCTTGTGTTTCTTCTGTAATACGTGTCTCTAATTGAGTTGTTCGTGTTTCCAGTTGATTCGTTATTTCGGTAATTTTCGCAGCTACCTGTTCTTGACTTCTTTCTATGGCTGCCTTCATCTCTTCTTGACTGTTCTTCATTTCTTCTTGATTATTCTTCATTGCTTCTAGATTTTTCTTCACTTCTTCTTGACTGGTCTTCATTACTTCTTGGTTAGTCTTCATCGCTTCTTCTAGATTTCTCTTGGCTTCTTCTTGACTGCTCTTCACTGTTTCTTCAAGATGGTTCTTCATTTCTTCTTGGCTGCCCCTTATTTCTACCATATTATTCTTCATTTCTTCTTGACTGTTCTTCATTAATTCCATAAGAGCTTGAAGTTGCTGCTCCATCGCGGCGACTCTTCTTGTTACTGGCATAAACACTCACAAGTTCAAACACAAGTCTCAAACCACTACCAGTCACTAAGGAGTCCAAAAACGTCGAAATTTTCACTCAGCTCGGCCAACTTCCAGAAAATTCTTCAATTTTCCACCGGCTTCCACGACGTTCTTCACTCTTCTTGGCTCCGCAAATCGCACTTCTGACACCAGTTGTAACGTATTTCGATTTTACACTATTTATTTACAGTGACTTTATGTAAATGTACAAATATGTACAATGAGTAACAGTGATTTGAGAACTTAAAATTAACAAATTTAACAATAAACAGCGAAATATATACAAGCAGTAAGTAACAACAAGCAGTGAAAATTAAACAATTAAGCGAACAATTAAACAATTAATTACCTAACCTAAACAGTCCACAGTAAACAAATCAACAGTTCAAACTCTATAAAACACTCGTCTTCAACCGACGGTTAATCACATACGAAGACGCCCCGGTACACTTAAAACGCCACCAAAGAATTCGCACTCGCGTACCGTACCGACACTAAACGCGTAACAAGACTTATACTCGCACGGAACTATTAAACGCCCGGTTCTTATCGCTTTCGACATTCGCTTCCAATCTTCAGACTTCAAACTGTCAAAAACTGTCCACTCGGCTTCTTGCTTCCCATTTTATAATGATCTTAGAAGATTCTCGAAAATGATCGATCAAACATTGTTCCAGAAAAAGAATCTTCGAGCAATATAAAATCATAGACTATTCTTTTCGGGAGTCAAGGTCAGCGCCGCAATAAAAAACAGCGCGGCTCGCCGTCAAACAAATAATGTGTGTCACTACCAGGGGCGTCGCTGACGGGGCAAAAGTTCGTATCAATACGTTCAAACGGAGCTATTCACACGGTCGCGGGTGACGGATACAGTATCCCGATTCTAAATTTCCGTATCTTTCCCCGCCAGCCGCCGGCGACAAATTCCGTATCTCTATCTCGCATACTGATTTACCATTGGATCTTATGAAGCCGTTCAGACAGGGATACTTTTTCAAGTGAAAAGCTATTATATCATAGGCGTAGCAGAAATAAATTTTGACGAATCTTGCAGTAATTCTTCATAAAGTAAATTGTAGGTTCCCTTAGCTACTCTTAGTTGCACTATTAGATGAACCCACATCGTTCTTCTCCTTTGTAGTTTGTACCTTCTTCTTCTTTAAGAAAAAACACAGCATAATGCACTCTTCCACGTCCATAATGCACTGCACTGTACTCTTACCTGACTCAGGGCAACAAGTATGCGATACAGTAGCCACTTATTTTCTACTGCGATTCTGTAATCTGTATCCCGCATACCGTATCTGGCATACAGTATCCACGTCTGAAAGAGGTCTAACTATACCACATGCTACGTATTTAAAAAAACGTTTCTTTAAAATGGGGACAGAAAACTCAGGATATTTTCTTAAGTTTACGTGTTTTTGTTTTCAATATAAAGTGTTGTAAATGTTTCTTTCAGTTTTTCATTGTTTAATTTTATTTATTAGCGGTAATGTGTCCAATTTTCAAGATAAAATATATAAAAGTAAGTTACACAAGGACATGTCAATCGCAACACCTTTTTAAACCACTAAAACACCCATGTTTTAGTAATATTCACCGTATTTACGCTGAATCGCCGTAAGGCGCCGCTTACTAACGCAGCAGAATTCGGACTACTATCGCATCCATTCAAATTCAGTAGGTAGGCCTGTATCTATCGGAGGCCGCGGTCTGCCTATGCACTCACCATATATATTTACGCCATGGGTCGTACCGGGAAATGTATTTGAAAGAACATTTCTGCAATTCTACAATCTTTCCTTTCCTTTCAACATAATTTAAAAATTGACAATTGACAATCGGCAATAGGTGGCGCGCGTCGTACCAGGAAATGTATTTGAAAGAAGGGAGTGACTACTGCTCCGTCCGACCGCATGCGCATTACAGAATGTCAACACATTTTGCATTTTGGAAGTGTAAAAAAACTAAAGCTGAGAGAACGCATTTTAAACAAAGCCCTTACTTGCCCTCTCGCACCAGACACACGCATTTTTTGGAAAAAAGATGATGTAAAAACAAGCAAAATACATCAAACTGCTGCGGGGTCAGAACTCGTCTAGCCGTAGGAGAACAAACTGACAGTCCTGTACGATATCCGAACACCCACCGAGACCGTTGGCGTCACTAGCCGATAACGATATTCTTAAACGTCATTTTACGGACATTAAGGCCCCGTTTTTCAAAGAATCCAACACCGAATTAAGTCTGACACCGCCCTCGTTGCTATGAAGCCAGCCAATCAGAAAGCCGGTATCATAGCAACGAAGCGAGTGTCAGACTTAATCCGGTGTTGGATTCTTTGAAAAACCGGGCCTAAGTAATGCGCGCGTCCGACCGTATTGGAATAAAATTGGGGCCGGCGGCCGGAGCAGTAGTCACTCCCTTGAAAGAATCCAAGAATATTTCTGCAATTCTACAATATCTTCTTTCCTTTCAACATAATTTAAAAATTGCAGCAAACGTCAAACGGCAGTAACGCGCCGCGGGTACCAGCCAGTTATGAATAATGACAAGCACTAAAATTTTTGGAAATTTTGATGAGGATGGGTATTGCAGTCTTCTACAAAGTTGTTTTAGGTAGGTACTTATGAGTTTCCCCATTCTCTGCGAAATTAATACTAGGTAAGTACCTACCTGTATTATATATTTTACTTAAAAAATCCATGCGTGACTCCCAGTAAAGAGGCATTTGAGCATTCTTGTAATTGTTTCCAAATTTTATTTTTTTCATATAAAACCAGCTTTAATTTTCACGTTGCATAGGTACAAGAAGTTTGCTAATTTTCTTTTCTTAAAAACGGATTACATAATTAAGAATACTTATTCCTATGTACTTTCGAAGAAAGAGATTTCAATGACGTTTTTTGAATATTGTATTGTAGGTAATATTTTTGTTCTAAATATTCTAAACGAGATTATATAAAGCAGATTCACATTTTTGGCACTTATAGTTGGTAGCTATCCCAACGGACTTGTACCTTAACGCAATTTCTAGTAATAATGGAACTGGTGGGATGGCTTGCGTTTGCGTGCTTCATTGATCTAAAGAGCCGAACCATAGGTTTAACCATATTGGAGGGGTTTTTATTTGAGAAGACAGACTAAATGAAGTCCCTGAAAGGGGGCAGCAGCCCTTTTAGTAATCAGAGTGGCAGAGATCATGAGGGTCGGTATGGCACTGTGATACATACTACTGCGATGTGGAAGGCAAAGGGAAACGACCAAATTATTTTATCCCTAGTACAGCGTACTCTAATTTATGATGATGGTACCTTCTGAAGTAAAATATTCCGGAAATAAAATAGTCCCACATTCGGATCTCCGGGCGGGGACTGCTTCGGGGGGAGTCATCAGCAATGATAAGTGTAACACATCTCACAAGTCGGAGCGTGGAATGTTAGAAGCATGAAACAAGTAGGAAAGTTAGAAAATTTGAAAATTGAGATGGATAGGTTAGCATTAGACGTAGTAGGTATTAGTGAAGTGTGATGGCCAGAAGCTGGAGACTTCTGGAGCGGAGATTTTAGAGTAATACACACAGCATCGGTAGGAGGAAATTCGGGAGTAGGAATTGTTATGCGGAAAAAAGTAGGGCAGAGTGTAGAAAATTTCTTACAGCAAAGTGACAGGGTAGTTATGGTTAGGTTAGATTCTAAACCTGTAAAAACAGTAATAATACAGGTATATATGCCCACTTCTAACCATAGTGATGAGGCCGTAGAGGCAGTTTATAGTGATATTGAATATGTACTTACTAGATTGTGTGAGAGGGCACGAAAATTTAATAATTGTAGATTTCAATGCAGTCGTAGGCACAGGAAGAGAAGGCGGAATAGTTGGCCCTTTGGATTAAGCAATAGGAACGATAGGGGAGTTAGACTGATAGAGTTCTGCGATAAACATAACATAACGGTCGCGAACACTATATCACCATCATGTTAAGAGACCCTATACGTGGAAGATGCCAGGACACCTAGGGAGGTATCAAATAGATTTCATTCTCGTTATGCAAAGATTTAGAAATGGGAGTGACTACTGCACAGTCCGGCCGCTTGCGCATTACAGAATGTAACCTATATTTGGCATTTTGGAAGTGTAAAAAAAACTAAAGCTGAGAGAACGCTTTTTTAAAATAGACCCTTACTTGCCCTTTCGCACCAGACACACGCATTTTTTGGCAAAAAGATGATGTAGAAACAAGCAAAAAATGCGAACCCGTGCGGGCGCAGAACTCGTGTGGCCGTAGGAGAACAAAATGGCAGCTTTGTACTATACCCGACCACCTACCGAGACTGTTGGCAATGTGTTCTAATAACGAAGTTCTTAAACGTCATTATACTGATATTGTGTCGACTGTCCTGGAACAAAGTTTAGAAGTGACCGGCGGACTGTTCAGTAGTCACTCCCTTTAGAAATCAAGTTAGGGGCTGTAGAAGTTATCTAGGAGGAGATATAGATAGTGATCACAACATAGTGGTTACGAAGTCCAATCTTAAATTTAAGATTTTGAAAAAATGAAGGGGAAGAAGGTATCTTGACCTAGAGAAAATATGGTTAGGGACATAGAGACAGAATGGAATTGCATTCAAAATAGTTTAGATCCCGCAGCTAGAGATATTTTGGGTTATAACAGAATGAAAGTAGAAAACCCTGGATAAGAACCATAGATTAGAGACTGATAAGAGCAAAGTTATTATATGGGAAGTTGCCTAATGCGATCGGAAATTGACGTCACCGCGGGACCGCAATTTCCTTGCGTACATTAACCGATAAGCGGAGCGCATAAAACGATGGAATAAAATAATCATCATTAGGTATAAAATAATAATTAAAATAATTAAAACTAAATTTCCGTGAACATCTGTTTCTGTAGGTATGTACACTTGATGAGCGATGAATCAATAAATGCATAAAATCAGTACTTACGTACCTACCAGCTACCATATTATTATAGACCCTTCCAGATTAGTTTCGGGAATGATATTAGGCAAGTATGTAGGTACGTATTTATAGGAGTAGGTAGTAGGTATGAAGGTAGGTAGGTATTAGGTAGGTACATATACTTACGTTTTGCTTTCAAAAACACATCGGCGAGTAGAAAATGTTTATAAGTAGGTATTTTTATTCAAATAACTACTTAATGTTATCTATATCTATACTGCCTACTTATGTGCATACTTTTTCAACTTTTTACTTTGTTTGGAATTAGTCGGAGTATGGGTGTACGTATTTATTTCTGAAAATAAAATACTGGATGTGGGTTTTAGTTTTTAGTGTACTGTTAAAAATTAACGGCATCGAGGGCGATTTCGTTTTCAATCTAGGTTTAACTTCATTAGGTTAACATAGCTAATTCAAAAATCTAAAATTACTCTCCAATATTGCAATACGATCATTTTTGCTTTAAATTTTATAAAATACCTAGGTATCCTATCTTTAGGACCTTTACTTATACCTTTTTGCTTTAAATTTAGGAACAAAAGAAATGTACCTTAACTTTTTCATTAACTGCAGAACGATCAAACTTTATAACAACGCAGGTTATACATAAATTTATGGTATCAAAGGCATGCATAAAGCGCGGGAATCGGGAAACACACATGCGACCTTATGCAGACGTCTGTACACGCATGTGTGCAGAGCGCGGCCGAGGTCTGTCGCTGACGTCACATGCTTCCCCCACTTGCACTTCACGCGGTGCTACAGCGCTTTCAGCGTTGCCAGAGGTAGAGAAATTAACGTACCAAACTGGAAACGCAAAATGTACCAAATTCTCATGAAATGTACCTTTTTATTAAAATTTGTTGGGCTTGCCAATAAAATGGTTTTTAAGGTATTTTGAGGTCAAAATTAATAATATTTTTTATTTTCACAAGAGAACCAATATAATATACGTCTAAAAATGAAAATCGCGACAGGAATTCACATCGGCCATCTGTTGGGCAGGAGGTGAACTACAATTCAAAAATCAAAAGCATAGATTAGTATACTTACCTCGTAAGTATATTAATCATTGCCAAAAGGTATCTTTAAATAAAAGCCCTAGTAAAAAGTAAAAACATTCTCAAAATGTACCAAAATGATCGCCGTTATACCTTTGTACCTTCGGAGCATTAAAGGTACCAAAAAGGTACAAATGTACCACCTCTGGCAACGCTGAGCGCTTTACGGGCATTAGGCAACTTCCCATATAATAACTTTGGGATAAGAAAACATATTGTGAGTCTGATAGAGGAAAGACGAAAATATAAAAGTAGGTTAGATGAAAGAGGGAAACAACGATATAAGGCGATCAAGTGGGAAATTACTGGGAAATGTAGGAGAGGGAAAAGCAATGGATCGATAATAAATGGCAAGAAGTGGAAGATAAGTTCGAAGTAGGAAAGTCTGATGAAGCATATAAAATAATTAGGAGAAATTTTAGAAAAATTGGATCTAGTATCAAAAACATTAGAGATGAGGCAGGAGATATCTTAATAGGAAGCGGGGAGAAGGCAGATAGGCGGAAAGAATATTTGGGAAACTTATATGCGGGGCAGGAAGCACGAGATATATTAGAAAGTGAAAGCAGTGTAGAGGGGTACAACCTAGGGTGTCCTATAATGGAGAAGAGTTTGAGCTTGCACTAAATAAAAATAGATGGCTTGCAGGTCAAGAGGTAATAGATCGTTTATTTAAACTTGTTAGTCGCATATGACAGGCGAGATTCCAAAAGATTACGAACGTAACATCATAGTAGCTTTGCCAAAAAGGAAAGGCGTGGATAGGTGCGAAAGTTTTAGAACGATCAGTTTAACTTCCCACGCGTCAAAAATTTTACCTAGAATTGTGCAAAGAAGGATGGAGAAAAGGGCGGAAGAAATATTAGGAGATCAGTTCAGATTTAGACGAAATAGAGGAATGCGCGAGGCCATCTTACCTTTACGAGTAATTATAGAAAAACAATAGAAAAGGGAAAGAGCGTCTATACCGGGTGTCAACGAGAGCATGTAACATCCCGCCATTTGTTTACTTTCTGCAATACACTCTAGCAATCCTCTGTAAGTATTATACTCCTAAAACCCCATATTTTTATCATCTTTGACATATCTAATAATTACTTCCGGTTAAACCAGAAATTATATCAACTTTTTTATGTTAAATAGCAATAAATCATTTTGTTTAGATAGTTCGATAGGCCTTTTTATTCTCTTGCCAACCATTTATCATACATATCCAAAAACTTTATATTTTTGACGCCAGAAGGCGTTAAATGAAAAAGTCACGTTGGCTGTGAATTTGATGATATGAGCCTAATTTTAAACGTTTTAATGAATACAGCTATTAATTCTAACAGGCTGTTTTAGTGGCCATGGAAAGAGTTTTGAATTTTAAGCAGTACATCCTTTATTTTTTTTAAAATAAGGTTAACATAATCGTTCAAATATTCGTTTTTGGACCAGAGTTTTTCGTGAAATTTTAAATAGCAAGGTGCTATACTTGGGCCGCCCAACAGACGGAGTGATCACCCTGCAATCATGAGCTCTAGGCAGGACCCTATCAATTTAGGACGACCGAACCGTAGTGATGCACTTTCTTTAGACCCAACGAAGTCGCATCACTCCAATTCAGTCGTCATAAATTAATATTGGCCCCGCTAGAGCACGTTCTTGCAGGGTGATCACTCCGTCTGTTCAGCGGCCCAAGTATAATATTTTTCTTGTTTTTCAAACTTCAGTTTATTGTCCTCACAATTAGTGCATAGAAGTGCAATTCAATTATCAATTAGTAATTTAAATTTCATTTTTCAAAACATTTAAAACGACTATGTTAACTTTATTTTAAAAAAAAGGATGTACTGCTACAAATTCAAAAATCTTTCCACGGTCATTGAAACACTGTTATAGTTCTTTTCAGATATCTTGGCGTGTGTGTGCAGTAATCTGCGCATTACGTTCATATGTCTTTCTCCCTTTTGTAAAATGGATTTGTTGACTTTTAATTGCTGCCGTAAGATGACTTGAGAATATTCTCACGTTTCCGTATTTGATCTCACTCTTTCTTTCTATGGTTGTGTGAAACAAAATGGTTTCAGTATTAATATGCTTATTTTGCAATATCCAGTGGTCACCAAGCAATTTATTAAAAATTATTGCCTTTCAAGTATAACTGTCAGTTTGATTGTCAGGTGTAAAGATGCCTGGAAATGTTTTTACCAAACAGTGTCGAGAAGTTTTAGGAAATATTTCTGAATACTTTATTCGAGAGAGGGAAAATAATGGTCCCCTATTGCCTTTAACTTGTGACCAGGAGCGATTGGCCGATGAATCAAAAGTAATAACGCAGCGTGTCGCGCATAGTTGGAATGTTGGAGAGGAAAAACGAGGTTTGTCTGCTGCAACGCCGGAAAAAGGCACAGCAAATCAAAATAAAAAGTGAAGATGTAACTGACAGCATTAAAACCGAAGTAAGGAATGCTATTTATTCCAATAAAGAAAAGAAATAACACATTAAGTACTTTAAAAATTTCAAATAGCAAATTAAAAACAAAACAAATAGTGGATATTTCTGACACAAGTTTGTGGCGTTTATAACCAATAGCAGATTTAAGTACAAACTAGAAAATAACCGGTGTCTTTTGTGTGAACGGGCTAATGTTGCGTGGGTAAAAGAATACATTTCTTGAGGGAAAACGTCAAAATGCTCATTGCCGTGTGCCGTGTCCAGAGTCGCGGCGCACACGCTTGTCGCGGTTCCTAGCAACAGCAAAATTTTGGAAACTACTGAACTGTTGGCGGTTGCTTGGATAATCGGATATGGCGGCGCACACGCCAACAAATCTGAAAAATACTATAGAATTAATAGTTGGATTCATTAAAACGTTTAAAATTAGGCTAATATCGTCGAATTCACAGCCAACGTGACTTTTTCATTTAACGCCCACTGACGTCAAAAATATAAAGTTTTTGGATATGTATGATACATGGTTGTCAAGAGAATAAAAAGGCTTATCGAACTATCTAAACAAAATGACATATTGCTATTTAACATAAAAAAAGTTTATATCACTACCGGTTTAACCGGAAGTAATTAGATATGTCAAAGATGATAAAAATATTAGGTTTTAGAAGTATAATACTAACAGAGGATTGCCAAAGTGTATTTCAAAAACTAAACAAATGGCGGGATGTTACATGCACTCGTTGACAACCGGTATAGGATTTGTAGATTTAGAAAAAGCCTTCGACAACATAAAATGGGGGAAGATGTTCGAAGTGCTCAGAAAGGTAGGGATGAAATATAGGGACAGAAGAATAATACATAATCTGTACAAAGAGCAAAAGGCAGTTATAGAATTTGAGCAGGAACGAAGAGAAGTAGATATCCGGAAGGGAGTGAGACAGGGATGTGCATTGTCACCTCTAGTTTTTAACTTATATATCGAAGATGCGATTAATATTGTTAAGGATAGAACAGCCTCAGGCATTAATGTACAGGGTCAAACTATTAACATGCTCAGATTTGTGGATGATATAGCAGTGTTAGCATCTAGCAAAGAAGAATAAGGAGCGGCTTTGAATGAAATGGAAGCAGTTTTGACACAGGGCTACGGCATGAAATTCAATAAAAAGAAAACTAAAATTTTGGTATGTAGAGGGAGTGAAAATAGAATTAAAATTGAAATACAAATAGGAAATGAGAAGATCGAGGAGGTCGCCCATTTCTGCTATTTAGGAAGTAAAATAACTCGAGAGGGTAGGAGCACTAAAGATATAAAACAAAGAATAGCGCAGGGTCAAGTTGCGTTTAACAAAGAGAAACAACTGTTATGTTCGGGAACGGTTAATGTAGAAACTCGGAAGAGACTCTTAAAGTAGTATATATGGAGTACGGTATTATACGGGTGCGAAACTTGGACAATAGGCGAAGCGGATCGAAAAAGAGTAGAAGCGTTTGAAATGTGGTGCTACAGACGCATGATGAAGATACCGTGGATAGAGAGTGTTAGCAATAGGGAAGTATTAGAAAGAGTTGGGGAAAAGCGAAAGGTATGGAAGACAATAAAAAATAGGAGAGATAGGATGGTAGGACACCTTCTAAGACACGAAGGAATAGTTCGCGACATACTAGAGTCAGAGATAGGAATAAAAAGAGGCAGGGGTAGGCCTAGATTAGATTACTGCTCTCAAATAGTTAGGGATGTAGGATTTTCTACTTTTAGGGAAATGCGTAGGTTAGCTCAGGATAGAAAAGGATGGAGGTACGCGTCCAACCAGTCTTCGGACTAAAAACCTTATGATGATGATGCGAGATAATAAATAGTAATCCCGCGTCGTCTGTTTCAAAATGCCCATCACACACGCAGCCAGCCGTCCGAGTAAAGTGAGGTGTGGATTTGTTCGGTGTTCTAGGTAAATGCACATTCGATATGGGAGCAAGATCGGCGCAACTCGGGAAAATTTCGTCGTATGTGCTTTTATGTGGAAGAATGAAACTTGCCTCGGAGCGCTGTTTGAGTACACACTTGGTAACTTAAAACTTTCAGTATTACAGTTGGGTGAAGCATATACACGGGACACAGGAGTTGGTACTTCTGCGGCATTGTTTATTGTTTTTGTTTACCATATTTAAGTCTGAGATTGGCTCGTTGCTTTGCTTATTTTTAAATATTGACATTTCCAACAGCATGGCTAGTTTGGTTCAAGTAACACTTAAACATTGTGAAGTGAAGTTTAACAAAGTGGTTGCCTGATTTTTGCATTTTTCTAAATTATTATTGTGTTGTAATACTCCATTCAGTTAAAAATGAATATTTTATCTAAATATAGACTTCTGACGAAAAATTTGAAATAAAATGAAATGGACGACCTAAGCCTTTGCGAAGTATCAAATGCTTTTCGTAAGGTCGCGGTAAAAGTTATGTGCGAAAGTTAACCTTTTGGATTTGGGACTTTCGTCAAATATTGCGGTGAGTGAAATTTCTTGTTTGAAAATGTTTTAAAATGGCTTCTAAAGCACTTCATTTAAGAAAACCACGGGGGAGAAACCGCCAGACCCCCCAACTCCTGAGCGGTGATTTCATTCCAGAGCGCTGCCAAGTTCTAAAGTCAGAAGCCGCCACTGATATTATTTAAAAACAAACTTTATTTTTACTATAATACTACTTCTACAACGATCACAATATATAAGATTATAACGCTTTTTACGATGCGCTCTGTATGCCGATTACAGAGGAAGTGATTCTTGTTCTTGCTAGTCCAAACCCCGTTCAAGAGTCTCAACTGAGAATTTGCGTTGTCACGAGTGAGTGTCTTACTTGACTTCGAATGGTGAATACTAGCTTTTCTACAGCACGCGATAAAGCAGCATCTTGTTGTACAAATACAAACCTTCTTTCTTCTATTCGTGGGTGGATCAAGTAGCTCTCGAATAGAAGTTAAGAAGTTTTAGTTCCCAAAGCGTTGCGCGTGCCAGCGCATTCGCTGTGATAGATACCATTGATTTTCTCTTCTCGGGTAAAACATGCTGCCGGAAGACATTATAAAACAAAAAGCCGAAGAGATTCGTCGTATCAGCAGAGAAAAAGACGAATATATATGCTGAATGAATTCATTATTTACGCATTCAGATGGAAGAACAAAGCGTGTAGGTGAATTAACTTTTTCACTGAATCAATTAATGGCGCAGCTTTCTGCTAGAAAGTTGCTCGATGGCGAGGACCTATCTGGCAGCTCCTCGAGCTCTGCCACTGTTCCAGCTTCCAGTTCCACTAAACGGAGGCGTAAAGCAGCGAAAAATGTAACACTGGTTAAAACACTTCTCTCAGTTTCCCAAATATGTACGAAATTCTCGAAATCGAAGAAAACTCTCAAGGTACCAAGACCTATCGACCCATTCCATCAAAGACATGGAAGTAGAGTCTGAGGCAGGGACGTCCGCGGCAGACCGTGAAATTCATCCTTCCGTCAGTGCTATGAAGTCCCAAAGCCAAATCAGCATGGAAAATAATAATAATAATAATAATAATATTTATTGCACGCATAAAAAAAATATGTACAAAGAGAAGACGGTTCAACCAAAAGGGTTGTTATTCTCCATGAAAACCAGGAGCACAGAGAAAAATCCCACCCATTATTATCTTACAAAGGCTGTGAAATGTGGCATAAACTTCCCAAGAGTCAGCCCAGGAACAGCAACGTGTCACCAGGTGTCTCCTACGCGTCCAAGCTCAAGACCCCAAGCCAAGAGCAAACCCCAGAGCCCAGCCTGGTTGATCTGTTCGGCAATTTCCAGAAACTAGCCACTCATTTAGGTAACATGTTCGCAAATGGAAATTCCTCCATTGGAAATGGATCCAAATAGGTCAATTCGCATTTTGTCTTGGAATGCAGATGGTGTCTCAAACAAGAAGTACGAACTTATGGCTCTTCTAGAAGATCAACCAATGGGCATTCTTCTCCTAGGTGAAACTCACCTAAAAAATTGATATAACTTTCGTTTACCAAACTACGCCGTTTACAGGACGGGCCGGGTGAACAAACCCAAAGGTGGCACTGCGATCTGTGTTAAGAACTCCATTCGCCACGCACAATGTCCGTTGGTTGATATTCTCATAGAAAATATAGTAGTTGAGCGTTGAGATCAACATCGATAACATCTACATAAAAATTTGGTCGCTGTACTGCTCTCCAAACAAGAAAATCAAGCAGGAAGATCTAGAAGCTCTCCTTGGTCAGCATGGCTCGTTTTTCGCGGCAGGAGATTTAAATGGTAAGAATACTACCTGGGACTGCCATACTACAGACCTCTCAGGTCTAACTCTCTGTAGTTCCTTCGAAATGCACCCGATCAACTGCATGTACCTACCGTTCCAACCCGTTATGGAACTGTTGGACGTCCAGAGATTTTAGACCTGGAAATCTCTAGAGCCATCCCGTGGAACATCGATTTCGAAGTTCAAGATGAGTTAAGTTCGGATCACAACCCGGTTCTCTTCGTTATTGATCGGCAGCCCGAAACGAGATGCGTACCGAAGAACCATACAAATTGGATCAAGGTTGCAGCCAACCTGAAGCAAAACTCTTCTCCCATCAGGCAACTTGCTACATCCAAGGACATCGAAGATGAGGTGCTCGTCCTTCAGCAAGAAGTACAATCTGCTCTGACTTCCAGCGCCCGTGAAACTATACTGACTGCAACGTCGCAAAATTCAAGGCCTTCTCTCCTACCACGGCACCTTCTGGACTTACTCCGAAAGAAAAGAAGAGCGCGAAAGTTAGCACAGAGAACGCAAAATCCCCGAGACCTTGCCGAAGCAAATCGCCTGATTCGCTAACAACGAGACGCGTTGGCCACTCACCATCATGAACAATGGGACGATCAAATGGAGAAGCTCAATGGAAACCCTCACTCTGTATGGAGGCTTGCACGAAATCTGAAAAACAAGAAAACTCTGATGCCGCCGTTAATGAGCAGAAACGATCTACACGAGGCAGGAGAAAGCAGATGCCCTTTCTGGCAGTTTAGAAGATCAGTGCAGTTTGAACATCACGGAAGACGAAAACACAGAAGATGAAGTCTTGCAAACCAAAAGGGATCTGGCACGTATGGAAGATCTTGGCCCACCACTGAGCCCAGCAACCTTTGATGAGCTGCAAGGTTTTATCCGCAGCCTAAAACTCAAGGCGCCGGGGCACGATGGCATCACGAACCGAATAAAACTCCTGACGATAATAAATGCCTGCCTACTACTTTCTAATTTCCCGGCGACATGGAAGAATGCCAAACTCATTACCATCCGTAAATCTGGCAAGGACCTATCCAAAGACTTATACAGGGGACTTAGCTTTTTACATTTTCGATTGAAGCAGGGTGAATATTCACAGTCTAAGCGTTTGTGTGTGGAAAAGGCAAAACAGAACAGCCGACCAGTTGTGTAGTGAACAGGTGCCGCCGCGGAAACATAATATCGCGGAACATTCGCTTGGTCCGTTGCTTGAATATAATAACAAACAACGATCCCCGCGACCCACTTGCCAACGAACGTGTAGGCTTCAAAACAAAATCAGCTGTTCCATAAGGACGCTAGGTTCATTCTAGACGTCTTTGGACCTATCACGTCCAGAAAACCACAGGCCCATTAGTTTGCTATCGAGTCTCTCGAAGATCCTGAAAAAAATCATAGCATCTCGTTTAGACGACATGGCAGAACTTCAGCTTCTCTCGGATGAACAGTTTGGTTTTCACCGGGAGCACAGCACTGACCTTCAGTCCCTCCGCATCGTGAAAGAGATTGCCTCCAGCATCAGCCAACGTGATACCACCGCTGCAATCTTCCTAGACGTCTCCAAAGCGTTTGATCAAGTTTGACATGATGGACTTCTTCATAAGTAGCTCAGAAACGGAGTCAGCCCCAGGTTGATCCGCTTGGTGCAGCCTGTTAAGGACTCGAGTAGTACGCCACTGTGTGCGCACGCAAGAAAAAAGATAGAACATAAAAAATGGCCGATGCGATGTGTAAGATTGCAACCGGCTAAAATGTTGTTTTATGTTGTAATGCTTAATAAATGATTATAAAAAATAATAGTAACAGTCCACTAATTATTAAACACAGTCCTTGCGAAACAGATCCTTTTGGGTAGTCGTCCAAGACGCCCGGTCGACTAAGAGAACCATCCGAGCTGGAGTTCCACAAGGTCCACAAGGTCCCAAGTTGTACAACCTATATACAGCTGACAACCCAAGACCGGAGAGTGTGCTCACCGTCCTATATGGTGATAATACGGCGTACATTGCGAGTTCGCGCAGTCCAAATCTCGCTGTGCGGAGACTCCAACACTCCATCGATGAAGCTGAAGATTGGTTCCTGAAGTGGAAAATTCAAATAAATCCGGATAAGTCAGTCTGTTCTCTTCACCAGAAGACTAAGGGCCGGCGAGGAAGAAATACATCTATGACGATCCCGTTTCCTGGGACACACAAGCTAAATATCTTGGCCTCATTTTGGACAAGTGACCTGGAAAAACCACGCAACTAAGATACGTCAACGGGGACACGGATTACTTAGGTCTGTGTACTCCCTCCTGGCCAGCAAGGTACTGGATCTCTCGGTGAAAAGGACCATCTACTTGTCAATCATATAGCCGGTTCTGGTCTACGGCATCACAGTATGGGGCTATGCCGCAAAAACACACATCAGTCAAATCCAAATCATCAAAACAAGATTCTTCGAATCATAACTGGTGCACCATGGTACCTGCGGAACGGGCAGATTCACAGAGATTTGGATATACCTACGGTATACGAGCTAGCTAAGAAAACAGCCAAGAATACCTTCCAAACGGCAGAAACGCATTCAAATCCCCTTGCACGGAGAGCAGTTGACTACGACACTGAAGATCTCTTGCCCAGAAATTCAAACCGTCCAACAACTCAAGGAACAAGATAAAACCGCACGAATTCAGTTTTGCCAACAATTTCTGGAAATGTCCAATCAGAACCCAATCTATGTACATAATTGAGTCTTCTTCACACTACTATGCTTTGTACCAGCGCAGAGTTCCGAGGAAAACAGACTGGGACCTCTATGCAGAGCGAATAAAGTCTGAACTAGAAGGACTCCCCTATAACATTACCACAAGTGAGAATTTGGAAGAAGCCTCCGCTCATATGAGCCAAACAATACTGTCGGTCTTTGAAGACAGTTGTCCTTTAAGAAAGAAAAGGTTTTCTAGAGATGTTCCCTGGTGGAACAAGGAACTGAGTCGACTTAAAACCAAAGCCAGAAGGGCTTTCAACAGGTCCAGAAGAACAGGCAACTGGGATGCCTATCGTAAAGCCCTAACCAAATATAACAAGGAACTTAGAAGATCCAAGAGACAACCTGGAAAAGTTTTTGCGAGGGGATTAATGAACTTCCCTCTGTAATTCGCCTTCAGAAAGTCCTTTCCAAAGACCACACAAATGCGATGGGACTCCTTAAAGATTCTTGCGGAGTTTATACCGAGGATCATCGGGGTAGCCTTAGAGTTTTGCTACAGACTCACTTCCCGTGTTCTGAGGAGATAATTCAATCTAGAGATCAGGCAGAGCCGAATTGCCTGGGGAGCATGTTGTGCAGCTCCACTAGAGACAGCCGAAGTTTAGCAGGGCGTATTTTCACCCTTAATAAAGTGATTTGGGCGGTCTCAGGTTTCAAGCCCTATAAGTCACCGGGCAGTGATGGAATTATTCCTGCAATGCTGCAAAATGGCATAGCGTATATCGCCCCTTGCCTGAGAGCTATCTTCAGAGCTAGCTACTCACTATGGTATATACCCCGGTCATGGAGGAAAGTAAAAGTCATTTTCATACATAAAGTAGGCAGACGGCCCACCGAGGAGCCAAAATCTTATCGCCCCATAAGCCTTCTCTTTTCTCCTAAAAGTAATGGAGAAAATCTTAGATAACCATATAAAAAGCAACATTGTGCTTCACAGAAAGCAATTTGCCTATCAGACAGGCAAATCCACAGTAGATGCCCTACATCATTTAGTGAAAGATATAGAGGCACTTGTGAAAAAAGAAGTCGCGATTGGGTTATTAGAGGAGGCACTTGTGGAAAAAGAAGTCGCGATTGGGTTATTTGTGGATATAGAGGGTGCTTTTACAAATCTGTCAGGAAAGCTGCTTCAGAAAAAGGAATTGAACCTTCCACCATTACACTGATAGAAGCCATGCTCAAAGGCCGAATTATTACAGTCTCTGCGGGAGGGGTCGGTAACTGCAGTAAAGGGATGTCCACAAGGTACTATCGCCCATGCTGTGGTCTATCGTTGTGGATGGCCTTCTCAATAGACTAAATAATAGCGGCCTTAATGCACAGGGTTATGCAGACGACCTAGTTGTTATTATTAGAGGCAAGCATGATGGAGTCCTGTCAAGCCTAGTGCAGAGTGCTCTAAAAATTATCAGCAATTGGTGCCTGGAGGAGGGACCATCCAGGAAAAACCACCGTAATTCCATTTACAAGACGAAGGAAACTGAATCTACAAGCTCCACAGTTAAATGGACAAACGATCGAATTTTCTAGCGAAGCGAAATATCTTGGTATATTCCTGGATAGTAAGCTGAAGTGGAATTTGCATGTCAATAAAACTCCCTCCAAGGCTACGGCGGCCCTATGGATATGCCGCAAACTTTTTGGAAAGACATGGGGACTACAACCGAAAATGACCTACTGGTCTTACACAACGGTCATAAGACCCATCATCACATTATATGCATCTCTGATATGGTGGACGAAAACTCAAGAAATTACAACACAGCATAAACTGCAAAAACTGCAGCGGCTGGCCTGTATGGGAATAACTGGGGCTATGAGCACAACTTCCACAGCAGCCATAGAGGTAATGTTGGACCTGCTTCCACTTTACTTACAAGTGAGAAAGGATGGTCTGCTAGCTGCCTTAAAACTTTCCCAGACTGAAAAGTTCAAACAAGGAAACTGGCAAGGACATCTAAAGATTCTGGAAGAGATACAGACAGTTTTTGGAAAAACCATCAGACCTAATGCCGAAAGTGTTTGACTTCGAAGTGCCGTTTGAAGTGGTCATTAAGGGCCGCCAAACGGTGAGAACCCGTTTAAACCAATTAGATGTAGACTCGTCCATATGGTACACAGATGGATCGAAATCAGATGATGGGACAGGCATAGGCATATATGGACCCAAATACAGGGCATCCGTGGCCTTGGGAAGCTCCCCAACCATAGGACAAGCAGAAATGCTTGCTGTCGATCTGTGTGTCCAAGAGTGTTTAAGAAGAAACCTCAGGGGAAAACGGATCTACATTCTGACGGACAGCCAGGCAACCATCAAAGCACTAAAGGCCCACAGCCTTAAGTCAAGGTCGGTCTGGGAATGTCGACAATCCCCAAAACAACTTGCAAGGGATAACAAGCTTACCCTTATGTGGGTGCCGGGTCATCAGGGAATAGCAGGTAATGAGAACGCCGACGAACTGGCTAGAGCAGCCTCAAAGACACCACCCATTGGACTGGAACCGTTCTGTGGTTTAAATAAAACACACAGACGGATAGAAGTCGAACGGTGGGAAAGGAACAGAAAACGATCCCATTGGGGGAAGATTTCAGGTCAGAGGCAGGCGAAAAAGTTCATTGACTACTCGCCAGGGAATGCCAGAAAACTCCTTGATCTATCCAGGAATGAAATGAGGCTCCTTACAGGCCTCCTTACCGGACATTGCCCAGCGAGATATCATCTCAATAAATTGGGTAAATCAGATAGTCGCTTGTGTAAACTATGTGAATCGGAAGACGAAACCTCAGAACACTTACTGTGTGAGTGCGTAGCAATTGCTCGCGCAAGACTTGCTCCCTTTGGCAGTGTGGAATTAACACCTGACGAAGTGAGGGAAGTCTCCTAGGGAAATACTAGGCTTCGCGAGGAGCCTGGAATTCCTAGGAACCTATTAGATGAAGGGTAAGAACAAAAGACTTTGCTGGTTGCAGTTCAGAAGGGCCCAGCAGCCGATCGACCCATTTGCAAAACTAACTAACTAACTAAACTACCAACAATATAATTATTTAACGTATATTTTCTTCTGAAAATGCATTAAAGTGACTAAACGTTAAATAATTATATTGTTGGTACACAGCATACTAGTGTGAAGACTCAATTATGTAACTTTTTTCTTTAAAAATAACACCTACATTAAAATTTCTAAATTTAACCATCCTAAAGTTACCAGTAAAAATATTCGTAATTTAGATATTCACCAATAGTTATAGAGTTAAGTCAGATTTTGTTTTTCACTTCTTTTTTCATAGATGACCGGATGCGAAATCAGATATATTCTTTTGCCGCCGTGTCATGATCATTTTTAAGCATCCCCCGTTTGAAGTGACGTCAATGTTTTTAATAAGCAAAAATGAACCCGCACATCTTATTCAGCTTGAAAAATAAAACTTTTGTTCATCTTTCATTTCAGCTGAACTACTTCAAGGGCTTGTAACTCGCTGGGGCTGCATTTTAGGTAAAATGTTTACTAATATAAACTTTTTGATTCATTTTAATGAGTACTACACGCTGTAGAAATTTTCGACACTATTTTTTAAGATGTATCCTGTATTTTAACTCCAGCTGCTCTGTGTTCCCTTATTAATGAGACATCCTGTATACACTATAGCTTAAAAAATGTATGTATTAAGACATTAAATATTCAAAATGATAATCTACTTAAATTAACTTTAATTTTATATATTACTTTCATTCTACAACATAATTTGATACTTTAAAGATTTCTTAACACGGGATATCAACAAACGACCATCATAGCTCAAGGATGCAAAAACCCATGGTTCTGCAGGAGACCACTCTGCACAGTATACACTGTCTTCATGTTCACACCACTGCAGTGGCCCATCCGAAAGCCTGAAACAAAATTTTATGATGATAGATATATGACAATTTATTTAATAAATAAAAATATGTGCCTACATCTGCTTAGATTCCGTAGGATAATCCTCGGCAATACTTATGTCATTTGTGTTTTCTGAACTAACACTTGCAGCACTGGATAAAAGAACTCTACAATCGGAACTCGCAGTTAATAGTAGCTGGTCATGGAATGGATTAAAACGTACTGACCATACCCTGAAAATTCAATTAAAGCATTTTGTTTTTTTTTCGAACTGATTAGGATAACACTAAACATTGAACAAAAATTTGAAATCAAATCAAATCAAATTTATTCGCAGTAATATGAACATTTAGATAAGGGAAATAAAATGAGAAAGACGAATAAACCACACTCTTGTCAAAGCTGAATCAGCTCGTAGACGAGTAAAAAAGTTATATAGGCAGGTAATATAGGTTCGTTTTTGTTATTAACAGAGAACATACGTGACGCGCACCACACACTCATGACATCTAAGAATCACTCAGACAGCGTCTTCAATCTTCTCAATTCAATAATTTCCCTTCATTATATGTTATATTTTTATTTTATGTCCTGTCAATAATTGA
Organism: Xestobium rufovillosum; assembly: GCA_963966045.1. Taxonomy (NCBI): domain Eukaryota; kingdom Metazoa; phylum Arthropoda; class Insecta; order Coleoptera; family Ptinidae; genus Xestobium; species Xestobium rufovillosum. Next base: position 27,841,475 of record OZ014495.1, read on the forward strand.
CAGGACATAAACCAAAAATTGTGCATAATAGGTTTACTCCAAAAATGCCTGACATGTTATGATTTTTGGGTCGTGGAGCACAGAAATACCCATGCCAGTTTTTGTTTTTGGTACAGCGATGTGTGGCAGACCTGTAAATGTGTAAAAAAATTGCTTAAAAAAGTATTATAGGTTTAGGGACTGGGGTTTGTGGGAAGCGCTAAATAATGAAAAGTAATCCAGCGGACGCGGTTTGCTTGTTGTGAATTCTGGGACACTGACCCGCTACAGGGGTCAAATTGTGTAAATAAAACACCCCCAAAAAAATTATAGGTTTACGCATGGGGATTGGAGTGACCTCCTAATTTACCCCCCAACATCATGAATCTCAACTCACATTCATTTTGGTTGGTACAAAGAGGCGCCACTCTCGCGACATTTTGTAAATTCACTCAGGTAAAAAAAATCATAAGTTTACTCTTCAAAACTTGGAGACAAGTTATTTCAATCACAAAAGTCGAGTATTCACCGTTGCCGATAAAAAAAATTGGTACAGGGGGGCGCTAGAGACGCAACATTTTGTAAAAAAAAACTTACGTAAAAAAATCATAAGTTTATGAATGGCATTCAAGAATTTGATTATGATGAACCTGCTGAGTACAAAAATACATTCCTTATCATTGAACGGTGGTACAAGGGCCCGCTAGAAAGCTTGAAAGAAAGCAATTATAAATTTTCACCCTTCATCATAAAGATTTCAGTCCGAAGACTGGTTGGACGCGTGTCTCCATCTTTCCTAAAAGTTGAACATCCTATATCCCTAACTACTTGAGAGCAAGTAGTCCAATCTCGGCCTACCCTTACCACTTTTTATTCCTATCTCTGACTCTAGTATGTTGCGAACTAAGCCTTCGTGCCTCAGAAGGTGTCTTACTATCCTATCTCTCCTATTCCTTACTGTCTTCCATAAATTTCGCTTTTCTCCAACTTTTTCTAATACCTCTCTGTTGCTAACCTTATCTACCCACGGTATCTTCGTCATGCGTCTATAGCGCCACATTCCAAATGCTTCTAATTTTTTTCTATCCGCTTCTATCGTCCAAGTTTCGCACCCGGACACTGCTGTACTCCATACATACGTTTTTAAGAGCCCCTTCTGAGTTTCTACATTTATCATTTCCGAGCATAATAGTTGTTTCTTTTTTTTTTAAATGCAACTCGGCCCTGCGCTATTCTTTGTCTTAAATCTAGAGTTATGTGACTTCCTAAATAGCAGAAATCTGAGACTTCCTCTATCTTCTCGTTTCCTATTTGTATTTTAGTTTTAGCCCTATTTTCACGCTCCCTACACAACAAAATTTCGGTTTTCTTTTTATTGATCCTCATACCATAGCCCTCCGTCAAAACCGCTTCCATTTCGTTCAGAGTCCTTCCTAATTCTTCTTTGCTGGATCGCTGGATGCTAATACTGCTATATCTGAGCATATTAATAGTTCGACCCTGTATATTAATTCCAGTAGCTATTCTAATGTCTTTAACAATATTCATCGCATCTTCGATATATAAATTGAGAACTAGAGGCGATAACGCACGTCCCTGTCTCACTCCCTTTCGGATATTTACTTCTCCATGTTCCTGCTCTAATTCTGTAACTGCCGTTTGCTCTTTGTGTAGATTATGAATAAATTAGTCTTCTATCCCTATTAGTTAGGGAGCCGGTATAGTAAATTATGACTGTATTTTCTACCATGCCGGACATTATTAATCTTAATGTATGCAACAAGAGGAAGAAGAATATGACTATGAGAAAGTTGCATCTGAGTCGCACCGCAGATGGCGCTCTTAAGAAAAGTTTAGAATCGTCTGGCACCCACTCGCGACTATCTAATGTGTCTGGCATTGATATTTTGGCATTCTTCATAATACAAATAGTCAGTAAAAGAAGAATCAGATACATTATAAGTCGCGAGTGGGTGCCAGAGAATCCCAAACTTATCTTAAGCAGGAGCGTCACGTGACGTATTTTCTACCAACAGATTTTTCTTTTACTGAATTTTTGTATTATGAAGAATGCTAAAATATCAATGCCAGACACATTAGATAGTTGCGAGTGGGTGCCAGACGATTCGAAACTTTTCTTAAGAGCGCCATCTGCGGTGCGACTCAGATGCAACTTTCTCATAGTCATATTCTTCTTCCTCTTGTTGCATACATTAAGATTAATAATGTAGAAAATACAGTCATAATTTACTATACCGGCTCCCTAACTATATACTTAATCCCTACCGTTTTGAGCACTTCGACCATCTTCCTCCATTTCACATTGTCGAAGGCTTTTTCCAAATCTGCAAATCCTTTATAGGGTCTCTTTCCCTTTTCTATTGCTTTTTCTATTAGTAGTCGTAAAGCTAGAATGGTCTCGCGCGTTCCCCTATTTCTTCTAAATCCGAACTGATCTTCTCCTAATATTTCTTCCGCCCTTTTTTCCATCCTTCTTTGCACAATTCTAGTTAAAATTTTTGACACGTGGGAAGTCAAACTGATCGTTCTAAAATTTCCACACGTATCCGCACCTTTCCTTTTTGGAAAAGCTACTATGATGTTCCGTTTGTATTCTTCTGGAATCTCGCCTGTCTGATATCGTCGCCCTCCTCACGTACTGGTGTAACTGACAATTTTGTGAAAATTGAGTTACGTTGTATATATGCATATCTCTAGTGTCTGCACCACCTCACGAAAGTGGCGTAACTGCAGCACCAATCTACATAAAAAAAGACAACCCGTAGGTTATGTTACTGTGTTTAATGCAGTCCTACAAGTGTAAGCGGAGTAAGTTTTTTGTTCTCCTAAAAAATTTACCAATTGTCAGTTACGCCAGTACGTGAGAAGGGCGACGATATGTGCAGCTAAACGTTTCATAGAACCATTTTAATTTTTTTTTAATTTCTTGCATTTCCTATTTACTGCAGTAATCTACACGCAGTAGGAACGAAGCTTCAGTGCACAATCAATTATCGTGAATGGCAAGACTTTTGTACCACTTTTCAACGATGGCGAATGTATTTTCGCACTCAGTACGTTTATATTGATACGAACTTTTGCCCCGTCAGCGACGCCCCTGGTAGTGACACATTATTTGTTTGACGGCGAGCCGCGGTGTTTTTTATTGCGGCGCTGACCTCGATTCCCGAAAAGAATAGTCTATGATTTTATATTGCTCGAAGATTCTTTTTCTGGAACAATGTTTGATCGATAATTTTCGAGAATCTTCTAAGACCATTATAAAATGGGAAGCAAGAAGCCGAGTGGACAGTCTTACAGTTTGAAGTCTGAAGTTTGGAAGCGGTTGTCGAATGCGATAAGAACCGGGCGTTTAATAGTTCCGTGCGAGTATAAGTCTTGATACGCGTCTAGTGTCGGTACGGTACGCGAGTGCAAATTCTTTGGTGGCGTTTTAAGTGTACCGGGGCGTCTTCGTATGTGATTAACCGTCGGTTGAAGACGAGTGTTTTAGAGAGTTTAAACTGTGGACTTGTGTACTGTGGATTGTTTAGGTTAGGTAATTAACTGTTTAATTGTTCGCTAATAATTGTTTAATTTTCACGGCTTGCTGTTATCTACTGCTTGTATATATTTCACTGCTTATTGTTCATTTTGTTAATTTTAAGTTCTCAAATCACTGTTAATCATTGTAAATATCTGTACATATACATAAAGTCACTGTAAATAAATTGAGTGTAAAATCGAAATACGTTACAACTGGTGTCAGAAGTGCGATTTGTGGAGCCAAGAAGAGCGAAGAACGTCGTGGAAGCTGGTGGAAAATTGAAGAATTTTCTGGAAGTTGGCCGAGCTGAGTGAAAGTTTCGACGTTTTTGGACTGGTAGTGGTTTGAGACTTGTGTTTGAACTTGTAAGTGTTTATGCCGGTTACAAGAAGTACAGCCGCGATGGAGCAGCAACTTCAAGCTTTTATGGAGTTGATGAAGACTAATTTAGAGGAAATAAGGAACAGCCAAGAAACAATGAAGACCGGACAAGAAGAAATGAAGAGCAGTCAAGAAGAAATTAAGAACCACCTTGAAGAGACAATGAGGAGTAGTCAAGAAGAAACAAAGAGAAATCTAGAAGAAGCAATGAAGAACAACTTAGAAGAGGCGATGAAGACTAACCAAGAAGTAATGAAGATCAATCTAGAAGAGATGAAGAGCAATCAAGAAGAAATGAAGAACCACCTCGAAGAAACAGTGAAAAGCAGTCAAGAAGAAATGAAGAACCACCTAGAAGAAATGAGAAACAGTCAAGAAGAAATGAAGTTAGCCATAGAAAGGAGTCAAGAGCAGGTAGCTGAGAAAATTGTTGGAATAGAGACCCGTATTACAGAAGAAACTCAAGAAATAAGAAAGTTGATGGATGAAGAAATATTGAAGATAAACGAGAGAATGGCAGAATTAGAGAAGAAGAAGACATTGAAGACAGAAGATACCGGATTGGACGAAGAAAGAAGAGCTCCTGTTGTTAAGGTGAAGCCGCCTACATTTGATGGGAAGTCCTCGTGGCATACATACATCAAGCAGTTCGAGGCAGCGGCAGCGGCGAACCAGTGGGCCAGCACCGAGAAGGCAGTCAATTTGGTAGTTGCACTCCGAGGTGACGCCTTGAATATCCTAGATACCGTGACAGCCGAATAACAGGCTGATTATAAGGAGATAGTTAAGCGCCTAGAGATGAGGTATGGCCATCAACACCTCCAGCAAGTCCACCAGGCTCAGTTAAAGGGTAGGTCTCAGCGCTCCAACGAGACCCTGCAAGAATTTGAGGCCGAAATCGCCCGTTTAGTCCGGTTGGCGTACCCAACAGCCCCGGAGGAGTTTTTGGAAAGCCTGGCGGTGGAAAACTTCATCGAGGGGCTGCGTGACAGTGAAACAAAGATGGCGCTGAAGCTAGCAAGACATAAAGCTTTGGCAGACGCTTTGGCCCACGCCTTGGAGTTTGAGGCAGCGAAGCAAACATCACGAGGGTACTCCAAGGTGCGGCAGCTGCATACCGAAGAACCAGACGATGACCTGCTGGAAAAAGTTGTACAGAAACTTGCACAGAAACTTGACAGACGAACGGAAGACGGCAACAATAATGGGACTAGGAGGAGATGGCAAGAAAGGAAGAATTTCTTACGTTGCTGGAATTGCGGTGAGAAAGGCCATCTCCGCAACAGGTGCCGAAATGCAACCAGACGGCACGAGGACGAGGCTGGTACCTCCGGGTACCAGGGAAACTAAAATCGACCAGTTTTGAGGGGCGAAAGCTGGTCCAATCCTACCAAGCCCCAGTACAAGATGTGAATGTGTCAAGATTGGCTCGAGTTGGGGATAATTTAATGATTGATGGGATCATTGATGGCAGGAAGACCGAAATTACCATCGATACAGGAGCCAGTGACACCATAGTCAGAAAAGATGTTGTGGCTGAGTGGAGAATTAGGCCGACCAATAAGAATATCCGATTGGTTACTGCTACCGGCGAGACAGCACCTATATATGGAGAGGCAGAAATCGACATAGGGATGGAAGATGTCGTCATTCCACAGAGAGTTCTTGTAGCCGACATTGTGGATGAAGTTATACTGGGCCTGGATTGTATGAAGAAGCACGGGATTGTGTTTGATGTTGGCGCCGGTGTACTTCGAATTGGAGAAGAAGAACTAGTAATGAGTTCTCCTGGGCAGAAGAACTGTGTGTACCGAGTGAATGTCGAAGAAGATGTCGTGTTGCCTGCCAGATCCGAGAACATCATACGGGTCTGTGTGGATGGTGCTTCAAGCTGCTTGGTGGGATTGGTCGAGCCAATGTACGAAGAGATGAAGAAAGGATTTCTTATTGGAAAGACGTTGGTAAGACCTGGTCAACGTCCAGTATTCGTAAGGATAGCGAACATTGCCGAATTTGACCAGAAGATTTGCAAGGGTACGTTAATTGGTATGTGTGAGCCAGTATCTAGGATTGCCATGGTAAAGAAGAATGAGAAGAAGGGAGAAGATCAGAAGATGTCCACAACCAGTTTACCAACTCCCCTGGAAAAGATGGTAGAAGAATGTTCCCAACAACTGGATCAGATACAGGGTGAGAAGCTGGCTCAACTCCTGATGAAATACAAAGATATCGTCTCCTTGCAAGATGGTGACCTAGGACGTACGGGAGTAATTCAACACACCATTAACACCGGTGATCATACTCCCATTAAGCAAGCTCCTAGAAGAGTACCCTTGGCAAAACAAACCGAAATGGACAACCTGATTAAAGACATGCATAGACAAGGGGTAATTGAGCCTTCGCAGAGCCCGTGGACTTCCCCTGTAGTGCTGGTGAGCAAGAAAGATGGCTCCACTCATTTTTGTGTAGACTACAGGCGGTTGAATGATGTCACCAAGAAAGATAGTTACCCCTTACCCCGGATTGACGATACCCTAGACACAGTGGCAGGTTCCAAATGGTTTTCCACCCTCGACTTGAAGAGTGGTTATTGGCAAGTCGAGTTGCATCCCAAAGATAAGGAGAAAACAGCGTTCTCTGCCGGAACTGGTTTGTGGCAATTTACGGTAATGCCGTTTGGGCTCTGCAATGCACCCGCCACCTTTGAGAGATTGATGGAGACAGTACTGCGAGGACTGCATTGGAAGACTTGCCTGGTATACCTCGACGATATCATCGTGATGGGGAAGACTTTCGATCAGCACTTGAAGAACTTGTGCGATGTCTTCGAGAAATTGAGGCAAGCTAACCTGAAATTAAGTCCGCAGAAGTGCCAGCTGTTTAAGAAACAGGTTAAGTTTTTGGGGCACATAATTTCCACCAAAGGAGTTGCGACAGATCCGGAGAAGACAGACGCAGTGAGGAACTGGCCTGTTCCGAAAGATAAACATCAACTTCGAAGCTTTCTGGTGTAACAATGCACCGTAATAATGCCTAAAAGCTCTAATGAACTTAGAGTGGCATTCCGTAATTGTTCTACGAGACCGCTACCTGTAAATCAAATACGAAAGAAATACTGAACTAATTCATCCGAATACGCATGTACCGATTTCCGAGATGAGCATGCCCCAGATGTGAAGGACGTCACGCGAAAGAATCGGAATTCCCGAATTAATATTTGCACGCAGCACCACTATGACGTAGACACCCACTCTCCGAGATAGCAAGAATTGGTACGGAATCTCTGCACGCGACACCAAAGCTGACGTAGGATGATTCGACGTCACACCGCCGGCAATCGCCCCTCCCCGGCGCTATAAAACAGCAGACCGAACCACCGACAGGACCAGAATTTCTCTACCCGCATCCGAACTAGTACCTGATGGGGCGTGACAACTGCGTCGTTTGATCAACTGATAGTAACCGTCCTGTAAATATTTGAGTAAGTTAATTTTGAATAAATGCCTGGTGTTCACTTGCTGTTATCGTAAAAGATATCACCAATTAAACATTTCTCCAGTCACAAGCTGACTGGCCTATCTTGTCCGTGCTTAGTGAGTAGTAGTCTGTTGGAACTCAGTAATTAGGGACCTGCACCAGTGATGGTTAAATCGATTTCTCATTCTCGTGCTACAGTGTATATCAACGAGACGACATACCGGCGGAATCGATTGCACCTGTTAACTGAGGGCCCCTGGTGAAATACTGAGGGAAGACTAATTATTATTTGCTCATCTCAGATAGGATAGTGGCATTCCCCACCGAGATCGCAACCTGGTTGCTGCAACGAAAAATCTCTCACCGTCTAGGAGTCTGCATAAATTATTGCTACTACGTATACTCCGAAACACCGTAAAAGTTCAGTTTTGATCATACGACCTGCCTACCGCACTATCAGGCTACTCCGCGAGAACCGCTTTAATTTTGAATGTAAATATTTTGTATATATAGTCAGTTTTTATTTACCTATTGAATTAATGTACATATAGTTAAAGTAATAGAATCCGTTTTAGTTTCGTTTCGTATGTTTATTATTTCATCTACGTTTAGCAATAGTATCTAATTGAATCCGCCCTTCTGCGACTAAGAGCTTAAGGGTGAAACGAATAAATCTTCCACCGACCAGACCGTACAGGCAACGCCGAACACGTTCATAAGCGAACGTACAGATCCTACTAGATATACAGTGTGTCCCAATAAGTAAGACCAGGGGACACAGGTGTATGTTTAGGGGCCCGAACCGAGAACGTCGTTGTAAAGGTGACGTTCGAGTAGTGAAGACGAAAGTAATCGTTGCATAATTGGCGCCCGAGCAGGGACGATTATTCGTTACTATTGTACCGCGTCGGAATTGGTTCTAGTAAGTGTGTATTTAATTTAATTTGCTCTTGTTCACAGCGACGAAAATGATTGAGGAAGAAAATCTAGTAGGACAGGAACGAGATGAGGAGGAAGCCGGCGCAAATCCGCCGATACCCGCGGCCAGGGTGGCGTGGATATACCAGCTTAATAAAGAGGAGCTGACAAGAGAGCTTCGAAAATTTAACTTAGTACCGGGGGGAAAAATGGAAGCTATGAGACGGAAATTATCCACCTTTTTAAGGGAAGGCTTCACCGAAGAGAATGTAAGGGGTGCAGCGCCGGCAGCGCAGGCCGAAGAAAAGAAACCGCCGTGTGACACGGTAAGAAAGTGGAACCTCCGATATGACGGAACCACAGACCCGATTACGTTCTTAGAAAGGCTGTCAGAGCTACAGGAATGTTACGGAACCGACCAAAGGGATCTATTGAAATCGTTACCTGAATTATTGAAAGGTAAATGTTTGCTATGGTATAGGAATAATAAAATTACGTGGGAAACCTGGGATGAATTTTTGGATGAATTTAAACTTAATTACTATCCACCCCGGTACATGTCTGGTCTAGAAGAGGAAATCCGCATGCGAACACAGGGAATGCAAGAGACAGCTAAAGAATTCGCCGTGTCCCTGATAACCTTGATGAGACGCCACGGTAGAATTTCACCGGAAAACCAGCTCGAACGTTTATATTTAAATCTCCGGCCAGAGTACAAAAAGTACATAAAAAGAAGCGAGGTCAATAGCATCTCGAGTTTATTGAAACTAGCATCAGAATATGAGGGGGTATTGCTAGAATGTGCGAACTACCGTCCGCCGCCTACTCCCACACAAGCGTATGTGTCGGAAACGGCTTGCACTAGCCAGAAACCCGTAAAACAGGACAAAGGACACATAAATGTCATGACAGAAAAGAAGCCGGATACCGCTCCGCCGCGCAACATTCCAGAAGGAGGAACGTATGCCAGGACACAGATTTGCTGGCGTTGCGGAGAAAGAGGGCACTGGAAGGAGACATGCCGCGGCGCCCGTAAATTGTTCTGTTCCTGGTGCGGCAAACACGGCGTTCTGACCAGGAATTGCTGCGGTATAAGGAACCAGGGAAACGAAACACGTCGCCGGAGGTAAGGGGACCTCACCGGCGACTAAAGCAACCCAAACCCCAGCCGGAGATCGGGAGGCCGCGCCCAGAGGACCGGGAAGGAGAGACCAACGACCTTCCGTATACCAGGGATGGCAGAATCTATGTAAAATTAAAAATTTTTGGGGAATATTTTCAGGCTCTGGTGGATACGGGCGCAAGCTGTTCCTACATAGGAAATCGGGTTCGCAGACACCTGGAGAGGAATGGAATCCGGCCGAGGCCAGGCAAGGACAAATTTGCCAGGCTAGCCAATAATCAGACTATCCCAATTATAACTAATTACGAGTTCCAGTTCTCGTGTAATGCGAAACAGGTGAGGGGCGTGTGGGGATTCCTGCAGCACCTCACTACCGAGGTGGTGATGGGGATGGACCAGTTGAGAGCTCTAAATGCAAAAATTGACCTGAACAACAATCGGATGTGGCTAGGAAACCGAGAAATACTCTTAAGCCCCGAAGAAGACGTTTCGGACGGAATAGCAGGCATTACACCGATAAATGTAGAGCAAAAGAAGGAGCTGAATGAATTCCTGGAGAGGGAGATGGCGAAGTTCTCTCCTCTCACGGGACCGACGGCTCTGGTGGAGCATCAAATCCGCCTCAAACCAGGGGAAGAGCCCCGAAAACAAAGGTACTACCCTAGGAATCCCGCTATGCAGGCGGTGATCAACGAGGAAGTGGAGAAGATGTTGAAAGACGGCATCATTGAACCCTCCGATAGCCCCTGGAGCTCACCGGTGGTTATGGTGAGGAAACCATCCGGCAAATACCGTTTTTGTGTCGACCTAAGGGTCGTGAACAAGAAATCCGTGCCGGACGCGTATCCCACCCCGTATATACAAGCTATCCTGGATAAACTACGTGGAGCCAAATATATCTCTACGATAGACCTGAAGCATGCGTATTGGCAGGTACCGCTCGCTAAAGAGAGCCGGCCAATTACCGCATTCACCGTACCAGGGATGGGGCTATTCCAATTTAAAGTTATGCCATATGGGTTGCATTCCGCACCCGCTACCTTTCAACGTCTACTGGACCGCCTGATAGGCGCAAAATTAGAACCGAGGGCATTCGCATACCTGGATGACATAATCGTCATCAGTGACACATTCGAAAACCATCTTGAATACCTAGGGGAGGTGTTCGAAAGGCTACGGTTGGCAGGGCTGCAACCGCAACCGGAAAAATGTGTCTTCTGTCAACCGGAACTCAAGTACTTGGGACACGTGGTGAATCAAGAAGGAATTCTCACGGATCCCGAGAAGGTGGAAGGAATCACCAAAATGGAGCCCCCGACTGGAGTAAGAGCACTCCGTCGCTTTCTCGGTATGCTGTCCTGGTATAGGAAATTTGTTCCGTATTTTTCCGATGTCGCCGCTCCGCTGAATCAATTGTTAAAGAAAAATACAAAATTTGTCTGGACAGCTGTGCAGAATGACGCTTTTGAGAAGCTCAAAAGAGCACTCATTAGCGCCCCCGTCTTAGCCTGTCCTGATTTTAATGAACCTTTTGTGTTACAGACCGACGCCAGCGACGTAGGGCTGGGAGCAGTCCTAAGCCAGGTCCAGGACGGCGTGGAGAGGCCGATTGCTTACATTTCACACACTCTCACGGAAGCAGAAAGGAAAATATCAACCACGCAAAAGGAATTATTAGCAATAATTTGGGCCATCACGAAGTGGAAACCGTATCTAGAGGGGTACCATTTTACCGTTATTTCCGATCACCGCTGCCTAGAGTGGCTGAATAACCTGAAAAATCCGACCGGAAAGCTAGCTAGGTGGGCGTTAGAACTTCAACAATATTCGTTTGAGGTAAAATATCGCAGAGGGGCCTTGAACCAGGTCGCCGACGCTCTGTCTAGAGCACCAGGAGTCGGAGAAGGCCTAGCCGCGATAACCCGAATAGACGACTGCAGCTGGTTGAGAAAATTGCGGCGAAAAATAAAAATCGCTCCAGGACAGTTTCGTGAATACCGCATTCGAAACAATAAAATTTACAAATGCTATCCGGATGTTTTCGCTGAGAGAGATGCAGATAGACGCGCCGACCGGTGGGTGTGGTGCGTACCGGAGCAGCAGCGGCAGGCAGTCCTAACAGAATGCCACGATGAACCGACGGCTGGGCACCTCGGAGTCGCTAAGACATATACGAGGGTGGCGCAATATTATCATTGGCCGGGTATGTACCGGGATGTAAAAATATATGTCCAGAAATGCCAGAACTGTCAATGTTATAAGGTGCCACAGCAGCAACCGCTTGGAAAAATGAACTTTTCTCGTCCCACTGACCCCTGGGAGGTTGTCAGCACGGACCTAATAGGTCCGCTGCCACGATCATCCAAGGGTAATATATTCCTAGCGGTGTTCCAGGACCGATTTACCAAGTGGGTAGAAATCCAAGCCTTAAGGAAAGCCACTGCAGCGACGGTCATGCAGGCGTTTAAAGAAAAGATAGTTTACCGGTATGGGACGCCGAAAATTTTAGTTTCAGATAACGGAAAGCAGTATGCGAACCGTATTTTTCAAGAAATGGCCGCTGCATTCCAGATCCGACATCAATTCACTCCCCCGTATACTCCGCAAGCTAACCCCGTGGAAAGAGCCAACAAAGTCATAGGAAAGATGATCGCCCAATACAGTACAGAAAACCAAAAGAAATGGGATGTGTATTTATCCGAAATGACATTCGCGATAAACAGCGCAAAACATGAATCTACAGGATTCAGCCCCGCCTTCCTGAACTTCGGGAGAGAACCAATACCGCCCGGAGTACGAAGGAGACCCGAAATTCCTGGAGAGAATCAGGACGGTTCTCCCGGGAGGTACCGAAAATACCTAGAAAAACTGCAAGACATATACCAGGTAGTCCGGGTGAACCTGGCCAAAGCATTTGTCCAGCAAGGTCACCACTACAATCTACGAAGGCGTGAGTACAGGCCCAACATAGGGGACCGGGTGTATAAACGCACCCATGTCCTCTCCGATGCCGCAAAAAGTTTTGCGGCGAAACTAGCACCAAAGTACACCGGTCCGTATGTAGTATGTAAAGTCCTATCTCTGGTTATCATCGCGTTACAGGATGAGGAAGGAAAAGACGCTGGCCGAGCCCACGTGAAGGACGTGAAGCCGGAAGCAGTTTTAGCTGAGTAAGCCCCCTTCCTTTACTAACCCATGCGCGTTTGCTCTTGTTTCAGTATAAAGCTAGCTCCACTGAGCAAGCACAGCCAGTTCCGATAAGATGAAAGTCGCTAAAGGTTCTAAAAGTAACAGAAAAATCCGGCCTTGGGTGCCGCCAAGGGCAGTCGCCTCTCCAGTTGTGACACCTCCGCCGCGTCTACCGAAGACACCGTCACCGGGCCGGAACATGGGAGAGTTAGCCCGGAAATTCGAGAAACTGTTTGGGTCCCCTGGATCCCCGACCCAACTCGGAGACATAGAACTCGGGACTCAGTTCGCAGAGAGGTGGGCCCAGATGGACTCCCCGATTACGCCCCCCCAGGAAATGGTCTGTGACACGAGTCCTCCGCTGCCCAAGACCCCGACTACCCCAGAGAGGCGTTATTGTCCAATCCTGGGACGGTTCCGGTACGTTTGTGCGGTTCCTAAAGAACTGATGCCGGACAGTACTCACCCTACCCCGGGTCCTGATTTGGTACCACCGCCAGGAAGCATGGCTCCTCCAGTAACTTCGGTTGTCCGGAAGAGACGACCAAGGAGGTACCGCATATTCCTCCCCGGAGGAGGATATATCCGAATGAGGCGGGATAAGGCCAAACAGTTGGGTCTGAGGATATAGAGTCACACCCCAGGAGGATACTAGTAAAACCGAGAGCTGCAGCCGGTCCCAAGCTTCCTTCTTACCCGAAGGAAGGGGGATGTGTAACAATGCACCGTAATAATGCCTAAAAGCTCTAATGAACTTAGAGTGGCATTCCGTAATTGTTCTACGAGACCGCTACCTGTAAATCAAATACGAAAGAAATACTGAACTAATTCATCCGAATACGCATGTACCGATTTCCGAGATGAGCACGCCCCAGATGTGAAGGACGTCACGCGAAAGAATCGGAATTCCCGAATTAATATTTGCACGCAGCACCACTATGACGTAGACACCCACTCTCCGAGATAGCAAGAATTGGTACGGAATCTCTGCACGCGACACCAAAGCTGACGTAGGATGATTCGACGTCACACCGCCGGCAATCGCCCCTCCCCGGCGCTATAAAACAGCAGACCGAACCACCGACAGGACCAGAATTTCTCTACCCGCATCCGAACTAGTACCTGATGGGGCGTGACAACTACGTCGTTTGATCAACTGATAGTAACCGTCCTGTAAATATTTGAGTAAGTTAATTTTGAATAAATGCCTGGTGTTCACTTGCTGTTATCGTAAAAGATATCACCAATTAAACATTTCTCCAGTCACAAGCTGACTGGCCTATCTTGTCCGTGCTTAGTGAGTAGTAGTCTGTTGGAACTCAGTAATTAGGGACCTGCACCAGTGATGGTTAAATCGATTTCTCATTCTCGTGCTACAGTGTATATCAACGAGACGACATACCGGCGGAATCGATTGCACCTGTTAACTGAGGGCCCCTGGTGAAATACTGAGGGAAGACTAATTATTATTTGCTCATCTCAGATAGGATAGTGGCATTCCCCACCGAGATCGCAACCTGGTTGCTGCAACGAAAAATCTCTCACCGTCTAGGAGTCTGCATAAATTATTGCTACTACGTATACTCCGAAACACCGTAAAAGTTCAGTTTTGATCATACGACCTGCCTACCGCACTATCAGGCTACTCCGCGAGAACCGCTTTAATTTTGAATGTAAATATTTTGTATATATAGTCAGTTTTTATTTACCTATTGAATTAATGTACATATAGTTAAAGTAATAGAATCCGTTTTAGTTTCGTTTCGTATGTTTATTATTTCATCTACGTTTAGCAATAGTATCTAATTGAATCCGCCCTTCTGCGACTAAGAGCTTAAGGGTGAAACGAATAAATCTTCCACCGACCAGACCGTACAGGTAACGCCGAACACGTTCATAAGCGAACGTACAGATCCTACTAGATATACAGTGTGTCCCAATAAGTAAGACCAGGGGACACAGGTGTATGTTTAGGGGCCCGAACCGAGAACGTCGTTGTAAAGGTGACGTTCGAGTAGTGAAGACGAAAGTAATCGTTGCACTGGGATTATGCACCTACTACCGCCGTTTCGTGAAAGGGTTTGCAGACATTGCGAAGCCCCTGCATCGGTTGACCGAAGACGGTAGGCCATATGAGTGGACGAAGGAGTGCCGAGGAACATTTGAAGAGTTGAAGAAGGCTCTGTGTTCTGCTCCTGTTTTGACATATCCAAGGCCTGGAAGCAAGTTTGTTGTGGATACCGATGCAAGCAATGTGGGCATAGGCGGTGTATTATCTCAAGAAGAGAATGGGGAAGAAAAGGTTGTGGCCTATTTCAGCAAGGCATTGTCGAAACCTGAACTTAATTACTGCGTCACTAGGAGGGAGTTGTTAGCAATTGTGCGGACCATCGAGCACTTCCATAAATATCTGTGCGGGCAAGATTTTCTTATCAGAACTGACCATGCAGAAGAAGAACATCTACAATCCTGGAGAGACGCCCAGCAGAAGGATAAGACCTTGGAACCTCTGCTAAGATGGAAAGAAGCTGGTAGAAGACCGGAGTGGATGGAAGTCTCTGACAAGAGTGTGGCCCTGAAGTCATACTGGGCACAATGGGATTCTCTTGTGATCGAAGACGGTCTTCTGAAGAGAATGTGGGAGAGCACCGACGGAAGAGAGAGAAAGCCCCAGGTCGTGGTGCCGAAGGACAAGGTTCCGGAAGTCCTAGCAGAGGCTCCCAGTGGAGTGAGTGGGGGACACTTAGGTGTTAATAAAACCACGATGAAGGTCCGAGAGAGATACTATTGGCTGGGCTACAGGACAGATATAATGAACTGGTGCCGGAGATGTGATGACTGCGCGTCAAGCAAGGGACCCAAGACAAGGAGCCGTGGCAAAATGCGCCAGTATAATGTGGGAGCTCCATTTGAGAGGATTGCAATTGAAGTAGCAGGTCCGTTTCCTACATCAATTGATGGAAATAAGTACATCTTGGTTGCAACGGACTACTTCAGTAAATGGCCTGAGGCATATGCGATACCGAATCAGGAAGCCACTACTGTAGCTGAAGTACTGGTGAACAATTTATTCAGCCGATTCGGTATACCCATGGAGCTTCATTCTGATCAGGGACGGAACTTTGAGTCTGCGGTGTTCCAAAATGTTTGTAAGTTGATGGGAATACGGAAGACCAGGACCACTCCATTACATCCCCAGTCAGATGGAATGGTTAAGAGATTCAACAGGACCATAGAAAACCATCTGAGGATAATGGTGGACGAACACCAGACAGACTGGGACCGACATATTCCACTGTTCCTGATGGCTTATCGATCGGCTGTGCACGAGTCAACCGGAAGAACACCTGCCAGTGTGCTATTCCGAAGGGAATTGAGGCTGCCAATGGATGTGTTGTTTGGGCATCCTGAAGATAGGCCAGTGCCTGAAGATGAGTATTCCCGGGAATTGGCGGAACGACTCGATGCAATTCATGATGCTGTTCGGGATCGCATGCGCCTAGAGAGTGACCAAATGAAGACGCGGTATGATGCCCGAGCGAATTCTGTGGGTTTCCAAGCTGGCGATCTGGTGTGGCTTTATAATCCAGCCCGGAAGAAAGGACGATCGCCGAAATTACAGAAGAACTGGGAAGCGCCATACCGAGTAGTGACCAGGATCAACGACGTTGTTTACCGGATTCAGCGTTCTCCACGAGCGAAGATGAAGGTAGTCCATCTGGACCGGCTTGCTCCGTACCAGGGGAAAGAAGGAGATAATTTCTGATCGGGGCGATCAGTCTTTTAAGGAGGGGGCAGTGATACGAACTTTTGCCCCGTCAGCGACGCCCCTGGTAGTGACACACATTATTTGTTTGACGGCGAGCCGCGGTGTTTTTTATTGCGGCGCTGACCTTGACTCCCGAAAAGAATAGTCTATGATTTTATATTGCTCGAAGATTCTTTTTCTGGAACAATGTTTGATCGATAATTTTCGAGAATCTTCTAAGACCATTATAAAATGGGAAGCAAGAAGCCGAGTGGACAGTCTTACAGTTTGAAGTCTGAAGTTTGGAAGCGGTTGTCGAATGCGATAAGAACCGGGCGTTTAATAGTTCCGTGCGAGTATAAGTCTTGATACGCGTCTAGTGTCGGTACGGTACGCGAGTGCGAATTCTTTGGTGGCGTTTTAAGTGTACCGGGGCGTCTTCGTATGTGATTAACCGTCGGTTGAAGACGAGTGTTTTAGAGAGTTTAAACTGTGGACTTGTGTACTGTGGATTGTTTAGGTTAGGTAATTAACTGTTTAATTGTTCGCTAATAATTGTTTAATTTTCACGGCTTGCTGTTATCTACTGCTTGTATATATTTCACTGCTTATTGTTCATTTTGTTAATTTTAAGTTCTCAAATCACTGTTAATCATTGTAAATATTTGTACATATACATAAAGTCACTGTAAATAAATTGAGTGTAAAATCGAAATACGTTACAATATTAAACAAGTTACTGAACGCCATTCATAAACTTATGATTTTTTTTACCTGAGTGAATTTACAAAATGTCGCGAGAGTGGCGCCTCTTTGTACCAACCAAAATGAATGGAAGTCGACATTCATGATGTTTGGGGGTAAATTAGGAGATCCCTCCAATCCCCATGCGTAAACCTACGATTTTTTTTGGGGTGATTTATTTACACAGTTTGACCCCTGCAGTGGGTCAGTATCCCAGAATTCACAACAAGCGAACCGCGTCCCCTGGATTACTTTTTATTATTTAGAGCTTCCCGCAAACCCCAGTCCTAAACCTATAATACTTTTTTAAGCAATTTTTTTTACACATTTACGGGCCTGCCACACATCACTGTACCAAAAACAAAAACTGGCATGGGCATTTCTGTGCTCCACGACCCACAAATCACAACATCTCAGGTATTTTTGGAGTAAACCTATTATGCACAATTTTTGGTCTATGGGCTCTTGGTCTATGTGTATTGTTATTCTAGAAATACCTCTTAACCACTCTCTTAGATGTTTACAGAATGAAAAATAGTTGGAGCTTTTTATTTCTATGAGTAACATATTGTAAAGTTTAGAGCTATTAAATTTAAGGCTTCGCTGACACAAGCTTAACGTTTTCTGAGAAATATACACATTATCATTTACCCTACCCCTAGTTCTATAATTATGATCAATAGGGCTTAGTATATTTTTATTTTTATGAATAAATTTTAATATTTGGAAAGAATATAGCTGTCTTGGATCGAGTAAGCCTGTTTTGTTGTACAAGTCTTCTGTTGGATACCGTCGAGGTTTCTTAAACATATTTTTTATAGTTGATTTTTGTGCTATTTCTATTTGTTTTGCTAATGTTTTGTTGCAGGATCCCCATACTATAATGCCGTATGTTATTATTGATTGGACAAGTGAGAAGTAAATTGTTTTTAAGTATTCGGTACGCAAAATGTTTTTTTAATTTCTTGAAATAAATTGATAAGAATCTAAGCTTGCTGCAGATGTATTTCATGTGAGAGTCAAAATTTTGCGGATAGCACTGTCATTTCTGTAAATGGATCAAATGTGTTGTTTAAAATGCAGGCTGAACTAATGAACTTTGAAAGATGATTACAACTTAATTATCTTTTTGTTAATACTCAAAAGATAAAGATTATGATGTTTGGTAGTAAATATGAAAACTGTGACAGATTGCAGTTGATGGGCTGCTGCCTGGAATTTGTTGCGAGAATGCAAATATCTTGGTCTTGTAAAATATAGTGACCTAAAATTTCATAAGCATGCAGGCTCTGTTATAGAAAAAGTGAGTAAGAAAATTAATTACTTTAGAAGAATTAGCAGCAGTTTGTCAACATGCTCGAGGGTTACAGTGTACAAATCAACTGTAGTTCTGCATTTTGAATATTGTCCTACAATAATGCTCTATGTAAATGAAGGTGAAAAGAACAAAAACGACAAAACAGAGTGATGAGAATTGGGTACTTGCATAAATTTAAACTGGCACATTTTTTATCATATTTTGCAAATATGTGTTAAGTTTATCGTTACCGTATAAAATGAGACTATTTTGTGTAGTAATAAGAATATAATTTCATTTTTAATTACAAATCGCGGAGCATGCGCTAGTGGGCCATTTGGCCTTGAGCAGTCATATTGACGTCACATAATCTAGCTGTCGTCACAGCCTGACGTGCTACTTTTGCCTATTGCCAACATTTAGCGTCTGTTGTCCCTACTCGCCTAACTGTATCACTTATTATCAGCGCTTCAATTGGATGTTATTACTTTACTGAGCAGTATCAATATTTTATTAATGCACAGTTAAACACTGGAAATGAGTTAAGAAGAAGAATAAACTAATTATTAATGTATTTCAGGATCATCAGTACATTTCAATTTTTCACCGTGGCTGCCCTGAGCTCTGTCATACAGTGACAGTTATAGGTTAGCCAAGCACAGAATTTTCGTTTCACTCATTTGTGTCCACGTTGTTGTTATTTCACAACTAGTAAGAATATCACAAATCCATCTGTAAAATATCCGCAGAAGTTTCTTGCAAGCAGAATCCCACAATCAATCTTAAAATAACCGCGTTCACGATAGGTAGTAGAGTTTAGAGGTTAGAAGTGGTTTTGTTGTACCTATTCACAGTTGGGAATTATAAAATGTAATGGATTTGTAACAACAAATTGCTACTGAGTTGCACCATAGTTCCATTCTCCCAGCAACCACCATTAACGTACACACCAAACAATTTCAAGACTTACGAGACAGTTGTCAACTAAACCGGAAGCGGCCATTTCGATATAGGAATGCATAGGTGCGTCATACTGATGACGTCACCGTATAGTTTCAATAATTCACACATGGCGCCATAAGCATATTTAGCGGGAAATATTTTTTCCCCAATAATTTGAATTCTACAAGGATCAGAGAAAAATTGCTTTGGGAATGTATTTCTGACCTCCCGAAGATTATAATTTCGCAAAATCCCAAATTCATGCAAGTACCCAATTATATATATATTTTTTTTTTTTTAAATAACGCTTCGACCGCTGGGGTCATTAGCGTGTTCTATGGTGTCGATTCACAATTTACAAGTTCCGCTTTTTAGATTTGGCTCCAGATGTTGACGCTTTTAAGAAACTTTATAGTTTTTTCATAGTTTTCCACTAGAGCTTCCCTTATATTTCCAGGGACTTCGTGTGTTCTTCTCCACCGGTCATACTCGGGGCATTCCAATATTATGTGTTTTACAGTCACTCGTTGGTGGCAGGTGTCACATTCTGGAGGCTGCGTTTTCTCTAGCAGGTGTTTGTGTGTTAAGTTGGTGTGGCCTATCCTAAGTCTCGTGATTTTGACTTGGTCCGACCTACCCGAAGGCAGAGGTAACGAAATAATCACACGAGGCAGCGCAGGTAACAGTTTAGAGGGTGTAATGAACCATTTTCGTTGCCAAATGTTCTCGATATGCTTCTTTATTATATTCTTCAAGTCCCCTGGAAGATACCTATTTTCATCGTTGAACTGACCAGACGTGATTGCGGTGCGGGCCTGTTTATCGGCAACCTCATTCCCCGAGATCCCAATGCGAGATGGCACGTACATCAGGGTGACTGTTTTAGTGAGGCAGGTGATTTTGTTCCTAATCATTTTCGCTAGGGCTTTGGCCGGATATAGTTGTTGGATGGTAAGAATTGAGCTTAGAGAGTCACTGCAGATTACGTATTCTTCTCCTGTTATCGGAAACGTATTGCATGGCCTGCATTATCGCGTATAATTCTGCTGTATATATGCTCCAGTCAGCAGGTAGTCGGAACATCTGATTACTATCGGGGGTGACCACGGCTGCTCCCAGCCCATCTACGGTTTTAGAAGCGTCTGTATATAGAAATATAGCGTTTTCATTTTTGTGTCGGATTCCCTCTGTTTTCCCTCTGTTTTCTCATAATTGAGGGGACAGTTTCCTCTTTCTTGTGTTTGGTTAGCTCGATATTAATGTTCAGAGGGATTGAAATCCAAGGGGGGTTGGTTTTTATATAAAGGGGGAAGGTTTGATTTACGGATGGGTTTATTTTTAGGGAGGATCTATTGATTCTTTCGTAGAATGGCGTGCTTTTATCCTTTTTGCCTATATAGTTTCTGTGGAACTGGTTGGAGAATGTAAGAGAATATGTGGGGTTTCGGGGGTTTTCAAGTATACTGGCTGCGTAGCACAGAGATAAGTGATTTCTTCTTAGCTCCAATGGAATCTCACAGGTTGCTGCAAGCAAACTCAGAGTGGGGCTCGTTCTGTAAGCTCCTAGGACAATTCTTAGTGCGGAATATTGAATAGTACTTAAGGAATTCAGGACTTTTTTATTGGCTGTTGTGTAGGCCGCTGATCCATAGTCGAGTCTGGATCTAATGAGACATTGATAAATATGAATAGGGGTTGTTGTATCGGCTCCCCATTTGTTTGTGGCTATTGATTTCATAAGGTTCAGACTTTCTGTACATGTTTGTTTTAAGTTGGCTATGTGAGCTTTCCAGTCCAACTTTTGATCAAAAGTTACACCCAGGTACTTTATTTTATTGACGTATTTGATACGTCCGCCGTTTAGTACCAGTACGGGGGCCGAGGTGACATTTTTCTTGGAAAACAGTATTGCTTGTGTCTTTTCTGCTGAAAATTTGAATCCTGCAGTTTTGGACCAAGTTCCCAGTGATTTTATTGCCTGTTGTAAATGTTTCTGCGTTGTTTTAGTATTTTTCCCTCGCACATAAATGGTAAAGTCGTCCGCAAACAGCATTCCTTCTACTGGAGCAACAAGAGTTTTAGCGATGTCGTTGATCGCGATTAAGAATAATGTTACACTTAAAATTGAGCCTTGGGGAGTTCCGTTTCTTAAATTCTTATAGCTGGAGAGTATTCCATTTGCTCTGACTCTGAACTTTCTATTACTTAAAAAGTTTTGGATAAAAGCTAGTATGTTTCCTTGTAAGCCATATTTCTCTACCGAAGCCGCTTTGGACATTTGTTAGTAACTGATTTTCCTCTAGGTACCAGACTAGCCTTCTGTTGATAATCTTTTCAAGTACTTTGCACATTGTAGATGTTAATGATATAGGTCTGTACGAGGACACTTGATTCCTGGGCTTGCCCGGTTTGAGAATAGGTAGTATGAGTGCTTCAGACCATTTTGTTGGAAATAATCTTGTAGCCCATATGGTATTGTACAATTTTAAGAGGTACGCTTTTTCGCTTAGTGGGAGTTCTTGTAAAAAGCGGTATGGTATGGCATCAGGACCTGGGCTTGAATTTTTGCAGCAGATAAGGGAGTCATTCAGTTCCGTTAATGTAAGTGGGGCATTGATCGCATGATTATCGCGTTCTTTTATTTGTAGTTGGGACCCCTCCATTGTTTCCTTATGTTCTAGAAAATCAGGTTCATAATTAGCGTCCCTGGAACACATTTCGAAATGTTCGGCTATAATTTCGCTCATTTCCTCTCTTTTTGTAACGAGTGTTTCTCTGGGTTACATATGGTATTTTAAAAGTATTTTCATTCCCTTTAATCGCTCTTATTTTTCTCCATACTTCTGCAGTCGTGGTGGAGTTACTGATGGATGAAGTGTATTGAATCCAGCTTTCTCTTTTGCTTTTTTTAATGATGTACCTGGCTTTCGCTTTCAGCCTTTTGAAGTCTTGAAGATTTTCGGGTGTATTGTCTCGTTTCAATTTATTGAATGCACGTTTACTGAGATTTACAGCTTCCTTGCAGCTTGAATTCCACCATGGTACCAATTTTCGTCTAGAGTAGAGTACCATTTTCTTTATCGTAGCATTTGCTTGGTTTAGGATGGTCACTGTCAGATAATTGGTCATGAGATCTATATCTTTGAATTCCGGTGCCGTGTTGAGGTTTTCGTCGATCTTCTTCCTAAATTCCGTCCAATTTGCATCACTGAGTTTCCATCTGCCTTCAGTCTGAACGTGTTGTGCATCTGATTCGGTGAAGAATTCTTTCATTTTTATGGGGTAATGGTCACTGCCGTTAAGATAGGGATTGACTTCCCATTGCAGAAGCTGTGTTATTGTGGCGTCACTCAGAGTAAGGTCGATGGCAGAAAATGTGCCAGAGAAGGAGTTAAATCTTGTCTTCTCCCCGGAGTTCAGTATGGTGAGGTTAGCTTGGTTAATTGTTAATAGATAATATGTAAGGATAAGTGATATGCTGGATTGTTTGAGGTTTATCTGTATAAGACAGAGACTAGTGCTCAATATTATTTTCATTTATAAGATGTTAAATAATTTGCTCCCTGCATACATGTTAAAAAGAATAACGTTTGTTAATGAGGTCCAGGCTTATTATACCACATCGTCACGCGATATGTATGTGTCCACTGTCAGAAAGGAATCCACCAAGAATTTGTTGTTCTATGACGGCATGATTTTGTAAAATTCATTAGCAGGTCATATTAGAGATTATAATAGCATGTTAACATTTAGGAGGAAAGTTGTCCAATATGTTATAGAAAATTATTTTTAGTTAGTTTCATTTGTTTGTTATTATTATTGTTGTTGTAGAATCTGATGTTTTGTTTTTCATATAGTATATTTGCTAATAAAGACTATTATTATTATAACTAATTAGAACTAAAATTGAAATACGAATAGGAAATGAGAAGATAGAGGAGGTCGCGGATTTCTGCTACTTAGGAAGTAAAATAACCCAAGACAGTAGGAGCACTAAAGATATAAAACAAAGAATGGCGCAGGGACGAGTTGCGTTTAACAAAAAGAAACAACTGTTATGTTCGAGAACGGTTAATATAGAGACTAGGAAGAGACTCTTAAAGTCGTATGTATGGAGTACGGCATTATACGGGTGCGAAACTTGGACAATAGGAGAAGCGGATAGAAAAAGAGTAGAAGCGTTTGAACTGTGGTGTTACAGACGCATGATGAAGATACCGTGGATAGATAAGGTTAGCAATAGGGAAGTATTAGAAAGAGTTGGGGAAAGGCGAAAGGTATGGAAAACAATAAAGAGTAGGAGAGATAGGATGGTAGGACACCTTCTAAGACACGAAGGAATAGTTCGCGACATACTAGAGTCAGAGATAGGAATAAAAAGAGGTAGGGGTAGGCCTAGATTAGACTACTGCTCTCAAATAGTTAGGGATGTAGGATGTTCTACTTTTAGGGAAATGCGTAGGTTAGCTCAGGATAGAAAAGAATGGAGGTACGCGTCCAACCAGTCTTCGGACTGAGAACCTTATGATGATGTATATATGTTTGTAGGTATAACCGTAGTCTACGGTATAACATAAAATAATTTTTTTGCATACACTCTGTAAAATGATACATTAGTGGTTACTGTCCTATAAAGTGGTCATAGCAACACTTTAGAATATTACACAAAAAAGGATTTTTCTTCTCAATCGACAATCTTCAAATTTTAAAATTATTGCTGTTTATACAGATTGTCCCATTTTCGCTGTGTACACTCTTGCTCTGTTGTTTTAAATGAAACGCCGTTCATAATATTGCATATTTCAATTCCTTCATTAATTTTAGGACAAGTTTGTTAAAGATACCATATACCTATCTAAAATCGATAGTTTTTGAATTATATTCAATTAAATTTGAAAATTATGAATCTTAAGATTGATAAGACGCTGCGAGAAAGAAAATTCAAACCTGATATACAGGATGTCCCAGAACGTTTTACACAGGTTATAGCTCCAAAACTATAACAGATAGCGAAATGGAATAAAAACCAGTACTTTGTAGCGTTGATGAAGGAGTACACAAACCGAAGAACGTAACCACCCCCAGAGCGACCATCTCCGACAAACCACTCCCACTTATTTTTTTTCAAATAGCACCATGTATATTCCGTGAAGGAATATGACGAAGAATCAAATTCTCTACCTAACATTTCCTTTTAAACTTAAAATTGACTCATCAATGGTGGAGAAAACAGATTTTTTATTTATGTTTAAGTCGGCCATGGAATTATTAACATTTATTGGAACTGATAAACAAATGACTACCAGCATAAATGTCAAATTTAATTTGAGTTAACTGAAAAGTAGTGTTGAATTGCGTTCTGAAATGCCTGCTTTATTTACGCCATACGTGTATGTGGACAACCAGCATGTAGAAGAAATTTATTGTGCAGGTTTTTACATACTTATAACGATGCTTATAACGAACCTTAAAATTGCACAAAATATGGTTCGTTATAAGCGGAGTTCATTATAAAAGGAAATCCAAATTAATTATGGGCGTGTTTTTAGCACTTTCATAAACGGTTCGTTTTAACCGGTAGTTTGTTGTAAACAGGTTTGTTATATGTGGACACTACTGTATGTGTATTGCTGCAGAAGGATTCCAATTTGAACTCTTGATCAACTTGTTACGTTATCACAATATTAGTATTATTATTTTAACTGATGTTTACACTTTTTATTCAATAGTTTTAATGATTCCATGGCCAACTTAAAAATAAATAAAAAGTCTGTTTTCTCCACCACTGATGGGCGAATTTTTAATTTCAAAAAAATCTTGGGATAGAGAATTTGATTCCTTGTCATATTTCTTCACGGAATATACAGGGTGCTATTTGAAAAAAAATAAGTGGGGGCGGTTTGTCAGAGATGGTCGTCCCAGGGGTGGGTACGTTCTTCGAATTATGTGCTCCATCATCAACCCAACACAGTGGTTTTTGTTACATGTAGTTATCACTTATAGTTTTGGAGCTACAACGTGTGTAAAACGTTCTGGGACACCCAGTATACTTGACTCGAAGCAACCAGTGCTATGGTAACACTGTCAATGTGATATACTTGTTGTCAATATTTAAACAGTTGAACCGTAATAACTTTTGTTTTTCGAATGGAATGCTATTTCTTTTATGGTATCATCGTATTCCTTTTGAAATTATCTTTCAATTGAGTATACACTTCCCTATACTTAAAAAAGCGGCTGCGTATGGGGTACTGAAGTAACAACGAACCCACGAACAGAACGGCGCGCGCTCCACCCAAGTCTCCGAGGAAGCGGCCCGCTTGCGGATTAATAAGTACCTTGTTAGCTGCAACCCGAACCAGCAACATCCGTGGTCGGCAGGTATCGCATAGAGCTTGTGGTTGGATACTCAGGCTGGGTGGGGTTAACTCCCGTAAAACTTGTTTTGTTTTCCTTATGTTCCTACACTATCTTTTTTACAAAAAATACGTGTGTCTAGTGCGAGAGGGCAGCTAAGGGGTCTGTTTAAAGAGAAATCATGTTATAAGAAAACAATACAGGCATGATTATTGCACAGCACGGAGTGCGCGCCGTTCCGTTCGTGGGTTCATTGTTGCTTCGGTACTCTATACGTAGCCGCTTGTTATACTTAAACTTGTGGATTTTTGGGATCAACACAAAAAATTATTAATTTTGTATAAAATTGGATATCTGATCCCTGGTTTGTGTAATAAAATAGCCACTAATGCAGGGGTGTCAAACTCGAGGCCCGCAGGCTGCTTGCAGAGACTGCGGCCCGCGGCACAATTATAATTTTTAATATTTTTTGGCCGGCACCACTGTGAAATATTTATTTCCATTATTTTGGGGAAGTAATAATGATACTACTCAAAAAACTGACAAAATATATCAGTGCCTACTTTGCATTGAATCATTTCAATTAAATATTGCAAATTATGAAAAATCAAGTCGAAAAACTGCTATGGTTATGTTTTATTTTATGGTACTCTGAAAATAAAATAATTATTACAAAAATTTTAAACTAAAAACTAAAGGGCAAAAATATAAAAACATCGGAAGAATTCTGAATGCAGGTTTAACAATTTGCCACCTCTGTATATGAAAATAATAAATGTTATTTTTTATTTGACGTTATCAATATTATTACTATTATTATTGTTACCATTATTATTATTATTATTAGCTGACTGCGGCCCACACCTGCATGGAAAAATTTTAAATTGGCACTCCACCTTCAATGAGTTTGACACCCCTGCACTAAAGGTAAGTGTCCACTTGCGAGAAAAACTCTCGAGAGTTGCTCTCGAGAGTATTTCTCGCAAGTCGACACGCTTCTGAGAGTAAAAATCGGAGAGCTCCGGCTTACTCGCCGAGAGTGAACATGTGGTGGCCTGCTCTCAAGTCGACACGCAGTTATTTCACTCTCGGATAGCTGCTCTCGGAAAACGAATCCCGTTCGAATTTTGAGAGTACTCTCAGCTAGTGATTATGGCGCAAAAATGGAAAAAGGAAGAAATTTTTAACCTCATCAGCATGTATGAAGAAAATTCTATTTTATGGAACACAAGAGATAAATTTGTTTAAATATTGCATGTTTTGAATGTGTATGGAAAACCGCAGATCAACTGGTTTTCGTCCTTCTGGACTCATCAGTACGGTGCTTTCCTCCACACACTCAAACCATGCAATTTAACTTGCTGTATATGCTGCCGCGCTCTGGACAGATATCAGCAAGTGACAATTACTTTGAGTAATTATCTGGGAGTAATCAGTGGTACTGGACCGTTCGAACAATTACTCCTCATGCAAATACCCCGCCAGGCATTGAATTGTAGAACCAAATCTCGTAGTGCCGAAAATCTGGATTTGGTTCTATAATTTAATGGCCTGGCGGAGTATTTGCCTGAGGAGTAGTTGTTCGAACGGTCCAGTACCACGGATTGCAAAGGATAAAGAATATCGCAATCGCGAAAGGAGAACTAAAATACTCGCAATGTCACCATTACGCGTTCGTAAACAGAAATAGCATTGCGAAATTTCGTATCCTTTTTAAAAACTTTCGGACCAATTAACTCTTTATATATTGTACCTGCACTGCACTCATACGAATAAAGTTTCGAAATTGCTGGGCATCTTCTATTTGTAGTTCTCTTGGCAATGTAGAACAAGCGCCACAATTCTGACCTACGTTGAATCCACGGCTTTATCCAGCATTTCTTTTTCCTCCGGCGTGCCCTTTTTAATATTGTATATGCAATTATAAGAGCCGCGAGCTTGTTGTCCATTATAAATTCGGTTTTCGCAAATGCACCTACAACTAGCCAGTGGACACGGATCCGAGAGTTCTCTCCAGGCAGTAACTCTCCGAGACACCCGAGAGAGCAAAGTTTTTGAAAATTACTCTCAAGTGGACATACACTTGCGAGTAGCTCTCGAGAGTAACTCTCGCTAGTTACTCTCAAATGGACACTTACCTTTATGCCTACAAATACAAATTTGTTTTACGGGAACTTCTACATGATGCAAATGTACAATTTGAGCAACGGATCTTTAGTCGAGTATATTCTTAGAAGCCGACACGAATGCAATATTTTGATTCCGTCTTAATACGCAAATCAGGATACCGGATATTAGGTGCATACGCCTTTCGCAAATGAATTAATCTAGGATGCCCGTGCATCATGCTCGATTCGTCGAAAGACCAATACACGAGTGCATAGGGCGCAGCTGTCACTTAGTCTTACTGTCAGTGGTGTCGCCAGTCTCAAGATTGTTATTTTTGGAAAGTTAGTAGAAACTTTATTGATCGCTAACATCTAATGATCACTTGTATACTGAATTTGTGTTTAATTGCAAAATTTTAGTCAAGTAAGTATTAAAAATGGATGTTTTCTTCAATAAATGATAAATTTCGATTGTTGTTATTTATTTTTGTTTCGTTTAATTTTTTTCTCATACATCGCACACCACTGCAACTGCTTGGCAACAAATACAGCATTGATTTGATTCGTACCCATCTGCTTTTGTTGCCGCGATCAAAGATCCGTTCTTCAAACTGTATTTTTTTGAGTTTACAGGTTGTCTCGAAAAAGTCTGACACTAATTATGTTCTCTAATTCAGTTAAATTGGAAGTTGTCATTGGTTTTTTTATGCATTTTTAAGGATTTAAGGATAAGGCGAGCCGATTTACTCCCCACCTCTTGACATCCCTACCCAACACATACGAAGACGTCACGCCCCTCATTTCACCTATGGGGCGTTAAGGAGGAAAGTCCGGTTCATATTTGATTCGCCCTCATAGAAAAAGAAATTTAAATATTTTATGTGAAATCAATATGCAAATAAATTATGCCAAATGACAGTTTGCCCTTAACAGATTTTAAGAATTGCGTCAGTATGCTACTATAACGAAGGCTATGCGTGACAGCGGGCTGAAATGCAAACGCACCTACGACTTTCACAAGATGCCCAGTGATCACATGGTGGACGGACATCTTCAAAGCCTATACCAACCATATGAATACCAATAGCTTATGGATATATTTATTTGTAACTATATTCAAGAAATAAATTGGAAAAATTTAAGCATGTGGATACAAACCAATGAGAATGATCACTCCTGGAAAAAATTGCCTGATTTGGTTGTCGAAAGTCCCATATTTTCATAAAACCATCATCTCCACAAGATACTATGTGGTATTGTTTATTCATATTAAAATCAATATCTCGTACAAGTTGACTATGCACCGAATCAATATTCCAGGCCAACTGGCCGGAACGCAAATCGTATGTTTTAATGTGCGTCTCAGTAGCTGTGGCCAACTGCAATAATTTAGGATTGATTATTAAAATTGAACAAACCATTAGTGTTAGAAATATACACTTTTTATGTAAGTACAAACAAATTAATTTTGAATCCAATATCATTTTATTAGCATTCACAAGCCTAAGTATCATTTCGTACCAAACCAGTCTAGTCAAATCATATCAGTCTGTAGGCTTTGCACTTAACACTTCGTGTGTGGAGAAATTATAACAGTCCGTGGCAGAATTAGTTGAAGACAGGCATGCTTGATCATAGAGTAATTGTTTGCCAACTGCAAAGAAGAACAAGGCGACGACCAAATCTATTTTGTGTTCATCCCATAAATAGTTGAAGACCTGTTTTCAGACCATTCAGTCACTTGTTTACCGGCTTATAAGAGGATCCAAAAAATAACTATTTTGGAAAGGGCAAAGATATCATCTTTATCCTGCACTAATGAAATCGAACTTTTCACACAATTTTTTAAAAATACGATTATACTCTTCTTGCTACAGAGGATTTTACAAGACTGGCGTAAAAATTCGACCAGTTGAGTCACAGTTCTAACAAGTTACGACACGATCGAACTGGACGTGATGGGTTCAGTCCGAAATCAAATTCTCACTGGATGTGACTGAATCAAACAGGTTTGGTGCGAAACACCCCTTAGGTTTTAGCAAGTTTTTCATAAAATGCTTAGTAAAATTATTTTTCAACAACACGAAAAAGAAAAATAAAATAAAAAATAAACCAGAAGCAGTAAAAGAGGCGAAGAAAAAATCGTGCCGAAAGTTTGGAGGAAGTGTGAATCTCAGATACTGAAGTCATCGTAAAGCGACTGTTATGCCTCACTTTCTCGTCAACTTTCTGGACTAAATCTGCAGTAATGACAGAAGGTCGCCCACTCCGTTCCTCATCATGCACATTCTGGGGGCCATCTTTAAAAGCTCTAACCTATTTTCGTACTATTCCATCGCTCATAATGTTCTCTCCATAAACTTCACTAATTTGACGATGCATTTCTGCTGCTTTCACGCCTTTAGCGCTAAGAAAACGAATCACACCACGTACTTCACAGTCGGCGGGATTCTCGATCGGCAGAGACATTTTAAATACTCACAAACACACGTAAAAGCAGTTGAATGTTTCCGTAATGGTGTCCGTGGCTTGCTAACAATGCGAGTACACAGCACGCATGCGCGGAATGCCAACCGCAGTGCAGCAGCGGCGAAATTTCAAAATGGTACTTACTTAAAAAACACGCCTCGTAATTCAAAAGAGATTAACCTGCAGTGTTTAAAACAACTTTTTATATTTGAAGTAACGTTTTCTCTTTTTCTAATAATTATTAACTCTCTAAGTACACTCATACACATACCTGATTGCAATTTTGGTGTGGATTCCATTTCCCTGTTGTATATTTCGGATTATTTTTCCCGTCTAAGTGTACGGTTAGAATACTCCTTGCTTTGTCACTCTGTATATCCCAGAGAATCATATTATTTTCTGTTACAGACACTGCCTTATTTGAATCGGTGGGATGAAACTCGGTAGTTTTTATCTCATTTCCAAAAGGCTTGGTATCAAAACTAGTTGCTACTTCTAGATTTTCAATGCTTTCTAAATTTTCAACTTCAGGCAATTTTAATACTGATGTTTGCATAAGACATGTATTTTCACTTATAACAGTATTGTAACATGTTACTATTCTTGTTGAGTCAATAGGACTTGTATTTAATTTCCAAATTTCACCTCCAGCATGATAATAAACCTAAAATTTTAAGTTTTGGTGAACGGTTAAAAATTCACTTGCAAAACTGGTTTCGCATAATTAAAAATAAAAAATAACTTCTTACGAAACTAATGCAATGAAAGCTTTCTTACTGAATATGTCCTATGAGCTATGAACAAAATTTTTGTTTGAAGAATCGACAGATTTCATACAGTGTCTGCAAAAAATTGTCTATGTTGGGTAAATTGCCAATGAACGAGCAAAACAATTATTTATTTTTTGTATTAGAAGTTAGAACTTTTTTTTCATTCCTGTGATGTGATGTAGTTTAAACATACGGATTAGTCAGAATTCGATTGCCAGCTCGTGAAGATGTATTGAGTATTGTAGCACAAAAATAACAAAATGAAGAATACCATCCAAAATTTAAGAAAAAGAACTTGTTTTTCAGATTGAAAATAAAAACTGTAAATTTATTTCATTCGGTGCTATATGGTACTGGTGAGGAATACCGATGTCCAGTAATTACAAAATTTTCAGAAAAAATTTTAGAGATAGGTTTTCTCATGTCGGTACGGAGATCGGCCAAATCCTTTTTTGAAATTGGTTGTGTTCAAATTAAAAAAAAAGACATAATGAAGATTATGTACTGCTTCTACTTGCGTAAAGGCGTGTGAATACACTCTTGTATCCATATACAAAGCACAAATATTGAATTATTTTCACAGTACTACACAGCATTATATCAAAACTTCAAAGCCAAAGTCATGCCATGCTCACTCCTACCAATTTTCATAATTTTAATCCCCTCCATCTTGAAAGTTCCGGACCAAGACACGAACAGCGCTGCACGCAGTCCGCGCACATTACTCATGTCCCGCCAACTTCAAATTCAAAACAAACGTCAACGCCATATTTTCCCGTCTATGGCCATACTTAACATTGAACCTTATATGGTTTTTTGCACGTGTTTTGTGGTTATTTTCACTATTTCCATGGTTATTTGGTTGTGGTTAAAATGGTGATAAATTGTATCGTTAGGAACTGTGAAAACTCTTACTTAAGTGCCAAGATGCACTCGTTTCCTAAGGATCCCGCGGTAAGTTTAATGTTCAGTTTTGTTAGTCGCAGTAGGATTGATCGTAAAATAATTGATTGCAACTTATTTAGGGTATGATTGCAACGAGTAACCTTGTTTAGTGCTGAGTGAATATGATACTTTAACCTATGTGTGATTATTCAGCACGGAACCTGTAAAATAATCTCACTTTCTACTTGCAGAGGTTTCGGATATGGATAGACGCTATTGGAAGAAGCGATTTAACTATGGACACAAGCAAAAACTGCAGGATGTGTGACCAACATTTCAGCTGTTGTCAGAAATTTTTAACTGACCGCAACCGAACAAATTTAAAAGCAAATGCAGTACCTGATGTAAATTTGCCTGCAAGTGAAGGTATTAGTGAAAATCACCAAAAAGACAAATTTGGTAAATTTATTTTGTCAACTTACAGATTTGTATGAAAAAAACCCAGATCCCAACATTTTTGAGCCTGTACCAGGAACGTCCAAAGATTCACAATATGAAACACTCGCTAGTGGATCTGACGACCAGGGGTTGACGATACCAGTGGATAGACCAGGTAAGATAAAAATAAGAAATAACTGTTCTGAATTTGTGCATGTACGGATTAGCTGCACTAGTTCGCATTTTTTTTTCACTGAGTGTGGATACGTAGAAATCAGATGGCTAGAAATCCGCACTCCACTCGGTGAGTACAGCAAATCGAAAACACTGTTTTGAGTGGTTTTCTGCACAGATGTGTGTTTGTTTGTGGTTGTTGTTTTTCTTTGTTTTAATGTTATTGAGCATAGGCACTCCTGAATTGTAACATTCAATTTTTTACAGCTACCCCAAAAATGTCTGCTGAGAAGCGTAAGCGATTACTTCCGTCACCTGTGACTCCAAAATTTACAAAGAAAGGTAAATATCTGGCCCAACACTTTTTTAATGCAGGAGCAGTAGAGTGCTGATTATCTGAATGGTTTTATTGACACAAAATTAACCAGTCCACACATAATGTTACCTATCATAGTCGAGACTGACTAATCCCTATTTGCTTCTAGATATACGAAGTAGAATGAGTTTACTACATATGGGTACCGTAGAACGTCAGAAAGTACTCACTCCAAAAGCACGTAGGTTTTATAAAGTTGCAAAGGGCATGTTGCGGACTGCACGGCGCCTGCTTCATGAGAAGGAAAGAACTGAAGAATTGCTGGAAGAAGTTAAAAGAGCTGCCCAAAATGAAGAATTATTACGCGGTAAAGTGAACAAAACAACGTTGCAATTTATTAACTCCCAGCTCCAGCTCCAATCCAAGAAGAGCAGAGGACGTCGATTTACATTAGACAATAAAATTTTTTGTCTGAGCTTGTTGAAGCAAAGTCCGCGATGCTATCGTTTACTACAAAAAACATTTGCACTCCCATCACGGAAAACGTTGATGACACTTTTAAATAAAGTGCCATTCGCCTGCGGCATCAATACTCATATAATGTCATGTCTGGAAAAGACGGTCGCAGATATGAAGGGCCTGGATAAATACTGCTGCCTCCTTTTTGACGAAATGTCCTTGGAGGCATCGCTCATATATAACGAGAAGGCAGATTGTATAATAGGATTTGAGGACACTGGTGTTGAACGGCGACCAAAATTTGCAGACCATACCATGGTATTCATGGCAAGGGGCATCGCGAAGAAATGGAAGCAGCCCATTGCTTATTACTTTTATGAGGGAGGTATCAAGTCTACAGAATTACAAATAAAAATTGTGGAAATAATTCGTGAACTTCACCGTATTGGCCTAAAAGTGGTTGCAACGGTATGATCAAAATTTTTATACTTACACGAATGCTTTTTCATTACCATATTTTTTACAGGTCTGTGACCAACTGTCAGTAAATACCACAGCCATAAATAAATTGAAAGAGCGTACAGAAGCAGAGTGCAGGAGAGATAACCGCCAAAACAGGATGTTTGGATCGCTGTGGATGGTGCAGAGGTCGTACCATTGTATGATCCGCCGCACCTGCTTAAGGGAATGCGGAACAATTTATTAGATTGCAAAGCGAAATTTACCTGGAATCAGCAGAGACAACAGGTAATAGTTAAAAAACAGCTGGAAAGTGATGCTAGGTTGAACAGGCAGTTTACTGTCCAGCATAACAAGTGAGCAAATTTTGTGGTCGGTCAGAGACGAATATTATTATGAACAATTTCCTCTGTCAGAGTCTGTTTGTGCTAAATATTTGTTTCATCTTCACAGGTGGCATCTTGGGACGATGTGGCTCGTTTGTATGAATTGGACGTGGGTGACCACGATACACGAATGCTTAATAAATTAACAGATGTCCATATATACACGAATAAAATTAAGAAAATGAAGGTCAAATATGCGGCCCAAGTATTTTCACAGAGAGTATCGTCTGTAATGCGAGCTTTAGCAAGACATGGTAATTTGTGGGCAACATGCTAAATGAACAGGTGATTTTCTCATGATTGTTTCAGGTGTGCTTCCTGGGTCTGCTTCAGACACAGCAGACTTGCTCCTCTTTATGAATAAAGTGTTTGATTCTGTCAATGGAAACGCTGTAACAGCTGCAGAAGGGAGTCCACTGAGATGTGCAGTCCAGCCAAATTCACACCACGTCACCCTTTGGTATGAGGCCATAAAAGTATTCAGTACCATTCAGTTCTTTTCCAGTCGGAAACATGATTATGTTCCTCCTACTGTGAAAAACTGGATTTTGACTCTCCGTGGCTTCGTGTACATCTGGAGGGAACTTCAGAAGGTTGGATTTA
This sequence comes from Xestobium rufovillosum, assembly GCA_963966045.1. Lineage (NCBI taxonomy): Eukaryota > Metazoa > Arthropoda > Insecta > Coleoptera > Ptinidae > Xestobium > Xestobium rufovillosum. The sequence continues at coordinate 27,876,244 of OZ014495.1, forward strand.
ATTTTCTTTGTACGAGAAATTTAAATCAGGATCCTTTGGAGAACTTCTTTGGATGTATCCGGAGCCATGGAGTTCGAAATATAAATCCAAACTGCAGTGCTTTTACGGCCTCATTCAAAACGCTGATAGTGAATAATTTTGTTTCGCCACATTCTCCCGGGGCAAACTGTGAGATCGATGAATCGGAAGGGATAATTAATTGCCTGCAAAATTTTTTCACTGACGAACATCCTGAAGAGTCACCAGCTAATGAACCTGATGTTTTGCCAGATCCCAATTTAAATTTCTTAAAGAGGACTGCATTCATCGTAGAAGGAATACACGGGTATATTGCAGGGTTTCTTGCTCGAAAAATACTGAGGCAGATAGGAGTGTGTCCAATTTGTCGCAGGGAGCTTATAGGCTCAGAATCTATACCGGAGCATTTTTTAATCGAAGCGAGGGCGTATGGTCCAAAGGCGTTATTAAGACCTAACACTGTTTTTGTACGCATTTTTGGCAAATGCAGTGATGTTTTACATCATTATTTACCAAAAATGTGTACACAAGGCAGGATTGGGCAAGCCATGATGGACTTGTTATATTTTCATATATCATTTGAATATCTTACGTGCACACAGCATAATGTCAGTTTTCTGTTTGTGAAACATTTTGTACATATGTATATAGTTACCTGGATTAAAAATGTAAATGGGATATTACGAGGTATCACTATCAAAAATGTAAATGATGATATTAAAAAAAAAAGCGCATGTAAAATATGTTAAAGTGAGGTCGTGGAAGGATAAAATAAGACAGTTGAAGGGTTTACAGTAATTTTATGATTTACAATAATACTTTGTTAGATGCCTAACACTATGTTTCATTTTTTTTTGGTGTTAATGAAAGGATCAAATAAGGCCGTTTGCAGTACCTTATGATTTATAAAAATATTTTGCGAGATCTGTGCCTTAACAAAAATTGTTTTTGGTTTACGATTTGTACTAATCTGTTAAATATATGCCTAATTCGGTGTCCTAGCAATACTTATTTTGTTTCCCCCCTAAAGCAATTCACCATTGTTGATTTACTGCATACAGGGTCATTCCTCATACACCCTCATACACCCCACTTACAGCAGTTATTTGATGAGTTGTTAAAAAATTTTAAAATCAAAAGGTTCATTAAAATAGAATACTTAAGTACTCTATTTTTAGAATTCTTTGCCAGAAAGAACAATTGAACACTGAAAATGTAATATTTCTGCATAACTTTCATTTTTTTAATGGGACACCATGTATATGGATTTACGTTTTTAAAGAGCACATTTCTCCGATTCCAAAAATGTATAGTTTTTGAGATATTGGGTCCGAAAATAGAAAAGTAGGGAAAACTAATTTATTGATAAATAACTTATTTACAACTGCTCAATATCAATCAGTCTAAGGCATTTTTTGACTTGATTGATGATTCATGGCTACTATGATGTATTTATTCAATATTGTTTTTGAAACTTTAGGACCTGATATCTCAAAAACTATATATTTTTGGAATCAGAGAAACGTGCTCTTTAAAGACCTGAATCCATATACGGGGTTTCATTAAAAAAAATGAAAGTCATGCAGAAATATTACATTTCCCATGTTCAATTGTTCTTTCTGACAACGAATTCTAAAATTATAAAGTAAAACATAAACCTTTTTTGCCTTTAAAATTTTTCAAAAACTCATCAAATAACCGCTGTAAATGAGGTGTCAATATATGAGGAATGACCTGTACAGTTTTTATATCCAAGCAAAAATTAATAAAAGTAAACCAACAGGGCCGTGCGGTTTGCCACTCGCGAAAAATTGCCTAAGGGATTATTGTTGTCGCTCACGAAAATTTGCCTAACACACACTAGCGCTACAGTTGTTGTGGTCTGGAACTAATTACAATAGTTTGGAGGGGGACTGTAGAGTCGCCAATCTATATAATCTCCCTTATCTATGGCCAAAGTGTCAAGCAAAAAAGGGCGATTTTTACCCTCAACTGTCAACAACATATGTAACCTGAAGCTGGCCGCACACAATCAATATTATTGACAATATCGTGATTTGATCAATAATACCGTGTTTTGATTGGTCAAATAACGATATTGTCAATATTATTGTCAATAATATTAATCGTGTGCGGTCAGCCTTAGGAAAACTTAAAAGTACTAAAACGCAACTCCGTTATGCAAATACCCGTATACACAGAATTTAAAGGAACCGTTGTTAATGCAAAGGCTGTTGCATTACTTACGTTGACTTTGCTAAGGACGGTTTTGGTCCGTATACACGTATGTTAACAAGTCCTTTAATAAATGTGTTTTTAATAAAGGTTACTTTATCGCTGCGTGTATACATAAGTACTCTATGTAATAAATGTGGTGAATAAATAAATTATATTAAGTACTTACTATTGTTTTTAATGTCGAATTTTCTTCATTAAATTCAACCAAGTGTACCTGGTTAGTGGATTGCTTGAGAGATTGAGTACCTATTAAAAACCGAATTTTCTCGGTTTCTGCCAGTTGTGCAGCCAAAGCTCGTGCCTAATTTTTAACAGTATAACAGTACTTAAAAGAACTTCTATATTTCAATTCACCTGAAATTCTAATCCGTATATCACAGAATTATCGTTTTCCATGATTTATTCCAAAGATTCTGACAGGCTAGGGTTAGGTAGGTTTTAGGTTAACTCATATACCTATCCTTTAAGGATACACAACCAGTGTTGCCAGATGAATTATTTCCTTCAATAGTAGGACAAGATAAAAAAACTTTAGTGGATACAGACAGCTTGCTAAAAGCATTCCCAGCTATCTGTATCCGTTAGTATTTTCCAAAGACTTCTAGAATGGACCTGGCGTCCTTATGCAACAGCTGATTTTGTTTTTAAGTCTACACGTTCGTAGGCCAGCGGGTCGCGGGTAGCGCTGTTTGTTATTAAATTCAAGCAACGGTCCCGACAAATGTTCGCGACATTCTGTTTCCGCGGCGGCACCTGTTTACTACACAACTGGTCGGCTGTTTTGTTTTGCTTTTTCCACACACAAACGCTTAGACTGTGCGTATTCACCCGCGTATTCACCCTGCTTCGGTCGAAAATGAAAATAGCTAAGTCCCCTCTACAAGTCTTTGGTAATTTCTACTTACATACTGTTTTCGTAAACACTCTTTCCATCACATCTTCGTGGCTCAGTGGTCGACATGGAAATAGTGGTCGATGTCCGATGTGTCATTCCACCCAAATCGCAACGCTGGGGGTTCGCACCTCGTCGTAGTGTTAGTGTTATGATGATTTCTCTTTTTTCTTTTGAACAAAAAATCGGTCAGGTCTAAAAGGTCATAAGGGATCGCCATCACGCCGGAACATAAAGAGCACGCACATGCGTATTAAAGTATTGCCAGATGCCTCGTAATTACCAGAATCTACGGTCATTTGACGAGTGTCTACCTGCAGTAAAATATTTCGGATCCATGATGGCATTATAGTTACCTTATACTTGAACTTAGGTTTAAGTATTTCGTTAATCAAAACTGCATCCAGCTGCGACGGTAGGTAGGGAGGTATCGCATAGAACTCGTAATTTGGTATTCTCCCCGGCTGGGTGGGATCGGGTCCCGTAGAGGTTAGTTTTGTTTCTCTCGCGTTTTTTACATTATCTTTTTTGCAAAAAATGCGTGTGTCTGGTGCGAGAGGGCAGCTAAGGGATCTGTTTAAAATAGGTGTGTCAACTCTAGGGGTCTGTAAAGGTCGACACGGCGCGACGCGACGCGACACTACAAAATTCGCTTTCCATATGTTTAAACGTGACAATACACACATAGCGACGCGTTGCGACGATGTCGCCTGCGGTCGCCCGCGACAAAAATTTATTGCTCGGAGAAGCGACGAAACTGGTGCGGCGCTACCTGACGCGCCAAAATGTCGCCATGTGTAAATTGATAAGAGACAGGTTGCGACAAGTCTCACATTGATCTCTCTCCGCAGTCTGAGATTTGCAGTGGTTGTGACAAAAATGGATGACAAAAAAGAACAACTGATAATTGCCGTACAAGACTACTTCGAAATTTACGATCAGTCTAGTAAATATTATTCCAATACCTACAACCAATGATGTACATCCCTACTGGATAGGCCCATTGCCGTTTGCCCCGTGAAAACTTTTTGAGGCATATCTGTTGTGTATGCAACCCATACTACGGACGGATCTCCATCCTTTTCTAACGCGAGGAGGTAAACAGGTGTTTTTGCACAGGCAGCAATTTTTTTGTGTACAATGGTTATTTATTGCGTTGCTTACGGCTGTAAAAGCCTTCAGCAGCCAGGTAACAACTTATCGTTTCATGGGTAAGTATTACATGTCAATGTGAAATGTGATTCTATTCAATTTTGCCCTCTAATTAAATAATGTGAGTCTAACCTAAAATTTTAGATTTCTGTTTCATATGAATACCCCGGAAATTAAGTTTCTTGAGTTTCAAACTTTTGTTTTATAATTGATAATTCTTTATCATTGACCTAGGTCAATAATGAATTCATCATTAACCTATTACAAGAGGTGGGAAAAATAATTTCGCGGTGCAAATGTCTGTCAATAATGAAGTGTTTTAAAGGTTAGTACTGAAAAGACGATTTTTTTACTCGGCTGATAGGATTTTATTTAAATATTAAAATGGGTATTTTAGTACGGAGAACCCTGTACTTACAACTTCGTTTATGCTGTTATTTTAAAATAAAATAAGTACCTATAACAATTTGCATAGGTACAGTAAGAAAATACTAAATGCACAGTAAATAATACTAAGCTCTGTATTTTTCTATTTGCCTATCCTTGCACTGTTTTTGCATGCAAAACTAATCTGGAATTTACCCAGCATTTAATATTTTTTTCAGAGTATTTAAAATACTACCTAACACTGCTGAATTTTTTGTTGTTTCCTCTGAAATTCAAACTGCTGCGACTTGTGTATTTACTTCCATAGTACAGTGGTATGCTCATAAGTTGTAAATCAACATGTAAAATAACATGCTAAACAAATAATATACTTGAAAATACATTTACCTGAGATGAGTTTTATTTATATTCTATTGATTCCTGGAATGGAGAGCCCGAAAAAGCAAGTGTAAAAGTAATAAAATTTACAAATATCAACTCGTCTGTTACCCGCTTATTCAAGTTATATGGCTGTTTGTATGAGAGTGCAAAAGAACAGACTTACTTAAAAAGAGAAGGAGATCCGTCCGTATTGTGGGTTGTCTAAATCTTGAGAGGCTTCACTTTTGCTTCCATTTAGCCCCCGGTTGCCTACAACGAGAAAGGAGAAGGCGTGGAGAGAAATCGGGGAGATACAACTGTTACAACTTCAAACAATTCAAAACTGCCACGTAATTTAAACACGATACATACAAAACAAATAAGGAACACAGAACACGAGGATAAACGAGGATTTGGGATTCCCCGACGAGCTTCACTTCAACTACTAGTAGAGGGATTCGTAATTTCAACCAACTGACATCTTTGACGTCTGCTGATTGTTGCTAAACAATTAGTACAACTGTACAACAGCAACAGTAGACTTCAGAGTGAAAACAGGGAACAGTGAATTGAGGCGTTGATTGGGAAGTCAATGATTGAGGGCAAAAACAGCAGATTTACTGTTAAAACAGGAGGTTTGGCAACACTGATTTGTGTTGGCTTTGCTACTTTGCTTCTATTTTCGTGTTTTTCGTTTATCCGGTGTTAGGTTATGTGTATTCTAATTTAGAACTTTAGAGTTTAGAAGCAGATGTTTTATCTCTAGTGGTAAGTATGTAAATTATATTTACTTCTGCATAATTACGTTTATAAAATTTTATATAAGTACATAAACCATTTTGATTTAGTAACTTTCGGTATGAAATTGAGAAGCGGGTTTGTTAATCTATATTAGACAGATTAGACACTTGCTGTCACTTGAATGAAATTCTTACACCTTGTAGGTAATAAGAGGATTCCAAACATGCAGCAACAGCAAACTGAGAAGGAATTACCATCACTTCTTTCCTTAAAGGTTGATCCACCAGATCAAATGGGTGAAAGTAGCAACCCTGAGGTTGTAGTTTTACCTCAAGTTTTAGAACAAGTACTAGCATTAAAAAATCAGCGCGCTTTAGAATTAGGAACAGAAGATGGTAGTTCAGAAGCAAATGCAAGGTCTTCTGAAAATCGTGAGAATCCAACGTGGGACAAAGATGACGTATGTATTGTTAATTGCTGTAACTAAGTACACTATGAAATGTATTGGACACTAATAATACCTAATCACTGATCACTCTCGCCTGAAGACTTGCAAACTGCAAGCTCGGAATAATAAAGCTGTATTATAGCGATTCAGCGTATTCATAGACTGTTTTTAAGCGTTTCAAACATTGACATCATTAATATCGGACTTGCTAAGATGTACTGTTTTAAGCATTTTAGTTAATGTCGTCAGGCAAAATGGACGCTCTAATGGCCAATGTTGTTGGCGGTAATTTAGAAATGTGTGCTGCACTGCTAAACGCTATACAGGCAAAATAATAGTCATGACATGACATAGTTCATAAGCGAACTCGTGTGTATTTTTGTAAATCAAGAACATGCCCGTATGGATGGTTATGCAGAAAATTGGATCCATAATTATTTAGAATATGATTTTTTCCGATTATTTAGGATGGGTCGCGAAATAACAGAAATAACTAGGTCTTCTAATTAAACTTGTACCAATCCATTATCTTCTTTACTGGACGCCATTTCTACAGATAGTTTCTTTTACGTTAACGCTCAACACCATTTTGCTACCCCCACCATGTTACATTTCTTCGAAGCGTTCTCCACGGATGCTTTAAATACAAATGAAGCGTATTTGTATGACATCATTGCTTTGTCGTGAAAATGGTATGTATTGCAGCAGCTTGAAGGTGCTGCAATCGAACACGGTTTGCAACCGAGTTATTTGAAGTTCTATCTAGAAAAACGTTCAAACTTTCATGGATATAATGTCAGGTCTAATGATCTCTATAATATTCCAATGGTAAAAACAACTTCTTTGCAGAAAACTTTGTTTTATGATGGGGTGCGCTCTTTCAATGAACTGCCAGATGGTGTTAAAAACGCACCTAGTTTATGTATTTTTAATAGAAGACTTTTGGAATATTTACGGAATTGATTTTTTTCTTTTTTTATGTAATTCTGTTTGTAAAATTCTAGCCAAGTGCTAAAATAAAGTATATTATTATTATTATTAAATACAGCTTAAGTAACAGAAGCAACAATAGAGTCCATTAGTTAGGTTATGTTACTAGTTTCGCGCTCTATCCTACTTCACAATTCTTATCATGGAGCTCTTATGGGGCATAGATTTTTAAACACTGATTATTTAAATTCAACGCATTTCTTAACAGGGATTCTGCGAGTGACATATAGACTTTTCTTTCCAGCTGTTACATTTTCAAAAACAACTTAAAATTCGCTTAAGAGCCGTCCGACCATTTTGCCGCTTATGGAGTTTCTTAACAAATTTTCCTAAGAAAGTACAGCCGTAGTTGTAGAAATACGAACTTCTTCTAAAGACCATTCGACTGTATTTGTTGATTTCTACCGCAGTAATGATTTAGATTTTTAATATTCTTTTATATTTTCATTCTATAAGCCAAACAAAACGTTCAAAATCCGAGAAAACTGCACAGTTATGTTCAGCACGTTGTTGTAGCTTACATTGAATTTTTTTCTAAAAAATAAATCGATATATCAATTCAACACAAATTTAGGAAGTGAACGCTTCAAATTACGTTCCGTTATCTTCAAAAATGTAGCCACAGTTAATTGGGAAAATCGGTTAATTTCATTCTCTGAAATTTAGAGGCGAGTACTACCTATCTCTATCATGCTGTTTCTTTCGATCCATACGCGGCACGCATGACCAGTTGGTGGCGGGGAGGTGTTACAATGCTCCACTGGGTGGTAGGGAGTAAGCGGGAAATAAGTAAGTTGTCTGCTGGGGATTGCGATTGCGCTGCTACTGCAGTTGGAATAATTATTCTGTTTTCATTTTTAATTTCTGAGCAACATGGGTAGCGAGAAACGGAGACTTTCTCGACACAAGAAAAGCAGACGTCTAATTGCTAAGCGATCAACAAAGTTTAGGTAGGAGTCGGAGTATTTTCTATAAAACATTAATGCATAGTAAATAACAAATAAGTTTTTCTTATGGATGAATTAATTAATAGTTATTTATGATGTTAGTGTTAAAAGTGTCATTTAACACGCAAATCATACAATTTTCTTCTACAAATACTATTAAACAAGGCACTAAAGAGATCAAATATGTTATTAAATTCAAAATTTAAACCAAAACAATTCGAAATCTAGTGTTCAAGGTAAATGACTTAAAATTGGTGCCTTAAATTTATATTTTTGACACTGACAATAAACGTTAAAAATTGTATTTTTAATAATGTTTGTAGAAAAAATAATTCATTGTTTAATTTATGCATTTTTGTATTAAATATAATTTAATATTTTGTGAAGTATTGACGTTAAAAAACTAAAATACTCTTAAACAATCTACAATATTCGGCACTGTTTGGGGCCTTTTTGTCGGGATTCCTCCATGTATCTTAACTACTTTATAAAGAAATCTTGACGAAGGCCGCAATCGGAGCCGAAACATGGATTATATTTTCCAGTCTTTTAATAACAATACTTTAAATAATACTAAATTATATTTTTTGGTAAATTAAGTTTTCCCCGCAAATCAGTTTCATGACCCAGCTACCTTCACTTACCTACACTTCAATATAATTTATCGAGGAACAAACTATGCTCATTTTTAGAATTTGGACAAACTTCCTCCGGCAAAGTTGTAGAGAAAGGATTGAATTTTATTTTACACCAAGATTCAATTCATTATCTCGCAAAGATGAGATGAAAATACTGTTTTTTTCTCATCTCACGAACTATAAAAAAACGTATTTCATCTCGAGTAGCAGGAAATGCAATTTTTTCTACACATATACACGTATATTTGGGGGTGTGCATGATTCACTGTATTCACTTTCTGAGTCCATAATAATCGCATTTAAAAATTTAAAATGTTGTTAAATTATAAACAAACCGTCACAATGTAAATTATTACTTATTTGTTTAGTCATTACTATGGTAGGTAACATAGATACGCAGGCCCCTAAATAAAAATGTTTCTTTTATCCATTATTAAAACTATAAATTTGACATTTTCATTTTCACTTCTAGAGATGAAAATATTCTCATCTCTAGAGTAATGGAATGGAAGCAGTTTTGACACAGGGCTACGACATGAAAATCAATAAAAAGAAAACTACAATTTTTGGTATGTAGAGGGTGTGAAAATAGAACTAAAATTGAAATACAAAAAAATAAGAAATGAGAAGATAGAGGATGTCGCGGATTTCTGCTATTTAAGAAGTAAAATAATTGGAGATGGTAGGAGCACTAAAGATATAAAACAAAGAATAGCGCAGGGTCGAGTTGCGTTTAACAAGAAGAAACAATTATTGTTATGTTCGGGAACGGTTAATGTAGAAACTCGGAAGAGACTCTTAAAGTCGTATGAATGGAGTGCGGCATTATACGGGTGCGAAACTTGGACAATAGGAGAAGCGGATCGAAAAAGAGTAGAAGCGTTTGGAATGTGGTGCTGATGCAGACGCATGACGAAGATACGGTGGATAGATAAGGTTAGCAATAAGGTAGTATTAGAAACAGTTGGGGAAAAGCGAAAGATATGGAAGACAATAAAGAATAGGAAAGATAGGATGGTAGGATGGTAGGACACCTTCTAAGACATGAAGGATAATAGTTCGCGACATACTAGAATCAGAGATAGGAATAAAAAGAGGTAGGGGTAGGCCTAGATTAGACTACTGCTGTCAAATAGTTAGGGATGTAGGATGTTCTACTTTTAGGGAAATGCGTAGGTTAGCTCAGGATAGAAAAGAATGTAGGTACGCGTCCAACCAGTCTTCGGACTGAGAACCTTATGATGATAAGAGTAACAAAATGTCACTTTCATATAGAGTAGACAGTTGAAAAATTGCTATTTTCATATACAGTGCTTTCAATTCAAAACTAGCCACCCTCAATAACACTTGATATGAAGGGAATTCAGCTTAAACAAAAAACACGTCAATTTAGATATCGAGGGGGAAGTTTAAAACCAATACAGATTGAGTTCTAGGTTTCACCCCCTCACCCTCAGCTACCCCTACTTTGAAATTTCAAATAGCACCCCCTACCTTGTGATACATAATTTTAAAGGCCGTAAAAATCCCGAACTAACCACGTCTAAAAAATTGGATTCGGTTGATCCGTAAATAAGTTATGGTCAAAAATTATAAGAAAAAGTCAAAAAATATATTTTCAGAATTATTATGACTATTTCAGAAAAATTACTTTATTATGTGTTCAAAATGTGCTCCAGTTGCTAGACAATAATACAGTCTGTTTTCGAACTCGTTGCGAACTTTTTCAACAGTTTCTGGAGTAATCCGTCTACACTCTTGGGTAATCCTATTTCATCCCATTTTACAAAAAATATTGAAAAGCGTGCTTTGGTAAAAGAGTGTAGACGGATTACTCCAGAAACTGTTGAAAAAGTTCGCAATGAGTTCGAAAACAGACTGTATTATTGTCTAGCAAATAATGGAGCATATTTTGAATACATAATAAAGTAAATTTTCTAAATTTGTCACAATAATTGTAAAAATACATTTTTTGACTTTAGGTTTCATCCACTTATAACAATATGGATAGGTCAAGAAAATATTCGAAAGTGGCCTTTTTAACATTAGAAACCTTCGTGCAAATTTAATTTCCTTAACTTTTCAGATTTTGAGAAAATAAATAAAAACCTAATTTCCACCTCCCACTTTGGAGGAGCGTCACTCCTAAGGGAGCGACATATTATGAGGATTTGTTTATATCAAACACCCCCTTTAATTTTCAACAAGGAATCGCCTCTTAAATTTTTTCGCACTTACATGTTTGGATACACACTGTATATGTGTAGAAGAAAAAGTTACGGCGATTTGAACACGATAATCGTTCTGAGCGCGTAACTCTTGAAGTCGGTATTAGTTACACGCTCAGGACGGCGATTATCGTGTTCAAATCGCCATAACTTTTTTTCTATGCGAGATAATGAATTGAATCTTGGTGTAAAATAAAATTCAATCCTTTCTCTATGACTTTGCCGCAGGAAGTTTCTCCAAATTCTAAAAATGAGCATAGTTCCTCGATAGGTGAAAATTGCACTGCACCAAAAAGACAACGTCTCGAAAATCGCAAAGCGGAATGAGAAGTAATTATGTAATTGCAACTTGAAAGATTTCGTGAGCATCCTGAACGTTTAAGAAATAATTTTAAAAAAATTGCAACTCGACAAGACAATTTTTGAGGAAGTTATGATACATTTTGAGCGCATCGCATTTCCTACGCGCGAAATATGGAAAATCGGACCGCTTGCACTTCCCTTCTTTTGCCCGCAAGCTCGGACAAGCGAAGTTGCATCGCCGCGCCGTTGCGACTAGAGTGGGAAGAAATCCCCGCCTACAGGAAAAATTGTGTGTCGTTTTATTTCATAAGTTAAAAAGAGATGCAACGTGGGATAGTTTTTAAGCGAAATACATCACGTCAGACCCGTTTCTGTGGAACGTGTGGAAAACTAGAGATAAAAATTAAAACTCGGCTGAAATTATTTTCTTCGGATGGCTCTTAAAATACAACTTAATTTCAGCACAGAACCTATTAGAAAAGAACGTATGTCTTGTTTAGACTAGACCATTAACATTGGAGATTTTTTTGACGTTTGTTGCTGCACAGAGTTTGAAGTTAAGTTGTTTATTTCTCCGAGTTATTTATTGTTTAATTTTCATTTAATAGGTGGTTTAATAATTTATTTATATTTTAAAATGTCTAAAATGGAAGAGAAAGTGTTAAAAATTAGTGTTAACGACTTCTTTGTGTACGATTTAAACCATCTACTGTGCCGGTTCTAGCGCCGACACGCTCGCACCGTAAATCGCAATAGTTTGTTGAATTTTAGTTTTAAATAAAATGACTGCATAAATAAATGTTTTTATAAGACGAAACACCGAAAAAAGCTTCATAGTAATTGCCATATATTGATTTAATGTTAAGAAATCAGGATGAATGGCAGTGGCGGCTTGTCATGGTAGGCAAGGTAGGCACCGCCGACCCTTTGATTTAACCCAGGATAATAAGTTACTTGCATAGTCCATAATTCACATTAACCAAACTGAAAGACCATGAGAAGCAAACGAAAAGTCCTATGGTACGACACTTCTACAACACGGGGCATCGAATTGCAAAGAGAAAACACGTTTATGTTTCTATGCCCCAGCCACGTGCGCGCGTTCAGGTGACGAGATGAGTTACCTAAAATTCGAGTGCATTTTTGCTCACGTCACTAGCCACAATATAAACAGAAGAATTGAAACGCGTACCTTAAACCAACATTATATGTACAGGTCTCCTATTTTCGTTGTGATTTGGGGGTTTCTCATAGAAGCAGCAGAGATAGAGCCTCGGGGTTTTCGCGAACCTGAGCTACTTTCTTGAGTATAATAGAAAGTTGAAACCATAATTTGGATATCGTTTTTAGTTTTCGAGAAAAAAAATAATGTTGATTTTTATCGTTTTTCGAAAACTCTCTCCAATTCTTTTTGTACTAAGCAGACTAAAACTGTTATGATTGAGTCATATAGAACTTTTTCCAAGGAATTCAGTTGCGTACGTAGTTTTTTTCTAGGGAGCGTATTTTTTGAGTTGTGACATAAAGTTAATTTTTTTTTAATGGAAATCATAGTAGGCTTTGGTCTAGTTCGAAAGGTCTTTTTTTTAAGCTATCAAAATATACAGTACAGACTCATTAATCCGGATCCTTAATAGTCCGGATTATTCGGTAATCCGGATAGTTCCTTGATTGCATTGCATACTTTGTAATCCGGATAATTTCAGTTTCGGTCATCCGAATGCGCCTCTAACGTACCTTTTAAACACTTTGCGGGCGCGTCACCCCCTCCTAAGGTGTTTTTCTAACCAATCCCCAAATACTTGCAAAATCAGGCGTTCGGCGGCGAACCCGAATCAGCGTTGCCACAGCTAGTACAAATGTATGAATCTAGTACATTTTTGACCTGATTGGACAAAAATACATTTTAAATTCTTTTTCCGATTTAATGCTGGCTGCTCCACTGGTAGAAGTTGATTTTGGTCAACTGGGAGTGGCGGCGAGGGTATCAAAGGGTGAAAATAAAAATGCCGGCAATCCGCACACTTCCTTGCAGCTTATGGATGCCGAGGCGGCTTCTTTGTTTTGCAAAGGAAATACCGACGTCTATAAAGAGCCGTCGCATTGTTGGAGTTCGAGAACATTTTGACATTAACGACTTTGCTTGATGAAATTCAAAATTTACGACTAAAGGTACGCTTTCGTTTGCGCCGCGCCGGTAGACGCGGCGTGTACCGGCAGCCGACACACCCGTTGTACTTCTCCAATAGTATTTAAATACAACTGCTCTCGTTTGTGCATTTCACCTGCCGGCCGGTGCATTCACGTTCAAATGCGACTGTGTCCGTCGCGCGTGTCGGCCGCCGGTACGTGCCGCATCTACCGGCGCAAACGAAAGTGTACCTTTACTATTTTTCAACACTGTATAAATGCTCTTTACCCCATGCTCTGAATTCACAAAAGCCGATTAGACAGATTTAAGCATTCAACAATGTATAGATTGGGCTGAAAAGAACAACGCACCCCTAAATGAATTGTTAATACTCAGACATGAAGCATTTTGTTTGAGTCAGCAGAAGGTCAGCCAAACTAAAATTACAGACTTTATTTATTAATGTAGTAGAAGCAATTATGCAGAAGTGTTTTTATGTTCATTTTACCTGTTTTGTATGTTTTTACAATGAAATCATTAAAAATCCCTCTTGTTCAGTTCTTTTATTAACAAATATAGATTGATTTAATAATCCGGATTTTTCAATAATCCGGATCGCCCATGTTTTTATTGATCCGGATTATCGAGTCTGTACTGTATATACTTTTATATTGTTATTTCAAAAAACGGCAACGATTTTGGTACTTTTTACCTTTAGAAAATATTATAAGATAGGTACATACATCCAAGATACCTGTGAGCAACTTTTGCTAATGTATGTCAACAGATAATTATTCAGTTAACATAAAATCACAGGTATCTTGGATGTACCTTACAACGATTGCTTTCTCCTGATTTCGGACGTCACTTATTCAACGATAACTTTCGTCTGGGTTTATTTCGTACGCCAATTCTGGACGTTCTAGGTGCGGTCCCTAAATATGCAGCGGTACCCCTCGGTATCACTTATTGGGATACGCTGTATATTTAGGCTGGTTGGATCGTTCGCTTATGAACGTTTTTCTTGGGTTGTATTTACGGTCAGGTAAGACTTATACGTTGGTCACCCTTTTGCTCGTAGTCGCAGAAGGGCGGGTCCAAATATTATGTTACTATTGCTAAATGTCGAATAACACAACAGAAAGAAAATGAAATGGTACTCTATTAATTTAACTATACAGTGTGTTTGATTTCATGTGTCAAGGCTGATATCTCGGCTATTGTAAGAATTTCAAACAAATGTTATATATGAAAGTTGTTAGACACTTTATTTTCAATAATTTATCAAAATCAGAAAAACAGTTGAGCATCAAATAATTCAGATACAGCAAATACATTGAAAATTTTAAATGTAACGTACCCAGTAGTATTACATATTCTAAATCTGTATGAAATTCCCTTTACAGAGATATATCACATGTCATATTTATCTAATCGATTAAAGACAAATCGATAATTAAAAACCTACCAACAACTGCACGCTTACGCGATTTAGAGCTTAATTCGAAAGAGTAGGCGGTGAAAATAATGAAATTCGGATGTATGCTTGACAACATAAGACTATTCAACACAAACATGACATACCAACAACACCAAGAAAGTAACAATAAATTAGTAGGCAAGTTAAGTTTAAAATTTAAATTAATAAAATTTAACGTTTTTGTCCAAAGCGGCCTCCGTTGTTATGGAAATTAAGAATACGCAGGAATTTACTCAATTAATTTGACAGTTCATGCGATAGCAATTCTTGTCAAAGCCTACTCTTTCGATCAAAACTTTAAGTCATGTAGACGTGCAGTTCTTACTTAATTATCGATTTGTGCCTTTAATTGATTAGATAACTATGACGCGTGATATATCGTTGTAAAGGAAATTTCATACAGTTTCAGAATACGTAGTACCACTGGGTACGTTCCATTTAAAATTTTAAATGCATTTGCTATATCTGAATTATTTGATGCTCAATTGTTTTTCTGATTTTCATAAGTTATTGAAAACAAAGTATCTCGCAACTTTTATATATAACATTTATTTGAAATTCTTTCAACAGCCGAGATATCTGCTGTGACACATAAAATCAAACTGTATAAACTTGTAAAAATCGGAACGATAAATAAAATAGAATTGAATAGATAAAAACATAATATATACAAAAATACGAGATATTTACATTTAAATCAAACACAGTTTTTACGGAGTGTCCAGATAGAACGCTTGCGGTCCGCCGGGTGATCAATACTGAATATTTACGGGGTCTCGGAGATTTCGTGGGAGCACCGAACGGTGCCGGCTCCGAGACGGGATCGGCGGGCAATTCTCGTTATAGCACGCGAGTGCAATTGCCTGGGGGAACGCCGCTATCTCCTCCGTCGCAAATAATCAATTTGTTCTACCTTAAGATTTCACTAGGAGCCGCCCATTACCCGGATGCGATCGATTTCCACCGGTATATCGTCCTGTTACAGGCGCTAGGGCCACACAGGATGGGAAAATCGATCGATCTTCATAGACAGCACTCCCAATTCCCCAGCATGAACAGATCGAATTTATTTGATACGAACGAGGTAGGGTACTTACTCAAAGTTACTTACTCAAATATTTACGGGATAATATAATTACTTTCGGTTTGATCACACGGCGAAGTCGGAACGGTCGATCAAGTACTAGTAGTTCGGATGAGAGCAGAAAAATTCTGATCTTGTTCAGTGCTTCGGTCTTCTCTTTTATAGCCCCGGGGAGGGGATATCGGTGGCTGTGTGACGTCGAAATTCTCTACGTCAGCTGTAGTAGCGGGTGCAAATTCAGCACGAAATCTTGCCATCTCTTGAAAGTGGGCGTCAGGAGCTTCTACGTCACGGTAGTGCCGCTTGCAAAAGAATAACTCGGGAATTCCTATCATCTTGCGTGACGTCAGGCGCACGTGTATCGTGGTTTATTCTTACATCGGTGTAGGCGTATACTGGCTAATTTACCATTTGGATCGGGCTCTCGTCTGTTTCAAATTAGCAGCAACGGTATCGTAGAACAATTACGGAATGCCACTCTAAGTACATTAGAGCTCTTAGGCATTACGTCGGTGCATTGTTACAACCTACCTATCTTATATTTTCTAAAGTTAAAACTTAAAAAGTACCAAAATCGTTGCCGTTTTTTGAAATAACAATATAAAAGTATATACATTTTGATAGTTTAAAAAAAGACCTTTCGAACTAGACCAAAACCTACTATGATTTCCATTAAAAAAATTTAACTTTATGTCAGAACTCAAAAAATACGCTCCCTAGAAAAAACTACGTACGCCACTGAATTCCTTGGAAAAGTTCTATATGAGTCAATCGTAACAGTTTTAGTCTGCTTAGTACAAAAAGAATTGGAGAGAGTTTTCGAAAAACGATAAAAATCAACTTTTTTTTTCTCGAAAACTAAAAATGATATCCAAATTATGGTTTCAGCTTTTCATTATACTCAAAAAAGTAGCTCAGGTTCGCGAAAACCCCGAGGCTCTATCTCTGCTGCTTCTATGAGAAACCACCAAATCACAACGAAAATAGGACAGTCTGTACAGTCAAACTTCGATAACTCGAAGCTGAATGTGCAACAAAAAAATTTGAGTTATCAAGACTGAGTATTAAAAAGTATTTATTAAAGAATAAAATATATATTTCAAAACACAAACTTTTATATTTTCTTCAAATAAAGTACGAACATATGTAATACGATGTAATAGCAGAAATACAATTCAAAAACTATCTATTTATTAACTGATTCAATTTTACTGAATGCGCCTACATATTCATTGCCGGATTAGAAAAATTGCCGCCCCTAAATGAAAAGACTAAAAATGTCTATGCTAAAAAAACGTCGGTGCGCCGCCAAAAGATGCACGTGTGCGCCTACCCTTTGAAGACAATTTACCACCTTGTTTATTAATATTTCAATTGGAAGGTGCCGTCAATATTCTCTTATTTATCGGTCATAAGCATTTTATTTTCTTAGTGCTCGGATATAATAGATAAGAAAAAATTTTAGCTGCCCTGTCATATTATATCAAATTAATGTCTCAGATTTTGCCGCCCCTATACGCACGTGCATATTTTGCGTATGTATACATTGTGCAATTTTGGATGCACCGATGCGTAGACCAGCAAGGTGGGAGGGGTTACTTAACTTGCAGCTTTTATTGGAGTTCGGTGAGGAATGGTACATACTTCAGTATATTATAGTATCGCTCATTTTGAACAAAAAAGTTCATATGAACCCGTGTCCAATTCTCAATAATTACCGAGTTACAGCCAGTTGAATTACTGCATAAACGAATGTATAATTTCATTAATTCTGGCAAGTAAATTTTGATATACAAAATAAAGTATAGATTTTAGATGAATGGCTCAAAAATCCCAACGCCAAACTTTGCAGTTCTTCCTGGCGCTCCTTTATTGTTGTAGCACTGGCCATAATTCGGGCGATTAATTCATCACGTGTGCCTATTCTTCATGAGAGGATTACTTATGTTAATTTTGTACATTGTTATCCAACTAGGAATGCCGATAACTTCTATATCGAGAAGGTCAATAAGAAACGTACAAGTAGATCGTTATTTTATAAGGGCTTGTGTATATTTAATGAATTGCCAAGAAATTTGCGTGACTGTGACAATTTAAATTCTTTTAGAAAATTACTTGCGTTACACTTAAAAGAATAGATGTGGTAATGTTTAATTTGGGGATTGTTTTAGGATTAGAAAATGTTTTAGGATTAGAAAATATTTTTTAGATATGTAATGTAAATAGCTATGCTAAATAAAGTTATATTATTATTATTATTATTATAAACATCACTCTTCATCCGTCCCCTTAACCCATAATCCAATGAAGTTAAGTCCGGAGACCTAGCTGGCTAATTGATGGGGCCACTATGGCCTATCCTTGTAATGCTAAATGTCAAATGACAATTATTTTACAGCAGTGTACTGGATAATTGCTCTGTAATGCGCTCTACATTAAAATTTCTGTATATCAATAACCATTGGTAATCGGACACCTGTTCATGTGAACATTTTTGTTCAAATTGAATGGTACTGTAACATACTGAAGTATACACCATTTCTCCTGAAACACCCTGTATATCCGAGAAATATTTCGAGTTACCAAATATTTTCACTCTAACAGTTCCAAGTTCTGATTTGAATTATCGAGAAATTCGAGTAATGGAAGTTATGGAGGAAAATTAGCATTTTTATGGGCCCCAAATGCTATTGCCAACAAATTTTGTTAGACTTATCAAAATTCGAGTTATCCCTGGTTCGAGTTATCAAAGTTTGACTGTGAGTCAATACAATATACAGTACTTCCCCGGATTGGGTTACAAAGAGGTCAAAAATTATTTTTTTTGACTTCAAAAAAAAAATCACTAGGAAAAACCCTGCTTGTTCCCAAACTCTCATAGCAGATAATATTTTTTCATTCAACTGTTACAGGAAATTTGTCATATAATTTTTTATGCATTTTTTAAACTTAGAAAATACACATTTTATAAAAATGCTAGCGGGCCCGGCAGACGTTGTCCTGCCCGACATTAAAAAAAATCCTAGAACCTGATTGCAGCGCCACCTACCGGGTCTAATTGTGAATGTAAATTGTAAACCATCCAGGGACCCACTCAAACACATACAAAAAATTTCATCAAAATCGGTCCAGCCGTTTTAAAAAAAAATCCTAGAACCCGATTGCAGCGCCACCTACCGGGTCCAACTGTGAATGTAAACCATCGAGAGACTCACTCCAACACACACAAAAAATTTAATCAAAATCGGTCCAGCCGTTTAGGAGGAGTTCAGCAACACCCGATTGCAGCGCCACCTACCGGGTCCAATTGTGAATGTAAACCATCCAGGTACCCACTCCAACAAACACAAAAAATTTCATAAAAATTGGTCCAGCCGTTCGAAAAAACTTCTAGAACCCGATTGCACCGCAACCTACCGGGTCCATGTGTGAATGTAAACCATCCAGGAACCCACTTCAACACACACAAAATTTTTTATCAAAATCTGTCCATCCGTTCAAAAGAATTCCTAGAACCCGATTTTTTTAGATTGTTCATACAAAAATACTAAAATCGCGAATAAGAAATGGTGAGTGAGGGTAGGAGGGTGAAAAATACTTTACAACCTATTCTCATACCTACCAAATGTACAAAAAATTTAAATTATTTGGATATTGATCATACAAAAATACTAAAATTGCGATTAAAAAATGGGGAGTGGGGGTAGGAGGGTGAAAAATATTTTACGACCTATTCTCATACCTACCAAATGTACAAAAAATTGCAATTATTTGAATATTGTTCATACAAAAATACTAAAATCGCGATTAAAAAATGGGGGGTGGGGGTAGGAGGGTGAAAAATACTTTACGACCTATTCTCATACCTACCAAATGTACAAAAAAAATTCATAAAAATCGGTCGAGCCGTTTCGGAGGAGTGCGACCACAAACACCGTGACACGAGATTTTTATATATTAGAAGATTATTAAATTGAAAAAAGACATTTTCATAAATAATTAACCCTTTCGGGACGGGAAGCGACCGGAGTTGAAAAAAATTTTCTTACCCGCCAGACGGGACATGATAAAACTTGGAAGCTTGGAGAGAAGGTTTAAGACTGTAAACGATCGCAGTTTGATAGTGGGGCGGCATTATGATAACCAATAACGTCTGTAATTGGCGCTTATTGGCTAATTTAATCTCCCTCCATTTCCTCCCAGCATTCGTGTTCCTTCATGCAGTATAGTGTGTTATGCGTTTGGGAGTGCATCTTCTGCTCAGATCTCAGAAAATGGCTTTGCGATCAAGTAATAATAATGAAAAGAAAACAAAATGTCACATTTTTTTGAACGAATAATTTGGCACACAAGACGGCTAGCGACCGGAGTCTGCGCGCTGTCCGCGGCCGTCCAGCCAGCCAGCAATCGTTTTACCGCTGCCGTCCCGAAAGGGTTAAGTATTAAAATAATGCGCCATCAAATAGAAATAGTTTTAACTTCGATAAGCCTATTTTTGTTTATTTCTAAATTTGAAGAGAACCAATTTGTAAAAAATTTTTTTAATAATTTCCGTGCCGACATAAAACACTTATTTCTTAATTTTTTCTGGAAATTTAGTAATTATTAGACTGTATCATTCCTAACCAGCACAATACGGTACTGAATTAAATAAATTTTTACTGTAATGTCAATGATTGTTTCCAGTCGGCAGTCAACCTGTTAATACATATTCTGTCTATGACGGGCTAAATAAATGATTTGATTTGATTTATTTTGATGATCTGAACAAATTATCTTTGAATATTTGCGTACTCGTCATATTTTGCCTTCAGCATTTTGCGCACTTGCAATTAGAGCAAAATCAATTTTTGTGGTGGCAAAATGGAGTACTTTAAATTGTGCAAATTTTTTTCATTTAATCGTTTTTGTACCTTCAAGGATAAACAAAATACCAATATTGTATCCTCTTATTTGGAATACCATACCATGTATGAGATTGAGACGTTATAATACTGTCACTGAAAACAGTTCAAATCTTCATTATAAGCTATTTTCTTTTCGATTTTCCTGATAGTTGAATACGAGGTTGAATATTAAATTTCATTAAATTGCAATAATAATAATTGCTGTACCCCTGCTTGTCAATTTTTAGGACATTGTACAAGAATATCCCAAGACAGGAATTGTTCAAAATAAAGAGAATTCTAAACAGATCAAAAACAAAAAGAAGAAAAAGCGTAAGAAGAAAAGAAGTAAAGATGCGGAAGAAAAAAACAAAGAAAATGATAAAGAGGAAAAGACAAATGGTGAAACTGAACCCGATGTGGAAATTGAGTAAGTGTAGCTTACAGTGGCATAACACACGATATTTAGTTTTGTTCTATACTTTGGGATATCCCCCCATACTCAATAACAATAATAATAATAATTTTTATGCAGTTACAAGAAAATTTATTGACACATTTAATTCAGAAACGGGTATATGTATATCATTAAATAGACTAAATAGAACACAACCCACATTGATTTGAAGCCGTAAGCCGCCATCTATCCGATGAATACTAAATTATTTAATAGTCCCATCTGTTACCTCAACGAATAAATTTTTTAAACGATAAAATTAAAAATGTCTGCTTTAGCAATGGCTTTCATATTTTATTTTATTTGAATTTATTTGCTTGTTCAATTAAGAATGGCACTAGAAATCTCTGTTGCAGTGCATTTCTTAGTGCAGACAAATAAAAGAGCACGGCAATACAAATTACATATAAGATTTAAAAATAACGCCTATTAATATGTATGTACTTATTAAAGAAATAAAATCGCTGCAAATTAAATTTGTAACATGTAAAAATGCAGTTGTACATATTATATCAACGTCCAAAACAATTTGCAACGTTGCTAGTCTCTTTTTACTCTCGGACGTCACTAGCATAATGAGTAATGACGTATCTTATTCCTCGGCGGTGCCTCTAGATTCGGGCCCTTAAATATACAACTGTATCCTTCGGAATCACGTATTGGGACACACTGTATATTTAGGGGAATCTGGTTGTTCCCTTATGAACGAATTATTTCATTGTATCTGGATACTCTGGTTGGTATGAGACTTATTCGTCAATAAACCCTTAGCTTTCAGTCACAGAAGGGTGGGTTCTTTTACTATTGCTAAACGACGGTTAGAATAACAACACATAAACTAAATTATAACAGGATTCTATTAATTTAGCTATGTACAAGGTAAAATGAAATGAATAAGCAATATTTACAACAAAATCGGTATTTACATGAAATTAAAATCGGTTCTCGCGGTGTATCCTGATTGTACACACCACGGGCTCGTCGTATGATCAGACTGAATTAATATCAGTTTCGTGGAGTTTACGTGGCAGCACCGAGATGCACTCCTTAGCTGGGTTTCGGTAGGTGCCTTTCGTAGTAGCACCAGAGTACAATCTCCTTTCATACACCACCGGCTTATAGGTATCGGGGAAATAAACAGTACAGCTGGATTGTACCAAAGGCCGCCGGTTCGGCCAGGTGTGATCGATCTCCGCCGGTATATCATTTCGTTTGTTGACTTATGTCACACGAGATTGCCAAATCGATCCAACCCACACCAGTAGGCACCCTTAGCCCCTGCTACGCTACGCAAAACTGGATCTAGTCCACTTGTGACTATTTAGTGTTTGATTGTTAATATTTCGCCAATAATAACTATCATACACCGGGCACTTACTCAAATTTATTATTCGTTGAATATCAGTTAATCACACGGTGAACTTAGGCAAGTTCAATCAAGTACTTCTGTTTCGGATCGGAGCGGCCAGCATCATCTCGGATGCTCTGAGTACTGGTCCTGGCTGATGGCCGGACGACCATGTACTGAATTTCTTCTCGGGATCCTCCACTTTTATAAGCGGAGAGTGGGGCCTAGCTTCGGCGGTTCACTTCCAGATTTCTAGCGGGTGGAGTAGTGCCGGATGAAAATACATGACGTCCCATTAGTGCCGGGTGCAACCACCATCCATCTCGCTTGACTGCTGTCTCGTATGGCGCGCGCTTTCTTCTCCCACCTGTGTTGACAAACACAGATGACGTGCCTAACTTCTGGATCGCGGCGTGACGTCAGAACGTCCAAAGTAAACACTAATCAATTTTGATTATCCAATGTGTTTACTTTTGCAAGTTACAAATTCTTGAAATAAACTAACAAGAAAAATAATTTAATAAAAGTGAATACACTGGCGAGTAATACTTGAAAAATCGGGTCACCTATGCTTTTCATTGCATCTTTGTTTTGGATGTTTTTTCAATCAAATTAAGTATAGTATCTTTTAGAAATAGGAATAATTTTGTGGAAAGTTTGTTTGTTTCCTCTGCCAAAGAAAAATAAAATTGACTAAAACAATAAAGAAGCATTTTAGCAAATTCAACTAAAATAAGAAATAAACATTAAATACTGAATCCCTCGAGGGTTTTTCAATTTAAATATGTATGAAGTATTCCCAACAGTGGCGGCTCGTGAATAAAATGTTTGTGTGTTCTGCAGGAGAAAAGTGATGGAATTTCAGAAGTGCCAATGAATATTTTAGTAGGCATTATAGAATTATTTTTCCGATAAGTCTTTCTGAATTTCTTTAGACGTACTTTTGAAAACTGCAGAATTTTATAAATGCTCTTCTAAAGTCTTATCTAGTTATGCCGAAAAATTAATTAAGCTACGAAATATACTCGGGTTTTTGCGGGGACTGCAAGACCGAGCGCAGAACTGCTTAAGTTGGCCAGCTAGTTTTTAATAATATTAAGCGATGTTCCTTTTTGATATTGAACTGTCTTGCTTGGTAATGTAAATGTATGTTGTTTGGTTTTAAGCGCTGCACGAGCCTATTCTTTGCAAATAAATGCTGTAAATTGTCATTTTACAGCCCACTTTAAATTTCTGACTAATAAACTAACAAGCATGTGTTATAATAATCATATTAAAGAAAATATTTTGCAGTTCTGCAGCTCTGTAGCACATACAGTAGCCGCCACTGATTCCCACCCATATTTGTAATGAATACCAGCAGTCAATTTGGCATGGACTGGGCAAAGATTTCGTGTTAATTTTTGAGGTGTACATTCCACTCTCCAGACATCGTAATTTGAAGCTTCGGCAGGGTGTTAGGAGCTGGCAGCTGATGTCAAACCTTTTTCAGCTTGTCGCACAGGTTCTCTATATGCTGTGAGATGGCTAGACAATAACCTCCACATTGATCTTGCTGATCTTGCACAAGCAAGCCAAAATCACTCTCGCTGTATGTGTATGTTGTCAGGCATTAGCGCAATATTTTCTCCTTATTCTTAAAGGGGCACAACATGTAACTGCAGAATATCTGTCACGTGGTGGCAACTTCCACAAAAATTAACTATGAAGCACCTGTATAATATTACTTGCATTACATGACTAATTTTCAATTTAGGTATATCCAAGAGTCACTTGGATTGCATGAGCTAGCACCACAGTATCGACAGTTTTTCCATATTTTTGAAGCATTCAAAATATCAGATCCTAGACATGATATTCCACCTCCTATGCTTGCAATGCCAACGTCTCTTACTAGCAAGACTGCTAATTTAGCACTCGGTGACCAGTTTCAAGAAGACATGGAAGAGGGCGATGAGGTATGAATATTTCACATTTTCTGTATGCATTTTTTGTTATCTAATATTATTATGTTCAGAAAAAATTGGATGATAAGAGTAAACTGTCAAAGAGAAAGTTGAAAAAACTTACTCGTCTGAGTGTAGCAGAACTGAAACAACTGGTCAATCGACCAGATGTTGTTGAAATGCATGACGTTACTGCCAGAGATCCAAAACTTCTTGTCCAGTTGAAAGCACATCGCAATACAGTTCAGGTAAAGTTATTTTTCTCTTTTTAAAATTTTTGTTTTATAATTATTGAAAACAGTAGGTAATCCTATTACGTGGTTGGTGCATCTCACTGGTCTGTATTTTGTTGATTAAGTACATGTTTATGCATTTTAGAGAAAAAAAATGCTTAATTCTGTTTAATTCAGAATTATTTTTGCTTATACAGACTGTACAATTTCAGGTACAATACTAGAATTTTTTTTTGTAAATGAAATATTTCGTAAATTTTTGCATTTTTGAATTCCATGGTTGATTTCTCTGTGTTTTTACATTGTATGACAAGAACTTATTTATAACTATTTCACTTATCGAATTTTAAACCAATCAAATTGCGCCATTTCTGAACATATTGGAGTATTCCACTGGAAAAAATACCTTTTAAACATTTTATCGGGATACTAAGCCAATGGGCTGTTAGTATTCAACAAGCTACAGTTTGAGCAATGGATCTTTAGTCGTGTATGTTCTTAGAAGCCGACACAAACACAATATTTTGTTTCCGTTCTAATACGCAAATCAGGATACCGGAAATTTGATGTATACATCTTTCGCAAATGAATCAATCTAGGATGCGCCACGCAACTTGCTTGATTCGTGGGGAGAACAAATACACGAGTCACCGATCACTGTCAATGGTGTCGCTAGTTTCAAGATTGTTATTTTTGAAAAGTTAGTAGAAAATTTATTGATTGCTAACATCTAATGATCACGTGCATACTGAATTTGTGTTTAATTGGGAAATTTTAGTCATGTAAGTATTCAAAATTGATGTTTTCTTCAATAAATGGTAAATTTTAATTGTTGTTATTTATGTATGTTTTGTTAAATTTTTTTCTCATGCATCGCACACCATTGCAACTGCTTGGCAACAAATGAGCATTGATTTGATCTATACCTAGCTGCTTTTGTTGCCGCCATCAAAGATCCGTTGCTCAAACTGTGCATGATTTTACAGCGAAGTTCCCTGGATTACCAGGCTGCTACTTAGCAACTCATTTCCTATATGAAATGTCAACATCTGACATTGTTAATAAAAAATTCAATTGCATTTTTCTCACTCAATAAGCTTATGTTTGAGTTTTGTGGTATCTTTTGTGAAATAGCAATAATAATAGCAATAATAATAAACTTTATTTAGGAGAAAACTATTTACATTACATATTTAGAATTGTTTTCCTAATCCTAAAACAGTCACCAGATTAAACATTACCACACTATTCTTTTAAGTGTAACGCAAGTAATTTTCTAAAAGAATTTAAATGTCAGTCATGTAAATTTCTTGGCAATTCATTAAATATGTACAGTGGAACCTCCCATAACGGACACCTCTTTTAACCGGATAGCTCCGATAAACGGACACTTTTTAGGGAATGAACTGTTGCTTATGGGGCTTTTTCTTTCTCTATTAAACGAACATCTCCCATAAACGGACACAAAATCGGTGACCATTGGGGTCTGCTTAAGAGAGGTTTCACTGTATATACAAACCCTTATAAAATAACGATTTATTTGTACGCTTTTATTCACTTTCTCGATATAGAAGTTATTGGCATTCCTAGTTGGATATACAGTACAGACTCATTAATCCGGATCCTTAATAGTCCGGATTATTCGGTAATCCGGATAGTTCCTTGATTGCATTGCATACTTTGTAATCCGGATAATTTCAGTTTCGGTAATCCGAATGCGCCTCTAACGTACCTTTTAAACGCTTTGCGGGCGCGTCACCCCCTCCTAAGGTGTTTTTCTAACCAATCCCCAAATACTTGCCAAATCAGGCGTTCGGCGGCGAACCCGAATCAGCGTTGCCACATCTAGTACAAATGTATGAATCTAGTACATTTTTGACCTGATTGTCCAAAAATACATTTAAAATTCTTTTTTCGATTTAATGCTGGCTACTCCACTGGTACAAGTTGATTTTGGTCAACTGGGAGTGGCGGCGAGGGTATCAAAGGGTGAAAATAAAAATGCCGGCAATCCGCACACTTCCTCTTGCAGCTTATGGATGCCGAGGCGGCTTCTTTGTTTTGCAAAGGTAATACCGACGTCTATAAAGAGCCGTCGCATTGGAATTCGAGAACATTTTGACATTAACGACTTTGCTTGATGAAATTCAAAATTTACGACTAAAGGTACGCTTTTGTTTGTGCCGGTAGACGCGGCGTGTACCGGCAGCCGACACACCCGTTGTACTTCTCCAATAGTATTTAAATAGAACTGTTCTCGTTTGTGCGTTTAACCTGCCGGCCGGTGCATTCACGTTCAAATGCGACTGTGTCCGTCGTGCGTGTCGGCCGCCGGTACGTGCCGCATCTACCGGCGCAAACGAAAGTGTCCATTTATTATTTTTCAACACTGTATAAATGCTCTTTACCCCATGCCCTGAATTCACAGAAGCCGATTAGACAGATTTAAGCATTCAACAATGTATAGATTGGGCTGAAAAGAACAACGCACCCCTAAATGAATTGCTAATACTTAGGCTTCAAGCATTTTGTGTGAGTCAGCAGAAGGTCAGCCAAACTAAAATTACATACTTTATTTATTAATGTAGGTAGTAGAAGCAATTATGCAAAAGTGTTTTTATGTTCATTTTACCTGTTTTGTATGTTTTTACAATGAAATCATTAAAAATCCCTCTTGTTCAGTTCTTTTATTAACAAATATAGATTGATTTATTAATCCGGATTTTTCAATAATCCGGATCGCCCATGTTTTTATTGATCCGGATTATCGAGTCTGTACTGTATCCTAGTTGGATATATAAAAAAGTAACATAAGTAATTCTTCCATTTAGATTTGCACGTAACATTTTCATTTTTATTTTAAATATACACAGCAATGTATTAAACAATATTCGTTTTTCTACAGACATGAAGTTCAATACACTTAACATTATTAGTGATTCAGGTGTGTATCTGTTGCATTTAATTGTTTTTCTCATTGCCCTATTTTTCATCTTTTGCAACTGCTGAACCATATTTTTGTTCAAATTAAATAACACGACAGAGCAATATTCCAAACAGTGGGGCCTTCTCCTTAAGGTCAATTAGTCAATGACCCTCCTAAAATATTTTAATCAAAATCATAATTTTAATAAAAATATTGCTTGTCTAATAGTCTCAAATTCAAAATCCTCGGTGGCCTGCATTTGCAGCAATATTAGAAATAGTCCGTAATTCAAATTGACCCTGCACAGCTCTTATGGCTTATGGAGAAATGCATGTAAAGAAGAACAATGACAGCAGATGGCCAATTCTTGAGTGAAAATGAGAGCCACCTTTTACTCCTATATCACTAATGTGGTCGACGGCCCTATGTCCCGATGAATGTTTTGTGACAATTGCGCAGAATTGAGTATTGAGTTACCTCTAATTAGTTCTCAGACTGTAGAGTGGAGCATTTATAGTCGCAGTTGTGATTGTTGTGAAATGTTGCTTTTATCAAAACAAGATGAGTGTTGTTGAGGAGACATTTGTTTAAAGTCATCTGGAATATTGAATTATGAAGGCTGGCTTGAAAAAGTGGGCGACCGAAACCAAAAATGAATTTATAATATAATAATAATATATTGGATTAAAGTACATAAATATGTAACAACAAAATGGTCTCTAATCAGTCATTCAACTGGTAATGAGACCACAAATTAAGCAAATGCATTCCAGAAATCAAAACAAAATCAAAAAACACACCATCCCCCGCCACCCAAAACACATGAAAAAAATTCCACAAATAGATGCTTTCTTCAATGTCCAAACATACTTAATACCTTATCTTTAAACTCATTAAAGGATTCACAGGCAACGACGCTCGTCGGGAGTCTGTTGTAGGCTTGTATCGCTCTATCCACAGGATTGTTAAGTGCAACATTTGTTCTTGCATTCCTCACGCAATTTGAAGCAAACAACAAAGTTGCAACGATGTTTCCTGGTCGGACGTCAATTATGCAACCAGATCGAATCGGTTTCGGTAAAAGTATACAAGGACACTTCCTAGTGATGCTCTGGAGCCAGATATACAGCACCCTCTTTCGGTTTCGGTATCTGGTACGCTCTGTATAGCGAGGCTAATCGGATCGTTATCGTATTAACGATATAACGGGGTTGCATCTGGTCAGGTCAGGATCGTCGATAATACCCTTTGCTCAATAGTCGAAGAAGGGAGGGTTCGTTATTGATTACTAAACGGTGAATTATAAAACATAAACAAATTAATAGGGTTTCTATTAATATAACTATTTACATTTTAAACGGAATATTAAACGGATATTTCCAGGAATACATATGTATACATGAAAAATAAATGAGAAATTCTGGTATTAAAATCAGGACGGTACTGTAACCAGTTTCTCGAGCGAGTAGCGCACGAGATCTGGACTAGATGCCTAGCTCGTGGACTATTCCCTCGGGATCAGCTATCACTTGAATACGGGTAGCTTCGTCGTATGATTAACTGTTCCGGATACTTGCGGTTTCGTAATAGTACCTCTAGTGCGACCGGTCGGGGTTTCAAGTCTGGGATGTACGTTAGAACACCTATGGTGTAACCCCGTGCGAGACAGGTTTATTAGTTGACGTGAAAAAGCTTTATAACTGACGGGGCCACCCCAGGACATATGCAGATTATTGTAGAAACCCTCCGCTGCACATCGACAAGGCTGTGTAGTCCACCGCAATTAATGCAAACTATGTAGGTTTCTACTTTCCTGCACCTGTACTGGTAAATGGACCTAACTAATTAAGTCAACTACACTTCCACTACAAGTCAACTAACTCCGGTCTGGTTAACTTAATTATTGGTAGCCCTTCGGCTTCGATAATTAAGTACTAGCGACGAAGACTCTTGAGTATTTATTCTTTTGAGAATAAATCGTATATGGGAATGAACAGAAAATCACACGCCGTGAATTAAACTCATTCAAGCGAGCTGTCGGTTAAAATTTATCTGGCGCGGGTGGAGAGAATTCTTCTTGGGAAGCCGGTGAAGAAGATTCTTCTTGGACCTCTGATGGGTAACTCCTTTTATATCCACTCGGATAGGTTCGGCGGTCAGGTTCGCTTTCCTACCATCGAAACGCGTGACGTGCCACCACCACTCTTCTCATGCTCTTGTTTATTTACGATCGTGACGTAGCGGCTTGCTTTTCTCTCTTCATCTGGATATGCCACGGCTCGGATATTTTAAAATGTAAAACGTAAGTACATACTTACAATTTGTGCGACTGGATTTGTGGATGTAGTGTGAAAAATACGTTTTTTTGCTGTCCGTGCTTATTATTTTCTAATGATGCTATATAGGCTAAATATGAAGTAACCGATATTTAAGCATTTAAAAGATAAAATTAAAAAGCATGTTTCTTCCGCTATTCAAAAACCATTTTGCAGAACTGAAGGAGAGGGGAAATGACTTGAAATATAAGCACGTTTAAGGTATGCTTTATTTTAACAATATGCGCCGCGTGTACCCCCTATCTTATATTTTTGAAGATGTGTATACTAGGTTTCAAGATATTTAGCCCTAACGCCAGATTACTTTACAATGCATTTGTGACACATAATCACTGAAGGCTTTTAATGATAATGTAAACATACAAGAAAACAGGTCTTCTGCTTTTAAAGAAAAATCTCAGTGTATAATTAAATTTATTGGTATTATATAGGTATATTTACAGTTTGAGAATTTCCAATATTTTTATGGCTATGTTATAGCACCCTAAATTTATTTATGGTATAACAGTAGAAAGGCAGGGCCAATTATCTTGTAACGTACTATACAGACGTATACATTTTTTAGTATTAATTATGAGTTCCAAAATCAAAACGACCCCCCTGGTTATTGACCCACGAGCCGTCACTGATTCCAAATGTGATTCAATTATTGACTTATTTTCTTGTAGCAGGACTTTAGTAATAGGTAGAAGATCTTCTCTCAAGAAAAAAGTTTCTATAAACATAGGTCTTAGAATGCCTCATTTGTGAGATACAGGGTGTTGATATACACATTTTCTTTTAAATTTTCCTTAATATAAAAATAACTGTTTAAAATAAAATCGTGATATTGGGGCAAAAGACTAAGCACTTGGGTACAGATAGTTCAACATTGAAATCTATCGTTCAATGTTTCCAGTGGCGTAGATGAAATGGTACCCATGAGTATTTTTATTGTTATTTAGTTCAGCTCCCTCCTTGCAGTTTCTTTCGCTTTGTTCCCCCAATATCCTATTATACAGTTCAGTTTTCTCCCCACCAAATCCATATAGTTCCTGTTTTACCCATACAAGGAAGAAAATTTAATTCGTCCATATCTTTGATCTCGAATAGACTCGATCAGTTGAAGTTTATATCATTAAACATTCTTTGTGCATGGATCTTTGGATCCTAACCACTTTAGAAATAATGCCATAGGGCCCTCATCGTTGGATCAAGATAAGAAGACTTTCTGACGTTCTGACGATTACCTGTTCTCACTTGTTGCTGGATCATCCTACTTTAAATTACTCTTAGTGGTGATCCTTGTAAGTGAACTAAAATTCCCCAGTCACATACAATGTTTTTGTCGACCTTTTGATTATATTAATATTCAGTACCATTATCCAATAAACTGGAAAAGGTAATCAACCTCATTTAAGTAATGCAGGCCAATGAGACACCATGTACCTATATTTTTCAACTTTGGCATTTTATCTGTTTTCATATTTGATCAATTGAATCAACTCATTGAGTTTAAATAAACACTAAAATTAAAATATCTGGTCTCAAATTTGTGGACATATATTTTTCACCAAGTATAGGGACTTACATTTGCTACAGCTCTGCAAGCCCCACCCTCACCCTGTAGTATTGTTATTAGGTATAAATCGCAGAAATAATAAAAAAGCAAGTAAACTAATAAGAGAATTGAAACATCAAACTCATATTTCTCCACTATCTTTTATGCAGTCTCAGATCTAACATTGGCAACTGTGTATGAGAAACTTTTTGCAAGTATCAGAACAATACCACAGCATGGGGTTTGCAAATTTATAATCAAATCATGTTCTTCCATATACCTATACTGTTTATTTTCCTTTGTATAGGTACCCAGACATTGGTGTTTCAAAAGAAAATATCTGCAAGGTAAAAGAGGTATTGAAAAGCCACCTTTTAATTTACCTGACTTTATAAAAAGAACTGGAATAATGGAAATGCGGGCTTCACTTCAAGACAAAGATGAATCAAAGACACTGAAAGCAAAAATGAGGGAGCGTGCTAGACCAAAATTGGGCAAGATTGATATTGATTATCAGAAATTGCATGATGCCTTTTTCAAGTAAGTAATTTAACTGTTACTAGTAATCCATCTAATGGGGATGCAACGTTTACAGGTTTAACCGCCCATGTGGACACTATCCGTTTAGGGGAACGTTTAAACGAAATGCAAATAAAATTTAGATATTAAATTTCAGATAAACGTTTACTAGACGTGTTTAAACGTTTACGAAAAATCGCTAAACGTTGCATCACTACCATCTAAGGTGATTAGCAGTTTCTCAGCAAGTATAGTAAATTAGAATCTGAAATTTCGAACATATAAGATGTAAGAAATTCATCATCATAAAGTTTTCAGTCCGAAGACTGGTTGGACGCGTACCTCCATCCTTTCCTGTCCTGAGCTAACTTACGCATTTCTCCAAAAGTTGAACATCCTACATCCCTAACTATTTGAGAGCAGTAGTCTAATCTGGGCCTACCCCTACCTCTTTTTATTTCTATCTCTGGTTCTAGTAAGTCGCGAACTAAGCTTTCATGCCTCAGAATGTGTCCTACCATCCTGTCTCTCCTATTCCTTACCGTCTTCCATAAATTTCGCTTTTCTCCAACTCTTTCTAATACCTCTCTGTTGCTAACCTTATCTATCCATGGTATCTTCATCATGCGTCTATAGCACCACATTTCAAATGCTTCTAAATTTTTCCTATCCGCTTCTCCTATCGTCCAAGTTTTGCTCCCTTATAATGCCGTACTCCATACACACGTCTTTAAGAGTCACTTCCGAGTTTCTACATTAACCATTCGCAAGCATAACAGTTATTTCCGTTTGTTAAACGCAACTCGGCCCTGCATTGTTTTTTGTTTTATATCTCTAGTGCTCCTATCATCTCGAGGTATTTGATTTCCTAAATAGCAGAATCCGCAACTTCCTCTATCTTCTCTCATTTCCTATTTGCATTTTGGTTTTAGTCCTATTTTCACGCCCCCTACATACCAAAATTTTGGTTTTCTTTTTATTGATTTTCATGTAGCCCTCTAGATTTTATTACAGCAGGTTATAAAAATTAAACTGCTTGATGAGAAAATTATAAGTGCGCCAATCAAAAGTTCTCTAATAATGCTTTAGCGATTTTTAAAAATCAATGTGGAAAAAATTTTAAAATCTGCCGTTTCAACATTTTTCATTATTTCTAAAGTGTTTCTAAAGGAGCCAGAATATTCTCCTTTTGTAAATGGGACATTGTGGTTTATTGTCACGCTCTTTTCTATTTAGGTGGCAAACAAAACCCAAAATGACAATACATGGCGACTTATATTATGAAGGCAAAGAATTTGAAACAAGATTAAAGGAGAAAAAACCAGGCGATCTGTCAGAAGAGTTACGGACAGCCCTAGGGATGCCAGTTGGTCCTAATGCAAATAAAGTACCACCACCTTGGTTAATAGCCATGCAGCGTTACGGACCTCCACCCAGTTATCCAAATCTCAAAATACCTGGTTTAAATGCACCGATACCTGAAGGCTGTTCATTTGGATATCATGCGGGTGGATGGGGCAAGCCGCCTGTTGATGAAAATGGCAAACCACTCTACGGAGATGTTTTTGGTACTACCATAAGTAACATTGATGTAAGTAAATGTGCATTCACTAAACAGTGTAGATAAAATATGATCAATTCAATCATGAAAATTTCTGGAAGATTTCTGAAGCTCGTTCCATGCAAATTATTTTGTTTGCCTGTAGAGATTATTGAACTACGTATTATATTTAAAAGATTAAACTTGACTGTTAAAAGTGTCTTTCATTTTCAAAATAGGATATTGGAGAAGATGCAACAGTTGACCGAACAATGTGGGGTGAATTGGAATCAGAGTCTGAAGAGGAAAGTGAAGAAGAAGAGGAGGAAGAGCAGGTGGACAAACCTATAACTGACGAGAGTGGCTTAGTAACGCCAGCAGAAGGTTTAGTGACACCTAGTGGTCTGACCAGTATCCCAGCTGGTATGGAAACTCCAGAAGCTATAGAATTAAGGAAGAAGAAGATTGAAAGTGAAATGGAGGGGTAAGTTTTCTCGAATTTCTTGAAAGTCTTGGGTATTTGTACAAAGCGACAGTAGATATTTTTTCTAAATTAATGGTAGTGAGTTGATTTGATGCCGTATTTATTTATCACATTTGGTCATTTCACGTTAAAGTCACTTTAACTATGTGCAATGCTGCCTACTGCATCTGATAGATGGCAGGGTGAAAATAGTTAAATATTTGCATTGCCCTACCACATAGCAATCAACTGTTTTTTAAGGCTGGGATATTCAAATACCGGAGAAGCGTTCTCCTCGCTTTTGAGACGGTGTTACTACAGACAGTCCAGCTCAAAAACGGCATTACTTATAGACATGAATTGGGTATTTGTACAAAGCGACAGTAGATATTTTTTCTAAATTAATGGTAGTGAGTTGATTTGATGCCGTATTTATTTATCACATTTGGTCATTTCACGTTAAAGTCACTTTAACTATGTGCAATGCAGCCTGCTGCACCTGATAGATGGCAGAGTGAAAATAGTTAAATTAGGGTCCCTGTATTTAGAGAGTACCGCAATCAATAGCTCCACTATGTTTCAGAACTGTGAGTAAATATGGCGGACTGCCGTGTCAGCAGCAAAATGTCATTCTGACGTTCCGCCACAATTCAAATTTGGCGGCTGTTATTGTGAGTAAATATGGCGGAGATTGCGGTACTCTCTAAATATAGGGACCCTAAGTTAAATATTTGCATTGCCCTACCACATAGCAATCAACTGTTTTTTAAGGCTGGAATATTCAAATACCGGAGAAGCGTTCTCCTCGCTTTTGAGACGGTGTTACTACAGACAGTCCAGCTCAAAAACGGCATTACTTATAGACATGAATTACGGTTTAAAAGAAATATGATGGTTGGTAGAATACGCTTATAACTATTTTATTTGCCATATTTACACTGTTGTTAAAATAAACGAAGTTGAAAACTGGCAAATTTTAATGGAAATCTTAGCATTATTCACACACAAATTGTACATTCGGATTTTAGTTAACAGCCAAATAAAATATATGAGCATACTCACCGATCTTTTAGCTTTATTTTAAGACTATATTTACCTAATTTCGTTATTTCAATTTTATGCTGGACTGACTGTACCAAGCGGTTGCTAAAGCTATGTCTATTTCTGTCTTACACATGTACTACCGATCTCCTGTCCTGCCGTTGCGTATCCCACCCTTAAGAAATTCTTTATAGACTTGGGCAATCCCTGTACAGACTGTCATATTTTCGTTGTGATTTGGGTGTTTCTCATAGAAGAAGCACAGGTATAGCCTCGGGGTTTTCGCGAACCTGAGCTACTTTTTTGAGTATAATAGAAAGCTGAAACCATAATTTGGATTTCGTTTTTAGTTTTCGAGAAAAAAAATAATGTTGATTTTTATCGTTTTTCGAAAACTCTCTCCGATTGTTTTTGTACTAAGCAGACTAAAACTGTTGCGATTGACTCATATAGAACTTTTTCCAAGGAATTCAGTGGCGTACGTAATTTTTTTCTAGGAAGCGTATTTTTTGAGTTATGACATAAAGTTAAATTTTTTTAATGGAAATCATTGTAGGCTTTGGTCTAATTCGAAAGGTCGAAAGGTCGAAAGGTCTTTTTCTTAAGCTATCAAAATATATATATACTTTTATATTGTTATTTCAAAAAACTGCAACGATTTTGGTACTTTTTAAGTTTTAACTTTAGAAAATATAAGATAGGTAGGTACATCCAAGATACCTGTGATTTTATGATAACAACTGAATAATTATCTGTTGACATACATTAGCAAAAGTTGCATGCAGCTAGTTTTATTAATATTATATACATAATGGCACTTCAAAATTATCAAAATTTCGAAAAATATGACATAATTGCTGTTTTCAATGAATGTGTTGCGTTTCACTTACAGTTTTTATGATATCTTATTTAAATTTGCCGCTTGGCGCGTCTTTCCCTTAAGTTTTTATCTCATAAGTTACGAATAATGTAAGCGGGAATGTAAGTGAGTTAGCATTTTTGTCGTGAGAGCGCCAGTTACTGGATGCGCCTTGGCTTCTCTTGAGTTTAGTGGTTAGAGGACGTCGGCTCACTCTCTTGCAGCCGGGTCGTCGAAGTGAACGGTTGTCTGGAGGTTGTAATTTCCTCTGTCTGGAAGTACAGAAGCTATACCTAAAAATAAGCTTCTGTGGCTTTCCGGAGTACCTTTATCTACATATCTACTACCTTTGTCGGTTGAAGAAAGTTATCTAATGGGTGATGTCTCTGGATTATTCATTGTGACACGATGGTAACGCCATTTTCTTACCTCTAAGTACGCAAGATTATGGGACAACGAGTGTATAGCTACACATTACAAGGTTTGGTGCATGTTATTTCTAAATCTCAGCAGCTTTCTACAAGTGGCTTTATATCTACACATATTCCGCGCGTTCTTTCGTGGAATTAGCCCAGTACATCAGGATAGTGTTGTCTTGTCTTGCGTTGTTAGTTACCTTATCTGTTACGTGCGCGATCTGTCTGTTTCGCGTGTGTTGTTACCTAACTGATGTCACTGCCTAATCTCCGGGACAAAATCTACCTAATTATCTAGTGTTTTCCGTATCTTTTCCAAAGTAAAGTAAAAGTCAAGATGGCGGATTTC
Source organism: Xestobium rufovillosum (assembly GCA_963966045.1). Classification (NCBI taxonomy): domain Eukaryota; kingdom Metazoa; phylum Arthropoda; class Insecta; order Coleoptera; family Ptinidae; genus Xestobium; species Xestobium rufovillosum. The sequence continues at coordinate 27,913,140 of OZ014495.1, forward strand.
TGACCGCATTCACTACGCGGCAGCCGTTTCTTCGCGATCGCAGCTCGCGGCCATTTTTAAACCATTCACGTTCACGGTGTGAGAAGAAGCTCGCGCACCGTAGTTCGAAATATCTAAGGAACTCAATTCTGACTCGCTTGAATTCGGTACGTGTATGTACTTCTGTCAACCGGTTACCGGGACTCCTGTAAATATCTTGTTACTAATGTTTAACAGTTTTCTTGTATTACTGGCCAGTTAGGATCAGGTAATCTTAAGCTATCTCTAAGTTAATCATTTCAGTGATTTCTAATGTTATATATGTTAGCGCTAAGAGTGCTAAAAGTTGTTTACTCCTTTTTCATTACCATTTACCATTCAGCTGTCTTTGTTTGACAGCTCCTAAATAAACGAGTACTATTTGTTTTCATCTTCACGAGAATGTATATTGTGTTCATATTTTTGCATTAAATATTATTGTTCACAATTGCCTAACTTTTTATTGCGTTTTGTCGGTTTTAGCAACAAATCAAAATTGTACTGGCATCCCTGACATACCTTTGAACAAACAAACTTACAAACAAAAAGACGTGTGTCGTAGTATTCTACATAATTTTATAATTTGAGAAATTATTTAGATACTGCCTAGTTCAGCTTAATTTAAATTTAATAAATTCTTTAAGCCTGAGGTCACAAATGTGAGAATGTAAATGAATCAATGGGTCTATATCTCAACAGGTACACAAAAAATTCCTAGTTACCCATTTCCAGTATAATATATTTATTAAATTCAGATACCCAGAAAGAAGACAACCGAGCAAAATGATGTTTTAGAGATTAAAATCAAATTTAATTCACTATGGGTCATTCAATAAACCTAGAAACAAAATTTATAATCATAGTCACGTCAATAAATACATAAAACAGGCAATCTTCGGAAGTCCTCAAGAACAGCTTCGATTTTAATGATTTTTTCTTTTAATTTTTTGTTTTTTTATATTATTTAAAATCAGAAACCTTTCGAAGTGGGGAAATAATTATTTATATTGTTTAAACACTATTTATGATATTTATATAAAAAATCAGTTTTTCATACAATACTTATTCTACAATTAATATACGAAAGTAAATTAGAAAATGATTATGAATTGTGGATTATTTATTATTTTATGAAACATTTTTATAAAAAAAAATAATTAAAAATTGTTCATCAATACTTGTAGGGAATAATAGATCAAAACAATTATGTACATCAAAATTACAAGTAATACATGAAATATGTAAACTTTCTGGTTTATTTATACCTATATAATAAAAAAAGTTTAATTTTCATCATCATTTTGTATATTGAAGACTTCATCTTCAAAAAAAGTTTAATTTTCATCATCATTTTGTATATTGAAGACTTCATCTTCTTCAAGTGGTGGGTGATTGTCGCAGTCACTTCCACTGCAAATCACGCAGTCCACTTTTCTGCAGCCACACGCTGATCGGCATCCGGTTTTACAAGAGCAAAATATGATTTTCAAAACGTTCATAGGTGCTGCTGGTAGTGTCATTTTTATTGGTTTTAAGCAATTTTCTATTTTCCAACCCCATTCTTCAGGAGGTATTTAAGCATTATTTTTCCATTGTTGAACTGTTTTGCTGCATCTTCTGTCGGAGGTAACGAACTGAGTTGTACGCTCTTGTCCTTTGACGCTAATGTTATGAAACGTTTGTATCGAAGTTCATTCAAGTTTGTGGCAGTTTTGGCATCATACATTGTGAGAATACAATTAATACCTTCATTAAAAAGTATTTTTTCACTTTGTTCTTCAACCAGGGAAGTTTCAGCTGCTGTACGTAACTTTTGATCATTATTAAAAATTGTAATAAAATTATTTTTCCCTTTACTGTAAAAAGCGCATGTAGTATCACATCCAGTGAATGCATGAATGAAGAGATGATTTTTTTAATATTTGGATATTTCATTAACATGGTTTTTGTCGAATAAACTCGTTGCAAGGCATTATTTTTGAGTGGTTTAAAAAATACATTTCTTTATCATCAGGTGCTAAAGCCATCAATAACACTAACACGTCTATATCTTCTGCTACAACAACTACATCATAAAAGGGACAATCCAAAGCTGATTGTATAATTAAACGATCCGCATCACTTTCCGCTTGACTCCACTGAATATTATTTTCGGCCAGTTTTATGTAGAGAAGATTAATAAATCTATTTTTATTTTTGCTGTTTCCCAAGAATTTCTCTTTAGTTGTATTTAGAGGCATGTCTTCTTCAAATAAATAATCAATTGAAGTATTACTTATATATCTACGATTTCTCTCAGAAGCTTTAGTTCCATCATTATCATATCCATCAAAAGCAACTTTAACGTTAGTGCCATAGTTATTACGTAAATATCTAATGTACTGTAGACAAATATCAAGAAACCTATTATTTTTGTCCCATTTTAATCTATGAAGTAACACTCCACCATCAATAATGTAGAAAAATGTAGTAACATCAATAACATCCGTTTCACATTGTTCAAAAATATCATAACTGTTGACAAATGCAACATACATTTTCTGTAGAATCTACAGTACTTTGTTCTTGCTTGCTTTGTTCTTATATAATATCATCATCATAAGGTTCTCAGTCCGAAGACTGGTTGGACGCGTACCTCCATTCTTTTCTATCCTGAGCTAACCTACGCATTTCCCGAAAAGTAGAACATCCTACATCCCTAACTATTTGAGAGCAGTAGTCTAATCTAGGCCTACCCTTACCTCTTTTTATTCCTATCTCTGACTCTAGTATGTCACGAACTATTCCTTCGTGTCTTAGAAGGTGTCCTACCATCCTATCTCTCCTACTCTTTATTGTTTTCCATACCTTTCGCTTTTCCCCAACTCTTTCTAATACTTCCCTATTGCTAACCTTATCTATCCACGGTATCTTCATCATGCGTCTGTAGCACCACATTTCAAACGCTTCTACTCTTTTTCTATCCACTTCTCCTATTGTCCAAGTTTCGCACCCGTATAATGCCGTACTCCATACATACGACGTTAAGAGTCTCTTCCTAGTCTCTATATTAACCGTTCTCGAGCATAACAGTTGTTTCTTTTTGTTAAACGCAACTCGGCCCTGCGCCATTCTTTGTTTTATATCTTTAGTGCTCCTACCGTCTTGAGTTATTTTACTTCCTAAGTAGCAGAAATCTGCGACCTCCTCTATCTTCTCATTTCCAATTTGTATTTCCATTTTAGTTCTATTTTCACATCCCCTACATACCAAAATTTTAGTTTTCTTTTTATTGATTTTCATGCCGAAGCCCTGTGTCAAAACTGCTTCCATTTCTTTCAAAGCCGCTCCTAATTCTTCTTTGCTAGATGCTAACACTGCTATATCATCCGCAAATCTGAGCATGTTAATAGTTTGGCCCTGTACATTGATCCCTGAGGCTGTTCTTTCCTTAACAATATTAATCGCATCTTCGATATATAAGTTGAAAACTAGAGGTGACAATGCACATCCCTGTCTCACTCCCTTCCGGATATCTACTTCCCTTTGTTCCTGCTCACATTCTATAACTGCCTTTTGCTCTTTGTAGAGATTATGTATTATTCTTCTGTCCCTGTATTTCATCCCTACCTTTCTCAGCACTTCGAACATCTTCCCCCATTTTACGTTGTCGAAGGCTTTTTCTAAATCTACAAATCCTATATAGACGCTCTTTCTCTTTTCTATCGTTTTTTCTATAATTACTCGTAAAGCTAGAATGGCCTCGCGCGTTCCTCTATTTCGTCTAAATCCGAACTGATCTTCTCCTAATATTTCTTCCGCCTTTTTCTCCATCCTTCTTTGCACAATTCTAGTTAAAATTTTTGACGCATGGGAAGTTAAACTGATAGTTCTAAAATTTTCGCATCTATCCGCGCCTTTTCTTTTTGGCAAAGCTACTATGATGTTCCGTTTGTAATCTTCTGGAATCTCGCCTGTCAGGTATATGCGACTAACTAATTTAAATAAACGATCTATTACCTCTTGACCTGCGCACTTTAAGATTTCTGCCTGCAAGCCATCTATACCTGGTGCTTTATTATTCCTTAAACTTTTTAGTGCTATCTCAAACTCTTCTCTCATTATAGGACTCCCTAGGTTATCCCCCTCTACACTGCTTTCGCTTTCTAATATATCTTGCACTTCCTGTCCCGCATATAAGTTTCCTAAATATTCTTTCCACCTATCTGCCTTCTCCCCACTTCCGATTAGGATATCTCCTGCCTCATTTCTAATGTTTTTGGTACTAGATCCAATTTCTCTAAAATTTCTCCTAATTATTTTATATGCTTCATCAGTCTTTCCTACTTCGAATTTATCTTCCACTTCTTTGCATTTATTATCGATCCATTGCTCTTTCGCTTTCCTACATTTCCGAATAATTTCCCCCTTGATCGCCTTATATTTTTGTTTCCCTATTTCATCTAACCTATTTTTATATTTTCGCCTTTCCTCTATTAGACTCACAATATGTTTTGTTATCCAGGGTTTCCTACTTTCATTCTGTTTATGACCCGAAATATCCCTAGCTGAGGAAACTAAACTATTTTTAATGCAATTCCATTCTGCCTCTATGTCCCTAACAATATTTCCACCCGTGCCCTTTAGTGCTTCGTTTGTCTTTTTCTCGAACTTATTGCGCATATCATCATCTTTTAGTTTCTCTGGGTCAAGATACCTTCTTCCGCTTCTTTTTTTCAAAATCTTAAATTTAAGATTGGCTTTCATAACGACTATGTTGTGATCACTATCTATATCTGCTCCTGGATAACTTCTACAATCCCTAACTTGATTTCTAAATCTTTGCCTAACGAGAATGTAATCTATTTGATATCTCCCTAAGTCTCCTGGCATCTTCCACGTATAGCATCTCCTAACATGATGGTGAAATAGAGTGTTCGCGACCGTTAAGTTATGTTTATCGCAGAACTCTATCAGTCTAACTCCCCTATCGTTCCTATTGCCTAATCCAAAGGGGCCAACTATTCCGCCCTCTCGCCCTGTGCCTACGACGGCATATATAACATATAAGAATTAAAACAATTATGAATTGAAGTATTTTTTATGGAAAAAAGAAGAAAAGGTTCATTTCTAATGTGCGTAAAGTAGCATAACTAGTGCAGTTCTAATACAATCTCAAATATTATATACTAGCGAAAACCAATATACATAAAGTATACACGTAAAGCATACGTTTTTCTTGACCCACATTGTGAATTTTTATGATGTAAATATTAAATTAGGGGTAAAAACTTTTTTTAACAACTATTCTTTAAACTAAAATTAATATATGAAGAATTTTTTGGAAAAAAAACACGCAAAACTAATTTTTTTAGATAAATATCATACTTATTGTTTAAATAATATTAATAGTTATATCCCCGCTTCAAAAGGTTTCTGATTTTGAATGCTATAAAAAAACAAAAATTGAAAAAAAAATCATCAAAATCGGAGCTGTTTCTGAGGACTTCCGAGAAAAAGACTTCATTGACGCGATTATAAAGAAAATAGGGAAGAGGAAGAAATAAATGTTTTATTGTTGGTTGAGGCGACACCAAAAACTTCTTGTCACGAAATCGAATCACAAGTTGGTGTTACCAAAACAAAAGTTCAAAAAATATTTTAAAAAGGCAAAAATAGGCCATGTAAAATTCAAATTATTCACCATCTCTCCCCGGGAGATCAAGAAAGAAGGCTTAATTTTTGTAGGTGGTACTTAAATAAAATTCAAGAAAATCCAGAATTTGGGCGGTCTGTCATTTGGACAGATGCAACTCACATAAACAGCGTAGGATTATTTAACAGACATAATGTGCATCACTGGTCTGATACAAATCAGCACCAAACTTTTGAACGTCAGAGGCAAGGACGTTTTGTATTTAACGTTTCGTGTTTTATTTTGGGTGGTCCACTAGCATACCAAATTTTTGATGGAAACTTAACGGGATTGAGATACATTAATTTATTGAATATTAACGCAGAGGCGATAATGGAAAATGTTCCGTTAATAAATATAAACAGGGTATATTTCCAACAAAATGGTGCCCCTGCACACAATTCTGCAATAGTTAGAAATTATTTAGAAAATCATTTTCCGGGTAGATGGTTGGGTACAAATGGACCTATATTGTGGCCTGCAAGACCACCGGATCTGAGTATATTAGACTTTCTTGTTTGGGCATTTTTAAAAGAAAAATATACATACGAAGATACAACAATCTAGCCGAGCTAGCAGAGGCAACACATGCAGCTTTCCGATATTTGCAAGCCTATCCTATTTTTTAATTAATGCCATCAATCTAACTAAAATATGTAGATTATGTGTTGAAAAACATGGCAATCAATTTGAGCAGTTCCTATAATTTTGTTCTTTGTTGTTTGATGTTTTTCTTGTTTTTGTTTGTTTTGCTGTTTTGCTCTTTTTCTGTTTTTGTTACTTTTATTTCAGTTGTTATTAAAAGTTGCTAACATAAAATCACAGGTATCTTGGATTTATGTACCTATCTTATATTTTCTAAAGGTAAAAAGTACCAAAATCGTTGCCGTTTTTTGAAATAACAATATAAAAGTATTAGACCGAGAGCTCGCGTGCAAAATACATAACCATCGGGAACAAAATTTTTGACTTTCTGGGGTGAAAGTCCTTTTTATAACAATCATTTAACCACCCGTCTGCCGGCCTTAAGTTGTCAACTAACTGCGGGGGCGGCAACTGAAAAGGGGTCAAAATGCAAAAATAGGTAACCATCGGAACAAACGTAATTTTTTTACAGTTATTTTCGGAAAGTTCTACATAAGCAAAATCAACACGGCAGACGCATTTTTCTTGTCAACTTTTTAGCGCAGACGCTCTCAAAGATACCGAATTTTCCGTTAAAATGTAACTATAAGGAACATGCTATTTAAATATGTCAACTGAAAGGTAATTAAACGTAGAATTCAAATATTTAAATAAATTTTTGGCAGACTGTCGCATAATGACAGCAGACGCCGTCAAAGTTGCACATTGCATTTCATTTTAGCACCTAAGATCTTACGCGCTTGAGTGACACGCACGGTCACATATTAAAAACCTAAAAAATTGATAGGCAGGAACAACAAAATTAAGGGTTTGTGGTTATAAACGTTCTTATTTATTACATAAACATTTATTGTATCTATTAATAACAATAATGGGAACAAATTTAGGAACCTTAATACGTACATTATTCTATTCACAACTTATATGCATAGCCCGATTGGAACGCAATCAGGGAAGATAAGAAACAAAATATGTATTCTAGAAGTCATTCTTTTACTTTTACATATTATATAAATAAAATAAATTTTATTCTTCCGCTTAGGTATAGATACGAAGTACGTAACAAGAACGGTATTCTAAATAACATGAATAAAATAATTAAATATTATTTAAAGTAAAAACAAAAGGCTGTCATAAAGCATTTTTATAAAAATTTGTTTGCTTTTTCATTATATTTCTTCATCAGGAGATGATAAGTACGTCATATTCATTTTCTTCTATTGGTACTTCGTTTGGTTGGGGTTCCTTTAAGCATATTTCTTCAATACATGTTGGTGTCTGTCGACCCTCAAACCATTGAGGCTGTAGTTTGCCATCAATTAGAATCCAACCGTGTTCCAGAGGAGAATAAAATGTCTGTTCTTTTAATTTGATTTACCCTTTTCAATTTGCATAATGGAACGTCTTTACATGGTGGTAATAGACTGCCTTCAAATTTTTTCTTTCCTTCTAAAGGTTCTCTCGACTTTTTTGGTCTGTAGCAGTCCATAAAAATATGAAACCGCGCTTCGTTGTTATTATTACTGTATTTTCTGTTGCATTTTGCATAGAAAATCTTCAATTTCTCTAATTTGGTCCTCACTTAAACTATCACTTTTTCCAAATGAACTGAAAGCTTTTTGAGCCACTTCATCCTTTTCTAATAAGTTGAAAGGCCTTATCTTACCTTTTCTAGAAACAGCTGGAGTATAGTCGCATCCTGTGAAACTATGAAATGCTGGCAAAGCTTTGCATAAATCTGGCCCTAAAGACTGTGCTATTGTGTTAACATTAATTTGTCTCAACATATTTTTCGATTGTATTCCTACTTCTACCCACATAGATATGTTTTCTGGAAGATTATGAATGTTTCCTAGAATAATAATACATCTGTAGGTAGGTATCTGAAGTTTTTATTATAACTTTTGACTTTTAAGATGGCATTTTTGATAAGTGGTAGACAATTCTCTGCTATCAGCTTCCTCGTGTGCAAAAATTAAATTCTCGTCTATGTCTCCTTCTACACTTTAGAACTTATAGCAAATACTTCACAATTAAGGTACCTACAAATATTTATTATGCAAAATGGGTGCATGAAATGGTAATTATAAAACATCTTTAGTAAAATTTATCTGTAAGAATTGGCAGAACGATTGTTATGCACCCATTTTGCATAACAATTTTTTGTACGTTAATTGTGAAGTATTTGCTATAAGTTCTATAGTGTAGAAGGGCGCATTTATAGACATAGACGAGAATTTGATTTGTACACACGAGGCAGCTGATAGCAGAATTATTGTCTACCACTTATCTAAAATGCCATCTAAATACCTAGTCAAAAGTTATAATAAAAACTTCAGATACAGATGTTTTAATTATTATTCTATGAAACATTCATAATTTTCCAGAAAACATATCTATGTGGTTGGAAGTATGAATACAATCAAAAAATACGTTGAGACATATTAATGTTAACACCATAGCGCAGTCTTTAGGGCCAGATTTATGCAAAGCTTTGCCAGCATTTCATAGTTTCACAGGATGCGACTATACTTCAACTTTTTTCTAGAAAAGGTAAGATAAGGCCGAGGATAAGGCCTTTCAACTTATTAGAAAAATAAGTAGTGGCTCAAAAAGCTTTCAATTCATTTGGAATAAGTAATAGTTTAACTGAGGACCAAATTAGAGAAAGTGAAGACTTTCTATGCAAAATGCAACAGAAAACATAGTAATAATATCAAAACGAAGCGCGGTTTCATATTTTTATGGACTGCTACAAACCAAAAAAGTCGGGAAAACATTTAGAGGATTGAAAAAATATGATGCCAGTCTATTACCACCATGTAAAGACGTTCTATTATGCTAATTGAAAAGGGTAAATCAAATTTGCGCTATGTGGAATAATGCAACTTTAAAAGAACATACATTTTATTCTCCTCTGGAACACGGTTGGGTTCTAATTGATGGCAAACTACAGCCTCAATGGTTTGAGGGTCGACAGACACCAACATGTGTTGAAGAAATATGCTTAAAGGAACCCCAACCAAACGAAGTACCAATAGAAGAAAATGAATATGACGTATACTTATCATCTACTGATGAAGAAATATAATGAAAAAGCAAACAAATTTTTATAAAAATGCTTTATAACAGCCTTTTGTTTTTACTTTAAATAATATTTAATTATTTTATTCATGTTATTTAGAATACCGTTCTTGTTACGTACTTCGTAGCTATACCTAAGCGGAAGAATAAAATTTATTTTATTTATATAATATGTAAAAGTAAAAGAATGACTTCTAGAATACATGTTTTGTTCCTTATCTTCCCTGATTGCGTTCCAATCGGGCTATGCATATAAGTTGTGAATAGAATAATGTACGTATTAAGGTTCCTAAATTTGTTCCCATTATTGTTATTAATAGATACAATAAATGTTTATGTAATAAATAAGAACGTTTATAACCACAAACCCTTAATTTTGTTGTTCCTGCCTATCAATTTTTTAGGTTTTTAATATGTGACCGTGCCCGTCACTCAAGCGCGTAAGATCTTAGGCGCTAAAATGAAATGCAATTTGCAACTTTGACGGCGTCTGCTGTCGTTATGCGACCGTCTGCCAAAAATTTATTTAAATATTTGAATTCTACGTTTAATTACCTTTCAATTGACATATTTAAATACCATGTTCCTTATAGTTACATTTTAACGGAAAATTCGGTATCTTTGAGAGCGTCTGCGCTAAAAAGTTGACAAGAAAAATGCGTCTGCCGTGTTGATTTTGCTTATGTAGAACTTTCCGAAAATAACTGTAAAAAAATTACGTTTGTTCCGATGGTTACCTATTTTTGCATTTTGACCCCTTTTCAGTTGCCGCCCCCGCAGTTAGTTGACAACTTAAGGCCGGCAGACGGGTGGTTAAATGATTGTTATAAAAAGGACTTTCACCCCAGAAAGTCAAAAATTTTGTTCCCGATGGTTATGTATTTTGCACGCGAGCTCTCGGTCTATATGCAGTGTGTCCACGGATTGAGTTGACGAGAGGAAAAAAATCTTTATTAATGATTTTACGAAGAAAAGTCATTCTTTATAAAAAATTTTGCTTGTCGAGAAAATGAGATTGCACTAAAAGAAATTGAGATTAGATGTACAGGGTGTTAATAAATTAAGAAAACATGAAAATGCTTCAAGAGATAAGTACCATTATTTTTTATTTTAGACAAAATGTTTATTAAACAAAGTTGTTTATAATCTAAAATAAAGCCTAAATACAAATTTTTACATTGATATTCTAATTTCTACATAACTCCCTCCCGCCTCTACACACTTTTCTGTTCTCTTAATAAATTCTTTCTATACTCGACCAATAGTTTGTGGCACATTCAGTTCACTTATTGCTGCCCGTATGCGCTCTCTTAATACTTCCGTATCATGTGGCTATCTTGATTTTTTAAATGTACGAACCCACTATTACTATTCTAAGTGTAAAAATTAGAATTTCTATTTAAAATTTTGTACTTAGGCTTTATTTTAGATTATAAACAACTTTGTTTAATAAAAATTTTGTCTAAAATAAAAAATAATGGTACTTATCTCTTGAGGCATTTTCATGTTTTCTTAATTTATTAACACCCTGTACATCTAATCTCAATTTCTTTTAGTGCAATCTCATTTTCTCGACAAGCAAAATTTTTTATAAAGAATGACTTTTCTTCGTAAAATCATTATTAAGATTTTTTTCCTCTCGTCAACTCAATCCGTGGACACACTGTATATATATTTTGATAGCTTAAAAAAGACCTTTCGAACTAGACCAAAGCCTACTATGATTTCCATTAAAAAAAATTTAACTTTATGTCATAACTCAAAAAATACGCTCCCTAGAAAAAAACTACGTACGCCACTGAATTCCTTGCAAAAAGTTTTATATGAATCAATCGCAACAGTTTTAGTCTGCTTAGTACAAAAAGATGGAGAGAGTTTTCGAAAAACGATGGAAATCAACATTATTTTTTTTCTCGAAAACTAAGAACGATATTCAAATTATGGTTTCAGCTTTCTATTATACTCAAAAAAGTAGCTCAGGTTGGCGAAAACCCCGAGGTTCTATCTCTGCTGCTTCTATGAGAAACCCCCAAATCACAACGAAAATAGGACACCTGTACAATTTTAATTCTTGCAAGTGGAAGTTTAAAGATTTTTTTTTTAATTTGGGCTTGATATTCACGAAACATCGTTAAACATAGTTTCTCAAACAGTTCGGTTGTTCCCTGAGCTTAAGCATGAGAAAATAAGTACAGTGGAACCTCGCTAATCCGACCATGCGCCAATCCGAACCTCCAGTAATCCGAACCGCCGGTCGAAAAAACGTTGCCTCTATAATCCGCACAAAACTTCCAAAACCTCTATAATCCGAACAGTTATGTAGGTCAATTTATTTGTTATTTATGTATTTGTTGTGTGATGAAATAGTTTAACGGTCGCTTTCGCACATAACACTGCATTTAAAATGGCAGGAAAAAGACGGGCGAACCGTCAGTGAATTAGCTTTATTTTATAACGTCGGGAAATCAACCGTGAGTGACATAAAACGGAAAAGAAGAAGTATTGAAGAGTTTGTTAGTTTAACTGACAAGGGACCTGGAAAACGGAAAACCATAAAAGTAAGTGAGAATCCTGAAGTAGAACATGCATTATTCACTTGGTTTCTACAAGAAAGGTCTCGCCATACACCATTGTCGGGGGACATTTTATGTGAAAAGGCAAGATTCTTTTATCATCAAATCACCGGAAAAGATGACTTTAAAGCTAGTTCGGGGTGGCTTGACAAGTTCAAAAAAAGGTTTGGTATTCGTCAGTTAACCGTGTGCGGCGAAAAACTCTCTTCAAATGAAGTTGCAGTTGAACCATTTAAACAAGAATTTTTGAGAAAGGTTAAAGAAATGGATTTAGTGCCAGATCAGGTGTATAACGCCGACGAAAGCGGGTTGTTTTGGCGTGTTCTGCCGAATAAAACTTTAGCGCATGAAGGCGAAAAATCTGCACCGGGAAGAAAAATTAGCAAAGATCGTGTCACATTTATGCCGTGTGCAAATTCCACCGGAAGTCATAAACTAAAATTGCTTGTGATTGGTAAGGCAGTTAAACCACGTGCGTTCAAAAATTGTGAACAACTTCCTGTAGTGTACATGGGACAATCAAAAGGTTGGGTCAACAGGGAAGTGTTTTTAAACTGGTTCAGAGATCATTTCGTACCATCTATGAAAGAGAAAATGAACGAACTTAATTTACCTGCAAAAGCTTTACTCATTTTGGATAATGCTCCTGGACATCCGGATGCCGAAGAATTAGTTACTGATGATAGACAAATTCAAACAATGTTTTTGCCCCCTACTTGTACTCCGTTGTTGCAACCTATGGATCAACACGTGATCCAAAATATAAAACTTAAATACCGAAAGTCACTCTTAACAAGCATTTTAGCTGGAGAGGAAACAGATATTTCAAAATGCTTGAAGCAGCTGAACTTGAAAACCGTCGTTTACTCACTAAGAGATGCATGGCTTTCTGTGAAACCCCACTTAATTATAAAATCGTGGGATATGCTATGGCCCACAAGAGATCCTTTTGGCGCTGACAATGAGAATTTTGAAGCTGAAGATGAATTAGCATTGGCGGAAGTGAGAAGACAAATACGAAGAGAAAAAGAAAACGAAGAGAGCATTTTGCAGCAAAATGAAAATGATTTACAAATGATGACAGGGTTTTTGAGTTAGAAGACACTCTTACAGTAAACGAAGTTAAAGAGTGGGCGGATGCAACCGACGAAGATATAATTGTTACAGAAGATGATATCATTGCAAATGTGGTGGGTAATAATGAGGAACCGGAAGATGATGACGACAATGGCATGCTGAATAATTCTGTTACTCATAAGGATGCCATTAAATCTTTTGAAACATGCCTAAAGTGGTCAACGGAAAATTGCGTTCCAGTTCACCAAATTTTAATTTTGCGTCAAATGAGAGACCAGGCCGTTGCATCTCATTTAGGTAGACTGAAACAAGCAAAAATTGATGATTTTTTCACCGCGTAAATTTTAAGGTTATGAAAACACCCGCAAATAATATGTACCCAAGGTTTCTTTCTTTATTTTTATAAAAAATTTATGTTGTGTTACCGGGTTTCTTACTTAACATGCAAAAAATATGTAAAGTCTGAATCATATTATTTGTCGTATGATTGAAATAATCTACGCATTATGTTAGTTTGATGTCTCTCTCGCACGCAACCAATTGATATGGCTGCTAATTATTAACGTAAGATGAAATAATGAAGATTTGCCATTGTAACTCTTTGTTTCACTCATTCTCATTTTTGGTGGGTAACAATGTATTTGTACGTCTCTGCTTGTTTCGTACTAATTAGTTAGTCCCAAAAAGGATATCATGGAAACTAGTATTAGTGTCACAGTACTGTCAATGTCAAAACAAATTAGTTCACATGCATGTGTCAACCCATACGCCAAGTAATATTATACATATGTATGTACAATGTACATACATACATATTTGTACTCGTCTAAGAATTGTTTTGATATTCTTCCAGAAATTTTATAGGTACTTATGTTATTATGCACCAGTTTTTTCACTTAAATATAATAAATATCATTCTCAGCAAAATTTCGCGTGTTTTTAGAGTAATTCCAGTACTCCGAACATTTCGGTAATCCGAACATAGCCCGGTCCCAATTAGTTCGGATTACCGAGGTTGCACTGTAGATGTATTGTACGTACCGGATCAAATCAAATTTAGATTGCTGTGCACTGCAGGACAGTAAATTTTCGATTTCTTGTTTGTCATCTATCAATTGCAGTGGGACTCGCTATATGTAGTATGTATGTGTTACGTGGGCAGGTGGACATTATGAAAATCAAAAAATTCTCGTATTTCTGTGCACTAATTTTTTAATATACGTTGCAGCACTGAAACTCCAGTCTTGTATCATATTTTGCCTGAGAAACGCACAGATCATATTGGAGCCTCCATGATGGGTAGCAGTCATGTATATGATATGACAGGTGTGGGAGCACCTCCACCATCTATAATTTCTGCAAGGCGCGGTGTACAACAAGCACATGTAGAACGTGAGGGTATGGTCGAATTAGCATTAGATCCTTCCGAGTTGGACATGGATAGTGACGCTATGGCAGTACGGTATGAGCAGCAGATGAGAGAGAACCAGTCCCAATTGCAAAAAGAAGATTTAAGTGATATGTTAGCAGAACATGTGGCAAAACAAAAGGTGAGGTTAAATATTTATCGTGCAAAATCCTGTTAATGCTGTAAAGGTAATCAGTAGAGATCTGGATGAATCTCATAAAATTGCACTAAAATAATCACTTTCCGTTTTGCACTCGGTTTTGCATATATTCCTGCATATTTTTGTAATATTTGCTGCAATTCATGATTTTTAACGAGAAATTCGAATGCATTTATATCTGCTTAGGCAAATATCTAATTCTAACTTTAAATATGTCAACATATCATTTCATTTTCTTTATTATTTGTTACTTATGAGTTACCGATAAAGGACGATTTGCGATTGTCGCTGTGTTTTTGTAGCATTGACTGATTTCGACTGATGAGTGGATGACGTAATTTTGTCAGATTCGTGCAATGTTGGAGAAAGTCGAAATCGTAGTTATACCTAAATGTAACACACAACACGTAAGGGTAATTGAGTTTTAATAAAAGAATAAATATTTATCTGTTTTCAAACAATGCGTAAATATCGCACTTTAATTCAGTCGGGGATTGAGGAACTACGAGTATAACAAGCCCTCTTTACCTATTCCTGCATTTGCCGAGCGCTGGCAAATCATATGGCCGTTACATAAACTCCACTGGTGAAATTCTCCTGACAAATATGACTGTTTGAATTCCCTGATGTTACTACTCTATATACTCACTCAACACGCTCTCTAGCAAGTTTAGTTAAGTTTCCAATGCAGCCCAGTACAGGATAGAAAAAACGGCGTACAAGAACTTGTGTGAAACGAAAAAGGAAGAGGCAAGAATCAAGCTATTGCAGGAAATAGAAAAGGTGAAGTCAGAAAAAGGAATAAAATAAATAGAGAGAAGAAGCAAGGAAGAGAGATAGATGAAAGAATTACACTGGATGATTGGAAGAAGCATTTTATGAAGGTACTGGGGGGGTCGGTGGGGGGGTCGGAGGGGGAGAGAGAAAATGATAATAATGACATGAACAAAAACACAAATAAAGAGGTACAAGTGGAGACAATAAAACTGGAGGAAGTCAGAGAAGTGTTAAACAGATTAAAAGGTGGAAAAGCTGCAGTGGTGGACGAACTACAAAATGAAGTATGGATACATGGTGGTGAGGAAATGATAAGGAAGATATGCAGTGGGGTATGGGAAGGCAAAGGTTTTCCAGAAAGGTGGAGGGAGCGACTAACAGTACCAATAAGAAAGAAAGGAGAGGGGAGGGAAACAACAGATTACAGAGGAGTGACACTGATGCCAACAGCATATATGCATCAGTACTGGCAAACAAATTGGAAGAAGAATTAGAGGAGAAGAATATAATACCAGAAGGACAAACGGGATTCAGGAAGGCAGAAGGTACAATGGAAAATATTTATACACTGAATCACGTAATAGGAAGAGAAACGAAGAAGAAGCGAGGGAAAATAGTGGCTAAGAGAAGTATTTTGGACGCAGAGAGGAGTCAGACAGGGGTGTCCCCTGAGCCCGTACTTGTTTAACATCTTCCTGTCAGATTTAAAAGAGGTAATGGGAAAGGGACAGGCAGGAGGAGTGATAATAGAGAAAAATAAATATTGGACACTAGCATATGCGGATGATATAGTCCTCTTAGCAAAGGAAGAGAAAGAACTAAAGGAGATGCTGAGAAGAATGGAAAGATATTTGGAGAAGAAAGAACTAGTATTGAACACGGAGAAGACTAAAATTCTGAGATTCAGGAGGGGGGGGGGGGGAGAGAAGTAGCATAGAGAAGTGGGAGTGGAAGGGGGAAGAGTTGAAGGAGGTGGGGGAGTTGAAATATCTAGTATTCACCTTACAAAAGAATGGGGGCCAAGAGAAGCATGTAAGAGAGGTAGTAAGAAAGGCGAGAAAGGGAAACGGAAGAGGAGAGAAGTGGATGGAATTGATATAGAAGAGGCACCAACAAGGATTCGAACCCAGATCTTTCGCTTTCCGGGCGACTGCTCTAACCAATTGAGCTATCCGCACCCTGACACATCAAACGTGAGAAAGGCCATAATATAGGTAGCGAAGGAAGATGGAAGTAACAATTATTATGAATCTCATAATTAACCAACACCAACAACCTCAATTTAGATCTATTTCAGTAGTCACACTTATTTAAGTGCTTCGTAAAAACAATGTCCCACGAAGGATGAATTGTCAGTCAATGGGAAATCAAGCCCAATCGGAAATAACCAATTATTAAATTTTAAATCGACTGCAGTAGATAAATATAAAGTAATAAGTAATAATTGGGCATAGCAGTCGAGGAAAACTACACAGAGGCCTCCCCCATGAAAAATGTGAAACAGGCGCCTACCAGGATTCGAACCAAGATCTTTCGCTTTCCAGGCGACTGCTCTAACCAATATTGAGCTATCCGCACCCTGACACATCAAACGTGAGAAAGGCCATATACCCTGTATATGGCCTTTCTCACGTAGTCGGTCCATGAAGCTTCTGTTAAAATTATTTTATTGTATACAGGATGTTCACGTGCTACGTACCAAACCAAAGTTATGTTTTTTTAAATGGAATGCCCCACATTTGTTTACATATTTCGATTCTCCATAAAAATTCATGAAAGTTGATATGCTACACGGTGGGGTTTAGAGTAAGCGATTTTAAGATATGGCCATTTTAGTACCAGTGTGAACCCAAATTTGTGGTGCTATTGGCGTCTGCTGGTCAAAGCTAACTATGATTTTTTTATTGGACTAGGTTCAGAGGATACTCTATTTGTAAAATCCATTAACACTTTTTCAAATTACAGTAGAACCCCTATTATCCGTGCGCGGATTATCCGGCATGCGCTTTATCCGTGCGGCACCTGAGAATTTGTTTTGACACGTTTCCTTGTGTATGCATTAGTTCAGTTTAGTTTGCTTTGCGTTATTACGTCACGTATAGTTTGTTTTATGAAATAAAATGTATTTATTTTATGTCATAATATGTATAATATAAAGCTCGTTATGTGAAATAAGAGGTATTTGGATTATCCTTGTTTTTCAATTATCCGTGAGTTACCCGGTCCCCTAAAGCACGGATAATAGGGGTTCTACTGTAGTTCATATTGTACAGAGTGGCCAACGTGCGCAAAATGAAGCTTTTCTCAAAAATGTTAAGTGGAACACCCCGTATATTATTTGCAGGTTTGATAGCCAGTTTATTAAGCTTTTGACTGATGCAGATATTGGCAGGTCTACGACTGATAATTTAGGCAGAAATAAAGATTGAACCTTAAAAATTGAAATTTTTGCCGTAATTTTGTACCATTTTTGGAGAATTTCCCCCATTTTGCAACCAAAAACTCAGAAAAATGCTTACACTTTGTTTTTACAGAAAATTTAGCGAAC
Organism: Xestobium rufovillosum; assembly: GCA_963966045.1. Taxonomy (NCBI): domain Eukaryota; kingdom Metazoa; phylum Arthropoda; class Insecta; order Coleoptera; family Ptinidae; genus Xestobium; species Xestobium rufovillosum. The sequence goes on from OZ014495.1 coordinate 27,931,104, forward strand.
AGAGTTTACATCGGCACAAGAAATCTCATTGCAAGATTACTTCTTGAAAGGACGGTTTTCTTCCATGGCACTCCTTGTTTCAATTTATACCTAGGTTTAATAAGTTACCATTTATTTAAGAATATGACTATGAAGAAGCAATCTGGTGATGAAATTTTTCGTCTCAATGTGAAATCAACTTCCAGAAACAAAATGGAAATCATATTTTGTTTTGGAGGCTAAAATATGGGAGAAATGAATAAACTACCGGTCAAATTACTACATTTTAAAGTTCAATTTTAAATTCCACCGAAACCGTCAGTCGCAGACCTAACAATATCTACATCAATCAAAAGCTTAGTAAACTGTATGTCAAATATGGAAATAATATATGGGGTGTTCCATTTGAAATTTTTAAGAAAAAATGCATATTGCGTAAGCTCTCCACCCTGTATGATATTAAGTTTTGTGACAAAAAGTACTCAAGACTTTTACAAATAGAGCAGTCTGTGAACCTAGTCCAATAAAGAAATCTTAAATAGCTTCGATCAGTAGATGTCAGCAGCTCCTCAAAGTTGGATCCACACTGGCACTAAAATGGTAATATCTTAAAATCGCTCACTCTAAACCCCATCATGTAAGTACACCATCTTTCATAAAATTTTATTTGGAATTCAAATATGTAAGCAAATGTGGGGCGTTCCATTTAAAAAAACATAACTTGGGTTTGGTGCTCAGAGTGTGAACATCCTGTATATACCAAAATAATTTTATCAGATGCTCCGTGGGGTTCTCAACATACGTGTAAAGTTTTATTTTGATACCTTGAATAGAACCAGAGATATGGGCCGACTACACACTATTGGCCCACCCTGTATAGGTAGCGAAGGAAGATGGAAATAACAATTATTATGAATCTCATAATTAACCAACAACAGCAAGCTCACTTTAGATCTATTGCAGTAGTCACACTTATTTAAGTGCTTCGTAAAGACACTGACCCACGAAGGATAAATTGTCAGTCAATGAGAAATCAAGCCCAAGCGAAAATATACAATCATAATATTAAAAGAGAAGTGGCAGAACACTTTACGGGTGGGGATGGATATCGGTCGCTCGGTCTCTTTTCAACTGGCGGAGATCATATGGGTGAGGTCGTGCACTCGATCAGGTGTTTCTTTAACGCAAATAAGAAAATTGCATCGGCATCATTCCGCTGGACGCTTGGATCTGCTCAGCACTGTTCGCAGAATGGTCTTTTGCCTTATTATAAATTAAACACAATTAATTATTTAGGAATATTCTATGGGAATATTTTGTGGTGCACCTGGGATGCACCTACGTTTTAAGTATAATTACTACACCGATTCACCACTACGTAAAAGTCGTGGAGCGTAGCCCACGGGTCATCTAGTAATTATTAAATTTTAAATCGACTGCAGTAGATAAATATAAAGTTACCTAAAATTTAATTTCACTTTTTGTTGTAATTGAGTTATGAAATATTTTTTCTGTTACAGAATAAACGAAAACGGCAACAAAATTTGGACGCAAAACAAAGTAAGAAGTATAAGGAATTCAAATTTTAAAATGTTGCTGTTAATTAAGGATAGATTATAATTTTCCTGTCTACAGTGAAAACGTCACAACAATAGTTTAAAATTGTATAACTTAAGTGTGATATGGAAAGGTAAAAATAAAAATAATCCACATTTTTCAGTTTGTTTTCTTTTGTATTTATTCTAACAATGGGGTCGTTGCACTAAATAGAAAATCGATATAATTTTGATAGAAATAAGTAACTTGGTGTTTAATGGGCCTCTGGGTTACATTTACTTACTCACCAATGGCCCAAAATTTAAACAATGGCGATTTTAGCACGAAGCGCGCCTTCTGAGAATTAAACAGAAATATGTGCTGCCTCGGTTACGTCATTACCTTGAAAGCGCTTGCGATCGGTCCCCAGTGAAAGCAAGAGTTACGTGGAATTTAAGGTACATGTCCACCTGAGAGTAAAACTCTCGCGAGCAGCTCTCGAGAGTGAATATCTCAAGTCGACACAGATCTGAGAGTAACTATCATATAGTTATGTCCCACTAGCAGACAGCGTGCGAGTTGCGACCTGCTCGCAAGTGGACATAGATAAATCGGGAAATTTGAGAGTAACTCTAGCAGTTCGAATTCATTTCGAATTGTGAGAGTGCTCTCAGAACAATATGGAATGGAAAAAAGAAAATGCAGAAAAACTAATTGTGCTCTACGAAGAAATTTCCATATTGTAGAATACAAAATTAACCGATTACCGAAATATAGGGGGAAAAAGTTGCAGCATGGCAAAAACTTGCGGAAGAGCTGAATTGTGTTGTGGAAGAGGTATAACGAAAAACTGCTGTACGAATCGCCTGAAAATTTAAAATTAATCATGAACTAAATATGAAAATTATCTTTCAACGACATATCTGAAGCTAAAAATCTTAATGTCACTATAACCCATTCCTTCACAGAAATGGCGTTTCGCATAACTGTATCCTTTTTTGCTATGGTTGGACCAACCAAATCTATAATATGCTGAACCTCATATGCACTCATGCGAAAAAAAAATCGAAATTGTTGTGGATCCTCTATGTTCAATTCATTTTTAAGAACAAAAGCGCCAAACTACTCTTCGCTGAATCCATGGTCTTACCCAACATTTTCGACACACTTTTGGTGTTTTCTTTCGCTTTTTTAAAATATTGTATGCTACAATAGCAGCCGCAAGCTTTACAGCATTCATTTTAGTATTTACTGGAACTCTGATGTCACAGTAGATCATGCACCGTGGACATGGCCTTGAGAGTACTATCTAGAGAGTCGCTCTCAAGGAACTATCCGAGAGTGGCAAAATCGCATACTCTCACGTGGACACGCACCTGAGAGCAAAGGTCGAGAGAACTCTCGAGATTTTCTCTCACATGGACATGTACCTTTAGAGTCGTTAAAGTAGGAAGCTTTATTTAATACTTGCGCCCATAATTTCCGTCTGTCCTTACTACGAGGCACTTTTAAATATATTTTGCTGGGATTCCTATCACTATTGTTCTTACAAAGACACTAAGCACTTTTTGAAGACCATTATTTTAAAAAAGAACACTATCTGTCAACCGACTCGACTGCCATGATTGTTTACGTTTGCGCTAGCAAGCATACACAAACAACGGTTGTACGTTCCGGTTAATATCGGCACTCCTCGGCATTGCCGCAGATACATCATCATTTAAAAGGCTTAAAGGGCCAGGGTCTTAACTTTAACGGTGGTTTAGAGGCCTAAAACGTTCGCTGTGAGAAAAATAAAAAAATACGGGTCAAATATTTTACGAGAATCTTCCCGAAAATATGATTTTTAAAAATTGTGTAACGACCCCATTAGTTATAATAACTTTAACACTTTGTACTATATAATCTATCAACTAGTAGTCCAGTCAATATAGGTTTCTACCCAGCAAAAATTGCAAACAAGCTGAATTTTGGATTTCTGAAGTAAATTGATTGTTGAATCAAAAAAAGAAAAGTTTACAGGGGTAACCCTGTTGCAGCTTCCAAAAAAGGGGGTGCAATTGACATAAAAATGCTTTTTTCCAAATATCTCCTTGAATAAGCAAAATAGTACAAAACAGCCCAGTACAAAATTGTAGCGCGTGAAATTCTATACAATTTTCTTGTATACAGTCAACAGTACAGGAGGCCTATTCTAAATCATAATTTCGACTCGAAATCCTTTCAAGTCGAAATAATCGCGTCGAAATGCGGTGTTTTCAATCTATTGGATTCCTTCCGAAACGGTACATGACGTCATCACTTTTCGATTCGTCGAAATGCGGTTTCTAGTCAAACTGCATGTCGAATTCAAAATTTCGTTGTTTGCTACAATTTACCTTCCTCCATATTTAGCTACAAGTAAAACAAACTTACAACATAGCAACATACGTATCTGTGGAGATGACAGATGACCATAATTTAAATATCACCAAACCAGACTGTCATTACCAACACAGCAACTGAAATCCATTACGAAATACGAAGTAAGTACCAAATATTTCGATCAGTGCGGACAGGAACAAAATGCGCTTTTCGACTCGAAGTTACGTTACGTCGCTTCGATTACTTCTTGTCGAAATGAATTATTATAATAGGTCTCCAGTACAGTACAATCTAAAAACTGTGTTTGAAACTTGTATGGTACGGCCACAAAGGTGCACAATGACAAAAATCAAGATACATTGGCCAACGAAAATCACCGAAGCTTTGATTTTTATTGCACAATAAATAAAGAAAAGAACATTTTAAAGAGCAGTATTTCAGCTTTGGAATGTATATACATGTTGTCCCAATAGGAAGTGAGCGAATTTTCAGCCAGGGCCACCATTTAAAAGTTTTGGTGGTTTTGGGCTGTCAGATTTGACATTTATAATTTTTTGCAGTTTTAATTGTCATTATAACGTTAAAGTATCTTAACATAATAATGACTAATGAGTGTAACGCGTCGTGTAAACAACCAAAATTGCTGTGTTATTCATTGTTACAACAGTTACGCAAGAACCGGTAGTAATGTTAAGTTTTATCGGTTTCCTGGAAAGCCTCATGAACAGGAACGTCGCTTATTGTGGATCAGAAGCATCCGCTGAGGGAATTCGTAAGTATCTATTCCGTTTAAATGAAAGTATACATCTGAAGACGAAATTTAATAAAAGGCAAGCCGAGGCCGACACTCATTCCTACCGTTGAATGACTAATCTGGATTAGTCATTCAACGTTCCTACTCAGTTTGCAAAATTAAGACCAGACTTTTAGACTGTGCCATATTTTTCAGGGCAATAATTAACATTGTTTCCTTATGATGTGACCTGCTGTCCGTCTTCCAATTTCGGCGCTAAAACATTTTCGTTCACTAACGTTCAAAACATGTTTGGAACGAACCAATTCCAAACCTTTCTTATACGCAGCTTCACTTCGATGCGTAAATTTCACAGCGTTAAACCCGAAATATACAACAGTATCTATTGCTTAAATTTACACGGGAATGTCAAACTGACATAGGTGTCACCTCTGTCAGTTTGACATTTAGTTAACACCAAAAATTTATAATTGCGCCGCCTTGAGTCGCTGCTAAGCAATATTCGCTCACTTCCTATAGCGCCACGGCAGAGTTTCGCACCTTTATTTTAGAGAAAAAAGTTTTATAAAAGACTACCTTATTTTTGATTCTCCATTCTTTAAAATTATTTCCATTTATGCAGGTTGTCTCATTTCTTCTGTTCAGCACCTAGCTTTGTTTTTTTAAATGGAACACTCTGTATTTGATTGCACTTTTGGTTTTTAAAAGATATTGACAGACGTAGAGGAATTCTGAAATTTAAATATTTTCGGACTGAACAACTCCCTACCAGCATATTTTGTCACAAAGTAGTCGCTGTTACGTAACTGCTACAAAAAACGTGAACAATTCTCGTCGCCGTCACGAGGCGTAGCCGTCGCCGTTACCAGAAATGGTGAACACAAGTTGCGGACACATGTTATGGGATTAATTAACTTAGTGCCGTAACTTTTACGTATTTGTTACATAACACCACCGTCACAGTTTCGAAACAGTTACATAGATTTTTCACGTCAACTTTACAATCAGGTTGCAAAGATTAAACTGTATAACTAAGTGTATACATAAAATGGGAAACATCGTGTCAACTCATTAATAGGTCGTAAGGTACATTCCGTTTTTCATGGTTTGTAGCATTCGTCATGAAATGGATGTTTTGTTTAAATAGGTATGTGCTAAAGTTATAATATTTAGACATTGTTCTGAGGATCTGGGGTTTCCAAATTACAACACTTCTGATTTTATTGACAATATTGGGGGTAAAACTCACAAAATAACAAAGGCGCCTCAAAAATAATTAGAAACTCTCAATGAAAAATTAAAGAAAAAAATTAGATTTTTCGCAAATTGCTAAATTAATCAACAAAATTTGACTTAAAATGATCTGCGTTCAATCAACTTCACAAACACACAAAAATCACCTTGTACATGTGGCATCTTGTTGTGGCCAGAAATAAGAAATTAAGAAACCCCATTTCGATGATTACCTGATTTTGCCATCATGGCTGCCGTCCGTCAACGAAGCAAAATGGTAGTTGTAATTAAGTTACGGAACATTTCGTGTCTGCTACAAGGACGCTGTGCAGTTTCTGATGTGGAAACGAAATTACGGAATTTGCGTAGCAGTTTCTAAAATCGTAACAAAGTTACGAAAGACGAAGCAAAGTTACAAAAGAAGTAACAAAGCTACGAAAGGAGAAACAAAGTTACCAAAGTCGTGCGGTTTCGTCACGGTTACGACACCATAGTTCCTTTTGTGACAAAGTCGTAATATAACGAGGTTTTCTAGTTATAACTTTGTTACGTAATTGTAACGACTCAAAATTCCCTTTGTTACATAGTTATCACAAATCAGTAATAATAATACATTTGAACCACAGACGTGCCTCGGGAAAAGTTGGGGGGTCAATGGGTATTACAACCCCCCTTTCCTCCGTTTGCGCATCGATTTTTTTGATCCAAATTACACAAACATTGTGCCGGTATTTGAAAAATTTCAACAGAATATAGTAAAAAACAAAGGAGTTATTAATAAAAATAGTTTTTTAAATTTTAACTTTAACACCCTGTATCTTGAAAGAAAGAAGCCTAAATGAAAAATGGCATAAGGAAAGTCCCATTATTTTCGGCCAGATAATCTCTGGCTAACGGCTTGATCTACTTTTTTGTAATACCCTGTATAATTAAAATAGGCAAGGGTCAAAATCTAAAATTGACTTTAACAAAGATATCGTTGGGCTAAGCTGTAGATCAACGATGAGTGAGTCAAACAGAGCATCAGTAAATTAAAGTGGAGCTGGGTGGCCCCCCAGCCACAATGTTGGGCCCATCGAATACTTGAATGAACTTTGGAAACAAAATGCAGAGGATAGCCATAAAACAGATGGCATCAAAGGAACAGCTGGAGCTATTTCATTATTAGGGCACCAAAAAATCTGACAAAGGATGATATAATGTTTATTTGAAATAGGAATCCTAATACTTTACATTTTTACATTTTATCATGACAAATCTGAATTACAAAAAAAAATCAATTACAAAAAACATACTCAAGCAAAATACAACAAGTAAGCCTCTACAATATAGTTACATCTACACAAGCCCTTTTTCTTCCAACATAGTTCTGAGTTTACTCTTAAATGACCTCAGAGTGCAAGTTTGTTTGATAGGTTCTGGAAGTTCATTAAAGTCCCTAAATCCCTTATATACCAATGAGTTCATGCTTCCTCTATAATTCATTCCAGACAAGTAAATGTTTGAGCTACCACGGGTATCAGGACTATGGACTTCATTTCTGTACCCAACAAATTTTGATAAATAACTAGGCAATAGGCCATTTTTAATTTTATAAATTAAACTCATAGTCCTATAATAAACATTCACAGAGACAGAGAACCAACTCAAAGTATGCAACATCAAGTATATCGGTGTATGTCAGTTACACCGCAAAATTATTCTCATTCCACGATTCTGCAATTTTTGCAGCGATTGAATGTTTGTCTTGTTCATCAAATATAATAGACTAGGGCAGTACTCAAAGTAGGGTAGTATTATGGTTCTATATACAGTTATTCTAGAGTACAGTGATAGATATTGTGCAATTCTTGAAAAAAATACAATTTTTTTAGAATCTTCTTTCGTAGATAATCCAGGTGATTGCCAAACGATAACATATTGTTCATGATAAACCCCAGATATCTAATTTCATTTACTATGTCCAACCTTTCACCATTTATCTCAATGTTTATTGATTGGAAATCAATCATTTTGAACTTATGTCTACTTGCTAAAATCATCGCTTTACTTTTTTTAATGTTTAATTTCAATTTATTGATGTTCAAATACTTATACATTGCCCTTAGTACATCATTCATCCTGATTACAACCTCATCCAAATTCTCACCATGACATGATATAAGTGTATAATCAGCATACAGGTTCAAAAAGTCAACCTCACTCATAGTCCTAGCGGTTAACGACAATTTTGGCCGAAACCCTGCAAATTGTGTTAAAAGCATGAAACTTGGTCGGCAGCTTAAATAGGTCAAATTAAGAGATTTTGCCCGCAGTACCCAAAAAAATACCCAGTAGGAGCAGCTCAGGGGCGGAACATATTCCAAGGGGCTTGAATTTCAAAAATAATTAAATAGTAACCAATGTGGGCAAGTAATATGTCATTTTATATTGATTTGATATCGCTGAAGTCAATTCAAACCATATTTTATTTATAACTATAAAATTTTCAAAATGGCGGCCAAATTTCCAGTTTTAATTCAAAATTTTGTTAAATTCGCTAATATTAAAAAAATTGTAAGATATATAACATTTTTATTTAAATTGCAGGCTCTTAACCTGTTCTAATGATATTTTTTGGTATCTCCAAAAATTTCAAAATGGTTACTATTTTTGAAAGTAAAATTTATTTGCAGTACCTATACCCTATTGGATATGGATGGACGAACTGAGGGCATTATAGAAATTTAATTTTTTGTTTCTATTTTTATTTAACATGTCGACAATTTGTTTTTGAAGATACTATACCTACATACAGGGTGTGTCACGACGAGTTACTATTAGACGTTTGTGGAGAACCGCATAATTCGGCTAATAATTAGCTAGTACTTGCACCAAGCGTGAAAGTATTATACAGCAAGCAGAATTGCATGGTTCGAGTGTTTAGGGCAAAGCACCGTACTGATGAGTCTCGAAATGACGAAACCAACGGTCTACGGTTTTCCATGCACATTCGAAACATGCAATATTGAAAAACTTCTGACATACCTACCTAAGACTACTGCTGGTAAAGCAGGAAAGTACCTACTTTGAGATCTAAGGATATTTCAAGCCCGACGATATGTTTGGGGTAGCATCCCGTATAAGATCTCCTAGTACTCAAAATCTGGATTTAGTTCTATAATTCAAGACCTGGCAGGGTACTTGCCCGAGGAGTAGTTGTTCGAACAGTCCAGTACCACACAGAATTCTGAAAATTTGTAATATCACGTTTTCAAATATTCTCTATTTAATGAAAATAATGGCAACTTAATCCAACTTCCGCTTATACCAGAAGTGGCACTTAACTTCCTTATTTTAAATAGAACTAATACCTAATTTTTTACACTTTCCGGTTCTCCATAGAATTTTAGATGGACTTTATGTAACATAAATAACCTCTAAATGTCAACATTTCCAAGATATATGCGAGTTTTCAAATTTTTTTACAGTTGCAGGGTAGGTACTCTTTGGCGACTGCGGCAAAAGAAATAAATTGAAATCGAAACAATTGCGGGCGGTAGCATTAATGACAAAGGTCTAAATTAAAGTTCAGTGTACTCAAAGTTTGAAAATACTGCGAACAGTGATTAAGATGCGACATTAAACTGAGAAATCAAAATATTGCCAGAACTCAACAAAATTAAATGGAACGCCCCCTTTTTATGCACTTTTTGGATTTATATCGACTCCAACTAAAATTTTCCGTAGAATCCAAAAAGTGCATAAAAAAGGGGACGTTCCATTTAATTATGTTGAGTTCTGGCAATATTTTGATTTCTCAGTTTAATGTCGCATCCTAATCACTGTGCGTAGTATTTTCAAACTTTGAGTTCACTGAACTTTAATTTAGACCTTTGTCATTAATGCTACCGCCGGCAATTGTTTCGATTTGAATTTGTTTCTTTTGCCGCAGACGGCAGAGTACCCTTCAACTGTAAAAAAAAATTGAAAACTCTTGGAAATTTTGACATTTAGAGGTTATTTATGTTACATAAAGTCCATCTAAAATTTTATGGAGAACCGGAAAGTGTAAAAAAATTAGGTATTAGTTTTATTTAAAATAAGGAAGTTAAGTGGCACTTCCGGTATAAGCGGAAGTTGGATTAAGTTGCCATAATTTTCAATAAATAGAGAATATTTGAAAACGTGAAATTACAAATTTTCAGAATTCTATTGTGAGCGCTTCTCTACAAACGTCTAATAGGAACTCGTCGTGACACACCCTGTATGTAGGTATAGTTATCTTCAAAAACAAATTGTCGACATGTTAAATAAAAATAGAAACAAAAAATTAAATTTCTATAATGCCCTCAGTTCGTCCATCCATATCCAACAGGGTACAGGTACTGCAAATAAATTTTACTTTCAAAAATGGCAATCATTTTGAAATTTTTGGAGATACAAAAAATATCATTAGAACAGGTTAAGAGCCTGCAATTTAAATAAAAATGTTATATATTTTACAATTTTTTTAATATTAGCGAATTTAACAAAATTTCTAATTAAAATTGGAAATTTGGCCGCCATTTTGAAAATTTTATAGATAAATAAAATATGGTTTGAATTGACTTCAGCGATATTAAATCAATATAAAATGACATATTATTCTTGCCCACATTGGTTATTATTTAATTATTTTTGAAATTGAAGCCCCTTGGAATATGTTCCGCCCCTGAGCTGCTCCTACGGGGTATTTTTTTGGGTACTGCGGGCAAAATCTCTTAATTTGACCTATTTAAGCCGCCGACCAAGTTTCATGCTTTTAACACAATTTGCAGGGTTTTTTTGTTAACCGCTAGGACTATCACAAAGCCAATATAATTCATCATTGATATATATTATAAACAAGAGTGGTCCCAGCACACTACCCTGTGGAATCCCAACCTCACTAGGTAATTCGCCCGAGAAATAATTTGATATTTTTGTTCTTTGACTCCTATTTGTTAAGTATTGTTCAATCCAGCCCAAAACCACACCACCCAATCCATAATATTTCAATTTCCTAATAAGAATACTTCTATCAATCGTCTCGAATGCTCTCTGGAAATCCAAGAACCAAGCAACTATATAATTTCTCCCATCCAGCCGGTACTTCCAATTGCAAACTGTCAACTGTAGCACCGACTCACAAAATTGAATGATTTTCTCTGAATCCTGACTGATTCTGCATTAATAAATTATTGGTTTTAAAATATTCAGAAATTTGTGAGTGAACCACCATCTCCAGTATCTTTTCCATTGTGGGCAGAGTATTTATTGGACAATTGACAGCCTCATCGATATTATTAATTTTAGGTACTGGCACTATAGTACGGACTTTTAGGCCCTTCGGAAAAACACCATAACTAAGAGAAGTATTTACGTAATTTAACAGTACATGTCCTATTACATTAAGTTTCCTTCATAAACCTGACATTAACCACTTCACTACTTGATTTATTCTTCAGTGAGAAAACAAATGTTCTCAATTCAGCCATAGTGATCAGTCTAAATTGAACAAACTTGCTATGAATTGTGTCATACTCATCAGGACTCCATTGAACATCGGTTTTAATAGAATCAGCAATTTCCTTAATACTGTCTGTAAAATAACCATTAAACTTTTCAGCAGCATCAACCTCACTCACAGCTGCTTCAATTCTTCCTCCAATACTGAACTTAAAGTGTTTAAGATTATTACACGTTTCATTTTTCTTTAACAGTGTCTTTAAAGTTTTCCACATATTTTTAGGGTTGTCCTTATTTTTATCAATTTTTGTTTCGAAATACTTTAATTTTTAATTTTTTTGATAAATTAACCGCCTCGTTCCATTTACTTTTATAGTCACTCTACTAAAGCTCTCTCTCAACATTGTTACCACTTTCCTTAAAACATCTGTAAGCCAGGTCTCTCGGTTTTGATTTCATTCTGACTTCGTAATCATACCATGGAACACGATTCAACTTATTTTTCATCTCAGAAAGTGGCACATCGTCAAGAACATCTCTACAACTCGAAGTTATATTGTTATATATTGCATCAATATCACAACTAATTAGGAGAAAATTGCATTCAATCAATTTTAAGTTAATATTAACATAAGCATTTTCATTCAATCTTCTCCTGGTACAGATTGGTTCACCCTTCTGCACAATTTGGCTATTGCACATTATAACTGAAATTACTGAATGATCAGTTACTTTAACAGAAAGAGTTTCATCATTAGTCAAGACGTAGTCTATCAAAGAACTGCTCATATTATCACACCTAATAAAATCATTAACCTTCTGCTGAATACATAACTTTGAATAATTTTTCTGATTTTTTTACAATAATAGTTTTTATCATCCAAATAATCATATAGATATACATATTTGAAGATAATGAAAGCAAATTGACTTTATGTGGGCAAGTGCTGCTGTAGATGACTATACTAACGCTTATACTATGTTTATCGGCATTTGGACATCATGGTAATCTGAACCAATGAACATAATGGGTTCTTTGGATTTGGTTTCCATTTTTAGCAATCATGAAATTGATGACGCCTAATTAACCATTATTGATGAAGCTCAGATAATTTTCAATTACTATTTTCCTTTCAATGAGACAATTAGTAGACCATTTCTGCCACACTTCCGTTGGATGTAGGGATGCTTTCTTTTGTTGGATATAAAATGCTCAATCTAATAATAATAATAATAATAATAAACGTCTTTATTTAGTACACAATATATACAGAATAAACAAATTCATTAAGATGAGGGTGCACAAGGTGTACTAAAATGGCGAAGTTCAACTTTCAGATGTAAACATCTGTCAGTTGTTCTTCCACTCAACCAAAATAGACAAAAAAAATGTATTCAACATAATCAGAAAAACAGAAAAGCGGATGAACAATACTTAAAAACGAATATAAATTGAATAAATTATTCAAGCAAAGAAAGCACAAAGTAAAAAAAAAATATAGTCAACATCAAGCAACGCAATTAAGCAAAAGTATACATGAACCAAATTAATGCATAAAACAATACAATTAACCAAATAAATACATAATGCAATCATAAATGGAAAAGAAAATATCTAAATACCTACACAAACAAAAAGAAAAAAAAATGCAAGTGAACCCAAGGCCACCCAAAAGGCATGACAAAAACGTCAAAATTCATAATTCTCAGAACAGTAATTAAAGTTTCACAATGCAATGCAACACAATGCAATGGAGAGGCAGAACAAGCTGGAAAAAACTATGCTCCAAGTAAGAAGCGCTTCATATGAACTCTAAAGGTCTCAATTGAAAGATTCTTAAACTCAGGCGGTACACCATTGTATAAGCAACAAATATTGTGAGAAAAAGACTTCCTGAAAAAAGAGTGACCATGCAAAGGCAGAGAAAGCAGATCTTTACGACGTATATTGATATTATGTACATCAGTTCTAAATTTGATTTTTCGGTATAGATAAGCTGGTGTAAAAGTTGTTATTATTTTGTGGTACAGACAAACTGAATGCAAAAAACGGCGGGATTCCATGTTCAACCAGGGTATCGTGGCAAGTTTATGCGAAATGTGCCCACCACGACGAATGCCGAAAATTAAACGTAAGCAGGCATTCTGAACAACCTGGATCTTTCTTACGTCACTTCTATCTAGACATGGTCCATACAAACCAGACGCATAGTTAAAATGGGACAGAACAAACATTTCGCACAAAGTGACCTTAATCTTATAATCGATAAGTTTTCTTACACTGTAAACGAATTTTAGGTTCATATATGCAATCTGTATCAACTTTTTAATATGCAGTGAAAACTTTAACTTGTCATCAAATATAACACCCAGATTTCTAGCACTTTCCGTAAATTCTAACACCTGACCATGTATGGAGATCACTAATTGATCCAATACCTCATTTCGACTGACACCACTTGAAGTGTTGCCAAACAGTAACATTTTAGACTTGTGAGGATTAATGATGAGCGCGTGACTTCCAGCAGCATCACAAAATGTGCTCAAATCGTGATTGATTCTTAGAGAAGCAAGGTTCAATTCTCTACCATTAAAGGGGTAACACAATTGAGTGTCATCAGCATAGAAATGACTTCCACAAAACTTAATACTTGATACAAAAACAGAAGTATATAAAGTGAACAATAACGGACCAAGTACGGAACCTTGCGGCACACCACAAAGAACACTGCCTTCACCGGAAACTTGACCATTAAATCTAACAACCTGTCTCCTGTTTTTCAAATAACTAGAAATTAAGTTAACCGCACATGAATTGAGACCAATGTAGTGTAAGATTGACAATAAAATACCATGATTCAGGGTGTCGAAAGCCCTGGAAAAATCCAACAGAATTAAAACACAGAATTTTTTCTGGTCCAGTGATGTTATAATATCATCAACAACATTAAGCAAAGCTGTCTCACAACTATAACCCTCTCTAAAACCTGACTGAGTAAAGGGAATTAGACTGCTACTCTGTAGATGCGACGACAGCTGCGAGGCCATCACCCTCTCCAAGACTTTCGACAACACTGGTAAAATGCTAATTGGCCTGATGTCTTTCAGTTCTTTAGGCTTCGCAACTTTAGGTAGTGGATGTATTATAGATTTTTTCCAAAGTTCAGGGAAAACGTTGTGTCCAAGAGCAAAATTGACAACATGCTTCACGATCGGAAGAATGACTGGTACACTATAGTTAATTAGGTTAATTGTGAGGTCATCACAACCGCGTGCATTTGTCTTTATTGACGATAATATTTTAAGAATTTCATCGTCACCCACAAAACTAAATTCAAAACGCTCTGCTGTCAACGTCTTACTCAAGTAATAATCCATCAATTGCTGGTCTGGAATAAAATCTTTATTGGGATTATCCAAGAAAAATCTATTCAAGTCATCTGCAGTGCACAGATCAGCAGGTACAGAGTTGTTTCGCCTCTTGAAATCAACTCCAAGAGAACGTAATTCTTTAACTATATTATTCTTACCTACCAATGAGATTCGATATTTCAAGTAAGCCTTCTTCTCGCGCGAAACAGCAGTATTAACCATATTACGAAGTGTTCTATAGTATTCCCATTTTGCAGGATTTTTGTTTTTCTTGTACTGACTGAGAGCTTTATCATCATGAATCTTAGATTGTCAGTCAGCCAAGGTGCTCTCTTTTTAGAAATTCTAGCTATTTTAATAGGGGCATATCTATCAAATAATGTCAGTATTTTCTCATTCAAAAACATTACCTTATCATCAATATTATCCATTTCATAAACTAAATTCCAGGAGACAATAGAGAGCTCTGATTGGAATTTTTCGTTACAGTGCAACAAAAATGTGTGAAAGTACCAAAAGTTCAGATACAAAATAAAACGCATCCAATTCTTATAAAATGTATGTATTTTACTGTACAATTACACAAACATGTTGCTCACATATCAAGTAAAAGTTTTCAGTTCAAAAGTTGGACTCCAATAATGTTAAAATTACGTTCAACGTTCAAATTCAATCATATCACAATACGTAAGTGCCAATTAATTTCTAACTATAGAAATAGAATCTTACGAAAGCAATATGCAATATAAAAATAATTTCACACAAAATTATTTGTAAGAATGTAATCTTTGATCGTTACAATTAATTATTGCATTATTATATTTGTACCATAAATTTATGAATAAGTATTAATAATTTTGTGTGAAGTATACTAATACACAATAATGGCACAGAAAATCAGAATACCTAACAAAAATGGTAAAATAATTATGAAAATAAAAATGAGAGTTTTCACACAAAGTCTTAAATACACAATCATTATTCAGCGATACCCTACCTATTATCTTTTATATTACATTACCTTCTTTATATTTATGTATGAAAATAGATTAGCGTGCTTTCTTTCCGTCTTAAAGGATATAAATTTACTTACAAATTCATTCGGAAAATATTTACACTAATACATATTTCTGTATATACCACGAGAGATATTTTTAATTTCTTAGGATGACAAAAGTACACAGGGTGTCAAGTTAAAATCACTTCTATTCACCACCCAAATCTTTCTCAGAATTCAGGAATGTTTTCTGTAGGTAAATACTCGTATCTAAAAATTTTTATTTATCTCCTGGACATTGTACCGTTACGATGTTTTACACTAATATTGTATAACGTCCATCCATTTTTGAGTTATTAATATTTTAACTGGAACTATTGAATAAGGGCAGAATATTGTATATACTTTAGGTTTGAAACTTTCTGCATTAGGTGCTTTGCTTAAAAATGTTGTTTCTAACATTTAAAAGTTTTCGAATTTGCAAGTAAATTACTAACACCCTACAAATACATATTAAGATACTTTTGATGTGGAGCTAAATTTATCTCTCCCTATTTTAATGCTGCTTGTAAAAATTCCATCTTAAACCTGTTTAGTCTACAATTTGCCCAAAATACGTACTTGGTGGATTTTGGATTTGATTAAATTTTTCGATCCCTACAATTAACTTTTTTTTTAATTCGCCCATAAATACCTATAACAGTGGTGTTGTCACTCAAAGTGAAACACACTTGTATGTTGTGGGCACTTAATATGTATCTCACGATTTATATTTTTATTTTGTTTTTGAAAACTTAATGAATCACAATAATATATTAGTGTTCAATACTTCAGCGGTGTGAGATAAATGCCATAATTTAATTTAATTTAAATTTTAACTGAAGTATACATAAGAAAAATCGAAGGCACTGTACAGGCTGTTTCAATTTGAAGTATATGCTTGAAAAAACCCTTATCTAAAGAGATACAAAGTAGTTCAAATAGGGGCAAAGTTGCGTATTTGCG
This sequence comes from Xestobium rufovillosum, assembly GCA_963966045.1. Taxonomy (NCBI): domain Eukaryota; kingdom Metazoa; phylum Arthropoda; class Insecta; order Coleoptera; family Ptinidae; genus Xestobium; species Xestobium rufovillosum. The sequence goes on from OZ014495.1 coordinate 27,947,813, forward strand.
AGTTGAATTATATACCGCCAAGGAAGTTGCGTCATTACTTGTAGTTATTGAGATCTAAAGAAAAAACAAAAAAAAATCATTTTCTTTTTTCGTGAATAGCTCTTTAGTTTTTGAACAGAAGGGAAAATACTGGGCACATTATTAGAGCAACTTTTTATACACTTCATACACGGTGGTGTACGCAGAAAATTTTTACGTTTCGTTTCTCTCAAACCATCATCAACTTTAATTTTTCTTATGGCGGCCATATTGGATAATGGCGCCGTTGGATAGATCTCTTTTTTTACAATTTCAGTGACATACTGGGTATCCCAGAACGTTTTACACACGTTGTAGCCCCAAAACTATAAATGATAACGAAATGTAACAAAAACCACTTTGTTGCGTTTATGATGGAACACATAATTAGAAGAACGTAACCAACCCCAGGGCGGCCATCTCCGACAAACCGCCCCCCACTTATTTTTTTTCAAATAGGACCCTGTATATTCCGTGAAGGAATATGACAAAGAATCAAATTTTCTATCCAAGATTTTTTTGAAATTCAAAATTGGCCCATCAATGGTGGAGAAAACAGACTTTTTATTTATTTTTAAGTTGGCCATGGAATTTTTAAAACTATTAAATAAAAAGTTTAAACATAAGTTAAAATAATAATAATATTGTGATAACGTAACCAGTTGATCAAATGTTCAAATTGGGGCCCTTCTGCAGCAACACACATTTCTAACATGCGCAATAAATTTCTTCTACATGCCGTTTGTCCACATACTCATATGGCGTAAATAAAGCAGACATTTCAGAACACAACACAAACTACTTTTCAGTTAACTCAAATTAACTTTGACATTTACGCCAGTAGCCGGTAGTCATTTGTTAATCAGTTCCAGTAAATTAATGTTAATAATTCCATGTCCGACTTGAACATAAATAAAAAGTCTGTTTTCTCCACCACTGATGGGACAATTTTAAATTTCAAAAAAATGTTACAGAATTTGATTCTTCGTCAAGCTCCTTTGTCACATTTAAAATTTGCGTATTTTTAATTCCTCGAATTTATTCATTTTTGTTGGATTTCTTCTTGTCGCCTTTTTTTGCACCTTCCGTATCTGCGCTGGTTTTACTGCTAGTTGGTCTTGAGCATTGAAGCGTGTGTGAGACAGATTAAGTGGTATAGAATTAATTACCGTTTGAGTTTGTTAATCGTCCATGTGGACGGATTTAATCATTGATCTGATGTAATCCAGTACTTGAAGATTTTTGGAATTTTGAAATTCGGTGCTGGAAACCACATATTGTGGGATTCTTTTACACGTGCTCGACCCGTTTGCGATTTCATTCCTTATCGCCTTCTACATAAAGCCGCCTTTTACCACAGGTCAGTTTTAAAGGTAAAAATTAATTACTTGGAGATCCCTAACTCCGTTCGTTTATTTCAGGCTTTTTTTTCCCTGGTTTTACGTTTCCGTCGATCTGGTAAATATTGTATTATATCTCCGTTTTGAGGTGATTAGTTGAATTGGAACAATTATTGCGGATTCCAATAGCTGGAGATAATTTTCTCGGGAGCCTGCGCCTGCTTTCCTACGATAGTTTTTGCCATCCGTTCACTGATGCTTGGATCGCATATCGAGGAGTGCAGCTAAGTTTTTGTTTTATTTTGGACGAACTTGAAATATTTTGGTTCAGCTGTTTATTTGCCCTTCAGGCGTGTGTTGATTTTCATATAAATTTAATATTTCTAGGGGTTAATCGCCTTTCCGGCTGTATTTGTTCATTTGCCATTTAGGCAAAAGATTTTGATTACTAATTAGAAAACGTATACTTCACGCTTATAATTTCATTAGGGGCTATAATTTCTTTTGATAACCAGATTCTGCGTATATGTAAACCGAAATTTTAGCGCTAGAATACCGGTGACGAGAAGGTTTTTTTTAAGCTAAAAGTACTTAAAGTGTATTTTGAATAGAGGTTACGGTCTTGTATAAACGTAATATGTATAGTTGTTTTCTGTTTTGATTAGGTACTTGAGTTACGTGATACTGGATCGACTTATTATCGTGATTTATTGTAAACCGATAGTACTGATTTTTGTGTTATTGACGCGTTTATGTTTCCTATTGTACCTAATTTTTTTTTACTGCCTGGCTAATTAGATGGTTGTTATTGATTATTGGTTTTTATGTGAATACCTTCTTACTTGATATGCCCGTTGCTTGACCCAGTAATTCGCAATTAAGCTTGGTTTTGTGGTGCCCGATCTGGTAAGAAAATTGCGTGGCGCCCTCATATTTTTTTATGCTCAACTTTGTTGTGTTTTTTTTAACCCACCCCGACTCCACTGAGCTTGTCGGTTGCCGGATTTGGGAGAGGGATTCAGGTTTTGCGCGGTTCGATTTTGGAACCGTGACACCTTTACAGAATATACAGGGTGCTATTTAAAAAAAAATAACTAGGGGCGGTATGTCAGAGGCGGCAGCCCCGGGGGTGGTTACGTTCTTCGGGTTATGTACTCCTTCGTCAACACTACAAAGTGGCTTTTGTTCCATTTCGTTATGTTATAGTTTTGGAGCTATTACCTGTGTAAAACGTTCTGGGAAACCTCTATAATACTGTATAAATTAAAATTGTTCAATTTGTGCCAGTATAATTTATATTTTACTTGGTGAAATTCTGGCAATAATAACACTTTTTTTAAACAATCGACGTTTTGGCCTCGTTGGGGACTTTTTTAAAAAAGATTTATTTGTAAAAAGGAAAGTATAAAGTTGGCATAAATTATTTGTCAAAAATAAATTTTCCTAACTAGTATCTATTTATACAGTAACTATGAATGTGAATATATAAATTTTAGCACTTTTGATTTTGAAAACATTTGGACTTTTTTCATAAAAGAGAAAAACAAATATGTATTTAATTTAACAATAATAATAATAATAAGTAAGTAGCAGAGAGCAGGATTTATTTTATTATATTACAGTAAATTTTACTTAAATTTTGTATGCCAATTCTATCATTAATAGAATTTTGTTCTTTTTTTATATAAATAATTTCTAAATACAGTCGAATTTTAAATTTTTTCTTGATCTATTCTACAATTTTTGAATCATTAAATTCGAAAGTATGATTGCCGAATTACTGTTTTTGTATTTGTGTTGTTTCAGTCTGGTTTCTAAATGATTTTTGGACTGACCAATATATGTTTTTTCGCAGCCTTTACATTTAATTTTGTATACAGTATGGGTTTTCATTAGTTTAGGAATAGGTGTTGTTAAATTAGAATACAAAAATTTTAAGTTGTTATAATTTTTTTGTTATACTTGTAAGTTGTATTTTGCTAATAAGTTATTAATATTGTGTGACATACCTTTAATATATGGTAATGAAATGTAATTTCTATTTTCTTTCGGTTTTTTAATATCGGTATTATTACTGCAAAATTGGTGGATTCTATTTTTTATAATTTTCATAATGACATTTTTAGGATAGGTAGTTATTTTTTATTAAACATTAATACTTTTTCTATTGCAGATTTTCTAAATTGTGGGCTGGAAAGTTTAATTGCTCGATCAGCTAAACACATAACAATATGCGGCATGCGGATTGTTCAGAATTAAAACAAATATAACGGCCAGACCAAGTTGATTTAGCGTACCACTCAGTCTGTATTGAATTTTTCATTTTATGTAAAGTTAAATCTAAAATGTGTATGTGAGTTTTGTTGAAATTTCAATACTGAATTGTAATTTACGGTGGTAGTTGTTATTAAATTGATTAAGAATTTCGTTATAGTTGTTAGGAAGAACAGCAGTTAGACAATATCTAACAAAAAATGGTAAACTGAAAGATAATAATTTAGGAATAACTGTTGTTTTTAAATCTTCTAAAACTAAATGAGCAATGGAACTAGAAATTGGGGAGTCCCATGGCACAGCCATTTGTTTGTTTGTAAACTAAATCTTTAAATTTGAAATATGTAGTTGTTAGAGTAAGTTCAATTGCAGTGATGAAGTTATTTAATGTAAGAGATATGTATGGTTCAATTCTATTCCAATTTTTTTACAGTAGGAATTGCAAGATCTATGGGTATATTTGTGTAAATTAAATTGAAATTTTCGGGTATATAGAAATTTTTTGTTTTTCCTCTAAAATTTCGACTGTTTTAGAAATGATTTAAATAAAAAAATAACAAAATCCTATAAATGATAGAATTGGCACACAAAATTTAAGTCAAATTTACTGTAATACATATAATAAAATAAATTCTGCTCTCTGCTACTTACTTATTATTATTATTATTGTTAAATTAAATATGTACATTTCTTTTTGTTTTATAAAAAATCAAAATGTTTTCAAAATGAGAAGTGCTAAAATATTTATAAGTATTTACTTTCATAGTTACTGTATAAAGATTTTTTCTACAAACCCTATTAAAAATACAATTTTTAAAGTTTATTGTTAGTGTCAAAAATGTAAATTTAAGGCAACAGTTTTAAAAGTAATTTACTTTTAACACTAGTGTTAAAAGTGAGTACTTTTAACATCGGTGCTTTGTAACTAACAACTACGGATATCTATGTAATCATACTAACAACAAAGAATTGAGCACAAATCACTAGATTTCGAATTGTTTTGGTTTAAATTTTGATGTTAATAAAATATTTGATCTCTTTAATGCCTTGTTTAAGTGTTTGTAGAAAAAAAATTGTATGATGTAAGTGTTAAAAGTGTTTTTATTTTGTTCGAAGGGTTAGATCACTCGCTATGCTCCCTTCTCACAAAATAAAACGACACTTTTAACACTTACATCATAAATAAGTATTATTATTTAGAAAAACTTGTTTTTGACAAATAATTTATGTCAACTTTGTACTTTCCTTTTTACAAAAAAATCTTTACAAAGGCCCCGATCGGGGCCGAAATGTCGATTGTTTTATAAAAAGTGTTTTTATTAATGCCAGAATTTCACCAACTTTAAAATATGTACCTATAAATTAAGTTATTATTATTAAAGTCGGTACCATAGCAACTACATAAGTCAAGTTCGAATTTAACATCGGGTTTAGAGTTAATCTGCGTGTGAACATCCAAGCAATAGAATGCGACTATTACATAATTTATTTGAAAATGTTAAATACAAATTGGAAACGAGAAGATAGAGGAAGTCGCATATTTCTGCTTTTTAGGAAGTCAAATAACTTGCGATGGAAGGAGCTCTAGAGATATAAAATAAAGACTAGCGCAGAGCCGAGTTGCATTTAATAAAAAGAAATAACTATTATGCTCGGGAATAATAAATGTAGAAACTCGGAAGAGGCTCTTAAAAACTTATGTATGGAGTACGGAATTGTACAGGTGCGAAACTTGGACGATAGGAGAAGTGGATAGAAAAAAATTAGAAGTGTTTGAAATATGGTGCTATAGATGCATGATGAAGATACCGTAGATAGATAAGGTTAGCAACAGAGAGGTACATATTAGAAAGAGTTGGAGAAAGGTAAAATTTATGGAAGACAGTAAGGAATAGGAGAGATAGGATGGTAGGACACCTTCTGAGGCACGAAGGCTTAGTTCACGACATACTAGTCAGAGATAGGAATAAAAAGAGGTAGAGGTAGGCCTAGATTAGATTACTGCTCTCAAATAGGTACATATGTAGGATGTTCAACTTTTGGGGAAATGCGTAGGTTAGTTCAGGATAGGAAAGGATGGAGGTACGCATCCAACCAGTCTTCGGACTGAAAACTTTATGAGTATGTTAAATGATAATAATGATAGTGTTATGTCTAATAAATTCTGCCTTTAATAATAACTCAAGTCACAAAGTATGATATATCACTGAACTCGTAAAAAAGAACTCTACCCAACGCAGTTATTTTCAAATATGGCGGCCATAAGAGAAATTAAAGTTGATGATGGTTTGAGAGAAACAGAACGTAACAATTTTCTGTGTATGCCACCGCGTCACATAAAAAGTTGCTCTAATAATGTGCACATTGTTTTACATTCTGTTCAAAAACTATGGAGTTATCCCCGAAAAAAAGAAAATAAAATATTCTTGTTTTTTTAATATCTCAAAAACTAAAGTGATGACGCAACTTTCTTGGTGGCATATAATTCAACTCGCAAATATGCAACTTTGCCCCATTTAAACTTTTTTGTATTTCTTCAGATAAGAGATACAGAACAGTGAAAGTATAATAAATCCTCTCGATACACTCAACCATCGCATTTATCTTGGCACGACTGCAATTACCACTCTTCTATAATCAGCAAAGTCTCTTCAGCAAATCCGTAACCTCAGAATTCAATAATAAAATAAAATACAGAATGTCCCTTTAAAATGAGCCATAATGGGACATGTATGAAATGCAATATTTTCAGATGAAACGTATCCTTGATGTGAACAACCTCCAGTATACAAAATTCCTGACTTGTGCGTAGTAATGAGTTGAAGGATAATGAATTTTTTACTTCACACCCTGCATAATAATAAACACTATCTTCTAAGTTGAAACTGTCGTTTCAGAAACAAATTATTATTGTGTTTCAACTACTACATAGTATGACTTATGAAATTTTTTGCGATTTTGTACTTTTCTGGATTTCCAATTACCACAATAATTACCAATACGATGAGTCAGTAATGATATACTCAGAGAAAAAAGTTATAGGACAAACCCCCTTTTATTTTTGATTCTCCGTTTTATCAAATTATTTTCACAAATACAGTCTGTCCTATTTCTTCTGCACTGTAACTAACATTGTTTTTTTAAATGGAACACCTGTATACAGGGTGATTTAAATTCGAGGGCCACCATTGATAAACGCGCTTATTTGAAATGTAGGTTTATAGGTTTATATTTAGTGCTCATTAAAATGTTGTAGAGAAATCTGATCTACCTCAAAAAGTATATAAGTTAGGGCCGAAAATAAAGAAAAAGTACTTTTTATTTCTGCCGTGTGTCTCGATTATTTGACCTCGTGTCGGAAAGACATGAATGTATTATTAGAGCACCTTTTCATAGCTAATCAGTGCATTCTCAGGGATCTACAGAAAAACGTTTCGTTTAGGTCAGGCCACCATCAACTTTATTTTTTTTTATGGGCACTATTTTTGTCTTACACACGTTGTTGAAAGAAGCATGTTTTTCTGATTTTAGTGATATACTTGCCTATATTATATTGAATATTGTGGTCACTGCGTTCGAAAAATAGAAAATTTTGGCAAAAATGCAATCAACAATTTGTAGTAATTTAAGAAAATATGTTAAATTAATATTCTTGGTGCTACAGCTACTACAGCTACAGCTACTAGGTTCCTGTTACATAATTTTTCAAATGTAACATTTAGTTTATTGGTTTTAGTTCACATCCTTTACACCTTTACAGGAAAGCCTGATTAAACGATTTTTCAAGATTTTTTAATTTTATTCTCATTGCAGCTGCTATTCACAAAATTCGATATAATATGGACAATGAAATCAGAAAAATATGCTTCTTTCAATAAAATGTAAGATAAAAATAGCGCCCATAAGAAAAAATAAACATTAATAATAACACTTATTTGTGTAATTTCCACTGATTTAATAACACAGTTAACAATTGTTTCGCTACACTGTAGCTTCATCAGAACTTGTCAAGTGTTAATATTGAAATACATTTCCAACAATAATTTAAAAGAAAAAATAAAGTCTGATCTAAACGAAACATTTTTCTGTAAATCCATGAGAATGTGCCGATAGAGCATGAAAAATTCACAGATCTCGCACCTTACGCAAGCATCGTATGTATTGAAAATGCCTGACACAATTTTTAAATTTAAAACACTTATGAGTTATATCTACCACAATATAACAAATTGATTATTATTAATTTATGTTTACCGATTTTGCGGGGTCGAGATCGTGACACCCGAGGTGACACACAGTAAAAATAAACAGTCATACTTTTCGGTTTGTTTTAAAACAATAACTGCTTCCGCGCCGATTCGGTGTCGGCATTTCATATGTCACGAAATCCAATATTATCCGTATGCGCTGGTCGAGGTCACGCCATCCTCATTAAGTTTGCATAAACGTGATCCCAATAGCATTTTCAATACTAAAAGTGCTGTAATAAAGTACCTATATCTTTCCGATACAAGGTCAATTAGTCAAACGGCAAAAACAAGAAGATCATTCTTTTTGTTTTTCGGCCATAACTCGTATATTTGAGATAGATCAGATTTCTCAATGGTATATTGCACCAAATATTGCAAAGGTATCAACCTACCCTCTATCATTTCAAATAAGTAAGTGAAATCCCGATGGTGGCCCTCGAATTTGAATCACCCTGTATAAATTGAATTTTGCATTTCTTAAATGACGGTAAAAATAACAGTTTACCAATATGCATTCACCAATAAGTAAAGAGAATTCTAGTCGGTATAAATCATCGCCTTCTTGAAGTGTATGATTAAAGGTTGGTTTGAAAGTGTGAAATTTATTTTTGGACAGAATATTGTGCACGTGACGTAGATATACCACCCACCTGATTCGCTCTTGATCTCAAAGGAAGTCGAGGATTGCAAGCTTATTCTAACACTAAAATAATTGTTGCAGCATCATTTTCATCATAAGTCTTGTTTTTTCACATCTTTAACATCACCATAAACGTCGAATTTGAGTACCAAATTTCTTAAAGCATTAATAGAAACGAATACACCGGGAACTTTCTGGTGGAAAATTTCAATTGCGTATGTATAGGATACCTCTCCAATACCATAAAACTTGATCAAGTAAATGCGCTGCTCTAGGGCAAGCATCTTTCTGGAGATATTTGTTGACATATGTTGACAATTAAGCTTCATTTACATCCAATTCGATATTGGCACACTTGAAAATTGGATTGCCAATTGTCTTAGAACTTTGAAGTCAAATTGGGTGTCATTTACATTGAAAATTCTAAATGTGATTTCGCCTGTGGTATTATCTGACAGAACCAATGCTTTCAGCTAAAATTGAAAGTTAAAGGATATAATACGTAGCATACAAACCTCGTCTATTAATTACTTTTCATCGCTTTTCTGACTATATAATGGAGAAAATTACATTATATCTGACACATTTTATAACTGACAGATGTCACGATATTTTTGTCGCAATGCAAATCGCGACATACTAGAGTCAGAGATAGGAATAAAAAGAGGTAGGGGTAGGCCTAGATTAGACTACTGCTCTCAAATAGTTAGGGATGTAGGATGTTCTACTTTTAGGGAAATGCGTAGGTTAGCTCAGGATAGAAAAGAATGGAGGTACGCGTCCAACCAGTCTTCGGACTGAGAACCTTATGATGATGCAAATCGGAAGTTTTGGATTTGCAAACACGCAATTTGAATTCGAATTTTGACATGAACCGTGCTGAATTCAAAGTGCAAATACATAAATGCGCATGTCAAAGATCCATTTTGAATTGTGCCCATATCGAATTGGATGTAAATGTTACTTAAATGTAGAAATGTCACCCCCACATTATGTGAAAACAATCTTGATTTATATTCACAAAATTGAGATAGATCCACTTCCCAAAATAATACAGTTTATTCAGCCAAGACAAGACCTGAATCGAAAAACTTTGAAACACCTTTATACCTAAACTTGCTAATAATAGCATCACATAACATTTCATTACAAGTAGTAGTCTTGGAAAAATAATAATCAATATTAAGATATGGAAAAACAAAAAAATCTGTTTTATTTTTAATATCAAATATATTTGTAACCATAATTTCTATAAAATAGTATATTGTTTTATAAGGAGGAAAAGTGTCATTTTTTAGTGATGAGTCCGTAGGCTTAGTGGCTGAGCTTGCAAGGCTGACAACACTGACGAATCACAAAAAACATTTTTCCTCCAAATAAAACATGCTGTTTTTTTCTTCAAACGTTGAAATATGCTAAGAATTCAAAATAATTAGCTATTTTCTTTAAAAGTCAGAAAACCATGACTTTTCTAATTTTTAATTTTTTGTTACTCAAAATCAGTGAACTGCTCAAAATAAACCATAAAATAACCAGATATCTCTGAAAACATCATAGGAAATTCATAAATGGTCAGCGTGAGCAGCAGCAAAAGTAACTTTTACTGCCTTGGCAGTAAAGTTCATGTATACAGTCGCAAAATGTCATGTTTTTCTGTTTGAAGAAAAAAACTTTATTTGGCTGTTCGATTTCTCCTTCTGAGCTCTTTCATTTTGATGCTTCAAAAATATTTAATTTTGCAAATCTACATTTTTACATTTTTTGCGCGGCCTGTACAACAAAGTTTCTCAACGTTAATCATATTATTGATGGATTCAACCGTTACCTCTTGGAAATTCATTCCAATATTAATAATAACACTTATTTGTGTAATTTCCACTGATTTATTAACACAGTTAACAATTGTTTCGCTACACTGTAGCTTCGTCAGAACTTGCAAGCCCCCTTTCCTCCGTTCGCGCATGTATTCTTTTGATCAAAATTACACAAACATTGTGCCGGTATATGAAAAAATATTGTACAAAATTTCAACTGGATTTCGTAAAAAACAAAGGACTTATTAATAAAAATAGTTTTTTTATAAATTTTAACTTTAATACCCTGTATCTTCAAAGAAAGAAGCCTGAATGAGAAATGGAATAAGAAAAGTCCCATTATTTTCGGCCAGATAAAAGATAATTTGTGGCTAACGGCTTGACCTACTTTTTTGTAATATTCTGTATACAGTAAAATCTCTTATAACGGACACCTCCAATAAACGGACGACCCTTTTAGATGGACACTTTCTGATAGTCCGGAATTCGGTAATAAGAAATCTCATATATGTTGATCTCTCTTGGCCGGACTCTCCCCTGGGCGGACACGGACACCAAATTTCTATTACAAACTGAACGGAAGTTCTCCCATAAGCGGACAGTAGGAGATTTCGAGCTCACGCGTTGGCACGTAAATTAGGCGCAGCGAGTATTTCCCCGACTCTCAAGTGTGAACAGACTTGTTCGTAAGTGTTAGTTGGTAGAATGCAATCAACAAAAATGTCTGAAAAACATCACGTCTTAACACTTAAGGAAAAAATTGACATAATGGACGTTTATAATGAAGAAAAACTTAGTGTGAGGGACCTATTAAAACGTTTCAACATTGGAAAGACACAAGCAGCGAAATGAACTGTTGAATAAGTGGCATTCTAATGACAATAGTAGTGTGAAGGGAAGTTTTTTGAAGCCAGAAGGTTTAAGCATAGATAAACAATGTTACGATTGGTTCATCAAAGCAAGAAGTAAAGGAATTCTGCTGTCAGGTTAGAAAGGAATGTGTAGGTACATAGGTACATAGGTACATAGGTACATATGTTAGAATTGAAATTTTCAGGGCCTATTGTCAGAGCTAAAGCGAAGAATATTGCAGAAAGTTTGGGATGCCAAAATTTCAGTGCGTCATCTGGATGGCTTGAAAAATTTCTTAAAAGATATAACATTGCATTCAAAGCTATATCTGGAGAAGCTGCAAGTGTTAATCCTGAAGATGTGCAAAGTTTTATTGATAAGACTCTAACTTTAAAACACGAAAAATGTAGTGGCGGAAAAATGTCTAAAGAACACGTAACAATTCTTATTGTGTGAATATGGTTGGAGACAAGGAAAAACTGTTTGATTGGAAAAGCGAAAAAACCGAGAGCTTTTAAAACCATTAGCGCCAATAATTTGCCAGTCTTTTGAAAAGTAATAAAAAAGCGTGGATGACGTCGGCTTTGATGGAAGAGTGGTTAAGAGAAGATTGGGGTCAGAACGACGAAAAATTTTGCTATTTTAAGATAATGCATGTTCTCATCCAAGAGACATTCAGTTAAAGAACATTAGGGTTGCTTTTTTATCGCCAAATTGTACCTCTGTTGTTCAGCCACTTGATCAGGGCATAATCAAAAATTTTAAAGTGTTCTATAGAACAATTTTAGTTAAGAATTTGTTGTCAAAAATCGATACTGTCGATAGTGTCCAAAATCTTGGCAAAAGCTATCAATTTGTTATATGCTGTTTATTCCATAAACTCTGCTTGGCAGGTGACGAGGGAGACGATTAAACATTGTTTTTGAAAAGCCGGATTTACGTATGGAAACGATGAAAGCACTGTGGTATGCGACGATTTTTCGGTAGAAGATGACTTACCCCTGGCAGTTTTAGCTGAGATGTGGCGAAATACGGGAGTTATGGGCATTAGTACTAAAGATTTGGAGGAATTCTTTAATATCAATGCCAATTTGATATTGAAGATAGTGACGACATTCTTCATGAAGATGGTGGAGTGTTGGCAGAAACTGTGTACGTTTCTGATCAGAAATCAGATGAAGAGTCGATTAACGCAACAAATATTACGAATTATCAAGCCATAGGGTCAGTAAATGAGTTAAAAATATTTGTAAACGATCGTGGGGACACTAAGGCTCTAGGTACAGATGCTGTCAGATTTGCAACTACATTTTCAAGATTCCATGTTTAAAACGAAAACTCGACAGACCACATTGCTTGATTATTTTGGGGTGCCATAAGTCAGACGTTTATTGCAAACATTTGTTAGTTTCAAGTACATACACGTTTTATATATATGTACGTATATAATGTAAGAGGAAGATGTTTTATTTGTATATTATATACAAATTGTTGTTCAGACATTGTGACATAATATAAAGATCAAAGTTCAGTCTTTAATTTTCCCGTTTCCCATAAACGGACACCTCCCTTAAGCGGACAAATTTTTAGTCCCAAAGGTGTCCGCCCAAGAGAGATTTTACTGCATTTTATTTACATAGAACATTTATCCTTAATATAGTATAGTACATATAGTAATTTCTGCGATCCTGATTTTCCTGTCCATAATTTAACTATTTTTTTAACTAGACACTCATCTACTAAATGCATTTTGTTAAGGAGAAATGTCTTAATCATGTCTATAGGCAGGTGTTCAAGGACACTACGGTTTCTATTCATATGTCCTGTGTCATCTTCACCGGAAGATAACTTCCTGGCTCTAAATGCATTATCAGTTCTGTGTTTAGAACTAAGATCGAAATATACTATTTTAGTTGTATTGCTTTTACAAGAAATTGATTCACCTTTAATGTAGCATTTAGAACAACATTCATATCCTCCATGGCTTTTTATAGCTTTTACAAAAGCCAATGCAGCAGTGTCACATATAATAGCTTTTACTTTTACCGGATATAATGCTCCTCTCCATATGAATCCATTTTCTATAAGACCTTTCATTGCTTCGACGAATTCTTGTAAATGGTTATTGTAAGATTCTGGTTTTTGAGGCCCATGGAATATTCCAACTACAAATACGTCAGGTTGGCCATCAAATACATTTGAAAGGCTTCCAAATATTGGCCAAAAACTTGATCCACCCCTGGTATTTATGGGCGTCCCATCCATATTAAAAGACAGTTCTAAGTGTGCCAGTTTTAGATCAAAGATATCTTTTCCCAAACATTATTCTTTCATAACACCGTGTTTAGGTTACCTATTTGCGGTTTTTTTATTCTTGAAATTTATTATCTACATCAAGTGATACCGCAAGTTAGGCAGCTGCACATCATATAAAGCGGCAAATTTATCGAGATAAATAATCTGCAGTGCGGTAACAAAGGAAATATTTCCTAAGTGTCGGTAAATGCATGTTGTATTTTTAAATTTCGTTTTATGTTTTTCTCAATAACTGCCGGTATCCAGATTTTGAGAATTCCTTTTCAGGATAGCTTTATTAGGTTCTATAAAAAGCAGTTTTTCACCACTAACATGCGACATCTTTATTGTTTTCATATTTTTTAACAAATTTCAAAACAGCAAGAGTAGATTTGTATTTTAAGAACTAATTGCAAACAAAAACTATTTAATATCACTTTTAGTTTTTGAAATATTTACAAATAGGCAAACTTCTACCATAGAATAAAATAATATAAATCAATTAATCTATGCTTCTTCCGTGCTCTTAAGTAAGACCATATTTTTGTATTTTAAGAATTTTAACTGGGTTAAGTTCATTGTTTACATTAAAGGCGTATAAATTTTAGAATGTTTGGGAGTTTGGGTACTTTTTGTTTTTAGAAACGGATTTGTAGTCACGTCTTGCAGCATCAAACCAACGTTTCCTACGTTTTTCGTCAGTAGGAATGCGAATAAAAGTTTTATTTGGTGTCTTGATGCTGGTATTTTTACAGGCACGAAACAACAATAATAAGTACTTATTGTTAATGTTTCACTGGTAAAAACCACAAACTAAATCTTCGATAATCCATGTTGGCTACTGGAACAATCGTAAACTGGAAACGCTTCCCATTTATAGTCGGATGACGTCACAGATAGTATATGTTACTCTCGGATTTTCTTGGGTTATTTCGCCGGGAATTGTCAATCTCAAATTTAACTAATTCATATCTTTTGATTACAGCGTGAATAATATTTAAACAAAAACAATTGTGACCAAAGGACACCCCGAGAATCGATTAAAAGTATAAAATAATATTGCAAGAATCCTATTGCCCCATCTTGTGCATATTGAAATCAATGATTTTGAAACCTAATAAATTAATTGCATTTACACTCTAAACAGCCTATGTTGTTAGTTAAAGATATTTTAGATTCATCCTGATGATGAGTGACTACAATGACTGTTGTTCCTCATGTCTTTTTAACGTTCAGCATTTGAAAACAGTGACGATTGAAAAAATAAGGAATTTATTTGTAAAATACCTTTAAGTGAAACAAATATTAATCTAAAAATTTCAAAATAAGTTGGTTCAAAAGGACACCACGACCAACTGTATCAGCTTTTCAGAAATCTTGAAAGCACTGAAGAAACAGATCAAAAGAATTCGTCAAGACAAAACCAAGCTTTTGCTACAACATTATAAAGTCCGTCTCTACAGTATTCAGATCTGTGAGGGCAGAAGTTAAATGGTGGTTTCTCAATATGGAATTCTACAAAAACGGGATTACCAAATTTGTAAAGTGTTGTCAAAGATATGTGAACCTGGGAGACTGACTACGACAAAAAGTTCATCCTTAATTTGGAAGCATTACTTTTTAGCAGAGTATCATATAATTTTGGGCGTCATTTAAAGATGTATACATTCGACAAGAAAACGAAAAATTTGTGTAGACTTCATAATACATAATAGTCCAGGAGCCCGTGTCCTCCATAACCTCAATTTAAGGGGGTGATGCTTCCAAGGCGTCTGTTGAGGTAATGCCCCCGAATATTTCGTCTGTCGATATGGGAATTGAAACGTCATTGGAAGAGCTTTCAAATGGCACCTTTTTTTTTACCTCATCCCCCTCAAAATTTCGAAATTTTGACATATTTAAGAGCGTCTGTCACGATAAAAGCCCCACAAAAAGCCATCTGTCGTTATATATTTTGTTTAGTCATG
Source organism: Xestobium rufovillosum (assembly GCA_963966045.1). Taxonomy (NCBI): domain Eukaryota; kingdom Metazoa; phylum Arthropoda; class Insecta; order Coleoptera; family Ptinidae; genus Xestobium; species Xestobium rufovillosum. Next base: position 27,963,263 of record OZ014495.1, read on the forward strand.
CCACCGGCAACATGTTAAACAAAATCTCATTCATGTACCTGATCACCTCAATTTTGTACAATTTTTGAAGCCCGCTCCTGCGTTAAAACCCCGCTTACCGCTTACGACCGGCAGACGGGTGGATTTGACGTTTCCTATGTATGCTTTGCAAGCTCACATGGTCAAAAATTTTGTACTCGATCGACTCAGTAAATTCATTGCGGGCTCCTGGACTATAATATTAAATGCATTTATACTTGATGCGGGAACTATGAGATACTCCATTACGATGCGTTCTAAGCTATATCATTACTGACTCACCCGTAATACTAATAACTTGTAGCACACATACAGTTTCAATACAACTGATTAAACAATATGTTACACATTTGGTAAAATATATCGGTAAACACTGCCCTAAAATTAAAACATCATACCTACAATTATGGAAATAATTTTTATACATACATATACGGAAATTATTTACATTTTTTTCAAAGGATAAATTGCACAATAAGAAAATTTACGTTTTTCGCTTTAATACCTAGGCATTAAAATTTATATTGGACGACAAATAATCATCACACTTCATATACGGAATAAATTATTTTTTAGTGCTATAACTGTTCTCAGTCTACATTTTATATACATTTTATCTTAGAAGAATATCTGTGGTACTTATCCTTAAATCTATATACAAAAATATCAATTTTGCAAAACTTTTAAGCAAAAGGAAGGCACGACAGCATACAAGTCTTCAACCAGCATGCTTTGACAAGTTCAGTGGCATATCTGGAAATATCAAAACAAATTTTGTACAGTTTCGTATTTCCAAAATTACTATACCTATCACATTTAAAGTTAACTACATTTCTTCTCAAAATTAACACTCAAAGGGAGTGTACACCAAAAACCAAAATTGTAGAACAAAAAATTGTAAGAACAAACAACAAAAATCCAAATTAATTGCGATGTTCAAAAATTAGACCCTCGGCTTGAAAACGTGAGATCACAGTGTCTTAACTCCGTTCGATACCAGATGATAAAGCACTGACAGGGGTGCCGGTTTTTATATATGCCGCATTTTCTAGGAAAAGGGTAGTTAGTAAAAAAAATCACAAGATATGAAATAATGTGAACGATACTATTTTGTTCGGATTAATTCTAGCTTTAACAGCAATTAAGTTACAAGCATTTAAAGAACCCTATCACTCGCAAGATGAGGGAAATTTATTACAAAGCACGGCCGGGATTTTTATCTAGTTTTTATGGTTTTATAACATACATATTTGAATACGACTATACAGATTATTTCGTAGAGGTATGCAGGGTGCAACACCATCATTATGTCATAAACGTTACGATATGTTATGAATTTATAAGTTACACATTTGCTCTACCAAGAGAAATTATATCTGTAGGAAAGACTTATAAACAACAATAAATTATTTTCAAACTTACAAATTGACGGCTCTTTAATCGAATGGAGTACGGCATTATACGGGTGCGAAACTTGGACAATAGGAGAAGCGGATCACAAAAGAGTAGAAGTGTTTGAAATGTGGTGCTACAGACGCATGATGAAGATACCATGGATAGATAAAGTTAGCAATAGGGAGGTATTAGAAAGAGTTGGGAGAAAAGCAGAAAGTATGGAAGACAATAAAGAATAGGAGAGATAGGATAATAGGACACCTTCTAAGACACGAAGGAATAGTTCGCAACATACTAGAGTCAGAGGTAGGAATAAAAACTCTACCTTTAATTGCACTCCTGTAAAGTGACAATCCTGTAACGTGATCGGAACCACATCAAAGCGACTACTCAGCCATCACTCACCTCTCCTGTCGGCTCCTAATATGATTATGACTATTGTAAAAACAATTTCTATTGGAATATTTTGCATTTTAATGGTGCGGTACTCCAAATATCCGATATTTATAAAAATGAGCGTTTGGGTTTTTACAATTTAATTTATTTTGGCATTCTATAATTTACCTGGATTTGTTCTCAAATTTCGTATTGTGCAAATGAATTTAAGACGAATTTAGAAAGAATTTAACATGGTGACAAACAAGAAGTTCTAACCCTTAATTTCAGAGTTAAAGTGATTAAAGATGGTAAATCAAAAAATCTAAAAAGTGTATTTAAACATCTTTTCCCACAACTTCCTAGGAAAGCGGCACGTTGCATATAGTATAGTAGGCCGGAAACTTGACAATTGCGTTGCCCGAGCGCTAAACTCGCAACTGTGCTGTAATATTTGAAAATCGCACAGGTTCATTCAAATTTTGTAGGCAGCTTTGTGATCTTGACGTTTACTGAATAAATATCCTGTCGCGTCTCTTTTTAAATCTAATAATATTTTATCAGAAAAATCTCTTAAAAGGTACGGCAGTTGAACATTTTAATGGCTACTCTATGGAGTAGGTACGAACTGGTCATTTATGAATTGGAGGGCAAGAGAACAAATCAACGTGTCATTCATGAGCCGGTCGGAATTATAAGAATATTATGCTCTTAAAAAGTTAGTAGGTTACTTGGAAATTTTGACATCTGTTAACATAGACAACAAATCCTTAAAATAAAAGTTACTGTTTTATGACTTCTTAAGGGGTCGTGGGAAAAATAGTGTACATAACTCGATGGGAAGTGTATTTCTTATAAACTCGCGTGATTTCTGCACTCGGCAACACTTCGTACATAAAATTTCACGCTCGTATGAAATTTGTCACTTTCCATGCTAGTTACGTAATATTCTATTACAAGACTACAACTAAAATTAACTTATTTTGTCATTACAATATGTGTGTAATAAAAATTTTATATTTCCAAAAAAATTGCTTAATCACGAATGTAATAAGTAATAACTTATAGATAAATTGTAAATAAAATTTATTTACTACCGCATCTACCACAATATTGATACAAAGAACAAAAGGGAAAAAGCGAACAATCGCCAACAAAATATTCTCAACAAAATACCATAATTAATTACGTACAAATCAGACTACAACACTTCTTTTATCTTTGTGGAGACACATACGAAGCCACAGCTAGTTAATAATTACATCAACTCTACGGAACACACGATGCAGACGACACACTGCTCAAAATTATTGTCTAACGGACGCAAATAATTTTCATTGTATGATTTTGATCATACAAGTCCAAGCGAGTAGGTTACACTATTTATTTGACTAGCTTGTCTAGTACAAAATTGGCTAAAAATAAATTTGTAATGTTTTGCATTATTTGTTTAATAATGAAAATAAACTTTTAATTCGAAAACAATACATTGTGAATTAAAATAAAAGTGTATTTCTGATAATGTTAAGTTTTTGAAATTTGTACGATGTATTGCTTCCTCGGGCATTAATGACTACCCGGCACAGCCTAGGCATACTTAAAATCAGTTTGTCGATTGTGGGGACGATACCAAGAGACTGGCAATGTGGCCGAAAGACACGAAGGCCGTAGAAGAGAAACAACACCTGCCCAAGAAAGATTTATTAGTTTTCAAGCCAGGCGTAATGCATCTATTACGACACCAGAACTTTCTGCGGATCTCCAAAATGTACATGCCGTAGCGGATTCTGACCAAACCATCATAGTATCCATGAAGCTGGTATTCATTCTCGTTGACCAATTAGAGTACCTGCACTTCGCCACGACAATCGCGATGCTCGTCTTGAACGGGCTGAAGAGCATACTCAATGGGGTGAAGCAGAATGGTCCAATGTTCTGTTTACCGACAAATCTCGGTTCGGATTTCAACCTGATAGCAAAAGAACGAGAGTGTGGCGAAGAAGCGGAGCCTTGGAGATGACTAGGCACTTCCAGGAAGTTCACAATTACCCAGGAGGGTCTGTGGTGGTATGGGCTGGAATCGATTTGCACCATAGAACGGACCTCGTTTGTCTGGATGGAGCCATGAACCAGCGGCGTTGTATTGAACAAGTTCTTGTACTTGTTGTGCAACCATATCCATATGCTGCTGGTCCAGATTTGGTTTATATGCAGGACAATGCTCATCCTCACATTGCACATCAAGTACAAAATTGGTTTGAAGAAGCGATCATTGCCCTTTTACCATGGTCTCCTCAGTCTCCTGACCTCAACCCCATTGAGCATGTGCAGGACATGCTGCAGACAACTTCTTCCATTTATGGCAAAGATTCAAGGTCGTTTTGCATTTGAAAATGCACTGAGAGAGCAGTGGGCCCTTTTGCCACAAGATGCAATCGACAAGCTGATTTTAAGTATGCCTAGGCTGTGACGGGTAGTCATTAATGCCCGAGGAAGCAATACATCGTACAAATTTCAAAAAATTAACGTTATCAGAAATACACTTTTATTTTAATTCACAATGTATTGTTTTCCAATTAAAAGTTTATTTTCATTATTAAACAAATATGTAATGCAGAACATTACACAAGTTTATTTTTAGCCAATTTTGTACTGGACAAGCTAGTCAAATAAATAGTGTAACCTACTCGCTTTGACTTGTTTGATCAAAATCATACAATGAAAATTATTATTTGCATCCCTTAGACAATTTTGAGCAGTGTGTCGTCTGCATCGTGTGTTCCGTTGAGTTGATGTAATAATTATTAACTAGCTGTTTCTTCGTATGTGTCTCCACAAAGAAGAAAGAAGTGATGCAGAGTCTGATTCTCTGATTTGTACGTAAGTAATTGTGGTATTTTGTTGAGTATGTTTTGTTGGCGACTTTTCGCTTTTTTCCTCTTGTTCTTTGTATTAATATTGTGGTAGATGCGGTAGTAGATTAGTAGTAGATTAGCAACTGAACTGTATCAATTTTAATTGTTTACAGCTCCTTTTTTGCATTATGATATTAATATGAATCTTATATTTTTTACTTATACGTATATTAATGCAAAAATAAACTTATTATTATTATTTAGTTAAGTAGATATCTATTAATAAAGTTGGAGTTTGTGTAATATTAGTTTCAATAAAATCCTATACATATTCGAGTTCGAGCACGGCCACGAGAGAGCAATAGGCGACTTTCGACCGTAATGAACCTCGCCTAAGCGTGAACGCACGCGACAGTCGACCTTGTTCGACCATATGCGCGCGCTCACGAAAAAATTGATATAAATTTATAGAATAAAGTAAAATGAAAAATAATCAGTGCGTTAGAATGCTGAGATTACACCCTAAAACGTTATTAATGCGTAATTTTTGATCAGAGTGCGAATAAAACAGATATGACTGTGTAGAGCGCTAATCTGTCTAAACATTAAGGTCTATTTCAATAGGGCCCGGCAAAGGTTGGAGTTGTCCATTTAATGCCATGCTTTTCGGTCGTACAAAATATGCTAAAATATATAGTTTTCTCGGTCTTACACACCTGAGCTGTGGTAAGTGCAAACTACACATTGTGAAGATTCGGATTGTAAGAAAAAAATTTGGGGTGTTTTTTACATTTTACCCCCTACAGCCACCCCGTACAGGACGATTTTTGACGCCTTCTGGGTTTCGATATATTTAATGATGAGAAATCATTTAAAATTGGTTTCAGCTTTTAACCACGAAGTGCAAACGAAAATCACAATTTGAGGCTTCGTGACCTCTACTATATCAAAGACTTATAGAGGGGACTTAGCTATTTACATTTCCGACTGAAGCAGGAGGAATACACACAGTCTAAGCGTTTGTGTGTGGAAAAGGCAAAACAAAGCAGCCGACCAGTTGTGTAGTAAACAGGTGCCGCCGCGGAAACAGAATATCGCCGAACATTCGTCTGGTCCATTGCTTGAATATAATAACAAACAACGATCCCCGCGACCCGCTGGCCTACGAACGTGTAGACTTCAAAACAAAATCAGCTGTTGCATAAGGACGCCAGGTCCATTCTAAATGTATTTGATACCTATAGCCCTTAAAGAAGCATTTCCCATGTGGTGTGACGAAATCATCCATACAAATTTTATTTACAATTTACCTATGAGTTATTCCTTATTACATACATGTCATTTCCAATTTTTCCATAAAAATTTGCAACTTCAGTTTTTTGCAGAAAAAATGTGCTCCTGTTTCGTTTTGATAGGAGGAACCGTTATCGAGCCCAATCGATTCAAAAATTTCGCTGCATGCCCAAAAAATTCCTACAAGAAGTGGAGAACTTCGTTTGTATACTTAAACGAGATAGGAGCATATTTTTTTGCAAAAAAAACCCCGTAATTGCAAATTTTTACGGAAAAATTGAAAACGACATGCTCTAAAAAAAGTTGGGGTAAATCTTACCTCCGCCACCCCCAGCTTTGAGACGCCCCTGTTAAATTTTAAAAAGTATGTTTACAGCAAAAGATTCAGCATTTGGTACTTGCACATTCCATTAAATTTAATGATTTTAACTGGACTTGTTTCAAAAATATTTAGAAGAAAACGTCCCCAGGTTTTCTCTTTTAGAAAGCTAATAGCTCCCTTGCGAAGCATATTTCGGTATACGCTTATAGGATCATTTTGTCTTATTTTTGACCACAGAACACGCTGGTAAAATATTGCACGCTAATTTCGGGCCACCCTGTATAATTTATAAAAGGAATTTAACCAACAAGTAGTTACGCAGGTTTATAAATATCAGATATTTGGAGTACTGCACCATTAAAATGTAAAATATTCCAATAGAAGTTTTTTGCAATAATCATATGTTGCAGCTGTGGGGGTATTCATGTGACCATAATGTTTCAAAGATATCCAGGAAACTTATAGAAGGATAACTTGCTTTAAGGTTCTCTAGAATTAACCTTAAAGGGAGTGTGCTGGCAAGATCACTAAAGGCTGGCTGCTGTGGGTGGTCTGGGAGAGTGAACTTTGGCCAGGTATGAAATTTTGCACCATTGTTGCCAAAGTCAAGCCAAGAGCTTTTGAATCCCTAGACCCACAGGAGAACCAGGAAATTTACTAAGGTGACCGAGGACCCAAAATTCAGGGCTCTTAATGGAAGGACACAACTTATACTTCTCATGGGCAAATGTTCATGGCAGAAAATTCAAAGCCTACACTGCTGGTCATACCATACTTACCAGGGTTCTTTTCAAGATTCTGGGGGGTTGGGAGCAAACCACTTGCATCATCTGAAGAAGATCCCCCGAATTAAGGTAGGTGCATTCAATATCCTACAGGTGAATCACAATCACTGTAAGGCAGCTTCGGCTGCTTAACAGTGGGTTTTTAGTGGGATCATGAGGAATGATGGATGACTGGCAATTACTCAGTCCAGGAGGAAACCATCCAAGAATTGTAATTTTTGTAAAGAAAGAACATTACTTACTACCGATGTGAGAAATTAGTTCGAGGAACCTAATCACCTAATTGTAGTAAAGTATGAAACGGTGCAAAAGAAATCTTATGATGGGATCAGCATACCTTCCATATGACCAGCCGGGACAACCACCAACACCGGAGGCAAGGAGAAAGCAACACACAACTTGTGCTCTGTTCTGATTCTAATGCATACTACACGGTTTTGGAAAGCACTGGAATCAACGAAAGAGTGAGTCACTTTTAGAATTCATTATAGCAATAAACTATACGTAGCTAATCGAGGAAAAGGGTCACTGAGGCTAGAAGGGAAGTGATTGACATCACAATTGGCATGCCAAGGGTGTGGAATAAAACAAGGGATTGGCATGTGCGTAAGATTTAAAATAGCGTTGCCACAAGAGAAAGTCAAAACGTACAGGAATCAAAGAACATGCAACTGGGATTTCTAACACCAGTGGGACTGATGAATGACATCATCAAGTCAACCTTTGGGGCTTATGAGTAAAGATGGTTGTTGAAGGAGAGGAAGGTTAAGCGAGAGACCCTATGGTGGAACTCAAAAATGTCCTCCCTAAGGGAAGAGACCCTTAAGCTTTGAACCGGGCCAAAAGGATTGGGGGGATGGGTTGATTACAAAGCATCCTGTCAAAATATGTTAGCACCATAAGAAGTGTGAAAGAAGAATCATGAAAGAGACAATCCAGTGAAAATAGTATCGCGGTAAAAGTCACAGGTTACAGAGGCAATCGGTCTATTGCAGGGGATTGACTCTACAATACAATACAATAAGAAGTAAGGTAATACTAGCTCACTGGGCAATGTAATCAGTGGTGTGGCTTCATTGTCCTTAATGAGAAGGTTGGTGTGGGACAGTTTCCTCTGGGAACTGTAACAGAATATATGGTATAACTGTTCTAATTATAGTGAAATTTGGAGGGACTCTTTCAAACCTCATGCGACAAGCTCTGAGAATAGCAGAAAGATGGTGCACAACAGAGGGAACAATTATGAACCTTGCTAAGACCACAGTAATGGCCCTCACGAAAAGAAGGAATTTTCAGGATATTAAGAGGGTTCACTTGTGGGCTCAGGAAATAATGTATTTAATAGAAAGGTACCTATTGTATAATTTATTTCTTTCATCATCAATCTGACCAATCAACTGGCGAAATTACTTTGATTATTCTTCGACATTTTTTAGAACCTGAAATGTTTAATGCACAATTTTTAACTAACTTACCCGTGATGTTATCATCCCTGTTCTGGTTATTCTCCCTTGTAGGTTCTGATGTCCACGAACATGATGGTGCATCGTGTCGAACTGTCATTGGCAGTGGGGGTGCTGGATGCACAGGGGGTACCAAATAACCTCCTCGACTGTATACACCCGCAGAATAATACGTGGGTAATGAATATGGATACACGTAGTGCGGCATATAGTGAGGATATGGTGGATATGTTGGCAGTGCTCTCTTATCAACCTGTGAAAAACAAATTCATTTACTAATTAACAAAAGGAATTTCTCGTTTTTTATTAGAGTTCATCTTTGGTGGATTTGTTAAATAGCATATCTATTAATTGCTTATTGCTTAGCTGCCCACCATTTAAAATACTCAAAACCCATGGGTCACTTCCACTAGACGGTTGCCATAATGGGTCCTTTTAGGGAATTTGTCTCTATATAAGAGAATTAATTTGTCCTAGTGTTTATTGACAGACACATTTTTTGGGAAAAGTTTAACTAATGTTAAATCTGAACCTTGAAATTCATGTCTTGACATTATTGATTTTTTGCATTTTTCTTACTAAATTGCTTTGTATCATTAGAGTGCTATAATAATAATAATAATAATAACGTTTATTTTTTAGCCAAGGCTATACATTTACAAACAAATCAAACATACAAAAAATAGCATAAACAAACATAATAATAATAACAATAGCTTCATTCCAGCATTGCTGCTGTACAGAAAACTGACAAAAAAAAAACCAGTATTCAGATTCAACACTTAAATACAACAAATGACAGCCCCCAACTATAACAATAGCAATACCCCACCCACTCCAAACCTAAACCACGGCTTTGTACTTAACTTTTACATTGACTCAAGATTAAGTAAAAACGTACCTCTTGTTTAAATCTTTTAACGCTGTTCATTGATTTTATATAATCTGGAAATTCGTTGAATAATTTTAATCCCTTACAGAATAGCGAGTTAGCAGTACATGCTTTGGTTAACACTTCGATATAATAATCACCCTTTTTTCTTGTATTATATTCATGAATTTGTGCATTTGTTACCAACTTCTCGCTTAAATATTCCGGTGTAAGACCCATCTTCATTTTATATATAAAGATCAGAGACTGCAATTTAATCAAATTTTCTACGTTTAACCAGTCCATTGTTTTGAGCATAATATTTATTTCTGTATATCTGTTACATCGAAGTATGGTTCTCATTGCTTTGTTCTGTAACTTTTGTAAATTAGAGAGATCACCTTTTCTAAACATATACAAAACAGTTGGACAATACATAAAATGTGGCAACACAATTGTCTTGTAAATCTACAGACTCGTACTCAATGTAACAGTACTTCTAAGTCGCTGAATGACTCCTATTTTTTGGGATATCTTTTTGTGTATATATTGTGCATGCTCAGAGAAAACCAGTCTGTCATCAATTACTATCCCAAGGTATTTAATTTTTTTCACCACTTCTATTTTCTGGCCATCAGTCAAAAAGATCACATCTTGGAGGGAAACTTTTTTGTTTGTAATTATCATTGCTTTGGTTTTATCAATATTGAGTTTTAATTTATTTTCCTTCAACCAGTCACCCAGATCACTGAGCTGCGTATTCATTCGTTCGTTTATCTCTTCTATCCCTTGACCAGAATAATACACCAGTGCATCATCAGCAAACAGATGAAACTTACAGGCTCTAATCGTCCCCCCAATATCATTAATATATATATTAAACAGTAGTGGCCCTAACACACTGCCCTGTGGCACTCCTATGTCAATTTTTTTGTTTTCAGACAAACTGAGGCCATACTTCACTCTTTGGGATCTGTTGCTGAGATAGTCCTCAAACCACATGATTACTGTGCCCGATAAACCCACTCCTCTTAATTTTTTTAAAAGCCTATTGCGGTCCACTGTTTCAAATGCTCTACTTAAGTCCAAGAATACAGCTGCTGTTATAAAACCTTTTTCCATGCTGGATATCCAGTCCGACAACACTAATTGAATTGCACTTTCACAGTTGTGCTTGCCTCTAAATCCTGACTGTTCCCTAATAATTGCTTTCTTCCCTTCTATATATTCTGTAACCTGCCTAAAGACTACAAGTTCTAAAATCTTTTCAAAGATAGGAAGCACGTTGATTGGTCTGAACTCACTACACTTTACTGTTGATCTAGCTTTTTGAATAGGTGTCACTGTAGATATCTTAAGTACAGTTGGAATCAATCCTTCCAACAAAGATGAATTTATAATATTGATACGAACTTTTGCCCCGTCAGCGACGCCCCTGGTGGTGACACATTATTTGTTTACGGCGAGCAGGCTTTGATTTATTACGGCGCGACCTTGTCGCTGTTTATGATTCCCGAAAAGAATAGTCTATCTCGAAGATTCTCATTCTGGAACAATGTTTGATCGATAATTTTCGAGAACCTTCTAAGACCATTATAAAATGGGAAGCAAGAAGCCGAGTCTTACAGTCTTACAGTTTGAAGTCTGAAGTTTGGAAGCGGATGTCGAATGCGATAAGAACCTGGCGTTTAATAGTTCCGTGCGAGTATAAGTCTTGATACGGTACGCGAGTGTGCGAATTCTTTGGTGGCGTTTTTAAGTGTACCGGGGCGTCTTCGTATGTGATTAACCGTCGGTTGAAGACGAGTGTTTTAGAGAGTTTAAACTGTGGACTTGTGTACTGTGGATTGTTTAGGTTAGGTAATTAATTGTCTAATTGTTCGCTAATAATTGTTTAATTTTCACTGCTTGTTGTTACTTACTGCTTGTATATATTTCGCTGCTTATTGTTCAATTTGTTAATTTTAAGTTCTCAAATCACTGTTAATCATTGTAAATATTTGTACATATACATAAAGCCACTGTTAATAAATAAGTGTAAAAATCGAAATACGTTACAACTGGTGTCAGAAGTGTGATTTGTGAGCCAAGAAAAGTGAAGAACGTCGTGGAAGCCGGTGGAAAATTGAAGAATTTTCTGGAAGTTGGCCGAGCTGAGTGAAAATTTCGACGTTTTTGGACTCCATAGTGACTGGTAGTGGTTTGAGACTTGTGTTTGAAGTGTTTATGCCGGTTACAAGAAGAGTCGCAGCAATGGAGCAGCAACTGCAAGCCTTCTTGGAAGTGATGAAGAAGAATCTTGACGACTCGATGAAGACAAACCAAGAAGTAATGAAGACCAATCTAGAAGAAATAAAGAGCAGTCAAGAAGAAATGAAGAATAATCTTGAAGAAACAGTGAAGAGCAGTCAAGAAGAAACGAAGAGAAATCTAGAAGAAGCAATGAAGAACAGTCAAGAAGTGAAGAAAAATCTAGAAGCAATGAAGAATAATCAAGAAGAAATGAAGAATAATTTTGAAGAAATGAAGCCAGTTATAGAAAGAAGTCAAGAGCAAGTAACTGAAAGAATTACTGAAGTAAGATCCGAACTGGAGAACCGAATTACAGAAGAAACACAAGAAATAAGAAAGGTGGTGGATGAAGAAATATCGAAGATAAATGAGAGAGTTGCAGAACTAGAGAAGAAGAAGACATTGAAGACAGAAGATACTGGATTGGACGAAGGAAGAAGAGCTCATGTTGTTAAGGTGAAGCCTCCTACATTTGATGGGAAGTCCTCGTGGCACACCTACATCAAACAGTTCGAGGCAGCGGCAACGGCGAACCAGTGGCCTAGTACCGAGAAGGCAGTCAATTTGGTGGTTGCTCTCCGAGGTGACGCCTTAAATATCTTGGATACCGTGACAGCAGAACAACAGGCTGATTATAAGGAGATAGTTAAGCACCTGGAGATGAGGTATGGCCATCAACACCTCCAGCAAGTCCACCAGGCACAGCTAAAGGGTAGGTCTCAGCGCTCCAATGAGACCCTGCAAGAGTTTGAGGCCGACATCGCCCGTTTAGTCCGGTTGGCGTATCCAACAGCCCCGGAGGAGTTTTTGGAGAGCCTGGCGGTGGAAAATTTCATTGAGGGGCTGCGCGACAGTGAAACAAAGATGGCGCTGAAGCTAGCAAGACATAAAGCTTTGGCAGACGCTTTGGCCCACGCCTTGGAGTTTGAGGCAGCAAAGCAAACATCCCGAGGATACTCCAAGGTGCGACAGCTGCATACCAATGAAGAGCCAGACGAAGACCTGGTGGAAAAAGTTGCACAAAAAGTTGCACAGAAACTGGACAGACGGACTGAAGATAATAACAATAATGGGACTCGGAGGAGATGGCAAGAAAGGAAGAATTTCTTACGTTGCTGGAATTGCGGTGAGAAAGGCCATCTCCGCAACAGGTGCCGAAATGCAACCAGACGGCACGAGGACGAGGCTGGTACCTCCGGGTACCAGGGAAACTAAAGTCGACTAGTTTTGAGGGGCGAAAGCTGGTCCAATCCTACCAAGCCCCAGTAGAAGATGTGAATGTGTCAAGATTGGCTCGAGTTGGGGATAGTTTGATAATTGATGGAATTATTGATGGCAGGAAGACCGAAATTACCATCGATACAGGAGCCAGTGACACCATAGTCAGAAAAGATGTTGTGGCTGAGTGGAGAATTAGGCCGACCAATAAGAATATCCGATTGGTTACTGCTACCGGCGAGACAGCACCTATATATGGAGAGGGAGAAATCGACATAGGGATGGAAGATGTCGTCATTCCACAGAGAGTTCTTGTAGCCGACATTGTGGATGAAGTTATACTGGGCCTGGATTGTATGAAGAAGCACGGGATTGTGCTTGATGTTGGCGCCGGTGTACTTCGAATTGGTGAAGAAGAACTAGTAATGAGTTCTCCTGGGCGCAAGAACTGTGTATACCGAGTGAAGGTCGAAGAAGATGTCCTGATGCCTGCCAGATCCGAAAACATCGTACGGGTCCGTGTGGATGGTGCTCCCAGCTGCTTGGTGGGATTGGTCGAGCCGATGTACGAAGAGGTGAAGAAAGGATTACTTATTGGGAAGACGTTGGTAAGACCTGGTCAACGTCCAGTATTCGTAAGAATAGCGAACATTGCCGAATTTGACCAGAAGATTTACAAAGGTACGATAGTGGGTATATGTGAGCCAGTATCTAGGATTGCCATGGTAAAGAAGAATGAGAGGAAGGTAGAAGATCAGAAGATGTCCCAGACCAGTTTACCAACTCCCCTGGAAACGATGGTAGAAGAATGTTCCCAACAACTGGATCAGATACAGGGTGAGAAGCTGACTCAGCTTCTGATGAAGTATCAAGATGTCTTCTCATTGCGAGATGGTGACCTAGGACGTACGGGAGTAATTCAACACACCATCAACACCGGTGATCATACTCCCATTAAGCAAGCTCCTAGAAGAGTACCCTTAGCAAAACAAACCGAAATGGACAACCTGATTAAAGACATGCATAGACAAGGGGTAATTGAGCCTTCGCAGAGCCCGTGGACTTCCCCTGTAGTGCTGGTGAGCAAGAAAGATGGCTCCACTCGTTTTTGTGTAGACTACAGGCGGTTGAATGATGTCACCAAGAAAGATAGTTACCCCTTACCCCGGATTGACGATACCCTAGACACAGTGGCGGGTTCCAGATGGTTTTCCACCCTCGACTTGAAGAGTGGCTATTGGCAAGTCGAGTTGCATCCCAAAGATAAGGAGAAAACAGCGTTCTCTGCCGGAACTGGTTTGTGGCAATTTACGGTAATGCCGTTTGGGCTCTGCAATGCACCCGCCACCTTTGAGAGACTGATGGAGATAGTACTGCGAGGATTACATTGGAAGACTTGCCTGGTCTACCTCGACGATATCATCGTGATGGGGAAGACTTTCGATCAGCACTTGAAGAACTTGTGCGATGTCTTCGAGAAATTGAGGCAAGCTAACCTGAAATTAAGTCCGCAGAAGTGCCAGCTGTTTAAGAAACAGGTTAAGTTTTTGGGGCACATAATTTCCACCAAAGGAGTTGCGACAGATCCGGAGAAGACAGACGCAGTGAGGAACTGGCCTGTTCCGAAAGATAAACATCAACTTCGAAGCTTTCTGGGATTGTGCACCTATTACCGCCGTTTCGTGAAAGGGTTTGCAGACATTGCGAAGCCCCTGCATCGGTTGACCGAAGATGGTAGGCCATATGAGTGGACGAAGGAGTGCCGAGGAGCATTTGAAGATTTGAAGAGGGCTCTGTGTTCTGCTCCTGTTTTGACTTATCCGAGGCCTGGAAGCAAGTTTGTTGTGGATACCGATGCGAGCAATGTGGGCATAGGCGGTGTATTATCTCAAGAAGAGAATGGGGAAGAAAAGGTTGTGGCCTATTTCAGTAAGGCCTTGTCGAAACCTGAACGTAATTACTGCGTCACTAGGAGGGAGCTGTTAGCAATTGTGCGGACCATCGAGCACTTCCATAAATATCTGTGCGGGCAAGATTTTCTTATCAGAACTGACCATGCTTCCTTGAAGTGGTTGCTGCAATTTAAGAACCCAGAAGGTCAGTTAGCCCGTTGGATTGAGAGGCTGCAGCAGTACAACTTCATCATACAACACCGGATTGGAAGAAAACATGGCAATGCTGATGCACTTTCGAGAAGACCTTGCCCGGAAGATTGTAAGTATTGCATGAGGCAAGAGTTGAAAGAGCATGTACACCCCATCAAATGCCATCAAACCCGGATCCAAGTAGAAGAAGAGCATCTACAATCCTGGAGAGACGCCCAGCAGAAGGATAAGGCCTTGGAACCTCTGCTAAGATGGAAAGGAGCTGGTAAAAGACCGGAGTGGAAGGAAGTCTCTGACAAGAGTGTGGCCCTGAAGTCGTACTGGGCGCAATGGGATTCTCTTGTGATCGAAGACGGTCTTCTGAAGAGAATGTGGGAGAGCACCGACGGAAGAGAGAGAAAGCCCCAGGTCGTGGTGCCGAAGGACAAGGTTCCGGAAGTACTAGCAGAGGCTCACAGTGGAGTGAGTGGGGGACACTTAGGTGTTAATAAAACCACGATTCTATTATTGCAGTATCTTGCTATATGACCATATTGATTACACTTGTAACATCTAGTAATATTCACATACTCACTCACACTACATAATTAATCTTCCCCGTTTCCATTATTGTCTTGTAGGTTTTCCCATCAGCTTCCAGTACAGCATTAAACCTGTAATTGATTGGCTTACTCTCCCTCTTCAATTCCAGCACAAAGTTTGCATGTTCCTCCAATTTGTTTTGTTTGATCATCTTCTGTAAGATGTTTTCCGTATCTTCATCTACTCCTATTCCAATCACTTTTATCAATGGGTTATTCTTTTTTGCTGATGTTACATGAAATTTCTGCCCCATTTCATCTTGTATCTTGCGTTTAACTTTTTCACATGCTGCATTATTCTCACATCTTATCACTATTCCTCCATTTCTAGTAGTCTTGCCCATAGTAATACCAACCTCCAGGGAGCTCGGATCAATATTTTCCTTAAGCGCTTCTTTTATATTCGTCTTATCTTCACTATTGTTTGCCTCCACTATTATAACTGCCTCCCTACTTTTAACCACTTCACTATATTTTCGAACGTTCCCTCTTTTGTTCATACAGCCTTGTATTTCCTGCTTCACCTCTTGTAAACCCAACAAAAATTGTCTCTCTAGTCTTTCTACTTTTCCCGCGTATGTATCTAGATTTTCATCTGCACTCTTATGTTGCAAATCCCCTGCATTAACTTCTACAGTCAAGTTAGTTTCATCTGTAATTACTGTTTGTTTCAGAGTAGGTAGTTTGGTATTCATAGTCTGAACCTGAAGATTGTTTTTCTTTTCAGTTTCCCTATTATTGTTTTCCAGCTCCTTTATTCTGTTTAACAACAAACCATTATTTTCCTTAAGTATACTGTTTTTGTCCATCACTTCTTCAAGAAGCTTTTTCAAGTATTTGATTTCTAGTACCTGTTCTTCTAGGTCTGTTTTTGTTGTTTTCCTGGTAGATTCACTGCCAAGGTTACTCGGTTCACAGCATATTATTTTGTTTTCATCCAGTTTTTTTGATCCTATTCTGTAATCTTTCAATACAACTGTTATGGTAAATTGAGTAGCAATTTATGCACACGACAACGGAACACTTTTTGCCAAAACATTTCACTTTAGTCTCACTATTTTCTTTAATCCTGACAGAGAGTTCACCTTCTGCATCCACATCAGACGCCATTTTTCAAATAGAGTGCAGTGTTTAGTACTAGCCTTCAGGAATGAAATTTATAAGAGACTGTCACAAAGAGTTACTTTTCAAAAGTAACTCACGCTGCGCTAATTAGAAAATTTGAAACGGACCCAATTCATTATTCCAGAATCCATGAAAAATAACTTATGGCTGTAAAAAGGAGTAATGATTTAAGCGGAGATCGGTGAGTTTGTTCTGAATATTTTAATGGGACAGACTCTTTCTGCAACAAATATTTGACAATCGCCTACTGACCACTAGGCCTGCGCGATATTGAAAATTTGATATCGAATATCGATATCAAAAAGATATCGATATATCGAAATATCGATATATCGATATATCGAAATATCGACATATCGTTAAATCGACATATCGGCATATCGAAATATCGATATTTTGATAGATACTTATACAGCGCGTGTCCAAAAAAGTGTGCAACAGGAGGAAAACTCTTATATTGATTTCTTAGAAAACTGTCCAACGTAAAAGTTGGTGCTTGTTACTAAACGTAAGACGAATAATATCAAAAATTAGGCAGAGTTGCTAGGTTCCCACACGACCGCATGCATTATGGAAGAAGCTATTCATTTCTGTTTTAGAATATGTATTTACCCCTACCCAGTAGGGAGACCCAATATGTCCGCCACTGCCTCTATCAATCAGAAACAAATATTCCGTGCTCATTATGAAACGTCTTACTCCTGCCTGTAATTGTCACACTTTCCATTTTGATGTAAGTAGTCCATTAATTCTTCTCCAAAATAAGACAAATTTTAGGGTGGGAGTAATTTATTGTCACCTGAAGGCTTGGCTGCATGTTGAAGGATAATAAGACAAAGCGAAAACTCCAGGTCACAGACAATATTGAATTCAGTGGCGTGATTAGAATTTGGGGCCTCCACACTCCGCCAGCAATACTTGAAAGGAGGTCCCTTAGTTTGAAAAATGGCTACGATTTTTTATTGTAGTCATATAACCAAAAATAAGACCAAACATTGTTTCGTTCTGAATGACCAGGGTAACCAAAGACAACTGGTTTCATCCTTTTTAGGACTCGTCAGTGCGGTACAGCTCTATATATTAAGAACGAAACATACTTATATACCGACTTCATTAATTATTTATGAGATTCTAATGATACTGGATAGTTCCAACAATGTTCGGGCAACTTCGAGTACCATACCAGGTGGCTGTCCTGTATATTTACAGCAAAATAATGTTTGATCTGATCTATTTATTCTAAGCAAACCTTGTTCGCTATTCGTATGTACTATTATCAGCAAAAGTGGTGTTAGTTCCAGTTTGCGATGTGAATCGTTTATGCCGGACGTTGTTATGTTTTCGTCAGCCCCGCTCCCCAGAGACGATGTGATTTTTCGTTATCCGATCTCGATACTTTGATGAATGCCCTTTGTTTACTAGTGCAAGGATAACACATTTGTTGTCATTCAAATAAAATTGTTTAGATCCGCCTTCAAAACTTTAATTGGCGGACAGTTGCTAAGGTTTTTTTACCTCAGAACGTAATTGGTTATGGCATTTTAAGTGGAATTGAACCGTAAAGTGGAAGACCACTTTTGCTGTTAATAGTACATAGAGACACAATGAACTGATACTGATACTGGAGGTTATACTTCTTGAATTTAGTTTCAAAACAACGCTTCTAATCTAAAGAATTATTCAGCTATTCTTCAAGTATGCTTCAAGTTAGGGCATAGTTAAAGGATTGAAATTGTATCCTACATGCGGCATAAAATTAATGTAATTTCAGTCACTTGCACATTGCAACTATGTTTTAGGTTTTACTGTTGCAAACTTTACTTGGAAAAACTCGACGTAGGCTCAACGGTTTCCGGTACCAGAAGTTATTAAAATCATTGTAAAACGTCGACACCACGCTAAATCGATATATCGAAATATCGATATATCTAAATATCGATATATCGAAATATCGATATATCTAAATATCGATATATCGAAATATCGATATATCGACATAAAAATATCGATATATCGAAATATCGATATATCGATATCAATATCGATATATCGAAAAAAGTCACAGGCCTTCTGACCACTTGGAGACAAGGTAGCTAATGCTGTATGCCCACTCAAAACTTTTAAATTTGCTATGGGGTCGTTCACCATTCTCTGGAAACCACCTTAAATAAAAGATTTGGTCATCAAATTTTTGTAGTTTTTCACGTTTAACCCCAAATAAAAAATAATGGGAATATTAATTATTATAATTGTATCAGTTTGTCCGTTTGTCGTAATATAAGGCAAAGATATCTATTCTCATTTTTATTATGGATATCAAGCAACTCAAAATCATTGAACTTACGTCACTTTTCATGGCATTGCTACAAGTATATTTCCTTTTATTGCTCTTTATTCAAGAAAATAATAAGCAGATCTTGTACAAAGTATTATAAAATTGTTCATGTTCAGATTGGTCATACTATCTTTAGAATATGGGCTGATAAACATTCTGTTTGAATACATTAATTGCTTATTATAGTATTTGTTACAAAATACTGAAGACAATACATATTTATTATACTGTGGACTAATGACAACTGTAAACACCGGCAACATTGTCGTTGAATAAAAAATGTCAAGATATTTATTAACGTAAATTGTTTGTTTTTGGATTCAATGTTTAAAGCAGGCTCGTGCCTTAAGCGAAAGGGCCATTTGCAAGTTTTATGAAATCTTAGCGGGCCACACTACTGTTTATCAAGTCTTCCCTAGGTATAGTGGTCCAGAGTATTTTGAATGCCTAATTAAAGACAAACGTGTTATACTTGGGCCGCCGAACAGCATGAGCTCTAGACGGGACCACTATTAATTTAGGACGACCGAACCGCAGTGATGCGCTTTCTTTAGACCCAACGAAGTCGCATCACTCCAATTCGGTCGTCATAAATTAATATTGGCCCCGCTAGAGCACGTTCTTGCAGGGTGATCACTCCGTCTGTTCGGCGACCCAAGTATAATATTGTAATTTTATAACGGAAAAAGTTAACAAAGAACACTTTTTTGGAAGAAACATTCAACAAGAACGTTATTAACACTAGTACATTTGTTTGTGTAAAAATAATTAACCATCAAAATACAAATTCCTGAGAAAAAATTGCAAAAAAGAAATATTTTATTCTTCAAAAATCTTTTAATTAATTTTTAACAAAACTTATAGGTAGGTACTTCAATAAAACTTATTTCATGAGAAAAACTGTATCCGGACATCCAGTTCATGAAATGTAGATGAAACGGTGTATACATATATTATGTGTTCCTTGATTAGAGAGACGTTACATTTTTAAATAGACATTGCTTTGTTTTTAAATATTCAGTTCTGTGCCGCGGGCCGCATAAATATGCCAGAGGGGCCGCATTCGGCCCGCAGGACGTAGGTTGCACGGGCCTCGTTTAACGTAATAATTATAATGTTTCCTGAAGTGTTCTTTGGTTTAAATATAAACATTTTGTGATTTAAATTGTTGTTTTCTTGTGTTCAGTTCTTAATTTATATTATGTTTCATTTCATTTATTTGTTGTGTGTTGTTTGTTTTAAAGTCTAGAATAGTGCTGCATACAGGGTGTCCCGGTAAAGGTGGGAAATCTTCCGGGTGCGTATAGATTACACGAAAATAACACCCCAAGTTCATATAAAGTTTTCTCCTACGACCTTCCCCTGCCGAGATATTCTCCATTAAGATGAAGAAATAAAAATAGTTGTTTTTACATAAAATTTTTATTTTTTATTACATTTCGATAATTTTCTTGGTGACGTACCTAGTGATTGAATGTCGATAAAATAATGCGACCCGTTTTTTGATAGTGCATCAGGGGAGCAAGGGGTGAACTACCCCTTACCTTCTTAACTTCAAATTTTTAAGGGGCTGGATATTTTTAATTTTTAACTGCATTTTTTGTTTCCCCGGATATTTTGCTAATAAAAAGTTACTCTTGTTAGATTTCGATAAAATGAAGCGTTTTCGAGTAAATAAAATTCAACGAGCAAGAGGTACCGTGTTTCTACGATTTTCATTTTCATTTTTTCTGGCATTCGAAAAACCGAAAGCAATTTTTTGATGTAAATTTCACTACCTTTCGCAAACTGTTAAGGTTATTTCTGTACGACGTTTCGTCTGTTGTCTACATCGTCAATTTTTATTTTTTCTTATTACGGACCTGGAAATTTTTTAATAAATTTCAAAAGAAATAGCTAATGTAGGGTCAAATCATATGTATTTAAAACATTCCTAAGAAATAATTGATTGAAAGAGCTTTCGATTTTTTGATATACAGTGAAACCTCTCTTAAGCGGACACCAGTGGTCACCGATTTTGTGTCCGTTTATGGGAGATGTCCGTTTAATAGAGATAGAGAAAGCCCCATAAGTGACAGTTCGTTCCCGGTTAATAGAGGTTAATAGAGGTGTCCGTTATGCCAGAAAAAATAAAGACGAAAATCGTAGAAACACTGCACCTCTTGCTCGTTATGGAGTTTCATTTTCTCGAAAACGTTTCATTTTATCCAAACCTAACAAAAGTAACTTTTTATTATCAAAATGTCCGGGTAAACAAAAATGAGGTTAAAACTTAAAAATATCCAGCCCCTTAAAAAATATGAAGTTAAGAAGGTAAGGGATAGTTCACCCTTTGCTTCCCTGATGCACTATCAAAAAACGGGCCGCATTACTTTATCGACATTCAATCACTACGTACGTCACCAAGAAAATGATCAAAATACAATTAGGAATAAAAATTTTATGTTAAAAAAATTATTTTTATTTCTCCAATTTAAGGGAGAATATCTCGGCAGGGGAAGGTCGTAGGAGAAAACTTTATATGAACTTGGGGTGTTATTTTCGTGTAATCTATACGCACTCGAGAGATTTCCCACCTTCACCGGGACACCCTGTATATCTTTTAACGAGGGGTCATCCATTAGTGGCATTCGGTGTACATTTTCACAAGTATTACAAGCATTACTGGCATTAACAAGCAGTTAATCAGCATTATTTGGCAATAGTAGGCATTTATTTATTAATTTATTAGAAATTAACGGGAAACCTCCATTTACTACAAACAAATAGGTTCTCATGACAATCACAATATCAACACAAATGCTCAAACCAAAGGCTCAAACCAAAAGCATTAACAATCAGCATCAAACCAGATGCTCAAAACAGAAGACTTAAATTTGCTTACCGAAACACCAAACAAATCAAAATACCCATAGTAATCATCGACTTCACGACACACTAGAAGTGTCACAAAAATAACCATAATTGGTTTTATGAAACGGTACATACAAGATGTTTTCAAAAAAACATAGACATGCTCTGCACGAAAATAAATGGAACAAAGGAAGTAGAAGAAATCTGGTTTCAATTAAAAAACATAATAAAAGCTATTGCAGAAGAAACATTACCAAAACAATAGACACGAAAAAAGAAGACTAACTGGTTAGATGACAGATGTAAAGAAGAATTAGAGAAAAAAAGAAAGGCAAGAATAAAGTTGTTCAAAACTGCATTGGCTAGCGATGCGGTACAATGCAGAGAACAAAGGAGAAAAGCAACAGAGATATGCAGAAGAGCTAAGAGACAGTTTAAAGAAAAAGATCTATTAATTAGGACAGACGTATAACCGAAGAAATAAAAAAATTTTACCAGGAAGTTAAAAAGAACAAGAAAGGTTTCAATTACAGAACAAACTACTATAACAACAAAGAAGGAAACCCAATTGGAGATGGACAACAAATAATGAGAAGATGGAAAGAGCATTAGGAAGAAATTTTGAATGATGATCTAAACTCGGTAGAAGAACATGATGTACAGAGACAATATAATAGATAGCTCAGGGAAGAAATTACTACGCCAACAAAGGAAGAGGTTATAGAAGTAATACGAAAACAAAAAAATAAAGTCACCAGGTGAAAACGGAATACATGTGGAATTCTTAAAATACGGAGGTAAGGGTCTCCAGACAAAAATGTATGAACTTATTAAGAAAGCATGGGAAACTGAACAAATCCCAGATGATTGGAGGGGTGCAGTACTGGTACCAATTCATAAGAAGAGGGATAAAACTGAGTGCCACAATTATAGAGGAATAGCCCTGCTGGACACAATGTATAAAATAATGGCAACCCTCATAAAACGGAATTTTGAGAATATCAGTACGGCTTTAGAAAGGGTCGATCAGTCAAAGCCCAGATATTTACATTGAAGCAGTATATTAGCCAGCTGTTACGACCACAACATAGGGATACACACGATGTTTATATACTTCAGGCAAGAATATGGATAACGGAACGAGGCATTGAAAACCATTAAGCTGAAGCATGTATAATGATTAAAGGTAATATGTGCGCAGGTGCTCTGAACAATGTTCTCAGATCCAGGCTTGTTTCACATAGTGCAAACTTAAGGATTTACAGAACGGTGATACCACCTACAGTTACTTATGCTTGTGAAACATGGGTGTATAACAAGAACAGAAGCCTGGGAGCGAAAGATACTGAGAAAGATATCTGGAGGAAAGAAAACTAGTGAACTCTGGGAAAGGAGAACGAACGGTGAAGTTATGCGTCTATATGACGAACCTAATATTTCACTAATAATAAGGGCACAGCGAATCCGATGGTAAAGACTTGAAGAGGGCAGAATTTCAAAAAGTATGAGGAGAGATGATGGGCACAAGTAGAGCGGGCCATCCCAGCAGAAGGGCAGAAGGGGCGATGGAGGATCTGAGGGAACGAGGTGTGACAGAGTGGCGTACCAAAGCGATGGAGAGAGATTGTTAAGCTATGGGCCTGAATGGCCTGTGAATGCTTTTATTTAGGTATTATTACATACAATCCTGATCTTAAGAAACTAATATACAAAAAGAAAATTGCACATAAGAGATATAACAGGACAGGTTTTTTTGAGGATTACTTGTACTTTGCCGATTTAAGGAAAGAGTGTGAGGTGTTGTCCAGATCCTGCTACAAAGATTATGTACGCAAGGTTGAAGGGAATATTCCAGAGAATATAAATACTTTTTGGAGATTTGTCAATAATCATTGAAAGGACAGTGGCTTTCCAAATTCAATGAACCTGGATGATGAAAGGGGGGATGGTGGAGGTGCGGTTGTTGATCTCTTTGCTAAATACTTTGCGTCTGTATATTCTAATAACTTCTACACTCCTCCAAATTGTAATTTTCTTGCGTCTACAGAATTATCATCCCTAGATATATCTTTGATCGAGGTTTATGAGCAGATTGAGATGCTAAATTTGAATAAAGGCCCTGGCCCAGATGGCATACCAGCTTACTTCGTTAAGCAGTATAATTTTGTGCTCTCAAGAGCATTATGGATGCTTTTCAATATGTCTTTGGAGAATGGCTACTTCCCGGAGTACTGGAAGTCTAGTTATGTAGTACCAGTTTACAAGAGTGTGGATAAGTCTAATATAAGAAATCACAGGCCAATATCAATAATCAGCTGCATACCTAAGCTTTTTGAATGCATCGTTACTCGGAAACTAAGTAATTTACTGAGGCATTTGGTAATTAGTGAGCAGCATGGTTTCTTCAGGGGACGAACCACTTCTACAAATCTATTAGTTTACGGTGATTATATTACGAGTTTTTGAACTTGGACATCAGGTTGATTCTGTTTATGGAGATTTCTCTAAGGCATTTGACCGGGTTAACCACGATCTGCTGATGGCTAAGCTAAAAGCGATGGGAATATTTGGTAGTATGCTTGCATGGATTTCGAGCTATTTATCTGACAGGTGCCAGTTTGTCAGAGTCAGAAACTTTATATCTAAGAAAATAAGAGTTACATCAGGCGTGCCGCAGGGATCGCATCTTGGTCCTATCCTATTTGTGCTGCTTATTAATGATGTCGTGGGTGTTTTTAACTTGTGCAACTTTTTGTTGTTTGCAGATGATATCAAGATTTATTCCGCTGTTGGATCTCTTACTGATGTCCAGATAATGCAGAGTGAGCTTGACAACTTTTGTGCTTGGTGTGCTCGAAATTTTAAATTTAGATAAATGTTATTGCATGAAGTTTTATCGTCATAGCAAACCTATTATGCTCTCATATACATTAAATAACAATGAGCTTCGGATTGTTGATGAAGTGTGTGATTCAGGTGTTAGATTTGACAGGTCTCTTACTTTTGTTACCCACATTAATGAAATAATATCTAAGGCAAATCGTATGTTGGGTTTTATTAAGAGATTTTCGGTTGATTTTCAAAATGTCAGCACTTTTAGAATATTATACTTATACATCTCATTGGCTCTTCTGCACCTTGAATATTGTTCTGTTGTTTGGTCACCTAATTACCTTGTTCATATTGATAGTATTGAGCGAATCCAGAACAGGTTTCTTAGGAGTGTGGCTTTTAGAATGAGGGTTCCATTTGAGAGTGTGTCTTACAATATTACATTCTGAATTGTCTAAATCTGAAGAAACTTTACTTAGAGTAAGAAGAATTGTGTATGATTTATAAACTGTTTAACTTTTTGATTGACTGTCCTCAGCTCTTGTGTTGGGTGAAATTGTATGTACCGGTTCGTACACTGCTAACGCCTGACATTTTGTATGTATCATTTCATAAAACCAATTATGGTTATTTTTCTGCCATTTCTAGAATGTGTCGGGAAGTCAATGATTACTGTGGATGTTTCGATTTGTTTAGTGTTTCGTTGAGTGAATTTAGGGCATCTATTTTGAGCATTTCGTTTGATACTGATGTTTAAGTAGTGCTTTTAGTTTGAGCATTTGGTTAGATTTGTGGATATTATGATTGTCATGAAAGCCTATTTCTTTTTCTTGTTGTGTTTTTGATCTCACTAGTGAGCATATTTCTTTGTCGTAAAGGGAGGTTTCCCGTTAATTTCTAATAAATAAATAAATAAAAATATGTTAGGTGTTCGCAGTGCACGAACTAGTACATGCAATTTTACACACCACAGGAGCTGAGGACAGCCAACCAAAAAGTTAATAGTTTATAAATCAAACATACTTAAATCATAAACAATTAACTCTAAATTTCCTCAAATTTAAACAATTCAGAATATAATCGTAGATACACTCTCAAATCAGTGGCGGCTACTGTATAAGTGCTGCAGAGCTGCATAACTGCCAAATATTTTCTTTAATATGATTATTATAATACCTGCTTGTTAGTTTATTAGTTGAAAATTTAAAGTAGGGTTAAAATGACAATGACAGCATTTATTTGCAAAGAATATCCCCACGCGATGCTATATGCGGACGATACAACTCTGGTTACAAAGGATCGTGATCAAATAAGTTTACTTCGTAGAGTTACAGAAGCTAACAAGGACACAGCCAAGTGGTTTGCTGCCAACGAACTCTGCTTGAATGCAGATAAAACCAAATTAATGTATTTCACATCATCGCGGAATACTCAAATAACAACAGACACCTACAAATTTCTTGGAAAACATATGGACACCAGACTAACTTGGAATGAACACTGCATAGAAACCTCAAAAACGTTGAATCACAGCATTTATGCCATATGTCGTATACGGAAACTCATTGGCACTGACGCTGCTCTCCTTATATACTACTCTCTATTTCACTCAATAATTTCTTATGGTACTGAAACTTGGGGTGTCTCTACATATGCTAATACTATATTACAGTTTTGGTCAGTGTGAAAATACAAATTGTATGTTCAATAACAGATTGAGTGGTAAAATATGAGCAGTAAAAAAAGTGGAAACGAGGAGTAACATATCTTCAAATGAGTAGCTCAATAAATATTTGAATGCGTGAAAATTCAATTGGGCAGTAAAATGAATAAAAGGGCAGTAACGCGTGTGCAGTCATGAAATCAGAATGGGACTGTTAGAAATCGTAGGTCAAGTAGTTCTATAAATACTTACGCAGTACAAAATATGATCGGCCTGTTAAATGATACATACATATAATGTTATTTAAGTTAGGCAGCGAATTAAAAACTAACAATCATGTAGATATTAAAAAACATTAAATTTATTGCACCATTGAAATTATTCAATGCTAACGACTGAGACTTACAACGCTCCGCTTGACCTTAACCTGACAGATTTTTGGACAAAAAGTGTCAGTTGCAAGTGTTTATAATGTTATTCGCTTCAAAGGTGCCCATTTTCATGTGAATAATATTTGAAAAGAATAATATAAACGCTAACGACACTTTTTAATATAAAAGTCTATCAGGTTAAGGTCAAGCGGAGCGAAGCGAGCGGAGCGTTGTAAGTCTCAGTCGTTAGCATCCAAATGATGCATTATTCGATGCAACATTACAAAAATGCTTTGTGGTGCAATGCCGTGCAAATAGAAGACGCATAGGGATGAAGCAAAATTAATAGTATTTTAAACATTTCTATGGGAAACCGGGGAGGGGTGCATTAAATAAAATTAATGGTGCAATGCTAGTGTAATAGATCCAAGCACTCGCAACTCAGTGATAAGGTAATGAGCTAAACGACCTAATATTTATAGGCAAATCTCTTCCAATTGGCCGCCTGCGGTGCACTGTCGCGTAAGATGCGCCCCTTTTAACAGAAATTTGCCACTCTTTTCAATGAAAATTACGTTCGATTTTGCCAACTGGCGAACTATTTATCTAACTGCCCATTAATACATTATACGGCCCATTCAATCATTTTACAGCTCAAATAATAATTGCACTGGACATTTATTTAATCTGCCGCTCGAGTAAGTTTTGAACTGCCGTTGTAGGATTAAATAACCGACCAAATTCTTTTATATTGCTGGCCACGTTCTACTGCCACATTATGTTAATTACCGCCAAAAAAGTTTAATACCGCACGCGTGAATTTTTAACTGCCCGATGAAACTGCCTGGATGTTAAAACAATCGCCCAAATAATTACTTCCCATAAAATTTTCATTCTACAAAAGAAAGCTGTGCGTGCTGTGGAGGGTGCGGGAAACCGTCATCACTGCAGACCACTTTTCCAGAAATATGGCATATTGACATTTCCTGCCATTCTCATAATTCGCCAGATTATGGACGTATACAAAAACATCAGCAGCTGGCAGCCTCGCAGCCAAGTACATGACCACAACATTAGGAATGCGAAGAACCTTACTATACCCAAGTACAGACTTGTAACAGGTGCCAGGCAAATAACTGGGTTATATCTATAAAACAAACTTCCTGAAACATGGAGAGATTGTCATAAGAACATCATTAAAGCAAGATTAACTGCTCACTTAAAAGAGCATTCGATCGTTGATTGACTATTGGGAAGATGTCTAACCTCCACTGGTTAAAGCGCGCCTCATCCAGCCGTGAAAATATTTTATACCAAAACTCTATTCATCTCTCTCAAGAGCTCTGTTTAGCCATCATGTGTCTCAAAACGTCCGATTAGCCGACATGCAGCGCTCTCACAAGCAGCGGCATACCGTGGAAACACAATCGCTAGGCCAGTAAAGGCAAACAAATATAAATTTTTAGTTTGAGAAACGTTCCCTGGGTCGGTGTCACCAGTGTTGCCAGACCTACTGATTTGCCATTAGAACTACTGATTTTGGTTCTAACATATTGATTTGAGTTCCAAGTCTACCGATATTTAAAAAAAACTTGGCAAAGACGCGTTCGCGGTTATGCATAGTCGGAGTTTTTGTAACACCGCCAAACGCGGTAATCCGACAGCTTCAAACATAAATTATTACTTTGATAGGCGCCGACCGCCTGCATCAATGGCAAATATCCAGGGCGGGCTGCAGAAATTTTATTCAGACGCATCCGCCCCAGTCCCGACGCCCGACAGTCCTTGTGTTTTGGAAGTGTAAAAAAAACTAAAGCTGAGAACGCTTTTTTAAAACAGACCCTTCACTTGCCCTTTCGCACCAGACACACGCATTTTTTGGCAAAAAGATGATGTAGAAACAAGCAAAAAACGCGGACCCTTGCGGGCGCAGAACTCGTGTAGCCGTAGGAGAACAATATACCCGTACACCCACCGAGATTGTTGCCGGTGTCTTTCAATAACGAATTACTTAAACGTCATTTTACTGATATTGTGTAATGCGGGACTCGGGCGGATGCGTCTGAATACAATTTCTGCGGGCGGGCTCCTGTTTATGAAATCTTAATGGTCAGGGAGGGGCAAGCAACAACTCACTTTATAATTTCAATCAAACAACCAGAAACCGAAAACTCATAATTTGGAAACATTTTTAAATTTTTTTTCAGAAAAACAAATCTTATTCGTATACATACTTATAAGAAAGTATAAGTGGATACGCAACTTTTATGTGTAAATGAAAATTTCATATTAAGGGGGCTCGTCGAACTTTCTTCTGTTTCGCTCTGACGCATTGATTGTCCCTGAGCACTATACTTCGGCCGCCCAACAGACGGAGTGATCACCCTGCAAGCATGAGCTCTAGACGGGACCACTATACTTCGGCCGCCCAACAGACGGAGTGATCACCCTGCAAGCATGAGCTCTAGACGGGACCACTATCAATTTAGAACGACAGAACCGCAGTGATGCGCTTTCTTTAGACCCAACGAAGTCGCATCGCTCCAATTCGGTCGTCATAAATTAATATTGGCCCCGCTAGAGCACGTTCTTGCAGGGTGATCACTCCGTCTGTTGGGCGGCCCAAGTATAGGCGTTCGTTTTTCAAGGATGAAACAGCCAACTTTAGAAGAATTTACCTGAAATTTTGCGTACTTATTCTTTTTGTTATGTATAAATGCGCTGGTTCTCAGGGACAATCAACGAGTCCGAGCGAGACAGGAGAGAACGGTCGCAAGCCCCCTTAAGTGCAATACATGTGAAGTATGAGAACTTGTATTTTATAACAGCACAAATTTTAATATTAGATTTTATACACAATTCCAAAATTGCGTTGAGTCGAGTTCTGTTAGATATTATTTACTTATTTTACTTTTATTTGTTTTTATTAATAATAATTAATTAATAACAGAATACCTTTAACAGTTGTTTATATTTGTGATGTTCCCAAAGTAAAAATAAAATTTGATTCAATTCTGTGGTGCCCTCAAAATTTTTACATACGGTCCTTGCTGGTCTGCCCAGCTGCAAACTGGCTTCCATACATCAAAGCAGCCGATCGCAGGTGTCCCGGCATCTTGTTTGGGCTGTGATTCTAGATAACTACCGTGTTACCGATGCTATTCAATACTATTCATATTATTAAATGCTTTCAACCACCGCTAGGTGGACGACGCGAGAAATCCTAGCGACCGATACGTCTTGCAGGCATCATTTACAGCCGTATACTTGTGCGTCTACCCAATAATCAGTCAACGATTCGATCTACACAACAGAAGAATTTCTGGACACGAAATTACCAGATATCATATAATTTTATATTATATTACATACTTTGTATTTATTTATCAATTATTGTGGGACGTAGTTGTATTATGCAACTTAATAAATTTATTATTATTATTATTATTACTTCAGCAAATGTGGAAAAAGGGTTTGAAGTGGGATGATCCGGTTGGACCCGAATTTGAGTCTAGTTTTCGCGATTGGGTCAAAGAACTGACGTCGTTATTAGATATAGAAATTCCTCGATGGATCGGTGTGGACGTCGGAAGACACCATATGAGTCTACACACGTTTTGCGAACCTACTTGAATGGCAACCCATCAGTTTTCTTGTTAGCTGCTAAAACTAGAGTAGCGCCTCTGAAGGAACTTACCATACCACGGTTGGAACTACTAGCGACGACGATTGGAACAAGACTGTACATGTCTGTACGAGCAAACTTTGATTTTGAAATTCCATCCTTCTTTTGGAGTGACTCCTCCACAGTAATTTCCTGGATTCTCCGAATCGAAGAATTTGGCACTTTCGTGTCGAATCGTGTGAAAGAAATTCGATCATTCACCTCCGTTGAAAGTTGGAGACACATTCCTGGACCATTAAATCCAGCTGATCTTCCGTTGCGAGGTTGTTCCCCGAAGCAGTTACTGCAGTCAAAATGGTGGGAGGGACCAACATGGCTGTACGATAATCCTCAGGAGTGGCCACAAGATAATTCGGAGTTTGACGAAGAGGAGATTTCAGTGGAAAGGAAGAAGAGGTTGGTCATTACGGTGCTCAATTTTACATCAAACGAATGGCATCTAAATTATTTTTCCAATTATAACAAGATTTTAAGAATGTTGGCGTGGATTTTTCGTTTTGTGCATAATATCCGGAATCGTGGCAGTAAAAAAAATGGTGTGATAAACACAGATGAACTTGATGTGGCCGAACGGTTTGTATTAAAAATAATACAACGCGAAGTGTTCAATGATGAGAGTAACAAAAGACTTTGTTCGCTGAATCCCTTCCGCGATGAATTCGGCATAATCAGACTAAAAACTCGTATTTCTCGAAGAGATGATAGTAATAACTTTTGTTATCCTATAGTGTTGCCGACAAATCACCATGTGACAGTTTGCCTGATTTATGATCTTCATAGAATCTCATGCCATGTGGGTACTCAAGGTCTTCTGTCCATTCTTCGCGAAAGATTTTGGGTGATTGGTGGGCGACGTGCGGTTAAGTCTGTGATTTCCAAGTGCATCGTTTGCAGGAGACAAAAGGCTAAACCATTTGACGTTGATTCACCTTCGTTGCCTCTGAATCGAGTGAGAGATGCTGCTGCATTTGAAGTGACTGGCGTAGATTTTGCGGGCCCATTGTACTTAAAGACTGGTGAAAAGGCCTGGGTTTGTATTTTTACGTGCGCAGTATATCGGGCCG
This sequence comes from Xestobium rufovillosum, assembly GCA_963966045.1. Lineage (NCBI taxonomy): Eukaryota > Metazoa > Arthropoda > Insecta > Coleoptera > Ptinidae > Xestobium > Xestobium rufovillosum. The sequence goes on from OZ014495.1 coordinate 27,994,764, forward strand.
TACATTTTGAACGTACTTTGTCATTATCTACCGCAAGTTTTATGCAAGCTCTTAGACGATTTGTGGCGAGACGTGGACGTCCACGAATTATTTACAGTGGTAATGGAACAAACGTCATTGGCATAAAAAATGCGTTACAACAACTAGACTGGGATAAAATAATCGAAATGGCTTCTGTACAACGAATTACCTGGCGATTTAATCCTCCGACAGCAGCATGGTGTGGAGGTTTCTGGGAGCGTTTGATTGGTGTGTTAAAACAAATGTTACGCAAAGTCCTGGGGCGAGCTTGCCTCTTTTATGAAGATTTACTTACACTTGTATGTGATTGCGAGGCTATAATTAATGCGAGGCCTTTTACTTATCAATCGAATGATCCAGATGATTTTGTAGTTTTGACACCATCTATGTTTCTACTTGAGCAAGTGAACAGCGGAGTTCCTGACTGTGATGCAATAGACCGAACTTCACTTACTCGAAAAATGGTGTATAAACAAAAGTTACGAGATAACTTGCGTCAAAGATTCAGAACAGAATATTTAGGTCAATTGAAGATCGAATCCAGAAAAAGGTCAACTCAGCCAATAAAGATGGGTGAAGTTGTACTAATAGGACAAGACAATATTAAACGTATAAACTGGCTTGTGGGTCGTGTTGTTCAGCTCATACCCGGCCATGATGGTAAGGTTCGTCTCGTTAGTGTCAAAACGTCCCGAGGTCAATTGCTTAGACCAGTACAGAGGCTCTACCCTTTGGAATATGGAGAAGAGTTCGTCAGCGATCATCGATTAGAAAGTGACAAATTAGAAGTTCCTTCTCGAGATGAACCAAGTAAGTCGTCCCTTGATCATGGCAAAAGTGCGGGAGTGTGCAAAAGCAGAGTACCCGTTGTGCGTGCGCCGGTAATTACAAGAAGTGGTAGGAGCATCAAGTTACCACAGAAGTTTCTTTAAGTTTTGTATTTTAATCCCTTTATGTTTGAGTCACAGAACGTTATCTGTTCCTCAGGTGGGAGTATGTCGGGATTTTATTCTAGTTTGTTAATGTCAGGATTTTATTCGAGTTCGTTGATGTCAGAGAAAATAAGAATTAGTCAGAAAAAATGTCAGTATATAGAACTGCATAAAAATCTGTACTCGTGTATTTTGGTTCATTAAAGTATTTCTTTCCGTTACTGTTAATTGCACTTACAACTACTTCGTTGTTTCCGATGAGTTTTATCCAGATGCAACATTAGTGGCGACCGTGACAGGACTTCTTTTTTTAAGCTGTTAGTGTAATTTCGGTTCGGAATTTGCAATTTCAATAGCGATTTTTTGGCGAACGGAAACAAACTTTTACGGCGTAATCGACAGTATTCGGAACGTGCGTGGTTTTGACCGGGTTTGTAATTTCGGTTCCGGTTAGAGTTCGGAAATTTGCAATAATTTTTCGGCGGGCGGAAACAAACTTTTACGGCGTTGATCGACAGTATTCGAAACGTACGTGGTTTTGACCGAGTTTGTTACTGTACGGAAAAATGGAACAAAAAAGAAAAAATAGAAAAGTATTTCGTGCCGCGTTTACAAAAAGTGCCAATGACTTAGAACAATATTCAGCCACAGAGACTGTGGACAGTCGACAAGTGCAAGTTCTGTGGGACTTACTGCAGCAGAAATTTGAACTACTAGTCACTGCTGATCAAGAAATGTACGAGGGGCTTCTTGCTGAAGACGCAAGTGAAGAAATTCTGTTGGCAGAGATTGAATCTTGTGATAATTACAAGAAAAGGTTCACATATTTAAGACTGTCTCATGGAAACGTGGTCGAGGGGCAAAAGTTAAATACCGATAATGTTCGTTCGGTGCACTCTAGTATGTCCGAAGCTTCTGCTACAAGCACTGCAGGTAAGCGTAAATTTCGATTACCTACTATTCAGTTCAAAAAATTTGATGGGAGCATTCGAGACTGGTTATCGTTGGGGGCCCAGTTCAAGAAAGTTGATGAAGATCCTACAATTGATTTGGGAGACAAAATTGAATATTTAATTCAGGCCACGGTACCAGGTAGTCGAGCTCGACAGCTGGTGGAGAGCTTTCCAGCCATGGGTGAAAATTATCCTAAAATAATAGAAGGTATGAAGTCACGTTTCGGCAGGGACGATTTGCAAATTGAGGTTTACGTCAGGGAGCTTCTTAAGTTGATTTTAAATAATGCTGCATCTCGGAGTAAGATGGAGTTGTCAGTGTTATATGATAATATTGAAACCCAGATGAGAGCATTAGAAACTCTGGGAATTACATCTGACAAGTGTGCTGCAATGTTGTTTCCCCTCATCGAGTCTTGTTTACCTGAAGATCTTTTGAGAGTGTGGCAACGTTCCGGCCAAAGACCAATTACAGAGATGGGATCAGCTGATTCAAATGAAAATACTTTAGAAAAGAGGCTTAAACATTTAATGAATTTTCTAAGGTGTGAAGTGGAAAATGATCAAAGAATTTCTTTGGCCACGGAGGGTTTTGGTTTGTGTTCTGTTGCTTCTAATAGAAGTGGGAGTTATAGAATGAAACATAAGTCGTTAGAGCAGAATGTACCCACAGCTGCTGGTATGGGTAAATGCATTTTTTGTGAAGGTGCGCATGACAGCGCTACATGTTTCAAGGCCCAAAAATTAACTTTTGATCAGAAGAAGGATATTGTAATGCGAAAGAAGGCATGTTTCCGTTGTCAATGTCAATTTAGCAACGTCAGTTGATTGTCATTAAATAAATTTCAGGATTTAATTCCCAAGTTTTTCATTAATATAAAGTGTTTGAACACAAAAGTGTTCTTGTATGAACTATTTTGGTTTTTACGTAATGCCCAAATTGCAAAACGGCTAATTTCCAGATCGGATTTCCAGATTTCTTGAAGTTTCAATTTTAAAGTTAATGATCTGGTCACAAATTTTCAATTTCTATTCCAAACACTATTTCAATTGTAATTTACGCTTTCAGGTATGTTATTCTTTTGATTTTCCCATAATTTATTCTCACATTGAAGCAAAACAACATTCAAATTCAACCAAAAATTTTGATCTTCCACAAAGTTTGACAGCAAATTCCTACTATGCTGTTGCTACGAGCAACTAATGCTCATAGGGTCGTTGACGGCTGACAGTAACCGGCAATTTTAGAAAAATTCAGTAGTTCGCGACAAAACACCCCAGAGTTCCACATACTGACGTCAGTATGTCCCATACCAGTGGCCCCCAAAAGCTGCGTAATGGCCAACCAGGTTTTATACTAAACCAAGAAGTTAACACACGGTAGTCCAGGAAACTTTAAAATTTTGCCGCTGTAAAACCATGTAGGTTGGTGAATGCTAACAGTTCATTGGCTTATTACCCTCGATAAAATTTTAGCAGGTACTTTTTCCACTGTAATACATCAATATATTCAGAAATGGAGAGTTTGGATTGGTTTAAAATTCGATGAGTGGAATAGTCACTAGAAATAACTTAACTCAAATTGAAAGGACGTGTCATATTGAAATTATGACAGATTTTGCACATAATCACAACAATAATTTGTTGCTTTACTTTTGTCCAATAGTGTAAATGTGATTGAAATGTAATTAATTTTAATATCTTAAATTAAGCATATACCAACACCAGCAAACCACTGTATTACTCACCGATAACTCCATATAGCGTAATTTATCCACACTTTCTGAGTACCACCCATCATCTGCTGTAGAAGATCGGTACTGCGGATGGGGAACCACAGGGACGAAGTGACTAGGTATACTTTCAGGTGAACGTCTCAAGCTACGATCCTCGGCAAGCAATGATGTTATACTGTAACTGCAGTTTTTTGACGGACGTACTTCTTCCGATGTGCCATTAACTAGTATTGGGCTGCTCGTCTTATTCACGTTTCCTGTTGAATTTGCAGTTGTTGACTGCGTTTTGCACTTGCTTCGTTTCTGACAGGCATCTTCCACAGAAACCTTGTCCTTTTCCATTTCCCGAAGAAAACGTTTTCGCGGTGATACAATATCGGTCCGTGGAGGAGAAGCAGACGTGTTTTTGTCGATTAAACTTTGTATCACCATCATTAGGGATGACCCTTTCACCGCACTATTGCACTTATTGGTTTGTTTCCTGTTACACACTTTAATGTCTGGCTCTGGACTTGAAGAGTACGGCCGGCGACACTTTTTGCTTTTTGGTAAACGGAGTGTGGTGCCTAGCGGTTGTATGAAACAAAATACCATTTCTTTAGACAGGTTGCGACGTGGAACTGTCTGCTTCCAGGAATGGTCCCTTTGCCAAGGTGACGACTGAATAGAGCTGTTGTCATCTGACACTAACAAAAACATTACATTAATCAAAGTTCTGTACAAAGCAGATAATACCTAATTATTTACGATGCAAGTTCATATTATGATACAACATGGGAAAATGTTCAAACGAGGCCGACGTCCAAGTTTGATAACCCATTGTGCATCGTAATATAAAGTTACGATAAGAGTATTGTGCAATATTTTATCTATAGCTTGACTACGACCATCATATTAATATCTTAAGAAATAATTTGGCCCGATTGTTCAAAAAAGCAACACAGACTTAAATATGACACCATCTTCATTGCTATGATACAACCAATCAGAAAGCCGGTGTTGGTTTTTTGAACAACCGGACCTAAGTAAACCAGAAGTAATAGTGGCACAAAAAATAACAGGCCCTATATACTTTTTACTTCTGTCAGTAAATTATCTTTTGACATTATTGCAAGAATTTTGCATAAGAAGAAAGCTTTTCCTTGGACATGGAGATAGCATATTGTGGTTATTAAATGTCTTCCATGAACATTCCTAGAGTTGAGTTAATATTTCAATTTGCACAAATATTGTAATTGTAATAACACAATAAGTAAGTTTCATTTGATTTTGTTTTAGTGTGGGTTTACCGTGAACTTCATTTCAGAAAATGCTTGCAATGAAGATGACAATTTGGCATCTTTATCGCATAAGTACGCTAAAGTATGTCATTATAACATTCAAATGAATGTCGTAAAAATTGTTATTATGTATTGATAGTAGATAAATAATATAATAATTGCAATGGTTGAATAATAGTACCTACATGCAAAATAGAGCTGTGATGACAGCGGAAAGTATGAGAGATTATAAGTAGGTGTGCACAACGAAGCTTTTTCATATTTGCTTATCACGTTTGTCAGTTATGTCAGAAGTGACGACAACTACTCTTTCTTTCCACCGAGAACATCATATACTCTCATTATCAAATGGGCTTTTTCAGGAAGTTGGAATTATGTAATTACACCCTAAATGGAAGAAGACGTAGTCTGGGTGAATTTCAACTACTACATTTTAAGATGGGAATGACTATTGAACAGTCCGCCAGTTACTTCTAAATTTTGTTCTAGTACAGTCGACACAATATCAGTAAAATGACGTTTAAGAACTTCGTTATTGAAAGACATCGCCAACAATCTCGGTGGGTGTTCGGGTATAGTATAAAGCTGCCATTTTGTTCTCCTACGGCTACATGAGTTGTTTGTTTTTACATCATCTTTTTTTCCAAAAAATGCGTGTGTCTGGTGCGAAAGGGCAAGTAAGGGTCTATTTTAAAAAAGCGTTATCTCAGCTTTAGTTTTTTTACACTTCCAAAATGCCAAATATAGGTTACATTATGTAATGCGCATGCGACCGGACTGTTCAGTAGTCACTCCCTTTTAAGATTCAATTCTATCGAAACTGTCAGTCGCAGACCTAACAATATCTACATCAATCAAAAGCCTAGTAAACTGATTATCAAATATGGAAATAATATACCGATGTTCCATTTGAAATTTTTGAGAAAAAATCCATATTGCCTAGGTTTTCCACCCTGTGTAATATGAAGTATTGTGACAAAAGTACCCCTAAATTTTACAAATAGAGTAGTCTGTTAATCTAGTCCAATAAAGAAATCCTAAATAGCTTCGACCAGTGAACGTCTGAAGCTCCTCAAAATTGGGTTCATATCACAATGGCATTAAAATGGTAATACCTTAAAATCGCTCACTCTAAACCCCATCATGTAGTATATAAATTTTCATATTTTATTGAAAATCCAAATATGTAGACAAATGTGGGACTTTCTTTTAAAAAAAACAACTTTGGTTTAGTACTCAAAGTATGAACACCCTGTATAATCCAAAATAATTTTGCCAGATGCCTCGTAGGGTTCTCCACATGCATGCAAAATGTTATTTTGATATCTTGAATAGAACCAGAGTTATGGACCGACTACGCACTATTGACCCACTCTGTATAATAACAAAAACTTCCTGTTTATTTTAACCATCTGTGGCGCTAGCTAAGATCGCTCGGCAACATCAGGAGCAAATGTAGCCACGAAACCATAGACCAATAACAATTTGATGGTTACAATTAACAATCAGATTAACAAAAAACAGAAGATGATAATTTCGAACACACTGTGAATAATATTTTCATCATCAGAAGGTTTTCAGTCCAAAGGCTGGTTGGACGAGTACCTCCATCCTTTTCTATCCTGAGCTAACCGACGCATTTCCCTAAAAGTAGAACATCCTACATCCCTAACTATTTGAGAGCAGTAATCTAATCTAGGCCTACCCCTACCTCTTTTTATTCCTATCTCTGACTCTAGTATGTCGCGAACTATTCCTTCGTGTCTTAGAATGTGTCCTACCATCCTATCTCCCCTATACTTTATTGTCTTCCATACCTTTCGCTTTTCCCTAACTCTTTCTAATACTTCCCCATTGCTAATCTTATCTATCCACAGTATCTTCATCATGCGTCTGTAGCACCACATTTCAAACGCTTCTACTCTTTTTCAATCCGCTTCTCCTATTATCCTATTTCGCACCCGTATAATGCCGTACTCCATACATACGACTGTAAGAGTCTCTTCCGAGTTTCTACATTAACCGTTCCCGAACATAACAGTTGTTTCTTTTTGTTAAAAGCAACTCGACCCTGCGCTATTCTTTGTTTTAGTGCTCCTACCATCTCGAGTTATTTTACTTCCTAAATAGCAGAAATCCGCGACCTCCTCTAAATTTAATATACAGTGGTGTCCGCATATAACGAACCCGTTTATAACGAATTACTGGTTAAAACGAACCGTTTATGAATGTGCTAAAAACACGCCCATAATTAATAGCAATGTTTGTATTTCCTTTTATAACGAACTCCGCTTATAACGAACCATATTTTGTGCAATTTCAAGGTTCGTTATAGGCGGACACCACTGTATGTACATAGTGCATAGGATTTGTGATACGGAGTATTTAAACGAGCAACGAGGAGGACATGCAGGAAGGCCAGTCAGTACCCGAGCCAGTACCGCCCAAAATAGTGAAAATTGAGGAAAAAATTTCAGAAACTGTCAACAACAAGCACTAGGTCCATAGCCGACAGGAACAATTTTATCGATACCATTATTAAAGTGTATAAGCGTTACAACTTCAAGATCATTCTATAAGAGTTGAATTCTGTCAGTGGCTTCTCTCTACATCAACAACGGAAATTTCCCACAATTTATTTTGGCTGTGAAGTAATGGAGCGAAAACTTCCATGTTTGGGCAGTAGAAAATCCTCACACTGTACGAAGAACATATTTTTGGGGAAGATTTTCACTGAATGTTTAGGCTAGCCTTATAAATGGTATGCTTATTACGCCCATTCTTCCGTTCACCTAGAATGACAGGCGAAAATTATTTACAATTTTTACAGAACAATTTGCTTGAATTACTTAACGATGTTCAACTAAATGTGAGACAGACAATGTGGTTTCCACACGATAAAGCTTCGTCGCATTTTAGATGAGAAGTTCAGGAACATTTAAGTAATGTGTTTTCCAATAGGTGGATAGGGCACAATGGACCAGTTTCTTGGCCAGTGCGCTCCCGGCCTTAAATCCTTGGGATTTATTTTTTCGGGGTAATTTTAGAAGCTTAGTTTATCACAATGGATCAGTGTATAATGTCGGCAAAACTTAGCCAGCGAATAACAAATGCTTTTGAAATTGTTCATAGGTAAAGGAATTTTAATTTCATCACGTTTAGTGACTCATGGTTACGTCGAACGGTTACAACTTTGAACAATTTTTGTAAATATGTATACCAGGACTGTAAAACTGTAATAGGAACAATAATATTCGTAAGATTTCTATTTTTTAGTGATGCAACGGTTCCGGGTTTTATGATTACGATTACAATTAACAAACTAATAACTGTACGAATACGATTACAGTTACGGTTATCTAAAATGAACTGAAAAAGAAAGAAAAATAAACTTTTTTCGTTTATTCTTCAAAATAAGTTAAATAAAGTTAATAACAAAACTCAAAAATGATAAAAATAAAAAATAATACTTAAAAGTTGGTTAACAAGACAACAAATAAATTTTAAATTCTCTAACATACTCAGTTAGCCAGGCTAAACCGCAACTGCGTAATTAAGCCATCTGATGTTCACTGCAGAGCAGTCTACACGCTCATTGGCCGACCGGGCCGTTCACCGCCCCGCGATTGGCCGCAATCCGATTTCCAGAATGATCTTGTAAATAACCATCAAATAACCGTACAGGATTTCATGATTACGGTTAATTGTTGGACAGCAGTATTCGTGAATTAATCGTAATCGTTGCATCACTACTATTTTTGTTACTTTTTAGCTCTTTTATTTATTTATTTATTTATATGCTAGTGAAGTTCAGACCAGCATAAGTTTATACAATTATTTAGCATTCTTTAGAAAATTATAATTAAAAATCATTTTAGGACTTATAATTTCAGGACTTATTTTCATTTATTTTTGGATTTACTTCTGTATACTTATATTTTTTTAGTTAATGGTTTGTGACCAGAATTTGTTCTCCGATTTGAGGTAAATTATTTATTAAATAAATACAAAGACTAGAACTCATTGTACGCATCGCAAACTGCCATATTGTCATCGTTGATTTTAATGACAGTACTGTAAATTTTTCTGGCAATAGTCACAGAAAGGTTGCTTTTGATGAGTGTAAAAAAGATGATTATAACAGACAGACAGAGATACTGATTCATAGTGTGTTTTCTGGAAATCAGTCTTAATCCTGACATATGAGAAGGACAATACCAAATCAACTTAGCCTATACAAAATTGGATGCTTTGCAAACCACACATTTGTTGGAACAGTGTATTGTTTCAATTCAATAAGTTGGTGTTGAAATGGAATGGAGATGTGAACGCTTTCGGGCTGTGAGTTTTTGTGATTTTAAAGATTTGTTGATTCGGAAGCAATGCAAGGACAAGCCACTGTCCCATGCGACAGTGAATCATTGGTGCAATGGATTAGATCATAGCCTTCTTTCACCCAATAATGATTTGGCAGACGTTTTTCCGTCCCCAAAGAACACACCTGTGCTGTTCGTCTCATGATTGAAGATGACTATCACATTACCTTACCAATGAGGACAATCGGTATTAGCATGATCGCAAAAAAAAAATTGCATAAACTTTTGTCAAGTAACTGTTTTCATTAAACACAGATGTGATGTTGGGAAATGCTCCAAAAATTTGATAGAGGGGTGTCCAAAGCAGTACAAGAGACATCATTATACAAGGTGTTACAAAAAGTAGGTCAAGCTGTTTGCTACAGATTATCTGGCCGAAAATAATGAGACTTTCCTTATGCCATTTTTCATTTAGGCTTAAAATCTAAAAAAGGATTTTTATTAATAACTCCTTTGTTTTATATGATATTCAGTTTAAATTTTGTACAACTTTTTTTCATATACCGGCACAATGTTTGTGTAATTTTATTCAAAAGAATCGATGTGCGAACGGAGGAAAGGGGGTTGTAATACACATTGACCCCCCAACTTTTCCCTGCACACGTCTATGATTCAAAGGTATTGCCTTTTTTCCCAAGCGTTCATTTCGTTAATTTTTTTCATCATAAGGTTCTCAGTCCGAAGACTGGTTGGATGCGTACCTCCACTCTTTTCTATCCTGAGCTAACCTACGCATTTCCCTAAAAGTAGAATATCCTACATCCCTAACTATTTGAGAGCAGTAGTCTAATCTAGGCCTACCCCTACCTCTTTTTATTCCTATCTCTGACTCTAGTATGTCGCGAACTATTCCTTCGTGTCTTAGAAGGTGTCCTACCATCCTATCTCTCCTACTCTTTATTGTCTTCCATACCTTTCGCTTTTCCCCAACTCTTTCTAATACTTCCCTATTGCTATTTTTCACTCTAGTGAAATTTTGATTTAGGGCTTGGTTTACGAGATGTTGCAACTCATTTGACTGTGTTGTTGATCCACTCGCTGTTTAAATCTGCCAATTTTTCTTAGGTGACAAGAAAAATGTCCTGAATGGATATGTTCCTGCATAATGCCTAAACTTCAGAAAAATGCCCTTGGATGGTACCGATTGGAACATGTTCCTGCATAACGTCCAACAGCCAAATTAGCATTGGAAAGAAAAACAGGTAGGCGTTTAGTTGTCAAAATAATGATTAATAAAAAAGGTACCATCCAAGGGCATTTAGGGTATTTTTCAGAAGTTTAGACGTTATACAGGAACATATCCATCCAAGAACATTAAACCAAGCCCTAAACAAAATTTTACAAGAGCAAAAAAATAAAAGAAATAAACGCTTGGTATAAAAAACAATATAATAATAATAATAATTTTATTAGACATCAAAAATACATGACACGTCACAGCAACATCTAAAGATGTATCCGAAGAAAAAAAATGAGAAAATGAATGAAACAATTGTGCGATAATGAAATAAAACTACAAATCAATACCTTTGAACCATAGACGTGTGCAGGGAAAAGTTGGGGGTCAATGGGTATTACAACCCCCCTTTCCTCCGTTCGCGCGTCGATTTTTTTGATCAAAATTACAAAACCATTGTGCCGGTATATGAAAAAATGCACGGCCCGATTTATAACGCGCTACGCGGCGTCATTTTCAGGGAATTCGGCAGCCGGCGCGCGCGAGTTTTTAACATTGGAAATGTTTTAATTTTCGTAGTATAGGCCCGAAATTCAGCAACAGTATCACGCGTTGCATTTGCAGCATGATTTAATAGCGAAAGTTTCAGCCGCTACTTTTATTTACCGTCCTTTTTTGCACAATGCAATTCGCCATACCGGCATTCCAGACATTCTTTTCGAAAGTGTCTCTTTTCAACATGCACTATTACAGCTGCCTATGCGGAGTAACTTACACATTACATTAATGATATAAGGATCAAGTTAAAAAGGACTGTAGTTATAGTTAAAATCACCTTACTTTTTATGCACGTCACAGGCTTCATATCAGCACTGTTGCCACGCTAAATAAAACAAGAGTTTATGATACTCAATTCCAAAATATTAAAATTAAATTTACCTCTCTAACTGAATTCAATGGTAATAAGGGTCCATTATTTTCCAATTATCTTTCAAAATAGTTGATAAGGGCCTCTACAAGCTCCTTACACCGACTTTAAGAACTTGAGTCTTGGGCATTATACCAACAATAACAATAACAACACCAATAATAAATAACCAGGAGCACTATTTTAGTTCTCAGAAAAACAGATTTTTACCGCAAAAGTTGATGAACAAAGAAAACAAGGGTTTAAAACACCAAAAACAGCAAAAATTTACGAAACTTGACGCTTTCAGAATATCAGCTGTCAAGTCAACTGGAAAACGTCCACAAATTAAGCGGCAATCATGCAACAAAATAGTGTTGTGTTTAGACATTCAAATATTTCTTTATTCTTTTTTAGCACATTCAATTTATATGACTTGTCATTTTACGTAAGGCGACTCTCAATCGTTACGTTTTGTGACGTGCATAAAAAGTAAGGTGATTTTAACTGTATTTAGTTACCATCAACAGGTGTCACAGTGACAGATGTCAATTGTGTACCACAAAAAAAACATTTAATATTCTACGACATGTTGCGCGACCATTGAAATTGATTCAAAAGTGACATTTCGACGTCGCGAAACGCGTTATAAATCAGGCCGTGCCAACTACTTTGACTGTTTTGAATCTCGGCACGTTTGGATATTCGTAAAGGGGACTTAATGCCTTTTCCATTGAACTTTATTTCAAGTCGTTAACACATGACGGGAATTTATCCGAGTTACGGGCTGCAAAAATGTCGCCGTGCCGTGGATTTGCACTAGAGTAAAAGATGGCACGGGTACCGATTTCAATTCAATTAATCGCAGGCTACAAGATGGCACAGCTTTCATCTCGTTAACAAATCGCGCAAATTTCCATACCGGAAGTGCCATTGTTTTTACCTCTTTGCACCAAATGGTAACCAGCACGGGTGCCGTTCCGTTTAGTACGGTGTTTTTACATGCCTTTGCCACACATTTCATTTCGTTAACAGATGGGTGCATAATTTTACAGTGGGCTCTCCTACTATAAGAAACAAAGGAGTTATTAATAAAAATAGTTTTTGAAATTTTAACTTCAACACCCTGTATCTTCAAAGAAAGAAGTCTAAATAAAAAATGGCATAAGGAAAGTCCCATTATTTTCGGCCAGATAATCTGTGGCTAACAGCTTGACCTACCTTTTTGTAACACCCTGTAGATGAGATGACAAAACATGAATTTATTGCTATAAGCCTAAAAGAAAGCAGTAGTCTGCACAATAAACAAAAGTTGTTCAAAGCGAAACAATGTTGGCATCATTCTTCGGTCTATCATCAATAAGAAGCATAAATTCCGTTAGACGATGAGAGGAAGTTGCAGTCATGGCAGCCACAGGCTTTGCTGTCGTCAGTTCATTGTTGTACCAAGCAACTGTTAAGCAAAACAGTATCCTCCACTTTCCCCTCTGACGCATTCAAGCAATGTAGACATATATCCTTTTGCTTGTGAGCAGATTACACAGGGACAGAAGAACATCAGGCGACCAATGCTGAATTTTTGGCAAAGAAACATGTTCAATTAGCGAGTCATCCACCACTCAGACCCATCCTAATGATGTGCGTGATTATTCCTTTTCATCAAATACAATGCGATAGTTAAAGCCTTTGAATACTTGAGATTCCAAGTGAAAGTAGAGCACTGGGCTACGTGTCTTGATTGATTGGTTTCTTCGAATGCAAAAGTGTACAAAATTATAAATATTTTGGAAAACAGCAAGTAAAATATTAAATGACCTTCATCGAAGGCTGCACGTACAACTGTTTAAGTGTTACCCTCATATCACTTATACGATGTAAAATGAACAATTAATGCACTATAAGTAACTTACCACTAAGAGACGTACTATTCTCCCTGTATGTAGGAGTAGATGTTGCTGTTCCTTGTGGTGGCCAAAAAGTCTTTCTGGGTACAGAAACCCATGATACTCTTTCACCTGCACATGCCCTTTCCAACTCCAGTATGAATTTTCCATCTGTTAAGAGTGAGACACATGAAAATAAGAATTTTTTTAACTTGTTACATACAGAGTACACCTAAGTTTCCATGGTGCAAATCATAAACTAGACACAATATAGATGTTTAAGTTCAAATATTGCATGTTTTGAATGTGTATGGAAAACGGCAGACCAACTGGTTTAGTCCTTCTGGGACATCAGTATATATATAGCAAGATTAAATTGTATGGTTTGAGTGTGTGGGGGAGAGCACAGTACTGATGAGTCCCAGAAGGTCGAAACCAGTTGGTCTGCGGTTTTCCATACACATTCAAAACATGCAATATTTGAACAAAGACCTGCTTAAAAGCACGTACGTACACGGAGACAAATTAGGATTGTTTCAAAGCCACCTTAGGTGGGGTAGCAGTCTGAAACGTAAATATACCATTTATAATGACATCGGATAATGCGACATATCGGTTTAAGCGACAAACCGTTGTCGGAATTAATCGGCTATAATGAAAGAAAAGCTAAGATCAATAATAATTACAGGTGTTTCAAATTTGAACTATCTTGCAATACTGGAGGTTAATCGAATAAAGTGATCTCTGATGTGCCTAAGAATTACAGAGTTGTCTGCTAGAAGGATGGCTCCAAGGCCGCAGAGAGGGTTGGAGTTGGGGTTTACGGCATACCCGGAGGTATTATATCTATCAACCTTGAGCACTATGCAAAAGTATTTCAGGCAGAGATATATGCTATCTTAACCTGCGCCAGAACAGAAAGGCACTGCGGTGGCAGACGTATCGTCATTGCGACAGGCAGCCAGACTGCCCTAACAGCGCTTGGGTCTATATAAACTCAATCCGGATTAGTTCTGGAATGTCTCTATACTTGGGCCGCCGAACGGACGGAGTGGTCACCCTGCAAGAACGTGCTCTAGGCGGGACCACTATCAATTTAGGACAACCGAACCGCAGTGATGCACTTTCTTTAGACCCAACGAAGTCGCATCACTCCAATTCAGTCATCATAAATTACTATTAGCCCCGCTAGAGCACGTTCTTGCAGGGTGATCACTCCGTCTGTTCGGCGGCCCAAGTATAATATTAGCTAATTTAGCAGCGGAAAACTAATGTGGACTCCAGGTCATGTCAATATGGTAGGCAATTTGGAGGCAGGCAAACTTACCAGAAGAGTAAAAGAAAAACAATTTATTGGCACTGATCCAACATGTGGAATAACACATGAAGTCACCAAGCAGGAGATTAAGGCTCTGCTGCAGGAATGGCACCAGTACCAGACATAAGACACAGTAAAGCTCGCAGTAAAGCCTTGCCGGTCAGTCCTTCAAATTATAAAACTCGAAACCTTCTCAAATTCAGACGAGAAGATATGAGGATTCTGACAGTTACTTGAACAAACATCTCCACATTCTGGATTTACTACAGATGGATCCTGTTTGCAGGGGATGCGGAAAAGAGGATGAGATACCACTTCATATCTCATGCAATTGCGACAGCATATCGACAAATAACTTTTGGGTCGGAAAAAGCAGACCAATTGAAACTGAGAACCGTGGGAACGAAGAAGCTTCTGAACTTGATTAAAGAAATAGGCCTTCTTGGGTAGCCGTGAGAAAGAAACAGGGGCGGGGGGCACATTAGATCACAGATCAGAGTGCGGGGTGGCAAGCATGGAACTACCCTGAGCAATGATAATAATTAATAATAAATATTATAAACTATTACATAATAAAATATGAATTGTCCATTTCACCTGAAAAACTATGAAATTTTCTTTTTAGTAGTTCAGTTCCATTTCCTTGAAACAATTTTAGGTGATAGTCATGGAATCTTGCAGAAGTTTAATTTCCATATCAAAAATTAAAATATTAGTTTTATTAGAAAATCAGAAGTAACAAATTAGTCGCATATATTACGATATGTGTGACATCAATACCTACCAGGTCGAAATATTGATAATTTTTTCTGCCTTAAAATGAAATGCAGAAAAAATGCAGAATAGGGGTCAAATATTTTCTACTGGATAAGTTTCTGCTTTGAACGAAAGTGTGTTGTCTAGCAATTTGACAAAGAAAATTATCAGCTAACAAAAACACGACACCGTAGTTGGAGCGATTTTAGGCTGCGATTGGCAGGTAATTCAAATTGAAGGGCCACCATTGGAATGATGCAACAGACACTATTCAATGTAATATGGACAAGTTGTATATCAATGAAATCAGAAAAATATGCTTTTTCAGCAAAGTGTAATATAGAAATGGTTACCATAAGAAAAAATAAAGTTGATGATGACCTGACCTAGACGAAACGTCTTCTGCAAATCCATGAGGATGTACTGATGGGGCACAAAAAAGTGTTCTAATAATATATCCATATCTTTCCGATACAAGGTCAAATAGTCGAGCTACACAGCAAAAATGAGGAGCATCCTATTGTTTCTCGGCCGTAACTCTTATACCGTTTGAAATGGATCAGATTTCTTTAAGGCATATTAATGAGCACCAAATTCTGCAAAAGTTCCAAATTTAAACCTACCTTCTATCATTTCAAATAACCCAAAAGGTGACCCTCAAATTTGGACCACTCTGTATAGAACTATGTTTCGGGCCAAATGATATGATTCCTGGGATCCTATTATCAAATATAGATATGACCTATTTCCAAGAAATATGCTAATGTGAAAGTTCAAAATTGAAAAACTGTCGATAATCGCCAGTAATTTTGACACTAACCATTGAAAATAAATTAATAATAACATTTATAATTTTCGATTAGGTTCAGTCTGGTCTACTAAGATTGGATCATTTGTAAGATCTCTCGATTTTCTTTTCTTTTGATGGTGTTCCGACAGCCATCACAATTTACATTTACGCCACATCAATAAATGCCGGTTATGCTAAGATTTCAGACTTTCACACTAACAAATATACCACATGCAAACACAACAGTGTTATCGTTGCACCAAATTCTTACCGATCTCAAGTAAGCGGTCAAAAATACCTACCTTTAAAAAATTTCAATCGGCCTCCTTGATTGTAAGTATTTCTAGGGTAATCTTCCTTGACCGTAGGAGTCCCACTATCACCATTCCCATTTATGCCATGTCTTCTGTGAGTTTCCTCTGTCATTTTTGAACATTTTGTCAAAATTGAATTTGGAGTATTTTGATAATCTGAAATATGCATTTCATAGCTCTATCAGAGCCAGTGCCATTGCGTCGTTTGTAAAAAAGGAAAGCATTTTGAAATGTAAATCTTCTGAAGATTTCTAGTAATCATTCCATTCCACCTGCAGATATTACTGCAAACCGTCGCGGTATCTTTAATTCCACAACGTTGCATTGTAAAGCAAAACTACCGAAACCATTTAACACTGATTCACGCATATTTAAATTTCAGCTACCTTTATCTGATAAAAGAAATTTTAACTAATTTTTAACAGAAGATTGTAAGCTTTTCGACACCCTTGCCTGTGGTCAAAAATTGATGATGTCAACGATGGCTCAGTCGGTTGCACATTTAATCGGTTCAAACTATTAATTCTTGTAACATAATTAAACGGTTTTTCGAATGAACATAATTCAAAATTGTTACAATAATACTGTTTTTATTTGTGGCAAATTAATTCAAACGAATATAAACTGAAAAATAGTTCAAATAGAAATAATTTATGACACGCATTTCAAATTTGCCGCTACTCAAATTGTTGGCCGGTAATGTAGATGTCCAGAATAATTTTTTGAAGTGACAGTGAAATTTTACAAACTGGTGCATATACATACTTCAAAAACTCAATGCGGGCAGCCCAGTCCTGATGGCTTGAACTAAAGGACAAATACACTGGACAAGTGTGTCCGTCATACGTCAGATTTTCATCCTAAACAAAACAAATGCACGTGTCATTTGACGTTTATCAGTGTTATTTTATTCGCTGTGACTCGAGGCACAATAATAAATATAGGCACGCGAAACGGAAACGTCATCATTGATGTGTATACGTCATACGTTCACATCAAACCACGTTCGCACGTTCTTACGTACATAATCAAGAAATAATGCTGGTATTAAAAAGTCATTTTTAATAAAATAGATAAAAAAATTGATTCCAAACATCAGTACCTGCGAAAACACTTATAAAACTTTTAATCATAAAATTGGCACAGATACAAACAAAATAAGTCGTTAAGTATACAGTGTGCCACTCTTAAAAGTGTACATATCACCTTCATAACTTTTTTAATCGGATTTGAGCAAAATTCATCTCAAAGACAGAACTCATTAGAGTTTATGGGCATCAAGGGTCATTTAGTTCCTTCAAATGCAAGGTTGGGATACCAAAATAAATGGAAAAAATCAAGAAATCGTACCTATTCGACATTCTTGGTGTAAAATTTTACTAACGTTGTTCAGAATTGCGCCAAAAAAGCTTAAATCGAGTTTGATTGTATTAAAAAAAAATAAATTTTGCACAAACTTGTCGCAGCACGCTTTCCAAAACGCAACATTTTTCGGCCAAGTTTTTATAGACAAAATTTCGACATTTCTGCAATTTGATCACATTTTGAACTTCAGCTTTTGGAACAAATTTGAACAATATTTATTAGCAAGATTTTAAATTGCGTAAGTAATAAGTACGATTTCTTGATTTTTTTCTAATTATTTGATACTACCTATCTTCCTACCTACATGTAGTTCTACATAATGAAAAAACTATTTGCCCATGAATTTTCGAAGAAGCTGCAACTGTACGACTACTCATTTTATAAAATTTCTGCTTATTAGAAACTTCGTATTCTTTAAGGAATTCTGTTAAATCTTCATATGACGAAAACTGAAGACCTACATATATTTCATGTTGGTGCTCAAGTGGTTCTCTGATTATTCCCGAAGTACTAGCTGATAAAGAAAATGCAAACTTCAAATTCTACCTGAAATTTTGCATGCTTAAACTTGTTATGCTAAATTCGGGACCTAAGTGCCTCCGTCATACGTCAATTTTCATTCCAAACAAAACAAAAGCACGTGCCATTTGACGTTTATCGATATTATTTACAACGTCTTAAACTAGTTTTTGCAATATAATTATAGACGTTTTGCAGTGAAAACAGTTTATTTTCAATTTGTGTGTTGGGCTTACGTGTAAAAACTTGAAAACAACTATAATTATATTTCAGAGGTTAGGTTAAAACGTCAGAAAGCACGTGGCTTTGTGTTGTTTGGAATGAAAATCTGACGTTTGTGACGCGCCACTTATCTCCCGAATTGAGCTTTGAAATTTCCGAAGAGCGTACGTAAGAAGTATGCTTGATTATTATTTTTTTAACATAATTATATAATTGTGAAATAAGACTCCTTCTGAAATTACAAGAAACCGCCGTAATCTACGCGCATTTCTGCATAACAGGAAGCCTTATATGTGTGCAAAATTTCCGATAAAATTTCCTACAGTTGCTTAAGTACCTAATCTATGAAAAACGAACACCAATCCACAATCAATGTGCGTGATCGAGATAGGTGAATATCACTCCAACTCTTGGGGTGAATAACATATTATGGGGTAATTCAGAGCGAGTTTAAAAAACTTCGGGAGATGAAGATGATATAGAGAAGGTCAAAATAACAAGAAAAGTTTATTTGGACATGTTTTAAAATTATTATTACTAACAAAAATACAGTTTCATCAAAAAAGAAATATTATTTTTAGTATTTCCGAAACTTCGAAAGCTATTGAGTGTTCAAATTTTGGGGGCGAACATAGTGGCGAACCCATTCCTTCAGCTTAAACAATGTAACACCAGTGGTTTTTACCGATGACCGATGAGGTTGAAATTTATAAATGTTGAATTCAGTTTGTAAGTAAAAAAGTATGGCTGAATTTTTTACGACTCTGAGGTTTTTTATTTTTTATAAATTGGTACATAATTTACATTTTTGATGAACAATGCATCAACTTGCTGTTGTTCTAAAAGTACCTGGGAAACCATTTGGCAGTAAATGTTTTTTGAACCGAGAACAAAATCGACCACGAAATTTTAATTCAATAGCACAAGTACCTATCCTATTTTCCGAGATTTATTTAGAAACTCCAACACCCTGTATCTTTGTAGAGAGCCATTTTAGGAAATATGGTCTCAGCATCTTATTTTCAACTCCTCTATCACCCCAAAATATGGTATATTCGTTATGAAATCATCCTGGTGGAGCCTTGTCGGTAGGCGGAAATATTTTCAACGAAAACTTAATCTTCAGTTTTGCAAACGTTTTTGCCCTTATATAGGTAATAAGATAATACCTAATGTAAGTTATACATGTATACATGCCTTTTCTGTTTGATTACTGAATAGCTGAAGAGACATAAAGGTACCCCTTCACGTGCAGTTATTGCCTGCGCGCCTGGACTGAAAACCCGGCTCGCGATCCGGGACTGACGCTAATTGTTCAACCCTACACGTTCAGTCCGAAACTGTAGGCTGTTCTGCACTTTTCACTTTTAGTGACATTCTTTATTTGCATCGGCTACAACCGTTTTGCAAAATTCAGTTAATTTTTCAAAAGCCTTTTCCCTCGAATGCTTATTAGCGTATTCCGCGCTTTTTACTTTCCATAAGCATGTACAACCTCTGTATATTTCGATAAATTCTGTTAAAAACTCCATAGACAGAGGAGGTGCCATGTTATCTCTACAATTATTATACAATATAATATATTAACATAATTAATAATTAATAATGCCCACTAGTAGTGGGCCACTACCAAATTACGCAGGCAAAATGCACGGCTGATTGTGTACGAAACTGAGAACGTAGCACACGTCTCTCTTTCATTCACGCAAACCACTGTCGCCGCTCTCTTGCTAATCGCCAACTGGGAACTGAAGCGCAGCTACACGCTCAGATCTTGCCTGTAGCGCGTCTCAGGCCGCGCCAAATCTTTTGTCCGATTGGATTTCTTCAGTCCGCGCCGGGACTGAGACGCGCCGGGAATGTTGCATCCCTTCACGTTCAGTTTTGGACTGACCTGAAGGACTGTCAGTCCAAAACTGACGAAAAACTGAACGTGAAGGGGTACCTTAAGCATGCCTATTGGCGAATTGGCGGGAAAGCGGGTAGTGGGAACAAAATGAATTATGTAGTGTATGTGTATTGGTCCATTTACGTTACGGAAGTAAAAACTAGACTACAAAATCTATTCACATACCTATTGCACTACAATTACTAATATCCATGTTCGTTTAAACGCCTTTTCAAATTAAAACAATATTCCTGCCTGCCCTTGCTAACCACGCGACGCGCGAACCGAACCGATGTGTGACGTACGTAACAATGATGACGTTTCGCGTGCCTCTAATATTTATTTTAGAGGCACGTTAGCGTGCCGCGAGTCACAGCGTATTTTATTTACAACGTCTTAATTCTTAAGCTAACTTTTTGAAATATAATTATAGAAGTTTCGTAACGAAAACATGTTATTTTCAATTTGTGTGTTGCGCTTATGTGTAAAAACTTGAAAACGACTATAATATTACATGGCATAGGTTAGGTTAAAACGTCAGGAAGCACATGGCTTTGTTTTGTTAAGAATGAAACTTTGACATTTGTGACGAACCACTTTTGTGCTGTGATTTTTGAGTAAGTGGAGTGAGAAAGTAGTTACGTATTTTAATTTCAAACAAAACTGCCACGTTCTTTTGACGTCTCTCAATGTCATCTTGAAGTAAATGTTGTATTAAGATCATAGACATTAGAGCTTTTACACGCACTCACAACGCACCAATTCGGGACCTAAGTGCCTCCGTCATACGTCAGATTCTCATTCCAAACAAAACAAAAGCACGTGCCGTTTGACGTTTATCGATATTATTTACAACGCCTTAAACTAGTTTTTGCAATATAAATATAGATGTTTTGCAGTGAAAACAGTTTATTCTCAATTTGTGTGTTGGGCTTACGCGTAAAAACTTGAAAACAACTATATGTAATTAGGGACCTAAGTCGCGCGTCACAAACGTCGGATTTTCATTCCAAACAAAACAAAGCCATGTGCTTTCTGACGTTTTAGCCTAACCTCCGAAATATAATTATAGTCGTTTTCAAGTTTTTCACGTAAGCCCAACACACAAATTGAAAATAAACTGTTTTCACTGCAAAACGTCTATAATTATATTGCAAAAACTAGTTTAAGACGTTGTAAATAATGTCGATAAACGTCAAATGGCACGTGCTTTTGTTTTGTTTGGAATGAAAATCTGACGTATGACGGAGGCACTTGGGTCCCGAATTATAATTATATTTCAGAGGTTAGGTTAAAACGTCAGAAAGCACGTGGCTTTGTTTTGTTTGGAATGAAAATCTGACGTTTGTGACGCGCCACTTATCTCCCGAATTAAAACAAACAGTTTCCATTGCAAAATGACTATATTATATTGCAAAATTTAGGTTCATTGACACTGACAGCACGCGATTTTGTTTCGCTTGGACTGCATATTTGATGTATGTGATGCAGAGTAGGGTCTCTGTATTTAGAGAGTACCGCAATCAATAGCTCCACTATGTTTCAGAACTGTGAGTAAACATGGCGGACTGCCGTGTCAGCAGCAAAATGTAATATGTCAGTCAAAGTCCAGCTAAAATGTTGGTTTGTTTGGTGCTTATGTTTTATCGTCTTTTGTGAATCAGTGATATATATTTCCACAACCTGGTCTGTAGTATTATTCCTCAATGTATTACAGTCAAATTTTATTTGTTTATGGATCAAAAATCAGAAGGTGAATCCGCAATTTGTAACACATGTCAAATATAAAATCTGACGTTCCGGCACAATTCAAATTTGGCACCTATTATTGTGAGTAAACATGGCGGAGATTGCGGTACTCTCTAAATACAGGGACCCTAATGCAGAGATATGAAGTACTCCACATCTCTGTGATTTCATACTGAATTAAAACTACGTCATCACTGTTGTGATTAATTGAACCTAGTCAAGAAGTCCGAGGGACGTTCGTTCGTTCGTTCGATTTTGTGCACACACCTCAATGGCACACACCCCTGGTTGTCGCTGTCGGCAGTGCTGCCAGGCCTACCACTTTTATGGTAAATCTACTGTTTTCGTACTTCGTCTACCGCTCTACCGCATAAATTGCAAGTCGAACATCCAAAGTTATTTTATTTATATTTTATTTTATTTTATTTTAATCTGTGATCAAAATCAGCATTCAGATTCAGGTACAGTGGCTATATATCGCATTGGCCTCTGGCTGAATATCGGTACTTCTCGTAGACCAGAACCATAGAATAAAATAATAATAATCAATTTATTAATCTATGCCAGAACCAACCCGACCGCTTGGTAGAAAAGACTAATTTTATTTTATTTTAGTTTATAAGTAAGAAATAGAAATTCTTTATTCTTTAAATTTTAAAGCTAACTGTTAAAATAAAGAATAAAGCGTTTTGTACCCATGTTTTATCCATTTTTTAACCTACCGTCTTTTTTGCTGTGAATCTACCGCTTTTTCTGGTGCACAACTACTGAGTGTATTAGGGACCTAAGTCGCGCGTCACAAACGTCAGATTTTCATTCCAAACAAAACAAAGCCACGTGCTTTCTGACGTTTTAACCTAACCTCCGAAATATAATTATAGTAGTTTTCAAGCTTTTACACGTAAGCGTGGCACACAAATTGAAAGTAAGTTGTTTTCACTCCAAAACTTCTGGAATTATATTGCAAAAATTAACTTAAGACGTTGTAAATGATATCGATAAACGTCAAATGGCACGTGCTTTTGTTTTGTTTGGAATGAAAATCTGACGTATGACGGAGGCACTTGGGTCCCGAATTCGGGAGATAAGTGGCGCGTCACCAACGTCAGATTTTCATTCCAAACAAAACAAAGCCACGCGCTTTCTGACGTTTTAACCTAACCTCTGAAATATAATTATAATTACATATAGTTGTTTTCAAGTTTTTACGCGTGAGCCCAACACACAAATTGAAAATAAACTGTTTTCACTGCAAAACGTCTATAATTATATTGCAAAAACTAGTTTAAGACGTCGTAAATAATATCGATAAACGTCAAATGGCACGTGCTTTTGTTTTGTTTGGAATGAAAATCTGACGTATGACGTAGGCACTTAGGTCCCGAATTGAGTGTATTCTTTGACTACTGCTTTCAATTTTCAATGCCTGGCAGATGGCAGCACTGGCTGTCGGTCTGTCAGCAGTCAGACATTGTCATTTGTCATTTAACCTGTGTGTTTGTGCATTGTGCTTCATTTCTGTATTCATCTTCGTCCTAATTCCTACAGAATCGAAAACAGCTACTGAATATTTGGTGGGTATTTTTGCCTATAATGTAATTAAATTAAGTTTATTTTTTTGTTTTTATTAATTTTCAGTCTGCAAGTAATACTTGTGTAAAAGTAAGATGGCTAGTTCCAATAAATCTGGAACAAGAAATGCAGCTTTCGAAGACTTATCGAATGTTGAATTCGAAACCAGTGAAGATGTTGAAGTTATTGACAAATTTAAAAACATGAATCTTCGGGAGGAGTTAATGAGGGGAATTTTTGCTTATGGTAAGTTTTGCCTAGTAAATTTTAGGCTCTGAACATATTGGAGATGGGCTTAAAGAGTACGTCAGTGACGAGTCGGTGACAATATCTCTGTGTCTTTAACATTTAAAATTCATATACTCTTCCTATAGTTTTATTTAGATAGTAAAGGATTAGCAAATGGGTAGAACAATATCGATTCTGTCTTATCAGGTATTGGTTGTTTTACAGGAGAACGGACAGTAATATATTGTACGCACAAACAAGTTTTTCTGGATGTACCACGATTGCTAGACAATAAAAATGTGACTGTCCTTTTTCCTCTAGCTTCGGTGTCTGACAGTCTCAGCGTTTTATTTTTAACAGTCTCTGACTGATAGTGCACCACTGTCCGTTCTCCTATAGAACGATTAATAAGGGATTTTTCAAGCTTCAAGGTACTAGTTCTTTAGTTTATTTAATTAAGAATACAATGCAGAATGAACTTTCAATCTGTCCATTCAATATTGCTATTACATCTGTTAGGTTTTACACATAGGTATGTATATAAAACATTTTCATTTGAAAACACATTAGGAGACTGTTTAGATTAGAATGCTTAATCTGTGTAAAATGAAGAGACTATTTCACTTCATTTAGGTAGTAGGAGGCACACTTGTTTAACAAAACTATAACACTACTCTCATACTCTCAAGAACAAGCAAAAATGGAAAACCTCATGTAAAACTAAGTATTTGATTAAAAATAGTGGCTTCAATAAGGGTAAGAACGAAAATTAACATTCTTGAAAGTTTATTGGTTTATCGGTGCCCAAAAAAATTAACCAGAAAGAAATCCAAATGTCAAAAGGTATGTGAAACATGTAACCTACAAAACAAAGGTGTGCCAAGAGTAGGTATACCTTACCAACAGCAGTCAGCACTGCCAACGCCTTTGCCCTTAAATTTAAAGAAAGTTTGGAATGCAAAATGTACAAGATCAGAATTACAAGAGCGGCAAATCAAATAATTTTTAGCCTGAAGAGGTAACGATGCTAGTAAATCGTCAATCCTGCCATACTTCATTCAAAGTTCTTTTGTCGCTCAATAACATATTATTGGGGCGACTCAGTCTCTATCTAAAGTAGCGTAGGTATATGATGAATGGTAGTATAAGCGAAGAAGCAGGAAGAAATATGTGTTCTTAAGTTATAAGTCACAGCAGCTGTCGTGGCGAGATGGATAGAGTATTGGCTTAGTGATTCAGCGGCGGTTGGTTTTTGTTTTCATTGTGTTGTTCCATTTATTTTGGCAGCAATATATGGTTCCACATGGTTAAACAATTTATGGTGCAGGACGATCTCGAAGACCTTATAGGTCGGTGATTATTAATATTATTGGAATTTCTAGTCTTAAAAATGGAGCAGATGCGAGATACCTACTTCCCAAACCATGGAAATGTGGCAGTTTTGAGTATCAAATAGAAGGTTATATTAAGGAGTGTCACGAATACTCCATTACAGTCCCTAATCAAAAAACAGAGTATCATATATCTACGCCAGCAATCATCTTGTTTTTCGATTTTTTAATAGAAATCAGAACATCAGCTTCAGTTATGATATTTAGATGAAAGTTATTAATAAAAGATGGGGATACAACATTGACTGCCTTAGCCAGTATTATTCAGCAACTATGGTATGAGGTTCATCTAAGTTGATATTATTATACTTAAGTCATTTTACCAGGAGTACGTGAAGTTGATTTCTTTGTTTGAATGTGAGTTCAAAACATGCTGGGCCTTCGCATATTGTATTTTCTAAGTTTTTTAAATAATTTTTATAAGCTTCAGTTGTTATATCAAGCATGCAAGGGATAACAAAAAGGCATTTATGGTAGGAGTCGATCCATCTCTCAAGGAAATGGTATATAACGCAGATTTTTGGCCGACGGGGATTGCGTGGGCTCGTTTCAATTTTTTCCTTGGAAAGAATTTTTTAGACTACCAACAGGATATAAACAGTTACTCAAACAGGAAAATTCAGAATTTATATCCAGGAAATCCAAAAAATAAAAATACCAAATTTACTTTATTTCATCAAAATATACGGTGTTTTACAAGCAAGGTAGATGAACTAACAATTCCACTTGAACAGGAAAAGTTATAGTGTATTTGCTTTTACTGAACATTGGTTGAAAGCTGGAACGGAAGTTTTTGTCAGATTGCTGGATTATACGATGGTCTCTTCTTTTGTAAGAGTCTCTGCTATCCATGGTGGATCATGTGTATTTGTAAGAAATGAAATGATGGAATCGGCAAAAGAGCTAAGTAACCTGAAACAGAAAAGGAAAGAATTAATACTTGAGTGTAGTGCTGTTGAAATAACAATATTAAAGATTATTGTTGTCAATATATTATATCGCCCTTCTCTGGGATGTTTTAATGAATTTTTGATCACGTTGGAAGAAATTCTATTGCAGTTAAAGAAAAAAATACCTACTCATACAGTCTTCATATGTGGGGATTTTAACATAAACTTTCTTAACACTGGTGATAATATGATGAATAGACTGGTGGACATGTTGTCAACATATGATCTCCATTTGACCATAAAATCACCAACAAGAATTTCTCAAACAACGGCTACTCTGATTGACAATATTTTTGTTAACAGGCTCGACTACAAGGGAAAAGTATGCAGGACGGGGTTGTCAGATCATTTTGGTCAGGAGTTATCCATATTTACCGATGCTTTTGCATTTCAAACGAAAAATTCTGGGAAGTTAGAAATATATTCAGTATTTTTGAACTTATAGAAAGCATTTAACAGTGTGGACCACCACCTACTACTGAAAAAAACTGGAGCTAATGGGACTAACAGGACCAACAGGAGGCAACGTGTGGTGGCTACGGTTTCTGGATGTAAAATTACATCTGAATGGGATGTTCTATTATTGGGAGTTCCCCAAGGATCGATCCTGTGATCAATACTGTTCCTTCTTTATATAAATGACTTGCCCAACTTACTGTAACGAATAGGGCTGTTCGTGGACGACACTTGTCAGGTGCCATCTAAAAGAACAGTTAGAAACTCAGAAAAATAACTCACTTAATATACTACAAAAATGGTTTATGTCCAATAATCTAAAGGTCACTTATGTTACCATAAAGTATAACAATCAAATACTTATGTCTTTGGACTGCACAAAATTCCTAGGTGTACAGCTTGATCCACAGCTAAATTGGAAGCAACATATACAATGGCCAGCTTCCAAAACTAGTGGCTTTTTGTACGCCCTGCGAACTATAGCTGCATCGGTAAACTGTGAGACAACTCCGAGTGCCTATTTCGCCTACATTAACTCTAGGATAAGATATGGTATATTTTGGGGTGGTACCAGTGATGCTGTACGAATATTCAGATTACAGAAAGCCTGTCTAAGGGCCATTTACAATCTAAAAAGAAGGGACACATGTAGAAATATCTTTAAGGAAAAGAGAATACTTACTTTGCCGGGACTGTATGTACTAGAATGTGCGTGCTTCGTCAAAAAACATTATAGTGAACTGTTTTCTCAATATGAACTGTCGCATCCTTATATTACAAGAGGACCAAAGATATTCTATTTCTATAGATACCAAGATGCAATTTAATATAGCTGATTATTTTTTTCATCGTCAAATTGACCAATAGGAACATTGCATTTGGGTCTAGAAGCGTGTATTATTTCGGTAATTTTTTTCGATAATATTGCTTGTTGATAAGTTGCCATAGTTTCGAATTTCTAGGTGCATTTATAATGTATAATCTAGTTACTTTAGTACCTGCCAAACGTCAAATATTCCCAACACATTTCTTTGTATGTGAATTAATTGAAATAAAATTTGGTTTTGAACTACCTTGCTTCGATTCAAAAAATAATCTTGTCAAATACAATTCGTGGTCTGGAATTTTTAGGTAATTTTACTCAAGCTGTTGCTTTTACTAGCCACTCGTGTAAATTTGACAGAAGATCACTCGTGCAAGCGCTCGTGATCTTTTAACTGTCAAATTTACATTCGTGGCTACCAAGCAACGCAACAGCTTTTGTAAAATTTCCGACAATTCCAGACCATTTATTGTATTACTACAGCAAACATGCGTGCGACAAGAAAATATTCTCTGTTTTCGTTTGGAGCACGCAAAAATGGATTTTGCATCTTTCTTAAGGCAAAAAGTCAAATCTGACATTCACTGGGTAACCTTCATTTCACAAGTTTCCTAGTTGTCAGTGCTAGTTGTCAAATTGGATACGAGAAAATTAAATCTTTTAGGAAAGTAAGCATCGAGTAAAATGAAATGTATTTTGGGTGCTTGTCAGTATTCATGTTACTTAAATGTGACAATCGCCGTATTTTAGTACGTTTTGGTATATCTTGAAGAAACTTACTTGTGAAATGAGAGGGTACCATCTTTTGAGTTGGCTCCACAAACACAACAATATGAAACCATTTCTTAAACTAGGTACCCGTTCAAAAAAACACAAAATAGAAATACTTAACAACAAACAGAACAATAAACAGTAGATAGTAATAAAAATTTCTTCCCGCGTACGCAAAATAAAAATTCAAATGACAAGGTGATGTGACGTTTAAATTTCATGCAATTTAATTAGCGTGCTACGCCAAAAAAATAATTTTGACTTTTTGCCGAAAGAGAGATGATGTTAACACGACAAAATTAGGTAGAAAAAGTGGGAGAGAAAAAGGCACGTCTTTTATGTTGGAAATAAGGTACGTATGCTGAATACATGGGATCTTGGGGTCTATTAGTATAGAATGTCTTTGAAGAGGACACTCAATTCGAGACCACAGACGAATATAACTACCAGACGGCTCATGAGATAGCGATAATCGTTGCGCGGAATAATAATTTGAAATGGTGTTAACAGATGGCAGCTGCATAGAAAAATTTATATATTTAGCATATTCAAGAACCGGCAATAACAAGTCGCCCGGCTGCGGTGTAGTCCCGCTACTCTTTGTCGGCTGTCAGCGTCGGCGGCCGCTTTTGACTTGTATGATGCAGGTGTAGCACTTTAGTTTGAATAGAACACGTGCGTATTTGAGTTTCTTCCTGGATTATTTTATTACCGGAGTCGGAAAATTTCTTTCTCGGAGAAATAAAAGAATGTTAACAGAACTAAAAGGACTTTAATGGCAACACAAATAAAATAGGACAGAAAACTTGAGGTTCCAAAGCAAAAATTAAATATGTATTTAAATTTGAGCACGGGCGACGTTTATACAGGGTTTTTATTATTTTTATTGGTCCGCTATCCCTAGTAGCTCAATTATTATAAACGACAGGACAGCGTTTGAATGGGAATGAAGATGACATTTTTAATGCTCGTCAATACGATTTTTTAATATAGTTCTGAGATATCTCGAACAAACTGAAAGTTGATTTTTCAATTTGTTAATATACATACCTAGCTAGGTACCATATTTTTGAACGGATTTTGGTAGAATGCATGAACGAATGAAAGGAATAAATAAAAACAGACTTTATTTTTATTTATCGGGATTTTAAAAAAAGTTGGGGTGGACTATTATTTTTCAATTTTCTGAATTCAGAAACAGTGTTAAAATATAAAATATTTCTTAATAAATGTTCGGGCACCGGGAAAGAAAATCGGACATATTCTCGGAACAATAACTTATTTTTAAATTAATCTATCATTTACACAATGTTTTACTTATCAAGATTTTCAAAGACACTATTGAATTCAAAATCGTAGCCAAATACGTAGCATTCCTAGTTGTTAACACAATCACTTTTTACTCTTTGGTAGTCTATGTACATAATTGAGTTTATCACTATACTATGCGCACTACCAATTATAACATAACATATACTTATTATGTAGTCACTTTTTAATGCATTGAAAATAATAGAAGAGTATTCTGATGAATGAAAGAATTATTTCCGAAAATGTGTATGTTATATTATTATTATATTATATTATAATCGGTAGTGCGCACAGTAGTGATAAACTCAAATGTGTAGCATTCCATTTAAAAAATGTAACTTTATCTTTGTACGATTTGGTGAAGCAGCCTGTATAAAGAAAAAGAATATTTTTGAAATATGATGCACTCCTATGCATTGTTAAGAAATAAAGTGGACTTTGCGGCTTGGCAGACTCACTCTGTATATCAATATATTGATATTGATTGAATCGGGGGTTTTTCAGTTGGTAATAATTCTAAGGAGTCGGAATTTTCCCTTTTTATAAACGGGATATTGTTGGGTCTTTATTAAACTTCCACTACCTAGTAACAATGTTACACATGCTTTCCAATGTTTGGTGTGACACTCTGCATAGTCAAATAATCTAACAAGTAATAGATAATTTGGTGTAGAATAAAATGGTAAAAAATGTGCTATTCCATTCAAGAGAAAGTAACTTCTCAATGTTTGTTTTCGAATTGAAATTGCCATGGCAGTATTAACATAGGCACTAATAAAATTTAATTATAATATGTGTTTCAATGAGGTTAATACACAATCAAAAATTTGTTACTAGGTAACAATTTCAGTTCTAACTTATAACGAACCAATTGCGTGAAACATCCTGAAGTTATATCAATTTAATCAAATTTTAGATGCGGCTAAAATATTATTGGGCGCTTCACCGCCCTTCCGTAAAATCAAATAAAATAATAAAAAAAAACATTTTTAAGTTAAACGGTTTTATTGTAAAGAAACATAATAATGATGCAGAAAATGTACTAAAAGCTACAAAATAATTAGGTAGGTACCAGGTACCAGTCATCACACCACTCTCCTCATCAATCTAGAGCATTGATCAGACTAAAATAAAATCGTGGGGCGATTCGAATTTCTATTATTTACAGTCAATCGCTCATATCATTATAGGTATGCTTTGGATGCATCTTCTCGATAAACAACATCGCAGAACGATCATTTACATTATTTACTCAGGTTACGCTACGCCCCACGATTTTATTTTCGTCTGATCAATGCTCTAGATTGATGAGGTGAGTGGTGTGATGACTGGTACCTGGTACCTACCTAATTATTTGTTAGCTTTTAGTACATTATCTGCATCAATATTATGTTTCTTTACAATAAAACCGTTTAACTTAAAAATGTTTTTTTTAATTATTTTATTTTGAAGTTTTTAGTTTTGTTTTGTTATTATTTTTCTAAAGTGTACTGTGTTCTACTTGTCCCTTTCATTTGATGCCCATATTTAGGGGATTGGAAAAAAGTAATCCGCCATTTTGTGTTGGCGGCCAACTTGGATTTTGAATTTTTCATGGTGTACTGTATTCTACTAGTTAAGCCCTTTTATTTGATACCTATATTGAGGGAATTGAAAAAAAAGTAATCCGCTATTTTGTGGTGGCGGCCATCTTGTTTTTTTTTTCATGGTGTACTGTATTCTACTAGTTAAGCCCTTTCATTTGATACCCTTATTGGGGGGGTTGGGAAAAAATATCTAATCCGCCATTTTGTGGCGGCGGCCATCTTGGATTTACAATGATACTGAATATACAAAATTGTATTGTCATCCCATCTAAAGGTGTGTACCAAATTTCAGATCAATCGGTCAACAGATTTACTAGATTTGACCCACACAAGTAAACAAGGCTCAAGGCAAGCTAAATAAAACCGTTTAAAAATACCATTCGCCTACTTAGACACAAAATGAACGGAAATAAACGAAGTGTAAAAACTTGAAGTATTCTTACCGGAATTTAAAATCCATTTTCGAAGACGAATTTCATCCCTAATCGGTAATCGAAACATCTTCAACCCGGGAAACTTTCTTTTGTTTTTATTGCAATATAGGTAGCAACATTTATTTCCCGACTCAAAAATATGGCGGGAATAGAAAATAATTGCAGTAACCAGAAACGTCGGCATCTGTTGGTGAAAAGTTGTACTAGCGCGCTGATATTTTTCGGAGCATAGAAGAGCGACATCAACAGGTAGCTAGCGAAACTAACAGCACTGTGGATTGTCCGTTTCCACATCGCGTGCGCTCCGTTTCCAATACCGCGCAACGATTTTAATGCATAGATGGGCCGTCTGGTAGTTATATTCGTCTGTGTCGAGACTCAAATTCGGTGTTGCCATAAACAGCGTCATCGAGAATTTTTAAAAATGTGGAAATTCAACTTATTAAAGTGTATAACAATGTACCACTGAAAATACGAAACAGACCCGAAAGACAATTCAAATCCACATTAAAGAATTCCTATATCTAAAGAATCTGTTTACAGTGTCGGATCATATTAAGGGGCAACCCAACATGTAACTGTACAAGGTGTCCCAAACTGGACGCGTTCTTATGGGAACACCCCTTATTTGAAGAGATAGAAAAAAATTAACCAAGGTGTCCGGAGCTCAAATTTAATGAGAAAACCATTGGCGCAAACAAAACTTTGCTATCTCTTATCGTTTGGCCGCTAGAGGGCGATTCTCAAATTTCGTCGATTTCTTTTATGTCCTATAACTTGTTTATTAAGAAAGATAATTAATTTTGGTAAAAACTTTCTTAAGGCACTTTTTTCCGTAAAATCCATTGCAATAGGCAGTTTTTTTACAGGGCGTTTAGATTTTCGTGCGCCTCATTTTTTTTATATAGACCACCCTATATATTATGAGATTTTTGAAAAGCTCGTAAAATTTCCTAAATTTTGATGTATCACTTGTCATGTTTATAGTAAAAACCATTAGCAACATTTAAAGAATTATTAATTTAATATAATAACTATGAGTAATCTTATCATGAAACTTTAGATCTGTGGTTTTAATCATAACAAGTTAGCATCCTATGTCATTTTATTAGTCATGGCAATCTTGATTTCTGTAGGCACAATATTTTAATTTTTAAATCGTAATGTTGCTAATGGTTTTTACTATAAACATGACAAGTGATACATCAAAATTTAGGAAATTTTACGAGCTTTTCAAAAATCTCATAGTATATAGGGTGGTCTATATAAAAAAAATGAGTTTGGGGTGGTGCACGAAAATCTAAACGCCCTGTAAAAAAACTGCCTATTGCAATGGATTTTACGGAAAAAAGTGCCTTAAGAAAGTTTTTATCAAAATTAATTATCTTTCTTAATAAACAAGTTATAGGACATAAAAGAAATCGACGAAATTTGAGAATCGCCCTCTAGCGGCCAAACGATAAGAGATAGCAAAGTTTTGTTTGCGCCAGTGGTTTTCTCATTAAATTTGAGCTCCGGACACCTTGGTTAATTTTTTTCTATCTCTTCAAATAAGGGGTGTTCCCATAAGAACGCGTCCAGTTTGGGACACCTTGTACAGTATCGTAATTGCTTCTGGTTTTTTGTAGATTGGTACTACATATAATGCTTTCTGACCACTCCTTGCCATCAAAATACTATGCATAAACTGTTATTTGTATATCCAATTAATTTGTAAAATTTTATTCTAGGATTTGAGAAACCATCTGCTATTCAGCAAAGAGCGATTAAACCCATTATAAAAGGCAGAGATGTAATTGCACAAGCTCAATCTGGTACTGGTAAAACTGCAACATTTTCCATAGCAATTCTTCAGTCTTTAGATCTAACAATGCGAGAAACACAAGTTCTGTGCTTATCTCCTACACGCGAATTGGCTGTTCAAATTCAAAAAGTAGTATTGGCATTGGGGGACTTTATGAATGTACAGTGTCATGCGTGTATAGGAGGCACTAATCTTGGAGAAGATATCAGAAAATTAGATTACGGTCAGCATGTTGTTAGCGGAACTCCAGGACGTGTTTATGGTAAGAATTTAGTCTATTCTGACGTGTCAACAAAGTTTTTTAGTATAATTTCTGGTGCTATAATTTGTGCAAGGCAGTAGGCGAACAGTAATAAATTTTCTGGAAATATACAGGGTGTTTCTAAACAATATACACATTTTTTTAGAGCCGATAGAGTAGGCAAAAACATTTTTTGTCAATAAACTCATATCCGCCTTGTCACGAATTTTTATTTTCAAATAATAATTCTCAATTCGATAAATTTTTATTAAATAAAGCATGTAGCGTACCACTCAGATTTATTCTGTTATGTTCATCTTCCTCTTATACTGCTCCGCTCATGTACCTGAGTGAGACACCACGATTTTCCGTGCTATGCTTGGCGCTCGAGTGTGTAAAGGTTTTTGGATAGTTTTATTCCATTTCGGCATTTTTAGATTCTTGCAAGTAGTACGATTTATACATCGAGATCTGTAGGTGCTACTTTTGTAATTGTTTAATTATATCCATACATTTGGGATCATAGCACTTCACAGTGGATATTTTCATATGCCAATTGTTGATATTAGTTTGTGTTCTAGTATATTTAGTTGCATATTCGAAAATTTTACCGTTTTACGGGATAATATTCTCGATACACGAGCCTGCGTCCGCCATTTCCCTTTGCAAAGGTAGGAATTTTATTTCTCTCATTTATAGTAATTTATTTCTTATTGCATTTTTTTTAATTAGGGAACTAAGTCTAGGTTTCGTACCTAACTACCGTATAAGGCGGATAATACTGATACCGCAAGCCATTAATAGTCGTACTCATACCACTAACAAATTAAGAACGACCGATAGTCCGTTACGAGCCATTCGAACATTCTTTGGAATAGTACCTTCCTAGCTTGCCTTCGTCGTCCGAGCTATTTACGTAAGGATCAGCAGTCTTTCCTAATCGGAGGAATACGGTCGCCGTCAACGTCAATGAATTTGCGTTTCACCCAGCTGATGGTGAAGATAAGACCTCATACATACCCACGAAAACCAGATAAGCCTGCATGTTTTTTTGTCTTTTGTTTCCTTTTTATCGTGTTTAAACTTTTGCGTTCACTATATTTACTTGCTAAATTTATTTACGTAGGTATTCATTTTGAGAATACTACATTTAGATTTTCATATTATTCGATGTCAAGTTCAATACAGGGTAAACGGGATTCAGATTGTACCGTCCGATTTAATTGATACTTTCTTACGTTTTGCAAATAAATACATTTTTCTACTGTTATTATATATGATGTTACACTGGGGCATAGCGCTATGTTTGGGTGATGATTCTATTATGTTTGTTTAGTTGTATGGTATATATATTTTTTTGTATCGATCGATTGGACTTTGTACGAACTTATAATTTTGATTCAAGATTTGTTTACTACTTATTTATGCTATACATACTTACTTGTCTGGAATCGGAACCAAATTAAAGGAACTTATCGCGCTCTGGCTAGTATTATTTTGTGCACTTACCTGTTTTTAGACAGCGGTATTCTTTGTTGTTCCAATTTT
Source organism: Xestobium rufovillosum (assembly GCA_963966045.1). NCBI lineage: Eukaryota > Metazoa > Arthropoda > Insecta > Coleoptera > Ptinidae > Xestobium > Xestobium rufovillosum. Next base: position 28,030,065 of record OZ014495.1, read on the forward strand.
CAGCAAAGCCTCTTCGGTTGCGTTTCGTCATTTGGGAAAACAAAAAAATTGGTGGCGCCCTTAATTTCATTAGGGATTATTATTGTAATTTACCACCCCAATCTCCACTGCAGCTATCCGGAGCCTAGCAACCCCGTTTGTCCGTATTCAGGTTCGGTCACCTTTCGCTTGGTGACGAGTTTGTACCGTGACAGCCTGGATTTCGTTAAGGTTCTAAGAGACTAGAAACATTCTCAATTTTAGCCCTGATATGTAGGCAGCCAAACGAATTTACAAATAAATAATAATCATTGTCGCAAATTGCATTCAAATAATCAAGAGGTTCATATTCAGACAAATAGTTTTCCTGCCATTTTATAATAATAATAATAATTTTATAATAATAATCTGTATTTTTGCCTATTAGGTAAACCCCAAATCAGAGACCGCAATAATAATTAAGAAAAAATTTATAGATAAAGAAATTTACAAATAATGTTCAAATTGTCTTCCATTTTAATGGTTACAAAGTTTGCGGTGTGATTCGTGAACACCAACAGTTAATGTTTGGGTTGTCTCGTACTATTCCAGCCCCGACTGCTATTCTTGCTGGTTGCTGCAAGGTTTTCAACATTTTCTATGGGTGTCTCGTAGACCAATGTTTTCAAATGCCTCTATAGAAAAAAATCTATGAGATTGAGATCCGGAGAGCGTGGAGGCCAGCTTACAGGTCCACCCCGACTAGTCCAACGTCCAGGATACATTCCGTCTAGGAAATCACGAGCTACAAGTGAAAAATGTTTCTAGTCTCCAGGAACCTTCACGAACCCCAGGAGGACATGAGTATTAACAAAAAATGTTCGTTTTTGCCTACTTTATCGTCTCTAGAAAAATCTGTACATTGTTTTGAAACACCCTGTATATTATTTTGCAGTGTCATGTTAAAAAAATGTGGTATATAAACACACTAAGGTAATTGGTCCAGTCAAACTTCTCTAAGCTAAAAACCCTGAAACCCCAATATTCCCCCAAAAAATGCGAGTCTGTTATGTAAATCATTTTAAATACGTACATACAAAGAATTCATGAATTGTTCTAGCCGTAACAACTGTATGCTATGCCACTGTGTAATTTCTATCTACATTTTTTTGATGTAATGTTGCCGCTGAAATATATTTTTTAATGTATTTTTTATCTTAGTTTTAATTCGTCCGGATAATCGGGGTCCTGCTATATTAATCTTCTACCTGAGAGTATGCAAATAGAGACACTCAAAGAAAATTGCCTGTATCTTGGCTCTAGATTATTTAATTTAAATTTTATTTTTTTAAATTTAATTCTTCATTATCTATACGTTTGCGTACTTACATGTTTAAATTTAAATGGGTGAATATTTCAAAACTGTCGATTTTCCCGACCGTTTTTGTGAACGCACAAAAAAGTTTCAAATCCTGTCAATTTTGCACTTTTAGGTCTTTTCCAATCATAACCGTAAACATAAACACGAAAAACAGATAATTTTTTTTGTTTATGTTTTTTCAGAAAATCGAACTCACGGTAATGATTTTCCTTATTTCCTCACTTGTAAACCATAAGACCCCATTGGCGTGGACATATCGTCATTTGCGTGTTCACACAAGAACACGCAAATGACGAGCACGGTAATGACGATTTTGAGGTGATAGTCTCTTCAAATTTTTATTGAAGAATTTAATAGAACTATTGAGTTACCATTTACTTAACAGTCATACTTTGACATACTTTGTGATAATATAATATTTTTTATGTCTGCATACTTGAAATAATACTTAACCCGACAATGACGGGAGCGACGTAACAAGCCGTGTTCATTTGCTTTCAGAGCACATAGTTACCCCTACATTGAACAAATGCTACTGACCGTTACACATTACACATACATTGTATTTACATATTAGACGCTCGAAAACTGCCGGAATTTGCCGAATGTTCCGGGTATTTAATAGTAAATTGTGCACATTTTGTGGGAGCACGGTAATGACGCTTATGGGCGTGAACAAACTTTGAGGTGATATTAAGGAAAAAATATACTTATTATATTCAATTTTTTGGTTGCATCGCAATATTCCATATTTTTTCCGCCTGTATTAGACAGGATATTTCAAAATTTAATTGTTAAATGATTGTAAAAAAATAAAATGTCTGTGTACTTCGGATGTGAACGAGGCACGGTAATGATGATTGCCACACACAATTCAAAATACTCTTTTGGCTATGCTTGTTTTAATTAAAATAAGTAAGGGACCAAGTGAGAACAGTTAATTGAATTATGCAGCAAGTACTTTTTTTAAAGTGGGATGTTAACTTTTGAAATAACAAACCTGAACAGACGAATTGACACTTTCGAAATATTCACCCAAATATAAAATGTTTTTCATAAATGATCATAATTTTTAGTTTTTTTAATTTGCGGAAAACCCGCTCATTTACGGAAAACATGTACACAATAGATAAAGAAAAATTAAATTTTAAAAAAAGAGACTTGAAATCGAACAATAGATAATGAAGATTTTTTTTTTAATTCAAAGTCTTTATTAACAAAATTTATACATATAAGTAATAAACTCTTAAAGCCCGTTTACAGTTGGCAATTTTTATTGCGTGCAACTTGCAATTGCTGCAATTCCTACTATGCGCATGCTCCGTGAGCAATAAACTTCAAATTATTGCTCACGGCACATGCGCATGGCAGGAATTGCCGACTGTAAACGGGCTTTTAGAATACCGAGATTCTACCAGAGTTCCATTTTCATATAAAAGTATAAATCTTAGTTTAATTCAGCCTACTTACTAACTTATTCTACCTACTTTATCCTAATAAGACAGTAGTAAAATAAAACGAGAAAAACAAAACAGTATTATACTACAACTTCTTTGGGAAGGTCTGTCCCTTTGTACTTAGTCTCAGCCATTATGTAATTTTTTTATATGCAAAGTTGTAACGTGCCGCCACTGAGATGTCTACATCATCCAGCCGCTGCGAGCTGCGAAACCTTGAAGATAGTGCGAATAGGTTAGCGTATTTGGACGCACGTGTTTTTGTTCTTAATAACCTTACATAGTTAATAATATTGTTTAGTCTTTGCCATAAAACATATCTACCATTTTGTTACTACCAGTTAATAAAGTGTACGTTCCTTCTTCAGAGTTTGTATACTTTATATACTTTAATTTTTGAAACTGGCCGTACCCAAAATTGAAAATTATGCTAATTCTTTTGCTTAACTGTACTATACCTTTTCTTTTCATTAATAATTCTTTGACGTCAGTTTTAATTTTTTTTTAGTTTTTTGTATCTTTAAATGCATTTGGTATTTTATTATAGGGAGCGACTACTGCACAGTCCGGCCGCTTGCGCATTACAGAATGTAACCTATATTTGGCATTTTGGAAGTGTAAAAAAACTAAAGCTGAGAGAACGCTTTTTTAAAATATACCCTTACTTGCCCTTTCGCACCAGACACACGCATTTTTTGGCAAAAAGATGATGTAGAAACAAGCAAAAAATGCGGACCCGAGCGGGCGCAGAACTCGTGTGGCCGTAGGAGAACAAAATGGCAGCTTTGTACCATACCCGAACACCCACCGAGATTGTTGGCGATGTCTTTTAATAACGAAGTTCTTAAACGTCATTTTACTGATATTGTGTCGACTGTCTTGAAACAAAATTTAGAAGTTACCGGCGCCGGCGGACTGTTCAGTAGTCACTCCTTTTATTATATAATATCATTCCGCGTCCGATGATGGAATTTTCAGTTTTTTTAACCTATATGATTTCTGTTGATAATTTTTCGAGGTTCTTGTGCAGTGTCCGTGTATGTCTTTATTTTGGTCTAAAGTAATATCTGCTTTCACCAGTCCCAGTTTTACTTTGTAGATTAATTTGACTGTTTCACTCTCTATTATTTCAGTGACATTCAAAATTTCAGTATCTGCATATACCTTAATTGTTGGTGCCATCCAGTGCATGCCATATAGTACCTTCACTGCTCTATTTTGTGCCCTTTGCAGTTTTTGAATGTCAGTGGAATATCCTCCACCTCACCCAGATGCTAAATAGACTAGATGTGCTTTGATATGAGCATTATAAAGCAATTTCCTTGATTTGGCATCCAACATTTTCCTGACTATATTATTCCCGTCCCCTGTTTAATTTTATTGATGATATAATTAATGTGCTCTTTGAATGTTAGTTCCTTGTCTATAATGAGACCTATACTTGGGCCGCCCAAACAGACGGAGTGATCACCCTGCAATCATGAGCTCTAGGCAGGACCACTATCAATTTAGGACGACCGAACCGCAGTGATGCGCTTTCTTTAGACCCAATGAAGTCGCATCACTCCAATTCGGTCGTCATAAATTAATATTGGCCCCGCTAGAGCACGTTCTTGCAGGGTGATCACTCCGTCTGTTCGGCGGCCCAAGTATAGGTATTTGAATTTTTCTTGCCTTTTTATTTCAATGTCATTAATATATATTTTTTCTGCTTCACTGCATTTGTTTTCATTTAATTTAATTTAATTTATTTGGCACCACCTTGTGATGACCTCAATATCTTCTTTCATGTTTTTTATCGTTTCAGATTCAGTACCATCGTAAAAAATTATTACATCATACGCATAGAGTATTACTTTTCCCTTCAAGTTAGCCATTCCTAGATCGTTTATGTAGGTAAGACAAAATTGGCCCAAGTATTGACCCTTGCGGTACCCCATATTCTGAGTCCATTTTGGTGCTATGTGTATCTTTTATTTTTACAAACTGACTCCTTCGTGTTAAATATTCCTTAAATACTTCATAGGCTGATCCAATTACTCCTATAGTTTTTAACTTTTCTAGCAATATTCTATTTTACGATTTTTGGTAGGCACCCGAGACTTAATTAACCTTCTTAATATCTCTGTTCTTTTTAACTTATCATAAGCCTGCTTAAAGCCAATAAAAACTGAAAATTTTGAGAGAAGAATCATTTCTGGAAAACATTTTACAGGAGTCCCTCGTTTTACGCAAGGGTTACGTTCCTTGAAAACACCTCGTAAATGGAAACCGCGTATATTGAAACATAAACATTTTATTCTTTATACATACATATGTAAAACAGATGACGTGGCATCCTGACCTCTGCAGTTGAACTACAACAGATAAGAGAGAAATGGACCTGAAACGAAAGCACCGAGCGGTCGGTTTGTGGATATGGGCTGCCTAACGGGAATATTGGGCCGCAAACGAAAGGCGGATACTTGGAAATTTTAGCGGAGATATACAACGTGTCCAAGATAAGGAGGACCAGTATGGGGATATTGGAAATGACAAGAGATACGGATTTGGTTAAATGGGAAAAAAGTTGCGTAACTAAAGGATCAATAAAATGACGCCTAGAAATCCTTGATATAATTTTCCGTTTTCGAGTTATTTTGAAAAAAACTGAATTTATAGATTTTTAACTATATTTTTTTCTGACTTTAATATTAAAATTAGAGCGAAACTGACAAAACTTCTTCATAGCAACTTTTGATGAAATTAAAGATTTCATTGCCAATTTTTTTATTCTACGTTTCGTCTTCGGGCAACCATCATCAACTTTATTTTTTTAAATACGGTCCTGATTTTCTGATGTCAAATTTTATGAGCCCTTCTTATTCTGAATTCAACAATGTACCACACATTATGGTTTAATTACGTTTCGACCCTTTTTGACCATCATCAAGAAATTTTTAGGATACGGACCTGCATTTCTCTTAATTTTCTAAAAATTATGAGAAATACAGTTAGTTGGGCTTTCTTCTGATATCAGAAACGAACAAGATTTTCCAAAACTGCAAGATGCGCTATGCTTAGAGTAGGGTAGGTGCTTATCGCTAGTATCATCTAACAGATTCGTAAAACTCTTGTGGTGCACTTAAAAATTGCCCAACTTATACTGTATGTACATAGTTTTTACAAAACTATGAGACATACAGGTCCGTACCTTAAAAATTCTTTGATGATGGCTTCACAACACTCTAACACGTATTATAAATGTTTTGTATATCTAGCATTGCTTGCTAATAAATTCAAATATTATTATTATTATTATGTGGCATAGGGTTTCCTAAGCACTTGCAACATTTCATTTTGATGCCTTGAATGGTTCAAGAGATATAGACCGTTCCGGCACTAATGGGCCACCCTGTATATGTATTTCTCTATTTATGTTAATTGATTTTTCAGTAATCTGTCTTATTGAGAAAATCAAGTCTTGAGTGTCTCTCCCACATCTAAACCCAAATTGTGGTTCCTCAATGGGGAAGACCCGCTTAATCGAATTTGTAACTTTTAGTACTGTAATATCAAGCATAAATAGTATATGTATCGCGTACCACGTAAAAATTTTGATTATGTGCCGTGCTGAACGAAAAATTTGCAACTTAGAAAGCAGCATGACCGGGATGGCTAAAACGCGCGCTTTCTGTGACGTAGGAGACCTATCCGTTGCGCCGCGGTGTTTACGCGTCTCTCTGGAAAAAGCGGGAGGAGTCAAGAAATGAACGAGCGCTCAGGGTGCAAACGGATCGGTTTGCGTATGTGAAAATCCCTACCTAATCTGTCGGGCCCAGTGGTCAAGTACATCACCAGCGTCATTCAAATATTATGTCTTGAGCGTGACGCATGTTTCGTATTTAATTATGACGAAAATAAGACTCAAATGTAAAAATCGAAAGTTGCGGAATTTGTTTTGGGTAGTAAACTATCCAATATGATCATTTTCAAAATTTGCGGGTTTTCCCCATTGTATTATCTAATATTGATCTTATTCTTTCTTCCATGACTCTTGCCAGTATCTTTCCTGGTATACTTCATAATGTTATTCCTCGGTAGTTTCTACTACTCATCTGTATCTCTTTATCTCCATTTTCATGTATCGGTAATACTATGGCTATGTTCCAGTCGATTGGCATATTCTGAATTTTCATTTCTTCATTCATAATTTTCTGTAGGTCTGCTATTCCCTCTTGTCCTATATATTTTATCATCTCTGGTGTGATGTCTTCTTTCCTTGGCGCTTTTCCTATTTTTATTTTCGCTATAGCTGCTATCTCTCCATCTGTAATTGGCTTAATATTTTCTCTGTTCTGAATCATTGTTTCTGCCTCTTCTGTATCCTGTTCTTCTCTGGTTAATTCTCTAAAGTGTTCCTACCATCTTTCCATTATCTTATCTTCATCTGTTATTACTTGCTCATCTTTGTCCTTTGTGTTGAACATGTTGTAATCTTTTTTAAAAAAACGGGGTGAGGAAGGAATATCAAGACACAGGTGACAGGAAATTGAACGAAAAAAGTAGAAACAGAGGTGAAAAAGAGTGGTGGGAAGATTTAGGAAAAAAGATGAACGAGAACTTTAAGGATAATCAAAAACTATTTTATGGGGCGTTAAAGCAATTAGCTAAAGCAATTAGCTTTAACGCCCCATAAAATAGTTTTTGATTATCCTTAAAGTTCTCGTTCATCTTTTTTCCGAAATCTTCCCACCACTCTTTTCCACCTCTGTTTCTACTTTTTTCGTTCAATTTCCTGTTACCTGTGTCTTGATATTCCTTCCTCACCCCGTTTTTTTAAAAAAGATTACAACATGTTCAACACAAAGCAATTAGCTAAAGCAATTAGCTTTAACGCCCCATAAAATAGTTTTTGATTATCCTTAAAGTTCTCGTTCATCTTTTTTCCGAAATCTTCCCACCACTCTTTTCCACCTCTGTTTCTACTTTTTTCGTTCAATTTCCTGTTACCTGTGTCTTGATATTCCTTCCTCACCTCGTTTTCTTTAATTATATAGCTTTTAATTTTTGTTTTGTACGTTTTCTTTTATTATGTTCCTCTTGTTTATCTATTCTTATTTTCATCTTTAAAAGATAGTGGTCACTTTTCTCTGCCTGTCTGGATGCTTTTACATCTTTGCTCGATTTAACTTTTCTTGACAAATTAGATAATAATTGATTACATATTGATTTCCCATTCCCGCCTCTTTTTTCTTGTATGCTTATATATATATATCTCTATGTTTGAATTTTGTATTAGTTATAACAAGCTCGTTTTCGCTACATAGTCCGATAATTCTCTCTCCATTATTATTAATTGTCATTTGCCCTTCCTTTCCCATAATATTTTTATTCATCATTGCCATTATATCGTCTAATAATTTTGGGATGGCATTAATGATAAGAAGAGGGTCTGTAATATTAGAAACATCACTCTTTTTACCTGATTTAAAAATGGTTGTTATATAACTGGACTTCCAGATGTCTGATATTAATGCAGTAACAAAAGATTTGTAATTGAACATAAAACAAAGCTTAGAGAAGGCTGTTATCCCTTCAACTGAGTTGACTTGCATCGAATTTTCATATTTTAAATGTGATATGAAATTTATAATTTTTTATTTTGTCTATTCTGTAGATATGATTCGGAGGCGAGCTTTGCGTACACGTGCCGTAAAAATGTTGGTCCTGGATGAAGCAGATGAAATGCTAAACAAAGGATTCAAGGAACAGATCTATGATGTCTACCGTTTCTTACCTCCTTCAACACAGGTGGTGCTCATTTCTGCTACGTTGCCTCATGAAATTTTGGAAATCACATCAAAATTTATGACGGATCCAATTCGCATTTTAGTGAAACGGTAAATATTTTATGGTACTTAAAATGTTTGGAGCTGAATAGTAGCTAATTAGTTTAATAGTAGCTGCTTTCATAAATAAGTAGCTGTAGCTTGTAACTTATCATTTTCTACGAAGTAGGTTGTTTTTGAATAAGCCTTGTCTATAACATAGTCGGACAATGCCAATGTAAATTTTCTTAACAGTTTTTGAAGCCTTGTAAAGTGACGCTCCTAGGCAACAAATCTATAAAGCCTGGTTCAGGTCAAGATGGGATCGGGAGATGTCGCGATCATAAGTCAAGAAAGAATTATTTTTCCCAGCAAATGAAATAATAAAGCTCTCTTGGTGATTCTCCGCTGCTCCGACCTCAAAGTCAATTTTCAGAATTTTAGGTTATGAGTGGCGTATAATGTAAGCAAATGATGAAAATGAGTAGAAAACTTAATAAAATAAAATATTTATACAGAAGTGACTGAAGAGTTACGAAGAATTACCAGTTAGAACGAAATTTAAATAAATTGAAGTTTATTAAAAATCTTCTTGAAGTGAACAAAATAAAATATAAATAAAACTTTATAAACATCCATTCTTTAAATAGGCAGGTTCGGTGATTTTCAAATTTCGTTAAAATCGAGAAAGGTTATTATACTGAAGGCAGTTATGTTGTTAATTTTTGGTAAAAAAAAAATCCTTCGAGTGTGAGGCCGTTGCAAAGTTTTTCGTCTGTGCGAGACTAGAAATCGTACCTTGCAGCGAGAGTAGGCCGTGTGATGACGGTGATTAGTACAAGTCCCAGCTTCAGCGCACAGAGTCCCATTATAAGTATTATGCATGTGTTGTTAAAAAATATTATTAACTGCGTATAAGAAAAATGTCGGGTTTTAACTGGTGTTTTCTGTTTTGTGCCCAGATGTACTAGTACATCGTACAGCACACCAATAAAACGGAAAAAGTGGTTCGTTGCAGTCAGAAGGAAAATCGGTCAGCATTATCGATATTTTCTCAAGTTAGTTTATCATTGCAAAAGTTTATAAAATTATCGGCTGTCTCATTGCAGCCACTCTGAATAAAATCGACCATAATGTAATGTATCGATAGTTTTCTGGGACCACTTGGTAACGTGTTACGGTTAGCATAATTTGAAACACAGGATGCTAGGAGCATGATCTTGAGCATGATGAAACTAAATACTGAATCGCCGTAGCGTTCCCTCCCTGAACTAAAAAGGGAAATTTTTTTAACTATTGAATTTTGCAATAATTAAATAGTACGTAATCCATCATCTTAAAGTTCTCAGTCCGAAGGCTGATTGGACGCATACCTCCATCCTTTCCTATCCTGCTAGCTAGCTAGCTAGCTAGCCTACGTATTTCCCTAAAAGTAGAATATCCTACATCCCCAACTATTTGTGAGCAGTAGCCTAACCTGCTCCGACCCCCTACCTCTTTATTCGAATCTCTACCTCCAGTATGTCTCGAACTATTCCTTCGTGTCTCAGAAGGTGTCCTAGCATCCTAAAGGATATCTCTCCTATTCTTTATTGTCGTCCATACCTCTCTCTTTTCCCCAACTCTTTCTGATTCATCCCTATTGCTAACCTTATCTATCCATGGCATCTTCATCACCCTCTGTATTAGCCCCACATTTCAAACGCTTCTACTCTTTTTCAATCTGCTTCTCCTATTGTCCAAGTTTCGCTCCCGTATAAATGCCTCTTTAAGAGGCTCTTCCGAGTTTCTACATTAACCGTTCCAGAGTATAGCAGTTGTTTCTTTTCGTTGAACAAAAAAATGGTACGTAGCGTATAGTTTTTTGATTCGCGTGAGTTGTATTTGCTTCCGTTTGAAAATTTGCAATCCATTATAAAACTATTAACTTCATAACTTATCAATTACTTAGGTACCTATACCTACATAAATGAGTAGGTACAGGTCACAGCGTCACAGACTTGTAAGTGCGTGGTATAGGTATTAGGTATGTATTGTATTGTATTAGAGAGTAGCTGGCCATACACACAGAGTTCGATCCACCAGTTTGGAACGGCGCGGTTCAAACTGGCAGATTTATCTTTTAGTTAGTGGATATCTGCCACGCGCCAGTTCTAGCCGGCACAGACTTGTCTGTCAGTCCAGGCCGCCGGGGAAAACAGCTACCATCAACTAACATGCGGTTTTGATTTTGTGCAGGATCTTCCTGTGGCCAGAAAACTGAGAGTAGCCATTAAGTGTTCCTCTGGAGTAATTATTGCTTCTCCCATTGGAGTATCTTGCTTTGTAAGGGCCTCTCTTACTGAACTCAATAACAGGTCGTATGTCTACATCCATCCTCAAATAATTCTTAAAGTCGTCAGGGTCATTTTTGTTAAAATATATATCAAAAACGTGTCAGTGCTGCCATCTGGTGTTGTACAACTTTGTCTGTGGTTGTTACACAAAAAAATGTTTACTTTGTCTTTGTATTCTTAAGTCAGTTATTAAACAACTCCGTAAGAGGAAGCACGGCTTTTTTAATTTATTCTAACAGGTTATGGCCCAGCGCCATTGTTTTTTGCTTTTTTGAGTATTGGTTTGTGCACAAGAATGGCTGTAAATTACTTAGCGAGTGTTCCTAAACTAAAAGGTCGTGAAAATTACGATGAGTGGGCGTTTGCCGCAGAAAGTTTCCTTGTTCTCGATGGACTGCTCGATTGTATAAAGGGAACAGAAGCAATAGAGGGACAAGATGCTAAAGCCAAAGCCAAATTAATCTTAACCGTAGATGCATCGCTTTATGTGCATATTAAGGAAGCAAAAACCAGCAAAGAACTGTGGGACAAGTTAAGGAATTTATTCGATGACAAGGGCTTCACGAGAAGAATCAGTCTACTTCGTACTCTGATATCAACGCGCTTGGAAAACTGCGATTCTATGACGTTGTATGTGAACCAAATTATCGAAACAGCTCAAAGGTTGAAAGGTACGGGCTTCGGAATAGACGATGAATGGATCGGTTCGTTGCTCTTGGCAGGTCTACCTGAAAGATTCTCGCCGATGATTATGGCTATCGAACATTCAGGCATAATCATATCGACAGACTCCATTAAAACAAAATTGTTAGACATGGAAGCGGAAGTAGGTAAGACAGGAAGCGCTTTTGTCGGTAAGGGCAAGGCCAATAGTTGGTCTAGTGAAAAACCGAAGCGTTATGTTGGCGACCATTTATCTGGTAATTATTCTGTCAAGAGAGATGTCAAATGTTATAAATGCAAACAAGTTGGTCATTTCCAAAACAAGTGTCCTAAATACGCGAATAGAAACAATGACTTTAAACAAAAAGATTCGAATTCATCGAATGCTTTTAGTGCAGTGTTTTTAAGTGGACATTTTAGCAAAAATGATTGGTACGTTGATTCTGGGGCGAGTGTGCACTTGACAGTTAGAGAAGATTGGTTGCAGAATGTCACAAGAAGTACGGATTTACAAGAAATAATGGTTGCAAATACAACAAAAATTCCCGTTACAAGTGCTGGAAATGTTAATCTAACAACAATTGTCGATAATAAAAAGCACAGAGTCACCATCATGAATGCGGTATGTGCTCCTGGTCTGACAACCAACCTATTGTCTGTAAGTCAACTAATTAAAAGTGGAAATAATGTACAGTTTAATGCTAAAGGCTGTAAAATCTTTAATAAACAAAATGTTTTAGTAGCTACAGCTGATTTGATTGATAATGTCTACAGATTAAACATTGAAAAGGTTCAACAATGTTTGCTAGCATCATCGTCTGTGGTTACAATGGAGACATGGCATCGGAGGTTAGGCCATATTAATTTTCAAGATTTAACGAAAATGAAAAATGGTGTAGTGGATGGAATTGCATGTAAGGAAGGTGCTGAAATAGGCAAATGGAATTGTGTGGTTTGTTGCGAGGGAAAACAATCAAGACTGCCGTTTAGACATAAAGGTACCAGAGCAAATTTATTACTAGAAACAATTCATGCAGACGTGTGTGGGCCGATGGAGGTTGCATCGATCGGAGGATCCAGGTATTTTGTACTTTTTGAAGATGACTTTAGCCGCATGACCTTCGTGTATTTTCTAAAAACAAAATGTGAAGTGTTTGAGCGTTTCAAGGAATTCAAAAATTTAGTGGAAAATCAGAAAAATAAAAAGATAAAAACTATAAGATCGGATAATGGAGGAGAATTTTGTGGTGATGAACTTGAGAGGTATTTAAAGAACTGTGGTATTGTACACCAGAAGACGAATGCATATACTCCAGAACAAAATGGGTTATCGGAGAGAATGAATCGTTCGATTGTAGAAAAAGGTAGGTGTTTACTCTTTGATGCAAAGTTAGAACGAAAATTCTGGGCTGAAGCAGTGAATACTGCAGTGTACATAAAAAACAGATCAATCTCATCAGGTTTAAAGGACAGAACTCCGTTTGAAATTTAGTCAGGAAGAAAACCAGATTTAAGTAATCTCAGAATATTTGGAAGTGTGGTCATGGTGCACGTTCCTAAAATTAAGAGGACAAAATGGCAGAAGAAGTCGAACAAAATGATACTTGTTGGTTTTAGCGAGAACACGAAAGGTTATCGTGTGTATGATGAGAATAAAAATTCTATCGTGACCAGTAGAGATGTTATCATCATGGAAAGAGTGGATGAGGATATTCCATTACTGTTAGAGACAAATTCAGATAGTTTGGAAACGTCAGATTCAGTGGGGGATAAAAATAGCGAAGCAAAATCTGAAATCGATTGTGAAGAAAACATACGTGTTGATGATGACATAGCTAGAGATGAAAATTTGGAATTGATACTAACACGGAGATCCGAACGACAGCCTAAACCCAAGCAGTTCAAGGACTATGTTGCATACATGTGTTCAGGTAACGTGGAAATGAGGGACGATCCTACTACTGTGGAAGATGCATTAGGAAGATCGGACAAACAAAACTGGAAACAGGCTATGGTAGAAGAATATGAGTCGTTCGAAGAAAATGAAGCGTGGGAATTGGTGGAGTTACCTGAAAATGGAAGTGTTGTGGATTGCAAGTGGGTATTTAAACGAAAAAGTGATAGTGAGAACAAAGTGCGGTACAGAGCTAGGCTCGTAGCGAAGGGTTTTTCTCAAAGATCGGGCATTGATTACGATGAGACGTTTTCACCCGTTGTTAGACATTCAACCCTTAGATTGTTAATAGCTTTATCAGTTAAGTTAGACTTGAATATTACCCATCTTGATGTAACAACTGCTTTTTTGAATGGACATTTAAATGAAAATGTTTATATGCGTCAGCCAGAAGGTTTTATTGTTCCAGGTAATGAAAACAAAGTGTGTAAATTAAAAAAGGCAATTTATGGCTTGAAGCAAGCTTCTAGAGCTTGGAATAATAAGGTCGATGATGTACTGACACAAATAGGTTATAGTAAATTGAAGTTGGAACATTGTGTTTATGTTAAAAGAAATAATGATTTTATCACGTTAATTGCGCTGTACGTGGATGATTTCTTTGTATTTTCAAATGATGATTTAGAAACAAAATATTTAAAGCATGAATTAAGTTCAAAATTTAAGTTGAAAGATTTAGGAGAAGCTAAACAGATTTTAGGGATGAGAATTCGTAGAGATAAGGAAAAAGGAATAATTACATTAGATCAAGAAAACTATATATGTCAGATATTAAAACGGTTTAATATGTTAGATTGTAAATCTGCGTCTACGCCAATGGAAGTAAATGTTGAAATAGATGCTAGTAATGTAAGTAAGGATAAAAATGTTCCGTATCAGCAGCTGATAGGATGTCTGATGTACTTAACTGTTTTGACGCGGCCAGATATTGCGTATAGTGTAAGTTTTTTAAGTCAATTCAATAATTGCTTTAATCAAACTCATTGGAACTATGCGAAAAGATTGTTAAAGTATCTACAAGGAACGAAAGGCTACTGTTTGGTATATGAAAAATCTATTGATAATTTAGAAGGTTTTGTTGATGCCGATTGGGCAGGCAATAAACTGGACAGAAGGTCATTTACAGGTTTTATTTTCAAACTGTCTGGTGCAGCTATATCATGGGAGAGTAAAAAGCAAAGAACAGTTGCCCTTTCGAGTACAGAAGCCGAATACATGGCATTGACCGAAGCCGCAAAAGAGGCAATATATTTTCAAAATTTACTGTTTGAAATCACTGGTGACTTGCGTTGCATCACCTTGTTTAATGACAGTCACAGTGCGCAGAAATTATCTTTGAATCCTGTTTTTCACAAGAGGTCAAAACATATTGATGTGCGCCACCATTTCATTAGAGATGCTGTTTCAAATAAAAATGTCAATTTAGAATATCTGTCTTCTGGTGAAATGATTGCGGATGTTCTGACTAAAAGTTTAAGTAGTATTAAGCATGATAAATTTGTCAAGGATTTGGGTTTAAAAAAAAAAATTTTTTTTGTATGATTTTTTTTGATATAGTGGGGGTGTTAAAATATATATCAAAAACGTGTCAGTGCTGCCATCTGGTGTTGTACAACTTTGTCTGTGGTTGTTACACAAAAAAATGTTTACTTTGTCTTTGTATTCTTAAGTCAGTTATTAAACAACTCCGTAAGAGGAAGCACGGCTTTTTTAATTTATTCTAACAATTTTCTCTTAGCTCTTTTAATAGTGGAATATGACTAAATTGTTGTTTCTTAAGTAAATAACTTTTAACCATTTAGAGCGCCGCTTTCTCATACCAGTATTTGCCATCATCTGCATATAAATCATTGCACACGCGAGAGCCTGCTTTTTTCTATGTCACTTTACTGCATAAAAACTTTCATAAAGTCGAAATTCCACAGATACGGTTAGATCCCCGGGTCAATCTGCAGTTTTGCGGACACTAACACGCGGTATTGCCTGTGGCGGATCAATCTGTAAGATTTAACCGCGGATTTTTATTCTGCGTTAGTGGATGACAACTGTTTTAATACACGGCAGATAAAACCGGCAGACTTATCCGTGGCGGTTAAAACCGACAGATCGATCTCTGTGTGTATGGCCACCTAATATAGGTACTTACGTATTTTACAAACAGAAGTAAGCAGGTATCTACATACCTGCTTATACTGAATTATAAAAGGCATGTACAGTTAATAAATTATTGTTCATTTTGTTTTTCTTAGTTCATAATAAGCAAAGTATCGAAGTCCACAACCTTCTTAAGTTCCCTTAAACTGAAGCACACCCTATTCAGTCTACCACAGAGCACCTGCACATGGTCCAACCAGGTTAAATGGTGATCTATTGAGATACCTAGAAACTTCACTGACTGACTGTATTCAATATCAACATTATTTATTCTGACTTTATCTGGGAAAATATTTGTATTTCTGCTATGTTAGTTTTATTAATATTAAGTAGCAGCGAATTCTCCCGAAACCACTGACCTATATTTTCAGGTATCAGCGTTGTCTTCTCTCCAAGTCATCATAGTTCTTGTCTGAAATTAAGATGCTAGTGTCATCAGCATACTTAGTAAGAAAGATTGAAGGATCACTTAAAATACAATGAACGTCATTAATATATACTAAGAATAGGATTGGACCAAGCACACTGCCCTGGGGCACACCCATGGTACACCGACCATGCTCAGAAAAGTATCGTGTAGCACTATCGCTAATACACGCAGATTGGGTTCTCTTGATAGATGTGAACTAAACCAATCATGGGCTATACCCCTCACTGCAATGCTTTCCAGTATTTAAGACTCATATTTCGAATGAATATCTTAAAAAACAAAAATGTTATAGGTATTAAGCTTGGTTTCTGGTCACTCGGTATACTGTGCTCACAGATTTAAAAATATATATAGATATCTAGTTAGCATCAGAAACAGACTTGGGTATACAGGCCGCCATAATGGCCGCCATGTTGAGTTCCCTTTTGATTGGTTGCCGCCGACCAATAACACAGCTATTGCTTTCCACTTTCATTGGAGGATTAACTTCACGCGCCAACGAAATTGAATGGAATGCAGCCACGCATATTTCCAAAAAAATTATCACGTTAAATATTATTATGTAGTATGAAATAATGCAAACAGTTAATGGTAACAATTTTATAAGTATAATAGTGAAAAAATTATCAGTATTTTTAACCATTTATCTTAGAGTATAGCAATAGCACTAAATTTATTTATGTAAATAAGATCATTTGAGATTGAGGCTACTGATGATTAGATACTGGCCAAAAACAATTTAGCTTACATATGAAAAGTTATATTTCTCCCCTTGGTATTCTTATGAGCATTTTTGCAGCCCAATACGAAACAATGGACCATGATGAAAAAATAATGAAAATAAACTTTTGAAATGCACCCCGTCAACCACTGCTAATTATGTTTTGTAATAAAATGTATCTGCACAATGAAATTAATAAAATCTATATAATATTAGGCACCAAGTTTAATTTGTTAAAACAATAGAATTGTACACAAACGACGAACGTCAAATCAAAACTGGGTCACAAAAAGACAATTGACATTATTTGACAAACAGTTACGACACAACAATATTGAGTTTCCCACTAGGCACTAGACAAAAATCACTAAAAAGGAGATCATCATGGCGGACAATATACCCAAACCATTTTATTATATCCCCACTACCGCATGTTGGATATCCAGATTCTTTTAGGAAATCCGTGACTGTGCTATAGCAGAAACATACCTAACTGCTTTTGCTTGCATAGCAGTTTGTTAAGAGGGATAAGTACGTTGAAAACAACGCCGATATCAAGCTCTATGTTACGAAACGTTGCGCTCTTAGTAATAAATATTTTGTAGAAATTTCTTCTTTGTTAGAAAGAAGAAGGTTTGTTCTACAATTCCGTCAAACCAGATTAAGAAAAAATATGTAAGTAGTCATAGAAACGAGACGTGAATTTGCCTTTTGGTGTATTTTTAGCAGCTAGAAACTTGGAAAACTAATTTGAGCACACTATAATATGAACATTAAATTGCTTGCGTTTCAAATTTGAATGCATTTAGACTGAAAATAAATAAGCTACATTAAATTTACTTCGACAATAAACCCATTTCTAAAACCGGAAGTCGCCTCCTTCCACTAGCAGATGTTAACCTCCCCTCGGCAGTCGGTGACAGCCGAGTACGTTCGGGCCGTATCTGGCCAGCAGATATGTTTCTCCTCGTTTTTCTCCTACACTGGCTGGTGTAGTGGGGGAGACTATCACGCAACCGAGTGCTTATTTTTCTTGAGCAACGTACGTATCCCTCTTAAACAATCAAGGTAATAGTTGTGTTGTAGCTGTAGCTTTACATTTTGTGGGGTAGCTTATTCAGCTGTGAAAATATTTCTTAACAAGAAGTTGATAATCTCCTTAATGAATCGTTTTCATAGTTTGTTTTCTTTTTATTTAGTGATGAACTCACGTTGGAAGGAATCAAGCAGTTCTTTGTTGCTGTAGAACGTGAAGAGTGGAAATTTGACACCCTTTGTGATTTATATGACACATTGACCATAACTCAGGCCGTAATTTTCTGTAATACAAAGCGCAAAGTTGATTGGTTAACAGAAAAAATGAGAGAAGCAAATTTCACAGTAAGCTCAATGCATGGAGATATGCCACAGAAAGAGCGTGACAATATCATGAAGGAATTTAGATCTGGACAAAGTCGTGTGTTGATAACTACAGATGTGTGGGCGAGAGGAATAGATGTTCAGCAAGTCAGCTTGGTTATTAACTATGATTTGCCGAATAATCGTGAATTGTATATTCATAGAATTGGTAGATCGGGAAGGTTTGGACGCAAAGGTGTCGCTATTAATTTTGTTAAATCTGACGATATAAGGATTCTGAGAGATATTGAACAGTATTACTCGACACAAATTGATGAAATGCCTATGAATGTGGCTGATTTAATTTAAATTATTTTTGTGGTTGCATTACAGATATTTTATGTTCTTTATTTAAATAATGTATACATGATATGCACAATAAATAAATAGGCATATATTTAATAAAAGGAGTTCTATGTTTATTAAAGAGATATCCTCATGGTGAGAATGTATTTGGAAACCCAATAGTGCATTCCAGATAGAGAAAAATGACCCATGTAAATGTATGTTATTGTCGGTGACCAAAGTTAGTATATGGGAAGTACCTCGATTGCTATACTGCCATTGCAGCTGGCGTACACTGAGCACCGCCTGAAAGAAGACGTCATTCGTGGGCCAAATGTTTCGCTCTCTCATGGCTCACAGCAATAAATTCGTGATATTGCGATGAAAGACTCGATACTTGAGAGCAAATTATTTGATACAGAAGATTATTGCATAGAATATTATTCCCAGTGGCGGAGATTGGAAGTATCTATGGGGGTTTTTGGTAAAAAAGTTGTCGTTTTGATAATTTTATTAAGAATCGTGAAAATGCATTCAATTTTATCCAGAGAACAACAGTAGAGTAAAATGGACAGTTCCGGATGCACCCACCCCACCTCTCGACCTCGGCCTTCACATCCAAAGACTTGTAGAGGGGACTTAGCTATTTACATTTCCGGCTAAAGCAGGAGGAATACACACAGTCTAAGCGTTTGCGTGTGGAAAAGCCAAAACAAAGCAGCCGACCAGTTGTGCAGTAAACAGGTGCCGCCGCGGAAACAGAATATCGCCGAACATTCGTCTGGTCCGTTGCTTGAATTTAATAACAAACAACGCTACCCGCGACCCGCTGGCCTACGAACGTGCAGGCTTCAAAACAAAATCAGCTGTTGCGTAAGGACGCCAGGTCCATTCTAGATGTCTTTGTTCACATCATCCCAGGTCAAGGTCGAGTGGTGGGGTGTGCATCCAGGACTGTCCAATGTACGTTCCAAGGTCATTTTCAGCTCAAGGATAATTAGGTATGTTTCAAGGGCATATTCAACTCAAGGCCAAGTAGGGGAGAGTTGCCTATATTCAACCACCTCCTAATTTGGACCACACACTTATTTTCTATTAAAAAATACTTTGGCGCATTTTAGTGAAAAAACTTCAAAGCTTATGTTCAGAAAGTACCCATACAAAAGTTTGACATGCATACTTAACATGGTAATGGTTTGTCGCGAGACTGAGTGATTGTGGGGCGGCTGTTATAGTTTTTAATCCGTGTTTTCAAACTGCAAATTATAGAATGGAAGTTCTGACAAATCCCTCTAGAAGGCAACAAAAACAAATGCGAGGAAGGCCAATCAGAGCTCGAAGAAAGCGATTTTGATATTTTATCTACTATCAATACATAATATAAGTTTTTATGACATTCATTTAGCGCTCTTATGCGATAAAGATGCCAAATAGACATTCTTTAGCGCACGCATTTTGTGAAGTTAATTGCACGACTAACTAATACTAAAATCAAATGAAACTTACTTGTAAATGTTAATTACAAAATTTGCCCATTTTAATGTATTAACTCAACACCCGGAGATGTTGAAGGAAGACATTTCACAGCCACTTGCTGCTATCTCGATGTCCAAGGAAAAACTTATCATTCACAGAGCTGTCAAAAGAGCACTGACGGAAGCCAAAATATATACATACCCGCCTGCTACTTTTTTGTGCATAATTATTATTTCTCGTTTACTAATTATTTCTTAAGCAAATTTGATGACGAATAGGGTCATAGTAGATAAAATGTTGTAAGATACTCTTATCGTAACTTCATATGATACACGATGGTTTATCAAACTCGGCCTTCGGCCTCGTTTGATAATTTTCCCATCTCCTATCATAATATGAACTGTTACGATACTTGTATCTTAAATAACTATTAGAAGACTATTCAAACATCCAATTTAAAATAAAAATATAACCTCAAACTCAAATGTTTATCGTTGGTGTAAATTTCTTGACTCTTTGTAGTGAAATGATTAAAATGAGCATAAATATTTCCCAAAAAACGATTCATATAGCTTTTAATAGTTTCGCGACAGTGAGCTACACAAATTGGTAAGAAAGAAACCCCTTCATCTGAATAAGTTTCTTTATCTCTAGAAAGAAGTAGGAAAATAATACAAAAACAGAAGCCACGCTTAATCGGAAGGTACAGAAGAAAGTGAAAAATTCATAAAATACTTTCCCAAAATTTTAAAAATTGATAGTTTGCAATAATTGGAAATCGACAGATAAGGAAAGTAGTTTTGACTGCTTATTTTCTCATGTTGCTCCATCTAGTATATTTTAGTCACACTAAGGTCGGACGGTCGAAGTAAAACTTGGACAAATTCTACACTCAGGACCTCTGGTGGCGAAGTTTGTCAAGGGGAATTGAACAGCAGCCTTAAGTGTAAAGTATGTTATATTTTCGCAATCAAAAAGAGCTATCATTTACAAGATTCTACGGGAAAAACATTGTTGCTATTGGTAAAATCATCGATGACATCATATCCGAAATTTGAACAGGGCCATCTACGTAATTTGTACATCAAAATGTGCGCAAGAAAAAAATAAGATCGACGTGTCTGGGGATATTGCTCAACAGTGCACCCTTTTAAAAATGTTGAATTTATTCCATACTTTTCTAACGCATTAAACGCAAATAATAAATTCAACAATACATAGTTGAATCAATTCAACAAAGGAGAGTTGTCAACTTTGTTATTCTAAATATGGGTACTTGCCGGGTTGCCGGCTTTTCAAATAAATTGTCCTAATTTTAGAGGGGGTAGCGCTTTTCTTCACGATTTTATCAGCTCAAATGCAAAATTTAATTTAATAGGCGTTTACCGTTTACGGTCTGGCACTACATACTTAAAAATTTTTTAAAAAATGTTAAAAAATTTAGGCTCAATTTTTCGAGGAAACCCTAATTGTTTTTGGACATGTGAATGTGTAGAAACAACGCGTATTTTTTGCATAAGAGTTTTAGTAATGTTAGCTGTTATTAAAAAATGTTCTTCTTGTCATCAAATTGATGACAGAACTGAATCTACACCGTAGATTAAGTGGTCCCTATTATCACAGACTAATGATAATAAACAGAGAAACAGACGTTTCACTATCTATCGGCGTCTTTGATCTTTTTTGTCAGCGTTGTTATTCACGCTCGAAATCTGCGCAAACCGAATACCACAACGAATATTTCCGATACTTGCTAGTAATTCTTAATGACAGCTGATCAATATTTACAGTGGCGGCGCTGAATTATTTGGCATGTTTCTACCTTTAATTGAAATATTTTGATAAATACTAAAATTTATATGCAGCTGAGAATTTTTTTTTCTCCCCAGAAATTAATGTACTTTCTTCGTGTACTAAATGTTTATTCAAATACAAACCATGAAATGCTTTGAAAAACACAGGTTATGTTAGCAATAAAACTTTCATGGCGACGCCAATGGCACGTTGCTCATATAGGTTGAAAAAGTGTCCATTGCGTTCTAAATCTGCGCAGCGTTTATAATGTTTGTAAACAGAAAACTTTATTCTGCGAATTGAGACGTCTGTTTATTTCTAGCCTGTGCTATTATATTCACGCAAATTCGATGGTGATAGCTGATAGGATAGCACAGACGAATTTAACTCAAATGAATTAATTAATTAACTTGATATTTGAATCAGCGTTGCCAATAGGGTTTCCAATCCCGGAATACCGGGATCCCGAATCCCGGGATCCCGGTATCATGTCGATCCCGAAATTCCGGGATTCCGGGATCGACATTTTATCAGGATCCCGAAAAATACCGAAATATTCATTTACGCAAAAAGAATTTTTCTGCATTGCGAAATTGTTCCTGTATCCCATAGGACGTTACGCCCATGTCCTTATAAGTTTCTATCAGCGCCGTGGGTCGGTTTTAGCGCCGCGTGCGTAAATAATTCGGTAAATCACCGACTCACCCCCTGGTCGCCGATTGTATTTGTGTAAATGCATAAATTCGTTCGGGGTGTTTATTAGTTATAAATAATGGCAGGAATGCAACGTTTAGCGATTTTTCGTAAACGCGTTTATTAAACGTTTAAACGGCGTATAAACGCGCACCCTACGCGTAACTTAACAATATTGCAATATTGTTTTGAAACATGAATAATTAGAAAAAATCAAACGTCGTTTGAAAGTTGGGTTATAAATCATAAAATAATATTTAAGTGGCCGCCTCGCTTTTGCTCTTACGCGGTGCGCGCCTAGCACTAGCCGCGGCTTTGTTTATCTGAAATTTAAGGATACCTATATCCAAATTTTATTTGCATTTCGTTTAAACGTTACCCTAAGCGGGTAGTGTCCACGCGTGCGGTTAAACGTTTAAAGGTTACATTCCTAAATAGTAGTGTTTCTTATTTCAACTTCTGAATTTCGGGTTCGGGATTCAATCCCGGGATTCTAAATTTCTATCCCGAAATCCCGAAATTGAATCCCGATCCCGAATTCTGGAAACCCTAGTTGCCAACGATGTGGAATACGCATCCGCCAAATACACGTCGCTAAACCGCTAAATTCTAGATTCGAAAATATAATGTATGTATTAAGGCAGTTTTAATGGATTTCTATACCAACTTGGTGCGTGGTCGCCACACGCGGTAGAAGTGAAACATCAACCACAGACTAATGAAAAAAGTTGTCAGTATAAACGCCGCGCAGATTTCGAACGCAATAGACACTTTTTCAATCCATGGATATACATATGAGCAGCGTGCCATTGGCGTCGCCGTGAAAGTTTTATTCCTAACATAACCTGTATTTTTCAAAGCATTTCATGGTTTGTATTTAAATAAACATTTAGTACACGAAGAAAGTACATTTCTGGGGAGAACAACAGTATTCTCAGCTGCATATAAATTTTAGTAGTTATCGAAATATTTCAATTAATGGTAGAAACATGCTAAATAATAATTCGGCGCCTCCACTGTAAATATTGATCAGCTGTTATTACCGGCAAGTGTCGGAAATATTCGTTGTGGTATTCGGCTTGCGCAGATTTCGAGCGCAACGCGCGAGTAACAACGCTGACAAAAAGATCATAGACGCCGATAGCTAGTGAAACGTCTCTGTTTATTTTCATTAGTCTGTGCTTCAACGTTATAACAGGAATGAACTGACGTTTGTTTGCCTGAGAGAAACAGCGCGAAGCATGATTCAGAGCGTGGCTAAAGAGTGGGACGGCGTCACGAGAAATGAAACGCTGTGGTCTCGCTTCACTGACGCTTGCCTGAGAGAAAGAGCACAAAGCATGAGAGAGAGCGTGGCTAAAGAGTGTGGCGTTCGATATCCCCTTTCTCCTCTGCCCGTCTTCTCAGACTGCTCCCCTCCATTCGTTTCACTTTCCGTAACGCTCGCATTTACCAACACTTACTCTACCGAGACAAAAGAAGAGTCACTTCAAAAATATGCATTAATATTTCATATATTGATAGTCTTTATTAAACAAAATGAATAAACGGTTGTTTAAACTAAAAAAAAATAACAAAAAATGCATACATAATACATTTCACATTAACAAAACTTTGGGTATCCATACATAAAAAATATATATTTTATTGCTGGATTGCCGAATATTTGGGCAGTTTCACTTTCACATTAAGTGGCAGTGTCAGAGTCGGTGATATCTCTGGGCATAGTGCGTATGCGTTGTGGACAGTCACTAGAGATCATTCTTTTTCGGTTATTTTCATGACATTCCGCTATAGTTTTGGGTAATTTGATGTTTGTTTGATAATTAAGTCAGCTTTTAAGCTAGATGCATACAGAAAAAGCTAGGAATTCGGCCAACCCTAAGGCCTCTTGCACACGAACGGTCAATCCACCGACCGGCTATTTCACCGACCGGCAAAAAAACCGGAAAAATTATTATACGTACGTTGAAGTACAATTTAACACACCCACCGGTGACGGGTATTCTGCCGACCGGCTGCCGGTGAAAATAAAATGTCCACGGCGAACACACGGTCGCCGGTCGGTAAATTAACCGACGCATTTGTTTCAATACATGCAAGTCTATGCATGTTGACTCACGATCGGTTATTTTCCCGTCGCCGGCCGGCCTCGTGCACAGAGTCGCGCAGATATCTCAGTGTCATTTTCGCTCCACACGTGCATGATGCTAGTTTAAAAATGGAAAATTTAGATATTGAAGCGTTCATTTATGCAGTTGAAGAAAGGCCGGTGATATGGGACAAGACTAGTGAAGTATTTAAAGACAGAAATAAAACTAGAGCCCGGGAAGATATGTCCAACATATTTATTGATAATTATCAACAACTGACGAACGCACGAAAGTATCTTGAATAATAATGGCAAAGCTCCGTCTACGTCGCAAGACAGTACGACTCTGCCAACTGATAGAAATCAAGTCCCCGAGCGGTCGCTGGTATCGTGTGTAAAATAATCCCGTTTTTTTGCCGGTCGGTGAAATAGCCGGTCGGTAGATTGACCGTTCGTGTGCAAGAGGCCTAAATCATTGATTTCTCCGCTAAGCGTTGACCAATGGGGGAGATAAGTGGCGCGTCACAAACGTCAGATTCTCATTCCAAGCAAAACAAAGCCACGTGCTTTCTGACGTTTTAACATAACCTCTGAAATATAATTATAGTTGTTTTCAAGTTTTTACCCGTAAGCCCAACACACAAATTGAAAATAAACTGTTTTCACTGCAAAACGTCTATAATTATGTTGTAAAAACTAGTTTAAGACGTTGTAAATAATATCGATAAACGTCAAATGGCACGTGCTTTTGTTTTGTTTGGAATGAAAATCTGACGTATGACGAAGGCACTTAGGTTCCCCATTAGGCTAGACGCTAGATTTGACAGTGAATTCGATAAATTGGTAACACTGACTTGAATTAAATTTAATCAAAAAACTTTTAAATTTCGCGCATGCGAATTACAGCGGCGCCATCGTTTGTTTTGTTTGTTCTTTGTTCTCGCGCCATAATTTCTGTTTTTTGGGGCACGCAACGCAGTAATTGTTTTCTTTCAGTTTCAGTTTTTATTTGTTAAGGGTTAACCGTTCTCGTGTGTCGTTGTGTCCTTTGTGTGGTCAAGTGATCTTTTTCAAGAAAAATACATTGGAATACCTACCTAGATAATAATAATTGGTCAAACGTTCAAAACAAAGGTGTACGTATAAAAAGTAGCTGCGGGCGGTAATTTCGCTCGACCCATCCGATTTTCGCAATTACGGATTAGGACAGAAAACAGAAATAGGTGCCTACATATATCTAAAAAAAATTCTCATCTGTTTCTGAATTAAATGGGAAAAGTCGCGAAGTCACAAATGGCCAGTGAAGATTTAATTTGTGACTTAAGTTTCCTTCTGGATGTAAGTTTTTTTGTCATATTTTAAGTAGGGATTAAGTTTTCTTCGTCTTTTTGTCAAAGTGACTAAACTTAAGAAAGGAAACAGTCTTCCCTCTTCAATATTTTCAAGTTGACCTGCATATTGATATGTTTTGTCTAAAGAAATTATGTATTAATAAGCGTGATTTATGGTTTGACACAGAAACTTAAGTGTACTGTAAAAGGATCAAGCATCTCTACAATGTATCCAATTATTATAGATTTAAGTACATAGAACATAGCGGAAGCGGACCTTACAAAGTTGATGAATTTTTAACAACTCCATATTTCTTTTGTGCAATCAATGGCTTTTTGGGTTTAAGTAAGTATTACTATTTCCATGGATACTGTACCAAGACGATAGGAAATTTCCTATTGAACAACAATCTAAAGGGGCCCACTCACACAGAGGGATAACTGAAGACTTGAATGCACACGCCACGAGGTACAGTTAAAACTCACTGTGTATGGGGAAGCGTGTGGCGTGCACAGTCAAGTCGCTGGGAATCAAGCGCTGCTTAATTTTTGGAGTGTGCAGTTATAACTGCACGGGGAAGAGTCACCGTGTATGGTGAACAAGTCCGTGCACGCCTCGGATTGGGCTAGTGCAGGTCAGGCCCTGGCCAGTGGCGTTTGTTTAGCAGCATTGCATCTGCGATTTGACGCATCAACATGTCGGATTTACACAATTTTTCACGCGAATTTTTAACGGAGTTTATTGAATTGTTCCCGTGAGAATATTCATGACGTTTCAGCAACCATTCCTTCACCCATTTGGATCTAGGTCTTTTGGTTTTTATAGCACTTTGTTTTTTTTTTATTATTAAGCACGCCACTGTCATCAACATAAGGTATTTTCGTGATGCCATCGTACCCAAAACAGACGATTTTACTCATTGTGTGTGTGGGGAAGGCGAGGGGGAAGGACATGCTACAGGATTAACTTAACGTAAAAGTGTGCAGTCAAACCCATGCATTCTTCCCTCTGTGTGAGTGGGCCCCTTTAGAGCCCTCGACATTTTTTGGTACGTCATAAGACAACGAATTAATATTGTATGTTTTTTATGATACGTATATAAAATACCTACACGAAACGCGATAGGTTGCCATTTCAATCCTGCCTCGATTGGTGCAGAAGATTTTTTTTTATGTACAGTGCTTTCATTTCAAAACTAGCCACCCTCAATAACACTTGATATAAAGCAAATTCGGTTTAAACAAAAAACACGTCAATTTAGATATCGAGGGGGAAGTTTAAAACCGATACAGATTGAGTTCTAGGTTTCACCGCCTTACCCTCAGCTATCCCTACTTTGAAACTTCAAATAGCACCCCTACCTTGTGATACATCATTTTAAAGGCAGTAAAAATCCTGAACTAGCCCCGTTTAAAAAATTGGATTCGGTTTATCCGTAAATAAGTTATGGTCAAAAATTATAAGATAAAGTCAAAAAATGTAGATATTTTCAGAATTATTATGACAATTTTATAAAATTTACTTTATTATGTGTTCAAAATGTGCTCCATTATTTGCTAGACAATAATACAGTCTGTTTTCGAACTCGTTGCGGACTTTCTGAAAAGTTTCTCGAGTATATAGTTTGTTATATGAAATAAAAGATATTTATGACTTGCTTTATCCCAGTTGGCTCCTGTATGGAGTAATTTTCAAATGTTCATTCTCTTTCTACATTCAGAACCCCTTAACTTTGCCTTTGTCAACTGAATAAATTTTAGTTAAAATTTATATTCTTCGAGGATTTGTCAGATAGTCCTGCTTATTTATAATCATTGTGACACCAATATCGAACGAGGGATTTTTTCGACTAATATAAGTACAGTAGAACCCCGATTATCCGTGCCTTACGGGACCGGGCAGCTCATGGATAATTGATAAACATGGCTAATCGAAATCCTTTTATTTCACATAAACTATATTCTCAACATAACGAACTAAATACTTTTTATTTTATATAACAAACTATGTACATAGGTGTACGTAAACTCATTATCTATACAGGGTGATTCCGAACTAAATACTTTTTATTTTATATAACAAACTATGTACATAGGTGTACGTAAACTCATTATCTATACAGGGTGATTCAGAACGGGCGTGCCAAATTAAAATGGGTGCTAGAGAAACTCCAAATAAGAGGAAAAGTTTATATGAACATATGTTCTAAAGTGACTACCACTACTAACAAAGATACAGGGTGTAATATTTTTTAAATACTTTTTTATTATCTAAGTAACTAGGAAAGTGATTGAATTGAAATTTAAAATGTCGTTTTCATTTGCAAAGTTCTAATTTTCCAAAAAAAATTGCTCTGATAGCCTCATCAGTAGCGTTGCTACGGGGTAGGCTGTTTATTTATTTCCCCAATCCAATGTTATGCCACTGGCGAATGCAGGTGATATTAATGTATTTGAAATCTTCGTTCAATTTGGGAAGAAATTGGTATCTTCAAAATTTTTTGTAAAATTCTTAGTTTTTGAATGAAGTAGCGTTTTGTGAAATCATGCACATGCACTGAAATTTTCCATAATGCAATAATGGCTTCACTGATATGCAAGGAAAGTGAAAATTGAAAAAAATAGTTTATTAAGAATAACACTAAGAACAAAACTAACAAGAAGAACGAGAAAACACATCAATTATTACATTTTACGATATTAAAAAAATATTAAAACTTTTACACCCTGTATCTTTGTTAGTAGTCGCTTTAGAACATATGTTCATATAAACTTTTCGTCTTATTTGGAGTTCCTCTAGCATCTGTTTTAATTTGGCACGCCCGTTCTGAATCACCCTGTATAAAATATATGTTCATACATACTAATAATTGAAGATTCACAAAGATGCTTTAAAAAATTGTCATTTTAGGATCGAATCAATTTAAAGTAAACTGCATAGTTGCCGCTTGCCGGTCCGTACGCGCTCCAGATACCGCCATCGCAAACATTTGAACACGTGTCAAAACAAAAAACCAGGAACCGCGTCAAAACAAATTCTCAGGTGCTGCACGAATAATCCGCATGCCGGGTAATCTGCATGCCGGATAATCCGTGCACGGATAATCGGGATTCTGCTTTACATATATAGCTATATATAGCTATATAGCTATAGTCGGGCAAAGCAGCAAATTATTCAAGACAGGAGGCCTCTCTCAGTGGAAGAAGTAATGAATAGGTATAGAATTTTATGTGTCTTCCACCTACAGGAGCGTATGTTATATTAACTAGGCTACCGGCAATTGCTTTTTCAGCGCGAGAGGACAGGCCAATTTAAGTTGTGAAAGTTAAGAGATTGAAATTACAGTATATTTAGCATTATATTTTTTGCAAGGGTAGGGTTGTTATGTTGTTTACTTGATTGCTTTGCCCAATATGGGCATTAGCTAGCTCGTTAGCTAGTGATATAAAATGACTGTCATTTAAAATCGTGATGTCAAGGTCTTACTGGAGGTCACACACTCGAAATGAGTTATTTTCCATTTGAAACGTATTTTATTAAAAAATCATTTGTTTTAAAAATATAATTTCATTTTGCGTAGGTAAAGTAAGTACAAATCTCATTTTAGAAGGGCTACAGCCACTGCGATATCTTATCTAAACAAGTATTTTTTAATAAATATTATTCGAAGAATTTTGAATCGTGATGGGGGTGCGGGAGCGCATGTATGCATTTGGATGCATTGTTTGAATGCTTTCGAGAAACCTGGAAGCTCTGCAGAATAGTGACTGAAATATTTGACTGACCCCCATATCAAGTGCATTTCTGTGGATGCAACAGAGATTTAAAAGTAGTGCAAACCACCATCAAGTAGTTTGCGACAGTTGGTTATTTTAAACTGACAGGGTTCCCTCTCACCTGGAATACCTTGAAAACCTGGGGAA
This sequence comes from Xestobium rufovillosum, assembly GCA_963966045.1. NCBI lineage: Eukaryota > Metazoa > Arthropoda > Insecta > Coleoptera > Ptinidae > Xestobium > Xestobium rufovillosum. Next base: position 28,059,922 of record OZ014495.1, read on the forward strand.
AACAGGGAATTCTGTTTATGCTGAATAAAGTCAGAATAGTCGGGGATTTTTAAAATTTGAGACAAAAGTCAGGGAATTTTTGAATATAGGTAATGATAAAAATGTCAGGGAATTTTAAAAGAAAAAGCAAAATTTAAGAAACACTATATTTTGTATTATGTATTATTTACTTTCCTCCTGTAAATGTAAACGTAAATCTCCGCACTATTGTTAGCCAGTTATTCGAACGCTTTAAAATGAGATTGGGTATTATCGAAATACCATCTTAATTTTTATGAACTTTGGTCAAGGAGAACCTGGAAAAGGCAGGATTTGATATGAATTTAAAAGAGGGAACCCTGATTGATCAATTTCAAAATGACCTTCATAAACTAATATGACATGATCGTCATTTACAAAATGACCACTGCCACGACAACGTTCAAGTGAACAACTCACATTACTAGTCATTACACAATTTTTGAAAATATTATTTCCATATTTTTTTATTTTTATCTCAGCACACGTTTTAGGCAAATCAGCATCAAAATTTGGGCACTGGCCCCTTAAACCTTTTTAAATGAGAAGCGTTGATAATAGCTGGAAATACCGTCATTGTTTGTATTCACCTGTAAATGTAAATAAACATGGTATTTGTAGTGTTGTTCCTTTTATTTGGTTAAAATATTCGGTTTGAAAAAGTGGTTAGTACTTAGCTGTAAGAACAACAGTAAAACAAACCCCAGTGAAATATATTTGTGATTGCCTGATAGTATTCCCAGCTCCAGTGAGAAATAAAAAACCAATTGTCATTGGTTCCACTATTAACTTTCGACGAATTGTGTGAAAGGCGAGAGCAAGAGCCAGTACCGCTACCTACTATTCAGGAAAATATCCCACTAGACATTGAATTATAGAACTAAATTCAGATTTTGTGTATTACGAGGTCTCGCAGAATGCCACCCCATCTTATATACTTGGGCCGGCGAACAGACGGAGTGATCACCCTGCAAGAACGTGCTCTAGCGGGGCCAATAGTAATTTATGACGACGGAATTGGAGTGATGCGACTTCGTTGGGTCTAAAGAAAGCGCTTCACTGCGGTTCGGTTGTCCTAAATTGATAGTGGTCCCGCCTAGAGCACGTTCTTGCAGAGTGATCACTTCGTCTGTTCGCCGGCCCAAGTATAGTAAGTTTGGGACACTCATAATGTGCTTCTACTTACTTCTACTTACTTAATTTCTCTTTCTTTTCTTGCTCTTTTTACCTTTCTCATCCATTTCACACCTCTTCCATCCTCGTTCAGCCATGCCTTTCTTCCTCCCATTTCTCCCCTCGTGTGTACGAGGGTCGTACACTAATTATTGTCCCTAACATAGAAAGAAGAAGTCTAGCACAACAGAAATATATTTATTTTTCTACATAGTCCCCATGGACTGGAATATACTTTGCATAAGTATCTGTGTTCCAAAGCTTTGATGCCGCTCAGAAAAAATTCTCTTGGTTGCTTCTCCAACCACCCATTTACAGCCTGGATAACCGCATTTTCATCGGGATAATGATGTTCACGAAGATGTTCCTTCAGTTTTGGAAATAGGTGGTAGTCACTGGGGGCTATGCATGGCGAATAGGGCGGGTGCTCCAGAAATTCAAACCCAGATTCACAAATGGCACTCATTGAAACGCGACTCTTGTGAACCGGGGCATTGTCATGGTGAAGGAGAATTCCAGCGGTCAACTTTCCTCCTCTTTTCTCTTTAATGGCTTCGCGCAATTTTCTTATTAATCCAGCGTAGTAAATCCCTGTTATAGTGTGTCCACGTTCCAAGTAGTCTGTTAACAAAATTCCCTCGGCATCCCAAAAAATTGTTGCCATGAGTTTTCCAGCGAACGGCACAACGCGAAATTTGCGGGGTGGCCAAGTTTAAAATCTCTGGACCAGTTTTTCACAATCTGATAAGTTGGAGCATCGTCTCCTAACACATCTTGATGAATCTCAATTGGAGTCAAACCTTTCTTTTGCAAATACTTTATCACCGCTCGGAGTTCATTTTTATCCATTTTTGTGACACTCTAACTACAAACGTACACAGAAAAGCACTGAAGAAAGTCAAATTAATAATACTTCGGAGTTATAGCTTTGAAAACTCACAGAATTGAATGCGCCTATTTTGTTTTTTGTCAGACCACGCCAACTATGTTAGGGACAACAATTGGTGAACTGTCCTCGTATACATTTTCGTTCTGTGTTCGAGAGTCTTCTCTTCCTCTCCATACATTCTGCACTTCCTCTCTCCCTTATCCAGTATCTTCTCGCGTTTCCTCTTTTCCATATTTAAACCTCGCTATCATTTTTTGTCTGCTATTCTCCATCTTCCCTCAAATACCTTGGCAACTCCTGTGTCCTTATTTCCTTATATTTTGGATTGTACCTTGCATTCTCCAATTTTGCTCTCTGTTCCTGTATCTGCAAGTCTTTGTCCCTGCCGACCATCTCCTCCGCCATGGGGCCTAGATCGTCTCCTTCTCTCTACCTCCTCCGGTGCGTATCCATTTCTTTATTTCCTCCTTTTTGCCCCCCCCCCCCCCCCCCACTTTGACCTGCTGTTTCTTTTTTATTTTCTTCCAGCATTCCTCTAGCAATTTGTTCTCTGTTCCCCGTATACATATCATGTGTGCCGGGAATTCTGAAGCATCCTGTTTAACATGGGAAATTTGAAAATTGCGGTTTCTATGTCCCCAAAGTGTTTTAAGGATATTCCGAGTATCAGGACACATACAATGTGGACCAGAGAACGTTTTTGTGCATTAATTTTCAAAGTTTGACAAAAATATCAATAATATTTCCAAAAATATATCGCGTGGGAATCAACTTAGTTTAAATACCACTGTAAAGACAACGGCAGCTGTGTTACAATGGTTGAGTGAGTTTAAGCGCTGCACTTCTGACGTTGCATCCACCGTATGGAGGTTCAAATTCAATTGCGCGGCGGTTGCAATTTTTTTACTTGTATTGTTATTTTGAATGAACGACAATTGATTTCTATCAGTAAAGATACCTAATTAAACGTTTTATAATTTTTAATTAAACTGGAAATGGACTTATTAGCTGTAGCATTGGAACGATACCTTGTGTTTGTGCTTTGTGTTCGATTCTTAAAGGAATAATTATTTGCAAATAATGGAGAATTTACGGAGGAAATTTTTACTTTGAAGTACTTACAGACAGCTAGCGAATCAGTGAATGTGCGTCGGGAATATTACAATAGGCTGGGCAAAATGGTGCAAAATGGAGAGCTGTTTGAGCACTTGCAAACCATCCCAGACCGCCACAAATATTTATTCGAGGGTTGATTTCAGACAGGATGATTGCCTAGTAGCTGTTATCAATGCCCGCAAATAAATGCAGTTATTGTTGCAAATTAAAATGAACAAAGTTTTAAAACCTTTAAGTAAGTAAATAACTAATTTTCTGTTCCAATGTTACAGCCTTTTAATAATGTGAATAATTTTCTGATAGGTTAATTTCCAGTTTAATTAAAAATTATAAAACGTTTAATTATGCATCTTTACAGATAGAAATCAATCGCCGTTCATTCAAAATAACAATACAAGTAAAAAAAATTGCTACCGCCGCGCTGTTGGATCTGAACCACCATCCGCTAGATGCAATGTCACAGGTGCAGCAATTAAACTCACTCAACCATTGCGACGCGGCTGTTGTTGTCTTTACAGTAGTATTTAAACTGAGTTGATTCCCACGCGTTATATTTTTGGAAATATCATTGATATTTTTTGTCAAACTTTGAAAATTATTGCACAAAAACGTTCTCTGGTGCACATTGTATGTGTCCTGATACTCAGAATATTCTTAAAACACTTTGGGGACATACAAATCGCAATTTTCAAATTTCCCATGTTAAACAGGATGCTTCAGAATTCCTGGGACACACGGTATTTCCTCGTATTTCATTGCTCTTTTTCCTACTTCTATCCTCAGCTTTTCCCTCTTGGTCTTCTCCAGCACAATATAACCTGGTGTCTGTCTCTCCAGCCCCCGACACCCATCTCATATATCTCTCCTGTACACTTTCCAGTTTTACCTGTTCTCTCCATCCCCATTTCTCTGATCCATAAGTATCATCGGTTTGATTAGGCTGTCGAACATTGTTCTTCTCATGAAGCCGTGCCTGAATCTTCTTTCCCCAATGCCCCATATTTGTGCCATTGCTTTAGTTGCTTTCTTTGTTGTTTCCCTTTTGTGTGCCTCCTCATTGTTTCTTTGAAACCGGTAACCCAAATATTTAAATTCTTCTACCCCTTCCTGTGCAAATACTTTTCCAGCGTCTTCATCATCTGTTTCAATTGTCTTGCCTCAGTTGCCAGCAGCACAATGTCATCTGCGTACGCCAGCGACCAGACTTTCTCATTCCTTACCACCACCCCTCCTGCCTGGGCCAACTTTAATTTCTCTTCCATGTCTGCTGTGTAAGCGGTAAACAGACTTGGGCTTATTGGACAACCTTGCCTTACTTCCCTTGTTTTTTGAAACCTTCCACTCTCCTTTCCATTCACTTTAACTAGATTTATAGTTTCTTCGTAAATTTCTTCAATTCTTTCTCTTAAATGTTTAGCCAATTCCAAATTTTCCAACTCCTTCCATAGTTTTTCTCTTTCTAATGTATCAAAGGCTGCCTTCAAGTCAACGAAGAATGCAAACAGTTTGCTATGGATTCAACGTTTAACCACAGATTAGAGACTGCGTTTAACTGCCCGTATGGACACTACCCATTTAGGGGAACGTTTAAACAAAATGCAAATAAAATTTAAATATCATTAAATTTCAGATAAACAAAGCTGCGGATAGTGCTGGGCGCGCATCGCGTAAGAGCAAAAGCGACGGGGCCACTTAAATATTTCAAAACCGTCATGTACTTTTCAAGTTTATTGTTTGCATCCCTTTGAGGACTTTCACCGCCATCACCGCGGCCATCATTCAATGGAATATGTATTATTTACCAAAGCACTGTTAGTTCTACCAGGGTATAGATGGTAGAGCGGGAGTTCAGTTTCTTCTGGACTACCTGAATTTGTACCCTGTGATTTCTTTGGGAATTATGGTGGATAGGTATATCTAGAGATGCAAAATTACCGGTAATTTATGATTTGGTAATATTACCCGGTAATATTACGCTGGGTAACGGGAACTTTGGTAATTAAGGTTCTTTTTAAATTGTGATGTTAATAAAGAATTGTAGGTGCTAAATTCAAATCTAATAATGTACCTATATCAATAAATGTACTCGTATGTACAAAAAAAATGGTGCGTAGAAAGCTACGTGGTAGAAGTGAAACTTAGCGCCATACCTAAAAGATCTTGAATCTTATTGGTGTTCCTTCGAGTTTGATTTTCATGACTTAGAACTTAGTAATTGAGGATTGGAATGTGGGTAAGATTTTAGTTGATCATAGAAATTAATACAAGTGTGTAATGTAATGAAAATATCTTTACTCTGTATCCCTTTCTTCATTTTCAACAACTGAAATAATGGGTTTATGATAAGAGAAATATGAAATTAAAACTCTCGCATGTCTAACCTTATTATCAAATATCAAAATGTTTCTTCTAATTATTGAGCACTATGTAACACATTAATTATAACAAGTGGAATCCGTGGGCTACGCCATACGTCTTCTCAGAATGCTCCATATTCGTGTCCCAACCCCTGTCGTCATTTGAAAATAACAGTGGATATGTTAATGGATCGATTATGTTGGATAGCATGGGAACGCACCGTATTCCTCCTGTTCGCAAGTATACTACAATATCAAAAAACAATCGTGCACTTTCACATAACATAATGAATTTATCTACCTCGTTTTCTTCTCTTACGCATACGCTCAGCTGCGTGTTGGCGACTAATATGCTCACGTGTGGGCATTACTGAAGCAACATTCTGTCGGAACAGTACGAAAGTTTGTTTGGAATGAAACACGCCAACGCACTCGTGCCACTACGTATTGCAAACCCTTTAATCATTCAGCGCTGTCACCATTTTACTAAATTATAATATTTACTGATGACTGATGGAAAATGACTCCACCAATTTGTTTGTTGCTAAGTTACACCAAACAAAAAACTGTAAATTTTCTGCCTCATACTCCAACGAAGTAATGAACTTTAAACTGCAAAAAGACGCTATTTAAAGCTTTTTAAGCCCCGAAAACCCCGAAAAGGCACATCTACAGCATTAGACCTTTCCGTAGAGCCCACAATTGTTGTAATTGATAGAGTGCTCGATGAGATATCTGGCGAACAAAGTTTCAATGTAAAATCACTTTCGCTATTAATATACAGTTCGATTTTTAAAAGAAGCATCTTTCGTCATCTGCTATATTCGTATGAATTAAGATCGAGACGTATGTCGCAGTTGTTTCTTCTCTCAATAACGGCATTCTGAGACGTAACAGTCGACACAAATACTTGTCAAACAAACGTCAGAAACGTAAATGTCAGCAAAATGTTGGAAGTTTAAAATTACGTTCTAAAGTGATGAATAATTTAAATTGAGGTACTAATTACTTACTAAAATCAAGAAAAATTGAGCAATAAGGAAAATCAAGAGAAGAATTTACTTAGAAGATAAGGTAGGGAGTTAGGAACTCAATGGGGTTGACAGATTAATAATATATTTTTTCTACACCTATTTAATTATATGACAATTATTCGGATTTTCTTCGTGAAATATCGTACCCATAATTCACTGTATTCGGCCAATCAGAAATATGCTTTCAATAATCACCGTTTCCCTGATCCAATGATATTTTATATCGACCGCGATCAACTCTTGCTGGAGCTGACAGTCGACTTGGGTGACAGCCAAATCTCCATATTACTTGTTTACATTTTCCAACGTATGCACTTCATACGACTGGGTACATATTAATCCGTGCAAACTAACAATAATTCAACCACTAAAACTGTCAGAATTTAACAATGGAAGGGACAACTCCAAATTTGTATATTACTAACTGCACAAATTTCAATATATATTCCTAGTAAGTAGTTCATTTATTGAAAAGTCAAAATTAATGTATTATGATGGTGATCCATTAAAGTTATCAAATTTGAGTCTAATTTATTTGTTTAAAAGGTGTAGAAAAAGTATAGTATTATATTCGCGATTATGACCATTATTCACTCATATGATTTGAGCCACTCGCCTTCGGCTCGTGGGCTCAAACATCATCTTCGTGAAGAATGACTGTCATAATCGCTCATATAATAATATACTATTAGCATATGCACAATATGAAAAAGTAATGAAGTTAAACAATAAGTAAAAGTACAAATGGCAGTAAGGATGAGGCTCACGCTTCGCTGGGATCCTGCAGAACGGAAACCAGGTTCTTCGGTCTTCGGGAATAAAGTAAAGAGCAGAGAAAAATTTGTTATATTGTTAGCTATGTAGAAGCAATGATGTTAATATTATGTAGTACATATTACAAAATTACATACGATGGGTCTATGGATTTACAATATTTAACCATAATAATATATCAAACACAAAAATAATATAAAACTATACAAAAAATTGGTTAAGTGAGAATCAATTTCCGCATGAAGGATTCCGTACATACCTATACATTAAAAAAGATTTTGTCTAATCTACAATATTATAATCCTTAAATGTATGGTGTTCAGTCAATAAATTATTATTATTTGTCACTGTCATTCATTTCATTTGAAAATACTGCTGTCAGTGGCAATAAAGGGGCACTGTTTCCTTTTTCAGCTTTAAAATAATCGAGCAGGGATAGCACCATTTCCTGGCACTTCGAATTCAACGTACGGCCTCTCATGATTAAGGAAAATTCTGTACATGTATAAATTGTAAGTTTTTAATATTGAACTTACCGATTAATTTTTCTTTGCAACCAATATGAAATTGATAATTTCTAAACAGCAGACGGAACAACAAAACCAATCAAAACGGCACTTATATTAGAACTACTCCAATAAACTCAAAATCCGCCAAATATAACCTGAAAGTTAAAGTAGGCCAATTGTGTCGCATTTTCCTTTCACTTCCCCCACTCTGAAAAACGTTACATAGCCAGCTGACCGAACCAATTCACACCCAATGCGCCTAAAGAAGTTTCACTTCAATAAACCTCAAGGACGTGCCCCCCCCCCTGGCCAGAGCAAATCACCTATAAAAATTAAAAAAATAAACCAAGAAAATCGTTTTTATTAAAAATGGATTGCTTGCAAGTTACTTTGCCCCCCCCTACTCAAAATTCTGGCTACGCCCTTGATAAACCTTTATTTGGACAACATACATAAAATCAACCAAAATAAAATAAACAGTAAACTTCAACAATTTTTCTCAAGTCCTGTACCTACTTACAAGAGTTATGTGGTCAATTTAAATTCAGGAAATTTTATACCCCTTTTGGTAACACAGAGTATTGTATATTGACTAGGGTCTAGATAGAAGTGAAGTTGGTAATATCACCAGTGGTATTCCACAGGGCAGTGTGTTGGGTCCCCTATTTTTCGTTATTTTTGTTAATGACTTACCAGTAAATGTTCCGAGTCACGTGGCACAATTTGCCGATTATACTGTACTGGTAACATCGGATAAAAACTACCAGGATCTTGAAGCCAAGCTGAAGCAAATTACTACTACCGCTGGGGAATGGTTTGCAGCGAATAAACTAGTTCTCAGCAAAGAGAAGTCTGTAATTATTAACTTTACATCAAGCAGACGTTTATCACAGCTACACGGAGGTGAAGCCAAATATCTTGGACTGACGTTGAACAGTCTCCTCACCTGGGAAAGGCACATTACTTCTCTGTGTAATAAATTATCGAAAGCAATATATGCTATTCGAAGGATAAATGGAGTGGTTGGTGTATGTGCAGGAAAAACTGCATATCATTCTCTTTTCCACTCTGTAATGACTTATGGGATTTTGGCTTGGGGTCTCTCTTCTCACACTGAGAGGGCTTTGGCCACCCAGAAAAGGGCAGTTCGGGCACTGGAAAATGCTTCTTCGTATGTATCATGCAGGCCACTTTTCAAGAGGCATGGTATTATGACGATGTACTCTGCTTCTGTTTGGGCTCAGATAAGAACATAGCAAATCTGAAACTGCGCAGTGACGTTCACAGGTACAACGTGCGAAGCGGGAACAGCCTTGATGTGCCTGCGTGTAGATTGAGGTCTTCGTACATAACTGCCTTCTTGATGAGTGGAAGAGCTTATCTAACTAGGAATTCAGGACGAGGGTGCGAGGTTTTCTTGTGGAGCAAGCTTTCTACTCGAGTAGCATGTGGCGCTATGTGAATAACATTAAATCGCTAATTGATAGATAGATAGATAATGGATTTATTGTTTCCCATTTGGGATTACAATTCAAATAAACATATAATAAATGGACAAATAAAAGTAAATAAACTCCTCAAAATTTCGACCTATCTAATTCCCATTTATGTATAATTAACCCTCCCTCTCCTTCCTTTCCCTCTATATCAATTCCATCCACTTCTCCCCTCTTCCGCATTCCTCCAGTTTAATCTCCACTCTTATCTCATTTCCCAGTCTAAACCTTGCCACCCTTATCTTCTCTTCCCTTCCCCTACTTCGTAGATATCTCGGCAGTCCAGCTGTCCTTATTTCTTTATATTTTTTGTTGTATCTTGATTGTCTTATCTTCTTTTCTTTATCCTGCACTTGTATTTGCCTGTCTCTCTCCTCTACCTATCTCACCATGTTCCAGCCTGCCGTTCTCTAGTTCTCCACTTCTTCTGCTCCATAGCCTCGCTCCTAATAAAATTTCTCTCGCCTCTCCTCTCCTTTCCACCACTGTATTTCATTTCGCTTTGTTTTGATATGCATGTATTTTTTTAATAAAGCCGTATTATTATTATTATTTCGATTTTTCTCTTTCTCCCTTCCGTACCTCTTCCCAACACTGCCTGGCTAACTCGTTCCCGCCCCCACCTCTTAACCTTTCCTCATATTTCATGGCTCTCTTTCCTGCTCTGGTTCTTAGTTTTTCTCTGTTTGTTTCGTCTCTTACCATATGTACCCTGGCGTTATCCAATCTAAGCCCAGTGTCCATCTTATGTACTTTTCCTGGATCCCCTCTATCCTCTCTCTCTCTCCCCACCCCCCAAATTTCTGCTCCATACATGGCTACACTGCTCACCAATGCGTCAAACAACTTTACTCTTCTTTTCCAGTCGCCCCCCAAATTTCCTCTTTCCTATTCCCCATACCTCCTTCATTGCTATTGTTGCCTTTCTTACTACCTCTCTTACATGCTTCTCTTGGCCCCCATTCTTTTGTAAGGTGAATCCTAGAAATTTAAAATAAAATACTTGCGCCCAATTTTCACAGACTTATTAAATTAATTTTTGCTTAAAATGGTTCTCATTTTGACCAAATACTTTAAATATTTTTATTGGATTTATCTTTGATCATCGTTATTATTAGTTGTTTCACTGTTTCTTTATGATTTAAATTTAATTCTCGATTTAATTTGACTTACATACTTGGTATTAAATAAATTCCTGACTGATTACAAATATTTCACTTTATCTTGAAAACGCTGCATCTTATCGATTTGTAACAAGAGGGTCTTTTGCAAAGAAAATTAGATGCTCTTCCATACTTTCGAATAAAAATTGACAAATTCCAATTGGTTCATATTTTTTCAATAAAAATACTCATGGTATAGTTCCATCTATGCCACTGGAAACACTGAATGATAGATTTCAGTGTTGAACTATCTGTTCTCAAGTACTTGGTCTTTTGCCGCTGTGACGGCAGACGGGGCTCACCTGACCAAACTCCGAGCCAAACTCTATTGAAAATGTGAAAATAAACAATATATTAAATGAAACGTCAGGATGACACCAGCCAGGTGAATTTCGTCTGTGCACACTGAGATCTTAACTTACCTCAATGAGTTCTTGATATCCTGTTAAATAACAGGTATCATAACAACCTTTGTCGGATCTTACACATGGGCTAGAGGTAATTTTCCTTACATGAAATGAAATCCAGTTATCCTTGTACCCTATCCTTTATTTCCTATATCTATACAATATCTCGGCACTTCCCCTCCAAGTGTGTATTATAAATAAGTACCCAGTGTTATCAAATACATAAAGCATCAATTCCTACATTTAACATCCTGCCTACCGACACCAGTTATTCATACAAAATTATAGACACCAATTTAATACAAGATCAATACACAAATGTTACAAATTGCTCTTAGCTCACCCATACGGTTAACTATAATCCAAGTCTACAATTAATGAAGATGAAGGAATGCAACGCCGGTTGACCACCCATTATTCTCACTTGATAGTTATTTCGGCCCACTCCAATAACCATAATAATTCTGCTTCTACCATATGTAAGAAAACTTATGTGCCACTTTTCACTTTATTAATTTAAACCAAACTAGTTACTTGACTCTACATCACCAATTATTCAACACAACTGCCACCCGTCTTTAGCCCTTGCTAATTCCTAACTACCTCGACTGTTACACATGACTTCTGATGTTCCACTCTTTCCTTCCCTTGGATCTTTCCTTCTTATCACCTTGCATGACACTGCCCATGGAAAACAGGCGTGCTTTTCCCTGTGTTGGAATTTATGAACATCATAAAATGCATTTCTTGCAGAATTATTGCGGGCCTCTTTCTAGGTACCGGGGATTTAAGGTTTATGGCCCTCTTCCTGTATACCCGTCGCTCTGGCGTCAGCTGCGAATTCCAGTGTCTCACCCCCCATAACAATTTTTGTATAAATAGTAAGGTGTAAGTTTGTAAATTCATTCATTCATCAGTATTCAGCATTGGTCTCGAGCAAGCAGACGTAGAAAATCATTATCATTATTTTTTGTTATGTGTAAGTGTAAGTTCTTCAATATAAGTTGTTACGTTTACGCATGATTTTAATCAAATCAAACGGTCCTTCGAGCAAAACCAAAATTACACAATTACAACGAAAATCAGCAGCAGCAAATTCAAAACATTGGTCCTTCGAGCCGGATTGGAACTTATCTCCACGATAAGAAATCCACCGTCTTTTATCAACAGGCCACCAGAGAAGATCAAATAGTGGTTATACATCAACGACGAACAACGTCAGCATCAAAACCAAACAGCACAGAGGGAGAAAAGGATATAAGTAGTAAGTCCCGTTTCCCTTTTGCTTTCATTTTTCAATATCATTATCATTAATTTATTAGCACGTATCGCTTCGTCTGTGTCAGCGCAGTTATTAATTCATTTTATTAATATTATTTAACAGGGATATTATCCTAACATCATAATAACAAACAAACATTAACATGGCTCAATTATTAACAGAACTTAAGAAAAAACGGACGTCACTAAAAACAAAATTAACTCGTTTTGAAACTATTCTAACTAATTTTGACCCCGAAAGTGATGATATTGAAGAAATTAATGCTAGATTTGAAAAAATTAAAGATATCGATGAGCAATTTGAACAAATTCAATTCGAAATAGATTTAAAGGCAGAAGGAGAAGATCCTAAAGAAGTAGAAATTTTTGAAAATCAATATTTTTCGGTAGTAACAAAACTCAAAAAATTATTAAAACATACATCCTTTTCAGAAGTTAGTACAATCAATAATAATAGTAGTGGTAGTAGTATTAAATCTGTAAAATTACCAGAATTATCATTACCTGTTTTTGATGGAAAATTCTATGAGTGGGTAACTTTTCATGATACATTTAAATCGTTAGTTCACGATAACACTTTATTGAACGACATTGATAAATTTCAATATTTAAAAACATCGGTAAGCGGCGACGCTGCCCAGGTGATTAGAAACTTACCAATTATCGCAGAAAACTATCAAGTAGCATGGCAAAAACTAAAAACACGGTACGAAGATAAGGAAGGTATTATTCTTAAACATGTAAAATGCTTATTCAATTTAAATTCGACTAGTAAACATTCTTCCCGAGATTTAAGGCACTTAGCGGATCATGTATCGAGTCATCTCGAAGCTATTCAACATCTTGACGAATCTAAACTGGAAGACAGATTATTGATTCATTTAATTTCTGGAAAATTTGACCAAGCAACAAAAAACGAATGGGAAATGACAATTGCGAACAAACAAGCTCCGTCATTAAACTTTTTACTAGAGTTCTTAGTAAAACGTTCAAAACTATTAGAGAAAACAAAAGACAATAAACATTCAACATCAGACATGAAATCTACCAATCAAAAATCAAATTATCATGTTAACGGTCATAGAAACCCACCAAAACTACAACACAGTAATTTTAAATATCATCATAATTATTTAACCACGCAGCAAAAATCATGCACATTTTGTTCGGGTCATCATGCAATTTACTTTTGTAAATTATTTTTAGATTTACCTATAGATCGACGTATATCAGAACTAAAATCAAAAGGGATATGTCTAAACTGCTTGAGATCTAATCATATTACAAACGATTGTAAGTCGCAAAATTCCTGCAAATTGTGTAACATGAAACACAATACATTAATTCATACAAATCAAACTAGCCAAGAACATAGTCAAAATCAAATTAGCAATAGAGAATCCCTAAGCACCAATTCAGTAGCATGTTGTGCAAACGCTTGTAACACCCATGCATTGCTTGCTACAGCTATCATAGAAATTTTCGACGACACCGGTAAAATGCATTCTTGTAGGATCCTTTTAGATTCGGGTTCACAATCCAATTTTATTACACAAGCCTTATGCAAAAGATTAAATCTAAAACTAACTAAAATTTCAGTACCGGTGACAGGAATAAATCAAGCTGTTACAAATATTGGTCATAGCACATCAGTAACGATTAAATCTCGTTTAAATAATTTTAAAAATACAATTGATTGTTTAGTTCTGCCCAGAATTACTGAAGAATTGCCAAATGAATATTTAAACAAAAATCATTTCAATATTCCGAAAACGATATCATTAGCAGATCCAAATTTTCATATACCAGGGGAAATTGATTTGTTGATTGGTGCCAATTTGTTCTGGAACCTTTTGTGTGCAGGACAAATTAAAATATCAAATTCTAATATATTACACGAAACAAGGCTAGGATGGGTTATTTCAGGTAATCAAACTCCTCAATTAGGACCCACTAATTGCAACATGTCTATAAATCATAAAATTCATAAGAAAATTTCGAAATTTTGGGAATTAGAATCATATACTACGAATGAAAATCAATCTCTACTTTCGCGTGAAGAAAGATTATGTGAAAACCATTTCATTCAAAACACCAAGCAAGATAAGGCCGGTCGATTTATCGTAAATATTCCATTTAAAGACAATCTATCAGATTTAGGAGATTCATATCAATTCGCACTGAAAAGATTTCTGTCTCTTGAGCGTAAACTAAACAATAATGAAATTTTACGGCAACAATATCAGGACTTCATCGAAGAATATGAACATTTAGGTCACATGACCAATATAACAGCTCAGGACAACAAAGATCATTTAGGCTACTATTTACCCCATCATGCCGTGTACAAAGAAGACCGTACTACTAGCAAATTACGGGTAGTTTTCGATGCTTCTTTGAAATCAACATCAGGATTATCGCTTAACGACGTTCAGCTGACCGGACCAGCATTACAAAATGATCTGTTTGAAATTTTATTGAGATTTCGACAGCATTCATACGTTATCAAAGCAGACATAGCAAAAATGTATCGGCAAATACTTGTCAATGAGGATCAAAGAAAATATCAAAAAATAATTTGGCGATCACATTCATCTGAACCTTTAAAAATTTACCAGTTAAATACAGTTACTTATGGTACATCTAGTGCGCCTTTCCTTGCAATCAGATGCTTGAACCAAGTTGCGGCAAATAATCAAGAAACAAATCCAGAATTAGCAGAAATCATTAAAACGGATTTTTATGTCGACGATCTCCTCACAGGGGGAGAATCAGAAGACGAATTAGCAAATATAAAAATTGGTCTCACAGACATACTTAACGAGGCTGGTTTTCCATTGTGCAAATGGGCTTCTAATTTACAATGTTTGCACGAAGATAATTTAAACAAAAACGATTCACCAGAAATTCATTTAGTCTCAAATCAAGAAGGTTCAAAAACTTTAGGAATCATTTGGAATCATATTACGGACGAATTTTCTTATTCAATAAATCTGGATCATAACAAATCACTTACAAAAAGAACAATCCTTTCAAACATTTCAAAAATTTATGATCCTTTGGGCTTAATAAGTCCGATTGTTATAAAAGCCAAATTAATATTACAAAAGGTTTGGCAAATTAATTTGAATTGGGATGAAGCAGTACCCAATGATATTGCCTCGAAATGGCATCAGTTTTTGGAGGAATTTATTCATTTTAATCAGATACATATCCCTAGGCATATTAGTTGTAAGAAACCCATATTTATTGAACTACACGGCTTCTCTGATGCTTCGGAAATGGCGTACGGCGCCTGTATTTATTTAAGAAGCTTTGGTGGTGACAGAACCCCGAATACAAGATTAATTTGTTCAAAATCGCGAGTAGCGCCTTTGAAAACCATTTCATTACTTCGGTTAGAATTATGTGGTGCACTATTACTTGCACAATTAGCAAAAAAGGTCAAGGATTCGTTAACAATTATTTTGGATAGGCAATTTTATTGGACAGATTCCACCGTAATTTTGGGATGGGTACGTGGCGCCCCCAGTCGCTTCAAACAATTTGTGGCTAACAGAGTCAGCGAAATCCAAGATTTAACAGAACCACATATGTGGAGACATGTACCTTCAAAACAAAACACCGCCGATATGATTTCTCGTGGTATTAATCCTCTTCATTTAAAGGTATCACAAATGTGGTGGTCGGGACCCGAGTTTTTGAAATATAATGATAATTTATGGCCTAACCCACCTATCACAGAACATTGCAGTCTTCCAGAAGTTAAGCCACTTGTCTTACTAACATCACAAAAGGCCGAATTTAGCCTAATTGACAGATTTTCATCGTATATCAAACTTAAGCGCGTAACTGCATACATTCTACGTTTTATAGCCAATTGCAGGGGCTCTAAGAAATCAAATAAACTCACTGGCAGATTGTCCGTCGATGAGTTAAGCAACGCAGAAATTAGATTAATCAAAATCATACAACAAAGTGAATTTTCTGAAGATTTGCATTTCCTATCCCAGGAAAACAAGGTAAAGAAATCAAGCAAATTGTTATCACTCACTCCATTTCTTGACATAAACAATATCATTCGAGTAGGGGGTAGAATTCAAAATTCAAATTATCAATTCAATCAAATTCATCCCATTGTTCTACCAGGTAATCATACATTGACTAAATTATTAATTTCATATGAACATAAAAGACTTTTACATGCTGGGGTTTCAACGACGTTAGCAAGTCTAAGATTAAAATACTGGATCCTATCTGGAAAGAATAATGTGAAACATGTTTTAAGAAAGTGTATTCCTTGTTTTCGTGCCAATCCGAAAATAATACAGCCAATAATGGGCAACTTACCACTTTGTCGCCTTCAACCATCGCGCCCGTTCCTTAAAACAGGCATTGACTATGCGGGACCTTTCCTCATAAAACAGGACAATTACAGACGAACAAAATTAACGAAGTCTTAACATTGCAATTTTTGTGTGTATGGCAACTAAAGCTATTCACATAGAAATAGTCAGTGACTTAACCACTGAAGCTTTTTTAGCTGCTTTAGACAGATTTATCTCACGCAGGGGTAAAATTTCAGATTTATATTCCGATAACGGAACCACCTTCGTCGGTGCTAACAATCAGTCAAAAGGTTTACAACAGTTATTTGAATGTGATAAGCAGTGGGGCACAATAGTTACTCATCTAACAAATGAAAATATCAATTGGCATTTTATTCCTCCCAGAAGTCCAAACTTTGGTGGACTTTGGGAAGCTAATGTAAAATCAATAAAAAATCATTTAACACGTCTCACAGCTAATGCACATTTAACATTTGAAATTTTTTACACAGTGCTGACACAGATTGAAGCTGTACTAAATTCTCGCCCTCTGACCCAATTATCAACCGATCCCAATGACTTATCCTATCTTACCCCGGGACATTTTTTAATTGGAGAAAGTTTATTATCCTATCCGCAACCAAGTATAACTCATCTCCCAACAAATAGACTCTCACAATGGCAAAGAGCTGAACAAATTAAGCAACATTTTTGGACAAGGTGGAGTAAGGAATACATATCCTTACTTCAACAACGTACTAAATGGAAATCCGAGGAACAAGGAGCCGTCCGTATAAATGACTTAGTGGTCATTAAAGAAGAAAACCGTCCACCAATGTGTTGGGCAGTAGGTCGCGTAACAAAACTTTTTCCCGGCAAAGACAACATCACGAGGGTCGTATCAGTGAAAACGGTGAACGGCGAGTTAGTGCGGCCAGTGTCGCGTATAAGTGTGTTTCCTTTAGAACAGAACCAATAAAATCAGTGCGTTTATTATTGATTTAGATTTCATGACAATCTGTATAAACATTAACATTGAACCTTTGTATGAACAGTTTTATTTTGTGTTTTAGTATTTGTATTTATCATTTATATTGTTATTTTCTAGGTATTATTTATCATGTTATTCGCAATAAAATTTGAAACTCGTAGTTTCAAAAGGGGGAGGATGTTGGAATTTATGAACATCATAAAATGCATTTCTTGCAGAATTATTGCGGGCCTCTTTCTAGGTACCCGGGATTTAAGGTTTATGGCCCTCTTCCTGTATACCCGTCGCTCTGGCGTCACCTGCGAATTCCCGTGTCTCACCCCCCATAACAATTTTTGTATAAATAGTAAGGTGTAAGTTTGTAAATTCATTCATTCATCAGTATTCAGCATTGGTCTCGAGCAAGCAGACGTAGAAAATCATTATCATTATTTTTTGTTATGTGTAAGTGTAAGTTCTTCAATATAAGTTGTTACGTTTACGCATGATTTTAATCAAATCAAACGGTCCTTCTAGCAAAACCAAAATTACACAATTACAACGAAAATCAGCAGCAGCAAATTCAAAACACCCTGATACGCTTAACCACCGTTTCCATGGAAAACATGGCTGTTTGCTTTCCCGGATAGGCTGGAAATGTGGTTACCCTGGGAAACGGAATAACGTTATTTCCCCCTGACCCTGGTGATTTATTTCTTTGCTTGTTTAATTTTCTAAGTGATTTCGTGACAGTAACCCTTAAACGAAATGAATTTGGTTAATTCATCCTTACTTCAAATGCGTGCTGTTAAATCGGTTTTAGACCTAAGAAAATGGTTGTGGCTCCCGCCAATCTGTCTGTCTGTCCCATTAGTAGCCTTTACTGTTTCGTTTGAAATGACAATTATGAGTACAAATCGCCCTATTACTTTCCCTAAACCTTTTAGTGTTCGCGTGCAGCTGTGCCTACTTTGCTTAATAAAACGCAAT
Organism: Xestobium rufovillosum; assembly: GCA_963966045.1. Classification (NCBI taxonomy): domain Eukaryota; kingdom Metazoa; phylum Arthropoda; class Insecta; order Coleoptera; family Ptinidae; genus Xestobium; species Xestobium rufovillosum. The sequence continues at coordinate 28,078,427 of OZ014495.1, forward strand.
TATTCCACTGTGGAAATTTGTATTAGTCATCCTTCCTTAAACACTCTGAATTTCACAATTTCTCTCAATTTTATTCAACTTGTAACTTTTATTAAATAAATATTGCATTTATTTCTAGCCCCTAAGTTCTGGAAACCGAATTTAAAGTGGCCCCGTTACACCGCAATATCACTATTTTAATTCAAACAGTTTTTTATGTTAAGGAAAAGTTAAACGAAAATGTGTATTTCAACACCCTGTATCTTTCAAATGAGGAATTCTAAGGCCCTTGTTTATAGGAACTTTTTTCTTAAGAGAAGGCCTTCTACATATATCTACTCCTAAAGTTCTGCTACAAAAAACTGACGCACCCTATACAGGGTGGGCCAATAGTGTGTAGTCGGCCCATATGTCTGGTTCTATTCAACGTATCAAAATAAAACCTTACACGTATGTTGAGAACCCCACGAAGCATCTGATAAAATTATTTTGATGTATACAAGGTGTTCACACTCTGAGCACCAAACCAAAGTGATGTTTTTTAAATGGAACACCCCACATTTGTTTACATATTTGAATTCCCAATAAAATTGTATGAAAGATGGTGTACTACACGATGGAGTTTAGAGTGGGCGATTTTAAAATATTACCATTTTAGTGCCAGTGTGGACCCAACTTTGAGGAACTGCTGACATCTACAGGTCGAAGCTATTTAAGATTTCTTTATTGGACTAGGTTCACAGACTGCTCTATTTGTAAAATTCTTGACTACTTTTGTCACAAAACTTAATATCATACAGGGTGGACAGCTTACGCAATATGCATTTTTTCTTAAAAATTTCAAATGGAACACCCCATATATTATTTCCATATTTGATAGACAGTTTATTAATCTTTTGATTGATGTAGATATTGTTAGGTCTGCGACTGACGGTTTTTGTAGAATTGAAAATTGAACTTTAAAATGTAGTAATTTGACCGGTAGTTTATTCGTTTCTCCCATATTGTAGCGCCCAAAACTCAAAATATGATTCCCATTTTGTTTCTGGAAGTTGATTTCACATTGAGACAAAATATTTCATCACCAGATTACTTCTTCATGGTCATATTTGTAACAATGCGCCGTAAAAATGCCTAAAAGCTCTAATGAACTTAGAGTGGCATTTCATCATTGTTCTACGAGACCGCGGCCGGCAAATCAAAAGCGAAAGTATTGCTGAATAAATCCGTCCGTCCGTCTACGCATGCACCGATGAAAGAGATGAGCAAGTCCCAGATGCGACCGACGTCACGCGAGAGAATGGGAATTCCGAAGAGAGTCTGCACGCTGCACTAACGTGACGTAGTGAAGACTGACGCCCACCTTTCCGAAATAACCAGAATGCTAGATGAATCTCTGCACACGACCCCCAGCGCTGACGTAGGAAATCTCGAAATAAACCGCCGGCGAAGCTCCCCTCCAAGCTTATAAAAGTAGATGCAGCAGAAGGCAGAAGACAGTACTTGGTTGTCCGGCCATCAGCTGGGACCAGGGCTCCCAGCATCGGAGATGATGCTGGGCGTCGCATCCGAAATACTAGTACCTGATAAACCGTTCTGACAACGCCGTGTGATCCACTGAAAGTAACCGACCCGTAAATATTTGAGTAAGATAATTTTTGAATAGTTGCCTGGTGCTTAATGGTTGTTATCACTACGATATCAACAATTAAACATCATCCAGTCATGGCATGGCTTTTCCGAGACCAGTGAGTAGTGAGGTGTCCAAACTCGGGAATTGGGGGTGTCTGCTGGTGAAGGTAGGATCGTTTTGGCAACCTCGTGTGGCACTTGTGCCTGTAACTTGAGGCAACAAACGGCGGAAAAAGATCGTGCCCCGGTAACCGGCGGCCGCTGGTGACATGCCGAGGGCGGACTAATTATTATTTACTGGCAGCATATAGACTAGGGGTGTTTCCCCGGAGATATAGTAGCCTGGTGCTGCGATGAGAATCTCGCACCGAAGCCCTAGTAGGAGTCTGTACCTTTTGGTGCTCCCACGTATACTCCGAGGCCGTACAAATAATTCAGTAGTGGATCGTACGTTGAGCGGACCGCATTATCAGAGTACACCGCGAGAACCGGGTTTTTATTTCTGTTTCTTTCACTGTAAATATATCTCGTCATCATCATAAGGTTCTCAGTCCGAAGACTGGTTGGACGCGTACCTCCATTCTTTTCTATCCTGAGCTAACCTACGCATTTCCCTAAAAGTAGAACATCCTACATCCCTAACTATTTGAGAGCAGTAGTCTAATCTAGGCCTACCCCTACCTCTTTTTATTCCTATCTCTGACTCTAGTATGTCACGAACTATTCCTTCGTGTCTTAGAAGGTGTCCTACCATCCTATCTCTCCTACTCTTTATTGTTTTCCATACCTTTCGCTTTTCCCCAACTCTTTCTAATACTTCCCTATTGCTAACCTTATCTATCCACGGTATCTTCATCATGCGTCTGTAGCACCACATTTCAAACGCTTCTACTCTTTTTCTATCCGCTTCTCCTATTGTCCAAGTTTCGCACCCGTATAATGCCGTACTCCATACATACGACGTTAAGAGTCTCTTCCTAGTCTCTATATTAACCGTTCTCGAGCATAACAGTTGTTTCTTTTTGTTAAACGCAACTCGGCCCTGCGCCATTCTTTGTTTTATATCTTTAGTGCTCCTACCGTCTTGAGTTATTTTACTTCCTAAGTAGCAGAAATCCGCGACCTCCTCTATCTTCTCATTTCCAATTTGTATTTCCATTTTAGTTCTATTTTCACATCCCCTACATACCAAAATTTTAGTTTTCTTTTTATTGATTTTCATGCCGAAGCCCTGTGTCAAAACTGCTTCCATTTCATTCAAAGCCGCTCCTAATTCTTCTTTGCTAGATGCTAACACTGCTATATCATCCGCAAATCTGAGCATGTTAATAGTTTGGCCCTGTACATTGATCCCTGAGGCTGTTCTTTCCTTAACAATATTAATCGCATCTTCGATATATAAGTTGAAAACTAGAGGTGACAATGCACATCCCTGTCTCACTCCCTTCCGGATATCTACTTCCCTTTGTTCCTGCTCACATTCTATAACTGCCTTTTGCTCTTTGTAGAGATTATGTATTATTCTTCTGTCCCTGTATTTCATCCCTACCTTTCTCAGCACTTCGAACATCTTCCCCCATTTTACGTTGTCGAAGGCTTTTTCTAAATCTACAAATCCTATATATCTCGTATCTCGTATTTTGTACATATTCCGTATTATAATTTCACTTCAATTTTATCAAATGTAAATAGTTAAAACGAATAGAGTCGAGTTATATTTTCTTTATGTCTTTTTATTCAATCATCGTTTAGCAATAAATAATGAACCCAACCCTTCTGCGACTAAGAGCTTAAGGGTTATCAGCGAATAAATCTTCCAACCGACCGGCTATCAAACCTGCAAATAATATACGGGGTGTTCCATTTAACATTTTTGAGAAAAGCTTCATTTTGCGCAAGTTGGCCACTCTGTACAATATGAACTATTTTGAAAAAAGTGTTAATGGATTTTACAAATTAATAGAGTATCCTCTGAACCTAGTCCAATAAAAAAATCATAGTTAGCTTTGATCAGCAGACGTCAGTAAATCCACAAAGTCGGGTTCACACGAGGGTTCACATTGGTACTAAAATGGCCATATCTTAACATCCCTTACTCTAAACCCCACCGTGTAGCATATCAACTTTCATAAAATTTATGGGGAATCCAAATATGCAAACAAATGTGGGGCATTCCATTTAAAAAAACATAACTTTGGTTTGGTACGTAGCACGTGAACATCCTGTATACATCAAAATAATTTTAAGAGAAGCTTCGTGGGATTCTCCACACAGACGTAAAATTTCATGTTGATATCTTGAATAGAGTCAGAGATATAGACCGACTACGCACTATTGGCCCACCCTGTATATTTGGCTTTTCTCACATTGAAAGTATAATATTGCCAAACAACACTCTTATTTTTCACCATTTTAGAACTTCAACAGATGTTAATACAATATCAGCACTTGCGAACGGTTGGAATAAACTGACACTTAAATTACCAAGCGGCGTACATATGTAAAAATTAGAGTAAGGTAAAAAAAATTCTGCAAAAGAAAGACTGAATGGAAACAAGCAAATTATAGTTTTTTGTTGACGTCTAGGGCACGCCGCATGGTAAATGTGCAACATCCTATCTATTTGTGAGGTCTTGTAGAACACAAAATCTGAATTTAGTGCCTGATGGGATATTTACCCGAGGTGTAGGTTGTTCAAACAGTACACTACTACTCTGCTCGTTCATAATAATTACTGAAGTAGTCAATTGGGTCTTGCTAATAGCTGACCCAAGAACGTCAGTATAGCAAGTTATGTTGCATGGTTCGAGCGTGTGGGCTAAGCACCATATGGTCTACAGCAGGGGTCGGCAAGCTGCGGCCCGCGGGCCGCATGCGGCCCGTAAGCCACCTAGGTGCGGCCCGCGCAAGTAAGGTCCACAAGGAAGGCATTTATCGAATTCACGTAAAGAAATAAGTTTTAGTTCTCTGTTTTGTGTCCGCGCTAACCGGAGATTCGGTGCGCGAGAATGGAAACGGCCCTGAGCCATGTGAGTCCTAAGATTGACCGATCCCAAGCGAGCAGACTGCCGGTTTTTATTTTCCAAGAGATAATGAATAAGTCTGTTAGCTTACATTATATTGTTTTTATATCAAATGACACAGACAGACTCCGGCATAACGGCCTCCGCTCAATTGTCCTTTTGACCAGACAGATTTTTATGTAAAAATATTAACGATGGAATACAAAAAAAGAAGTACTCGAGATTGGGATAGAACCCGAGCGAACTGGATCACAACCCGATAGCACTAACCACTGCGCCACACTCGCCGTCGGCGGGCGTTATCAGAAACTGGTACTAGTGAAAGGCACATAAATCTTGGCCAATCTTATGACTTACATGGCTCAGGGCCGTTTCCATTCTGGCATTCGGTGTACGCAACGTTGCCGCTCTTCCGTATGTATGAGAATGTGCGTTGCGTAGAGTAGTAGGACCACAGCCGTGCGCAATGTCACACTAAATTTTGTAAAAGAACAGTAATCTACTTTGAAGTTCTCGTTTAAGTTTTTTTATTATTTTTGTCATTGTTCCTACGTATTAATAAAATTCATATAAAATGTTTCCGCATTTTAAATATCACAAATACCTATTATCAAAATTATGAACATGTGCGGCCCGCCTTTATTTCAATTTGTCACTATGTGGCCCTTGCCTGCCAAAAGGTTGCCGACCGCTAGTCTACAGTTTTCCATGCACATTCAGGACATGCAATATTGAAACATGAAATCAAAACTCTGCCACTCGCTCTGTTAGCAAGAACGCAGTACGTGGAGACACATTATGAGTGTCCCAAACCCACGATAAGATGGGATGATATTATCTTAGGTCTCGTAGTCCATAAAATTAACGTTGATTTAGTTCTATTATTACAGTGCTGGGCGCACGAGGAATAGTTGTGTGTCCAGTATTACTCAAAGACAGAACTGGCAATTCTGATTCTTTGTAACATTATTCCATACCTTACCGACTCAAGCTCCCAAGTAACTTTATCGTGTCTTTGTTGAGATGATATCACAAGCTTTTTAAGCTGCCGATGCAGCGGAGGACGCCCTTGTTTTTTCTTAACTTTCTGAGGGCGCGCTTTATGCTAAAATTGTTATTGTTTAAAATTTTTGGTAATTGTCAAATAAACCCATTGTACATTTGAGCCTTTAGTGAATTAGAGAACTATAAATTTTCCCTCGTCATTTTCATATTTTAACACCAAATCAAGAGTTATTGCATCATCACAAATTTGAAATGGTGGGGGATGTCAGAAGATACATCGTTTCAAAATTCATTGAAATTTTTTGCAATTGCTTTTTAAACCGATTAATAGACTTGTCCAAAACAACTACCCCACCAGACATTGAATTACAGAACAAGTCAACGTCGGTGGAATGCACATATTAATATGCTAGCGCTTGTCATGGAAGAACTTGTATGTTCTAAATGTATACAGCAACCAGAGGCCACTGGTTTCATCCTAGTGGGACTCATCAGGTCATCACTATGATATGTACAAATAGAGCGTGCTAGATTCTTGAATTACTTATATACATATACTAGCGGCCCGCTCCGGCTTCGCACGGGTATAAAATATGGGGAAGTAATTATTTGAGCGGTTGTTTTAACATCCAGGCAGTTTCATCGGGCAGTTAAAAATTCACGCGGGCGGTATTAAACTTTTTTGGCGGTAATTAACTTAATGTGGCAGTAGAACGTGGCCAGTAATATAAAAGAATTTGGTCGGTTATTTAATCCTACAACGGCAGTTCAAGACTTACTCGAGCGGCAAATTAAATAAATGTCCAGTGCAATTATTATTTGAGCTGTAAAATGATTGAACGGGCAGTATAATGTATTAATGGGCAGTTAGATAAATAGTTCGCCAGTTCTCGACGTTTGGCAAAATCGTCATTTTCATTGAAAAGAGCTGCACACTTCCGCTAAAAGGGGCGCAGCTTACGCGACAGTGCACTGTGGGCGGCCAATTGGAAGAGATTTGCTTATAAATATTAAGTCGTTTCGCTCATTACCTTATCACTGAGTTGCGAGTGCTTGGATCTATTACACTAGCATTGCACCATTTAATTTATTCAACGCACCCCTCCCCGTTTTCCCACAGAAATGTTTAAAATACTGAACTCAGCCCCTCACAGGTAAAAATAATATTAATTTTGCTTCATCCCTTTGCGTCTTATATTGCACCGCATTGCACCACAAAGCATTTTTGTAATGCTGCATCGAATAATGCATCATTTGGATGCTAACGACTGAGAGTTACAACGCTCCGTTCGCTTCGCTCCGCTTGACCTTAACCTGACAGACTTTTATATTAAAAAGTGTCGGTCGTTAGCGTTTATATTATTCTTTTCAAATATTATTCACATGAAAATGTGCACCTTTGAAGAGAATAATATTATAAACGATTACATCTAACCTTTTTGTCCAAAGATCCGTGAAGTTAAGGTCATGCAGAGCGAAACGAAGCGAGCGGAGCGTTGTAAGTCTCAGTCGTAAGCATTGAATAATTTTAATTGTGCAATAAATTTAATTTTTTTCTTAATATCTATATTATTGTTAATTGTTATTTTTTATTTCGCTGCCCAACTTAAATTTAACAGGCCGATCATATTTTGTACTGCGTAAGTATTTATAGAACTACTTGTCCCACAATTTCTAACAGACCCATTCTGATTTCATGACTGCACACGCGTTACTGCTCCTTTATTCATTTTACTGCCCAATTGAATTTTCACGCGTTCAAATATTTATTGAGCTACTCATTTGAAGATATGTTACTCCTCGTTTCCAATTTTTTTACTGCTCATATTTTACCACTCAATCTGTTATTGAACATACAATTTGTATTTTTACACTGACCAAAACTGTAATATAGTACCGCCCCTTTAAATAATAGCCTAAAATATATAGCCTATGTCACTCACTGAAAAAATGATTAAAATCGATCCAGTAGTTTTGATTTATTCATTACTGCCCGTGGCCCGCACTCGAAATCTCGTAGGGTTCAGCCTGCGTGCATACATAGGGATATAGGGACAGAGAAAGCGACTTTGTTTTATACGACATTATTATTATTATTATTATTATTATTGTTATTATTATTATTTTGATAAATCTCGTAGGGTTCAGCCTGCGTTTGCAATGTAAGCGGAAAAAATGTAATTATTTACGACATCACATTAGAAAACTCAAAAATAAAAGTATCACTATTTAATGGATGTTATTATGCATATAAACCTTTCTCTTCAATCACTCTATCTATTAAAAAAAACCGCATCAAAATCCGTTGCGTAGTTTTAAAGATTTAAGCATACATAGGGACAGAGAAAGCGACTTTGTTTTATAAGATGTATTAGATATATATGGCTGTACAAACTACTTCCCACCAGACATTGACTTACAAAACAAGTTCATGTTGACAGAATGTACATAGTATGGTACACAGAACACAATAGACCTACCCCAGCAATGCTGGATTTGAAAACCTTCGTATGTGGCCCATAGTACCACAGCCAACAAAGCTTGCCTCACTAGGTAGTTTTAAATTTTGACCATTAATTTTCGGGAAAATATGTTAGAAAACAGAAAACACAGTACTTACTTGGGTAATAACAGGAAGGTTTACTAAATAAAATGCAACTGCTTTCCAAATGTACACCAGCTCAATCTGTTCTTCAGTAAATTTCGTCTTGAATATTGTCTTCTAGAAGTGTTTCTAATGAAATGTTCATCATACATTTTATAGGTAATTTTCTGCTTCACATGCTGTGACTTTATGAAACTATAATTTTTTCTTGAAAAGCAGTGTTTCATCATAAGACTGACAAACCTACAATACCTAATTAACGATTTACTCCTAAGAATGTGTTTAAAATACATTTATTTTTCACAGAATATTCGAAATTCCAATTTGGATGAAATTGTCCCACTACTTCACAAGAAGTTGCGAAAGGTAACAACTTGTCAGGGCTTTTCGCATGACGAGATATTGACACTTTGTGACTGCTCAGTGAAATATGTGTATGAAGTCTCGAATTTAGCATCGGAGATGGTTAATAATCAGATAAACGACGATCGGCTAAAATACTATTTGAGAGTTATAAGTGTAAGTAAATTTATTATTGTTATTATTATTATTTTTAAGCAGTTATAAAGCAACAATGAATAATCTTTCTGCAGCGAGAAAAAATTGAAAATGTTGCAGCTTTATTCAATTCCTAAATATTTATATTTAAAACAAAGTCTGCACGATGTCTCTCTGGTGTGGAGCAACTTGAAGGTTTTTGTTTACTCCTGTATTTATAAGATGCACGCTGGTATCTATGCACATGTGACGTATTTGAGAATATTCTCTAACATTTCCTTGAATATATTACCTGCGATTTTAGTAGTATTTATTGTTTCGTCGCTTTATTTTGTGTGTATGAACGACATAGAAGATAATAACATAGCAGATAACATGAATAGTTGGAAAAATATTGGCTGTGATCCAAGAAAACAAGTTTGTTGCACCACAAGTAGTCGCAGTTTGCGTGTCCGAAGAGTTTCTCCTGACAGCATTCAAAACTGGCCACTAAGCACCAATATTTTGAGTCCTGTTCTGAACAAAAGCAGTCTGTTTGTGTATCGAACGAGTCCCTCCTAACGGCACTCAAAACAGACTGCGAAATATCGGTTTTTTGAACGTTGTTTTGAACATCTCCATTTTCATTGTCCGATTGGGGTCCATCTGGTCGATAACAATAAAGTAATAGTCGATATCAAAATTTCCTCCAACTCCTCTCTAGTTTTTAGTATAGTATTTTCTAAAGGTGCACCGAGTAGTGATTTTTAAAAAAACCGGGTACCGGGTACCCGGCGATCTTTATTGGCCGGGTACCGGGTACCCGGCCGCCGGGTAGTTGCGCGTGCGCATTCGCCAGAACAAATTCCTGAAGGTGACTGCACTGTTATAGTATGCAGTAACAATTCACCCATGTTTGGGGTAGGGTCTGAATTTCTACTACAAAAATGAGTAAAAGCAAAGTGTGGGATTATTTCAAGGTTTGCGAAAGGGACGATAAGTAGGCTGTGTGTAAAAAATGCAATAGTGAACCAAGTGCACTACTCGGCCCGGGTAGTCCAAAATTTAGCCGGGTAACGGGTACCCGCCAAATCGGTCGGGTAGGGCCGGGTACCGGGTAATACCGGGTACTCGGTGCACCTCTAGTATTTTCCGAATTTCAGTTTAAGCAACGGCATTGTGAATAAATTTTTTGCTCCTAACCTTTTTTTTATATCAGTATTTATTTATTTTGGTTAGTTTATGGATTTTAAGAGAATGTCCACTCTCAAGTACCGTTAGTACTTATGTGGACAAATCACCAATTTATTGTATTGTTGATCATTTCCACATTTGTAATATTGTGAAAGAAATATATTCTATTCTATTCTATTCTAACCATACGTACAAAAATACTGATCAGAGTTCAGAGGGAACATAATTTGTTATACCAACTAATGCTGAAATTGTGGGAGCAACTACACTCCCACCCCATCATCAGATTAAAAATCATTGTGTGTTAAATGCAATGGATGCGCAGAAACGCCTCCTACTACATCCCCCACCATCAAAAATATGTTTACATCACAAGCAGTTGGAACCTACATAAACACAAACATAAATATACATCATTAGCAGCGAAAGGGTTAAAAGACATGGAAATAATGGGGAACTTACAACTTTTTTTAAATGGAACCACTATATTTTCTTGCCGGATTCTTGCAGAGCGTGTACTTTCTGAATTCGGGAATAAACATTATAGTACTTTTTTCCTTCTACTTTCGGAAAAAATAATACCTGATTTAAATGAGTGCAACTTTTAAGAAGGTAGTAAATAGCCTCATTTTTGTTTGAATTCCTTTAAGGTTTAAGTTAATATCGACATGGCAGACTCGTTGGCAATATCACAAAACAAAATACTTTATTTTAGAAATGATTTAACAAAAATTAATTAATTGAATGTTTAAAGTTATAACCAAATTGCTGCATACAGTACATGAACCTGTTGTACTCTTTTCGCACACGTTTTCCAATATTGCTGTACTTATTATTTTGATTTCGTTGCGGATCCTTTGTTTTAGGTCTTCGAAGTCTGAAATATAGACTTTTGATTTTAAAAAACCCAAAAGAAAAAAGTCCAAGGGCGTCAAGTCGCAGTCATTTAAATCAGTTTTTAGTTTTTTTCTCCAGAAATAGAAGTTAAAGTACTATAGGTATATAATATTTCCAATAAGTTCAGTAAGTTATGTTCTTCAAGAATCTGGCAGTGAAATATAGAGGTCCCAAATAAGATTTTCATTCTACAAAAGAAAGCTGTGCATGCTGTGGAGGGTGTGGGAAACCGTCATCACTGCAGGCTACTTTTCCAGAAATATGGTATATTGACATTCCCTGCCATTCTCATAATTCGCCAGATTATGGATGTATACAAAAACATCAGCAGCTGGCAGCCTCGCAGCCTTACTATACCCAAGTACAGACTTGTAACAGGTGCCAGGCAAATAACTGGGTTATATCTATACAACAAACTTCCTGAAACATGGAGAGATTGCCATCAGAACATCATTAAAGCAAGATTAATTGCTCACTTAAAAGAGCATTCGATCTACACAACAGAAGAATTTCTGGACATGAAATTACCGGATATCGTATAGTTTTATATTCTATTACATACTTTGTATTTATTTATCAATTATCGCTGGTGGAACGTAGTTGTATTATGCGACTTAATAAATATAAGTGATAGATTTGTCTCTGTACGATTCGCACCTCCTGTAATTAATACCTTAGCATGGTTTTGCTAGTACCACGTTACTTTTACAATACTTCGAACAATTTTTGGCTTTTATAATTTCCCTACTCGTACCAAGCGCGTTTTCCCTAGACTGCTAAGTTTCAAACAGCCCCTAGGAAACCCCAACTTAGGTTTTTATACTCAATTAATTTTGTATTGATTCATCTTCAAATACATGACGTCAATTACCACTTATTCTATTGATTTTGAGGGTGGTTATTTTGCAGCTGCTTAATTACCCTACCAGTTTTATGCCTGATTATTTTTCTTACTAAATTGTTATGGTTTTTATATTAATTTCGCCTTATTGTGAAAAACATTTGTTTTGTAACCAATTGGTTCCCGAATTGGTTTTTCATTTGTTAGTGTAGTACTTCCCTTAACCAAACTCAATTGTAGTAACTGTTTCTTTATTGAAAGTTTATTGCAACTTCACAGTTTCCTATTAATACAGGTGGGCCAATAGTGTGTAGTCGGCACATTCAAGGTAGCAAAATAAAATTTTACATGTACGTTGAGAACCCCACGAAGCATCCGATAAAATTATTTTGGTGTATACAGGGTGTTCATACTCTGGGCACCAAACCAAAGTTATGTTTTTTTAAATGGAACGCCCCACATTTGTTTACATATTTGAATTCCCAATAAAATTTTATGAAAGATGGCGTACTACACGATGGGATTTAGAGTGAGCAATTTTAAGATATTTCCATTTTAGTGCCAGTGCGGACCCAACTTTGAGGAACAGCTGACATCTACTGGTCGAAGCTATTTAAGATTTCTTTATTGGACTAGGTTCACAGACTGCTCTATTTGTAAAATTCTTGACTACTTTTGTCACAAAACTTAATATCATACAGGGTGGACAGCTTACGCAATATGAATTTTTTCTTAAAAATTTCAAATGGAACCCCCCATATATTATTTCCATATTTGATAGACAGTTTACTAAGCTTTTGCTTGATGATATTGTTAGGTCTGCGACTGACGGTTTCGGTAGAATTGAAAATTCAACTTTAAAATGTAGTAATTTTACCGGTATTTTATTCGTTTCTCCCATATGTTAGCGCCCAAAACACAAAATATGATTTCCATTTTGTTTTTGGAAGTTGATTTCACATTGAGAAAAAAATGTCATCGCCAGATTGCTTCTCCCTGGTCATATTCTTAAATAAATGATAACTTATTAAACCTAGGTATAAATTCAAACAAGGAGTGCCCTTTCAAGAAGTAAACTTACAATGAGATTTCTTGTGCCGGTGTAAACTCTATTCCCTAAATTTTCTGTAAAAACAAAGTGTAAGCATTTTTCTGAGTTTTGGGTGGCAAAATGGCGGAAATTCCCCAAAGATGGTACAAAATTACGGCAAAAATATCAGCTCTTAAGGTTCAATCTTTATTTCTGTCTAAATTATCAGTCGCAGACCTGCCAATATCTACATCAGCGAAAAGCTTAATAAACTGGCTATTAAACCTGCAAATAATATACGGGGTGTACAATATGAACTATTTTGAAGAAAGTGTTAATGGATTTTACAAATAGAGTGTCCTCTGAACCTAGTTTAATAAAAAAATCAGAGTTATCTTTGACCAGCAGACGTCAGTAGCACCACAAATTTGGATTCACACTGGTACTAAAATAGCCATATCTTAACAACGCTTATTCTAAACCCCACCGTGTAGCATATAGACTTTCATGAAATTTTATGGGGAATCAAAATATGCAAACAAATGTGGGGCATTCCATTTGAAAAAACCTCGGAAAAAACATCACTTTGGTTTTGTACGTAGCACGTGAACATCCTGTATACATCAAAATAATTTTAACAGAAGCTTCGTGGGGTTCTCCACACACACGTAAAATTTCATGTTGATATCTTGAATAGAATCAGAGATATGGACCAACTACGCACTATTGGCCCACCCTGTATAATGTGATCGAATCTATTCTAGTTAACTCATTTGTTTTTCCCTAATTGAATTTCTTGACATTTACCTTTTTAAATTGTAAGTCTAAAATTTCAACTGAAGGGGCCCTGTCACAAATGCAGAATTCCAAGCATAATAAAGAACAGCAGTGTATGACCAGATATTGAATACTTATTTTTTGTAAGGTATAATGCAATTATTATTGTTTTGTTTTTTTAGGATATTGCTAATGTTAGCAGTATAAAGAACATTTTTATAGAGCAGATAGCTGGAAGATTATTTGAAATAGTATGTGATCCAAGCAGCAACATATTTTGTGCTCGTGCTATTTTGAAGATGTTCAACACCTGCTTAATAAAATCAAATAAAGATATAAGACGTAAAATTATATCTCAGAATAACTTAATGCATCTGTAAGTGTCTACATTTTATACAGTGTGATTGTGAAATAGCTACGAATAATGTATTCTAGACGACTGTTTGATACATGTGACACAATTTGTGTTTCTTAAGGCTGGGATACTCGAATACCCGAGAAGCGTTCTCCTCGCTTCTGAGACGGTGTTAATACAGACAGTCCAGCTCAAAAACTGTATTACTTATAGACATGAATTATGGTTTAAAAGAAATATGAGGGTTGGTAGAATACGCTTATAACTATTTTATTTGCCATATTTACACTGTTGTTAAAATAAACGAAGTTGAAAACTGGCAAATTTTAACGGAAAACTTAGCATTATTCACTCACAAATTGTACATTCGGATTGTAGTTAACAGCCAAATAAAATATATGAGCATATTCACCGATCTTTTAGCTTTATTTTAAGACTATATTTGCTTAATTACGTTGTTTCAATTTTCTGCTGGACTGACTGTACCAAGCGGTTGCTAAAGCTATGTCTATTTCTGTCTTACACATGTACTGCCGATCTCCTGTCCTTTCGTTGCGTATCCCACCCTTAAAGAAAGCAAAACAATGTATAGATTACCCTAATGACTAGCACTTCGTTTACAGTGTAGTGGAAAATCACTGACTCGCTATTTATCAACTCAGTTGATGCTCGAACTTAACGAGTGGGTGCTTTACGTAACATTAATTTATTTCCGCTATACAGGGTGTCCCGGTGAAGTTGGGAAACCTCTCGGGTGCGTATAGATTACACGAAAATAACATCCCAAGTTCATACATATAAAGTTTTCTCCTACAACCTCCCCCTGCCGAGATATTCTCCCTTAAATTGGAGAAATAAAAATCATTTTTTTTACATACAATTTTTATTTTTTATTGTATTTCGATAATTTTCTTGGTGACGTACCTAGTGATTGAATGTCGATAAAATAATGCGACCCGCTTTTTGATAGTGCATCAGGGGAGCAAGGGGTGAACTACCCCTTCTTAACTTCATATTTTTTAAGGGGCTGGATATTTTTAATTTTTAACCGCATTTTTTGTTTCCCCGGATATTTTGCTAATAAAAAGTTACTCTTGTTAGGTTTCGATAAAATGAAGCGTTTTTGAGAAAATAAAACTCAACAAGCAAGAGGTACCGTGTTTCTACGATTTCCATTTTCATTTTTTCTGGCGTTCAAAAAACAGAAAGCAATTTTGTAAAGTAAATTTTCACTACCTTTCGCAAACTGTTAAGGTTATTTGTGCAAGACGTTTCGTCTGTTGTCTACATCGTCAATTTTTATTTTTTCTTAATATGGACCTGGAAATTTTTTAATGAATTTCAAAAGAAATAGCTAATGTAGGGTCAAATCATATTTAAAAAATTCATAAGAAATAATTGATTGAAAGAGCTTTCGATTTTTTGATATCTTTGAAAATAATGCCTGAAAAAATAAAGACGAAAATCATAGAAACACTGTACCTCTTACTCGTTGAGTTTCATTTTCTCGAAAACGCTTCATTTTATTCAAACCTAACAAGAGTAACTTTTTATTATCAAAATTTCCAGGGAAACAAAAAATGCGGTTAAAACTTAAAAATATCCAGCCCCTTAAAAAGTATGAAGTTAAGAAGGTAAGGGGTAGTTCACCCCTTGCTTCCCTGATGCACTATCAATCACTACGCACGTCATCAAGAAAATTATCGAAATACAATTAAAAATAAAAATTTTTTGTAAAAAAAATCATTTTTATTTCTCCAATTTACGGGAGAATATCTCGGCAGGGGAAGGTCGTAGGAGAAAACTTTATATAAACTTGGGGTGTTATTTTCGTGTAATCTATATGCACCCGAGAGATTTCCCACCTTCGCCGGGACACCCTGTATAGACCTTTTCATTTTTACTTGGTATGCGTGTGCAGCAGGTAGAATTATTGTGGGTGGTGCAAACAGATAATATTTGAAACAGCCCGCACTTATCACTGATATTTGAAACAATCATTTTTGTAAATGTCACTGTCACGCAAAATTTTGCTCCGAAAATTTTAATTAAATTATGGATGAAACTAAAACATTAACATACATGAATGCTTAAATTATAAAATAAAATGGATATGGATATGGAATGTTAATTGAGAAAATTGGAAATTTGTTGTAGTTTATCAAACATGAAATTTGAAGTTCAAGTTCAAGTACATCTAGGTCACTAAGTAGAAATTGTAATTGTAAAATACACTGCCGGACAAAAAAAAACGGGACACTTGTTTTTATTTTTATTTTGAGGCCCTACAATATTTTTAGGGAGTGACTACTGCACAGTCCGGCCGCTTGCGCATTACAGAATGTAACCTATATTTGGCATTTTGGAAGTGTGAAAAAAACTAAAGCTGAGAGAACGCTTTTTTAAAATAGACCCTTACTTGCCCTTTCGCACCAGACACACGCATTTTTTGGCAAAAAGATGATGTAGAAACAAGCAAAAAATGCGAACCCGTGCGGGCGCAGAACTCGTGTGGCCGTAGGAGAACAAAATGGCAGCTCTGTACTATACCCGAACACCCACCGAGATCGTTGGCGATGTGTTTTAATAACGAAGTTCTTAAACGTCATTATACTGATATTGTGTCGACTGTCCTGGAACAAAGTTTAGAAGTGACCGGCGGACTGTTCAGTAGTCACTCCCATATTTTTATGTAATTAACTTACGCAAATAATTAACGATTGCCCTACTAGTGGGGAAAAATAAACTTTTAGCTGAATATTGCACCTTTTGTAAGCCTAAACAGCCAAATCAACATTTTGACTCTACATGCATCTTTAGTGAAACATCAAAATCTTTTAACTTATTGGGGTGTTTTGTATTTTCTATTGTTTTTTTGGCGATATTTCATTTGTGAATGTTAACTTTTAACATTTTCCATACAATGCGCCCCGAAATTTGTTCACAAATTGTTGTTTTAAGTCACGATGGCCGAAGTGTTGAATATACCCCGTAACACAGTGCAAAATGCATTCTTGCGATTTCGTGAAACTCATGGGTTTGCAAGGAAGGTCGGATCTGGTCGTCCACGGACTACGAACCATCAAGATGACCGTTTTCTCCATGTAGCTGCATTGCGCGATCGAGCATTCCCATCACCTATTCTTCCTGGACGGTTAGCCGATGTTCGAGGAGTGGCAGTTTCAGCCAGAACAGTTCGAAGAAGGCTAAACGAATACGGTTTGACTTCAAGAAACTTGGCTACGGGTCGCCTGTTGACCGTAGAACATCGCAGAGCACGACTTGTGTTTGCACGGCAATATGTAAATTGGGACGAACATCAATGGAGGAACGTGCTCTTCTCGGACGAGTCAAGATTTAGTGTTAGGTCACCAGATGGGTGTTATAAGGTGTGGCGAAGACCAGCAGAGCGGTACAGTCAATATTACTATCTCCCAGGATCAGTTTCAATGGTGGTAGCATTATGGTGTGGGCCGGAATATCTTTGGGGGCTCACCCAGAATTGGTTTTCATTGAAAATGGAACAATGACTGCACACCGATACATTGTTGAGTGCCTGGAAACCCATGCCACACCATATATGCCATTTATAAGGACCAATTTTGTGTTTATGGATGACAACGCCTGCCCACACACAGCAAGAATTGTTATCGAGTACCGTGAAGAGGTTGGTTTTGGACGCCTCCCATGGCCAGCCAATTGTCCAGACCTGAATCCCATTGAACATCCGTGGGATCAGCTTGGGGACAGGATTAGACGTCGCCAACCCCTACCAGAAACATTAAATGGCGTTTCAAGAAGAATGGGAATAAATACCCCAAGAATCTATTGATAACTTCATTCAGAGTATGCCACAACGTTTAAGGGGGGTAATAAGAGTTCTTGGTGGTAACACCCATTACTAATTTGGTTCTACTAGTGTGCTTTTCCTGTTAATAATTTTTTTTTTGCTTGTCTTTTTAAGTTCTTAAGTAACAGTTTATCTCTAAAAAATACTTTTGTTAGGTTTTTGTTGACAAATCATTTTGTTTCTTGTTTTTTATTTATTGTTAAGATGAAAAGAATATATAGTTAAATATAATTTCAAACCCTCAGTTGTTTTTTAATTCACTAAAATAGTAATTCTGAGAGTGTCCCTTTTTTTTTGTCCGGCAGTGTATATGCAATTATACTTGGGCCGCCGAACAGACTGAGTGATCACCCTGCAAGAACGTGCTCTAGCGGGGCCAATATTAATTTTTAACGACCGAATTGGAGTTATGCGACTTCGTTGGGTCCAAAGAAAGCGCATCACTGCGGTTCGGTCGTCCTAAATTGATAGTGGTCCTGCCTAGAGCTCATGATTGCAGGGTGATCACTCCGTCTGTTGGGCGGCCCAAGTATAGATATCACTGGTGAACAAGATATTTAATAACCACATTTCCTGCTATCTTGGTGCCCGAGGAAAATCTTCTGTGCCACTCATTTTTACTGTACGAGAGTAATTTGTGTGTTGTTTACAGGATAATCAAATTTTAATGAGCGAGACTATTTGGGAATCCATAGAACTTAAGAAAATAATAGGGGTTGTCCTAACCGACCCTAATAGCCAATGAATAATGTTAAATTATGCTTTTCTCGAATGTATTATTTAGTGCCAGAGATGACTCGTTTTTAGGGTAACAGGTTAAAAAATATTGTTTCCAATCTTTTGAGAAACTTGCCTTATTACCCATCTCTCATTTTTCTGTAGCTATTTTATAATTGCTCGCTATATGAATTTATTATTTACTTATTTACTATTTTTAATTTCTTGTAGATACAAACTAGTTGACTTGCTAGGTATTTGTGGTGATTATGAACTGCAAGTTTGCATATTAGAAACAATAATTCGAATGTGTTCAAGACAGCAGATAGAAGAATACAGCACCCAACTTTTTCCTGAAGCGGTGGAATTACAACAAAGGTTTTTAGAAATCGAGTCGGTACAGTTTGAAGTTAAAGTCCGAAAATTTTTAAACTTTCTCAACCAGAAGGCATCATATGTTGTTTCTCTTCTCGCAAAAACTATCTTAATGGATACATTTCAAGTTAAAAAGGTCCCTGTAAGTTTCATTTTGCTAAAAAGACTTTTGCCCTAGAAACATTGGATAATGTTGCAATTTTAATAAGAAATGTAGGTAAAGCATAGGAATCGTTGCAAAAGGGCGATTGTACCTCACTATTTGGAGGATGCCCAATTTTCGACTCTCAGCATGGAGTTGTCAGTTATCTTAAATGATACGAAGTCTGTTAAATTAAGGAAAATTGCGTGTTTTTATTCTGATCACTAACCTGAGAAGAAATTTGACTTATTTGTTTAATTTTGAAATTGCCCAAAAATTACCAATTTTTAACTTAGGAAAATGAAAATGTAACCCAAAAAACCCAAAATATAGTATTTCTTAAAGGGTATAACAAAGAAAATGAATTTTCTCGACACGTGGAAATCAGATTCCTGGCCAGAAGAATAGTAAGATGTGCTGGCATATCTTTAGAAACAAAGTTGTATAAAACCAAATGAATGTTCCTCCAATTAATAGTAAAAGATATACAGTGAGGGACTAAAGTTTGGAATAAAATTAATAATTTCTTTTTTATCAATATTTGTATGAAATGCTCGGACACGTCAATTTTTATTTTCAATTTAGAATTTTGTATGTAATAGACCAAGAGCCCATAGACCAAAAATTGTGCATAATAGGTTTACTCCAAAAATGCCTGAGATGTTGTGATTTTTGGGTCGTGGAGCACAGAAATGCCCATGCCAGTTTTTGTTTTTGGTACAGTGATGTGTGGCAGACCCGTAAATGTGTAAAAAAAATTGCTTAAAAAAGTATTATAGGTTTAGGACTGGGGTTTGCGGGAAGCGCTAAATAATAAAAAGTAATCCAGCGGACGCGGTTCGCTTGTTGTGAATTCTGGGACACTGACCCGCTGCAGGGGTCAAACTGTGTAAATAAATCGCCCCAAAAAAATCGTAGGTTTACGCATGGGGATTGGATGGATCTCCTAATTTACCCCCAAACATCATGAATGTCGACTCCCATTCATTTTGGTTGGTACAAAGAGGCGCCACTCTCGCGACATTTTTTAAATTCACTCAGGTAAAAAAAAACATAAGTTTATGAATGGCGTTCAGTAACTTGTTTAATATAAACATACTGAGTGCGAAAATACATTCGCCATAGTTGAAAAGTGGTACAAAAGTCTTGCCATTCACGATAATTGATTGTGCACTGAAGCTTCGTTCCTACTGCGTGTAGATTACTGCAGTAAATAGGAAATGCAAGAAATTAAAAAAAAATTAAAATGGTTGTCTATGAAACGTTTAGCTACACATACCAGACAGGCGATATTCCAGAAGAATACAAACGGAACATCATAGTAGCTTTGCCAGAAAGGAAAGGCGCGGATACGTGTGGAAATTTTAGAACGATCAGTTTGACTTCCCACGTGTCAAAAATTTTAACTAGAATATTGCAAAGAAGGATGGAGAAAAGGGCGGAAGAAATATTAGGAGAAGATCAGCTCGGATTTAGAAGAAATAGGGGAACGCGCGAGACCATTCTAGCTTTACGACTACTAATAGACAAAGCAACAGAAAAGGGAAAGAGACCCTATAAAGGACTTGCAGATTTGGAAAAAGCCTTCGACAATGTGAAATGGAGGAAGATGTTCGAAGTGCTGAAAACGGTAGGGATTAAGTATATGTATAGTTAGGGAGCCGGTATAGTAAATTATGACTGTATTTTCTACCATGCCGGACATTGTTAATCTTAATGTATGCAACAAGAGGAAGAAGAATATGGCTATGAGAAAGTTGCATCTGAGTCGCACCGCAGATGGCGCTCTTAAGAAAAGTTTCGAATCGTCTGGCACCCACTCGCAACTATCTAATGTGTCTAGCATTGATATTTTGGCATTCTTCATAATGCAAAAATTCAGTAAAAGAAAAATCTGTTGGTAGAAAATACGTCACGTGACGCTCCTGCTTAAGATAAGTTTGGGGTTCTCTGGCACCCACTCGCGACTTATAATATCTGATTCTTCTTTTACTGACTATTTGTATCATGAAGAATGACAAAATATCAATGTCAGACACATTAGATAGTCGCGAGTGGGTGCCAGACGATTCTAAACTTTTCTTAAGAGCGCCATCTGCGGTGCCACTCAGATGCAACTTTCTCATAGTCATATTCTTCTTCCTCTTGTTGCATACATTGAGATTAATAATGTCCGGCATGGTAGAAAATACAGTCATAATTTACTATACCGGCTCCCTAACTAATAGGGATAGAAGAATAATTTATTCATAATCTACACAAAGAGCAAACGGCAGTTACAGAATTTGAGCAGGAACATAGAGAAGTAAATATCCGAAAGGGAGTGAGACAGGGACGTGCGTTATCGCCTCTAGTTCTCAATTTATATATCGAAGATGCGATGAATATTGTTAAAGACATCAGAATAGCTGCTGGAATTAATATACAGGGTCAAACTATTAATATGCTCAGATTTGCGAATGATATAGCAGTATTAGCATCCAGCGATCCAGCAAAGAAGAATTAGGAAGGACTCTGAACGAAATGGAAGCGGTTTTGACGGAGGGCTATGGTATGAAGATCAATAAAAAGAAAACCGAAATTTTGTTGTGTAGGGGGCGTGAAAATAGGGCTAAAACTAAAATACAAATAGGAAACGAGAAGATAGAGGAAGTCTCAGATTTCTGCTATTTAGGAAGTCAAATAACTCTAGATTGAGGACAAAGAATAGCACAGGGCCGAGTTGCATTTAAAAAAAGGAAACAACTATTATGCTCGGAAATGATAAATGTAGAAACTCGGAAGAGGCTCTTAAAAACGTATGTATGGAGTACAGCAGTGTCCGGGTGCGAAACTTGGACGATAGGAGAAGCGGATAGGAAAAAAATTAGAAGCATTTGGAATGTGGCGCAATAGACGCATGACGAAGATACCGTGGGTAGATAAGGTTAGCAACAGAGAGGTATTAGAAAAAGTTGGAGAAAAGCGAAATTTATGGAAGACAGTAAGGAATAGGAGAGATAGGGTAGTAGGACACCTTCTGAGGCACGAAGGCTTAGTTCGCAACATACTAGAGTCAGAGATAGGAATAAAAAGTGGTAAGGGTAGGCCGAGATTGGACTACTGCTCTCAAGTAGTTAGGGATATAGGATGTTCAACTTTTAGGGAAAAGCGTAGGTTAGCTCAGGATAGGAAAGATGGAGGTACGCGTCCAACCAGTCTTCGGACTGAAATCTTTATGATGAAGGGTGAAAATTTATAATTGCTTTCTTTCAAGCTTTCTAGTGGGCCCTTGTACCACCGTTCAATCATAAGGAATGTATTTTTGTACTCAGCAGGTTCATCATAATCAAATTCTTGAATGCCATTCATAAACTTATGATTTTTTTACGTAAGTTTTTTTTTACAAAATGTTGCGTCTCTAGCGCCCCCCTGTACCAATTTTTTTTATCGGCAACGGTGAATACTCGACTTTTGTGATTGAAATAACTTGTCTCCAAGTTTTGAAGAGTAAACTTATGATTTTTTTTACCTGAGTGAATTTACAAAATGTCGCGAGAGTGGCGCCTCTTTGTACCAACCAAAATGAATGGGAGTTGAGATTCATGATGTTTGGGGGTAAATTAGGAGGTCCCTCCAATCCCCATGCGTAAACCTATAATTTTTTTGGGGGTGTTTTATTTACACAATTTGACCCCTGTAGCGGGTCAGTGTCCCAGAATACACAACAAGCGAACCACGTCCGCTGGATTACTTTTCATTATTTAGCGCTTCCCACAAACCCCAGTCCTAAACCTATAATACTTTTTTAAGCAATTTTTTACACATTTACAGATCTGCCACACATCACTGTACCAAAAACAAAAACTGGCATGGGCATTTCTGTGCTCCACGACCCAAAAATCATAACATCTCAGGCATTTTTGGAGTAAACCTATTATGCACAATTTTTGGTCTATGGGCTCCTGGTCTATAAAGAATATGTAAAATGTACAAGTTTTTCCATTTTCATGTACAGCTGTCAATGTCAATTTTCTTAAATGGAACACAATATACATTTTCATATTTCTGAGTAGTCCATTGAAAGGCAATTTCATAAATGCGAAATTTGTTACCCTTTACTTCCATTTAGATATTCGCCAAAATTAGAAGCAAAAAAAGCAAAGTATGCATTACACAACCTCATGACATGGAAGATTTAAGAACGAGAATACGAAATTAAATTTGGAGAATCACACCTGAAGTTATTAGAAATGTTCTTGACGAATTCGAGTACAGTTTGGCTATAAGCTCAGAAAGTTTTTGGAACTCACATTGAACATTTAATTTAGATTATTTTTGTTGTTAATTACTTGTTTACATTTTCATTAAAAATTGCTTGTTATTTCAAGGTACCTATTTTTGTAAACCTAATTTTCAATGTAATTGGATATTCTAGTTTTTGTAGATGTTCAGATATTCTAATTCTAATTTTAAGGCTGCGATATATCAGCTGTTATTCTATAAAGTGCTGCCACCTATCGCCCAAAAGTGTGATTAGGATTATGCAAAATATTCTCGCAATCTATTATGATTGGTTTCTATCACAGCTGCGAACTTGGAATTTTCAAGGTTTCTTGCTTTAGTGGCAACCGAATAAATCTGGGAGGATTAGTTGGCTGTCCTAGCTTTAAATTATTATTTTCTATTTAGAAATAAGAGGATAAACTGAAGCGCCACCACCATCTGCATTGCAATGCACCACACTACTACTACTGTCAAACTACAACTGTGCAACTCGCCAAAATATTCACAAAATGGAGAGATTGCAAAATAATTTTCATTCCAACACAGCGGCTGAACCAAGTAAATTATCAAGACGTTCTTGGTCGAAAATGAATAACGAATAATTAACTTAGACAACACTACTTTCTAATTACGATAAATATATGTACAAATAGTAAAAAAGGTGTCGAGTTTGTGACGGTTTTATGACGGATTTTTCAATAATCTGAGAGAGATTTATTTAAGGCGAACGAAAAATATTACTATAAAAGTAGTGCGAGTCTCTAAGTTGATCGTTTATTGATAAATCTTTTTTTTATTTAACGTCCTATCTACTTTAATTTCAGATTGGCGTTGGAATAAAAATGTGTCTACATGTCCCATTTTTAGTGCTAAAATTTCGCACCCTTAACGAAATAAATTCAAGTGTTAATATCTCGATAGCCATGGAAGTAAAAGGTAACAAATGCGACATTTATGAAAATACTAGCTGACCCGGCAGACGTTGTCCTGCCTAAAATTACTTTTCGTATTGAACTTTTGATTTATTAACCAAATCGTTTATTCAATGTGAAACATTTTTCTGATTACGTTTATGTTCAACGAAATATGACGTTCCTATCGTCAGTTATGATCGCGAGTGTATACAAAAAATATGATTTTGACAGTTTGTCCGAATTTCCCGACTTACGCCTATCTATATCATACAAAATCCAATAGAAAAAAGCACTTTCAGTTTTTTCCTAATTTTCCAATTTTCCGGGCAACTTTACCAATTTTTCGTTCCCCAAAAACCATATTTTTGAAAAGAATTAGCCAAATCGGTCCAACCGTTAAGCACTTTCAGTTTTTCCCGAATTTTCACATTTTCCGGCAGATTCTCCAAAAATTTTCTTTCATACAAACCTTGTCCTGACAATTACGATTACAACAAAAAAAATCTGCCAAATCGGTCCAGCCGTTAAACACTTTTAGTTTTTCCCGAATTTTCAAATTTTCCGTTGGATTTTCCAAAGTTATGATTTTTACAGTTTGTCCGAATTTCCCGACTTACGCATATCCATATCATACAAAAATCCCATAGAAAAAAGCACTTTCAGTTTTTCCCAAATTTTCCAATTTTCCGGGCAACTTTTCCAATTTTTCGTTCCCTAATGCCACGTTCGGCCTCTGTTTTGTCGACGTTCCAAATTATTTTGTGCGTAAGCTTCAACTGAGTGCGTTGAACTCGACTGTATCCGTTATTCCGGAGTCATAATGGATCGCCCTTGAGGCTTGAGAAATTCTTATTCGACTTGGCTCCAAACGCTGTCTACGCTCTTCGTCAGTCTCATTGACTCGACGATCATGTAGTTGGCTTGCATTGCGCGTACGCCGACCGATATTTCGACGCCTCACTGGTGGCATTTTTTCCAAAGAAACACCAAATACATGATCACCACCGATAACACACTGACAATTCAATTTTTAGAACTGTCAAACTGAACGTCGCATTTTTGTTTGTCAAACAGATTTTCATACAAACATACCATCCAAATTTTCGACTTTCCCGGTGGATTTTCCAAAATTTTCTTTCATACAAACCTTGTCCTCTGACAATTACGAACACAACAAAAAATAAATCGGCCAAATCGGTCGAACCGTTCTCATGTGATGATCTTACATACATGCGGCAATTGACTTTTATTTATATAGATAAGGTGTTCCATTTAAGAAAATTGGCATTGACGTGAAAATGGAACATCCTATAAATTTTGCATATTCCTTACAAAATTCTAAATTGAAAATAAAAATTGACGTGTTCGAGCATTTCATTCAAATATTGACAAAAAGAAATTATCAATTTTATTCAAAACTTTAGCCCTTCACTGTATAAATCAGGGTTATCCAATGATATCAAAAATTATTGTCCTGTTGCAATCAATCAGAATTACCAAAATGTTTGATTGCTCAGCAACAAAAAGCTAACTAACCATTTAAATCCATATGACTTTCCAACGGAAAGTTTTAAAATGTAGGCCACTATTATCTACTGTATCAGATATGTTGTACTTCAATTTGTTAAGTACTAAATGTTACTGAAAATAAAATTTTATTTTCTCATAACTGTTCACTCTTAGAAAATGGAAACTAGTGGAATTGAACTTTGTGACGCCAAATTTATTAACTCACAAAATATCACTAAAATAACAAACACCGACTCAAAATAGATAGGCCCTGTCCCAGCCAGGCTCAGTCGAAGACGGCCGTGCGGTAATAATCGGGATAAATATCACAAAAATGGGCGCCACGTAATTTACGGGACCTACCTTTCAAACTGCCCTCGTAGTATACCTCAAAATTACGAAAGGTACGATCAATAATAAAAGCACGAGTCAAATTAAGAGTCGGTGTAACTATTTAATGAAAATGAAAATCTGAATATAATATATAATAAATAATAATTAATTTTTTTTAAGATACCAAAATTTATAACAAAATTCAAAATATTGAAACAAAAATAACAAATAAACTATGATTTACTACAAAATAAATGGCTGGAAGAATGCTAAAATCAGCAACGGCCCGCCGAAACGATGCGCAAAAAGACGGTAATTAACAAACCGCAGATAACCCGACCATACGCTGACGAACGAGGCCCCGCACGCGCAGACGCACCGACAAGATTACCGCGCACGAAACAAACGCGAATCGCAACAATCTGTGCCGCTACTAACACCAGCACCATCAAGCATAAAAAAACAGAATTAAAATGTAAAAAAAAGCAAAGCAAAGAAATATGAAACTAATTAATAACTAAGTATAAGAAAATTAATGCCAAAAAGCGAGGGTTGACAACGTTACGCCGCTGTCAGGCTATACATACAAATTAGCTAAGCTAAACTACTTACTGCAAGCGTAAAAAAAGGTAAGTACATACATAAACAAACAAATACAATATTTTTGGTAACGCTCCGCCGCTACCAGGCTATACATAAAAGTCAAGCTAGCAAAAACTAAACTCGAAAAGCCAAATCACACGTGGTTCGTTGGTTCGCTCCAGACAATGGCAAAATAAATGAAATAAATAATCTGACCTTATCAGTACGATGATCGGATGATCCAAAAATGGCGGACCGACGCCCCAGCCGTCCGCAAACACAATAGAAAAAACTCCAATATAGAATAATAACTTTATTCTGGTTTCTGGGTGAATGCCAGGTGTAAATTAATAAAACGTACCCCAGGAGAAAAACCCTCGGGAAAAACCCTAAAAATCAAATGAAATAAGAACACACAAAGGAAAATCAGGGAAGAAAGAAAATAGAATATGAAACGTGGCCTACCTTCAGCAAAAGGGTTTTTTTTGTCCTTCTCTCAAACGCAGCACGGCGAAGATCCCAATTCAATGGACAGACAGCGGATCCAAAATCACTACCAATTGCAACAATCCAAACTGTCTTAATAGTTTTCCAAGAGAAAAATCCCACAAACGTGGCTTGAAAATATTTCAATCGACTCTAGAAAACTACCGTCGCTTTGTAGAGCACTAGCGAGAGAAGAATGGCCAAAATCGACCGATGGTAAGATTTTACGAATTTTCGAAAAAAAGGTAACGTAGGTAGCAGATAGCCAATGAAATTTGTTCAGAACGAGAAATTCAGAAATCGACAAAGGCGTCGCTTCCGTCAAGATGGAAGTGAGACAAAAGATTACCTGGGAACGTCTAACCGAGAAAAATACAATCTAAACTCATTTACAATGAAGATTCGACGATAACCCAAGCGGAAAGTACGAAAAGAAAGAAAAGGAAAACAGAAGAAACACACCAGAAAAGGGGCAAATCAACCTGGATGCCACTGGAGCATCAATCAAATGAGAGTGCAATGACCTCAACCGGGTGACAATTGAAACCTATCGGTAAGGAAGTTACCAACAGTAACAGATGACAGATAACCTCAAACAACAAACCGTCACATGGAAGAAAACAACAAATGATGGTGAAGAATTTAACAATAAGGTAAGCACAAATAATACAACAAATGCAACCTGAGATATTAACTATTCCAATACTTTAAGGTACAAATGGTAAACATCAGAAAGAGTTGAAATGAAAAGGGGACGAAGAACTAATTGAAGAAATGCTAGAAGACAAATAAAATAGGGAGTGACTACTGAACAGTCCGCCGGTCACTTCTAAATTTTGTTCCAGGTCAGTCGACACAATATCAGTAAAATGACTTTTAAGAACTTCGTTTTTAAAAAATATTGCCAACAATATCCGTGGGTGTTTGGGTATGGCACAAAGCTGCCATTTTGTTCTCCTACGGCCAAACGAGTTCTGCGCCCGCTCGGTCCGCATTTTTTGCTTGTTTCTACATCATCTTTTTGCCAAAAAATGCGTGTGTCTGGTGCGAAAGGGCAAGTAAGGGTCTATTTTAAAAAAGCGTTCTCTCAGTTTTAGTTTTTTTACACTTCCAAAATGCCAAATATAGGTTATATTCTGTAATGCGCAAGCGGCCGGACTGTGCAGTAGTCACTCCCAATAAAATAGAGCAATAAACAAATTAACTGTAAGTACCTAATATCTATGTATTTATACTCAATAAAAGAAATGTTTTAATCTTTTAGCTATGCGTATTTGTCTAAACAGTTCTATCCCTACCATAAATGCTCTAAAATAAAATTTGCCCGTAACAACTTTTCATTTTGTTATATGAGGACTGTTCAAAGTTGACCTGCGGTTTATTTTAGAATAATGGCTTGTAGAACTCCAACGAAAATGTTATTGTTTTTTAAAATATTCACCCTTAATTGAAACACATTTATTCCATCGTGATGGTAAAGTTTCTATGCCCGTGGTATAAAAAGATTTATCGTGAGTGCATAGCCACTGGCTGGTGGGCATCATGAGTTAACTGTTCATTGTTATCATTTGTGACAGGTGACACTGAATTACCACCAAAAATTTGTAAGTGTGCCGCCTTGAGTCGCTGCTAAACAATATTCGCTCACTTCCTATAGCACAAGGAATATTTTGAACTTTTATTCGCCTGTTTTCCCAAATTAAATCTTCGGCACGATGGACATTCGCTTCAGTCACTGACGTTGGCCGAACATGCTTATGTGGCATGTTTGAGACACATTCGTAGCCCTCAGAGATCTGTCATTCACATATGCTGACGTGTGGGAGATGTTTTCCTCATACTGTGCACCTAATCTTTGTAAAATTTCTATGACTTACACCTTCTCTTATCATAACTTGCGTCGACGATATCTTGCACTATCTGTAACTGATTGCAAAAGTCAAAACAAAAACCTATCAAGTAGTCTGGCAAAGTTAGCTAAGATTAGATTTCATATGAATTGTGTTAGTTAGGTATTGCGTAAAACCAGAAAGTGTAGATCAAGCTTCTTGAATGCCCTCATAGATTTCAATAATTCTAATTGGTCCATAATTAATTTCTTAAGTCGATTCAACGTAACATCCAGTGCGTCTACAGTACAGTGCAAGTACAGTTGAACCCTGATCAATAATAATAATAATCTTTCTTTACTTAGCAATAAGCTAATATTACATCAATATTGTAACAATACACTCCCAAAAAAAGAAAACAGAAAAAAAAAGAAAACGGAACACCCAAACACCAACAAATGTCACAAAATGCCTCTAACAAAACACAACACATTCTCTTGAAACTGCTCAAATTCAGGGCTTCTTATTTTCATCTGGCATACTATTAAACAATTTAAACTCCTTATACCGTAAGGAATTTTGCAAACAAGTCTTCACAAATTGAGGAAGTCTGTAATCTTTCATATGGACTAATAGAGACTAGGGTTACCAGACCTAAAAATGGAAATTCCTGACAGACTCAATTATAATTCCGGACAGACTCAATTATAATTCCGGACATTTCAGGGAAAGTCCGGACATATAAAAAAACTCAACGCAAACGAAAAATAATTCTAACATAAAAAATCTTACAAATAGCAAAAAAAAACCTAATACTCTTTGGCTTCGTACTTTTAGCAACTGACAATTTCTTTAAGCATTTTATCGTCTTGCAACACGTGCGAATAAAACGCTTCGCATGAAAGGTTTTTCATGTAGAACTGTCCTTTAACGGAAGAAACTGTAAGTCTGTTTCTTTTGTCCATGAGCGAAAATACTCTTTCAACGATCACATTTTGAGCTTGAATGACGAAAACAAATTGACAAATTTTTAAAAGTTCTGGAAATCTATCAATGCCTGTTTTCATGAAAAACCCTGTCCATTGCTTTTGCGGAAGCAAATCGAAAAAAGAATCACCTTGGACCCCGTTCCTTCAAAAATGAGTTCAGGGCAGTGGTGGTTTCATCAGAGTCTGACATCAGTTTTTATTTTTATTCCCATAGTTGTTTTTTCTATCTACTCGATTCGACGTGAAAAACACGCCTGCAGTTTTTTCCCACGGCCATTCATTTATGATTTTTCTTAAAAATCCGGGCAATTTATAAATTCCGGCGGAATCCGGACAACGTACGCAATTTCTGGACTTTTCCGGACTTCTGGTAATCCTAATTGAGACCAAGGTAGGGTAGTCTGCCATATTCTAAAATTCGGTAACCGAATTTATTGAATACAAGATGATTTGCCACCCAGAAACTTTATTGGAAATAATCAAAATCAAACCTAATAAGTTAGTCCATAAACGCATGCAATATAAATTCTTTAATATGTAGGTATGCTTGGAAATATATACATAAAAAGATTGCAACAAAACTTCTTAAAAACAAAGGAAAGGTTTATGCAGATAGGGTGAATCATGTTTGGATAATCGGGGTTCTACTGTACAGTATAATCTCACTAATCCGGCCATCAATAGTTCAGCATTGCCAGTAATCCGGCGATTTTTTCTTCCCATGCCTTAAATGCTTTCGCTGCTCCATCAATCCGATGTTTACGCTACCCCGGCGTGCTACAACCCGGCAGTCAACAATCGCACAATATACAGTATGATTCAGAAATAAATGCTGGAATTTTGTAGAGTGAAAAGGTGAGTATAGACAATAATTATTTTTTGCCAATACACTTGGTGGCATTGAAGCAAGGTTGCAATGTTATACCGTTATACGCAATATCCGGAACAGCATTAATTTGTCATAGGCGGCATAGCCGTTTGACGTTTGTTTTGCAAATGTCAAATTAAGAGATATATGCCGTATCAAGTGTATTGGAAAAAATAATTGTCTATACTGGCCTTATCACTCCACAAAATTCCAGCATTTATTTCTGGATACATATCTACATATGTATGTATGTATTTGATTTGTCTTAGTTTATTTTTTGCTTTGTAATGGGTCACTGCACAATGTCAGGGATGTTGACAGATGCAAGATGTAAGCACAAAACATTAACATTGTCTTTAAAAGTAAAAATATTGAAAAGACTAAATTGAGGTGAAAAAATTTGTAAACTTGCAATGCGTTACAATATTGGGTGTTCTACAATTCACGGTATTTGCCAAAACTGTCTAAAAATTGAGAAGCGGCAGATTCTCATGTTTATGTACATAATTTTCCACCAATTTTCCAGTAATCGGGCGTGTCTTGTAATCTGGTTGTACCCTGGAGCGGGAGGCTCAGGGTTGGTGAGATTATAACCTACAGTTTCTAATGATGCTATTATTCAATGAACTCAATTTGTGTAGAAATAACTTGTTTTCTAAAAATAATATTGTTATATTTGTTGAAAGGAATTTATTGACGGCCTCTGGGTTGACTTCAATTTGACGGGTTCCAATGTTTCTTTTTACTGTGATGCTACATCATTGGCAAGGTCCCCTTCCTCAGTAGAAGCTAGTAACGATCAACCTAATGAGTTGATAACTATCCTCGTTCAAGATGTCAGTTCAGTGTATGTGAAGCGGTAAGTTTTATATGAATTAATATTTTTTCAAATTTCTAGTGCGGTGGTTCTTAACCGGTTCGAAATAGCGAAACACAATTATAAAAAAATGCCATTACCGGGTATTCGTATTTATTGGGCAACGGGCTTTTATCGGATAAGGAGTAATTAACGGATAATGGATAATATCCGGCTAATGAAACTGTGTACCTGGGTACAGGAATTAATGAGTATTACCATTCCTAATAGGTAGATAATACAAGGTGATCAAGCCATGAAACTAACAATAAAAATATGGATGCCTACATATTTATTTTTTATTAACAAAAATATAGTACCTGCAGATTGCATATACAATAATAAAAAAGAAAATATGTATTAATTCAAAAGTGATCTCGGAAACTATTATTATTATCTAATATATAAAAATCTCGTGTCGCGGTGTTTGTGGTCGCACTCCTCCGAAACGGCTAGACCGATTTTTATGAATTTTTTTTGTACATTTGGTAGGTATGAGAATAGGACGTAAAGTATTTTTCACCCTCCTACCCCCACCCCCCATTTTTTAATCGCGATTTTAGTATTTTTGTATGAACAATATTCAAATAATTGAAATTTCTTTTGTAAATTTGGTAGGTATGAGAATAGGTCGTAAAGTATTTTTCACCGTCCTACCCCCCTCCCATTTTTTAATCGCGATTTTAGTATTTTTTCATGAGCAAAATCCAAATAATGGAACTTTTTTTGCACATTTGGTAGGTGTGAGAATAGGTCGTAAAGTATTTTCACCCTCCTACCCCCACCCCCCATTTTTTAATCGCGATTTTAGTATTTTTGTATGAACCATCCCTATTTCCCTTGGTCATGCCATAACTTGAGAAAGACTTAACCGATTTCATTCATCTTTTTTTTATGGTTTCTTACGGAACGGAAAATTAAGAAAATTGCGCAGAAAATTGGAAAATTTGAGAAAATGTAACGACTATTATTTTAACTTCGCGCGTTTGACAGTCTATACGTGTGTATGTCACCGAATTCCTCCTAAACGACTAGACCGATTTTGATGAAATTTTTTGTGTGTTGGAGTGGGTCCCTGGATGGTTTACATTCACAATTGGACCCGGTAGGTGGCTCTGCAATCGGGTTCTATACTTGGGCCGGCGAACAGACAGAGTGATCACCCTGCAAGAACGTGCTCTAGGCGGGACCACTATCAATTTAGGACAACTGAACCGCAGTGATGCGCTTTCTTTCGACCCAACAAAGTCGCATCACTCCAATTCGGTCGTCATAAATTACTATTGGCCCCGCTAGAGCACGATCTTGCAGGGTGATCACTCCGTCTGTTCGCCGGCCCAAGTATAGGAATTTTTTTGAACGGCTGGACCGATTTTAATGAAATTTTTTGTGTGTGTTGGAGTGGGTTCCTGAATGGTTTACATTCACAATTGGACCCGGTAGATGGCGCTGCAATTGGGTTCCAGGAGTTTTTTGAACTGCTGGACTGATTTTGATGATTTTTTTTGTGTTTGTTGGAGTGGGTACCGGGATGGTTTACATTCACAATTGGACCCGGTAGGTGGCGCTGCAATCGGGTGTTACTGAACGGCTGGACCGATTTTGATTAAATTTTTTGTGTGTGTTGGAGTGGGTCCCTGGATGGTTTACATTCACAGTTGAACCCGGTAGGTGGCACTACAATCGGGTTCTAGGATTTTTTTTAAAAACGGCTGGACCGATTTTGATGAAATTTTTTGTGTGTGTTTGAGTGGGTCCCTAGATGGTTTACATTCACAATTAGACCCGGTAGGTGGCTCTGCAATCGGGTTCTAGGATTTTTTTACGGAATTTTTTTTAATGTCTGGCAGGACAACGTCTGCCGGGCCCGCTAGTTATTTATAAAAACTTCCCAAAATTAACTCGTCAACCCTTTCGCGACCGCGTCTGGAATCGTCCGTCATGCGCGCCAGACCGCAATGGGAAAAATACTAATTTCAACGTATTTGTTGACTATAAACGTGGAAAACCTTGTAATAAAAATAGTGAAATAACTATACTTCAAAAATAATACGAATTTTATCTAGTTTATCACACACTGCATGCTACATACTAGTACGTCAATGGGTGGACGGTCATGCCACACTGTGTATGTGACGTACCAGTACGTCAAGTAGCAGTAAAATGAGCAAAATCAGACACTTTCGTGTACGTCTCTAGGCCACCAACAAGACTTCTTTCCTAAATATATCGTACGCCATCAGGCTGGACACAATATCTCAAATGACGTGAGTACGTCATTGGGACGTTGGGGACATTTCAAAAAAACGTATATATAATACGTCATTTGTCACGAACAGGTTAACTATGAAAAAATGTATGTAAATTCATTTTATTGAGATATTTGGACTTGGTGCCTTTACATATTTCATCAATATCATGTCAAATGTATAATAAGTGATATAGCTACGCCCCATTTTCTCTTCTATATTAATCTTGAGAAGCCGATCTCACACAGGTATGATGTTGAAAACTAGAAAAATTTTAAGTGCCCTTTTGGAGAGGACTGAGCATTCTAAGACTAAAATCCAAAATGCATCTAGAGTTGTTTCAGCGAATTTTATTTTTAGTCTACGATCTTTTGACAAGGTTATTCCCCAGCCGACGCACACATACATGATATGTAACACATAAAGATCAAGAATGTTACAAGAGTTACGTAACGAAGTTATGTATTAAAAATATAGTATATGCTTTAAAAAGTACATATCAGATACTTTCACTTTGTAATACCTATGTTATATATTGTTACGTATTTCTGATAAATCAGATACATGTAAGGTACACATTTTGTAGGGCAACATTCAAGTAACATAGACATTCATGGTACAGTCCATAAATATTGCAAAGTATGGCGATAATACAGATATTTGGAATGTAGCGGTTACAAAACATGCCATTATGACATTTACATAACACAGTTATGTGTTGAAAATATAAATTGTTATATTATTTAATATAAGTTTAGTTGGCGTCCTAAGCCCTAACCACTCGAGTTTAAAAATCCTCTGACCAATCATATGGATCAGTATGTTTTGTTGTAATTCTTCAGTGTTGCCAAATTTAGCTTTTTATGGCGTTTCCCTGATTGACTCTGGTATTCTAGCATAAATAAATTATAATGTTAACCGGTACGCATTTTTTAGCTATTTATAAAACACTTTTTTATAACATTTTACCTACTATCTCAACTTGCTAACACAATAATATTAGTTACCGTTTGGTCGTTATCTAATTATCAAAGAGACAGTGAATACTAATCCTTGCAAAAGTTATCTGGCAACGTTGTCCAAAACATAACCTAAAAATTAGTGGTGGTGTTGGTGTGGCGTCTGGCGTGTGACTTCTGGTTTTCAGGTTCTACTGTTAATCTGCTACATAGAAATGTCAATTGCATACCGATTTTAAGTAAGTAGAATTATTGTTGAAGTTACATTCATATTTCTTATACATTTAGCACATTTATCCACGTCTTATAAGCAACACCGAGTTTTTCAGCGTACTGTCCAGTGATTGACAGAAATTCTATGTAAAGTGTTAAAGGATAAATGTTCTTTTGTGCACTGATTGTAAGTAAAAAAAGTGTCCTTTTTGCAGAGGAAATAAAAGAAATTTGCTTCTCCTGAGTCGATGTTTGAGAACTGTTTTTCCTAATGAATGTGCAAATGGATGTTCATGGCTTTCGGGTGTACGATTTGAAACTAAATCAAGCACTAAAAGGTAAGCTTCTGCTGTAATTTTTAATTTACATGAAAATCAGAACTGTGTAGATTAAGGGGAACTAAAGTATTATATTTCCTGTTTTCGTCATACTTAGGGCATAGCCGCTGATTGATCTTCCGTATTCCTTGCAATTTGCCCAGTCTGCATCCACAAAGGCAGATATTACTTCATTCCTGGCTTCTTAATCTTAAATCTTTAGTGATTTGCAGATACCTGAAGATGCATTATCAACATTATCAATTATCAACTACATACTATGGTTTACTTTTGTACCTGCTTTACTAGGGAAATATATTTTCGAATGACACTATTGAAATATAATAAAAGATACATAATTGGTATGCATTTTTTATATATCCTGTTCCATAACTGAAGTATAAAAGAATGTTACATGCAAGTAAAACGGCAGGCATACAGAATATATAGCATATGTAACATATACGTTAGTATAGTAACATTATGAATATACCAGTTACATATATGTAATTTCCATTGTCCATGACATTTTGCAGTTCCTGTTTATTACCAGTACTTAACCTGCTACATAACTTTTGTAAAGGAAGGAACAGTTTTATGTAACAATTATATTGTGAAGATGGATCTGTGTTAGCTGGGTCCCCCTCTTTTTAACCGACTTCAAATAATAATATTTTTGTCCTACAAAATAGAAAACCGACTTCAATATACAATGAGAACATCATCAATGTAGTCGAAGTCAATTAAATGCGCATTATTAAGGATAACTCAAAAACTACTGGTCAGACCTTGATCAAATTTATATGGGACCACATGAGAAACACCAGCTTTCAAATAAAAAAATAAACATCAAAATCGGTTCACCTAGAAAAAAGTTCTGAGGTAACACACATAAAAAAATACAGTCGAATTGAGAACCACCTCCTTTTTTTGAAGTCGGTTAAAAAGGAGGTGGGCAGCCGCGGACAGCGCACAGACTCCGGTCGCTAGCCGTCTTGCGCGCCAAATTATTCGTTCCAAAAAATGTTCAATTCTGCTTTCTTTTCATTATGATTACTTGATTGTGAATCCATTTTCTGAGATCTGAGCGCATGATGCACATCCAAGGGCATAACACAATATACTGCATGATGGAACACGAATGCTGGGAGGAGAGGTTAAATTAACCAATAAGTGCCAATTATAGATGTTATTGGTTATCATAAACCGCCCCACTATCAAACTGCAGTCGTTTACAGTTCTAAACCTTCTCTCCAAGCTTCGAACTTTAGTCGTTTCCCGTCTGGCGGGTAAGAACATTTCTTGCAACTCCGGTCGCTTCCAGTACCGAAAGGGTTAAGAAGTACCTAACAAAAATTTTCCAACAAATGCAAATACAAAGTCAGTGATGTAATTTTGTGTAGAACCATTATTAAATTTTCAAGTATTTTAAAACTATCCAGAGGAAGGAGTAGTATCAAGAGGTAGAGTTACTAAAGACCTTTGCTAGTTTATTTCAGAAATGTTGTAAGCTATATTTATCTTAAGGAAGTTGATTAGACAAACCAGTGATAATATATACATACTAATATAGAAAGGGGGAAGAACTATTTTTGGCATTTATAGATCTTAAAGCAGTGTTCGGCATGGTGAAGAGAGAAATGGGGAAAACCCGCAAATTTTGAAAATGATCCTATTGAATAGTTTACTATCCAAAACAAATTCCGCAATTTTCGTTTTTTATATTTGAGAGCTATTTTCGTCATAATTAAATACGAAACGAGCATCACACTTGAAACGCAATATTTGAATGACGCTGTGACGAACGTGGCCTACAGATTAGGTCGGGATTTTAACATGCGCAAACCGATCCGTTTGCACCCTGAGCGCTCGTTTATTTCTCGACTCCTCCCACTTTTTCCAGGGAGACGCGTAAACACCGCGTCGCAACGGATAGGTCTCCTACGCCACAGAAAGCGCGCGTTTTAGCCCCGGTCATGCTGCTTTCTAAGTTGCAAATTCTTCGTTCAGCACTGCACATAATCAAAATTTTTACGTGGTACGCGATACATATTCTATTTATGCTTGATATTACAGTACTAAAAGTTATAAATTCGATTAAGCGGGTCTTCCCCATTGTGTGGGAATGTTTAGAAAAACTTGAAGTGCCGAAAAACTGGCAATAGTTATTACGAACATATACAAGAAAATGAATGGACAAGTACAGATGAATGGGCAGAAATCGAAGAAATTCATAATAAAAAGAAGGGTTAAACAAGGAGACAGCTTGAGCCCACTCCTTTTATGGACAGAATATTAAAGAGCACACAAGAGAGATCTAACCAATTTGGAACCCAGAAGGAAATGACAGATTGCAGCCAATAAGAGTTAACAACTTTCCTGTTAACAGACATCCACAAAAAATTAAAGATCTGGTAGAAATATGGACAGTAAAAATAGAAAGAATGAAAATGGAAGTAAACAGCAACAAATGTAAACTAATGATCATTAATAACAGATCCGTCAATAGGACTAATAGGTCAGCTAATATTAAGGGACATGCTTTAGAGATGGTAACAGTATAATATGAATATCTGGGAAGCTTTATACCAGAAGATGGAAAGGTAGATTTAGATATCACGAACAGAGCAAAGAAACGAAAGCAACGAACCTATATTATGCTTTAAATAAAACCATATTTAATAAATGAGAGATAGGGAAAGATGTCAAGTTAAAAATATATGATGCGATCGCAGTATCTACACTGATATATGCAAGTGAAACCTGGATGTTTCAGAAGAAACTTGAAAGCAAGCTGACAGGGACTGGGATGAAGTTCTTGAGGAAGATCGCCAGAAAGACAATGTGTGAAAGAGAGAGGAATCAAGACATGATAGAACTGCTAAACCAAGAACCTGTAATTAACAAAATAGAGAAGAGACAGTTTGAGTGGTACAGACATATAAATACAGCCAAACTTCTATAACTCGAATCCCCAAGATCCCATAAAAAAATTTCGAGTTATGGAAATTATAGACATATATTATACAGTATAGTGATTTACTTTTATTTGTAGGTAATACAATAATATGTAACTGTATACTTACGAATTTTTACAAACGAAATCGTAAATACGAGTTTGCACAGTACTTTTAACGCAATTTTCCGTACTGAATTTTTTGCAGTACCCATTTCACTATAGTCATTTACGTTTTGATAAGTAACATTCATTTTAATTCGCTTTTATTGTTGTATGCTTCCGAAATTCTTACAAGATCATTTAACACTAGGTGGAACATTAAATTTTTAGCAACATAATTTTCTAGGTTTCTTGTTTGTTTGTTTGTTTGTTTGGTATCTAATTTTTTCTATAATTTGCACTGTCTTCTCAATAGCTAAATTTTTTAATTTTATTTATTATTATCCGCCATTGTGACTGGCAACTGCTAGATACTATGCATTCGAGGAGATTTAACTAACGTGAAACGTGGGCGGCAATGTATTATGCAATGTCTGCAAGCCTGCGCTAAATAGCAGAGATCAGCATTTCCCCGAATTTCAGAGACGGTTCTTCAAGTTACAGAGTAGGTACGCATTGTATGGAACTCACCATATTGTATTTTCGAGTTGGAGAAATATTCGACTTACAGGAATTTGAGTTATGGAAAATAAAATACATGTGACTAGATGTAGAAGAGTTTCAGAAAAAATTCAATTTGAGGAAGTTTTCGATTTACAGAAGTTCGAGTTACGGAAGTTTGACTGTAGATTGAAATAGGACATATAAGTGCGACCAGTAGTGGAGGCGGGAAACGTAACAAGAATAGTTAGAAGACAAAGAAAAAAATGGATTGAGATAATTGAAGGTTTGGGAAAGAGAAGAGGAAAGACAATGGTAGAGATGAAAGTTCTGGCACAGGATCGGAAGGCATGGAGGGAGGGGGTCACGGAGTGAAGAGAATAAAAATCTGATGCCCCCAGAGCATAAAATAGGATAAGAAGGATAGTTGCTTTCTGAGCGAGATGTTTAGTTGCTTTTTGTTTTCATCATCGAAATTCGGAAACCATTTAACCAGCCTTATTGTATTTTTACACCTGGGGTCAATCCATGCATAACTGTTAAGGGCGAGTACTACCCTTAACCTAAAAATATGGGATTTAGTTGGTCGGAATTAAAACATTTGGTTTAAAAAAGTAAAACAATTTATTGCCAAAATGAAACAGGTGAGTAGGAAAATAGAATAGTGTACTTTCTTACGTTAACTTTAAAATTACAGCAGCCATTTCAAGCACCAAGGGAGAAGTCCATGACACGGGCGAGATTCTTCAACTCTCCTAACTCGTCATTTCCAATTCTTTCTAACCTCTTGATTCCCATATATTTCCTGTTATTTCACGGAAAAGTTTACTTAAATTTGCTGATCTTTTTATATTTCTGAGCATTGCAAATATTGCTGTTTTATGCAATTCTTTAAATTTTTCAATTGAGGCTCTGTCAACGGAAATGTGGTTATTGGAACCTTATCTCTTATCTCTTGTAATTTATAAAATATGAATTTTGCTTAGCTAACAATTATTAATAAATTTTGCTTAAGTATTTTCCATGTCTGACAGTATCTCCAACAGCGAGGAAGTTATCAGGCGTATCCCTATAAAAAGTATTTTCTGTAATTAAGTGCAATATTTGAATGTAATAAGAAACTGATTACTACCGCTTGGACGAATAAAAAGAAACCAGTTAAATGTTGTTTTTTTAATAGAGTACCTATACACTTTTCTTTAACAAATTAATTTCCTATACTGTTTTTTATTGTGATAAAATTAGGTTTTTAATTTGCAGGTTCGAGAATTTCATTCAATTAACCTTAACTTTGATGTCTCCATGTCTTACAAATTTGGAAACGTCGAAGGCAGCTGCAAAAGTGAACAAAATTTGTATGTTTTTTGCTGATGATTCTGCGACCCAGAATTTACTGTCTGTTACATTACCGACCATGTTTGCTGATAAGCTCCATGTAATATTCAGTGTCTTTAATCTACCGAGTGCCCATGCCATTGTTTAACAACTTGACATTTCCTTGCATTTTGATGTTTAGATTTGAATTTCGAACTGTGTAGTTGGTAAATAAGTACGCAAATTTTATCATGAAAAGCACCCTTAAACTGGAACTCACATTAACTGTCTTGCTTTAAGTGACTCACTATGTGTTCATGTAAATGTGTCCAAACATTTGCAATTCTTTTATCAAAATGGAAAGTTGCTTAAATGGACAAAGCAGTGCTAAATTGTCTGTCTGTTAGGAAATCATTGAGAAAATAAATAAATGTCGTGTTGGAATCGTCCAGTTT
The DNA here is from genome assembly GCA_963966045.1 of Xestobium rufovillosum. Lineage (NCBI taxonomy): Eukaryota > Metazoa > Arthropoda > Insecta > Coleoptera > Ptinidae > Xestobium > Xestobium rufovillosum. The sequence goes on from OZ014495.1 coordinate 28,119,024, forward strand.
TAAAATCAACTGCAACTTGTTAAGTGTTTTTTTTAACTACTTTATTATCTGCCATCATAGCTTACAGCATAAGTAACATGGAAAAAAAGACTAAGTTTTAAATGCAAACAGAGACATAAACTTGTACCTATTCCAGAGGAACAGCATTGTAATTTGAAAAATACAAGACTCGCTTTTAAATAAGATTACTTAATGTGATTTGCGATTAAACCAAAACAGAATTTAGGGCGTTTTGAAGTTTGAAATTTGAATACTTACCATACAACTAACATAAATTTCAATTTATGCATTAAATGACAGGAAAATGATGGGTTGTTTAACAGGTTGTGGAACATCTGGTATATCTTCGTTTTCTTTTCAGTTATCTCAGAATCTTCCGAGTAGTCATTTTGAAAGTACCGAGAAAGGTAAACCGGATTTATTGCACATTTTTCAATTTCTGATTTTTAATGCTTTTAAGAATTGGAGAAAGTAGAAGAAATGCATCAACGTGAAAACTCAAAAATTTGTGTTTTCCTTAAACAAAGAATATCAGTTACTTCCTCATCTCCTGATGTATCATTGGTAAGCAAAGTTAGTGGTTACTTGTTTCTAGCGTTTACGTTACATATTCGAAAACAAAGGGCTGGTATTAGGTATCTGTACAAAATGTCATTCAGTCAAGGTCATCAGAACACCGCACAACCACTCTTTCAGGTCACAATCGATGACCCTAGATTGGAGAACCAAACTCTGAACAGCATACATTCCGGCAGTCTAATCTGGTACACCGACGGTTCTAAGACCGACACAGGTGCTGAGTCAGGACTGTTTGGAGATAAACAAAGAGTGAAACTCAGCTCCTCTCTGGGCAAATATGCCTCTGTCTTTCAAGCAGAGGTCTACGCGATACTACAATGTGCGCGGGAAAACATTAAGAGGGGCTACAAAAATCAGCGGATCTTTATCTTATCAGACAGCCAGGCAGCTTTGAAGGCTCTTATGAGCCCAAAGATGTCTTCCAGACTGTTGTGGGAATGCTTTGAGCAACTTAATATCCTAGCCATGCGGAACGCAGTGAGACTGCTTTGGATTCGAAGTCACTGTGGGCTGATAGGGAACGAAGAAGCCGATAAACTAGCAAAGCGGAGCTCCAACGATCCTTTCGTTGGACCAGAACCTGCCCTATGCATAACTAAGAGTGCAGTCAGACACCAAGTAAACGGATGGATTCGCGCTCAACATCACAATTACTGGAACGTGATTCCAGGACACAGGCACAGCAAGTCGTATATAAAGGGACCTTGCAGGAAAAGATGCTCAGAACTACTTTGCCTTAGTAGGATGCAAATTAGAATCGTAACAGGCTTCCTAACGGGACACACGACTGTTAAAGAACACCTGTGGAAGATTGGCAAATATTATGGAGACCTTAACTGCCGCTTGTGTAATAAGGAACGGGAGACAGCTATGCACATCCTGTGCAGATGTGAAGCTCTAGACCAGAAGAGGCCGCGAATTTTCGGGCGATGTCTGATGGAACCAGAAGAATTTTCCACGCATTCAATGTTTGACTTGTACCGTTTGGTCCAAGGCACCAAGATCATGGAATGGGTGTGACTTAGAATTTAGGGTGGGCACAATAAGCCCATTTTGTGGCTGCAGTGCATCTGAGCCTTCGGGCAGGCAGGCCCTAAGGGGAGAAAAAAAAAGGTCATCAGTATGGTTGGCATGCAAAGGCATACGTTGCATGGCAGTAAATGCGAATTTGTTTATTTTGCTTTATTTAAACTTAAAATTAATTAATAAGAAGGTATTTTTGAATTAGTGGGTGAAATACATTTAAGATATTAAACTAAAGTGGAGTGAAGTAGTTATTATACAGGGTGTCTCATTTTATTTTGACGCATTTTAACTCCTTGTATCTACCGAACCGCTTGAGATATTAGTGTGCGGTTTGCACTAATGTTATGTGTGACTTCAAGTTTTTTTTGACTACTTTGAAAATATTTTACTACTTCAAGTTCATAAGGATCAGAAAAGGTCACTTTTCATATTACTGCATTTTTTTAATAAGGCACGCTGTATATAATTAAATGTTCAAAAAGTCGCATCTTTTAGCTATCCAGCGGTATGCTAGATTTCATCATAGGTAAGGGGATAGCTGAGATTTTGGACTAACAAAACTGCAGAATCGAACAAAGTCCTTGTACAAACAGGAAATTTCAAGTGTGCTGTGATTTATTGCAATAAACGATTCTGTGAAACGTCTGCTTACATTTTTTGGATTATTTGAAATAAATTAAACTGTTTTATAAAGTTATACGTAATTTCAAAATTTTAAAAACTGAAAATAATACATTAACAACTATCTACAACAAATTTTGTGCTTCTGCAAAGATTTGTTTGACTCTGCAGTTACTTTTTTGAAATTCAAAATCTCAGCTATCCCCTTACCAATGATCACATCTAGCATACCGTTGGATAGCTAAAAGATGCGACTTTTTGAACATTTAATTATATACAAGGTGTCCTATTTAAACTAGTTGTCAATGCATTGACAGAACAGCTTCCTAGCCACAGCCGCAACTGAACTGGACGGCGCGTTTGGCGCGCGCCTTTTCGTAATTTTTTTCTCAATTTTTTCCTTATACAACCTATTACGATTTTTGCACATCGTGTAGAGAAAAATACCCTCTATCCGATGCAACACAAAAATATATACGGTCTCATTCAAAAAAATGTTCGATGACGCCATATCTCGGCTCAAAAGTGCTTTAAAAAAAAACCGCCCCGTCAGTTTCCTATGGACCATCTCTGATATACGTATGCAAAATTTCAGCAAAATCTGTTGAGCCGTTTTCCCGCAAAAGTGCCAACAGAAATACACACGCACACATACATACGGACGGAAATGTGCCACCTTGCCAAAAAGTCTTAGAATGACCTGAAACGTCCACATTTGATGAAAAAACACCATGGTCAAAAAACGACAAAATCACAATAGCTACCTAGCTCGGCTAGGAAGCTAAAAATTGCAATTGCAATAATATGAAAAGTGACCTTTTTTGATTCTTATGAACTGGAAGTAGCAAAATATTTTCAAAGTAGTCAAAAAAAACTTGAAGTCATACATAACTCATTGATGAAAACCGCACACTAATATCTCAAGCGGTTCCGTAGATATAAGGTGTTAAAATGCGTCAAAATATAATGAGACGCCCTGTATTTGGTTAATAAGGATTCTTCATAAGTTTGAGTAAGTAAAAACTTTTTTATAAACAAAATTATTTAGTGTATTAGATCACTGATAATATATATGTATATCCGGAAGATCTTCAATCTTGCCTCGTCAGAAAGTTTAAGTAAGTACAAATACCAAATAAGAATGTGTATTCGCACCAACCAAAACAATGTACATATTTGCATCCATTGTGTGCCAACCGGACTCTTAACTATCAAAGTCCGTCCCTTTAAACGCAGGTGCCTAATAATTACAATGTTTAGGATAAGTTTAACATGACATCAAATTAGTGATAAAATTTTGTCTAAACTTAAAAGTTGCAGCTGTGATAGCAACCAATCATAATAGATTGTGACTATTTTGCATAATCCTAATCACACTTTTGGGCGATACGTAGCAGCACTTTATTGAAGCTTGTCCAGAATTACTATTTAACAGCTGATGAACCCCACCCTTAACAGTTTATCGAACATTTGGTATATCTTTTCTTTTTCTTTTCAGTTATCTCAGAATCTTCCAAGTAGTTATTATGAAAGCTCAGAGAAAGGTAAACTGGATTTATTGCACATTTTTCAGTTTTTGATTTTTAATGCTTTTAAGAATTGAAGGAAGTAGAAAAAATGCAACAACGTGAAAACTCAAGAATTTGTGTTTCCCATAAACAAAAAAAATCAGTTACTTCCTCATCTCCTGATGTATCATTGGTAAGCAAAGTTAGTGGCTACCTGTTTGTAGCGTTTACATTAAATATTCAAAAGCACTGGGCTGGTATGAGATCCATTTGTTTACTTACTGGACAAATGTAAGAGAATCTACAATTTTTACGATAAGTTTAAAATGACATCAAAGTTGGTGATAAAATTCTGTTTAAACTTAAAAATTAATTGCCAATTGCTTTGAAAAAGCATTGCCTCTTAGTAATAGTACAACAAATAGTAATAGTAATAGTAAATTAGTAATAGTACAACAAAAAAACTAGCCGATTTGTTTCATGTTTTTGGCCTTGAGATGCATGTGAAGACTCCTACACGTACCACTGCCGACAGCTCTAGTATTATTGATTATGTTGTTAGTAATTTTCCTTCTAGTGCGAGTCCGTTAGCACTGGTAAACAACACTTTTTTGTCTGATCATGAATTTTTGACCTTTTCTGTCAATGTATGTGGCTCACTGAATCATAAACCTATAAGATACGTAAGGGCATATAAAAGATCTGAGAGTGTTAATTCAGTTAAGGACACATGCTTGAAGTATGAGAGATGTGATCCGAATATGTCTGTTGACTATCAGTTTGATCACCTACTCGCTTTCCTAGAGAGTTCCCATGAGAGGTGTTTTGCTTTGAAGCGTCATGCTAAGGTGAGTGAAAAACCATGGATCACACATGGTATACGTGTCTCATCTAGAAATAAAACTTGTCTACATGTCTTGAGGAAATTTTTCACTGATTCAACATTTATCAAGGATTACTATTTTAAATATAAAAAAATCTTCAAGTCTACAGTCAGATTGGCCAAGTCCAACTACATTAATTCCAGAGTTAATAATTCGAATAATAAAGGCAGAGAATTCTGTCTGGGGAGGAAAGAGTCTCATAGTGACGTTCACCTATGTGTTGGCGATGCAGTGGTTAGGGATGTTGGGCAGCTAATTGCCTGAATAATTACTTTTCAACAATTGCACAGAGATTGGTTAGTCGAATACCAGCTGTTGTAACTACTGCATCTAATTTCTTGACCGCTAATGTTGCCAAGCAGAATGATAATTTTGTTTTTTTTTCCCAACTGATGTCGGTGAAGTTGCACGTACTTTGAGACTTGTATCTAGAAAAGTTTCCTATAGGGACCGGATCCCTGCCATCATTTTTTCTTTTTTAACTATTAATATTCATCTGTGTCTTGTTGATCTTATAAATAAGTCATTTTGTGAAGGCATTTTTCCTTCATCTTTAAAAAAACCGTTTATCGTGCCATTGCATAAGGGGGGTGAATTTGGGCCAGAAAATTTTCGGCCGATCTCATTGTTGCCGACCGTTTCTAAGCTGATTGAGAGGCTGGTCAAGGCCAGATTTGTTAGCTTTTTGGACAAATGCTCTACCTTGTCCAGTTTGAAGTTTGGTTTCCGTAATAATAAGAGTACTTGTCTGGCCATTTTTTCTTTTCTGGACCATGTATATGAGGCAAAAAACACTCACTGCAACTCCCATTATATTTCTGTTTCTGTGTTTCTCGACCTCTCTAAGGCTTTTGATTGTGTTGACCACTCTATTTTGTTGGAGAAGTGCTCATATTATGGATTCAGGGGTGTTTCTGGGGGGTGGATTCGTTCTTATCTGATGGGAAGATGCCATGCCGTTTCTATTGTCAACGCTGATTGTCAGAAATTTATATCTAACTCTGCTCAGTCTATGTATGGGGTGCCTCAGGGTTCTGTCTTGGACCCACTTCTCTTTCTGTTGTACATAAATGATATGTCTTCTCTGCGCATTAGTGGCAAGTTCGTTCAGTTTGCTGATGACTCCAATATAACTTGGTTCGGTAGTGATGGTCATGAGTTGCATGACAGGATTGTGTCGGACATGTCGCTCTTGAGATGTTGGTTTGCGGTGAACAGGTTGACTCTTAATCTGGATAAGACTTGTCTTATGAATTTCAGGCCTGGCGTATTGTTTGCCCTTTCTTCAGATGGTGTTATAATTTCATCTGTAAGTACTACTAAATTTTTGGGTGTTCATCTCGACCATAGATTGAATTGGCAGGAGCACATTAAACACCTAAGTACAAAGTTGTCTAGATCCTGTTTTGCCCTTAGGACTCTTATGAATAATTACGATTTACTTGTGGCTAAAAATGCGTATTTTGCGCTGTTTGAGTCACATCTCCGATATGGTATACCTTTCTGGGGTTAAAAATTTTAATTATATCTTTCGATTGCAGAAGAAGGCAGTGAGAATTCTCTCAAGGCGTCTTCCTCGTACCCCTTCAAGGCCGCTTTTGGAGAAACTGAGAATATTGCCACTGGCATGTATTTACATTTATGAGATAGCTGTTCTGCAGTTTCGGCTTAAGAATAATTGTGTCACGGGGGAACAGATTCATGAACATTTTATGCGGTCTGCAGTGTTATTGTATCAGTCGAGGGCCTACTCGGAAAATTTTAAGAGAAGTGTAATATATATGTCCATTCAAATATTTAATAAGCTTGTGACGTCACCACGTGATGTCACAAAGGAGGATCCGGCCTCGACTAAACCCATATCGGTGATGGGAGTGGGTTAATTTCATAAGACAAAAAAAAAAATGGGCGCCAAGGAATTGTTGGCTGATCCTCCTAAATAGCCACGAAATATCCAGCGACCACAATTCCTAAAAGTCGTCGGTAAGCACTGGGGTTGACACGTAACACAATACAAAAAAATAATTATACGTAGTCAAATAGCAATGGTATAATAAAAAAATAATGCGGTAGATAAACAGGATGAATAACAATTTACAAACAAAACGATATATCAGGAAAAAAAAAACAACTGATACTTGTGATACTTGTATCACGTCACGTCACATCATGTGGGCTCACGTGAGCTCACATTATGACAAAATTTACGTTTAGAATCACACTAATATCACGTCAAGTACCGCCTGCTTCATGTTTTCAAGTACCTACCAATTTTATAACTTGCCAATTTTCCATTTTAATAATCTGGTTACCTACAAAATGGAGTGTTGTAGTAGTAGTTCTGATTCAGAATGGGAGCAAGAGATTGTTGTTGCTGCAGCTTTTTTGATTACAAATCGAAAAAGATTAAATCGTGCAAAGTGGGTGCACGAAATGAATCAAGAACAAAAACAAATGTTGGAGAATTCCACAGTCTTGTACAAGAGCTCGAAAATCATCCGGATCGATTCCATATGTATTTTTGTATGAATAAGGATGAATTTGAATTTCTCCATGATTTGACAGTGTTTACACACAATTTAGTACACGCTCTCGTCAAGGATTTGCTCTGTAGTGCAGTACCTGCCGTGGTATTTGCCCGAGGAGTAGTTGTTGAGCAAGTTCAGGTCGACTGTTTTTGTTTTTATTCCTCGACATTGGAAATAATGTCTAAGAGTTGGCTCTCACTTATCGATGTGGCCCGCTTGTGCTTATATGTTTAGATACTGTTTTGGTTTGTTCGCACACAGCTGCGCTGTACTGATGAGCTCCAACAAGAGCGAAATCATGTATGCGGTTGCTGAGTGAGAACAGACTAAAATTGTTTTATTTTCTATTCTTCTCTTTAAAAGGGGAAATATTTGTACATACCTGGAATTTTCATGTCATTGCCAATTTCTAACCATGCCTCTTCTCTTATGCGTTTATTTCTGTTCTCCACAGGGGGAACATTGTATAATGCGTCGTGCAGATGTACATGTTAAATTAAAAGTTCCTCCATTATAACAATAAAATAACCTTCAATCTGTTACATATTACATACTGCAAATTCATCTAGCACCTATAAAATCAGCTGATAAACAGTGTTTTGCGCAGTCGCAGATTGTGTATGTTAGTTCATGTGAGGTAAAAATGTGTGGATTTCCACACATCGATGCCGTGAGCTCATGGTAGTGAATTGTAACCGGCGTGAGCTCACGTGACATGATACCAGTGTGTTTCCTACGCATTTAAAACAATGCAAAATACTCGTATCTAATCACACTCCTTGTAACTCATGTGAGCTCACGTGAGCTCATATGACGTGACGTGACGTGATACAAGTGTGTTTCCTGCTTTAGTGGCAATATGTTTGCGCCGCCTGCCGAAGTCTCCTTCCAAATTCTCCGTCCACTGGCCTCTCGATATGCACCGACAACGAGGAGGCTCGGGAGCAGAATTCATACTCCGCTTGCATACAGCGGAACTTTGACTGGTAACTCCGAAGACAAAAACATTTATGAGATTAAAAAATGTTAGTTGTCGTACCACCTATATAACTGTTAAATACTTGATAGTTATTAACCGAAACCGCCGCTAGTGTGTCGTCGTAATACCTGAGGTTTTACAGATATGAGTACTAAATTGAATGTGGACCCGACCTGAACATACACGTGAGGGGACATTGTTCAATAATACGTAAAAGCAGGTAATGGATTAGGGCTAGTCTAAAGGCAAGCATAATCCATTACAATCCTAAGTTATTAGGAGGTGAAATACTGTCGCTCTTGGGGTTAAATACAGTACAGAGGTCTTTGGCATAGTATTTTAATTGCTAGTACACGATAAAATACCGCAATTATTTACATTGAAGGGTATTGTGCGAATTGAAAGACTGAATAATTCTCTTCTCAGCCCACTCATAGGAAAAGCTCGTGTCGAAAGGCTGCGTGAGTCCCTCACCATTACGTTACACAGAAACAACATTTACTCTGAACGAATAGCCATCAAGTGTTACGATTTACATGCATCCGTTGATTTTGGTTTGTGATTTACTGAACTGTGCCCGTTTGATAACTTAAATCGCCAAGCGCGAAATACGTTATCTATAAGTCACAGGCTCCGTATAAACAGCTGTACCGAATTTGACCACTAGATACCGCTGGCTGTCACTATTTTGATTAAATTTATATATGTATGTATATGGGGTCGATTTTTTCTTTTTCATTCATTTTTATCAAAAATTCACAATTTCCAATATAAAATATTGTCTTTCGAAGTTTTCTTATAGTAGGCGGCTGTCACCATTACTCATAATTTAATTCGTTAAATTTGTTTTATCAAGTTTTAATTGTCATTCTCATATTATTTCTTCGAAAAAGTGCAAAATGGCTTATGAAAATGAAAAAAATGATGTTGGAGTTCTTTATTCAAAGCAATAACAATTCAGATGCTGCATCGGAAGCATATTTTTACCGCTATTCAGAAAGACGACAGCCTCATAAAAGTATTTTTGAAAAATTGAAAGTAGGACTCATCAATTAGGCGTCATCTAACACAACAAGAGAAAGGCCTCTACAAAAACAAATCCAAACTGAGGAAACAAACAACAACTTAAAAATCACTAAAGTAAGCTAATAACAATGTTTGAAACTGAAAGCTTCAAAGTAAATGTTTAAATTGATGTCCATTACTATCAACACATAAATTGTACCTTTTCAGAACACTTTGAACTGCGTTATAAATGTGAATAATTAGATACAGAATTAAGACATTGTATGAAATTGCCTCATAATTCGTTGATATTATTATTATTCATCTTGTATAATTTTTTTTTAATATGACCCCGAAAGAAGAAGTCCAGTGTGGTCAAATCGGGCGAACGTGGTGGCCACCTTACTGGTCTGTTTATGCCTATCCAATTGTTCCCAAAATAAGTTTTTAGCAGTTCTGAAATAATTCTGGTTTTGTGAGATGGTGCACCATCGTGTTGGAAAAATATGTCTGCATTTTCAATATGGTAATTTCTTGCTATTGTTTTGTTAAATGACCCCTAATTGACGAGTCTTTCTTTTAATCTTTCAAAACTACTTTTAGGAGGCTGTCGTCTTTCTGGATAGCGGTAAAAATATGCCTTCGATGCAGCATCTGAATTGGTATTGCTTTGAATGAATCACTCCAACATATCAAGTTTTTCAAAAGCCATTTTGCACTTTTTCGAAGAAATAATATGGGAATGACAAAATTTAATGAATTGCCAGCCGCCTACTATAAGAAAACTTTGAAAGCCTATATTTTTTGTTAAAAATGAATGAAAATGAAAAATTATACAGTGTGTCCCAGGATTGATGTTACAAGAGGTATGATGGGCTGAAAATTTTGGAATTTCAATTTTGTATTTTGGAAATAAGCCCTGATTTTGAAAATCAGGAGGGCCATGACAGCTAATGAAAAACTATTTCCGCGTCAGGTAAACGACCTTATCGGTTCATAATTCAGCTAAATGTTAAATTATGCTGCCATGCAAACATTCAGGCAGCTCTGGCTACTTATTTTTCAGAATACCGTCTCTGCCGGGGTCTGTGCTCCGAACAAGCACTCTTTCAAATTTATAAATTTAGTATCATTTAGAAAACTTAATGCTGTTCTTCCCGATTAACAACAAAATAATCTACACCTTTGTTGCCTAACGATACCTTGATCTAACATTAGTTAAAAATTTGAGCTCAGAAACTACAATACAAATTAATAATCTGACAAATCTTGGCATTAACCGTTTGACCCGAATAGAGAACAACATTTACAAAAAACCGAAATATACAGTACAACCTCGCTAATCCGACCATGCGCCAATCCGAACCTCCAGTAATCCGAACCGCTGGTCTAAAAAACGTTACCTCTATAATCCGAACAAATCTTCAAAAACCTCGATAATCCGAACAGTTGTGTACTGAAACAAGCAAAAATCTCGGCAAAAATTGACAATCTTTTCTCCGCGTAAATTTTAAGGTTATGTAAACATAACGTAAACGTGCGCAAAAAATATTTATACTGAAGGTTTATTTCTTTATTTTTGTAGAAATTTCATGTTGTATTGCGGGGTTTCTTATTTAACATGCAAAAATATGTACATAATAATGTACTTACATACCTAAACATACATACCTACATATTTATACTTTTATAAGAATTGTTTTGATATTCTTCTAGACATTTTATATGTATGTTATTACCAGTTTTCTCACTAAATACAATGAATATCATTCTTAGCAAAATTTTAGAGTAATTCCAGTAATCCGAACATTTCGGTAATCCGAACATAGCCCAGTCCCAATTAGTTCGGATTACCGAGGTTGCACTGTACTAGAAATTAGTTTCGAACCAAGCAGCGCTTATTTCCAAAATATCAAATTGAAATTCAAAAATTATCAACCAGTCATACCTCTTGAAACATCATTCCTGGGACACACTGTATACAGGTTGTTCACAATTAACGGGGCACTATTGGATAACTTTGTTATCTTTGGAGCTACGAATCCGCTCAAATGGTAAACTAGTAGTATTTTTGGCGTAGATTACGGTGGTGAAAACAGAAAAACAATTGAACATCAAGTTTTCGAGTTATCCACGAAAATGTTTTTTTGTTAAATGGAACCCCTGCATATTTTTGCATATTTTGAAAAAGAAAATCATTCTTAACAGAAGAGCCTTAATTAACGACTATCGTAAAATTCAAAATAATGAAATTTTGAACCATTAAAACACCGCATCGCTACTGTAACTACTATTTACGTTGTTCGAAAAAAGTAACACGAATAAGTTACTATGATACAACAACCAGAAGACTGGTATCATAGCGGTATCATAGCTTATGAATTTTCTTTTTTACAAAGAAGAAAAATACAAATACCTAGGTACCTTTATTTTGGATGCAAACAGATGCAAATTTTGAAACTAAAAAGTCGTCATAAAGAAATATGTATAGTATTTTTCAGATTTGTTGGCGTTTGCGCTGCCATATCCGATTATCCAAGGAACCGCGAGGAGTTCAGTAGTTTCCAAAATTTTGCTGTTGCTAGGAACCGCGACAAGCGTGTGCGCCGCGACTCTGGACACGGCATACGGCAACGAGCATTTTGACTTTTTCCCCCAAGAAATGTATTTTTTGCCCACAACATTAGCCCGTTCACACAAAAGACACCGGTTATTTTCTAGTTTGTACTGAAATCTGCTATTGGTTATAAACGCCACAAACTTGTGTCAGAAATGTCCACTATTTGTTTTGTTTTTAATTTGTTATTTAAAATTTTTAATGTAATGTGTTATTTCTTTTCTTTCATGGAATAAATAGCATCCTTACTTCGGTTTTAATGCTGTCAGTTACATCTTCACTTTTTAATTTTTATTTGCTGTGCCTTTTTCCGGGAGTTGCAGCAGACAAACCTCCTTTTTCCTCACCAACTGTGCGCGACTGGCTGCGTAGACTTACTTTTGATGCATCGGCCAATCGCTCCTGGTCACAACTTAAAGGCAATAGGGGACCATTATTTTCCTTCTCTCAAGTAAAGTGTTCAAAAATATTTCGTAAAACTTCTCTACACTGTTTGGTAAAAACATTTCCAGGCATCTTTACACCTGACAATCAAACTGACAGTTATACTTGAAAGGCAATAATTTTTAATAAATTGCTTGGTGACCACTGGATATTGCAAAATAAGCATATTAGTACTGAAACAGTTTTGTTTCACACTACCATAGTAAGAAAGAGTGAGATCAAATACGGAAACGTGAAAATATCATCAAGTCATCTTACGGCAGCAATTAATTATTCAACAAATTCATTTTATAAAAGGGAGAAAGGCACATGAACGTAATGCGCAGATTACTGCACACACACACGCCAAGATATCTGAAAAGAACTATATAAAGAATTTTTTCTACACCTATTTAATTATATGACAATTATTAGCATTTTCTTTGTGAAATATCGTACCTATAATTCACTGTAGTGAATTATGGAATCATAATTCACTGTATTCGGCCAATCACAAATATACATTCAATAATCACTGTTTCAATGATCAATGATATTTTATGTCGACCGCGATCAACTCCTGCTGGAGCTGACAATCGACTTGGGTGACATCCAAGTGTATCGCCATATTCCTTGTTTATGTTTTCCAACGTATGCACTTCGTACCTACGAGTAGGTACCGATTAATCCATACAAATTAACAATTCAACCACTACAACTGCTAATCAGAACTTAACAATGGAAGTGACAACTCTAAATTTAAAAATATTACTAACTGCACAAATTTCATTATCCTAGTAGTTCATTTAATGGAAAATAAAAATTAATGTATTATTATAGTGTTCCATTAAAGTGATCAAATCTGAGTCTAATTTATTTGTTTAATAGGTGTAGAAAAAGTATAGTATTATATTCGCGATTATGACCATTATTCACTCAGATGATTTGCGCCACTCGCCTTCGGCTCTTGGGCTCAAACTTCATCTTCGTGAATAATGGTTGTCATAATCGCTCATATAATAATATACTATATTAAATACTCAAATGAAAATTTTATTTTAGAGTAATTTAAAGTACAACATAAACAATAACGTTAAAAATTAACTAGAACGGCAAAGGTAAAAAATTACAAGAGATAAGAGATGTTCGAAAATATTGCCATCTTTTTCAATGCATCTTTCAGCTTTCTTTCGGACAACATTACTTGCCTTCAAAATTGTTCTACTATCAATTATTCTGTTAATAACTTCCATTATTTTGTCTCGCAATTCATTAATGGTATTGTACCTTGTTTTATAAATTTCTTCCTTCAAGTAGCGCTTGTTCCTCGACCCGTTTTGGCTTAGCCGCTAAACTTTATTGTAAAATATGTAGGGTTTTAAATGGTTCGAAACTTCTTTATTTTAAATTTTGTGATAGTCATTAATTAAGACTCTTCTGTTAAGAATGATTTTCTCTCTCAAAATTTGCAAGAATATACAGGGGGTTCCATTAAAAAAAATACATTGTCGTAGATATGTAACTCGAAAACTTGATGTTCAATTGTTTTTCTGTTTGCACCACCATAATCTACGCCAAAAATACTACTAGTTTATCCATTTGAGCGGAATCCTAACTCTAAATATAACAAAAGTTAGCAATAGTGGCCCGTTAATTTTGAACATCCTGTATATATTTGAAAAGAGGGAAAAATGCTCTATTTAACTGTATGTATCATGGGCAACTATGATTTGAATTTAAAAAATTACAACTTTATGTCATAACTTGAAATTTAATTATTAAAAAACAAAATGGTTACGACCGTTGTATTCTACTCAAAAAAGTTCATGAAGAATGTGTTAATAACTTTCCACCAAGTTTATAAATAACCGAGATATCCTGTTGTAACTATAATGCGAAAAATCGAAGTTTGTGCTATAACTTGAAAACAAAAGACGATAGTCAAATTTGGTTTTCGGCACCGAGTTCTTCTGGAAAAAAGAGCCACAGTTACCGAGTTGCCCCATACTAACAACCAGTTTTGCCCACCTTGTACGCCTGTACACACTATGAGTTAAAAAAGTGAATAATTCACGTCAACAATCTCAATCTTTAACATTCGTTGATGCACACAGGATAGATTACTCAGTGAATCGGTTAATTTAAAAGTATATAGATCTAATTAATTGTTCATCATATAAATTTTTTCAACATTTCTCTATGCAATTTCATCAGTTTAAATTTTGAAAACTCATTTTTCACCATGAAAAGTCTCAAAAACTTAGCTAAAATCAACAAAATTCATACAAATTAATACATGCAATGGCAGATGCGTGCCGTTCAGTCGAATTGATCACGTGATTTTGTGACACATTCTGAAATATCTAATATTATGAACTTACTCACTCAAAAACCCGTAAGAAAACAAATTCACTCCAAGAAATTACTTTAATATGTAGCTTGTTATAAATAACCCAAAAAATGTTCATATGGTAAAGAATCTCACACTGCCAATAATTGGGTACTTGCATAAATTTAAACTGGCAGTTTTTTGATCATATTTTGCAAATATGTGTTAAGTTTATCGTGACCGTATAAAATGAGACTATTTTGTGTAGTAATAAGAATATAATTTCATTTTTAGTTTCAAATCGTGGAGCACGCGCTAGTCGGCCATTTGGCCTTCAGCAGTCGTATTGACGTCACATAATCTAGCTGTCGTCGCAGCCTGACGTGCTACTTTTGCCTATTGCCAACATTTCGCGTATGTTGTCCCTACTCGCCTAACTGTATCACTTATTATCAGCGCTTCAATTGGATGTTATTACTTTACTGAGCAGTATCAATATTTTATTAATTCACAGTTAAACAATGGAAATAAGTTAAGAAGAAGAATAAACTAATTATTAGTGTATTTCAGGATCATTAGTACATTTCAATTTTTCACCGTGGCTACCCTGAGCCCTGTCATACACTGACAGTTATAGGTTAGCCAAGCACAAAATTTTCGTTTCACTCATTTGTGTCCATGTTGTTGTTATTTCACAACTAGTACGAATATCACAAATTCTACCAGCAAACACCATTAACGTACACACCAAACAATTTCAAGACTTACGAGACAGCTGTCAACTAAACCGGAAGCGGCCATTTCGATTTAGGAATGCATAGGTGCGTCATACTGACGTCATCATATAGTTTCAATAATTCACACATGGCGCCATAAGCATATTTAGCGGGAAATATTTTTTCCCCAATAATTTGAATTCTACAGGGCTCAGAGAAAAATTGCTTTGGGAATGTATTTCTGACCTCCCGAAGATTATAATTTCGCAGAGTCCCAAATTCATGCAAGTACCCAATTAGAAGCACAGTTTGTACCAGGGTACCTTTCTAAAGCGTTTAAAAATTAAATTACAACGATTTCTTGTCTTTTTCGGGGACGCCAAATTTTAAAATGGCGTATTCTAGTCCAAAAACGGTGCTTCTGGATTCGGTCCCATGCAGCTGTATCCCTCGGTATCACTTATTGAGATTCGCTGTATATCTAGGCGCGTCGGTTCGTTCTCTTATGAACGATATCTGGAGTTGTATTTATGGTCAGGTCGGTAAGACTTAGTCGTTGATCACCCTTATACTCTTAGTCGCAGAAGAGCAGGTCCTATTACTATATTACTATTGCTAAACGTCGAATAAAAGGACATAAACAAAATAAAACGGTACTCTATTAAGTTAACTATTTACATTTAAATTTACATTATGGTACGTCGGATGGTTACCATATAATATCGTGTTCATCTGGCAGGAGAAACGAAGAAGAATACGTAGACTACTAAGTCGTTTATTAGGTCTGTATGTTACATTAATTGTGTTGATGAATAATAATAATAATAATAATTCATTTATTTAGCATAAATATAGCTAATATATAGAACAAAATCTAAAAACAAATCATAAGTATTTATCTACATGTGCCACCTATTCAAACGTTACAATTATAATTATCTCGCAGCATCCTCTTAAAAGTACCCACAGTTTTACTACCCTTAATTTCTCTGCTTAAACTGTTATACCCTATTATACCCTTAATAAAAACTGAATCGAATGCCATCCTTGTCTTAACAGTACCTACAAATAAATTATCTCTTCCCCTGGTATCATAACCATGTACATCCGAAAATAAAATTCTATATTTATCAAAATAACTAGGCAAAAGGCCGTTACTCAATTTATAAATAAAAACAAAACACTGAAATTCCAAATAATTAGCAATACCTAACCAATTCAACCGCTTTAACATAACATCCACTGCTGTGTATCTAGAACACCTTAAAATTACACGCATTGCACGATTTTGCAGTCTCTGTAACTTGTCAATTGCACCCTTTTGAGCCATATATAGCACAGACCCACAGCAGCAAACATATGGCAACACAATTGTGTTGTACACAGTTCTCCTCGCATAACTGGACAGATACTTTGATACCCTAGAGATAACACCTATCTTCATTGCCATCTTCTTGCACACATAATCAACATGACTATTGAACTTCAACTGTCTATCAACCATGACTCCCAAATACCTAAGTTCTTCTACAATTTCAACTGCAATCCCTTCCACGTTCACTACCTCCACTGCATCAAGAAGTTCAGTATAAACATGGGGAGCACTAAAACACATCCCTTTCGTTTTCTTCAAATTAAGTTTTAATTTGTTCACTTCCAACCAGCTAGAAACACCCTTTAGATCTTCATTGACCATCCTTATTAATTCAGCGATATCATCGCCTTCAATGTGCATAACTGTATCATCCGCAAAACAATGATACTTACAATACTCAAAAATAGAACCAATATCATTAATGTACAGCGCAAAAAGTAAGGGCCCCAAAATACTCCCTTGCGGTACTCCTACTTCAATAATCTGCTCAGTAGATCGTGCCTCTCCACATTTAACAGTTTGTCTCCTACCTGTCAAATAATCGGTTAACCACTCTAACACCACCCCCTTGATTCCGTACTTTTGAAGTTTAAATAAAAGTCGACTCCTATCTATAGTCCCAAAAGCTCTTTTTAAGTCCAGAAATACCGCCAATACTGTCCTACCACTATCCCTCTCACCCTTCCATTCATTAATAACAAACTGAAGAGCAGTTTCACAACTAAACTTACTCCTAAAACCCGATTGGAACTCCGACAAAATATTATTCACACTTACGTAGTCTAAAATCTGGTTGTACACAATTTTCTCCAATGTTTTGTCTAAAGCTGTTAACATATTTACAGGTCGGTAATCTTCACTCTTTAGTGCTCTTTGTATCTTAATCGGAACTACAACAGCCAACTTAAAAATTGCAGAGCAAACACCTTCCTGCAATGATGTGTTTATTATATTCATAACAGGCCTCCACAACATCCCAAAAAACTCCAAAACAAAATCGATTGTTATATCATCAGGACTACCTTTTTTCTTCAAACTCAACATGATATCCCGAAGCTTATGTTCATCGACCAACTTAAAACTGTCCATTACGCTACTCAACTCGGCTATCATCAGTAAATCATTCCTAACAGGTATAGTGTTAATTATAGTCAACACACTCTCCACAAAATATTTATTGAATTCATCTGCCATCTCTTTTTCTTCTGATATTTCCCTTCCATCAAACTCGACCATCTTAATAATTCTTTTGTCTCTACATGATAGTAAACCCTTCAATGTACGCCACATTACCTTTGAATCATGCTTAGCCCCATCAATCTTATTTTCATAATATAGAAGCTTCTGATCTCTGATGGTTCTCACTACCAAATTCCTGGCTATCTTGTACTGCTCCCAACATTCCCAAGTATTTACAATTATAAAGCGTTTGTAAGCTTTATCTCGACTTCTTATCGCTTCTCTTACCGTTTCACTGAACCATGACTTATTATTTCTCACCACAATTCTTGTCACTGGACATACCTCGTCTATAACCTTGGTTAAATTTTCAACAAAACCGCAAGTTCGCTCATTCAAATCCCTTACTCTATAATCCACAACAGGCTCCTTTGACAGTAGCTCCATACCACAGCTGTAATAATTTTGTATTTTTTTCCTAATTAACTTGTATTCCATTATCGCTGGCTCTTCAATTAAAAATTTCAGCAGTCTATGGCTAGAAATCTTTGGTGAATCACACACTTGTACCTGGGTATTCCAAGTCTATTAATGTCCTGCTCAGCGGCATAACATGAGTATAATCCTCTATCAACTGTATCAACCCAACACTCTCGACACATCTTCTGAGTTTAACGGCGTAGAAATCCTCAGAAAGCCAATCAATATTAAAATCTCCAACAAACCAACACTTCCGATTTTTCTCAACTATTTCCCCACACCAATACTCCAAAAATTCCAGGAAATCAGACCGAGACTCACCAGGTAAGCGATACACACAAGATAGCACAAATTGTTCTCCCAAACCAGTTATTTCCAATGTAAGCACCCAATAACTCCCTTCAACCTTATGTTCTCCAACTACTCTGTACTTTAAATGATTTTTTAAAAAACACAACACACCTCCAGTATGGCGGCTATTCGAGTTCAATCTCACCACATTATAACCTTCTACAGCTATTTCAAAGTCTGCTATATCATCCGTAAGATGAGTTTCAGTCAAACATACAATACTTATATTTTCACTTTCCATCATCAGCTTTATTTCATCCAAATGTGCAAGTACACTCTGGCTATTCAACACGTAAACATAACTGCCCTGCTCAAGAGTTGATGGCTATTCGTATGATATTTCCTCCCTTCGCCTCTCCAATTGTCTTAAATAAACCGGACACTGCTCATCGTAAGCATCATGGAAGCAGTTCAAATTCAAATTCAACTTTTTGTTCATCATACAGCAGTTTACACATTTCGATTCATTTGCCTCACATTCTGCAGCTTTATGACCTTTACCTGCACACTTTCTACAGTATGCATCATTCATACATTTGGTAGCTCTATGGTTAAAACCACAATATCTAAAGCACCGTGTCACATCCTTGTCTTCAAAAACTTTGCACAGATTCCATTTTACTCTTAACTTCCCCTCTTTTATAATGCGATTGAAAATATGACCCTTAACTTCCAAAATACTCATGTATTTACTTCTCATTTTTTTAAATGCCCTTATTTCAATATCTTCTTGGTCTATAAAATCATTCTGCATACTTATGCACCTCTTTAATTCATCCTTGGTCATTTCTTCGTCTATACCAATCACCTTTATTCTAGGTCTTCTTTTTTCCACTACGTGTGTACAGTAATCACCACCCAATTTATTTTCGACTTCTATCTTTAATTTTTCCCTTTCTGCAGGGCTTTCACAGGCCACTGCAATTCCTCCATCCCGTACCTGCTTAACTTTTGCAATACCTATACTCAGTTCTGCCGGATTAATTGTCGTCTTAACCACCTTCCTAGTTTCCATTCCACTTTGTACTATGCCCTCTTTCGGTTGAATGATCAGTGTTTCATAATTTTTCACTTTGTCTGCATATGACTCCTGCACAGTGACTCCCGGTTTTACTGCATTACTTTCCCTCAGCCCCTTAACTTCTTTCACTAACTTATTAACGATGTCTCCCAGGCCCAACAGTTCAGAAAATTTCGCCTTAATTTGCTCAACTTCACGCACCAATTTAGTCTCTTCATCACTCCTTACTCTGTACGACTCTTCCACAGCAAACTTTACAATCCCCCTTATAACTGACTCATTCTTTAAACCATCGGAAATTAAAAACTCAAACATTCATCACAAAAGAACCTAATCTTTCGATCTTTCTTAAGCTGGAGAACTCGCAGTTCTGTTGAAGCAAAATATTTAATACTACACTTTTCGCACAGTTTCCTCTTACAGCCATCTCAGCTGAAGCACTTCTCTCCCAGCCCTCTCTCATCCACTGAGAACTGAAGACACTTTATGCACTTTTATCTGGCATTCTGATGGATGACTTAACCTCAAACACCCAACATGAGCACCCAATAACTCCCTTCAACCTTATGTTCTCCAACTACTCTGTACTTTAAATGATTTTTTAAAAAACACAACACACCTCCAGTATGGCGGCTATTCGAGTTCAATCTCACCACATTATAACCTTCTACAGCTATTTCAAAGTCTGCTATATCATCCGTAAGATGAGTTTCAGTCAAACATACAATACTTATATTTTCACTTTCCATCATCAGCTTTATTTCATCCAAATGTGCAAGTACACTCTGGCTATTCAACACGTAAACATAACTGCCCTGCTCAAGAGTTGATGGCTATTCGTATGATATTTCCTCCCTTCGCCTCTCCAATTGTCTTAAATAAACCGGACACTGCTCATCGTAAGCATCATGGAAGCAGTTCAAATTCAAATTCAACTTTTTGTTCATCATACAGCAGTTTACACATTTCGATTCATTTGCCTCACATTCTGCAGCTTTATGACCTTTACCTGCACACTTTCTACAGTATGCATCATTCATACATTTGGTAGCTCTATGGTTAAAACCACAATATCTAAAGCACCGTGTCACATCCTTGTCTTCAAAAACTTTGCACAGATTCCATTTTACTCTTAACTTCCCCTCTTTTATAATGCGATTGAAAATATGACCCTTAACTTCCAAAATACTCATGTATTTACTTCTCATTTTTTTAAATGCCCTTATTTCAATATCTTCTTGGTCTATAAAATCATTCTGCATACTTATGCACCTCTTTAATTCATCCTTGGTCATTTCTTCGTCTATACCAATCACCTTTATTCTAGGTCTTCTTTTTTCCACTACGTGTGTACAGTAATCACCACCCAATTTATTTTCGACTTCTATCTTTAATTTTTCCCTTTCTGCAGGGCTTTCACAGGCCACTGCAATTCCTCCATCCCGTACCTGCTTAACTTTTGCAATACCTATACTCAGTTCTGCCGGATTAATTGTCGTCTTAACCACCTTCCTAGTTTCCATTCCACTTTGTACTATGCCCTCTTTCGGTTGAATGATCAGTGTTTCATAATTTTTCACTTTGTCTGCATATGACTCCTGCACAGTGACTCCCGGTTTTACTGCATTACTTTCCCTCAGCCCCTTAACTTCTTTCACTAACTTATTAACGATGTCTCCCAGGCCCAACAGTTCAGAAAATTTCGCCTTAATTTGCTCAACTTCACGCACCAATTTAGTCTCTTCATCACTCCTTACTCTGTACGACTCTTCCACAGCAAACTTTACAATCCCCCTTATAACTGACTCATTCTTTAAACCATCGGAAATTAAAAACTCAAACATTCATCACAAAAGAACCTAATCTTTCGATCTTTCTTAAGCTGGAGAACTCGCAGTTCTGTTGAAGCAAAATATTTAATACTACACTTTTCGCACAGTTTCCTCTTACAGCCATCTCAGCTGAAGCACTTCTCTCCCAGCCCTCTCTCATCCACTGAGAACTGAAGACACTTTATGCACTTTTATCTGGCATTCTGATGGATGACTTAACCTCAAACACCCAACATGAGTTAAAATTTGAAATTTAATACCTCATCTGCTCTAGATTTTGATCAAATTCTATTTCAGTCAACTCTAGCACTGCAATTCCACCTTGCAAAAATTTATTTGAGCAAGAAAAACACTAATAAAACCGTTTTTTACAGTAAAATACAACAAGTACATGTACTCGTAAACAGAAACAAGAATGAATATGTATTTACAGTGCATGTTCTAGTTATAATACAATAGTGCAAGGCAAGCGTTCTACTTATCATTACGTTACACACGAAAACTATGTGCAGGCTTGCGTTATTACTTGAGACGTAAGTAGGTTAAATGTTTCTCCAGTGGCGTAGCGTAGGTACGGAGGCCACAGAATGTATGAATCGAATTGGTAAAAACAGAATATATAGAAAAATATGAGATATTTACATGGAAATAAAACGCGGAGTATCCTGATGTGCGCTACGGCCCGTCGTGTAATCCAAACTGAACATTTACGGTGTCTCGGAGTTTTCGTGGGAGCACCGAACAGTGCCGACTCCGAGCCGGGTTTCGGTTGGCAATTCTCGTCACAGCACGCGAGTGCAATCACCTGGGGGAACGCCGCTAGCTCTTCCGTCACAAATAAGTAAATGTTCTACCTTAAGATTTCACCAAAAGCCGCCCATTACCCGGATGCAATCGATTTGCACCGGTATATCGTCCTGTTACAGGCACTAGGGCCACACAGGAATAGGCAAATCGATCTAATCTTCATAGACAGACACTTTCAATTCCCCAGCATAAACATTTTTACTTATTTGTTACCAACAAGCTAGGGTACTTACTCAAAAGTTAAAGGACGGTTACTATCAGTTGATCACACAGCAAAGTCGGAACGGTCGATCAAGTACTACTAGGTCGGATGTCAGCGGCCAGCATCTTCCCGGATGCTGGGAGTATTTGTTCCAGCTGAGGGCCGGACGGTCGAATACTGAATTTTCTTCTACGAGCACGCACTTTTATAAGCGGTTAGTGGAGGCCTCGGCGGCGGTTTGACGTCGGATTCTTCTACGTCAGCTGTGGTGGCGGGTGAAAATTCAGCACGAATTCTTGTCATCTCGCAAAAGTGGGCGTCAAGAGTTTCTACGTCACCTCAGTGCCTCGTGCAAAGATTGGTTTGGGAATTCCTATCATCTCGCATGACGTCGGTTGCACGTGGGGCGTATTTCATTCTTTCATCGGTGCATGCGTATACTGGCAAATTTATCATTTGATCGGGGCTTCCGTCTGTTTCAAATTACCCGTAGCGGTCTCATAAAACAATTTCGGAATGCCACTCTATGTTCATTAGTGCTTTTAGGCATTACGTCTGTGCATTGCTACAAAATATATAATGAAAGTAGTATACCTATCAACACATAGGTTCATCTTTGAAAAAGGAAACAAAAAGACATTTATCAATAAGTACACAACTGTAGTTAGATGCGGATAGCACTCCATCATCATAAAAGTGCACTTGTTATCTTGTCAAGATAGACTTATGCTGAGCAAGAATAGCTTACTTTAAAGCTGTTAATGAATTTAGAGGAGTTAATATTTTTTTAAATCCTTTTTGTGCATTCAAAATCTAACTGACTTAAATGTTAAAAAACCTTTGTAAACCATATCATGTTTTGTTAACTTAAAGCGACAACAAGTTGCCTCCTTTTATATTTGATAAAATACTGCATTCCAAAAAATATTTAATTACATTAGAAATTTTACAGCCGAATAAGTAGTAGTAGCAGTAAAAATTTTCAATTACTAAATTATAATTTGTGTTGTGTTTTATAGATTTCTACTGTTCAAGATGTATATATTCTTAGTTCCAACAGTTCAGATGAGGATAATAAGAGTAAGTTATTTACCTTGCCCAATATGTATATAAATTGCGTGATTTTTTTTTTAGAAACAGAAAACATGCATCTCCCACTACACAAATTGTATGTTCCTCGTTATTCAGAAAAATCAGTGTGCTTGTCAGAATCATCAGAAACAACAAGGGTTAGTTACTCATATACAATGATAATAATATTTATTTATCCATTACTACAAAACATAGTACAAGACAAATTAACAATAAATTACGTAGCTAAAATCATAATGGATCACATAGAAAACAACACATCACAAATCAGTTACCATCAACTGGTATATTGAAGAAATCCGCGATATTATAAAGCACACAGTTATTTATTAAATGCTTTTTTATTCGACGTTTAAAGTTTCTGCAGTGATAGTTCTTGTAGACTCAGGAAGTTAGTTGAATAACTGTAAACCCTCCAGCTTCCGGTTTGGTAGGTATCACTAAGTTATCTTTGCTTGTATTTTAGTTATGGAAGTCGCAGTTATATAAGAGTCTGTCAG
This sequence comes from Xestobium rufovillosum, assembly GCA_963966045.1. Lineage (NCBI taxonomy): Eukaryota > Metazoa > Arthropoda > Insecta > Coleoptera > Ptinidae > Xestobium > Xestobium rufovillosum. Next base: position 28,143,078 of record OZ014495.1, read on the forward strand.
CTTTCTTTCTTGTGTTGCAAAGTAAGTGATAAACAATGATAGAACAAAAAGTCATTAATTTATACCTTATGCATGACACAGCAAAAACAATAGAGGCCCCAAGATTGACCCTTGTGGTACTCCTAAAATCTGCACAGGTTCACTAACACGATTATTTTAATACACTTGCTGAATATAACTGCTGAAGTAGGATTCAATTAGTTGATGGGGTACTCCTCTGATACCATAATTAGCAAGTTTTGTCAGCAATATTTTGTGTGAAATACAAAATACTAAAGTCGCCAAAAATTCCCAAGTTTAGATGGTGATTCTCACGCAGATCTGACTGATAATTTCTTCTATTGCATCTATTGTAGAAGTATTGTTTCTGATGCCGAATTGCAAAGGACTTATAAGGTTTTCTTGCTCTATAAAACATGAACTTATGCATAACCATCTCAAAGATCTTGGATATAATCAGCAGGATGGAAATGGGCCTATAATTTGTTTCACACTGGTTTCCCCTTCTTAAGAATAGGGATTAGGTACCTTTGCCTTCTTCAATTTGCCAGGAAATAATACTCCAGCAGATAGTGTCAGATTTAAAATGTCTGTCAATGGTGGTGCTAACTCAGAAGCCACAGTCTTTATAATTGGGTACTTGCATGAATTTGGGATTTTGCGAAATTATAATCTTCGGGAGGTCAAAAATACATTCCCAAAGCAATTTTTCTCTGAGCCCTGTAGAATTCAAATTATTGGGGAAAAAACATTTCCCGCTAAATATGCTTATGGCGCCATGTGTGAATTGTTGAAACTATACGGTGACGTCAGTATGACGCACCTATGCATTCCTAAATCGAAATGGCCGCTTCCGGTTTAGTTCACAGCTGTCTCGTAAGTCTTGAAATTGTTTGGTGTGTATGTTAATGGTGTTTGCTGGGAGAATGGAACTATGGTGGAGCTCAGTAGCAATTTGTTGTTAAAAATCCGTTATATTTTATAATTCCCAACTGTGAATAGGTACAACAAAACCACTTCTAACCTCTAAACTCTGCTATCTATTGTGAATGCGGCTATTTTAAGATTGATTATGGGATTCTGCTTGCAAGAAACTTCTGCGGATATTTTACAGATGGATTTGTGATATTCGTAGGTACTAGTTGTGAAATAACAACAACGTCTACACAAATGAGTGAAATGAAAATTCTGTGCTTGGCTAACCTATAACTGTCACTGTATGACAGAGCTCAGGGCAGCCACGGTGAAAAATTGAAATGTACTGATGATCCTGAAATACACTAATAATTAGTTTATTCTTCTTCTTAACTTATTTCCAGTGTTTAACTGTGCATTAATAAAATATTGATACTGCTCAGTAAAGTAATAACATCCAATTGAAGCGCTGATAATAAGTGATACAGTTAGGCGAGTAGGGACAACAGACGCGAAATGTTGGCAATACGCAAAAGTAGCACGTTGTAACGGGGCCACTTTAAATTCGATTTCAAGAACTTACGGTCTAGAAATAAATGCAATATTTATTTAATAAAAGTTAAAAGTTGCATAAAATTGAGAGATATTGTGAAATTCAGAGTTTTTAAGGAAGGATGACTAATACAAATTTCCACAGTGGAATCATTGCGTTTTTAATAAGCAAAGTAGGCACAGCCGCACGCGAACACTAAAAGGTTTAGGGAAAGTAATAGGGCGATTTGTACTCATAATTGTCGTTTCAAACGAAACAGTAAAGGCTACTAATGGGACAGACAGACAGATTGGCGGGAGCCACAACCATTTTCTTAGATCTAAAACCGATTTAACAGCACGCATTTGAAGTAAGGATGATTAACCAAATTCATTTCATAAAAGGGCTATTGTCACGAATGATACTTAGTGAATTGCAAAAACAAATACATAAATCACCAGGGTCAGGGGGAAATTACGTTATTCCGTTTCCCAGGGTAACCACATTGTAGCCTATCGGAAATAAGCAACTAATCAGGATTTCCATGGGCGTTACGCCACAGCCTATCCGGGAAAGCAAACAGCCATGTTTTCCATGGAAACAGTGGTTGAGAGTATCAGGGAAGGGCACGCCTGTTTTCCATGGGCAGTGTCATGCAAGGTGATAAAAAGGCAAGATCCAAGGGAGAGTTGGGAAGTTAGTTGAAAAGAGAGTTGAACATCAGAAGTCATGTGTAACGGTCGAGGAAGTTAGGAATTAGCAAGGGCTAAAGACGGGTGGCAGTTGTGTTGAATAATTGGTGATGTAGAGTCAAGTAACTAATTTGGTTTAAATTAATGATGTGAAAAGTGGCGCATAAGTTTTCTTACATATGGTAGAAGCAGAATTATTATGGTTATTGGAGTGGGCCGAAATAACTATCAAGTGAGAATAATGGGTGATCAACCGGCGTTGCATTCCTTCATCTTCATTAATTGTAGACTTGGATTATGGTTAACCGTATGGGTGAGCTAAGAGCAATTTGTAACATTTGTGTATTGATCTTGTATTAAATTGGTGTCTATAATTTTGTATGAATAACTGGTGTCGGTAGGCAGGATGTTAAATGTAGGAATTGATGCTTTATGTATTTGATAACACTGGGTACTTATTTATAATACACACTTGGAGGGGAAGTGCCGAGATATTGTATAGATATAGGAAATAAAGGATAGGGTACAAGGATAACTGGATTTCATTTCATGTAAGGAAAATTACCTCTAGCCCATGTGTAAGATCCGACAAAGGTTGTTATGATACCTGTTACTTAACAGGATATCAAGAACTCATTGAGATAAGTTAAGATCTCAGTGTGCACAGACGAAATTCACCTGGCTGGTGTCATCCTGACGTTTCATTTAATATATTGTTTATTTTCACATTTTAAATAGGGTTTTGTCAGGTGAGCCCCGTCTGCCGTCACAACGTCAGGCTGTGACGACAGCTAGATTATGTGACGTCAATACGACTGCTGAAGGCGCGTGCTCCGCGATTTGAAACTAAAAATGAAATTATATTCTTATTACTACACAAAAGAGTCTCATTTTATACGGTCACGATAAACTTAGATAGATAGATAAAGCTTTATTGTAATAAACATACAAAAGGTACAATATTCAGCTATGCCGATTTTCCACATGTCCTCGACAAAAATGCAGACTACAACAATCGCAATAGTTAAAAAAAACAAACTCTACACAACATGGTTATTGAGAAGTACAATGCTCGGCCATGCCGATCTTCCACACGTCCATGATAAAAATTACAAAAACACAAGACTACAACAATTAAAATAATCAAAAAATAAACCCTACACAACATGCCTATTGAGAAGTGAAGCAGCACTGTATGAAAAACTACCCCTGAATTTTGTCGTCGAATGTTGGGGGATAGTGTAGCAGTCGCGTCTTACATTGACATCAAGAACCTCAGAACGCTTTTTCAACATATCGAACAGATATCATATTTGCAAAACATGATAAAAAGAGTGCCAGTTTAAATTTATGCAAGTACCCAATTGTGGTATTCATGCCATAAATGTCCTCAGTAATAGTACTTTTCAGACTATTTATTATGCCAACGACTTCCTTTTCTGTAACTGGGGCCATAAACAATGTTCTTTCATGACCCTGGCACATCCTAAATTCATTAAATCTTTTTGTCGGTTCACCCATTCCTTTTACCAGTTCACTACTAACACCAGCAAAAAAATTGTTGAAGCTATCAGCACTAATTCCATCGCAAGCCCTACATATCCGAGGTTTTCTGTTTGTGACATTATTAACAATTTTGCACAGTGTTTTTGTTTGTTTTCTGACTGCGGAATCTGATTTCTATGATACACTTGCTTAGCTGTTTCCAGCACTTTCTATAGTTAGTATAACAACTGTTTGTTATTTCTTCATTGCCGGTATAGATAATTATGCCTTGCAATAGTTGAAGCTTTTGCTTTCACTATTCTTTCTGATGTTATCCAAGATACCTGTCGTCTAGTCAGTTTCATCAAAGCTGTCTTATAAGGGACTCTGCAGTTATAATATGACCTATTTCATAACCTACTGCCTCATACACCAAATTCCAGTTTTCATTTTATAATACCATTTAAAAAAAATGTTATCGTTCATTGTATATTGCCGTTTTTGTATCTGTAGAGAGCCCAATTGCAATTGCAGATCTCCCAGTACATACTTCAATTTCCACTCTCAAAAGTTAGACATTATTATCAGATAAATGAGTAGTTAGGACTTTTGCTGAATAATAAGTTGAACTGTTGGTAAATGTATTATCTAAGTATGGTTCAGACTTGTGTAACCATGAACAGTTTTAATCATCCCAAAACTGGTCATCAGATAGATAAATGTATTTGAAACCAAAGTGGTTTCCTCAAAGTGAATATTGAAGTCATCTGCCAGAATATAAGTTGATTTTGGATATTTGTTAATGATGTACGTAAGCAAATCTGAAATAGTTTTGCACATATTCTGAAAGTCTTCATGTTGACTCGATCGGTAAAAACCTCCTTGTAATAGGAACAGACTTGATACCTTCTCTATTAAATATAAATTATTACAATGACTTGATTGTTTTCTAGTATAGCAGGAGCTATACTTGTGGAATAAATAATTATATTTTTCTTCTAACAAAAATATCTATTGGGTAACACTCTTGCAAAGGTAATTGAGTTGCACTTAACTTGTTCCTAATACACTGGACATTTTGGTAAAAAATGTTAACAATCTCTTTTTGCTCTTAAACTGAACATAACTTGTGATCTTCATTGAATTTCTTTGTGTACTGACATTATCATAATTTAGCGTGTCTAATTTTTGTTGCCTAAAAAATTCTCTCCCAGGAAGAAATTGAAACGAGCCCAGAAAATCCCAGATGGCCAGAACTCAGCTTTGTAGACATCTACACCTATCATAAAGGACATTTGTATTATCTTTTCTTGGACGCTCAGTGTTCAGTTATTTTATATAATAGTCTAATTCGTGTTCGAGATAATTCATCACAATTTCTTCGTTTACATGATATTTAGGTTTTGAAATATTTATCTGTATTTTTTCTTGCTTATGGCTTTCCAGAAAAATCATTTTCTTGATCTTTGGTTGTATGGGCACATCCCATCTGCGGTTTCTTCTGTTTCTCCCGAGTTTGTGGGTTGTCGCCAAACCATGTACAATATTCTTCTTCTATAGATAATGTGCGTAATCATTTAAAGATGCATCATTTTCTAAGTTTATAATATCTCTCAAAGCTCTCCTTTCTTGATTTTTATGTTTTATAACATTTTTGGCTTACTCGGTATTGAATTTAGTTTCAACAGAACATTGGCCACTTACAGTGCCATTTGTGTGGGTGCCAAGCGATCCAGCAACCGATTCCTTTCACAAGTACCTCAGTTGCTGGACACCCCTTCTATACCATAATTTCACAAATGCAAGCAGTACCATTCATAGTTGACTAGATAATGCATTCGATTTGTGGCCAGGAAAGCGGTGGTTTGATTCTTGCAAGTTCTTTTGTTGTGTTTACCTGTAATAAATAAATTTTTAATCTGCAAAAAGAGAGGGTACAGATGGTTAGTAATATGTTCGGTGGGAGGTCAGTAAGCAGGTCATGCAAAACAGTTTTAATCCCTTGAAAAATGTTTATTTATCCAACTAGTCTGCTAAACTGCTTGGAATTCGCACAAATGCCTTGCAGTGGGAGTAGGTACTATTTTCCTTTGTGCTATGCTGACTTACAACTCTTGTGTACAGTTGGTCGCCTAGAGTAGATTGGGAACTGTTTTGAATTGTTTGTTTTTTTGGAATTTCTAATCTTTTCCTGTAACTTTTGTATTTCATTGTCTTGTTGCATAGTTCATATTCTTCTTTTCAAGACTACAGATTTTGTCTGTTAGCGGTAGATTCAACTTTCTTATTTCAGCCACAAGCATTTTAAGGAGATAGGAGCAACCCAGAATACGTTCTCTCGGTGCACATGCTTACAAGTTATAGAATAAGCCTTAATAATTTCAGTTTGATTGAATTATTATTTATTTCTAAAAACTTCAGTTAAGTAAACTTATTTTTCAGCTTTCTGCAAACATGGAGTACACAGAGTTTGAAAAGTCGAAGAAGTGTAAGTTGCTCTATTTAATTACTCAATAAAAAAATAATAATATTCGAAATATTTAGCACTGTGTCGAAGGATATCAACCGTGTCCTCCATGACATTTAATCCAGTACAGGTAAGTAAATTTTCCATTAAGTTGCAATGAATAAACTTTTCCATCACATTCAGTGCCTGGAATATTACATTATGTGCAAATGATATTTGGGCTGTAATATTTGTGTAAGTTTTCCAATCCTGAATTTCCTGAAATTTTCTACTTGCGATCACCATTTTTTTAGTACCCACTTACTGTTGTTTTTTTATTGTAAATTGTGCGATGTGGACCCGAACATCCTGCCTTACCCATGTTCTGAATTTGTCAAACTTGGCATCAGATTGACCGCACCAAGTAAACAAATTTCGCGATAAATTTAAATGCTTTCATTCTATACTTTACACTTGCACTACTAGTTTCCGATTTATTAATGTTGGAGAGTCTATACATATTGCGATTTTCACTCTCTTCATTTTTGATATCACAGTTTCCAAAATCTGCAGTCCTTCTGATCCTCAAACTTCTTTCTCTCAAGGATGTTTAATATCATGTTTCCCTCCCTTCTTTGAATGGAGACCATTGTAACATCCTCTTTAGCCATATATTATAATTTACTTAGACTTTTTATTTCCAGAAATTCAACAGTTGATGTATTTATTGCGATTGTTTCTTGAATTGCTATATTTCTAAGTCTTTTCCAACACCTCGTCTGAAATCCCATTTCTCTTGCTCTCAATCTGTTCTGTCGTATCTCACACCAAAAGTTTCTGCTATAGTATTTTATGTGCATACGGTTTGAGCAACGGATCTTTGATAGCGGCAACAAAAGCAGATCGGTATGGATCAAATCAATGCTGCATTTTTTGCCAAGCAGTTGCAGTGGTGTGCGATGTATGAGAAAAAAATTAAACGAAACAAATAAATAACAACAATCGAAATTTATCATTTATTGAAGAAAACATTCATTTTTAATACTTACATGACTAAAATTTCGCAATTTAACACAAATTCAGTATACAAGTTGCGTCCTGGGACACACTGTATACCCTTAATAGGATGGCCATTAATTTCTACGTAAGCAGTTGTATAATCACTCTGAAACTCAACCGGACAGGATGTTCGCTCACTGCATCGGTTGAATGTAGATGTGCTATTCGCACCGCAACAAAATTAATTCAACTTGTGCGAGTTCTTAATTTGAACATCCACGACCCCCTTAGAATTTCAGAACAAGCCTTAACCAGCCTATCACAGCTTACCTCTACACTGGATCAATTAATGTATATTTAATTATTGATAGCCTCACAGCAACAATAATTAAATACCGGCACTTACTTAGTGTACAACAATAAATCACACCACGATACGTAGGATAGGTAGTCAGGTACTCTCAATAGTTCAGAAAGTTAATCGGAAAATGTCTGGTATGAGAATGCTTCCAATCTCCAGTTGACATGGGATTTTATTATTTCTTTCATCATCCTTCGTGAACGGCCGTTCGTAGACTCGACTCCACCCATCTCTCTGTACCCTCTCTTAGCTTTCCTTCGGTTCCTTGCGTGACGTATTTTTATATGCTTCTTTTTTCTAAGGCGCCGCGATTCATTCGAACAAAATAATTATATATTCTGTTTATCCAACAGATGCAGTAAAAACTCCGCCCACAAATGAGCGCTAAATTTGAATAGAAAATTACCATTGGCATTGGTAGACCGATTTTACACAGCTTTACTCCTAGATAAATATAACTTGACTTAACTAAACCGATCTGTCATTTTGACGTTGTCACTGAATTTACTGTTATGCCCATTCAGTTTATAATATAGAATTTTTCAATAGGTACTTGCATTGATTAGTTCATTGAATTTTGTGAATACATTAGGAAAAATACGAATAACTGTAAATATGAACTGATTTTGGATAAGCAAGAATTACTTTCTCTGTCAAAAAGTTGCCAGCTGCCAGCCATATTTATAAAGTTTATGCTCACCAAAACCCTGACAACTCTTTCGTTTACTAAACCAAATGACAACATCAAAACCGAAAACGTCACATTTACTGCAAAAGCGGCAGGTAATGTACTAATAATAAATAAACTTTTGACAGATATGTGTTATTTTGTTATACCTAACATTTTTCGAAGTAATTATTATATTTTTATTTCACATTTTTGAAATTTTCGTAACATTTATTGTTCAAGTTGTTCAACAGTTTTAAACTAGGTATTTTTGAATTCCCCATCGTCTTCTAATTTGCAGCATGTGAATCTGACTTTTGCGCAATCTGTACTGCGCAATCAAGTCACTCCCACAAATGTCATTTATGGCATCTGTTGAATAAACAGGATATAATCTAAGTTTGTTGGATCCATATGCGTTTAATTATGCTTTGTTACAAAGAGATCATTAGATGTTAGCGATCAATAAAGCTTCTACTAACTTTACAAAAATAACAATCTCGAAACTGATGACACCACTGATAGTAAAAGTAAGTGACAGCTGCGCCATACACATTTTTCTGTATTAGTTTCCCGACGAATCGAGCATGATGCACGGTGCATCCTAGATTGGTTCATTTGCGAAAGACGTATGCATCAAATTTTCGGTATCCTGATTTGCGTATTAGGACGGAAACAAAATATTGCTTTGTGTTGGCTTCTAAGAACATACGCGAATGAAGATCCATTGCTCAAACTGTATGTAGTCTGTTTCACGGGAGAACCAACAATTTTGTTATCAAGTTTGCTCAATGTTAATGATGTCACATATATGCCGTTCAAATGATTTATGGTCGAGGAAACTATCAAAAATGCACCATTTGACACATGACACTGAAGCTTCTCTTGCTTAACATCTGCGGTTTGCTCATAAAAACGTGGCGTTACTTTCCCTTCTCCCATGAAACAAGTAATATCTTTGTTGGGTCTAGTCCTCTATTCCACTGGAGATCGGAAAATTTTGTCATCAGATTTGCTCTATAGTAATGGCATCACACATAAGATGTACAAGTTGTGTACGATGGCGCCAGGAAACTATCCATCCGACACTGAAGTGTCCCCACTGCTTAACATCTGTGGTAAGCCCACATTTTCCGATCTCCCGTGAAACGAGTAACACCTTGACTGATCTGGAAGCTCTATTTTACGTGAGCTGTTCTGTTTTTTATTTGCCTCTCTTCTCACTTTTTTTGTCTGACAACTCCCCCTATAAGTAAACGTTCTGAAAGTGCATAAAATAGAACGAGAACAAGATAAAATGAAAATATTGCTATCCAAAGAAGCAACAAAAATAAAGCCACAGTCATGAAAATGAGTTAAACAAGTAGTGGCAGCAGCATAGCTTTCATTATTTCGATAACATGCAATGAATGAGTTGTGATGTTACTATGCTAACAGGAAGAGATCCAAAAAGTGCAGTCTTGTAGAGTAGCAATTCTTAGTAATTTGTAGTTAATTTTTAATGACGTACTACGTTCTAGCTGTATATACTTTCCAGATATTAGGAGATGAGACTAGATTAGAAAACGAAGATTCTCACGTATTGGATGAGTCTACAACAGAAAGTTACTTATCACAACAAGAAAATAAAACTGAAGAAGAAAATTCATGTAGAATGCAGCGTTCTGTGGAACTAAACCCTGAACTAAAATTTGGACAAAGTACCTCGATTATCACAGAAACTGAAAACTATAACCGCGAAGCAGTTACTGATTTTAATGATTTAGAAAATGTTCAAACAAGTGACGATTATTATACAGCTCCAATAATTGAATATGAGAATGTGTGTGAAGTTTTCAACATTCAAAGGGTCGATGATATATGTAGCACTGAGTACTATACCCCGCCCCAACTGAATAATGACGGAAAAAATAATGCAAAAAATGAAGGGGATGATAATAATAATGGGGATGTTGAATCTGGGCTAATTAGAGTAGTACGGTATAAGGCAATTGTCCCAAGTGGTGAAAAAAACATATTGAACAAAAAAATAGAAGCAGAAAATAAAATAAAGTTTGACGACAGTGCTGAAAACGTGAGAAGTAATGGGCATAAGGAGTCCATCATTTTAAATAATATTCCAGAAATAGAAGAGGTGAAAGATATAGCCAATGGCATTTTGAATACAGACCTAAATAATAAAGTTAAGAGTATAGACCCCTCTGAAATAGAAGAGGTGAAAAATATAGCCAATGGCATTTTGAATACAGACCTAAATAATAAAGTTAAGAGTATAGACCCCTCTGAAATAGATAACGTGAAGTGTTTAAGGATGGATGACGAACTAGTAAATAAAAACAAATGTGTAATTGATATCGAGCAGATAAATCGATGCCAAAAACAACAGTTTTCTGGTTCAGTTTATTTGCAAGCAGAGCATGCCTTAGGGACTGCCTTGTCGCATGATGCTTTTGTAGATGCTGAATTGGCACTCGACGACATATCCACAGTTCAGAAACAAAAATGTGTAGATAAATCAAATAAAATTAAAGATTTATCCAAAGCGAAATATTATTCGGATACCATTGATTTGGAGGTAAAATGTAGTGTAGATTTATTACTAGATGCTTTTGGACTAAACTATTGCAATGTATCAGCTTATGTACCCGCTAGTACATACTTAATTATTGCAAAAAATACGCTTCATACTTTGTAAATTGTTTTCTCTGCTACTGCCCCTAACTAATCTAAATTTCTTTCATCTTCATTCAGTGTTCGTCGTCATTAAGCCTTTGCCCCGTCCAAGTATTCACAATGTCTTATGAAGGAGTCTAATGTTTGTGCCTCCTGGTTAGACATCCCACATCTTCCATTTTCTTTCATCTCATATTTATTTTCTTGTTCTTCATTATAATATCTAAATCTGTCTACAGTAGAACCCCAATTAACCAGACTAACCAAACAAAATGAATTTTGATTATGTGTCTTCGTCCACTAAAGGTGGCTAATCTCTTAGACTGTTTTGTGACGTCATAACTTCCCTTATTGTATTTCTTATGCTGCAGTTACATAGTGCGAGCATGAGAGAATAAATTAATTCCTTCGTTCCTGCTTGCATAGTGTAAATAAGGAAAGAACGTCACCAAATGAATGCGTTCGCGTTCATATGTGTTTCGGTTCGAGTCTGTAAAGAAACAAATTCGTATTCAGCGTATAAGGGTTTTTGTCATGCTGTAAATGCTCTGAACAAACAATCGGGTAGTTTTTGCAATTCTCAGTTCAATTTATTTCATTAATAATGTAATACATTATAAGACCGTTATATAGGGTTTAACATGCAAGCATGGAAGTTAACTGAGCGAGCGACAGCGAGCTCAGTTATCCATGTGAGCTTGTTAAACCCTATAAAGGTCAAATAATGTACGTTTTATGTTATCCTGAAGCTATTTCCATCCAAGACAGAATAAACTAATAAATTTTGTTAATTCTTATGACGAAAATCTAGTTTCATTTTTCAAAAGCAACTACGTTTTCACAGCAATGGATAATAACTAGCTTGTAATAGTATATTACATAACAAGCATGGAAAGGGACAAGTTTCATACGTGCGTGAAATCACACGAGTTTATAGGAAATACACTTTCCATCGAGTTATGTACCAGGTGGCCAGATAAGAATGCAAAGTGCTGTATCTCGGAAGCTATTCATCATAGAGCCTTGCGGTAAAAAAAAATTATTACTAAAGTGGCCAAGAGAAGACCGTGGAAAATATTTTCAGATTTCCAAGATGGTCGCCAGGGGGCGTAACCGCCATCTTAAACTTTTACAGTGATTTTTCACTGAAATCCACCTCGTAAATGTACCAAAAAAATATGTGTTTTTTAAAGATAAGCTTTATTCAAGTAATTTTTGTTTAACACTTTTTGACGTATCTATTAAAATGAAGTGGTGGGGGGTGATTCAATGTTTTTTTAAATAAACAGCTGTAACTCCTAAACGACTAAACGGATTTTAACAAACTTGGTCTCGTTGGAAAAAGCATTTATTGCTCCATCAAACCCATCTTACCTGTGACATGTCTACTTCTTAGTGATGCCGCTAGAGCGCGTTTTTTGATATAATAACAGAAAATTGCAAAACTCTAAAAAAATTAAATGCAATAATATGACTTTTTTTCATAAAAATGTAGTGAAATGATACCTAAATAGGCTAGTGAAGACCACATCTCAATATCTTATTCCTAGCCAAAAATATCGAAGAAAGAAAATTTAGTTATCATAACATTTTAGAGAGACGCTATTACACCGGTATTTATTCTTATTTATTTGTCTTTTTTCAAGATTCAGCGATAAAATTTCTTAATTTTATAATTTTTAAATAATAAAAGTATTCTTAGTTCAAACAAAAAAAAAAACGTGTAGGTGGATTGGACGAGGAAGTCTATTTCCTTGGCCACCCCGATCCCCAGACCTCACCTGTTTGGACTTCTATCTATGGGATCGGTTAAAAGATATTGTTTACCAAATTCCACCAACAACGAGAGACGACATGAACATACGAATACAAGATGCCGTTCGTAGCCTAACTAAATTTTCTTTCTTCGATATTTTTGGCTAGGAATAAAATATCGAGATGTGGTCTTCACTAGCCTATTTAGGTATCATTTCACTACATTTTTATGAAAAAAGTCATATTATTGCATTTAATTTTTTAGAGAATTTAGCAATTTTCTGTTATTATATCAAAAAACACGCTCTAGCGGCATCACTAAGAATTAGACATATCACAGGTAAGATGGGTTTGATGGAGCAATAAATGCTTTTTCCAACGAGACCAAGTTTGTTAAAATCCGTTCAGTCGTTTAGGAGTTACAGCTGTTTATGTAAAAAAACATTGAATCACCCCCCACCACTTCATTTTAATAGATACGTCAAAAAGTGTTAAACAAAAATTACTCGAATAAAGCTTATCTTTAAAAAACACATATTTTTTGGTACATTTACTAGGTAGATTTCAGTGAAAAATCACTTTAAAACAGGGTTTCAACGATTTAAATCATTTGATTTAAATCACTATTTAAATCGCGATTTTAATCACCTGATTTTTTTTTATTTTAATCACTGATTTAAATCAAAATTGCAAAATTTGTGAAAACGCTTATTTTATACTTTTATAGCAAAAAATAAAAATAATAAAATTAAAAAGCAACACATTTTACTTAAATAAACATTTCTTTTTAAATGAATACCAATTTTAAAACAAAACATTTAAAAAATTACACAGCATGATATAAACGTAATGCCAATAGATTAACAAACTAAAAAATCACAATTTTATAACTACTCATTGAAATACTTATGCAAAAATACTAATTTCGCTGCCTTATCCGTCCCCAGCCTATTTCTTAATTTACTAGGTGGCACTGGAGTCAATATTTCTCTTTATTTATAATGAATATCTTATATTTGATTTAAATCAAAAAAAACCTGATTTAAATCAAATAAATCGATTTTTTGATTTTTTTATTTTAATCGTGATTTTTTTAAACCCTGCTTTAAAAGTTTAAGATAGCGGTTATGCCCCCTGGCGACCATCTTGGAAATCTGAAAATATTTTCCACGGTCTTCTCTTGGCCACTTTAGTAATAAATTTTTTTACCGCAAGACTATGATGAATAGCTTCCGAGATACAGCACTTTGCATTCTTATCTGGCCACCCGGTACACTATTTTTCCCACGACCCCTTAAGAAGACAAATTTATTCATAAAACAATAACTTTATTTTTAAGGATTTGTTGTCTATGTTAATAGATGTCAAAATTTCCAAGTAGCGTACTAACCATGCCGTGCTACGCTGCCGACCGGAATCCGCCTCGCACTGCGCATGACGTCACATCGAGGCGAAATTGGCGCGAAGTCTCCGAAAGATCCGGTCGGCGGATGTGTTTTTGCTTTATCGACACGAACGTTAAGTGACAAGCGTCAAAATGCCAAATTGTGCGGTGGCTAAAAAGGGAACAAGTCTGACTTAATATAGAAATTGTCAGTGAAAATGTTTGATTCAAATAGGAAAATTACAGTATTTCAGAAAAGTTTTTGTATGGAAATTAAGAAATGGTTTGTTGGAGATAAAGACGAGTCATTTTGGATGGGGGTGAGCTTTATTCAAGAAAATGATTTCCTAATTGAGAAGAGTTTGACAGCTACAATTTTTTGAAGTGTAACAATTCAAAGCTTACATTCGCGATATTTGTTTGTCACATATGTAGATCTAAGTAGGTATATGGTTGGTGTCTCTCGAACCGCCACCTCGATTTTACGTCATCGAAGTGGGAGGAGCATATGCGCCGTAGCATACCATTGTATTTATATTATGCTACTAACTTACCATGAGCATAATATTCTAATAATTCTGACCGGCTAATGAATGACACGTAGATTTTTTTCTCTTGCCCGCTAACTCATAAATGACCAGTTCGTACCTAAGATATCTAGGTCTTCCAGGGAGTAGCCATTAAAATGTTCAACTGCCGTACCTTTTAAGAGATTTTTCTGATAAAAGATTATTAGATCTAAAAAGAGACGCGACAGGATATTTATTCAGTCAACGTCAAGATCTCAAAGCTGCCTACAAAATTTGAATCAACCTGTGCGATTTTCGAATATTACAGCACAGTTGCGAGTTTAGCGCACGGGCAATGCAATTTTCAAGTTTCCGGCCTAATATGTTGTATGCAATGTGCCGTGCCGCTTTCCTAGGGGGTCGTTGAAAAAATTTTTTACCAGTCTAGCCCGAGCATTTTACCAATAAAGGGTGGGTTATTGTTAAACAGTGTTTTCAGTTCAGGATGACAAAAATTACAATCTTATACAATCCTACAGAAATTTTTAAATATAAAGTATGCGTTGTTTCACAGAGTACAGTACTTAGTACTATTTTGCCAGTAGAGGCCCAATCAGAAGTGGCACTTATTGGGAACTCCATTCTTCCCAATTTGTATTGTATTCATACCGCTTTCGACAAATTACAACCTCTTAAAATTTTTGGGAATATCTTCCCCTCTACGCATAATATTAATGGCTATTGTTGACTGATTGAACACTATTTCTAATTCATAAATCCACAATTTATTTTGTATTCCTCCTCCTGGATCATTTTTTAAATTTTGGAATCCATTCTTTTATTCTATCTTGCTATATCTTGTATGCTATTTGGGACTTTCTCCTGTTTTTCTATACTTCATTTCTTATTTCACCTAAAAACTCCATAAAGTAACTTCTCCAAGCTTGTTTTATATTTCTGTAGACCTTAAAAACAGCAGTTTTTATTTCCAATTTTTGCTTATTTAGGTATTGTAGTTCTCTGCATTATAATCTTTCTTCTATCTAAGCCATTTTTTTCTGACTCGTACTCTGCATTTTCTAGGTAAGAAGTAAAGTTCCTGTGCAAGTACATATTGATGACCAGGAAGAAAATAGACAAAATACGGAAATTTCTCATGTTGACTTAACACAGAGCATTTCCACTGCAAGTGGAAAAGAAGCACTTAAAAATATTGGAAGGGGGATTAACAAAGAAAATATATTTGATTTTGGACATTCTCCAGAAACTGTTGATTTGGAAGCAGATCGTATTTTGGCTAATTTATCTGCTCCTCAACATATATTAAACAATATCAATCAAGAGAAAAAAGAATCGAAAACAGTTACAAAGTCTAATAATCAGTGCACTGAACACTCTAAAACTACAGATTTTTCTGAAAAAGTTGACCATGAAGCAAATGATAATATTTCCACTGTGGATGAGCAGAAATGCATGAAGAGAAATGCAAACAAACATGTTGAAGTTGAGCGCTCCAGAATATATGACGCCATAAATTCAGATGATGACACCCCAGAATTGGGGAATGATGAAATATCAGTACAGAAATCCAAAGAAGAGTTATCAGATCTAGCTTCCATTGAAAATGATGTTAAAAGTGTTGCAGATCTTATTGCATTCACACAGACATGTGTTTTATCCAGTTCTAGAGATAACACATCTGTTAAAAACAAAGCAAAGAGAAGTAAAACTAAAGTTACAACTAGAAATGTAGAAAAGAAAAGCAAAGTTGTTAAAAAGGATCCTAAGAAAAGCAAAAATAAAAAGTCGTTTGTAAAAGAAATGAACGAAGGTGCTTCGGCAGATGTGCAACCAGATGAACCTAACAAGAGGAATCTAAGGCATGTTGTGTCAGTTCGACAAGCATCAAATACAAATGCCACTTCAAAAACAGTTCATTTCTCTAAACAGGATAGTAATAAGGTAGAAGATAGCAAGACGAAAACCATGAAACAGAAAGTTAAGAACTATAAAAAAGCTAAAAATCAGGTCAATCATGACACAATTGAAAATGAAACTAGATCTGGTGTTTATAGAAATCTTCGTTCACGTCAGCCGGTTAGTGAATTCAATATTAATCAGAGCTCGCAAAAAGAACAGGAAGCGAATACTATGATGGCTGCTGAATCTATACTACAGTCGGTTGAAAACATTCAGCCAGAGCGAAATAAAAATCAAAAATATGTTCCCAAAAAAAGTAAAGTACTGGGAAAAATTAGGAATTCAGCCACTACTGAAACAGATGGTCAGGCTCTTAAAAATGTGGTAGTTCCTGAATCAGTTTCAGCGCAGCCTTGTGAGAGTATTTCCACAAAGCCTTCAACAAACAAAGCGAGTGAGAATTTGAAAACAATTTTGTTAGAATCCAATGAAGAACATATTTGCAAAAAAGACATTATGGATGCGTTAGGAAAAACTTCAGAAAATATAATTGGTTTAAACAAAACTGAAAAATGTCCATCACAGGAATCAATAACTGATTCTCGAAAGGTTTTGTCAGAGAAACTAAACCTTTCCAGCAATAAAAAGGATATCTGTGAAATTTTAAATGATGGTAAAAGTGAAAATTTAAATAAAATAGAATCTTCTCAACATATTCAAGATATTCTCATCGATAAAGAAAAGCTCACAATTGAGGAAATCTCTACAGAGGAGTTCACGCCTTCCCATGATGCTGTTATAATGAGTGAAATTACTAACATAACTATGATACATGAAGAATATAACATAGTACATGAATGTTTGTCCAGAATTTTAACTCAGAATGATGATTTAAATAAAATAGAAATTGAAGGTGAACATGCTCCAGAAAAAGAAGTAGGCATTTTAGAAAGTAAGTTTCCTTTATTAATTAATTTTACATAATAGCTTTAAAAGTATTACTCCTTTGACGCTATTTTTATCGTATATGTAGTTTTTTCCATTATTTCTGTGCAGCGTCCCACTGCCGAACCATATTTTTTTAGATTAGAACCCACGTGGATGTGTACATTTTTGAATAACTATTGATTTCAATAGGAAGTGAACAACTTTTTGTCCAGACCTCTTCGCCTTCTAAATGTAATAGTTGTTGAGATCTTCTCATATCTGATTTTCATATTGCGTGTGCACTCCATCAAACGTGTATGTATGGAGTATGGCATTGTACGGGTGCGAACTTGGATAATAGGAGAAGCAGATCTGAAAAAAATAGAAGTATTTTAAATGTGGTGCATGATGAAGGGTACCGTGGATGGTAGATAAGGTTAGCTATAGAGAGGTATTTAAAAGAGCTGGGGAAAAGCAAGAGGCATGGAAGGCTATAAAGAATAGGAGAGATAGGATGGTTTAACACAAGGATTAAATTGCGACGTAGGTACTAGTCAGAGACAGGAATGAAAAGAGGCAGGCCCAGTTTACACTATTGCACTCAAATAGTTCTCATTTTGGGGAAATAAGTAGGTTAGCTCAGGATAGGAAAGGATCGAGATACACGTCCAAACAGTTCTCAGACTGACAATTTTATATATTCATTGGATTGTTAAATAACAATACTACATCTAGTCCAGTTTTCGTAACAAAATTGGGGAAGTTTTTTTCTCAACGGTTCTGTATGTTTTCTGGGGTGCTGAATCCGAATTTCAAGTTTGCTGCCTTGTAGGAGGTTGGCTTCACAACTAAAAACGCAAAAAACCTCAAAATTTTCGCGCTTTTTTCAGTTTTTCGCTTATATCTCGAAGACTATGCATTTCTCGAAGATGACCAGTCTATACAAAATTAAAGTAGACAAAATTTTCTACAAAACACACTGGCCAACTTTGATTTTTTGATGTCCGGTATCGGCGCTAAAGCGCGCTGAAAAACAGCGATTTTTTGGCCCTTCTGCGAAAACGTCAAAAACGTGCACTCCCACCACCCACAACTCGAAAATAAACATGTTATCAACAAAAACCCTTATACCACGTGAAAGTACATTAAATTTCCTACAAGACATGTCTTTAACATTCAATTTTCTCATAAGGGGGGAAGGAGCAAAGCGAAAATTACGAAAAATGCCTTCTGCGCCCTACAACCAAAACGGTCCCTCCCACCTGTCTATCTCTCATCGGCGCTATACTTTCGATGTATCACGCTTAAAAGCGGTTGTTTTGAATGAATTGATGGCAAAGCATGTTTGATGAAAACATTAACAAATTATATTTACAACATATTAGGTACACGACACTGAATATAAAGCTGAATATGAAATTTGTATGTATTAATGTACATGTGTCATGAAATGAGGGAAAGTCGAACCCAGGATTGGGTCATCACTTCGAGTAGGTTCTTCATCTGGACAAGAAAGAAGCATTTAGTTTTAGAACATGGTTACAAAAAGCAAAAACAGATAAGTTGTATAGTGAACTATCGATGTAGGTATGAAGAAATAACTGATGTCATGTGCGCAGTTATTTTAGTCATCTCTATTCGGTTGTTGGTGGCCCAGGCAATGTTTTTTGGGCACTAGAAGATCCAAGTGAAGGGTCTGGGGCAATGGAAGATCCAGACAAAGGGTCAGGGGTTGTGGAAGGTCCAGGCTGAGGCTGAGCAGTTGAGTTGTTGCTGTTCTTCAACTGAAAAATTGTAATTGAATGATTAATCTAATGTTATTATAGATAAAAATTGATTAGTAAAGATGCATAATGCTCCAAATCAGCGGCGGCTCCTTAATAAGTGCGCTCGTGCGCGTGCACTGCCTACAAAAATATGGTTTTAACCTTTTTTGATAGAAGGTTCAAACCTTATAATTATAAACTAATAAGTTTAAAACTTTTTGAATCTCTGCCGCAATATATATTAATTATTATGCGAAATAATAAATAGTACGCCCTCTAAGCATTCCGCATCGTCTTTCAAAATGCCTACCACACACGTAACCAGCCGTCTGAGTACTGAGGTGTGGCACTCTAAGGCAAATGCATATTCGATATGGGAGCGAGATCGGCGCGACTCGGGAAAATTTCGTCGTATGTGCTTTTAGATGGAAGAATTATAGCTCGTCTGGGAGCGCTGTTTGAGCGCACACTTACTGTTGGGCGAAGCACGGGACGCGGGAATTTGTACTTCTGCGGCAGTGTTTATTGTTTTTGTTTGCCATATTTAGGTCTGAGATAGCTCGTTGCTTTGCTTATAACGTGAGTAATTAGCTGCAATATCGTGTTTATTTTTAAATATTGAAATTTCCAATACTTCGCATGGCTAAAGGTAGTGGTTTCATTATAGTCAACACTTAAACATTGTGGAGTGAACTTTAACAAAGTGGTCGCCTGATTTGTGCAATTTTCAAAATTATTATTGTGTTCTAATACTCCATTCAGTTAAAAATGAACATTTTATCTAAATATAGACTTTTGACGAAAAACTTGAAATAATATGAAATGGACGTCCTAAGCCTGTGCGAAGTATCAAATGCTTTTCGAAAGGTCGCGGTAAAAGTTGTGTGCGAAAGTTTAACCTTTCGGATTTGGGATTTTCGTTAAATATTGCGGTGAGTGAAATTTCTTGTTTGAAAATTGCTTCTAAAGCACTTCATTTAAAAAAACTACGGGGGAGAAACCGCCAGACCCCCCCCCCCCCCCCCAACAGCTGAGCGGTGATTTCATTATATAGCACTGCCAAGTTCTAAAGTCAGGAGCTGCCACTGCTCCAAATTCAGAAGAGGGAGACGACCTGGACGAGCCCCTTGCAGTACCACTGTCTGAAACAGCTGAGGCGACAGAAGGTATTAATTCATGTAATATTTTGCAGCAATATGCATCTTTACTAATCAATTTTTCTCTATAATCATCTATCTCATTTCATAAGGCATAATTTCTATTGTAAAATAATGGTCTGGCAGCATATACTGGGGGCTTTGAGGGCAACAGTCCGAAAACTTGTCCAAGACAACCTGGACAGACATGCACACATGCTATACAACTTTTCTCGACATTTTAAGGTTAGTATAACACAAATCTGACCCTATCTCGAACATGAGGGAACGTGGAAGTAAAAGCAAAATTTGTATACATATACATAGCTAATATTGAAACATTGATGTTCTTTCATAAGCAAACAGACTATCAATATTTTAGCAAACATCTATACATATATCATGGTACTGTGGAATTTCTCTCATCACGTACATATACCGGGTGGGGATTTAGTGTGTAATCGGCTAATATCTCTGAAACTATTTAAGATATCAAAATGAAATTTTGCACTAATGTGGGGAACCACATGGAGCATTTCCAAAAATTATTTAGGTATATACAGGGTGTTCACATTCTAAGTACCAGACCAAAGTTCTATTTCTTTAAATGGAAACCCTACGTGTCATTGCATAATATGGATTCCCCATAAAATTCCATGAAAATTAATATACTACATGATGTGGTTTTGACTAAGGAATGTTGAGATATTGACATTTTTGTGCCGTTATGGACCCAAATTTATGACGCTACTGATGCAGACTAACCAAAGCCACCTAAAATTTCTTCATTGCAATAGGTTCACACACTGCTATATTTTCGAAATCCATAAATAATTTTATCATAATACTTGAAATAATACAGGGTGGTTAAATTATGCAAAACATAATTTTTCTCAAAAATTTCAAATGGAACACCATGTATATTATCTGTACAATTTATGGTCATTTTACTAAGCTTTTTATTGATGTGGATATTGTCAAGTCTACCAGTAAAATTTTCGATAGAATGTACAATTGAATTATAAAAATGTAGAGTTTCGTTAGAATTTTACATTATTTTTGACGATCTCCCCTATTTTGTCACCCAAAACTCCAAAAAAGGCCTGCATATTGTTTCTAAAAAATATTTTTCAAATGAAGTTTACATTAACACAAAAAATCCCATTGCAAGATTATTTCTTAAAGATAATATTTTCTTCCATGGCACTCCTTGTTTGAATATTATACCCGACTTTAAAAAGACATTATACATTTAAGAATATAACCACCAAGAAACAATTTTACAATAAGATTTATTGTCTTTATATTGATACCAATTTGCAAATACAAAATATAAACATTATTGTGAGTTTTCAGCAACAGAATAGGGGGAATTCGCCAAAAAGAGTATAAAATAATTAATGAAATTCAAAAATTTTGATGTTCAATCGTAATATCTGCCGAAACTATCAGTAGTAGACCTGGCAATATCTACATCAATTAAAAGCTTAGTTAACTGACTGTCAGTTGTGCAAATAATACACATGGTATTCTATTTGAAATTTTTGAGAAAAAAATCCTTTTGCATAACTTAACCACCTTGTATAATCCTAAGTATTATGGTGAAAGTATTTATAGATTTCGCAAATATAGCAGTGTGTAAACCTCTTTCAATAAAAAATAATTAGGTGGCTTTGGTCAGCAGACGCCAGTAGCGCCATAAATTTGGGACCATAATGGCACAAAAATGTCAATATCTTAATAGTTCTTACTCAAAACCAGATCATGTAGTTTGTAGTATATATCAATTTTCATGAAATTTTATAAGGAATCGAAATCACGCAAATACTTGTGGGGTTTCCATTTAAATAAATAGAACTTTGTTCTGGTACTCAGAATGTGAACATCCTGTATATACATAAATAATTTTACGAAATGCTCCATGTTGTTCCCCACATACGTGTAAAATTTCATTTTGATATCTTAAGCAGTACCAGAGATATGAACCGATTACACACTAAATCCCCACCCGGTATATCGTATCTTTCGTATCTTACTATTGGTAAAGGTATTGTTTAATCAGTATTTTTGTTATATTTCATATTGATTATATCGGTGTTTCTTACTGGCCAGTAATATTAATAGCTTCCCACCTCTAGAATTGACAATTTATTGACAGGCTTCTGACAGTGACTGAAAATAAATAAACCGAACGCAGTTCAGGAAAGTGCAAAGGATACTGAGAACCGAACAATTAACCTAAACAAAATTACATGCCTAGAGATATATTGGGTCATAAACAGAATGAAAGTAGAGAACTCTGGATAACAAAGGACATTGTGAGTAATAGACAGGAGGCGAAAATATGATAATGGGCTAGATGAAGGAGGGAAACAAAGATATAAAGCGGCCAAGTGAGAAATATTCAAAAATGTATGAAAGCAAAAGAACAGCTGAGTGATAATAATTAATAATTTAACTTCCCACGCACCAAAAATTCTAGAATTGTGCAAAGAAAGATGGAGAAAAGGGCGGAAGAATTATTAGAAGGAAATCAGTTTAGATTTAGGCCAAGGCTATTTTAGCTTTACGAGTAATTATAGAAAAGGGAAAGAGCACCTTGTAGCAGGAAAGTATTATTTTAAATTTGACCGCTGTTTAGTGGTGTAGTTTAAGGGTTACCCACTAGGTGCCAGTTTTGAGTTCTTAAGTTTTGAGTTGCGAGTCGGCGCCAAACGTTCGGGTACTAAGAAATGATATAAGACGTTCAGTGCTAAGAAATGATACAAAAGAAGTTTCTCAAGTTTTATGTTGTATGCTATATGCTTTAAGTATATTTTGTTAATAAAGTTTGTGTTGGATTTCAAGTATGTCACCATATTTAATTTGAAAACTACGACCCAGAGTCTTTGTTCGATACAACCTATATAGGACAATATAAAATGGGGGAAGATGTTCGAAGTGCTCAGAAAGGTAGGGATGAAATATAGGGACAGAAGAATAATACATAATCTGTACAAAGAGCAAACGTCTGTTATAGAATTTGAACAGGAACGAAGAGAAGTAGATATTCAGAAGGGAGTGAGACAGGGTGCGTTGTCACCTTTAGTTTTAAACGTATACAGGTTGAGGCACCTAAGAGGGATTCTTCTATA
Organism: Xestobium rufovillosum; assembly: GCA_963966045.1. Classification (NCBI taxonomy): domain Eukaryota; kingdom Metazoa; phylum Arthropoda; class Insecta; order Coleoptera; family Ptinidae; genus Xestobium; species Xestobium rufovillosum. Next base: position 28,166,379 of record OZ014495.1, read on the forward strand.
GCTCCTTTATGATGCATTTTAGAGAAAAATATTATGGGAGAAACACACATCATTTTTGATTATCTCTTATAAAATTATTTTCACTTATACAGGCCATTCCATTTCTTCTGCACTGCACCCGACTTTGCATTTTGAAATGGAACACCCTGCATCTGATTACATTTTTGAATTCCTTGTTGAATTTAAGAGACACCTTGTTAACCATGCATTGGGTTTAATACAGGTAAAATCACCTTACTTTTTATGCACGTCACAAAATGTAACGATTGAGAGTCACCTTACGTAAAATGACAAGTCATATAAATTGAATGCTAAAAAAGAATAAAGAAATATTTAAATGTCTAAACACAACACTATTTTGATGCGTGATTGCCGCTTAATTTGTTGACGTTTCCCGGTTGACTTGACAGCTGGTATTCTGAAAGCGTCAAGTTTCGTTAACTTTTGTTGTTTTTGGTGTTTTAAACCCTTGTTTTCTTTGTTCAGCAACTTTTGCGGTAAAAATCTGTTCTTTTGAGAACTAAACTAGGTGCTCCTGGTTATTTATTATCGGTATTGTTATTGTTGGTATTGTGGTTCTTAAACAGTCGGTGTAAGGAGCTTGTAGCGTCCCTTATCAACTATTTTGAAAGAGAATTGGAAAATAATGGACCCTTATTACCATTGAATTCAGTTAGAGAGGTAAATTGAATTTTAATATTTTGGAATTGAGTACCATAAACTCTTGTGGCAACAGTGCTGATATGAAACCGGTGACGTGCATAAAAAGTAAGGTGATTTTAACTATATTTATTACCCTTATCAAGTTACAATTGATAAAAATTGAAAAATTGCAATTTTTAACGTGAAATAACGCCTTCTAAGACACGAAGGAATCGTTCGCGACCTACTAGAGTCTGAGATAGGAATAAAAAGAGGTAGGGGTAAACCCAGAATCGTACTACTGCTCTGAAATAGTTGGGAATATAGGATGTTCTACTTTTAGGGAAATACGCAGGTTAGCTCAGGGTAGGAAAGGATGGAGGTACGTGTCCAACCAGTCTTCGAAATGAGGACTTTATGGTGATGATGGTATTGTGTACTGTGCAATATGTTTTTATAATGTTTTATTTGACATTGCAACCACTGGGACTTTAGTTTACGTGTATATGTTTACATGCTCTTTATGTTTTCTTTCTTTTGTTAATATTTTGTTTGTTTTTTTGTACATTCTAGAGTGACAGTTTACAAGAATCTCTTTGAGTTTATTTGTGTTTAAATAAGTAAAAAAAAACTATAATATTTGGACAATAAGCCTTAAAACGTCATGTGCAGAAGCAGACGAAAATGAAATCTCAATCAAGCACACTATTTTTATTCCACCATGAACGAGTTTACTACGTCAAATCATGCGTCACTTCAGTATGAATTCAACGTTGGCACTTGCCAAACTTCTTGGGACGAGTTTTCAGATTCTGGCCCTTAAAAGCCCTTAGTGTGGGCTACCGTTTTTGTAGCACAGGGGTCAGTGAATAGGTACTCGCGTAGAAATAAAGCCTTATGAAATGAAGTAGTTAAATCTGTCACTAGCTCTCCGTCTATGTGGATGTGGAGTTCTAAATAAATTACGGGTTTCACCACAACTTCTAACTGTTTTTGAAGCCAAACTTCACTAAATGACACACAAAAGAAGAATATGGTTGTTTGGGGTGCCGTTAAAGTTATGTATTTTGAAGTTGGCCAACTATGCAAGATTTGTATATCATATTTATGTTCTGCGACTAAAGCTATTCGGATAAATACAAATACAACACAATAACAACTTATTGATCATATTTGATAGTCAAGTAGTCATTAAACATAATAACAATGATGACCCCCATATGCGATGATGTAGTTTATAATGTTCACTGTAGTCCACCAGATTTTCACAGCTATGTGAGTCATTTTAATGAAAGTGGCGGTATTTCAAATTTTCACGTTGAAAAATAATTTAGTCCTACAACGGGTCCTGCACAGCATTGTTGAAGTATAGGTACTGCAATGAATTGGGAGTTAGTTACTTTTTTAATTAAATCGTTAGTGAGCATCTGTAGAAGCTGCCCATTTTCATCTGTCTGAACATAGGAATGCTCTTATTTCACAACATAGAGAATCAATCAAATAATGTTCTACCCAATAATAATTCACCAACAGATCAGAACTATTCTGATTCATGTGGGAAAAGTTACGAAAAACTGAAATTCTGAACTTCATATAATTTTTGCTTTTTAAATTTTGTTAGGACACCATTTTTTGTTCATGCAACAGTGTATAACTGAAATTTCAATAAAACATTTTATTGTTTTAAAATCATCATCACCCGTACAACGGAAAAAATTATGCTTGTGAAGATTCCATTATTCCAAGAGATTCATATGTCACAAGTACTTTTTTAAGCCAGCAAATTATTCTCGAAGCATTAGGTACTCTAAAAGAGTTTTTCAAAATACCAGTATCTTTAGAAACAGTTTTTTCACATTTTACCCCCATAAACGTAAAATATGCTTCCAAAATATAAAAATTGTTTTTTAAATACAGGATAACCAAAAGTGTTTACCCAACTCTGAGGTGGTGATAGACATCCTCTATTACCATCTTAGAGTTGGTCCGACACTTTTGATGCACCTGTATACTCGCATTCTACATGGTGACTTGTTCTCTTGAAATCTTCTTCAGAATCAATTGAAATTTCAGGCACTTATGCGAAATAAAATGTCGTTATGTATATTTTGAAAGAATTTAGGAATTTGCAGTGGTAACAATGAAATTGCAGTATGGGTTCTTCAAGAATATTTCAGGAACGAATTCGAAAGAACAGAATTGTTGGTGGATTATTATTCGGCAAAACATGCCCCACTTTTCTCCCCATTTGAACGACTGTTGAAGATGAAGCCGGACTCTGTATAATAGCACATGTATCCCTAGTAAAATTTCGCTGGGAGTCTCATAGAGTGCATTTTATTAACATTACATCGTAGGGATTTACATGATATAAACTTCATCTCATGTGATGGGTTTTCTATCAATAATAAAATAATAATGTTATGGATGTAGTACATTAAATAAACCTCCATCAAGTTAAATAAAAGTGCCGCCGTATGAGTCATCTGCAGGTGTTTATGTGTGACAGTTTTATGGACTAATAATTTATTACTATCTCGAAGAGAAAAGATTTCTTCCATTTGTCTCTGGATTAAGAGTCCGGCAAAGCAGATCAAAAGTTATACATGCGGGGCATCGGGTCGGTGAGGAATCCGTTAGAAATCGGAGCAAACTATCAGCTGTGTTGCAACACCGTCGCGCTAAACACGTTTATGGACACAGGAACAACGCACATTCAAAGTCCACGCGTTCGGTACCTAGTAAATGAGACAACGGCGCTCTGAGTTTACGCTCAGTCGCTACGAGGCAGCAGCACATACCAAGCCATATTTTGCGTTTGCAGCGCTCTCACTCTACCATGATTACACCTTCATCCTAGTAAATTTAGCAACACGAAAGCCTGATTATGGTAGAAGAAGGTATACTTTATGTCGCCATTGAAACAATTTTTCGAAAACTGTAAATCTCTTGGCGCTATGCACGCGTGAAGTTGGTCAATTTCATGAGTGAACTGAAACTTTCTAAGATAAAATTTTTAAATTTTCTTTCAATGGAAACATAAAATAAAGTTTCGTTTATAAACTGTCAAAAATTCAACACTTCAATTTTCACCGTTTAGAAATGAGCATAGCACTACGAAGTCAGTTTTCGGGTTCATTTTAAAGGGGTTTTCCGGACTCTTAAACGTAATCGCTCTGAAAGTAGAAGATTCGAGAATCTTTTTGAGTACAAAAGCTACAAGTTAAACATGAGTAGTTTATGAATGAATTATGCGATGAATTAAATTGTCCGGTGTGTTGGGAACAGTGAACTGTATTCTTGTATTAATAGAAAGATAGATGTTTTGTATTATTTATTGTAGAAAATTGAACATTATGCTGCTGTTGAAGCAGCTCGACATACTGACACGCGAATGCGTCCGTTCTTGACGCTGGTCAAAGGGAGAATGAATTTTGCTGTGCGCTCTCACTGTACTAAAAAACGTTGCATACAAGTGCGCTAAATTTAAATTTAAAAAATATCAAACATTAAATTTCTTTACAATTATTATTATATGCAATATGTTAGGAGTGTTCAGAGAGTTGTAGAAATAATTGGGACTGTTAAAATTGTGTGTTCGTTAAGTGTTAAATTGCTGTTAATCAAATGTTCTTAATTACTATTAATAATAATTGTAAATATTTGTAAATAGTTCGTGTAAATATATAGTCACTGTAAACAGAGCGTGTGTTTGAATCCAAATACGTAAAAATAATTTCAAAAAGATGTTTGGTACACACTCACATATTTTTTGAACGTCATGATAGTTTTTAAAATGTTAGAAGTGAACGTTTCTTAAAATAGATAGTTAGTTCTTTTTTAAATTAGACTGTCCACTGACAAGCAAATAATGATACAAAGTTGTCACTTTAATTTTATTTAAAGCGTTGGCATAAGTAAGTAAAACATGAAAATTCAATTTTATATGATAGAAGAAAAAGTGAAAATTGTTACTACTTATGCCAGAGGCCTCTCGGGCGATCATTTTGCTGCGGAGTTTCCAAATGAAGTAGCAGGTCGGACCTTTATTTATTTGCTTATGTTAGTGGCCATAGCCTATTAGCTTCAATAAATTTTAAAATGGAGTAAAATAAACTGTTTTTATTTATTTAAACATAGCCACTCGCTTCTTCAGCTACTTAAAGCTCTACGTGAAGCTTGTTATGTATTTGTAAATGGAACATAGTGGTGAGTGAGAGTTGCTTCTCATATTTATACATCGTTCTAGTGTGGGTGCAGAATTCTTGTTACTGCTAGCAGCCTAGTTCCAGAAAGCTGAAAGCAACATCATTAATTGTGGCCCAACGATGTATGTTAGACCGGGCTAGGTACCGATCTATCTGAAACACGCAAATGCGCTTCAGGAGATTCGAACTCGGGACTTCGAAGTCAGAAACTAGCTCTCTTGCCACTAAGTTACCTGGCTTCATTTTCCTCTTATTTGCAAACTTTTCACTGCTTACATTTGAAAAACTATGAGGGAGTCTAAAAAATCATGTGAGTTAAAAGTGGGCTAAAAATCATTTTGAAATTTGTAGCAGAGAAACCAGTAACGTGAGATGAAGTTTATACCATGATACAAAGTTAACAAAATGCACTGTTTACACAGGGTGTCCCAGAACAAGCAGAGAGCATATTGTTTGGGTCAAAATCACACTTAAAGTATCTATAAATTTTTTCTAGAACGCCTCCCTTCGAAGATATTCGCCCTTAAAGGTCAAGTCCTGAAGAAGGTTTTTTGCTGGTAACTTTCAAACTACTGTATCGAATGTTATAAAATTTGGACTATAGACATAGTAAGCAAGTATCTATGATCGAGTGACATGACATCTTCCTTATCTTGTCTAGGAAGCTAAAAGCATCAACGTAAAAGTTAAAGGGTGAAAAGCATTAGGGGTGTTCCACCCCCGGCTTCCTAGACAAGATATGGAAGATGTCATGTTACTCGATCACAGATACTTGCTTACTATGTCTACAGTCCAAATTTTATAACAGTCGATACAGTAGTTTGAAAGTTACCAGCAAGAAACCTTCTTCAGGACTTGACCTTTAAGGACGAATAGCTTTGAAGGGATGCGTCCTAGAAAAAAAAATATGCATATTTTAAGTGTTATTTTGACCCAAACTATATGCTCCAGAAATATTGCCCCGTTGTTCTGGGACACCCTGTATAGCACGAAATAATGATAATTGACGTTTTTAGGTCATGTTAAGGATAAGAAATTGCAGAAAAATGATATTGATACAAGTGTCGTGCCACGTGAATTGGAATTACCACTGGGAGTTGGTGAATGTACAATTTACAGCAAGAATACTGAAACTGATAAATCGCTTGTTGAGAAAGGAAGCTCTGCCATGTTGGGCAAAGCAAATACCAAGGAAATTGAAAATATACTATTAAATAAGCAAGAAGTTGAACATACAGAAATTGTTAGGGATGAACATTATAAAAAGGTACTCAAGGAAAGGACAGACAAACTTGCAAAGAAAAGTAATATCTGCAAGAAAGTTACGAAAAAAAACTATACTAAGTTGGACACAGCAAATACCAAGGAAATTGGATGGATGCCATTAATTAAGCAAGAAATCAAACATAAGGAAATTGTTGGAGATAAATATAATACAGAGGTACTTATGGAAATTCCGGAAGAAAAGCAAGAAAAATTTTCAAAGGAAACTAATGGCTCCAAAATAATTACGAAAGAGCCTGCATTTGTTCCAACTACTCTTAATAATGAAGATGACGTTAAACAGTCGGAACGGGGAATTACGAAACATAAAAGTATTTTAAAAAAGCATGAACTATTAAAAGACCATTTACAACAAACTAAATCAATTTATGGCAGTAACAAAAGTGATATGACAGAAATGACTTTCCAGAGTACAGCTTCAAAAAAAAGAAAATTATTCAATCCCAATGATACTTCTTACCTTGCAACACTAAGTACAAAGGACAAAATAATATCAAAAACAACACTCTTTAGTCAATTTCAGACAGTTATAGAAAAAGGTACAAGTGAAGATGGCCAACAACCAATGAAATCTCCAAGACTAAGTCACTTAAAAGAGAAAGAGCAAGAACAAATAAGTACTGCCAGTCGCATCATCATGGATAAGAGTAGCAAAAAGCACAGGCTTGGAAACGAGAAAATGGGTAAGAAAATGCAAGATTTGCTAAAAAGACCAAGAGAGAAGAAACAAAAGAATTCTAATTTTTCTACTGGAATGTCGAAACACAAAGTATCAAGTAGAAAAGCAAAACTTAATGCAACTTGGAATAATCAGTATGGAATGCCACTAGGCGCAGAAACACTGTTTAGAGCATTTACTGAATTTGCTAGAGAGCGAAGATTTGTTGAAGTGGATGAAAAGTATAGAATGGCTTGCAAATATCCACCACCTAATTTTCAAAACAAGAAATATTCAAAACGAAATGGCAGAGATGAATCACGTAACAAAAGTCATTACCGCAGTCTAAAGGTTGCAGTATCTACTGCAAAATCAGACTCAAACGCCAAAAGATCTTTGAATAAGAACTTTGGCATCACAAAGGAAAGTAAAATTCCACCAAATAAAAGAATTAAAGTAATTGCAAATATAAGATTACCACCTGAGAAATTGAACAATTTGGATCAGAGTACCGAATCCTATTACAATAACAATAAAATTTCTGATTGGGTAAGTGACGGTAAGTATCTGAATGTCTTTAGAGTGCTCATAGTATGTACTGCATTAGTTGTTAGGCGGTTTATTATTAGTTGAATTAAAACTCTGTTTTAAAAAATAACACTACCTAACTTTAATAAAATAGATACAAATATTTACAAGTGAACAAATATGCTTCGTGCCGGCTGCATTGAGTTTCTTTTTGGTGAGGATCAGTAAATAGTATTGCATAAAATTTAATTCAAAATATGACTGGATACAAACATTTACATAAATACTTACCAATAAATTGTACATGAAGGTAAATTACTAACTTTTCTGTACAACAAGTGGCCTGGAATTACCGGTAATTTTACGAAAACTTTGCTCAGTAATCAACATTGTCAATTTGATAGGTAAAAGATCAAGAGTTCTGTAGCACGAGTGATCTAACAAATTGGCACTCGTGACCTGCACCTCATCAGGAAAGTCGATCGGTTCAGGAGCTTCTGCTTCTTCATCCTACACTTATCCAGTTTTCTCGTAGCACGTTGCGTTTCCTCCCCGTAACGGTTCCTTATTTTGGTTTGTAGGCTTCCGTGGCCGATGTCTGAAACAGAAATATTATTATATGTTCCGGGCTGGCTGCCACGTCGTCTGATAGATACACTAAAAGGCATACTTAACATTTCGACACTCATCTCAGTGTCTTCTTCAGAAGATGTTCTGAAACTGGCAAGTGCTGGCTCCATGTCCTTATTTATACATCCTCCTGATCAGTCATGCGGGATGAACGATTGGCTGCTTTTTCACGTACGTGCAGTTTCCATATCTGCGGTATTTCGATTTCTCGGTCCCTGTTGAAGTTGTCTGGCTCCCTCTGGATCTCTATCGCCTTTTTGTATATTCTAGGCCCCCTTCCTCAAAATCCTGGTATCTTTGAACTTGATCTCATTTCTGTTTCAGACATCAGTCACGGAAGCCTACAAACCAAAATATGTACTTACGTGAGTATGACAAAAAGGTACGCACTTAATATAAAAAACAAAATATGGCATAGTTTTCATCAACCTCATGTCACCATCTGATGAAATTCCCAAGATAAGAATGTTATAATTTTTCGCATTTTTCAAAATGATCTCCTTGTTACGTCTGATGCGCTAACATACATACCATATAAACACATACAAAATGACGGGTCATGTCTCGCTAGTGGTTGAATCATGATTGCGTACAGAAGATGTGATCTCAAAATATTGCTCCACACAAAATGCTGATGTGGCAAGAAAAATCTTTACGACAGGAATACCAAACTTGTTAAATGGTAACATAAATCTGACCAACAACTGATTTGTGGTATTGGCATAATGTATGTACGAGTACAATACTGATGACATCTTCACTCATGCATCCATACATGCATACATTTGATCAATTGCTGATGCCTAGATGTTTCCATTTTTAAGTTTTATTACAAAATGTTGCAATATATTGACCTGCTGTTTTTAGAGGCAATCTTTGAGGTAATCTTGGGTTTGTACCAAGATTTGCAAGGGTTCCGTGTGTTTCAATAGCATTTCTGAAAAAAACCCTCCCCCCTCATTATCTCGGCGCTGATGAGTCTGAGAAAAATTAAAATATTTTCTTGAGATTCTTCACATAAATTTTATCATTAAGATTTTTTCACAAAGTCATAATTCAATTTCCTGTAAAAGATAGTGCACACCTTGTCTTGGATACCCTGTATAGTGAAATATCAACTTTAGCACCAACTGTGTGTTGTTATACTCTGTTTCAGAGCTAGGACAAATCAGCCTCTAAGTGATTCTAAGAGCTACAAATCGGAAGCTTCCAATAAAAAAGCGTTGAAGTCAGAAATCACAAGTGTGAAACGGGCAACATAGGGACTTAGTTCGATTGGTCGGTTAGGTACTATAAGGCATGTCTGTGAATTACAGACTACTTTATTTATGGGAATCAAATAAAATCACACATAAAAGTAACCTACTTTTTAACATAACCATCAGTATTCAGGCCGAGGTTCAAACATAAACTTTCGTAGTAGGTATGCTCTGGAAACACTGAAAAGTGCACTCCAAAATTTTAAGGGACTGCCTCACTATTTTCTGACGTTAATCTCCATCACACTTTTTACCATAGACAAAATAATGACTAGGTAGGTTAGGCTCGACGATCACAGTCAAAAGACAAAATAATAAGCTAGGCCCAACAATTAGAAATAAATCGAAATTTCATGTCACTTCAAATACACTAGTTTGATTTGAACTAAGAAAGTTTAATTTCAAATCAAACATGTCGATTTGAAGCCTCCTAAAAACGTGAAATTACAAAATATAATTTTAAGCTAGCCAAAATTTTGAACAATTCATAAGCTTGAATCATATCGAATGATATTAAAGAATTGAAATAATAAGTTAGAATACCTTATTCTGGAAGTGATTTTAAACAATTTATTTGAAATCACCTAAATTATTTGAAGCTAGCTTGTGATTTCTTTTTTTGAAATCATGCCCAGCTCTGCTCAGTTTTAACCCACTCTGGTTTATTCGACCTCTTTTAATCATTAACAAACTAGTAGCTCTAAATTATCCAATCTACATATTTAGGAATTTCACAGAACACTTGCAGTACAAAAAAATTATGTTTTACCTTTAAAAAATCAAATTGCATGATTACTATTATTCATTATTGCAGTTAACTAAGAGAATTTTGGTCAGGAAGGTGAAATAAAAGTATGTTAATGCAAAAGTTTGTATCGAGCAACTTTTTTGTTTATCCGAATCCCACAGAAATCTGTTATTAGGGATCTACCATACGATAAAACTCAGATTAATTAAGTCCAGAATTTTTCTACATATTTGTTTTAAATGTATCTTTTTTTAGGTAATAAGCGACATAAAGAATAGAGAAAAGTGGAAAGTGGAAAAGGAATGTTTAAAAAAATGTTAACTTCTATTGCATAGATTGTAGTGTTCTTAAAGTGTTTTTTTTTCTCTAATAAATGTTCTAATTTTCTAGTAGTTACACTCTTGTGTTATTGCTTAATATTTATATTAGCTCCTTGTGGTGGCAATTTAGTATATTAATTCAACACCGGGAGTCCGGGAGACGTTCAAGGAAGACATTTCACAGTCGCATTGCTGCTATTTCGATGTGCGAGGAAAAACTCCGCATTCGCAGAGATGTCAAAGAATTACCTACTGACGGAAGTCAAAATTTAAACGTGGCCTGCTGCTTTTTGTGCATAATTATTATTTCTTTGTTATGCACCTATTTCTGATTCAATATTATTGCGTATCGAGAAAACGTAGCCATATTTAGATATTCTGTGAACGTAACCAGGGAATATCGAAAATAACGCACAATTTTTAAATTTTCCATTTTGTCTGACGATGCCAGTTGCCACAGAAATAACAACAAAGCGCATGGCTCAGATTAAAATGTCACGAAATCGGTAATACAGAGTTTCGACGGCAAATGTCAGAGTAGTAGTGCCATCTAAAGCGGTTTACAGAAACTAAATCTAACATAGTTCAAGGTCGTGCATAACAGTGAAACCCCCCTGGATGTTGACGAAGATTTTATGTTAAAAGTCGACGGAAAAATTTTGTAACGAACTCTTATATTAAAAAGCAATTAATAATCTCGACAATTAACTCAATCGCTGCGCTCGTGAGTGAAAATGTCTCGATTATTAATCGCCTTTATTAATACGCACTTGTTCGTTAAATAACTATATTCAGTGGAAGAAAAGGTTTTCATTTTGAAACTCAAATTTTAAATTGTCGATTTAAATTTAATTTAAAATTTGGGAAATTGATGGCAATGTAAAACAATTTGTATAAAATGTCAACGTTTCGTTCCCGGTTGGGAACTTTGTCAAGACTTTATTGAAAAAACGTATAAAAATGTGACAAAAATTTTTTCTTAATAAAATTGTAAATAACAGTAACTATGAACTTATGATTAAAAATAGAAAATATTTTCTATTTTTAATCATAAGTTCATAGTTACTGTTATTTACAATTTTATTAAGAAAAAATTTTTGTCACATTTTTATACGTTTTTTCAATAAAGTCTTGACAAAGTTCCCAACCGGGAACGAAACGTTGACATTTTATACAAATTGTTTTACATTGCCATCAATTTCCCAAATTTTAAATTAAATTTAAATTTAAATTTTATTAAGAAAAAATTTTTGTCACATTTTTATACGTTTTTTCAATAAAGTCTTGACAAAGTTCCCAACCGGGAACGAAACGTTGACATTTTATACAAATTGTTTTACATTGCCATCAATTTCACAAATTATTAAAATATTATTTAAAAAAATGGCACAAATAATTATATAAAATTTAAAATTTGGGTTTCAAAATGAACAAAAATATTTATTCAGTGGAAGAAAAGGTTTTCATTTTGAAACTCAAATTTTAAATTGTCGATAAATGTTGACAGTTCATACGAATTAGAAAATCCATAAAAATCAAAGACTTCTGTGATTAGAATAAATTAAGTTGTCATGGATAATCTGATAAATTTCTGTGTTTTAGTTTGAAAATTATTATTGTAACTCTTGCTTTTAATGCTTTAACAAATTAGAAAGTTACGGGATTTTTAATATCCGCATACGCAGAAAAAAATAATCTTTCGATTGCTACCTTTACCACCATTGTGACTATACACGGGGAGCAGGAATCCTCAAAAACGTAATTACCCATGTTATTTCCCCATGTACAGGATGGTTCATTTTGGGTGCAAGTATGGGGGATTTCATAAACTATAACAGTTAGAAAAAAACTGATGGCGCAGTCTCGATCTCTTTTTTCGAGCTTTGCTCAGTGGCACAAACAAAATCTTGCGATCGCCTTTTGTTTTCCAGTTATAGGACAAAATTGCCTTTTTCCACATTCCGGGGAATGCTTATATCTCTCTTATTATTATTTTTTGAGTAGATTACAGGGGCGTAGTCACATTTTTATTTAAGGTTACGGTTTTAGCATGACAACACAAACATGCGTAATTTCTTATGGGGGGTATATTTGAATAACACTGGAACGAAAAGAGTTTTTTTTCTGATTTCGGCGATATATACTTTGATATCTTTGTTTTTCTTAATTTATGAGTTATCGCAATTTTTCTAGTTTTATTGTTATTCTGTTGACTTTGACGTAAGTATTTAGGCACGCAACAGACATGTTATTAATTTATTTTTATTGATTATTACGTCTAGTGCTTACTAGTGCTTTTTAGTGCGATTTTTCGTTAATATCCAACCGGATTGTCTAACAAGTGCAGGACATGCACAATACGAGAATATTATGGGTATAAAAAATCAGTAGGCCGCGAATTAAAAATACAAATCCGCTACAGCGCCGCAATGTTTGTTACAGTGAATAAAACATTCTATCATGTATTTTTCATAGTTTTCATATTCCATTTTTATTATCCTAACAAAATTTGTAACAGTGACAATGACACACTTATTGAAAACACTATTTACCTACTGATTTTTTATACCTGTAATATTCTCATATTGTGCATGTCCTGCACTTATTAGACAATACGGATAGGTTGGATATTAATGAAAAATCGTACTAAAAAGAACTAGTACGAATAAGCAATAAAAATAAATTAATAATATGTCTGCTGCGTGCCTAAATGCTTACGTCAAAGTCAATAAAATAACAAGAAAACTAGAAAAGTCGCGATAACTCATAAATTAAGAAAAATAAACATATCAAACTATATATCGCTGAAATCAGAAAAAAACTCTCTTTTCGTTCCAGTGTTATTCAAATATACCCCCCATAAGACATTAAGCAAGTTTGTGTTGTCATGTTAAAACCGTAACCTTAAATAAAAATGTGACTAGGCCCCTGTAATCTACTCAAAAAAGTGTCTTAAGGATGTCTTTACAACATCCCCGAATTTCTAATAATAAGCGAGATATAAGCAGTCCCCGGAATATGGAAAAAGGCAATTTTGTCCCATAACTTGAAAACAAAAGGCCATCGCAAAATCTTGTTCGTGCCATTGAGCATAGCTCGTAAAAAGAGATCGAGACTGCGCCATCAGTTTTTTTCTAACTGTGATAGTTTACGACATCCCCCATACTTGCACCCAAAATAAACCATCCTGTACACATGGAAGTTTGTCACACGATATGTTTTATTGGGGTAAGTAGCGGTGCAGGCGTTAAATTGCACCACCGACATGTTTTTCCCTGCCATTTTCAAGGGTGAGCCGGTCAAAATGTGGGATGGGTATAATAATTATACTTCATAATTTTAGCACTGTCTAGTCATTAAAAAGTGTTATTGCAGGATGGGGGGGGCAACTTGATGAACTTGTGTTTTCAAAATGATATAATACAGGGTGTCCTGATGAAGATGGGGAAATCTCTCGGGTGCATATATGTAGATTGCCCGAAAATAACACCCCAAGTTCATATAAAGTTTTCTCCTACGACCTTCCCCTGCTGAGATATTCTCCCTTAAAATAGAGAAATAAAAATTGTTTTCTTTACATAAAGTTTTTATTTTTAATTGTATTTTGATAATTTTCTAGGTGACGTACGTAGTTATTGAATGTTGAAAAGAGAATGCGGCCCGTTTTTTGATAGTGCATCAGGGGAACAAGGGGTGAACTACCCCTTACCTTCTTAACTTCAGATTTTTAAGGGGGTGAATATTTTTAATTTTTAACCACATTTTTTGTTTCCCCGGATATGTTGCTAATAAAAACTTACTCTTGTTAGGTTTTGATAAAATGAAGCCTTTTCGAGAAAATAAAACTCAAACAGTGTTTCTACGATTTTCGTTTTTATTCTTTCTGGCATTATTTTCAAAGATATCAAAAACGAAAGTTCTTTCAATAAATTATTTCTTAGGAATGTTTTAATGATTTGACCCTACATTAAGGTGGGTACAGACTTGAGCAAATTTGCGCGTACGAATGCTCAAATGTGGACGCTAATAAATTGGGTCTCACGTACAAATTATTCGTGCGCGCATAACCCTCACGTGATCCGTTGCTTGTCGGTCTCAGTGCCATGCTCAAAGGAAATTGTGCGTGCAGTTTGGACGGCAAAACATCGGTCCGTGTCAGTTCTTGTTTAGTTGTCGATGCAGAAGTACATAATGTAGGTTTATAAAGAATGGAATGGACGGCAGAAAATGTAATCCAATTAATTGATGGATACGAAAAATTTCCCATCTTATGGGATCCAAAAAATGAGCAGCATTTCAACCGAAATAAAAAATTCTATGCAGGAGCTAGGTATGCCAGCCATATTTTCGTGAAATCACACGAACAACTGGATCACGTTCGTGCACGCAGGCATGTCAAGATGAACGTAAACAAATTAAATCACACGCACGAATGTTCGTGCGCGTACACTGTTCTGTGCGTAAATTTGCTCAAGTCTGTACTTACCTTTAGCCATTTCTTTAGAAATCCATTAGAAATTGTCCAGGTCCGTATTAAGAAAAAATAAAAATTGACGATATAATAATAATAATAATAAACTAATTTATTTATCCCAAAAGCAACACAACAATTTCAGATAATAAACGATAAACAAAATGGGGTAAATAGGTCACAATTCAATCCTTCGAATTGTGCGAAGGATTGGTCTTCCATTGTGACCCTACCATTGAAACAAAAAATACACAATCTCAGAAAAAACCATAAGCAGAAACAAGCGCTTCGCCAGAATCGATAACAAAAACAATAAAAACAAAAATCGAAAATAGGCACACAAAATAAATGAAACCAATGCACTTGTGATATTTAAATACGGCCAAATAACTAAGTAGGTATTATATAATATGTTAACTTACAATCAATAATTATACATTGAAATTAATCTCCACTTCTCTCTCCAAAAGTAAATGCTTCCAATGAAGTTTAAATGCGTTTACGTTGTTCATATGAAGGGTGGAAATTGTATTGTTAAAAACTTTTGCAGCTATGTATGAAAATGAACGTTGAAAAAGTGAAGTAGTATGAAGGGGAATTGTTACAAGATTTCTAGAACGAACATTCACAGCACGAGTTTCATATCTGAAGAGTAATTTCTTATGAAAATATTCAGGGATTTTAAGATGATAAATTTTGAATAATAAACAGGCAATATGTAAAAATCTTCTTTCCTGAAGATTCAACCATTTCAACTTTCTTGGTTCGCTGATGTTGGGCTTCCAGCTCTCAGGCCATATATGAACCTCACACAAGCGTTCTGTATTCTTTGGAGGTGTCTGGTACCAGCCTTCGTTAAACAAGGACCATACACAGAATCACAATAATTTAAATTCGACAGTACCAAGGACTCGCATAAAATTATTTTAGTATTGAAGTTTAAAATGTTTCTGTTATTATATAGAACTTTTAATTTAGAAAATGCACTGCTAATAATATAATTAATATGTTTGTCAAATCTAAGTTCTGTGTTGATATACACAGTGTCCCACTTAACTTGTTTAGTATGGGGAACTTTTAAACCGCGGTAGTTACAAGGGTGCTCAAATGGGGAAAAATGTTGCTTATTATAATTGTAATTCAGCAGTACCAAGAGAACTTCGGAAACTATTTCCGTTTCTGAGAAAATCGGGAAAAAGTAAAAGTGGCCGAAATATTGTTTTTGTTCTAGAGCCCTTATTTGTTGATATTTTGATATGAAATTTTAAACCAAGTTATGGTTGAAAATTCTCAACAGGTCGGTGGTATCAATTTTTATACAGGGTGTTTAATTTAGGAGTACCAGAGGTTAAGTTTGTTTTTTCTTATGGCCGCCATATTGATATTAGTCATATTCTAGTAGACGGTTTCAAGAGCTTTTCAACCATGTATAATAGTCCGCATAAAAACCTTTAGTTAACAATGAAAATCGAAAAGTTTGCCTTTAAGAGTAACAGTCCATTAAGAATGCCACATTTCTCTTCTCTAGCAAGCTATGGAAAACAAAGCATTACGTTTATTATGACAACATTTAAATAAGATAACTTAATTATCGCAGGTAAATGTAGTTCAGAACGTTTGGTTGCAGCAGGATGGTGCACCTCATCACAATACACATAGAGTTCGTCAATCGTCAGAATCTAAACAATTTATTTGGTGAGAAATGGATAAGTATGTTTCACATTTATGATAGTAATAAGTTACACCCGACGTATTTTTAATATACAGGATCAGTACACTAGCCAGCTCGCTCCCCGGACTTAACACCCCTAGATTTTTTCTTGTGGGTTTACATAAATATCACGTATACAGTCAAGAATATGAAAATCAGCATGCTCTTCGGGCAGCTGTAGTGACCGCTCTTAGAGAACTTCCTCGTCAATTTTTGATAAATGCGGTCAACTCGGTAGAAACTCGATGTAGAAACTGTTTAGATGCTGACGGAGGACTTTTTGAACAATTATTGAACTAGATAAGAGAAGCTGTGGCATTCTTAATGGACTGTTACATCTTAAGGACAAATTTTTCGATTTCCATTGTTAACTAAAGGTTTTTATGCTGACTATTATACATGGTTGAAGAGCTCTTGAAACCGTCTACTCGAATATGACCAGTACCAGTATGGCGGCCATAAGAAAAAGCAAACAACCTCTGGTACGCTTAAATTAAACACCCTGTATAAAAACTGACACCACCGGCCTGTTGAGAATTTTCATCGATAACTTGGTTTAAAATCTTATATCAAAATATCAACAAATAAGGGCTCTAGAACAAAAACAATATTTCGGCCATTTTCACTTTTTCCCGATTTTCTCAGAAACCGAAATAGTTTCCGAAGTTCTCTTGATACTGCTAAATTACAATTATAATAAGCAACATTTTTCCCCATTTGAGCACCCTTGTAACTACCGCGGTTTAAAAGTTCCCCATACTAAACAAGTTAAGTGGGACACTGTGTATACCCCAGGATTCCTACTAACCTCAGAAATGGGCAAGAATATATCATTTAGCTGAATTTTAACCTCCTGAATACATTTCTGTCTTAAAGATTTACGTTCAAACAACATGACCTGGGACTTAGCTGGATTAAGTTCAGACAAAACGTCGTACAAAAATAACCTTAACACGTTAACAGTTTGCGAAAGGTAGTGAAAATTTACATTAAAAAATTGCTTTCGGTTTTTCAAATGCCAGAAAAAATGAAAATGAAAATCATAGAAACACTACCTCTTGCTTGTTGAGTTTTATTTTCTCGAAAACGCTTCATTTTATCGAAACCTAACACGAGTAACTTTTTATTAGCTAAATGTCCGGGGAAACAAAAAATGCTGTTAAAAATTAAAAATACCCAGCCCCTTAAAAAATATGAGGTTAAGGAGGTAAGGGATAGTTTACCCCTTGTTCCCCTGATGCACTATCAAAAAACGGGTCGCATTATTTTATCGACATTTAATCACTATGTACGTCACCAAGAAAATTATCGAAATATGTACAATTAAAAATAAAAATTTTGTGTAAATAAAACGATTTTTATTTCTCCAATTTAAGGGGGAATATCTCGGCAGGGGAAGGTCGTAGGAGAAAACTTTATATGAACTTTTGGTATTATTTTTGTGTAATATATACACCAGAGAGATTTCCCAGCTTTACCGGGACACCCTGTATATAAGAAATGAAACCCCTTTAAATATAATTATTCTAAAATGAAAATTATAAGTAGCCCACTCAAATTGATAAAATACTAGATTGGTATTGATAAATCGTAAATTTGCAACTGATTCTCACTATTTAAATTCTAACACTACGTATTTGCATACCTACATTTATCTTTGTGTTCTCAATAAAAATAAATTAACTAAAAAGTTTAAAAATATATGACAGTTGTGATTGATATCTATTCCATCTATCTTAAATAATAAATAGATATGAGCCCATTATCTTACCTTGACAAATTTAATGCAATAACCAATATTATTTACACCTGTTTTATTTATGAAAATGGTTTCTATTTCAAATTATGTTATAGTAATCTTCCTGGTTTTTAAAACAGGTAAGTCAGTTGAACTAAAGAATAAGTATTTATTAATAATTTTTATCCGCAGTTTTTATGAAAGATGTGGAAAATATAGTACTGGACAGTGATGAAGAAAGAACTTGGTCTACTTCAAATCCCTACAATTCCAATGAATCTGTAATTGTAACAGCGGAATCTGGATATTTAATTTCTGTAATAGTTAGTGAGTGTGATATCGAAGGTGATACTGGCGATTTTTTGCTAATTAAGTCAGGTGAGTTTCTTTGTGTAGCTATACCTACCTAACTCAAAGTAGGTAGGTAACTAATCTGTTTATTATTTAAAATTGGAATTATGATACAATTCCGATTACCCGAGCTGTTTTATTTTTCACAGAAAATGTACAGGGTCATTCCTCATATATAGACACCCCACTTACAGCAATTTGAAGAGTTGTTAAAAAATTTTAGAGGCAACAGATTTATGTTTTACTCTATATTTTTAAAATTCGTTATCAGAAAAAACAATTGAACATCGGAAATGTAATACACTCCGCACAAAAATTATCGCATCAGTAGCATTATGAATTCTTCTGGCAATATATTTCAGTTTTTATCAAAATTGCTTGCTTGTTCGTTTTCCAAAGTGGTTTCTTCTGCGAGATATTTAGAGCCCCGACAAACAGCATTCTTTATTTTCTCTAGTTCATTTATGTTAAACATTGGCAAGTATCAACTTTATTTATTTTTGCTGTTACCATTATTTTTGTTGCTTGTTTGTGTTTGATTTGTATTTGTTTGCGACAATTTACCGATTGTTTGTTCACTATGAAAGGTCGTCAGCATATAAGACGTCATTTGACCTAAGAAGAAGCCGTGAGAGCAGTAACTTTGATTCAAGATGGACGAAGTCAACGGTATGTGCCTAATGCATTAGGTGTGCAACAGAGTGCTTTATTAAGAGTTGTTAGGCATTACACATAAACTGGAGAATTTTTCCGAAGGGAGGGACAGGCCACAAGAGAGTTACCACAGAAATAGACTATCGGTTTTTGCGAGTTACAGCTTTAAGAACACGTCACTGTACTGCCCCAATGCTTAAAGATGATCTCTTAGCTGTTCAAAATGTCGAAATTTGTATTCAAACAATCAGAAACCGTCTCCGAGAAGACAATATACGGCCAAATATTTCTGCCTCTGGACCATGCCTCATCAGAGAACATCAAGTTGCGTGATTACAGTTTGTCAGAGAGCATGCCGGCTAAGGCATCGAAGAATGGTCCAATGTGCGCTTCACAGATGAAAAGCGATTTTGTTTATATGCATCAGATAGACGTATGCCGGTCTACAAACGGCCGCGTGCTCGCTATTTTCAATGTAACATCCGACAAAAAGTAAATTTTGCAGGTAGGTCGGTCATGGTAGGGGGAGAAACTTCTGTTTATGGGCTCACGGAACTAGTGGGTGGGAATGGTGGGAGATTGACAGCCGATGGATGTATAAGGGTCATTCATGAACCCCATGGGGTCACCTATGATCCTTTTGTAGGTGGCAATTTCATTTTTAAGGACGATAATGTATGACCACATGTGGCCAGGATGGTAAACGACTACCTTCGAGATGTTGATATTGTCAGAATGAATTGGCCTGCCAGCAACCCGGACCTTAATCCCACCGAGCACGTATGGGACCATATAGGACGAACAATTCAGCAACACAAAATTCAATGTAGAACCCTACAAGATCTGCAAAACAAGTTGGATGTAATTTGGAACACTATGACCAATGATATGTACCTACAAAATCTTTATGATGGAATGCCAGGGCGAATGCAAGCTGTAGTAAGAGCAGAAGGGGGAAATACTCGATATTAAGAACCAATATTGTGATAAAAATTATTGTTCATAATTCTTTTAAATAAATTGTCCCATAAAAGTTTTTATAACTTTTAACACCTGCATACTTGTATTGTAATTACGTCTACCAAACCTGACTCCAAACCTTTTACTATATTGCATTATCACTACTTTAAACCAATGACCCATTTTATACACTTGTGTATCCCTTTGATTATTCTGATTCTATTCTGATTGCCTATGTTTGGATAAGACGTTTTTGAGATATTTGGTCTAAAAATAGAAAAGTAGGAAAAATCGAATTTATTCAACCGTGTAAGGCATTTTGACTCTCAATGATATTGGCAAGCAACGAAGAATTCATTTATTTTTAAAATCTACACGACCCGGCAATGAATGATGATTTATGGCTACTATGATTTATTTATGCAATATTGTTTTTAAAACTTAAGGACTCAATATCTCAAAAACGTCTTATCCAAACATAGGCAAACTATATGTTTTTAGAATCAGAGAAATGTGGTCTCTAAACACGTGAAGGGCGTTTCATTAAAAAAAATTATAGTTATGCAGAAATATTACATTTCCGATGTTCAATTGTTTTTTCTGATAACGAATTCTAAAAATATAGAGTAAAACATAAATCTTTTGCCTCTAAAATTTTTTAACAACTCTTCAAATAACTGCTGTAAGTGGGGTGTCAATATGAGGAATGACCCTGTACAGGTGACCCATTTTGGTTGGTATTGCAGGATACATGCCAGATGGTGATAGAAAAAAACCACGTGTCGAATTTCATTATTGTGTCACTGTCATTTGGTGTGTGGGGTTAACTTATAAAGAAGTCGTAGTGAAAATTTCCTTGTTTACCATTCACTGACTTCGGACTGCCACCATTTAAAAGAATGGGTAAATTTCATATCGTTTATTTAGATATGCCGGCCCACAAACTTACTACGTTCTACTGAATTATATCCTCTATATATTACATACAACGGATTTAAAAATCATACATTGTCCGTCGCTCCCTTATGTCACGTTAATAGCGCTTATTTTCAAATGCAGCATTTTCTGCAGTTATTTTTATGGGCCTTGATAATCCCGTAACATTGAAAAAACAAAAAATACAAGCCAGTTTATTTTGCTTTCTGAATCCAAAAATAAGGTTATGCAAAACTTAAGCGATGGCTGATGTGAAACGAAAGCCTCCTGAATTTTGTTGTAAAAGAGGAATTAGTAATGTGAGCAAATCAATCAAATGTGTAAACTATGATAAGTATTATCATAATGGTGATCGAATAAAAATAAAAAACAAAAAAATCATTGATGAATGTAATAATTGTACTTAGTGAGTGCAATAAGCTAGAAAGCGAAGTAGACAAAACAACGAAAAAATTAACATACGAATGAGTTGTTAAAGGATAAATTGATGAGGTTGGAAAGTGAATTGGATGAATGGAAATCTAAGAATAATTCGGAGAAGCACGAACATGTACAGAATTCCTTGGCAGAATTGGAAAGCAGGTTGAACGCAAATTTTGGTGAAATATAGGCGGAACTCGAAGCTATAAGAAGTAAACAAACGCTTAGACTGTGAGTATTCCGGCTGCTTCAGTCACAAATGTAAATAGCTAAGTCACCTCTACAAGTCTTTGGTTGGTTGTCTCATGTATCTTACAACAGTGTTTCGTCCAGATATTGCTTTCGCAGTAAATAAGACTGCCCAAAAAACTGATATCACCCGTGGCTTCCCCGTGGTCGAAAACTTCGGTTACAAAATTTCAGACTTGGGCACCGATCCCATCTTAAGTTATGAGCTGGGCAGACAGTGGAACAAACAGACAAACAAACAAACAAGCCATTGTCTCTTATTATATTAGATAATAATGTTTATTTATTATTTTTTACAGACCATGGTTCTGGCAGAGTGTTTACTTACAATTTAAACACAGAAAGGAAATATTTGGTGCATGACAATTCCCTGTCTCTAAATTTTGTAGTTCTAGGTGATAATTCAAATAACAGGGCTGGTGCCAGTGTTACTTTCCAAAGATATGGTAAATTTTGTTTAAACAATTTATTGTTCTATACTTAAATATGAATGAAACATATTTTAGGCGAGCAGGTTACAACAACCACACAGTCTGCCATAACAACAACTAATTATCCAACCCCCGGTGAAAATGAAACTGGTTATATAACAGTTAATGTCTCGGGGAAAGCTTATGTTGATTATGGTCAATCAGAAGTGTTAAATAATTTCAAAACTGCTGTAGTTAGTATGGCTACAGCGTACTGCATAGAACAAAATATTATTTTATTAGAAGATATAACGTAAGTATCCACTAACAAAAATACCTATCACAGTGCTCGCAACAAATTAATGTATGCTTTACTGCAAGAAAATCTAGTACACCCACGAAATCAAGTGCTCTAATATCATTAAATTTTTGGATGCATAAATGTGCTTTTTTTACTTTTGGATGTCTTATTTTTGAAACAGGTTATGTTTTCATTATTTAGGCATTTTGTTTGTTATTGTGACAACAAAAGTGACACTAATAGGAATGATTTAAACAGATTTTTTTATACATATACACAATGTACATAGTATCGTCGCCCTCCTCACAATTTTGTGAAAATTGAGTTACGTCGTATATATGCATATCTCTAGTGCCTGCACCACCTCACGAAGTGGCGTAACTGCACCAACAATGCTTTGCTTATATTCGTGTAACTTCATTCTGTCGTATCTAACAATATTCGCAATTTCGATCTCACGAACCGGCGTAAGTAACTTACGACTGTTCTTATCATAGTTGGCGTATCTACATGGATGGCGGAACTTCACCAAATTGTGCCAGCCCGAGTTACCCAGTCAAGTTGCTGAAAATAATGGAACTTGCGGCAATCAGAAGTCGGCGGCATAACCCGCGCACATATTCGTATTGAGCGTAGCGTATTGCATTCCCAACTGTCGACTTGCAGCAACGGGCATATTTTCTACTTACTTATATACTATTTTTGTAAGCGTTCTTGCCAGCACACCTTCGAGGCTCAGTGGTCGATGTGTTATTCTCTCAAGTCGCAACGTTGAGGGTTGCAGTAGTTGTTTTTTGTTATGATGATTTCTCTTTATTCTTTTGAACAAAAGATCGGTCAGGTCCAAAAGGACAGCTAGGGGATCGCGTTCACGCGAGAAAGACATCCACTCATTTTACATACTTCTGCGACCACGGTCGTCCGATATGAAACTAAGTTCGGCATTTGCAATACGCTACGCTCGATACGAATATGCAACCCGCGCGGCCTGAAGTTGTCGGTCTTTACCGACAACTGACCGAAAGCAACCTGCGACCTGACATCGATAATAACATCATTTTTAATTTAGTTCTGTTGTAAATCTTGTTCAGTAAAAGGTATTGTTTCATCGACAAATGGAGGGTGCATCAATGGAGCGAGGAAGATGATCATTGTGCTCATCCAATTGTACCAAAATGAAATTAATTTATGGAACCCAAAAAATGAACAGTATAAAAACAGAAATAAACGACACGATTCGCTCATGATCAAGATCTATGAATATAGAGAATATTGAACGCAAAATAAAAAATATTGTGTAGTTTATATTTTCTTGAGTTACTTCATGTTGAATTAATAAAATACTTGGCGTGCTATGAATGGAACAATTTATTGAGTATTTAACGATTTCAGGATTAAAAATCTCGTCTTCAGAATATGTTTTTCAATTTTACTTTATGTAAACATATTCTGAAAACGAGATTTTTAGTCTTTAAACCGGTCAATACTCTAATAAATTATTCCATTGGTAGTACGCCAAGTATTTTATTAATTCAAAATAAAAAACATTACCAACCAGTTTTATAAAGAAAAGAAAATAGTAGAAACTAACAAATCTGGCTCGGGGCGGGAAGAGGTTTATAAAACAAAATGGTTTGGTATTCCCACAGTCTACCCTTCTTTTTAAACTCGGACGTACCCAAAACGTACGTTTCGTAGCTTTATTTTTATGTCGAATAATAATCTTCGTTACTAAATATGCTAGCAAGAAATAGTCTTCCTCAAATATTTTTACTATTAATACTGATGACAAAATTTAAGTTGGACCGCAGCAGTGTAGTCCGACAACACGCGCGGCCTGAGTCGCCGGGCTGGTTGCGTATGCCGGCGGGTTAGCACAGTTTGGTGAAGTCCCGCCATGGGGGCGAGCAATCGCAAGCTCAACAATTTATTACCGCATGCGTCTGCCAAACACCGACTGCGCATTTTCTGGTAGCTGTGATTAAATTTCAACGTTCTGTGATTGTTATTACTTATTTAGTAAATTTGATTGTTGTTTATTCGTTCTGTAACGTTCGATAATATTATATTAAAGTACCTAGGTATTTGTTGTTTAATATATACCAATTTGAATCGCATGAAGCAATCCCAGACGTGTTTGTGTTTCATTTGGGTGACGTATCTTACACTTATTAGAAATAAAAATCATACGAAGTGGCATATCTGCACTTTCCATTTTTTTTTCGGAAAACTGAAGGAATTTTTAAACTTCTTTAAACTTGTAAAAGGCAGATTAATCCTTCACAAGCCTACATAAAGAAACAACCTGCACATAGGCACATAGGTTATGTTACTGTGTTTACTGCAGTCCTACAAGTGTAGGCGAATTACGTTTTTTTGTTCTCCTGAAAAATTTACCAATTGTCAGTTAAGCCAGTACGTGAGGAGGGCGACGATATGAACTAATATAGTAGTTGTTTGAATGATCCGGTGTACCACTCGTCTGTTCCTTATAATTCAGTATTTAATTAGGTCTTACTGATCTGACAGCCGCTCATCAGTATACAACCAAAACACTTCTTTTCTTCTTTATTTCTTTATTAATTTATACTTATGTTTTTAGTATTTCAAATGTCCAAATTAATTCCTTCGCCCATTGTCAGTTTTTTTGGC
This sequence comes from Xestobium rufovillosum, assembly GCA_963966045.1. Classification (NCBI taxonomy): domain Eukaryota; kingdom Metazoa; phylum Arthropoda; class Insecta; order Coleoptera; family Ptinidae; genus Xestobium; species Xestobium rufovillosum. Next base: position 28,191,509 of record OZ014495.1, read on the forward strand.
CAGATTCGGACAGGTGTGCAAAAATCACTTTTTCCGTACCAGTCTTTTTTAATGAAACTGAATCATCATGGAAGGGATATCAATTAGCAAGTGACAATTTACTTAGTATGTGGAACACTTTAGGTCCAAGGTATCTAGCAGAATATGGATTCTCCATTTATTCAATACCTAATGAGAACTACGCAATTTTATTGTGGATTTTGGCGATTATTGGAGCTATACTCGTACTATTTATTGTTCTGTTGGTTGTCAAAAGATTTCGTAGAAGTGGTGCAGCTACAGATAAGTATGTTCAATGTTCCATTTTTGGTAATATACATAATTGTAATCAGTTATTCGTGTCATTTCAAGTCATCTTCAATATCAAAAAAATATAGTAGAAACACTGACAAAAAGTAATTATAAAAGTGAAATAATATTAGGTCCCATGACTGCAATGGAATTGAATGCTGGCTGCTGTTCACGTGTTGATGCCGGTTTGATATGACAAAGAGGGGGAAATCCATGTTCACTTTGTTGCAGTTGCACACATTCACTGTTATGGTGGATAACTGGATTTAGCATTGAATAATTGATAAATAAATTCGTAAATGTGTAGTACCAAAGTGTACCTGCGGGTATAAAACTGTAATCAGAAAAAGTTTCCTTGTTTAAAATCCTGCACAATAAGTTGGAATTGTGAAATAAAATTATCCTGGGCAAAGATGGCATGATGAGGGTAGGTGACCATAATTGCGCCAAACATTTTAAGGGTGGGATTTATCAGCTGTTTTTAATTCAAAGAAAAGAATTCCGTTCCGTTATTAAGTTGTAGAGCCAAATCACGAACACTTAATTTTTGTCGTTCAGAGACTCTAACCACTTCTAGCTTTTCTCTTAAGGACAAGATTTTTTTTCGGCGCCATGTCTGTCGATGGAATCACGAACGTCGCCAACTAACATAATTTTCATATGCAAATGTAACTGAAGTACTGAAATGAAAAGTGGACCCTGATGCCAGATTTTTGAAACAAATCATGTGTACAGATGGGTGCCATGTAAAACGATGACAAAGAGCATTTTACTGGAATAAAAGTCGTAAATCTTTCAAAAATCTGGGGTTAAATACGTGCTACATATCCCATATTTTCACCAACAACCACCTACATATGCAAAAAGTACGTGACCACTTGTTTGTGATTAGCCACCACCGGCTTTCAAGCGCCATGATATTCAAAGATGCTACCCCTGTCTGCACAAGAGAGCTATAAAAGTTAAAAACAGTGTCCGCTTCCAGTTATTAGTGTCCGTGGTTAATAGAGAGGAAATTATTGGAAAGCCCCTTAAGCGACGGTTTGTTCCTTAAAAAATGTCCGTTTATCGGAGGTGTCCGTTTTGGAAGACTTCACTGTATGTAAACAAGTGTAAGGCATTCCATTTAAAAAACAACTTGGGTTTGGTACTTAGCACTTGAACACCCTGTATACTATATCAAAATAATTTTAACAGAAGCTTTGTGGGGTTCTCCACATATACGAAAAATTTCATGTTGATATCTAATAATAATAATAATAATAATCTTTATTCGTGCTAATATGTACAAAAAATACATTCACACCCGTCAAGAACAAAAGTATTAACAATAGCAAGAACTAAAGCGTAAATTCAAAGGAAAGAAATTCTTCCGTTGAATAAAAAGCATTGTTTAACAAAATTTCTCTAGCAGATTTTTTAAGCTGTGCTGGAGATTCATTTTTTAAATGACTTGGCAATTTATTGTAGAATAAGACTCCATGGTAGTCTGTAGCCTCTCTTGAGCATTTAAGTCTGTGAAATGGTACCACAAAATTGTCTCTATTTCGAGTACTGTAGTCATGCGAGAATGTCTGGTATTCCACTTGGTTGCATTTGATATACAAAATAGACTGTAGGATGTACAAGCAGGGCACGGTTAGTATTTTTGAGTTTATAAATGCTTGTTTACAATCTTCATTATATCGAAGGCCAGACATTATTCTAAGACATTTCCTTTGAATGGCAAACACTCTTCTGCTGTGTGCCGAATGACCCCAAGCTAAAATTGCGTAACTCAAATGACCCTGAAATAGACCAAAATAGGCCGTTCTCAAAACTTCCGTTGAAACCATGGACTTCAATCTACGAATCAAGTATATCTGTGTAGATAGCTTCCTGCATAGTAATGTTACATGAGCTTCCCAAGTCAGGCGAGAGTCCAATATGACTCCGAGGAATTTGATGGGTTCATTTTCTGTGTCTATTGATTTTAATGAAAAGACGAGATGTTGTTTCTTGTGATCATTAAGAGATAGTTGGTTTGAATTGAACCTCTGCCTCAAGTTGGTATGATTTGCAGCTGCCTGTAGTGCCAAGTTGGCAATATTATTATCTGTGTCATAGGTGGTAGTATCATCCGCAAATAGCAAAATCTTGGTTATAGAACAATTAGGTAGATCATTAATATATATAAGAAACAGTAAGGGGCCCAACACGGATCCCTGGGGCACTCCTATTTTAATGTTTTTGAGGCTGGATTCCGTATTATTTATACATTCATATTAGGCCCTACCGTGCAGATAAGACGCCACCATCAACTCACTAGAAGTCTGAAAACCATAAAATCTTAATTTTCTCATCAGAATCCCATGATCACACAATCAAATGCCTTTGTTAGGTCATAAAAGGAGGCATCGAGGTATTCATTATTTTCAAAAGCCTTAGAAACTTCCCTGCACAATGTACTAATCGCCAGAGTTGTTGAGCGGTTGTTTCTAAAGCCATATTGAGCATTATGAAAAAGGCTGTTTGTTTCGAAATAATGATATATTTGTTTGTTTAATAGTTTTTCAAAAACCTTACCAAATATAGGCAAGATGGCAATGGGGCGATAGTTCGCTGGATCAAGCCTGCATCCTTTTTTGTAAATCGGCAGTAAAGCCACCTTTAAGAAGTCAGGAAATATTGAATTTTTAATAATAATAATAATAATAATACGTCTTTATTAAAAAAATGCATACATATCAAAAAAAAGCGAAATGAAATACAGTGGTGGAAAGGTGGGCGAAGTTTAGTCCTAGACTACTCTTAACCCACCCCCCACAAGCGAAAATAACAAAGATGTTAATTTTTTTACGAAAATAAGACCCTAAGATAAGTACAAAAAAACATAAGTGAGTACCAAAAAAAAAGAACAACCATAACATAACACGAAAGCGGATCACTGCTGCTGTAGCAAATAATTCATACTAACACTCCACAACCAAATCAGAAAACTCTGAAAAAGACGGCAGCAGCGATCGCGCATTCAAATGTGCAATCTTCATAAGTTACAGAAACTAAAACAAAAATATACAAGCAAATGCAGTTACGATAAACAGAATAATAATAGATATTATAAACAAGTAACAATGTACGCAAATCGATTTAAATACAAAAAGACAAAATAAATGTAAACACTACAAAAGATAAAAAACAAAATGTACACAAAATACAGTCAACTCCCTCTAAGTCGGCATGTCTGAAACTCGAATTTTCCTTTAACTCGAACAATTCGCATAGCAACAGCATCAGCGCATTATTTTACCTTAAAATGCCATCCTCTAACTAAAATTCCTTAAGTCGAATTTCCTTTAACTCGAACAAATTAAAAGACACAACTGCAAAACATAGCATGCATACCACTCCCTGCAAGTCAAACTGTTTTGGCGTGATTTTACTGTTGAAAATTCGGTCGTTTGCGCTTGGTACTTCTAATAACCGTGCGTTGTGCTTAGTCAGCTTCTGAGTTCCGATATGTAATGCAGCTTACGTTTGACAATTGACAGTATACGATAAGTGTATCCATGCTGTACATGTTCTCTTAATTTTATTCTTTCTCTTTAACTCAAACTTCCTCTAAGTCAAACAATTCGAGCTGGCAACTAAGAGTTCGACTTAGAGGGAGTTGACTGTACAAGTATTTAGTAGATTTGTGAATGGTATTAAAATAACATCAGTGACTGTTTTCAGTATCTTTGTATTCATGTTATACATGTCTCTGGAACTGCTATTCTTAAGAGAATATATTGTATCCCTTACTTCATTGAAAGATACTTCTTTAAACTTATAAGTTAGATTGTCTTTTAGAGCAACGTTCTTTTCCAAATATTGAAGCGGGTCAATATTAGATGCAGGAAGCTGATCAGAAATTGACTGCAATATTACTAAAATAATCATTGATTTTTTCGGCAGTTATTGGTACCTGAGTATCTTTTCTCTTGTTTGTGTTTTGATTGATCACCTTCCATGCGGCAGATGGTTTATTTATTGTGTGTTCTATAAAACGATCATTGGCTCCTTTTTTGGTAGCTGCAAGTTGTGCATTGTAGAACTTTTTGAAGCTATTTAGTTTGTCTTTGCTGATGAGATGCCTACAGTACAAATCGCTTAGAAAATTTAGTTTATCTCGCAATAACCTTAAGTTGTTAAACCACATCATTTTACTTTTAGTTTGACTTGATAGTACTCTAGATTTTGTAACAAAACATTGAGATATGCCTGAAATAAAGATGTTATTGAATATTGAAAATTTGGAATTTATGTCAATGTCTGCTTTCACAAAGGACCAGTCGATATCTTCCATGTAGTTGTATAGTGCATACAGACCATATTCTGTTATAGGGGTATATTGAATTCGCCTCTGCAATCCACTACCACTGTTGGGTTTTTTTATATTAATTATTAAACTACAGTGGTCAGACAAAAGTTGTTAATCTTTCACATGAACAGCTGTGTCTTCATGATTAGTAAAAACATTATCCAGGCAATAGTTACCATGAGTGTTTTTGAAGACCTTCTGTTTGAGCCCAAATGATTGGAAAAGATTGATTAATTTTTGTACATTTTTATCATTTGTGTTGAAGTGGACATTAAAGTCTCCCACTAAAACTATGTTATATTTACTGTACTCTAACAGAAGTCCTTCAATTTTCTCTAAAAATGTGTTATAGTCCCCAGAAGGAGATCTGTAAACTACAATGAAATAAAAACCATCAGACACAAAACCACAGACTTCGCATATCAGTTCGTCACTGAATCGTACTAAGTTTAATTTTGAAATGTTATTCCTACATTTTGAGAAGATACATACCCCACCATGGAGCCTTACCACTCTGGAATATTCTGCAATTAGGGAATATTGCCCCAGACTTACTGTTTCCAGTTCAGCTTGCGACATCCAGTGTTCCACTAGAAAAACTGAATTAAAATTTTATCAACCAAGACAGCTTGAATAGAACCAAAGATACGAACCGACTATGCACTATTGGCCCACCTGTATAGTACTCGTATGCATAGGGGGCCGAAGGCCTGCCATAATGACTGGTGGTTCACGATAAAGGGGTGAAAAAGGGAAAAAATGTTAAAAATTTATTTTTAAGCTAAAAATTGAACGATCAGCATGAAATTTTTGTAGGTTATCCGATAGAGACCATTCAATTTTTCTACTTTAAATAAAACGCCTAGTCACCAGCCAGCAACCAACTCGGCGTACCCTTAAAAGGCGAATATATATCCTAGTCATTCTAAGCATCCGATGAACGGATACCGTCAAATATGCGTGAAGTTGTTAATCCGCACGTCCTACAGAGTTACGTTAAATTTCATCGCTATTTGAGACACAGTATGCTCAAAATTGAGGTTTTATACCAACCGAACAGATAGGTGTAGGATATTATTGGAGGGCGGATTCGGATACCTCAACTTCTCGAACAACAAATGCCAAAGAATCATTCCCCCAAGTCCGCAGTTATAAGGTTAAAAATCACAAAACCTGCAGGGGCAACTTCTCCTGGGAGATAGCAGCTCTAAATACGATGAACAAAACTTGAAAGGATCTGCTTTTAAGAGTAGAATTTAGTTTTTGTAAATTAACAATAAAAACAGACAACTGCAAAATTGACCGAATCCCAACACACACTGTCAAAATTTAAGCGAAATTTCAATTTTTTTGATGTTTGTGACAGCTCTCGAAGGCGTTGTTTTCAATAAAGTTTCTAGACTCTTTCAAGATAATATTTCGATACACAGATCGTGGCCACACTAGGTCCTCAAACCACAATAAGATAAAATGTTGAGAGAAAATTCAAGATTTTAGGAAAAAACTTTAAAATTCTCACTTTTCAAATAAAATTTTCTAGCTCTGCGATGATCGTAGGTCGGAAGTTGATGCATTTTAAGGGGTCGTCGATTTCTTTCACCAAGCCTTTCTTTGGGGTTAAAGACTCCGGACATTTCATGGTAAAAAATGTTCTACTGAAACCTGCTCTTTCGGATCACTTTGGGAAGATTGAAATCAATTCATATTTTAGGGCGTTAATTAAAATATGTATTGATACATTCACTGTGGGCATATTATAGCAGGCACTCTAGAAATCGCCTGGAAACTTTTGGCCGATTGATAAATTCCACAAAATTCAAGAGCAAATATAAAACTTTTATAAGGCCGAATTGTTACCAGTCTTCTTTCCTTAACCATAACACAAGTATAGCTGTTTTCCAGTTTCTTTTAATTTCAACCGCGGAACTTATAACCTTGGAAAGAAAACAGTTTTTTATTATACTTACCTGAAAACACCTCGATTTCATCTGTGTTTACAATAAAGTAAAGGTGACTTTTTCAGAACAGTGCACGGAAAAAAAATCCGTGCTCTGTTTCCGTGCACTAAATAAATAACAATGGGGGTTACGTTCAGAAATTAAGAAATGATTAATGTTTCTATGGCAACGATATATTCATTATTGACATATTTTATTTTCTGTCAGTGAATTAGGTCATTTTTAAAAAGTTCACTCAAATTAGAAAGAAAATCCCGATATTTTTTGTTTATCTTGTTTTCAGGTAAGTATAATAAAAAAATATCGTTCATTACACGTCCGGAAGTGGATTTTTCCGTGCTTGCACGACTTCCCATGTTCGTTTTCGTCGCGCACGCACAGAAAAATCCTTATTTCCGGACTCGTAATGAAATATACTATTCTAATATGTTCATTTTATTTTGCATTACGAACACTAGAATCTTGCTTTTAATTTCATATGTAGTGGGTCACCAAATAGCATAGGCTTGCTAGGAGCAACATGCGCAATATCATATCTTATTATCCTTGTATCATATATGCAAAGCCCACCATTATTTTTGAGAAAAGGTTTGTTCAGTAAATCAGCTTTGTTAGAAATGAAATACAGCAGGCATTATTTCTTGTATTTTATGTTATTATAATTATATATTAAAATACATATGTATATAATTATGGTACTAGTTCGTACTGAATGTCCAAATAAGAAAGGACGTCGGCCATACCTAAGGAACAGTTCATAGTAAAGCTTTGGGAACGAAAAGATAATGGTAAAAGTGGCTAAGAGAAATCTCTGGAAATTACTCTCAGTTTCTAAGTGAACAAAAAACGGCTTTCTCTAAAATCCCAGACCAAAAATACGAATAAATTCTGCATAATTTTTGGTTAAGTACCACTTTTTGCTTTAGCTCATCAAATAGTTGGGGGGGGGGGGGTATCTGGTTGTGGAGATGCTTTTAACTTCACTTTGGCATAAAACCTTTTTATCTTCTATCAATATTGTATACCTAATATAAATTTTTACGACATTCTTTTAAAAGTTATAATGATTGCTGGACGTTAACACTGCTATATCATCAGCTAATATGAGAATGTTAATAGTTTGGCCCTGTACATTAATCCTTGAGGCTGTTCTGTCCTTAACAATATTAATCTCCTTTTCGATATATAAGGTGAAAACTAGAGGTGACAACGCACATCCCTGTCTCACTCCCTTCCGGACATCTACTTTTCTTCATTCCTTTTCAAATTCTATAACTGCCGTTTGCTCTTTGTAGAGATTGTGTACTATTCTTCTGTCCCTGTATTTCATCCCCACCTTTCTGAGCACTTCGAACTCCTTCTCCCATTTTACGTTGTCGAAGGTCTTTTCTAAATCTACAAATCCTTTATAGGCGCTCTTTCTCTTTTCTTTTTTCTATAATTACTCATAAAGCTAGAATTGCCTCGCGCGTTTGTTTAAATCCAAACTGATCTAATATTTCTTCCACCTTTTTCTCCATCCTTCTTTGCACAATTCTAGTTAAAATTTTTGTCTCTTGGAAAGTTCAACAAAACTGATAGTTCTAAAATTTTCGCACTACCACATTTTAATTATGAATGTTGTACCAGGTGTCATAACAATTCTTGGTCACATCCTCCCACTCCTAACACTTTTGTCCATATCTCCAGTTACGAAAGATATCTACATGCAGTTTTCACTGTTTCTTTGGTCATTTTATCCTTTTTAGTTGGGTTATAATTATTACATCATTCAATTCAAATTTTTCAAGGTAATCTTAAAAGTTTACTGGTCTTTCAAACAGCGCCACATACCGATCACTACAGACCCAAAAGAACTTAATTTATAAAAGCAACTGATTAAACAAGCAGCGCTATTTTCAACGAGATCAAGTTTGCCAAATTCAGTTAAACCAAACCAAAGTTACAAGCACCTCCACAACCAGATGTTCTCCTTCCCCCTCAGCTCTTATTAGTTCAGCTAGAGCAATAAGTGGTAAACCAATATTATCCAAAATTTATTCAAGATTGCAATACATACTCATAATTTTCATCTACCTCACCTCAGTATATTTAATTTTTTTTATTTCCTATGACTATTACGCCCCCTAGCAGCAAACTTAGAAACTTGAAACGAATTGCCAACGATTTCTCTTAGCCACTTTAGTTATTACTTTTGCTTTTCCAAAGCTGCACTATAAATGTTTTGTTACGAATGGCTGACATCCTTTCTTATTTGCACACCCGGTACAATTTGCTTCTCATTTTAGATTTTCTAGTAGTGATACTACTTCTGAAGTATCCCGAAAGAGAGCAAGTGATTTGTCTTTAAGTCCACATCCGTTGCAGAGTACTCCTCAACTCTTTGAAAATGATTACGCTCTGTACGAACCAAGTGTGTCTCCTCCTTATGCAAATGTATATTCAGGTAAGCACTTAATGTGATAGTATGTGTAAGGGATACTATGTGGTATAAATAGATGTGGTGTTGCACTTTTAGGTGATTGATCTAGATATCTAATCCTCGTTACAGTTAAGAGGGAACAAGCATTGATGCCTAGTCTGGCAGACAATTGTTTAAGGAATTTAAAAATGTCATTGCAAATTCGCTAAAAGCATCAATGTAAAAGTTAAGGGGTGAAAAACATTAGGAATGTTCCACCCCCAGCTTCCTAGACAAGATACGGAAGATGTCATGCCACTCGATCACAGATACTTGCTTACTATGTCTATAGTCCAAATTCTATAACATTCGATACAGTAGTTTGAAAGTTACCAGCAATAAACCTTCTTCAGGACTTGACCTTTAAGGGCGAATAGCTTCGAAGGGGTGCGTCCTAGAAAAAAAATTATGCGTGCTTTAAGTGTTAGTTTGACCCAAACTATGTGCTCGAGAAATATTGCCTTGTTGTTCTGGGACACCTGTATACAGGGTGAGTTACTAAGGCGAAATCGGTCTATAACAAGCGTACAGTTCAAAATGGAAGAAACTTTTTCAAAAATAAGTGCTTAATGAGGTAAAAATATTTTCAAATATGGCGGACTTCCGGTTATACCAGAAATGGACACTAACTTTGTTATTTTAAATGGAACACCCTGTATATTATTGCATTTTTGAATTTCTAATGAAAAATAAATGTCAGTTTGTTAATAAAACATTGGGTCTCGGTCGAACCGCTCTAGAGTTTTTTAATTTTTTTTTTAAATTTTGACGTTTGCAGTAGTTGGCGCCGTTTTGCATATCTTCGAAACGAAAGCACTTGGAGGAATGCGGTTTTGATAGTTCGTTTCTGGAAGAAACGGCCTATCAGACACAAGTATAACATGGAATCATGGCATTTTAATTAAATAAAATTTATCCATGCCAATATTTACTAATTCAAACATTCTTTTTTTTTAATTGAATGCTACATTGTTTCTCACATCATAAGACGCAACATGAAATTTCCTTTCTGATGATGTATGGTTGTTGGCATCATCTGTTACCAGCAGTTTTTAAGAAATTCACGTTTTTCTGGAAATTTTGAATAATATCGTGTTATTGCGTTAACAATAGTTGGCGTTCGGAGATTTTGCTTAGTTTTGCCAACGAAATGTCATTTTTATTAACTTATAGTTGAGTAAGAGTGCAATTTAAGTTAATCAGTCAGAGTATTGATTTCAATTTTAATAAATACCATAATTAAGAACGCTGAAAATGTATACTCAAGAAGAATTAATTGCTATGGCGTATTCGTTAGGTGAAGCAGAAGGAAATTCCTTACTTGCCTCAAGAATGTATGCGCAACGTTTTCCCGAGCATAGACATCCAAATGTAGCGGCATTCGCAAAATTAAAGGAGAAGTTTGAACGAACTGGTTGTGTGGAATACGAGAAGAATGTGTAAAATCAGTGACGCATGTGGAAAACCAAGTTTTAGTAGCTGCTACTGTTGTCCGAGATCCTCATTTATGTACCAGAGAAATTAGTCGCGAGTTAGAAATAAGTCAAGCTTCTGTATCTCGAATACTGCGCAAAAGTAAATTTCACCCGTACCACGTTCAGTTGGTACAGGAACTAGATCAAAATTACTTCAACAATCGGTTGCAGTTTTGTGAATGGGCTTTACGTAAACTTCAGGAGCGAAATTACTTTTTCGATCATGTTCTCTTTACGGACGAAGCTTCGTTTCATAAGAACGGTTTTGTTTCAAGATACAACTGCCATTATTACAGTACTGATAATCCCCATTGGATAAGGCCATTGGATCATCAACATAGGTGGTCTTTGAATGTATGGGGTGGCATCAATGGACGACACGTAATTGGACCACATTTTTTCGATGGAAATTTGAACGGCAATAGCTACTTACAATTTCTACAAAACGATTTGCCAGAAATGTTAGAAAATTTACACTTGCTACAATACAACAGATGTGGTATCAACAAGATGGAGCGCCTGCGCATTACGGGAGGGACGGTAAAGTGATTGTGTGTGCATTTGTTGATTTAAGACGGGCGTTCAAAACTGTGGACCATGCCATATTAATTGAGAAACTGCAATTTCTGGGATTTACTGGTAGAGTGTTGTTATGGTTCCGTAGTTATTTCAGCGACAGGAAGCATAGGTGCAGGATGGAAAATTGTGTGTCATCGGAGTTAGCATGTAATGTAGGAGTCCCTCAAGGTAGTGCTCTGGGGCCGTTGTTATTTTTATTGTATGTAAACGATGTTCAATTGTGGCTTAGGGGATCCTTTGTGAACCTTTTTGCCGATGATACGTTGATCTGTGTTGCCCACGAGGACCCACAGGTAGCTTGTCAGTTGATGAATAGGGAGTTGACATTATTATACGAGTGGATGTGTATAAACAGACTTAAGTTAAATGTATCTAAGACAAAGTGTATGGTGGTGGCTTCGAAGAGAAGATTAAATATTGCAGTTGATCCTATATTGGTTAACAAAGAAATTGTGAGTGTGGTGGATAGTATTAAGTATTTGGGGGTTGCTCTGGATAAAAAATTGAATTTTATTTGTCATGTTGAAGATCTATGTAAAAAAGTGGGAAAGAAACTCGGTTTTTTGGCCAGATTGAGGGCAGATTTATCTTTATCAAGTGGTTGTTTGATATATAACTGTATTGTTAGGCCACATTTTGATTATTGTTGTACTGTGTTGACGACTTGTAATGAAAAAGAATTGGATAGGTTGCAAGCACTACAAAGTAAGGCTATGAGGATTTTGTTGCAGTGCAGTAGGGTTACATCTGTAAGTTACATGTTGGATGTTCTGGGGTGGCTGAGTGTGAGGGATAACATTAAACTACAGTGTTTAGTATTTATACATAAAATAGCTCTGGGGGAGGCACCAGAATATTTTGAAGGGAGCTTAGTGAGGCGTGGGGAATTAATGGATTATGTTTTAAGATCGGGTGATAATTATAAGGTAGATAGAGTGCGGTACAGTAGATATATGAAGGATGTTTTTTATAAGGGCGTTATAGAGTATAATAAGTTGCCGCATAGTTATAAGTTGCTGTCTGTTGTTAAGTTTAAGTTAAATGTGAAAAGAGATCTTTTGTCTGAAAGGTGATGGTTTGTTGGGATTATATTGTGTTATTGTTTGTATTAACTAGCTTTGCTAAAATAAATGATTTATTATTACTTGACTGCAGCATTTCCAAACAAATGGATAGGAAGAGGAGGTCCGACACCTTGGTCAGCGCGATCTCCAGACCTAACAAAACTTGACTTTTTTTTATGGGGTCACGTAAAGCAGAGTTTACAGGGAACCTCCAGCTACTCGAGAAAATATGATGGAATGAGTTCGCGATGCATTTCCAAGTATCAATGTAGATATATGCTGATAAATGTGAACAATTCTTTGTTGAAACGGTTGCGTGTTTCTTATCGTGAGGATGGCGGTTATGTCGAACATTTAATCTAATTACATTAATTTATTTTTATTGCTGTTATTATGTAATGATCTTTGAAGTTTTGAAAATAGTATAGAAGATTTGGAACGAACATTTTGTAAGACAAAACAAAACCGCCAAACGTCAATCATTGTTAATGCATAAACGCGATATTATTCAAAATTTCCAGAAAAACGTGAATTTCTTAAAAACTGCTGGTAACAGTTGCGAACAACCATACACCATCAGAACGGAAATTTAATTTTGCGTCTGATGTAAGAACCAATGTAGCATTCCATTTAAACGAAAAGAGTTATTCCTGTTTGAATTAATAAATATTAGCATGGATAAATTTTAATTAAAATGCCATGATTCCATGTTATACTTGTGTCTGATAGGCCGTTTCTTCTAGAAACGAACTATCAAAACCGCATTCCTCTAAGTGCTTTCATTTCGAAGATATTCAAAATGGCGCCAACTACTGCAAACGTCAAAATTTTCAAAAAAAATTTAAAAACCCAGAACGGTTTGACTGAGACCCAATGTTTTGTTAACAAACTGACATTTATTTTTCATGAGAAATCTAAAAATTCAATAATATACAGGCTGTTCCATTTAAAATAACAAAGTTAGTGTCCATTTCCGGTATAACCGTAAGTCCGCCATATTTGAAAATATTTTTGTCTCATTAAGAACTTATTTTTGAAAAACTTTTATTTGAAAAAGTTTTCCAATTTGAACTGTACGTTTGTTATAGATCGATTGCGCCTTAGTGACTCATCCTGTATATAACTGCTCATACGCTGTATAATATTACTTTTTATTACTGAAACAGTGTTACTCTGAGATGTTACTTTTGTCTCATCAAAATATCACCACTACAGCTTTATTTAATCCGCAGTTACCTAACCTTTAAAATTCCTCTACATCTGTCAAAATTTTTATAACGCCAAAAATATTCATTTTAGCCAAGTAGTATATAATACAATACCTAGTAAACTCGAGCAAGGAATCCAATAATGCAATCGAATATAGGGTGTTCTATTTTTAAAAAAAGAATGTTTGGTACTGTGCAGAAGAAAAGTGAAAATAATTTTGTGTAACGGAGCGTCAAAATTCAGTGGGGGTCTCTCATGTAACATTTTTCTTTAAAATGTATAATAAAGGTGGAACAGAAGAAATACGCTTAGGTGGCACACCCTGTATACTTCATATAAATAATAATTTTATTGCTATGTGATGTGTCATAATACGCATGTGCTCATCCTACTATTGCAGTAGTCGATGCACATGTGGAGTCGAAGTAAAATTGACCGACCAGCATCTTGTTTCACTCATTTGAAAGCTTGCCTTCTTTGAATGTAGAGGAAAAATCTGTTCTGGGAGGTAACCAGGGTTAATAATAAATTAGACAATTCACACTAAAATCTAAAGTATTTAGAGACTAATATGTAGAATAAAAAACATCGAATAAGCAAATGATTTTTTAGATAATCCAAGTTACCAGTTTGATGATGATGATGATGATGATGAGTCTGACGAGGAAATAGATATCCCAATTCATTTTACTGCAACTAATGGCATAGACAGTCCAGTGCGAGAGTCAGAAACTTAAATTTATTTATCTTGACTTATGTTAATATAAATATTTCTTATTTTTATACATAATTAAAATGTAATAGCTAAGTATCCCCAATTTATGAGCATAATGGGGTCGTTACACAATTTTTAAAAATCATATTTTCCCGAAGATTCTCGTAAAATTTTTGACCCGTATTTTTTTATTTTTCTCACAGCGAACGTTTTAGGCTTCTAAACCACCGTCAAAGTTAAGACCCTGGCCCTTTAAGCCTTTTAAATGATGACATATCTGCGGCAATGCCGAGGAGTGCCGATATTATCCGGAAAGTACAACCGTTGTTTGTGTATGCTTGCTAGCGCAAACGTAAACAATCATGGCAGTCGAGTCGGTTGACAGATAGTGTTCTTTTTTAAAATAATGGTCTTCAAAAAGTGCTTAGTGTCTAGTTGTAAGAACAATAGTGATAGGAATCCCAGCAAAATGTATTTAAAAGTGCCTCGTAGTAAGGACAGACGGAAATTATGGGCGCAAGTATTAAATAAAGCTTCCTACTTTAACGACTCTAAATTCCACGTAACTCTTGCTTTCACTGGGGACCGATCGCAAGCGCTTTCAAGGTAATGACGTAACCGAGGCACATATTTCTGTTTAATTCTCAGAAGGCGCGCTTCATGCTAAAATCGTCATTGTTTAAATTTTGGGCCATTGGTGAGTAAGTAAATGTAACCCAGAGGCCCATTAAACACCAAGTTACTTATTTCTATTAAAATTATATCGATTTTCTATTTAGTGCAACGACCCCATTGCCTTCTGTTAAAAGCTGTAGTTTTAGTATGTAGAAATTAGATTTTGATATGTACACCCATAAACTTTAACACTATTTTTTAATAGTTTTCATGCTTTGTGCGAAATATAACAGTTTTGAGATAATTTGGTATTATTTCATTATGATGTAATCAGAAGTTCTAAACATCTTTGAATGTATTGAACTCAATGGATTTCGAATAGAAATGGATATCTGATATGCAGTAGTGGGGATATAATAAAATTGGATATAATGATGGTCATACCTGGCTCAATTCCAAAGATTTCTGTATAGTGTCTAGTGGAAATTATCCTCCAGGGCCCCGCCGACCGCATCTGTACTTAGTAGTACACAATCGGCATACCTAAGTCAGTGCACAGTTTTTACAATATTAATTACAAAACATACTTTAGCTGTACGCTATTATGTCCAATACAATTTGTGTACCAGTCGGTAGCAGTTCGCTTGCTTCGCAAGTGACATATCTATTAAAATGCCTAAACACCGTATTTTCTCGTCTCCCAGTGAATTCAAAAATAGTGAGACAGAGGAATTTACAGGAAGACCAAAGAAGGAACAAAAATTAAATAAAAAATCGAATATGTGCCTCTGCCATTATTTGGAGGTAATGTACACGCACGAGGGTTCGAGATGGAGAGATGCTTGTCTAGGAGGCCGAGCATTAGCAGATGCGTATATCTATCCTAAAAATGGTACCATTCATTAATAAATTGCAGATAATATGTATGCAACCTTGAAATGAATTCTTGGTATTTCCCCTTCTCAGGTTCAGTACCTCCGGCAATAGAGATAACAGCAGCTATAAACAAAGGTAATGTCTCTGCATTATGCGACAGAGGAATTTACAGGAAGGCCAAAGAAGGAACAAAAATTAAATAGAAAATTGGACAGGACTCAGAGGGACCTCCTAATAAAGCATTCTGAACCCGATGCATGGCTCTCCAAGTAAATATCAATAGGTTCATACAGTAAGTTGATCATTTTTAAATGCCATTATTATTATTATTGTTGTTTCTGTATGACTATTGGGGTTCCACAAGGGACGATACTGGGGCCATTACTTTTTGTTTTATATATCAATGACTTGTTGGTGCTGTTACCGAGGGACTGTATAGTGTCTTACGCTAATGATATAGTTGTTTTGAGTACTGGCTGAAGACTTAATGAATGATTATTTAAATAAATTTGCTTCATGGCTCGCTATAAATAAGTTGTCTTTGAATGTATCTAAGTCTATGCATGACTTTCAGAGTATATTCTGATAGTGTACCAGCAAGTATAAATTATAAAGGTACCACCAAAGCAACATAGAGCAACTTTTGTGTTGCCATATGTTACAGTTTGTTCCAAAGTCTAGAAACAGGAAGCAACATAGATAAACATTTTGTCTCCACTAGAGCAAAGAAAATGTAAATTCAGTTTTGTTCCTGTTGCGGCAATAGAAGGAACATAGTGTCTCCATTGACGTGACAAAATGTCGAGTGATGGAGAGCGTCTTGCACTAGCAGCAGCAGTTTACATTATTTTGAGCAAAAAGAAGAAAAGGAAACACAAATATTGGGTGCGCCCCGTTCTTCAAGAGAGGAATCAATATGGCGGGTTGCAGCTTTTAAACTCCTTGAAGCAAGATGACTTATTTCAGGGCATATCACTGATGGTCACATTCAAAACGATTCAAAACTTCATACGGATATCAAGTGAATAAGTCATTGTCCCACTTAAAAGCAGACATTTTTCTTATTGAATAATAATGCACCCTGTTTACTTGGAACTTCAACAAGCAGTGACAAGTGACTGCCTGTCTCCACCAGGGAAACAAAGCGTTGCAACTTAAATTTGTTTCTGCATGTTCCTACTATTTCTTTGATATTTACCACTTCCAATGGGAACGTGGAGCAACATTTTGTTGCCGCAACAAGGAGCAACACCCTGCAACTTGCAGCAACTTAGTGGAACATTTTAATGAAACATGCAACAGAAATACGAAAGTTGCTCTATGTTGCGTTGGTGGATACGTCACTTAAGAATTAACGATCACGCGTTGAAAAGAGTTGAATATTACAAGTATTTGGGGATTCAGATTGATTGCCATATGAAATGGGATAAACATGTCAATTATATTGTAACGTTGCAAAAATAAACACATTGGACATTCTGACGTCATGCCGCGATCCAGACGTTAGGTGCGTCATCTATGTTCGTCAACACAGGTGGGAGAAGGAAACGCGCGCCATACGAGACGGCAGTCAAGCGAGATGGATGGTAGTTGCGCCCGGCACTAATAGGACGTCATGTATTTTCATCCGACACTACTCCCGCTAGAAATCTGGAAGTGAACCGCCGAAGCTAGGCCCCACTCTCCACTTATAAAAGTGGAGGACCTCGAGAAGAAATCCAGTACCTGGTCGTCCGGCCATCAGTCAGGACCAGTACTCCCAGCATCCGAGATGATAATTTTTAACACTATCTCTTCCATTTTACTAAATAAATTCTTAAACCCCCTATCAAATAAAGATTAATCAATAAATAACCCGAAGAAATAAACAACTTAACCTCTAACCCTGTGCAGCAAACGTCAAAATAATAATGGTCTGGCCTAAACAAGACACGTTCTTTTATAGTAGGTACTGTGCTCCGTTTTAAAATATTTCTGAAATTAAGTTGTATTTTAAATTGTTTTTGAAAATGTAACAGCTGGAAAGAGTAGTCTATATATTTATTAGTAGATAGTAGACTAAATTTGAAAATAGTAGTGTGGCCATTGCAATGCAGATGGCGCTGGCACAGTCAGTATTCAGTTTATTCTCGTATTTCTAAATAATAATTCAAATATAGAACCGCCGACTAATCCTCCCAGATTTAAGCAACTAACCTTGAAAATTCCAAGCTGCACCTGCAGGTGTACGTCTTAAGGTACGGTCAGACACAGCTACTTTTGCTGCGCTGCAGCATAAAAAACTTCGCAACTTAAGTTATACGACGTGTAAACACTACTGCAACCTACAAAGTAGCGTACGCAGTATAGCTGCACGCAACATTCTTATGCTGCCCGCAGTTTTAAAAGCAGCCCAGTGTGAGTGACATTTTCTGTAGAAGCGGTCGCAGTAAAAAATACTCATTTCGGTGAAACTTCTGTTGCGACTGCAGGTGCAGTTCTATAGACAACACGCAGTGAAAAGTGTGTCTGTTCGTTTTATTGAAGGCTATCATTTTTCTAAAAGACAGTCGAAATCAGCTGGTGTAAGTCGCAAAAAGTTTTGGTAGAAACTTTTATCTCCTACACGTAACTCTTGCAGCAGGTTGTTAACCACTCCAGAGCCTTCTCGGTTTCTACTCCTGTCTCTAACCCAAATTCGTTTTCTTTTTGTAAACTGTTGTCTTCTTCTTTTTCTTCTCAACAACAATGCAATTGCGAGACAAGCTGCAGCTTCTACCACATGATCGGTATCCATCATCGAGTAGATACAGAAAGTAAAGCACAAATCAAAGTTTTTGTTACGACCACAACAACAAACAAGTTTAATTATTTTCTTCTGCGATGCACAAGTCATACCAAGTTGCGAGCGTGTACTGCAACTGTGCAGCTGAAGTAAAATAGTGCAAGTGGTGTGAACAGTTCTGCAACTTTTGTTTGGACTTGCAACTTCTGTTGGCAGCTGCAGTACACAAAACTGCGCGTTAGAGGCTAGTTTCAGTCAGCGTGTGAACGGAGCACGCAACTTTGGCAGCCGCAATAAAAAAACTGCGCAGCAAAAGTAGCTGTGTCTGACCTTAGCTTAAAGTGGTTGAAGCTGTGATAGAAACCAATCATAACAGATTGTGACTATATTTTGCATAATCCTAATCACAAAGGTGGGCACAGTTAATTAAAATGTTTACTTCGGTAACTGTTAATGAAAAAGTTAACTTCGATAACCGTTAATCAGTTAATTGACACAAAATGTAACTAAAGGTAACTTTAAACCGTATCTAATTTTTTAAACAAGAAATCACTTTTTGATCTTTATCCATCCAAAAAATACATAAGTATTCTTTACCTACATCGGCCCAAAAATCGGCAAAAATGTTGCGAGAAAACAATGGCAAAATTATTATTTTTATTTATTACATACATAGCATACATATCGTATATAACGGTTCGCAGAATGACTAACCATATTTAAACTCAACCAAGGGCAGCATCGGGCATCGGTTGCCGTTGCAGTGTTACCGGTTTTAAGATAATGCGAACGCCCACAAAGAAAATCTAATTGCATTTATTTTTATTTCGCAAAATCGCTATAATATTAATTTTCCCACGAAAACAGGTTTATCGATTTTCTACCCTTTTTCCCATTTTAAATTTTTTCTTCTAAAAACTCCCACAAAAAGAGAAATTTCCCACGAGTTGGAATCACTGCTGGAGTGCGCACCAAGCGGGCCAAACTTCCTTACCGACGATGGCTAGCTATCCTTGTCTTACTTCCGCATCGTACACGGGTGAAAAGGGGCAGCAATCCATCATATTTGCTATCTTTGACGGACCGCGGCCTTCCATTGAAAAGTATACGTGGTGCGCACTCCAGTATGTTATAAAGGTCACTAGCGCACAGTTAACTGACTTCCCTTAACGGAAGTTAATAAGACCGTTAATGATTTTTAAAGTTCATATAAAAATTAAATCGTTAATTGAAAATTTAACTTCGTTAATAACGGATTAACGGTTTGGTGCCCAGCTTTGCCTAATCACACTTATGAGCGATAGGTGGCAGCACTTTATAAGTGTTTGTCCAAAATTATTACTATTTAATAGTTGATAAATCCCACCCACTAAAAATATAAAACCAGATGTACCTAGAAAGACTTTTATTTATTGCAGCAAAGCAAAGTATACCTATCTGCTTATTTCCTCTGACGTTATTGAATTGCTAATTTTCATTACATTTAAGAACTGAGAATTTATCATATATTGGTAAAAACCCATATTAAATTTTTAATTTTTATTATCTTTCACCAAGATGAATAAGATTGTATGCCCTTTTTTAATTTTATACAAATGGATGTTTCGCTCCGTTAATACTAACCTAATAATGAAACACAGTTGGTACCTACGCACTTTGTGGTCAGGGTTGCCAGATTGTATCTTACCGAAACCGCCGGCAGAGTGCGCCGAACCCGCCCAATATAATCTTCCCACCAAAAACGTTCCATTACTATATACCATATGTATAGATGAGGATTATTAAGTGACACTAGCGTCTGCGGACAGGGATGGAGCAACCAAGATGTTTTGGATTTTGGTACCCACAAAAAATATTTATATATCAAATGGCTCGGCCTCACGTCGGCCTGACGGCCTCTGCTCTAATGACAGCAAACCTGACGGATATCTCTTTTTAAAAAGAAAATGGGGAACAAAATAAAAAGCAACGCAGCAGCAGCATATACCATATGCCCCCCTACACCCTCTTGTATACTTCAATAAATCTGTCTTTTTGCACCGGATAGTAAGAATTTGATCCTGGCGTCATGTTTGAAAAATACATAGCGTAATAAATTTTATCCCGCTGGAGAGAAATGATGGTATATTCTTGCATCTCACTTCTACATAATATGAAACTCCAATATCTGTCGCCACCTGTCCATTTTGAACATGGCATCATTCTATTTCACGCTTTGTGTGTTTCCGTGCTTCGTAATTGTAATAGTTTGTATGTCCCTAGTCCCTACATGTCCCTACTCGGACCCTACTCATTACTTTCCTTCCCTACTTCCCCTTAAGTATTTCTCCCAACTTAACTTCGAAAAGGCATCAAAACGATCAACTAATAAAGTTTGCTACTTTATTACAGACATTTATTCATTTAACATCATGTCATTCACAGACAGAGGGTGCTGCCAGTCTCTGTTAATATGAGTATTACACACTATGTGTAGAATTGACTAAAATTTGCTACTAGACCTAATTTCTTAAACCAGCCCAAGCTGGCGGGTTCCGATTTTTTGACCCGCCAGCATCGGTCCAGAAACCGCCCAATCTGGCAACACTGTTTGTGGTTTGTAACACTAAATGGATAGAACCATAAATCAAACATATGTTTGGTTTATGGATAGAGCAAACAAGAAAAACAAAGAAAATAAGCAAGGCACTCTAAAGCTATGGCCAGAATATTCATTTCTTTTAGAAGAAAATGCTTCAATTACCAATGGCTATAACTATAACTGGAAAATAAATACCAATAACATAGACAACCAAACACACTCGCGATCGAAGCATGCTGTTTGAGGCCAGTAGCCTTCAAGTAAGGACCCTATTTCACTGGGATGCCACGGCATCGCGGCATCGGCAGCGCGACTGGCTGCGCTGCCAAATCAATTGCATACAGCTCTATGAAGGGTACCCCACCTGGTGTCTGCTTGGTTGCGCAGCTAATTTGGTTGAACTACCGGTTGAACACGAACGCTTGAATGGAATGTGAGTGGCGGCTCGACCGCGTTGGTCGCGCAACCAGTCAAGTGTATAGACGCCCACGGCGTCTCACTCACTTGGGGGCCAGTTGCGCAGCCAACTCTCCTTTTTCGTATGTATAATCAACAACGCCAACTCTTCGACGTCCATTTTCAAACTGCTGACGTTTCTGGCGTCTTTTCTGGCGTCTGTTCTGGTGTCTCGTTTGGTAGTTCATAAACACCATGGATGCGCAACCAGTCGCGCTGCCATGGCGTCCCGGTGAAATAGGGCGCTTAGCTTAAGAAGTTGCTAAACATGACTATATTGGGCCGACAGAGAACCTCTGTGATTGGGCCACTGTATAATTTTACTGGGAATTCCAATATCTTGAGGGTTTAGGAATTAACGTGCCAATGCCAATATATTGAGGTTCCAAATATTTGCAGTTCCACTATATTAAGGTTCCAATTTTTTAAATTCCAACTTTTTGATGTCCATAAATTTAAATTCCAAAATATTGATTGTTTAGATTTTTAAGTTCCAAATTCGAGTGTCCCCTGGATTCTTAAGCGGCATTTACACGAGTTTAGTATTATGCACAAGTACGCGCGCGAGTTACTAAACTCGCAGCGTGCAAACATCTGATTAGACGTTAGTAGAATTGCAAGTAAATTTGCAAGTAAAGTGAATAGGAGTCGGTCCTATTGGGGACCTAAGTGGCGCGTCACAAACGTCAGATTTTCATTCCAAACAAAACAAAGCCACGTGCTTTCTGACGTTTTAACCTAACCTCCGAAATATAATTATAGTCGTTTTCAAGTTTTTCCACGTAAGCCTAACACACAAATTGAAAATAAACTGTTTTCACTGCAAAACGTCGAGAATTATATTGCAAAAACTAGTTTAAGACGTAAATAATATCGATAAACGTCAAATGGCACGTGCTTTTGTTTTGTTTGGAATGAAAAACTGACGTATGACGGAAGCACTTATGTCCCGAATTTACTAAAGCGACTGGTTATCCCCACCACGCACAATACTTCAACTTCACTCTCAGTAAACAGTTTACCGTTTAGTAGAGCTGTTTAGTGGAAATTCTTTATTGACACTTTGACACTGTTTGCCGAGATTAATAATAACCATTGAAATCCCTGGATCAGTTCAATGATAATAACTGTGTGCGAAAATGGCGGGAAGATGAAGTTCGGAGACGGCCATTCAGTTTATACAGGAGTATAAAACTCACGAATGCTACTTTTTGTAACAATACTTTAAATGTATTCTCATAAAAGACCTATATTCCAATTGATCTTCTACTGGGAGTCCCCTTAAAAGTTTAACTGAATCACCATCTGTACCTCTTCTTGACAACCACTTTCTAACCCACGTTCGTTTTTCTCGTGTCAACTCAGATTCAAGATCTATAATTCGGGACCTAAGTGCCTCCGTCATACGTCAGATTTTCATTCCAAACAAAACAAAAGCACGTGCCATTTGACGTTTATCGATATTATTTACAGCGTCTTAAACTAGTTTTTGCAATATAATTATAGACGTTTTGCAGTGAAAACAGTTTATTTTCAATTTGTGTGTTGGGCTTACGCGTAAAAATTTGAAAACAACTATATGTAATTTTAATTATATTTTAGAGGTTAGGTTAAAACGTCAGAAAGCACGTGGCTTTGTTTTGTTTGGAATGAAAATCTGACGTTTGTGACGCGCCACTTTTCCAAGATCTTGCCACTTATCTCCCGAATTGATGAGATAATGTTTAAAAATGTTCTGCGTAATGCCATGGCGGCGATTCATTTTGACAACTCGCTCACTACTAAACACTAAACAGATAAATGGCAGTGGTACGATGATCCTGTAAACCCTTACTAAACGTTTAGTGGTTTAGCAGTTTAGTACTCGCGCGAGTACTTGCGCGTAATACTAAACTCGTGTAAATGACTTTTAAGGCGGCGTTACACGGTGCCAGTAACTACTTGTATAAGTCACTAAAATCCAGTACTAAAAGCAAGTGTTTTTGAAGATAGTTGTATTTACATGGTACCAGTGACTTGTTCGAGTAACTCTCCCAAAAAAAAAACAAATTTTCGTATTAAGGTTGAATTTAAATGATGAATTCGAAGCGCAAATGTGTTTTACTTAAAAGAAGCATATCATGTGTAAAAGTATTAATAGAGGAGTTAATTCACATTTTGCAGAGTGAATTAACAACTACCAAGAAAAGGATTTGGGTGAGAAAATGGCTGGCAAGGAGAAGCACGCATGGTGCCTCTAACATGCTTTTAAAGGAACTCGCCATAGAAGACATTGAAGAATACAGAAATTGTATGAGAATGTCTCCTGCTTCATTTGATGTACTTATGAAAAAAATATCGCCAGCTATACAGCGATCTGACACCACAATGAGAATGGCTTTACCTGCCAGAACAAAATTAGAAATTACTTTGTCATATTTAGCTACTGGAAATAGTTACCGGAATTTGCAACAGCAATTCCGTGTTTCCCGGCCTGCAATTTCCAAATTCATTCCAGAGGTGTGCGATGCTATCTACGATGCGTTACAGGATTTTATACAAGTAAATTTTTTTTTATTTATATTTTATTGTAAAAGTAAAAAAATGTAGTTCTTAAGAGTAAAAAAAAATATGTATGTATGTTCTTAAAAGTAAAAGAAAACATTATTCTTTAGAGTGAAACCGAGAGTGAAACATAAATCATAACTATGAATGAAAATAATGTATGTGATTTTAACTCCAATTATCAGTATCTACACCAAAAGCAGATTTATATGCTTCGGAAAGAATACTTCTTGTGCTGTTATCTGCCAGTGGTACGGATGATATGTCGTGCCATTGTGGAGACATGTGAGTTCCGTTTGATTCCGGGGACGTCAAAGTACTTAATGTATTGGTGCATCTGGAAGAACTTAATAAGGTACTTGTACCTTCGATATTTGCCAGTCTGAAACGTGTCAAAAGTTTCTGAATTTCATCTTGAGCTGTAATGGCCTCTGAAAGGGGCAACTTTTTTAATTGTGCAGCTACGCTCTTCCCAAAAATGTCGAATTCATTTTCTGATGATTCCGTAGATTCCATATTTTGAATACATGTTGCTAAAGAATTTAAGTCTTTGATACAAGTAGCAACTTCTTTAACCTTTGTTTTTGCAATCTTATGGCGTTTTGGAGTAGGTTCATTAACAGTTTCATTAACATTTGTCTTTATTACCTCTCCTGCTGACGGTACTTCGCCGTGTGTTATCTCTTCAATTTCATCTTGTGATGTATGCGATTCATCACATGATTCTGAAGCCTGGAAAAAATCTTGTATTTACTATATTTAACAAATCCTATTATATTAATTGTTAATATTATTTTTTGACGTGATAGGAAAGCATGTAGTATTTTTTGTTTTAGGTGCCAAAAAGTAACAAAGAATGGAAAGCTATCGAAAGTGATTTCAACCATAGATGGAATTTTCCAGGATGTTATGGTGCCATTGATGGAAAGCACATACTTATCCGAGCTCCTGAGAATTGTGGCAGCGACTTTTTCAACTATAAGGGACAAAACAGTATTATTTTGATGGCAATTGTAGACGGAAATTACAATTTTACATACATTGACGTTGGTTGCAATGGACGAGCATCAGATGGAGGAGTTTTTGCGCAGTGTTCTATATTTGCTGCCTTGGAAAAAGATATATTACCCGATGGAGGATTTCTTGTTGGAGACGACGCTTTTCCCTTAAAGCCTTATTTACTTAAACCATATTCACAAAATGCACTTACCGTTGAAGAAAAAATCTTTAATTACAGATTGTCTCGTGCAAGAAGAATCGTGGAAAATGGTTTTGGCATTTTAGTGTCCAGATTTCGAGTCTTCGAAAAACCCATAGCTTGTGGACTATCATCAGTGGATAAAACAGTCAGAACATGTTGTGCCCTGCATAATTGGCTTAGATGCACTTCTGTAAATACTTATTTACCAAAGGGATCCGTTGATGAAGAAGATATTGATCAAGGCAGAATTATTCTTGGGAGTTGGAGGTCAGAAGTAGCTGGTTTGCCGTCACTTTCACGTGTAGGAAGTAATCATTCATCACAATTTGCAAGAAATTTAAGGGAAAAATACAAACGTTATTTTATGACTACAGGGGCAGTTTCGTGGCAGGAACGAATGATTTTTTAATTCCATGATAATATTTGTTTGTATTCCACAATTGAAAAAATATAGTACTTACCAAATTACTGCATGTTGCCCTTCTTTTATCCATTGTTTGTAAAAACATGTGCATTACTGAAAACCACTTCATTTTTGGTTTATATATTTCATCTGCTCCCGCTCCAGAACTTTGCGATTTTTTAATTTTTTGTACCTCTTGTACATACGTCGACCTCAGGTTTTTTATTTTATTTTTTACATCTGTTGGACCAAAATCCTCGGTACCCATTGCTTCCACAATTCTTTTTATAGCCGCCTCGCGGGCTTGTTTATTTCTATAGATTACCAGATGTGTATTCCAAAGGCACTCTTCCTCCCTATATAATTCTACAAATTTCACCGTGGTGTCTTCGGTCCACTTTGCGCACATTTTGATAAATAATAACCACACTCTAATAACTGAAACTACCTATAGTGGTGTTATTTACTAAAACCAACCGCTGGAATCACAGCTGCAAGCGTGTCTACACAGGTTTAGCTAACAGGATAGTAAGAGTGGGGGTAGCCACTTGCTCCAGTAAATAGAAGTGTTTTCTATTCACTGGACTGGAATCATTACTAAAACCATTGCTAGAATTTAGTACTAAAATATATGTTTACACTAAGCAAGTACTAAAATCCAGCGCTGGATTTTAGTAACTTGTACAAGTCACTGGCATCGTGTAAAGCCTCCTTTAGCGTAGAATGTCATTCAACGCTGTTAGCAACCTCGCCCGGATATTTTGTACTGAGGGGCTGGCAACACTGACCGTCTACAACGGCCATTTAAAAGTCTGACTGCTGTGACGTGTAAAGTGTCTCTGTTTGTTTACAAAACTTTTGATTGTTTAATGTATCTACAGAATGCATCCGAGCAGACGGAGAAAAAAGCGACCAAACTACGGAATACGCGCTGTAGAAATTGTACGTGGCCCCAATGGATTTGGATTTACCATCTCGGGCCAGCAACCTTGTATACTGTCTTGTATAGTTTCAAATTCACCTGCTGACCAAGCTGGACTGCGAGCTGGCGATTTCTTAATATCGGTAAATGGAATATCAGTTTCTAAAATAACACATGATGCAGTTGTTAATTTAATTGGAAATAGCGTAGGACCCATAAAGATGACAATAGCTGAAAATTATTATTCGGATAGTAGTGATGAAGATTTGGATATAGGTCGAATTGTTAATGGCAGAAAACCAAAATATATGCATAAAACAAGAGTACACAGATTGCATAAGAATGTGGATGAAAGAGTTAATAATCAAGATATTGCCAACAAGAGAGCTATAAAAGCGAGAGAAGTGAATGCTGATGGGGTATGCTTTCCAGTGGATGATCGGGTTGGTCCAATTGAGTACAAGGCAGTCGTAGGCTATTTAGGTACCATTGAAATGCCGAAACAACTTTTGCCAAACTCACGATTGCAAACTGTCTGTAGCTGTATAAGAAAGTTGCGTCAAGAGAAACGAACACCCACTGATATTCTTATGACCATCCTTCCTACTTGTCTCACACTAAAAAATGCGTCTAACCATATACTTGCAATTTACCCCACAAATCGTGTTGTTTATATAAGTGCTACAACAGATAAAGCATCTAGATATTTTGGATTAGTAACGAGTGCTGTTGGCGAAAATCGCACTGAAGATTACTTACAAGAATGGCAGCAAGAAACTGAAAAAAAGTGTAACAACCTTGATTTGGAAATATCAAATAGTTGCCATGTTTTTGTGACGGAACCTAAAGTTGCAGATCATAATATACATGTAAAAAAAGCGGAAAGTTTTAAGATAACATGCACAGATGATGTAGTATCAGGAAATTGTTTAGAATTCCCAAGAAATGCTTTATCCATTGTTAGTTTGGTGCAAACGATGTATCACCTGCAAGATCCAAATGAAAAAGTGCAAAGTGCAAGTAAATCTGATGATAATAATCAATTTCCACTTATGGCCAATTCTCCGCAGCCCAGTGCTTCGAGCAACTCAGATTCTGGAATTGGATTCCGAGATGATTGCGGGAATGTAAGTGATAGAATTCTTATTGTTGAATTTCCAGCTCATCGTACATTCCCAGTTGATATTCCTAACAATAAACATCCAGCGGCCGTAGATGCTTCAATAGTATCATTAGAAACTTTAGACTTTCCATTAAATAACAGAAACATGTCTGGGAGTAACCTAAATAACATAAGAAGCAACGTACGATACTCCTCTTCAAATAATTTGTTAAAAGAACAAGTTAATTTGAATAATATACGCGCTTATGAAACTGTTAGTATTAAGAATGCTATTGAGAAACCTGACAGTGATTACTTAATGAAACAGAATAACACTCCAGAAAGTGAACATTGTAATGTAGATGGTGTCAAACGATTAACTGTAAGAGCGATGCCAGATCCTTGTATTTCTAAATCAAATGCTCAAGAAAATAAAGACTTAGAAGTTCATCATATTTTCTCCGAGCGTGCTATAGATGTACCAGCTGATAGTCCCAGTAAGAAGTCATGTGAAAGTATTTCTTTACATTCAGTTAACGATGATCTTAGTGACTATAAAGGTTCGGTGGATAATATTTCCATGCACAGTTTAAAAAGTATAGAATCTACCAACTTGAAAACAATTTTTAAAACACCGAAATACTTCGAAAACAAAAGAATTTTCAAGAGGCAATTGAAAATGGTTAGTAGCTGTGACAGCTTAGTACAGACAAAATCGGAGGATAACTTTAAATTGAGCCCGAAGGTATATGGAGTTTGCAAACCAAATTATAGTTGTGAAGAATTGAGTAATTTAGAGAATGAAGAAAAATGTGGATATGGAAGTCTACAAAATTTGCATAGTTGGAATGGGAAATGCGAGAAAAGAAATATAACTTTTAGTGAACCTGATGTTCGGTTACAGACTACCAGAACGGACCAGTTTATGGTGAGTTAATTTCTCTCTATAGTTTCATTTGAGTAGGTAGGTAGGTACCTAGAGAAAATAATTTTCGGATTAACCAAATTGAAAAACTAGTGTTTTTCAAACAGGGTTCGCCATGTTTGCCTCGATGTTTGCAATATGTACGTTCTTTCTACACGTTATGTCAGATAATCTTATCTCACTTCCTTCGAGCTTCTCGACCGCTCTTTTTGCCGTCTCAATTTAAGATAAACTTAGATATTTTACAGGCCAGTTACAGGCCTCCTTCCGATGGCGTGACAACTTCGCGGGGAACTTAAAGTGAGGTAAAAATTTCAGGCGGTGGGGGACAATTATTTATAGACTCGGTTTGACCGTTTTGAGCGGGAAGTGTTCGGAACTAAAAGCATTTATGGCACTGATTATTGCATTTTATGATTTTCACCGTTTTGAGCGAGAAGGAAAAGATGTTTGGGCTCGTGTTTGGGTACCTGACCCCTTAATTATAATATTTTTTATTGTTTGGGAAGCATCGTATTGTGACTGTACCTATAGGTATCTTGATTTGTTTATAAGCATATAATTTGTTTAAATACCGCTTGTTTTGAATGTGTACAGAGTACAGACCAACTGGTTTCGTCCTCCTGGGATTCTTCAGTACGGTGGTTTCCCCTACACACTCAAACCATGCAATTTAACTTCCTATATAATACTGTAACACTATACGTCGAGGTCACGTGGAGGTATACGTATATACATACACTAGCGCTGCACCGAGCCCTGTTTTTTCACTTGGTCGAGTACCGAGTACTCGGCTGAAGGTATTAGCCGAATACCTAGTACTCGGCTGCCGAGTAGTGGGATTTTCGTTTTTTTAATAATCTGAACAGTTATGCAACCAAGTATACACTACTGTACTACTGGTCATTTGTCTCTCTATCTTGCTCTAGCATAAACATCAAAGTCATTGCAGGTATTGTTCTGATCTGTGGTTCCCCGTGTTAAGTGATACAACTGCTAATGTGCTGGAGTTGCTTTATTAAGGTGCGCGGTGGTGTTGATTTCGTTTTGAGCAAAACTTATATGTAGTTAATTTAAAAGTGAAAATTCATAATCTTCCTCTTTTAAATTACAAGTATTGAATTATTAATGCCACTGTTTCTGTCTTAATAAATTTAGTTAAGTACTTATTGTTACTTTGCTTAAATATATTAATTATTAACAATTATGAATGATTGTTGTTATTTGTTAATTTCATTAATTTGCTGTTGTGTGTCATTTCTTACTGTTTTTGACATGCCGGATAAGGATTGTTCAAAGACTTGTAGAGGGGGCTTAGCTATTTACATTTTCGACCGAAGCAGGGTGAATACGCACAGTCTAAGCGTTTGTGTGTGGAAAAGGCAAAACGAAACAGCTGACAAGTTGTGTAGAAAACAGGTGCCGCCGCGGAAACAGAATATCGCGGAACATTCGTCTGGTCCGTTGCTTGAATTTAATAACAAACAACGCTACCCGCGACCGGCTGGCCTACGAACGTGTAGGCTTCAAAACAAAATCAGCCAGGTCCATTCTAGAAGTCTTTGGGATTGTTTCCACTATTCTACTTATTGGTATTACTCGGCCGAGTAATGAATATAAGACCGAGCACCGAGTACTCATTACTCGGTGAAAATTCTGGCCGAGCACCGAGTCTAGGCCTGCTGCGATATTGAAAATTTGATATCGAATATCGATATCAAAAAAATATCGATATATCGAAATATCGATATATGTCGATATATCGAAATATCGAAAATCGATATATCCATATACCGGGTGGGGATTTAGTGTGTAATCGGTTCATATCTCTGGTACTGCTTAAGATATCAAAATGAAATTTTACACGTGTGTGGGGAACGACATGGAGCATTTGGTAAAATTATTTATGTATATACAGGATGTTTACATTCTGAGTACCAGACCAAAGTTCTATTTCTTTAAATGGAAACCTCACAAGTATTTGCGTGATTTTGATTCCCCATAAAATTTCATGAAAATTGATATACTACATGATGTGGTTTTGAGTAAGGACTGTTAAGATATTGATATTTTTGTGTCATTATGGTCCCAAATTTATGACGCTACTGACGTCTACTGACCAAAGCCGCCTAATTATTTTTTATTGAAAATGGTTTACACACTGCTGTATTTGTGAAATCTATAAATACTTTCAACATAATACTTAGGATTATACAAGGTGGTTAAGTTATGCAAAACGGAATTTTTCTCAAAAATTTCAAATGGAATACCATGTATATTATTTGCACAACTGACAGTCAGCTAACTAAGCTTTTAATTTATGTAGGTATTGTCAGGTCTACTACGGATAGTTTCGGCAGATATTACGATCGAACATCAAAATTTTTGAATTTCATTATTAGTTTATACTCTTTTTGGCGAATTCCCCCTATTATGTTGCTCAAAACTCACAATAATGTTTATATTTTGTATTTGCAAATTGGTATCAATATAAAGACAATAAATCTTATTGTAAAATTGTTTCTTGATAGTTATATTCTTAAATGTATAATCTCTTTTTAAAGTCGGGTATAATGTTCAAACAAGGAGTGCCATGGAAGAAAATATTATCTTTAAGAAATAATCTTGCAATGGGATTTCATGTGTTAATGTAAACTTCATTTGCTAAATATTTTATAGAAACAAAATGCAGACCTTTTTTGAAGTTTTGGGTGACAAAATAGGGGAGATCGTCAAAAATAATGTAAAATATTAACGAAACTCTACATTTTTATAATTCAATTGTACATTCTGTCGAAACTTTTACTGGTAGACTTGACAATATCCACATCAATAAAAAGCTTAGTAAAATGATCATCAATTGTACAAATAATATACATGGTGTTCCATTTGAAATTTTTGAGAAAAATTCAGTTTCGCATAACTTAACCACCCTGTATTATCTCAAGTATTATGATAAAATTATTTATAGATTTCAAAAATACAGCAGTATGTGAACCTATTTCAAT
Organism: Xestobium rufovillosum; assembly: GCA_963966045.1. Lineage (NCBI taxonomy): Eukaryota > Metazoa > Arthropoda > Insecta > Coleoptera > Ptinidae > Xestobium > Xestobium rufovillosum. The sequence continues at coordinate 28,223,000 of OZ014495.1, forward strand.
AAAGAAATTTTAGGTGGCTTTGGTTAGTATGCGTCAGTAGCGTCATAAATTTGGGTCCATAATGGCACAAAAATGTCAATATCTCAAAATTCCTTAGTTAAAACCACATCATGTAATATATCAATTTTCATGGAATTTTATGGGGAATCCATATTATGCAAGGACACGTAGGGTTTCCATTTAAAGAAATATAACTTTGGTCTGGTACTCAGAATGTAAACATCCTGTATATACCTAAATAATTTTGGGAAATGCTCCATGTGGTTCCCCACAATCGTGCAAAATTTCATTTTGATATCTTAAATAGTTCCAGAGATATGAGCCGATTACACACTAAATCCCCACCCGGTATAGAAATATCGAAATATCGATATATCGGCATATCGAAATATCGATATTTCGATAGATACTTATACAGTGTGTCCAAAAAAGTGTGCAACAGGAGGAAAACTGTCCAAGGTACTGGAAAGAATTATTTATATTCAAGTCAATAGACATTTGAGCAATTACAATATATTGCCTTCGTTTCAGTCTGGTTTCAGAAAAAATTTTAGTTGTACTACTGCATTAACTCAAGTTACTGATGATATTCTGAGGGCAGCTGACGAAGGTAAATCAACTGCGCTAATATTGCTAGATTATTCAAAAGCCTTTGACTGTCTTAATCATGATATTCTGCTGTCTATTCTGTCGTATTCTGGGTTTAGTAACGATTCAATTGAATTCTTCAAAAATTATTTGTTAGATAGAAAGCAGTATGTCAAAGTCAATGATAGATTTTCTCTCGAAGGTGCCTTGGACAGAGGTGTACCACAAGGTTCTATTCTGGGACCTATTTTGTTTTCCATTTATGTATCTAATCTATACAGCTGTGTCGGGGGTTGTGGAGTGCATTGCTATGCAGACGATACTCAACTATATTACTCCTTTAATCCTTCAGATATTGTGCTTGCAAATTCCATCATTAATGAGGACTTAAATCTATTATTACAGGCGTCTTGACCATAATCTCATAATTAATCCAACTAAATCAACTCTACTTTTCTTCTGCAAATCTTCCATTCGGGATGATCAGATTGGCAAACTCAATATTTCTATAAACAATGTAAAATTGAACTGTGTTCAAGAAGCGAGAAATTTAGGAGTAATTTTAGATACTGATATGCGTTTTAAAACTCATATATCTAATTGTATTAAAAAGTCATTTGGTGCCTTAAAATTAATATATTCAAATAGACATATTCTTGATCAAAAAACTAAGCAATTACTCTGTGATACTTTAGTGCTATCAAATTTTTCATATTGTGATGTACTTTATAACTCCTGCATAGATGCTCACTCGAGGCGTAGAATACAGTTAGTTCAAAATGCTTGTACCAGATTAATATGTGGTGTGAGAAAGCGTGAGCATATTTCACATAAGATTAAAGAAATTTGTTGGTTAAATATGGCCAATCGACGTTTGCTGCATTCGTGTGTTTTCTATTTTACCTTGGTCACTGCTCAGTCACCTCCGTATTTATATGAAAAGATCAGGTACAGATGTGATGTTCACAATATAAACATAAGAAGGAAATCATTAATTACCCCACCCTTGCACAAGACCGCACTCTTTGAAAGATCATTTACCTATAACATTAGCAAAATTTATAATAGTATTCCTAAAGAACTAAAGATGTTAAACCATAGCGGGTTTAAATTCGGACTCTTTAGTCAATTATTATCCCTCCAGTGAATTTATCGTACAAATTTTTCTCTTACTTTATTATATTTCTCTTGCATTTAAAAATATTATTTTCTTGTGTGCATCACCCGTCTCGTTCTTCTTGGGGAGGCTCATTTTAGTAATAACATAAGTTTTTCATTTTTGGGTTAAGTGGTAGAACATCTTCACGTGCTTGCATGTGTAAGATGAACTTCGCCTTTTAGCATAGATCATTGTAGTAATGATGTTTGTGCAATACCTGAGTGTTACTCGTATATCTATGCTAATAAAGATCTATTATTATTATTATTATTATATTAATTTCTTAGAAAACTTTGTCCTGCGTAAAAGTTGGTGCTTGTTTCTAAAAGTAAGACTAATAATATCAAAAATTAGGCAGAGTTGCTAGGTTCCCACACGACCGCATGCATTATGGAAAAAGCTATTCATTTCTGTTTTAGAATATGTATTTACCCCTACTCAGTGGGGATACCCTATATGTCCGCCACTACCTCTATCAATTAGAAAGAAATATTCCTTGCTCATTCTGAAACGTCTTACTTCTGCCTGTAATAGTCACACTTTTCACTTTGATGTAAGTAGTCCATTCATTCTTCTCCAAAATAAGACAAATTTTAGGATGGGAGTAATTTATTGTCACCTGAAGGCTTGGCTGCATGTTGAAGGATAATAAGACAAAGCGAAAACGCCAGATCACAAACAATATTGAATTTAGTGGCGTGATTAGAATTTGGGGCCTCCCCACTCCGCCAGCAATACTTGAAAGGAGGCCCCTTAGTTTGAAAAATTGCTTCGATATTTTATTGTAGTCATATAACCAAAAATAAGACCAAACATTGTTTCGTTCTGAATGACCAGGGTAACCAAAGACAACTGGTTTCATCCTTTTTAGGACTCGTCAGTGCGGTACAGCTCTATACATTAAGAACGAAATATACTTATATACCGACCTCCTACGGTCAGATGTCAGTAAGAGCTAATTACTTCATTAATTATTTATGAGATTCTAATGATACTGGATGGTTCCAACAATGTTCGGGCAAGTACAAGTACCATACCAGGTGGCTGTCCTGTACATTTACAGCAAAATAATGTTTGATCTGATTTATTTATTCTAAGCAAACCTTGTTCGCTATTCGTATGTACTATTATCAGCAAAAGTGGTGTTAGTTCCAGTTTGCGATGTGAATCGTTTGTGCCGGACCTTGCTATGTTTTCGTCAACCCCGATTTCCTTAGACGATGTGATTTTTCATTAGCCGATCTCGATACTTTGATGAATGCCCTTTGTTTACTAGTGCAAGGCTAACACAACATTTGTTGTCATTCAAATAAAATTGTTTAGATTCGCCTTCAAAACTTTAATTGGCGGACAGTTGCTAAGGTTTTTTTACCTCAGAACGTAATTCGTTACGGCATTTTAAGCGGAATTGAACCGTAAAGTGGAAGACCACTTTTTGCTGTTTATACGACATAGAGACACGATGAACTGATGCTTCAATACTGGAGGTTATACCTCTTGAATTTAGGTAGGCTAGGTAGTAAATAATTGAAATAGGTACCCATAATATCGTAACATTGAAATATCGACATATTGCAATATCGAAATATCGATTTATCAAATCATCGATATATCGAAATATCGACATATCGATAGGTATATCGAAATATCGATATATCGAAATATCGATATATAGACATAAAAATATCAAAATATCGATATTTCGATATATCGACATTCCGGTATCGTTATTCGATATATCGATATCCATATCGATATATCGAAAAAAGTCGCAGGCCTAGCCGTGGATGTAATTTTGGTGTTGTTTTTGTGTGCGTTTTCCATGCTCATTGGACACCATTTTCCACGATCTGTCTTTCTAAGATAGGTACGCACCATTTCTGTAATAAAAAATTATTCAGACACGTTATTAAATAGTAAAGGCAACACGAGGTAACAGTGGGGCAAGATGGTGTAGTACCCCATCATGCCCCGTGCGAAAGACCCCATCTTGCCCAGTGAGCATATTTTTAGGTTATTTCATTTTTCTTCAAAACTAAAACAACATTTTAAATATCTCTCTACGGTAATATCCCTGCTAAACAATGTTCTTCAACAAGAAAAATGTTATTTTATCAAAACCTTAAGTATAACTTACCGTTATTAATTAACCGATTAAACTAGTCAAACATAAATAACCGACCATGAAAAATCACAACTTTGTCACTATTCAGCTGACGGCGGCCATTTGACACACCGGATCAAGCAGCAATCTGCAACACACTGTCTAGAGATGCCTAGCAACGTAATGCAGTGAAAATCTGATAGATAGAGCTAGTACTTTTGCACAAATCGTTAGCACCCCATCTTACCCCGGTACCCCGACTTGCCCCGAGTTCCCCTATTAGATCCTTTTTCTCCGTGTTGTTTTAAAAAATTGATTGATTTTCACCACTACATATTAAAAACCTGCGTGATTGAAGTATGTTGGTTAACATTCCCGTATTTCAAGCAAGAACCAGGCACGCCTTCGGGATTCAGCCTCACAATTTTATGAGGGATATCACTGGGAACTAACATTTGTAATTCTCCGTCTTTCAAACACCCTCCTTATTTGATATAGTTACTTACGAATATTCTACACGAAGTTCAAGACCTGACAGTGACATTTGTCCGAAAAACTAAGAACAGTCAGTGTACTTCTGCACATGCGCTCTAACGAAATGAAAAGGTCTATTTCGTTCATTTGTATTATGAAATTATTTTACTTTCTTTACATTCAATATTCATAGTCATAGCAACGTGTTACGAATGTTATTAAGATCTTGATCTTTAAAGTAACATAATTTCGGATTTCCGTAAGTTTAAAAGATAATAAAGAAATAAGAAGTAGTCCGGTTGCGCAAAAAATATTGTACCATACACGAGCTACAGGCTAAATATAAATAGCTATTAATTATGGTATAATTTAGCAACCGACCAATCAAAATCATGCATGCCATAAAGTATTCAAAGAGATTCCGCTTACTCAACTTCGAGGTACGTGTTGTACGGTGAATGAATTGTCAGTTTGCGGTTCGTGTCTGTTGAGTGTAGTAGTGTGTATGCTGTGCTAATCTCGAGGTCGTGGGAGCGAAAATCTAGAAAGCAGGCCACAAATTAGAATTATTTGTCAGTGTGCTGTTCTGATTGTTTTTCTCAATTTAGTCTAAGTCTGCTTTAAAATAGAACCATGGAGGTTTAAGCAGTTTTGCCAAAGAAGAACATGGAAATATGCATGTAAGATAATATTAGTAACAATGTATTTGCTGTTAATTAACGCATATCACTCAAACCGTTCCTTTTTGACCTAGTAGGTATAAGTTATATTTTTAATGTATAAAATAATTACCTGAATTACAAAACATCCTGAAGTGAATCCATAAAATTTTCTGACGTATTTTCGAGCGTATTTTGTATTGCATGCCAGAGGAAATTAACCGTTCATGATGGTTTAATTGACTTTAATTAGTCTCGGTTGTGGCTGTGATGTTCGCATTCGATGATTTTTACTGTTCATAGACCATTGAAATTAATGTTGGCAATAAAATCACTTTCCTAGAAATACTTTCACATTAACACGCTTTCCTTGTGTTTGTACAGAAGTGCCATTTTTTCAGCACATCATCTATAATTTTTTATTCTGCAGAATTGATTTCAGTGTGGGGTTAGTTGATGATATTTGCCTAAATGGAGTCGTTCACCATTTTCTGGAAACCGGGGTAAATAAAAGATTTTGTCATAAAAAAGATGGCGTGTTTTTTCTTTTTTGCAGTTTCTCACGTTTAAGTCCAAATAAAAAATAATGGAAATGTTTATTATTATTATTATTATTATTATTATTATTATTATATCCGTTTGTGACATAAGTAATACACGGTGTCCCAACGCGAAAACTTGTACCCCCGTAAAACTCGGCAAAATAAACGTTTTGACAAAAATCCAAAAACACGTCGATTTTTATATCAAAGGGGACCAATTTTTATGCAATAATTATTCTTGCAACCCTAGCCCTCTGCGGGGGGGTAGCGACCCCCCCAAAATTTTTAAGTGAGACGGGGGGTCAAATGATCCCTAATTTGGAAGGGTTTTTCATTACTTACACAACCGTATTTGTTTTATTCAATTCGATCAATTTGTCACCGAGAAATTGCTTCTTGAAGTTTCCAAGTTAAAAAATTAATAAAAGCACGAAAAGGTTTAAACTATCGAATGTAATGACCTCCACCAATGGGGAAAACCCGCAAATTTTGAAAATGATCATATTGAATAGTTTACTACCCAAAACAAATTCCGCAACTTTCGATTTTTACATTTGAGTCTTATTTTCGTCATAATTAAATACGAAACATGCGTCACGCTCAAGACACAATATTTGAATGACGCTGGTGACGTACTTGACCACTGGGCCCGACAGATTAGGTAGGGATTTTCACATGCGCAAAGCGATCCGTTTGCACCCTGAGCGCTCGTTTATTTCTCGACTCCTCCCACTTTTTCCAGGGAGACGCGTAAACACCGCGGCGCAACGGATATGTCTCCTACGCCACAGAAAGCGCGCGTTTTAGCCATCCCGGTCATGCTGCTTTCTAAGTTGCAAATTTTTCCTCATAATCAAAATTTTTACGTGGTACATATTCTATTTATGCTTGATATTACAGTACTAAAAGTTATAAATTCGATTAAGCGGGTCTTCCCCATTGTCATACAATAATACATTCTGGATTCAAATCCAGATCTTACATTTCTCAAGATCTCAGGATTTATTAGCCGGCATTCTTCTTTGGAATAAACCATTTTGATTTAGTAAATAAACACGATTTTATACTGTGGCGAGTAAGTTTATTTTGACATTTGTTCTGATGTTCTTTTGTTCTTACTTTTTATTCTTATTAGTTTACTTGATTTTGTTACTTTTCCATTCAAATACATTCGATAGTTTAAACCTTTTTGTGCTTTTATTAATTTTTTAAATTGGAAACTTGAGTAGGTAATTTGGGATTAAGCAGGACACTGGGAGACCTCATTTTTTTGTTAGATCTTGTTTAGCTCGTTGTTTAGTATCAATAATTTATTGTCCGATGATTTGTGCTATGGATTAGTATCTAACAACCAAATTTATAATAATTATTACTTTGAGTACTTGCACGGTTGCGATTTACGAAACATTAGCGATAGGAGAAGCGAATAGGAAAAATTTTAAACCTTTTGAAATGTGGTGGTATGTCGTATGTTACATGTTTAACTACCAGAAAGACACAGTAGAAAATTAATATGCGTGATACTGCTTGTAGATCGTATTACTGACATTAGCAGGGAAATTCTATATTCACTTCAGTATTACCTGTTTATACCTACACTTCTAGTTAGATTTATTATAAGTAGATGCCTTGCGGCTTGCTAAGACGGCCACACTAAACTTACGTACCTAACAGGGTTCAGAAAAAACAGTTTTTTTTAACTCGTACCACTGTTTTATTTCGGTTTTACTGGGTTTTTTGACGAGACCTTAATAGTAGCTCCCGGTTGCATACAATACGCATGCGGCGTGACCATTACACTATATCAGTAAAATGACGTTTAAGTAATTCGTTGTTGGAAAACATCGCCAACGATCTCGGTGGGTGTTCGGGTATCGTACAGAACTGCCGTGTTGGTCTCTTACGGCTAGACGAGTTCTGATCCCGTAGGGGTTTGATATATTTTGCTTGTTTTTACATAATCTTTTTTTCAAAAACATGCGTGTGTCTGGTGCGGGAGGGCAAGTAAATGGTATGTTCCAAAAATGCGTTCTCTCAGCTTTAGTTTTTTACACTTCCAAAATGCGTGCGCATGCGTATTGTATGCAACCGGGAGCTACTATTATTAAGGTCTCGTGTTTTTTTTGGGCTAGATTGAGATTTTCAATTTATAGGCAAATACCGTAAATTAAGTACTTAGGTAGGTACTTAATTATTACGATTATGTTTGTTGATATAAAATAAATACCAGGTATTTTCATTCTCGCTAGTTCACAGAGATAAAGTAAATTTGCATTATGGTGAAGTTGAACCTCTGTTACTGGTCACAGTATATAACGGGAACAATTTAAATGCCCATCATTTCGAATGAAATGAGCATTATATTAATTTGGTATTCCTGCATTAAAATTTAGATGGACAAATGCCGATTTCCGATATAATACCAAAAGTATTTAAAGTAGTGCACGCTTAAGAGTCCCACAAAGCAAGTCAAAAGTTACACCTGTGGGCGGGCCTGCGGGGTTGCGGGTCGGCGAGGTATCCGTTATAGAAGGCGGAGCAAATTATTACCTGTGTTGCAACACCGTCGCGCTAAACTGAACCAGCAGTCGGGAATCTGACTCTCCAAGAGATGTTTCTAAAATGGTGAACTGTCAACTCGAAGATATAGTTTTAATAAACTTAAGGGTAACATGGGAAATCGTTATGCGCATTCGTGCCTAGAAGGGCCCAACAGTCCGGGATTGCAAAAAGCAAAAAAAAATATTTTGTATTTTTTTGGGGAATTGAGAATTGTTGAATTTTTGTTTTGCATCGTATTTGCGAGTGTAATATTTGACGTACAGTAATAATTTTTACATAAATAGAAAGCTTACTCTCTGCACTTTCCGCTGGTATCAAGCCCGTTTTTATGAAATAAATAAAACAAAAACCAAAAAGTGTATTGCAAACTTCAGCATCGAGGGAATTTCGTAACTATTATAGTCAGTTGCATACATGTATCGTATCGAATGTTCAGAAAAGAATGTGGAAAATTTTGGTGAAAGAATCATTTCAATAACTTTTTTGTAGCAAAAGTTATACGTATATTTATTTACAGCGTACCTACCGGCTACCGCTCACATACGTCTCTTGTTAATCTGTGCGTTATCGCGTAAGTCTATCTCTCTCACTAGCAGAATGTGCTGCATGACAATTTATTTCGTCTTCGGTCAGCCTAAATACTTAATTGTAACGTATAAAATAACCTACATATTGTTACACGTATCATGAATAAATATAAACTACAACTTTTTACATATAGATATAGGTACCTAAAATATAAATTTGCAACAACTACATTTACATATTAATAATTATCACCGATCACACATTCCTTCAAAATAACAACTGATTATGCAATTTATATCTGCTTTAGCGCAATTACAATTTGTTGAACAATTACCTTTACATTTGCAGAATACATTGTCAGTTGTTTCTATTTGCGGCCTAATACTTATTGTTATTAACTTTGAAAAATCCATCCGAAGTTTTCGGGGTTATCGATAACAGGATTAACAGTTGCTAAAGAAATAATTTTCTCCGCGAAACATATCGTATAAGATCTCGTAGTACACAAAATTTGGATTTAGTTCTATAATTCAATGCCTGGCGGGGTATTTGCCCGAGGAGTAATTGTTCGAACGGTCCAGTACCACTCATTACCGCCGCATAATTCGGCTAATAATTAGCTCTTGCTAATACTTGCGCCAAGCGTGTAAGTATACAGCAAGCAATATCGCGTGGTTCGAGTGTGTAGGGCAAAGCACCGTACTGATGAGTCCCAAAAGGACAAAACCAGTGGTCTACGGTTTTCCATGCACTTTCGAAACATGCAATATTGAAAAACTTCTAACATACTCTGTATCTCAAAAGCCATGGATTTTCATTAAATACATAATAAGTACAGCAAACATGCATTATTTTGATGTGTTCTATATTTGTTTCTTTCACGATTTTTGGCCTACTTCACTAATGTACAAGCGATTCAAAAAAAGTTACATCCTGTATATTTTTGCAGTTTTAGATTGTGCATCAAACTCTGGACAAAAAGTATAGAGATCCTCTCGTCCTAAAGTTAATAGTTTAGGAGGTTGAATTTTGTCAAAAATCTTGTCAAAAATGATTATTTTGAATGTCTCGGAAAATTCATAATTGCCCCATTTAATGTTTTTCGGAAAATCTCTATTTTTGAAAAAAATTCCAACGAATGACGATGTCACTGGTTTATGCACAATGAAAATCATTAAATGGCGCAATTATGAATTTTCCCAGACTTTAAAATTAATCATTTTTGAGAAAATTCGACGGTTTGTACCTAACTCAAAAACTATCAAATTTAGGACCATATCTCTACACTTACTGCTTTGTTCAGTTTTTGATGCACATTCTAAAATTGTAGAAATACACGTTGTTCTATTTAAAAAATGTAACTTTAGACTGTAACTTTTTTTCGACCATCTGGTATATTAGTGAAGTATAGGCAGAAAATCGCCCAAGAACAAAAAGATCGACGTGCCCCAGCGATGCAATTACGAATTTTGTTCCGAACTTTATCAACACACTGTATATTAACAAAATATTTTACATTAAAACTGACTCACCCTGTTTAGTAACTACCTAGTAAGGTCGTGCACTTGTCATAGTTGTGGATATTAAAAGTTTTGTTTGCGAACGTAAACACCTGTTTCTTTGACTTAACAAGCAGAGACCTTGTAGCATTATTTATAATAAATTGTAAATTATAAAATCTGCAGTACCTGTCAGTATTACATTAATAATATAAATACCAATTAAATTTTTGCTTATAAATTTATTTATGTTTGTATATATTACATATTTACATAATTTAATTAGTTGCAAAGGCATTGTTCCCAATAACTTGTACACTATTCACGGTGTCTCAACAAAAATTTGCACCCCCGAAAAACCCAGCAAAATAAACGTTTTAATCCAAAAACCCATCGATTTTTATATCAAAGAGGACAAATTTGTATGCAAAAATCGTTCTAGCAAATGACTCCCCGCATGAGTAGGTTTTTCATTTCCTATGCAACAATATTTTTCAAATAGATCGATTTGTTATCGAGAAATTGCTTCTTGAAATGAAAAAATAATGAAATCAAGTACATTAAGAACAAAAGAGCATTACAATAACGTCAAAATGAACTCATTCAAACCCGAAATCTGGATTTCAAACCAAACTCTATTGTATGACAATTATTGATGGAGGTCATTTAGAGCAGTACATTCAATAGTTTCAACCTTTTTGTCATTTTATATTTTTTTTCGCTTTTGAACTTCAAAATTTATGATTTTGTAAGAAATGAAACACCCCTTCAAATGAGGGGTCATTTTTGACCCCCGTGCTATTTAAAGTTTAAGCGGGGTTGCTACCCCCGCACAGGTCTAGAGCTACAATAATGATTTTCTTATAAAAATTACGTGTTTTTGAATTTTATTTTTCGGCCGGATTTTTGGGTGTTTAGAAAAACGCTATGTGGGCACAGATTATATGGATGACAGAGTATAATGCGTTTTGTATAAAAGAGTAAAGCCTTGTATTATACATTGTAGTTGCAACGTACAATGTAACATGTAATCAGAGACAATCGAGACGCGCAACTACATTGAAAATTTTACTCCACATTACTGAACTGGTCCGCTGTACAGCGAAGATAAAAGCAGAGGGCGCCAGTAAAACTAATGGCGGCGGGAATATTCAAATGCGAAATTTTAGGATTTTTATTTAATTTTATTTTTTTTTTATCACAAGGAAACAACCTCGTGTTAGACGATCATTTTTGGATTCAACATCTTTTGAAACACTTCGCCAATAGATGTATATGTGATTATATAAGAATCTACATATTATCACCATATGAATAGCACATCTTCTGGTCTATAAAAATAAGCAATGATCATTTATCCTGCTTAGGCTCAAAAGAAATATGATTGTGCTTTTATAATACAATATGATGATAATTATTATCATATGCACAAAAATTCTACATTGAATTGGAATTATATGCATACATAAATGTCACTAAATTTCAATAAATTGAACTGAATCAGTTAAACAAAGTACATAATATGAACAATGATTATTTTACATACATTTTTGACTCGTAAATTTCCAGAAGTACAAAAATTAAAAACTAATGATCGTTTAACACAAAGTTTGGAAGAGTCAAGAAATTGTAGAGTGCAATTAATAAACACCAATGTTATTTATTGCGCAAACAACAATTGTGATACAATAAATTATTTTCACTATATACCTATTAATTAATATAAAATTCAGTCAAAATACCCTCCCAGATCCGAGTTTATAATTTGTGCATGAAATAGCTCTTCCAGTTATACATAATTATTTTTATGGCATTCTGGGCTGATTGTTATTAAATAAATAGCATTTCAACTAAGTATCATGTTTCTTCTGCATAGATCAACTTCTAAAGAGTGCTACTACAATACAGAATTCCATTGATACAACATGGCAATCAATTCAGAGTGTATAATTTTATTCGAATCTTTGTTAATCACAGTATTTAAAATAAACTCTAGATGCAGTTAGAATAAAGTAATACCCTTGTCACAAAAATGTTAAATATATAATGCATTTCAGTCATCATCTTCGTTCTTTCAAAGTCTCCTGCTAAAATTTGTTTGTGTTGGGCGCAAAGTCCGAACGCGGTCATTGGTCGCTTTTTGCGAACAATTCTAGGTTTGGACGTCCCGATACGACCAAACCTAGGATTAGGCAAATGAGAAATGTTCAAAGTTAAGCACGTGGTAGTTTTAAGAGTCAACAAGAAGACCCTCTTAATTGCAGCGCAACCCAACCATGTGAATGTCAAGCGGAGCATTATAAGTACCAGTTGTTTATAATTGAAGAGATTAATCTTTGAAGAAGACAATATTATTATTGCAATTAAGAGGGTCTTCTTGTTGCCCAATTCTAGGTTTGGTTGTTTCCATACGGTCAAAGTCCGAAGGCGAGATATATTTTGCGATGTGATTGAAGCAGAATGTCCAAACTTACAAGTGGTAAAAAATACGGTCAATGGCCATTTTCGAACATATACATTATAGAACATGCATGTTCATATATTATTTTTTGTGGGCGGCAAGGGCATTACTCTATTAAGAATTATTAATGTTTAAATTTAGACAATTTTCTCTTTGTTTCTCTTGCATCTTTCTTTATCTGTTTCTGCAATTCATTCTGTCGCTTGCACCACCAGGGAATACCTATTTTACAAACTCCTTTCAATATGCTTGTTTTCAGTAAAATCTTATGTTGTGGACACACCAACCATGAGAAGTCCAAAGTTTCCTCCATTGTATTCATAGCGAATTTTAAAACATTTGGCTTTCCTCCAAACGAGGGCAAGAAATTTTCTAAAAAAGTGATACATTGCCCAACAGCAATGACCAACATTTCTGACGGATATATAAGTTTTTGTTGATCATCAGTCCATTCTTTATAGGAAATGAAAGTGTTGTGCAAATCTTCTGGTGAAGAACACAACATCGTCCGACAAATATCACAATGAACATCTTTCAAAATTCTTTTTGCAATGAATCCAGCAACATATGCAACAGATAGTACTGGCAAGCTGCCAACAGAAACAGCATCGGCTATGTCATGCGCTATTTTGTCAGGATTATAATTACTCGGTGGTTTCAGTGGAATAATTCCTTGAATTTCCACATCCTTATTAATATCTTCATCTTCAAATTGAATGAAAGATAAAAGGTTTGTTAACGCAACATTTTGGTCTTGCTCGCAATTTGTTCCGGACAAGTGCTGCGAAGTTAAACCATTTAAAATTTGTGTCTTTAAACTTCCAATAAATTGGAATGGAGTGGGATTATCTGAACTGCCACATCCTCCCCTTACAGCACCAAATAAATTTTCCAACGCATCCTGATTTAGCGCTCTTCCACGCAATGAAGTTAACCCCTTCTGTTGCACGTAGCACCAAACTGCATGAACCGCCCTAATGGAAACTAACCAGCCCCACTGTGATGGTGGTTTTCCTTGACGCAAGTTGCCGGTCTTGGTCCGACGTTGGAAGCTCCAACTGCGGACATATTTCAATGCGCCATTCCAAAATCTTATATGCGGAGAATCTTCCGATATGGCACATTTCAATGGTTTACCATCAGGTGCTGTTTGCTGACTCCCATTAAAACTATCAAACAATTCATCCACTTGATGGATGAATGCAGCAGTGGCAATTGATTGCTGTTCAATTTCACCTGAAAGCAAATATTTAAATTTATGTAGGTACCAACATCACCAAATAATTGTGTACCTATAGTCTACTTGTTTGTTTGTGAAATGATGGATTATTATTTAAAAAAAATTAAGACAAATATAAACTTTACCTCTAGTCAACATCGCATAAATGAACGCTGCCACTGTCCTACTAACTATCTGCGCAGCAATGCTGACTTTCATAGCAAAACGCATAATAGGAGCCATATGAATATCTTTTATTTTTGGCATGGCACGAAATATTAGCGGTGTTTTCTTATCAATTTCATGGGCTTGTCTAATATGGGAAAACCTTGCCTCCATGGTTTCCTCTTTGTCCCCAACACTCACAGGAAGCAAAACATTGTGCTTTCGAAACAATGAGACGGTGCACTTCAATAGGTGGGGGGGATCATACATTGTAAATATTTTCTTCCCTTCAAATTCAAAGCTGTGTTGGGTGGACTGTAAATTTCTTATAGCCTTAACATTGCTGGAACCCATATCGCAAATCGTGGCAACAACATCAAGATTTGCTATATGTTTCGCTGCCCGCAATACTTCGTTCAGGCAACTGGTAATTTCATTTGCATTTGCTCCGTTGTTTGAAAAATAATAAGCCACTGGCTGCTTCCAGTTACGGGAAAGGCCCTGGCACATGAACACAAATGCACGATTTGCACGCTTCTGGGTACTACTACCTGCAATATCTTCGTAACCGATAATCTTGTCCTTTTTTACTTCATAATACAAATGTTCTTTTATATCCATTTCATCAAACAATAGAACACAAAGTCTGTCATTTTCATGATCTTTTGACAAACTTTGATTAATATGTTCAAATAAATGAACATTAATGCCAACATCAAATGGGACTTTTTCCAACAGGTTAAGCAGAGTTCGTTTAGATGGCATAGCGACAATCAAATGGGACTTTTTCCAACAGGTTAAGCAGAGTTCGTTTAGATGGCATAGCGACAATTTTCCGAAGAGGTTGTAACATCTGGGGCTTCTTTTCATTAGGGCCAGTGCCACAACTTTTTCTGCAGGTGTCCATCTCCTCCCTTTTGGATGTCGGGTAGCACATCGAAGTTGTGATATCAGGAAATCTGCCGTAGAAGTGGACATATCTTTGAATAGATTTTGCACCACATTTGAGTCGCTCAAATCTGACAAAGCCTTTATGTCATTGCGCCTGTCTCTGCATACCTGCTTCAATTTTCTAATATGATCTTCTTTTCGAGAAACCATATCCATCAATTTCAATTTTCGTGGTGTAGCTTCACTACGAGACAGACCTTCAATACCTCTAAACACAGAACGTTTCTGAATATGCTGCTGGGGTTGGCTTTTGCATGGTTGTATTACTCCAATTTGTTTTGAAGTTGAGGGTTCATCTGTAAATAAATAGAAAAAAATTGTCAAGTTCAATTTTAGCACTATAAAGATGTCGCATTAACATGTATTTCTGGACAGTTGTTTTTCATTGTTGAAATGACATAAAGCCGCAATAGCAAATCATCAGGAACTGCCAATAGGCAATCTGTTATATTTTTTGGAATTCTTAAAGCTACTAATCTTCTTTTATGTGTTATTTTCATCGCACCAAAATACCAACGATATATTGAGCCCCAAGATATTTTTAAAATTTCTGTACATTCGTCACAATTGCTAAAATAATCGCAGCAACTAAAAAAAAACGAATTTTTGGCAAGAAACATTTTATGCCATCTCATAATAAAATCAACTATTGTCAAGCCTGTATAAATGAAAGAAATGTATAGTATAATAGAGAATCAACAATAAAGGGGTGGGGTCTCATGCTATTATTTCTGTAAAATATGCAACAAATGCTTAATAGAAATACACTTCAGTGGAGCACTCTGCACTCTCTATTTAAAGCTACATACAATGGAGATTCTCAAACTACTTCTATAGGAAGACTAATATTTAGAATAGAGAACATAAGTTAAATATGAAACGTACCCAAGGCACATTTGCTACGGTTAGTATCTAGCTCTCTTGACCCTTCACTTACGACAGGCTGTTCTTCTGTTTCACTAAGAACATGGTGACCGGCAGGAAAAAGAGTTGGAACACTGCTACGGCTAGTACCTAGTCCTCCTGACCCTTCACCTAAGCCAGGCTGTTGTTCTGTTCCAAGAAACACATGGTGAGTAGCAGGAAAAAGAGTTGGAACAGCTGCAGAACTGAGTTTGAACGTCAGACGATTTACGTAACAATCAGGTGCAAAATGTCGTGAACAAATTCGATAATTTCGCAGAGAAAGTCCAACATATTTTATGCCCATATTTTCTTGCCACTTTCGTGATCTAAAATGATTTTTACGTTAACGATTCGTACTTTACCAAAATTACAAACTTACTTTTCCAATTTATGAGGAAAATAATGCATTTTTTCAACTTCATCCTCTGCACACCCACACACAAGACAAATTGCAGAGGGCATGGTTCTTCACTTTTCTTGCGGTGAATCTGAAACTGATGTATAAATGTAGGTCTATTTAACAAGTCCATCTAGTTGGTTCACTTAAAATTTGTAAAACATCTGTTTAGACATCGCTATTTCAGAAATCGTTCATAATATTATTTCCAAAAGTACTCTTATTTACATATATAAAAATCAGCTTCATTTCAGCTTCTAACACTGTGGCCTAAGCTTCATGAATACGGAATATAAAGAACGGGACAGTAAGCTAATTGAAAAACTATTCTAAGTATATGACCTCTCTGTCAAGCAAATTAGTACACCAGAAAGTCGATACATTAACATCTGTAATTACATGCTGCAACTACTTGGTGAACAAATATTAAATGAATGGACTTTCTGGCGTACTAATTTGCTTCGCAGCGAGGTCTATAGCAGGTGCTTGAATCAACAATAAGACAGACATTTTACAATAGCAGGAACCAACTAAATGACCTATTCAATTATTCTTTCCAGTACATTCCCCATGTAAATTTTTAAATGAACAAACGTCAAAAATATACTTGATCGTTACCCTGCGTTTACACTACTTGAAGATTGCCAAACTTTAATTAGGTTATTACATCTAAAATATTTATTTAACTTACCAATTCCTTTCACAACTATGTTGCTAAAAATAACTAATGAAAAAAAATAACTAAATGTCCAAACAATAACCACACAATAAACAAAAACACACTAATAAACAAATTCTGATGAAAGCTTTCAAAATGGCGACAAAACCAGAAGACAACTGACAGAACTTGACAATTTGAGTGGCCAATAGCAACGCACCGCTACTAGCGCCCTCGCAAAACGCTTCCCGATTTGCAGACAAGAACGCTGCTATTCAGCCTCGCATGTATGCAACAAGGAGGTAAAAATATTCTAAAATCGGATTAATTTCCCTATGCAGTTGCGCGTCTCGATTGTCTCTGATGTAATGAAACCTCTGATGTGGACATACGTTGCATCACATGCGGATCACGTGTTACATTTCTCGTGCATTGTCGGTTTTTGTCGCGAACACAAAGGAGCGCGCGTTGCAGCACGGGGATGCGCCCGGACGCACATTTACAATAGCTCTTATGTGACCGCCAGGGCTGCCAATTTGCGTGTAATTACACGAAATGCGTGTAATTTGCATAAAGCTGCGTGCAAAAAAAATTGTGCGTGTAAAAGCGTGTAATTTTTACTATATGCGAGTAATCTGTAATCTCACAATCTCAGATCAGCGTTCGCCATTCGTTCTTTAATAATTAAAGTCCCTAGATTGTCAATCTAGGGACTTTAGTTCTCTATTCACCTTGGCAGGCCTCAGGCGGAAGTTTAAATTCGAGGCGGAGACTCTGTGTAGCATTGATCGGTGATAATCTGGTAATGTGCTAACCTTAACCTGGTAACTGGTAATACAAGTCCGGTGATCATTTCTAATCCAAACTCTGTGGAGTTTGGGATTTGAATTTGACATTTAGTGCATCACGCATGCGAATGTGCCCCGAGCTCCAGCTTTAAACTTCGAAGGTTCGTACGTTCTTTCGTAGATCGTATTCTATCATTCTATGAGGTTAAGTGCGAAAATGTAAGTTATCAATAGGTTTTATAAGATTATAATTTATAACGTCGTAATAAATTATGTTATGTACCTATTCCACGTAATAAAATTTCTGTACCTATGACAAGAAAATGTTTTTTTTTCATAAGATTTGAAATGCGTGTAATCCGACGTGTAAAACCCTGCGTCTGCGCGTGTAATTGCGTGTAGTTTCAGTCTCATGTGCGTGTATTTCATCGGTGGCATATTGGCAGCCCTGGTGACCGCGGTTGCTCGCGTCTACCAGTTAGTAATTGGTGTGCGCCGAAGTGCACTACAATCGCTCATTGGACATCGCGATTTTGTGTGTCAGAACAGATTTTATTGGTATTTTCGAAACAGACCCCTTAATTGCCCCCCCCCCCCACACCAGACACGCATTTCTTGTAAGAAAAAAATAATGTACGAGTAAAAACAGAAGAAAAAAAAAGGAATAATCTCTGCGAGATTTGATCCCACCCAGCGTCAGGACATCAGACTAGAACTGTATGCGTTATCTATACCTACCATACTGTCGCCGCTGACGCCATCGCACTTATACGAAAATATAACGCACACAATTTCGCTGTGTTCTGGTAGGTTTTGTAGTTTTTCAAATGCTCACAGGATACAGCGAGCAATCGCGAACGCATAGAAGGGATTGTAAATATGCCGCCCGGACGAATTAGTTGAATCGTTCACGTTGCGACTACAATGTATACAAGGCTTAAGAGGTGGTCTCGGAGGCGGTTATACGACCAGCGATTTTTCGAGTTGGTCCGTATGCAGCCAACGTATTTACCGCGTTGTCGGCACTTTGCAAGGATTTACAAAATGCAATTTTGTGCTACCAATTCTTAACCGATTTTAATTTGAAAGAGCTTGCTGGCATCGCAACATGTTGAGCATGTTGCCTACATCTGCTTGTAGGATTCAAATGCAACCTTCTAACTATATGAACTAAGTAGAAAAATTTGACATTTCGAACTTAAGAAATGGCTTAATAATCGAGTTTAATAATTGGAAGCGCTGTTTTTCGACTAAAACCGAGCGGTATATCCTCCCCCCGAGATACTTTATTAAATTACGGTATGCAGTAACTTATAAAACCTTAAAATCTGTGATATAAAATAATAATTGAAAGTTTATTCATTATCATATGTTCAGTCTGAAGATTGAAAGTATTGCACCCCCATCTTTACCTGTCTTGAACTATCCCACGCATTTCTCCGAAAGTGAATCACCCACGCATTGAATTATAGAACTAAATCCAGATTCTTTGTACTACGGAGCGTCACAAATAATTACTTAAAGTAATTGTCGCTTGCTGATATCTGTCCAGAGCGCGGCAGCATATATAGCAAGTTAAATTGCATGGTTTGAGTGTGTAGTGGAAAACACCGTACTGATGAGTCTCAGAAGGACGAAACCAGTTGGTCTGCGGTTTTCCATGCACATTCAAAACATGCAATGTTTAAACAACGACCTGCTTAAAAGCACGTACGTACATGGAGACACATTATGATTGCTTCAAAGCCACCTTAGATGGGGTAGCATTCTGTGACGCCTCGTAGTACAAAAAATCTGGATTTAGTTCTGTAATTCAAAGCCTGGCGAGGTATTTGCCCGAGGAGTAGTTGTTCGAACGGTCCAGTACCACTGAATAAAGTTTGAGTTTTGGCAAACGTTCAATATAATACGATATTATACAGGGTGAAATTTTCTGATGGAAGAAATTCAGTAAAAAATAACCCACGACTTTTCAGCAAAATTCTTGGAGAAGGCGATTTTACATTTAAATTGCACATATTTTAATGAAAGTTAAGTCTTGTATACACTATAGCTGCAATGTGCAATGCAACATGCAATGCAACGTGTAATGCAACGTGTAATGCAACGTGGACGGTAAGTGCAGTTCGTCGACGAACCTCCCCGCTCGCACTCGTTCCGAGTCATTCGGTCATTCCCGCAGTTGTGAACGAACGTTGCACGAATGGAGTCGCTGTATCTTTATGCACTTATGCACTGTTCGCTACGCGGACGTCAACTCTGTTCTCCCGTCCACACTGCAATTCTGGCGTCCACACTGCAACGCGACAAAAACCGACAACCGATGGATCGCCGGCGCGCGTGCAATGCAACACGCAATGCAACATGCAACGCACGTCCACACAGGTTGCATTACACGTTGCATTACATGTTGCAGCTATAGTGCATACGAGGCTTTACATGATTATTACGTCACGTGATCGTGTGTAATGAATGACGCCACACTGTAGTTTTTTCAAATAGCGCGGTATAGTTCAGTTGAAAACAAATACGAGTCACTGAATTTTTTTGATATATCCAGTTGTTTTTGAGAAATAGGACGCGCGCGCCGCAAAGACGGCCTACCACGAAACATTAGTTTTTGTAGCTGCAACCTTGGCAACGGCCTATCGCAATTTTCTTTAAACGTCAAAAATACCATATATTACAATATAAATTTAAATGTAATTAAGTAAGCAAATTTCTATAAATGCGCTATTGAAACTCCCAGAATTAACATTTTGTAATGTAGTAACTTCCAAAAAAATGTTTCCGCCTTTTTTGTTTGTGTTGTATTTTTAACATGTTAGCAAAATTAAGATAAGCTGCAGCCAATGTTGCTGCTACAAAAACTCATTTTTTCTGGCTAGCGTTATCTTTAAACCGCGCGTCCCATTTTTGATATGCATTTTTTCAAAAACTGCTGGAGATATCAACTAACCTATCAAACGAGGTATAACTTAATATACCGTGCTACGTGCTATATGAAAAAATAGACCATTAAAATATGTGCACATTTTTTTGCAAAAAACTCTGAAGTTGCAAATTTTTATGGAAAAATTGAAAATGACATGCTCCGAAAAACGTTGGGGTAAATCTTACCTCCGCCACCCCCAGCTTTGAGACGCCCCTGTTAAATTTTAAAAATTATGTTTACACCAAAAGATTCAGCATTTTTTGGTACTTACACATTCCATCAAATTTCATAATTTTAACTGGACTTGTTTGGAAGATACTTAGAAGAAAACGTCTTCAGGCCTTCTCTTTTAGAAAGCTATAGCTCCGCTTATAGGAATTTCTTGTCTTAATTTTGACCACAGAACACGCTGGTAAAATATTGCACGCTAATTTTGGGCCACCCTGTATACCTACATAAGTATTGCAAATGTGCATAAATGCAAGTGTTTGTTGTAGGTATGCGTCACTATTTTTCGCCGTTCATTTCGTAATTCTTAGATAAATACTTACATTGCATGTACATTATATTATGTTTGTTCATGCACTTTTATCGTTGTTCATTAGTATGGGCGTGGTCGCTACTTATTATTCAAATTTTATTTCACCTGTTGAAGTCGCATAATGAATGTATTCCTCGATGTATTCCGACTTGGTATAAGAACCGCCGTTACTTGACATTTTGGTACAATACAGGGTGATCTATAATGAGTGTAACAAACTTCGAGGGTAAATAGAAAACGTAAAAATATTGAGAAAATCCCTAAGAACATATACATATGTCCAAAAATGGCAACTAAATGAAATACAGGGTGTTGAAATTTCTCAGAAAAATGTAATATGCGCTTCTGTCGTTACTTACTATTTTCAGCTGTTCTGTTTTATTCTTAAGTATTTTCACGCCATTTCGATATTAATAAGGCTTTACTGTTAGAAAAATGGCTGATAATTTCGTTTTTAAAAACGCGAACTACGCACCATGTTACACAAAATTTCTCTCTGAAACTATGCTTTGTACGGAAAAAATAAGATAATTTTTTTTGTAAATAAAGCAAAGATTCAAATATTTGGCAACATATCTGGGTAAGTCAGCAGCGTAACATAGTTACGGTAATAAATGTGGCCTCCCCACCTCGTAGTGACGCTAATGGTGAAAGTACAAAATTCAAAATTTATAAGTTAATATGACACTTCAATAAATTTCAATAAATTTCAAATGAATAGCTTTGGTAGTTTTACAGATATTAAAAAATAACATTTTTTTAAGCAATTTCAATAACCTGTATCTCGGCTAGTCGACATTTTCGGACATACGTAGGTTAGGGCTTTCGAATTATTTTAAGTATTCTACCTACTCTAGAATTTTGTTTACACTCATTATAGATCACCTGTATAGGCAGTGGCGTTTTCTAATTTCATATAAATTGCCACATATCGAAAAATTCAAACGACCGTTTTAGATTTATGTGATTTGTACCTACTTGACGCGAAAAAATCATGTTAGGTATTCAAAATAAGAGATAAAGTCATTACTTGCCATAATATGAACTAACGACTAACCAATAACTCGTCGTTTTTGGTGGCGTTGACGCAAGCACCTGTCTAGTTTTATTCGTTTGAAGCAGCTAATGGAAGTTATTGTTATGCATCTGTTGTGGCATAGTCTCGTCAGGTGCCATTCTCTGCGGTGCGCACATGCATTTTAAGCCTATTTCCATCCGCTTGTTTCACTGAATTACCTACTTCAATAATAATTTCTCTGAGTCAGTTACGTAGTTCCGGTCGCGTTATTAAGTTGAATTGATTGAAATGTTCGTATGTTTTCACACCTATTGCTAGTGTTTATTTTCGGAAATGTTGCTCGGGTGAGTTGGTTTAGTATTGCAATTTTAAGTGCCAATAGTGAAGTAAGTATTTACAGTACTATGTATACTAATTTACAAAAGTATTAAGTATCATCCTAAGCCAAAGTACGAGTACAAAAAATTGTTGTGAAAAAGTATGTTAAACAGATTGAATTATATACTAGATATTTATACAGGCTGTCCGTTTTCTATGTCTGTATATCTATAAAGTCAGAAGAAAAGATGCTTTTTTTAATGATTATAGCCAATAATATTTATTATGGTTCACTATGAATTCTTAATAAGTTAACCCCACACGCCATAAGACAGTGACACAGTAATTAAACTCGACACGTGTTTCGCTGACAACGTCCAAAGTTATTATATCATATAATAACTTTGGACAACGTTAACATCTTCAGGAGTTGAAGATTAATCTTCAGTGTCACTGTCTTTTGTATGAGGCGCCGTTTGTGCCATAAGTATTTTTTGTAGTAAAATAATTAAAAAGAAGACAAAGAGAGAAGAAAAATATACAAGAAAAAAAATAAAATGTGTATTAAGGAAATATTTTTCAGGAATAAAAAAAATCGCACGGAAATATTTTTTTCACCCTCTGACAAAAAAAGATTTCGCGGAAATTAATTTTTTCTCTGGGAAAATTTTTGTCGCTAGAAATACTTTTAAGGAAATATTCTTGCGCGCAAGAAAAAAATATTTCCTTGGCTGTGTAGATTTCATGGGCTGGTGAAGTATTTTTTTCAGCTTTCGTTTATTCAGGCATGATGGCGCTAATGTAAATCAGAGATCGCAATCCAGCAATGTTGCCACATTTGGTGGTACTTACAATGCGATCTTCTGTTATAAAATTTAAATGTTCTGTGTTGTAAATAGTTCAAGTGATTCAGATGATTCACGTACATACGTCTCATAACTATGTAAGACAGACATACCGTATAAAATGAGACTATTTTGTGTAGTAATAAGAATATAATTTCATTTTTAGTTTCAAATCGCGGAGCACGCGCTAGTAGGCCATTTGGCCTTGAGCAGTCGTATTGACGTCACATAATCTAGCTGTCGACACAGCCTGACGTGGTGCTTTTGCCTATTGCCAACATTTCGCGTCTGTTGTCCCTACTCGCCTAACTGTATCACTTGTTATCAGAGCTTCAATCCTTCAATTGGATGTTATTACTTTACTGAGCAGTATCTATATTTTATTAATGCACAGTTAAACACTGGAAATAAGTTAAGAAGAAGAATAAACTAATTATTAGTGTATTTCAGGATCATCAGTACATTTCAATTTTTCACCGTGGCTGCCCTGAGCTCTGTCATACAGTGACAGTTATAGGTTAGCCAAGCATAGAATTTTCGTTTCACCCATTTGTGTCCACGTTGTTGTTATTTCACAACTAGTACGAATATCACAAATCCATCTGTAAAATATCCGCACAAGTTTCTTGCAAGCCGAATCCAATAATCAATCTTAAAATAGCCTCGTTCACGACAGGTAGTAGAGTTTAGAGGTTAGAAGTGGTTTTGTTGTACCTAGTCACAGTTGGGAATTATAAAATATAATGAATTTTTAACAACAAATTGCTACTGAGCTCCACCATAGTTCCATTCTCCCAGCAAACATCATTAACGTACACAGCAAACAATTTCAAGACTTACGAGACAACTGTCAACTAAACCGGAAGCGGCCATATCGTTTTAGGAATGCATAGGTGCGTCATACTGACGTCATCGTATAGTTTCAATAATTCACACATGGCGCCATAAGCATATTTAGCGGGAAATATTTTTTCCCCAATAATTTGAATTCTACAAGGCTCAGAGAAAAATTGCTTTGGGAATGTATTTCTGACCTCCCGAAGATTATAATTTCGCAAAATCCCAAATTCATGCAAGTACCCAATTGGCACTTTAACTAGGTAGGTATTAATTTATTTTAGCATGTTAAAAATGGGAAATTTATAGTAACAGTAGAAAGTTCGCACTATGTGGGAATATATTTTTGTTCTTTAATTTAAAAATTTATTTTATAGTGAAAATGTCCTTCAATCAAAATATCAAAATATGGTAGGTAATTTGGTAAAATTATTGCAATCAATATTCCAGAGATTGGCAAAAACCTACCATCCTTTATCTCATTTTAGAAAAAAATATGCAGAAAATTTGTTCCTAATTAAGAGTTATGCTAGAATTTCAAGCATAATCTAAAAAACACAAAATAAGTAATTGTATTATTTTCTCATTAAGCAAATTCAAAATATTAAAATTGGGGAGGTGTCAATTAAGCGGATATTTTAAAATGAACAAAAATGAATAGAATTCATTACTTACAATACTTTTTATTTGAATTATAGTTGTTGTGAATAGAAGTTTGAAGTGAATGGGGACGTTTTATCTTTGCCTCTCCTTTCTTCTTAAAATATGAATGATCATAGGATTTCTTGAGAGGTCGACCACTCTGCAGACATTTTCTTCCACCGCACTTTATCCTTCTTCGTATCGTAATATGATATTTTGAATGAAGGACATTTTTACAATAAAATAAATTTTTAAATTAAATAACAAAAATATATTCCCACGTGGTGGAAACTTTCTACTGTTACTACAAATTTACATTATTATGTTTTCTCATGTGTTTCCAGTGATTTTCCAGTCAGTTCCTGACTGTCCTTTTCCGAAAAAAACTACTATTTCTAAATGTTTTTCTGCTATGTTTTTACTTATGACTTATGAATAATCTCTTGCGAAAAATCATTCTGTTTGAGTTGCCAAATGCTGACTGGAAAATCGCTCATAAGAAAACACATATGAGAAAACATACAATTTAAACGAAGGCCTATGAAATAATAAAACTAAATTTCTAAAAACAAAATGCCAAAATCCTTGCATGTGTTCCTAGATTACGGAGTAAGCGTTTTTTGCATTGTTTTTCAGTTCTGGCACCACGCCGCTACGTATGCAGATGCAGCTGACCAATCAGAACGCTTTAAATTTGTGCATTGGCAAAACTTAGTTGAGATACAAATAAACGTGTACCTATCGGCAATCGAACGTGTTCGGTGCTCCATTCCATGCCTTGATCTTGATTGCTTCATTGCTTATATTTTGTGTTCCCTGGTGCTGGTGCATTAAACCTACAGAACTGAGCACTGCGCAACTGCGCTTATGAACTAAACGGAATACACTATAACTACTAAACAAATCCAACGTAGACGCTGGTATTTCTGTCATACCTAGTTAATGTGATGTACGTGAATTATCTAGTACCACCTAGATTATTTACAACACAGTAAAAATTTTGAATTTAACAGATTACAGTCCCACCCATCAGAAAATAATGGCAACATTGCAGGATGGCGATCCCTGAGTCACGTTAGCGCCATCTTACGCAAGCTGAAAAAATATTTCACCAGCCCATGAAATCTACACAGCCAAGGAAATATTTTTTTCTTGCACGCAAGAATCTTTCCTGAAAAAAATATTTCCAGCGACAAAAATTTTCCCAGAGAAAAAAATTAATTTCCGCGAAATCTTTTTTTGTCCGAGGGTGAAAAAAATATTTCCGCGCGATTTGTTTTTTATTCCTGAAAAATATTTCCTTAATACACATTTTCTTTTTTTCATGTACATTTTTATTTTTTCTTTGTCGTCCTTTTAGTTATTTCACTACAAATACTTATGGCACAAACGGCGCCTCATACTTTTGGCACGTGGGGTTAACTTATTAAGAATTCATAGTGAATTTACGTCAAAGTTCTTGATCCAACTACTACTCTGTGTATTATTATGGTTGGTATTTGAGAAAGTGAAATTGTGTTAATTTTTCTTAGTATTTTTGAATTCTTTGTAAAAATATCTAGAAGATGCCCCTTCAGTCTCCCTCCTATCTTAGAAGGTCACAAAGATGGCTTTCCCAATTTCTTTAAACGTTGCCACGTTGACTCAAATTTGAAATTATTATCAAATTACATACCCTTACAATTCTGCCCAATTTGTCACATTCTTTTAACGTTTCTTCTGTCTTCAATACTAAGAAAGTTACCCATATTCGGAGATAGAAAATGGGCGCTATGCGTAATATCACAGACAAAATTAACTTGCAGACGGTCCATCTATGCAGTAAAATCGTTGCGCGGACTTGGAAACAGAACGAACCGCCATATTGCTTTCTCTCCAACTATAATATCTTATTAATTAGTGATACTGGACCGTTCGAACAACTACTCCTCGGGCAAATACCCCGCCAGGCGTTGAATTATAGAACTAAATCCAGATTTTTTTTTTTTTTTGTACTACGAGACGTTTCAGACTGCTACCCCATCTAAGATGGCTTTGAAACAATCCTAATTTGTCTCCATGTACGTACGTGCTTTTAAGCAGGTCTTTGTTCAAATATTGCATGTTTTGAATGTGTATGGAAAACCGCAGACCAACTGGTTTCGTCCTTCTGGGACTCATCAGTACGGTGCTTTCCCCTACACACTCAAACCATGCAATTTAATCTTGCTATATACTGCCGCGCTCTGGACAGATATCAGCAAGTGACAACTACTTTGAGTAATTATCTAGTATTAATTAGTGATACTGGACCGTTCGAACAACTACTCCTCGGGCAAATACCCCGCCAGGCGTTGAATTATAGAACTAAATCCAGATTTTTTTTTTTTTTGTACTACGAGACGTTTCAGACTGCTACCCCATCTAAGATGGCTTTGAAACAATCCTAATTTGTCTCCATGTACGTACGTGCTTTTAAGCAGGTCTTTGTTCAAATATTGCATGTTTTGAATGTGTATGGAAAACCGCAGACCAACTGGTTTCGTCCTTCTGGGACTCATCAGTACGGTGCTTTCCCCTACACACTCAAACCATGCAATTTAATCTTGCTATATACTGCCGCGCTCTGGACAGATATCAGCAAGTGACAACTACTTTGAGTAATTATCTAGTATTAATTAGTGATACTGGACCGTTCGAACAACTACTCCTCGGGCAAATACCCCGCCAGGCGTTGAATTATAGAACTAAATCCAGATTTTTTTTTTGGACTACGAGACGTTTCAGACTGCTACCCCATCTAAGTATATAGCAAGATTAAATTGCATGGTTTGAGTGTGTAGGGGAAAGCACCGTACTGATGAGTCCCAGAAGGACGAAACCAGTTGGTCTGCGGTTTTCCATACACATTCAAAACATGCAATATTTGAACAAAGACCTGCTTAAAAGCACGTACGTACATGGAGACAAATTAGGATTGTTTCAAAGCCATCTTAGATGGGGTAGCAGTCTGAAACGTCTCGTAGTACAAAAAAAAAAAAAAAATCTGGATTTAGTTCTATAATTCAACGCCTGGCGGGGTATTTGCCCGAGGAGTAGTTGTTCGAACGGTCCAGTATCACTAATTAATACTAGATAATTACTCAAAGTAGTTGTCACTTGCTGATATCTGTCCAGAGCGCGGCAGTATATAGCAAGATTAAATTGCATGGTTTGAGTGTGTAGGGGAAAGCACCGTACTGATGAGTCCCAGAAGGACGAAACCAGTTGGTCTGCGGTTTTCCATACACATTCAAAACATGCAATATTTGAACAAAGACCTGCTTAAAAGCACGTACGTACATGGAGACAAATTAGGATTGTTTCAAAGCCATCTTAGATGGGGTAGCAGTCTGAAACGTCTCGTAGTACAAAAAAAAAAAAAATCTGGATTTAGTTCTATAATTCAACGCCTGGCGGGGTATTTGCCCGAGGAGTAGTTGTTCGAACGGTCCAGTATCACTAATTAATACTAGATAATTACTCAAAGTAGTTGTCACTTGCTGATATCTGTCCAGAGCGCGGCAGTATATAGCAAGATTAAATTGCATGGTTTGAGTGTGTAGGGGAAAGCACCGTACTGATGAGTCCCAGAAGGACGAAACCAGTTGGTCTGCGGTTTTCCATACACATTCAAAACATGCAATATTTGAACATATAATCTCTTAGTTTCGCTAGCTACCGATTGATGTCGCTCGTCTCTTTTCTAATTATTAACACCATTAGCGCAAGCTTTCACTAATAGATTATCTGACATCCTGCCATATTCTCAATACATAAAAAAGTCTGAAAACGAATAATAGTGGCTAGACTACAGGCAGCCAAGTTTGATGGTTTATGAACGTGCTAAACAGTATTCTATGCTGTGCTATTGTTTAGCATATTCATGAACCATTAAAGTCAGCTGCCTGAAGTCTTGCTACTTTTATGTAATAATAATAATAATAATAATAATATCTCTACTCACTCCTACTAACCCTAAGGTTAGCCCCAGAAGCTAACTATATAGCTTGTGCGGGACGGAGGAGGCGGCATATTACTATTGGCCGCAGGTGCGTCACAGGAACGACCTACAGTTATTAGTACTCTACCCACCATTTAGTGCGAGAATGAGGAAAACCTGGAAAACCTCATTAGATAAAGCTGGATAGGCGATCCAAGGCGCGCCCTAGCCACAGCGCAGAAATGGGTCACCCATCCATAGCCAAACCGCGGGCACTGTTGCCGAGCATTAACGACTACTCACTCGCGCATACCAGCAAGATCCCACGGCTCGGGCATTTTTATGTGTTGAAAATACGGCAAGAATAGAAAATTGGTTGAAGTAGGAACGTCGGATTACCTATTTGTAAAAACTTGCACTAGCGGTGTTAATATTTAGATAAGAGACGAGCGACGTCAATCGGTAGCTAGCGAAACTTATAGATTACAGTTGGGGAGAAAGCAATATGGCGGTTCGTTCTGTTTCCAATTCCGCGCAACTTACGTCTGTAAGTTAATTTCGTCTGTGGTAATATGTATAGTATGTCACAGTTAAAGGGTGTAATTCAGTTATTCTATGAAATAACTAGTTATTTCATGAATTACCGGGCGTCATCCGTTAAAGTATAAAACTCAATACTTTAACATTTAACTAGTTATTCTCGTAGTTATTTTATGAAATAACTAAGTATTCTTGGGTGCATTTAAAATAATGATCATAAGCTTTTCTTTCTTTCTCAATGGTCGGGTCAGGTCAGGTCAAAGTCAGGTAAGGTCAGGATAAAGTTGTTTATACAATAACCACAAAAAGTATTAAATCTAACTTTATTCCAATTATTACATAGAATAACGGATCTCATACTTCAACTGTAACATATACAACTTGTCTTGATTTTCACAGTTGGTACCAACATCTGACGAAGCCCTATGTTGGCGAAACAATTGTTATGTTATTTAAACTAAATTGTGAAAAGATACACAAGTTTGTCTTTTTATTATCAGTTATGTTAATTATGGATTTTCATCAAGTAAAGGCAGAAACCTTCAATTATAGAGAATGAACCCAGCGTTCGTATACGAACACCTGTTTGTTTGCGAAGCCTCTATTGTTTGGCCAGGGGGCTGCGGGGCGTATTTGTTTATATTTTCCTCACACATTACAAACTACCAGACTAATATTCCCTTTTATATATTTATATATTTATATGTAGTATGTAACTGAGTCCGCTCTTTTATGTCTGGCGAGGTCTTTGGTGTATACAGTGTGTCCCTGAATAGACTGAACTATACCTGTAAACTTTCTTATTTCCCATTTTAAGAAAAAAAGTCATACATAGTAATAAGTTTTGTTTATTCTGAACAGTTCTTAGCTATAGTCAGAATTCCAAAATAGCGTACAGGGTCGTTAGAAAATAAGTAAATCTGTAATTGTGCTAAAAAGAAAACGTTACAGGAAAAGGTGGGTCCTATGTCAATGAAAGTTCATATTTAAATTTAAATGTTGTGTCTCAATGTCACCTTCATTCGGTGCTTGGTGATTAACAAAATTTAAAAGCAATGGGATCGTTCACCATAGTCAAATTTCACAAAGTTTCTCTTATGCATTGCTTCTACTTCTTAAACAACTGCGAAAACGACAAAAAAATTATTGCCTTATAATTAAGAATATGTACTTGTTCCTAGTTTAATTTTTTCATTGCCAGCATTGCCTCTGACGTCAGTGAAAATTACTAGAATTTAGGAACTTTTATGCTTGGTTGTCTGTGCTGCACGATTGACTGTGCGTGTGCTTTTTGCACTGTACTGCATTCCTTGCGTTTGGCTTGACTACAACAAGCGTTGACTACAACTACAAGCGTTCACGAATTTTCTAAGTTTGAGTTTTATATTTTGTTCGTTGTGAAGCAGGTATGACTTCCGAAACAAAATTTCTTCAAGCAACATCTGAACATCCCAAAACTTGCCAGTGATCAGTTACGTTATGATTCAAGAATTTTTTTATGGACAATGTGAACCTTGATGTGAACTATGTTAGTACAAAGTTTCGAAGTACGAAAAATTTAAGGTTGGAATTCTAATTATTTTATATAATAGCAGATTGAAATGTTCACTTTAGACTTCGGCTATTTCCCAAACTTTCTGGACTTTCCTACAACTTTCCTGAAGTTTCTAACCTCTCACGCACTCTCCAGGTCATTCACAAACCCAAAATGCCGAAAGCTCGCACAGAAACCAAGTATCACAACTGGTTCGAGAACATTCCAGTCTTTCACGGCCTTCCACGACGCTTTTCCCACTTCTCAGCTCCAAATTCCGCTTCTGGGTCCAATTCTTACGTACCTACCTACCTATTTGGATATGAAAATTCGATCCGGATTTCCTCCAACAGCTACTCCCCGGGCAAATACTCCGACAGGCATTGAATTACAGAGCAAATCCTTGACGAGAGTTACCTCTGTGGATTTAAACACAACTTTATTTACAGTGACTGTATTTACAAGAACTATTTACATATATATATATTTTAGCACTACAGGCCTAGTAGGCCCATGGCTTGGTTGACCAATGCTCTCCATTCCCTTTTATCTTCTGTTTTCTCCCTCCAATCTTCAATGCCTAACTGCCTTATATCCTTCATTACTTCCTCCCTCCACCTTGCTCTCGGTCTTCCTCGTCTTCTTCTGCCGCCTATACTACTTTCAAATACTCTTTTTGGTGTTCTATTTATTGTCATCCTCGTAATATGTCCCAACCATCTCAACCTTTGTGACTTTGCAATTCCCACTATATCCGGTTCCCCAAATAACTCCTTCAGCTCTTGGTTAGTTCGCCTTTCCCACACATCATCTACTCTTTTACCTCCATATATCTTCCTCAGCACTTTTCTCTCCCACACTCCCAGCATTCTTTGCTCGTGTGACCCCAAAGTCCACACTTCACTTGCAAATGTCACAATTGGCCTTATAACACTTTTATAAATCCTCAATTTTAACCCCCTTGACATCTTCTTACTATTTAATAATCTGCTGAGTGAGTGTATGCATCGGTTTCCTGTCATTATTCTTTGCTGTACTTCTTCTTGGATGTTTGGTTTTCTACAAAACATTGTCCCCAGATATGAAAAACTCTCCACTTCTTCAAATTTGTAAATTCTGCCTTCGTTCGTTCTTAATTTTAGCTCTCCACTCACTCCCAAATCTTTATCTGTCCATGTCATGAATTTTGTTTTATTTTCATTGATAATCAGACCCATCTTCTTTGCCGAACTCTCCAATCTCTGCATTACCACCTGTAGTTCCTGCTTGCTTCTTGTCACAATCACCACATCGTCTGCAAATGCTATGCACTGATGTCGCTTATTGTATACCAGGCCAGACCTATTAACATTGGCATCCCGTATTACTCTTTCCAATACAAAATTGAACAGCACGGATGATAGAGGGTCACCTTGTCTTACTCCTTCTTTCACTCTAAATTTCTCTGATGTTTTGCCGTTTATTCTGACTCTGTTTTCAGTTTCGTTTAATGTCAACCTCACCATATTTACAAGTTTTTTTCCTATTCCCAACTGCTTCAACGCTTTGTATAATTCTGATCTTCTTATTCTATCGTAGGCTTGCCTAAAGTCAACAAAAATAACATAAGTCTCTTTTTGATACTCGTAACTTTCTGCCTGTAATTCTCTCAAAGTAAATATCTGGTCTACAACCGATCTTCCCCGCCTAAAACCACACTGATAATCTCCCAGTTTGCTCTCCATTTTTACCATTAACCTATTCTTTAAACACGATGCAAGTATCTTATAGGCAACATTAAGTAAAGCTATACCCCTGTAATTCTTAGGTTCCATCTTATCGCCTTTCTTGTACAATGGATGTAGTATTGCTTCCTTCCAACTCTGTGGTATTTCTTCCTGGATCCATATTTCTTCCAAAAGGTCCCTCACACATCGGACCAATTCCTCTCCTCCATATTTAAACATTTCTGCAGTTATTTCGTCGCCTCCAGGACTCTTGCAATTTTTCAGACTTCGAATAATATCTTCAACTTCCTTTAAAGTTGGTGGTTCTTCCTCCCATCCATCCTGATTCCGTATGTCATCTTCTGTGCATTCATCTATTATTTCTTCGTCATGTCCTTCACCCCCGTTCAATAATTCATCAAAGTAATCCTGCCACAATTTCAATACACCCCTCTCTTCTCCTATTATTTCGCCATTTCTGTTCTTATAAAATACTGTTCTTGGTTGATACCCCTTTTTTTCTCTTCTTACTCCTCTGTATAGACTTCTTATTTCGTTGTTCTTGTGATTCTCCTCTATATCATTAATAAGCTTTTCATTATATTTTCTTTTCTTTTCCCTCAACATCCTCTTACATGTTTTCCTTTGTTCTTCGAATTTTCTTCTGGTTTCTCCCGATTCTGTCTTCAACATTACCAGTCGCAATTGTTTTCTTTTTTCTAATTCTTTTTCGCATTCCCCGTCAAACCATTTCTGTTTTGTCTTTACATCCTCATTCTCACCGCAACCTACCGATATTTTCATTCTTTCACTTATAGATTTCCAAAAACTTTCTACATCACTCGATTTGTTTATGGAACGCAGGTTATTGTTCAATTTTTCCTGGTATTCTACTTTTTCTCTTTCTTCTCTTAATCTATTTAAACTAGTCTTATTTTTAAATTTCTCTTTTCTTTGATTTCTCGCTAAAGGTACAATTTGCTTCATTTTTACACCCAGCAAGAAATGATCAGAGTCTGCGTCCGGCCCCCTATAGCTTCTTATGTTATTTATGCACTTTTCTTCATCTTTCTCTATTAAAACGTGATCAATCTGATTCACATACGAACCATCTGGTGATCTCCAAGTTCCCTTGTAAATTTCCTTTCTTTGGTAATATGTGCTTTTAACTATCATGTTCTTTTCCTTTGCAAAATCAATTAGTAGTTGTCCATTTTCATTTGTTTTCACATGTTTACTATATTTTCCTACAGTTGGCCAAAAAACATCCTCCCTACCGATCTTCGCATTTGCATCTCCCAAAATCACTTTTAGATCATATTTCGGTATTTTTTCATACTCTCTATCCAGTCTATCATAAAAATCTTCTTTTTCCTCCATACTAGCTTCTTCAGTTGGTGCGTGGATGTTAACGAACGTGAGTTTCTGATATTTACCTCTTAACCTCAAAAGACACATTCTGTCCGATATCGGTTTAAATTCTATCACAGCTGATTTAAGATTCTTGCTAATAATGAAGCCTGTTCCAAGAATTCTGTTTTCTCCTCCACTGTTAAAGAATATGTAGTCCTCCATTTCCACTATTTCTTTTCCTTTTTGCTTGGTTTCTTGTATTGCCACCAAATCAAATTTATACATTTTCAGTTCTCCAATCAGGTGCTTTAGTGCCCCTTCCTTGTACGTGCCCCTAATATTCCATGTTCCCACCCTAAAATACTTGTCAATGCGTAAATTGTATGTAACTTGCGTAAATTTTCCCTCAATACCAGATCGTTTCCGTGTCATCATTGCATAAGTCGAGTCCTTTTCCATCATCTCTTGCTGATTTGTCATTGTGATTGCTATTGGTTTTTTGAAGTCCTAGGTTGTTCCTCTGCCCTTCGGAGCCTCTTCTCCTTATACACCTCATCATCCAATATTAACTTCTGATATCCAATTCGTACCCGGTGACCCTCATTTCTTTTCTTTTCTGCCTCGTATCTCACTTTTTCTTGTATCTCTCTTTCATCCCTCGTTAGATCATTTTCGATAACTATTTTTGTTCCCCTTAGTTTATTCTTTGAGTTCATTACTTCCATCTTTGCCTCCCAGTCCTGCATTTTCACTAAGATCGCTCTTTTAGTTTTATCTCTACATATTCCGAAAACTTCCTGGATTTTTGGTTCAATTTGCAGTCTATCTCTCATTAGTTCTCCCACAATTCCTTTTATATCATCCTCCTGTGGGTGAATTCCTTTTATTATTATGTTTAATTTCTTCTTTTCCCTCTCTTGATTCTCCATTTGCTCTTCCAACTTTGTAATTCTCTTCTCCAGTGCGACTTTCTCTTTTTTCCATTGTTCGCCATTCCTTTTCATTTCATCTTGTACCTTTCTAAATTCATCTTTTAGTTCTTTGTTCGTCTTGCTAAACTCCATTTTCAGTTCTTCATTTTTCTTATTAAATTCTGCTTTCAGTTCTTCTTTTATTTCATCCAATTTCTTGAGAATAGCTTCCATATTTTCTTCCGTTGTATCTTCGTACGGATAAAGTGATGGTATTATTATTTCGTCGTTCAGTTTCTGGGCTGTGCTAGTCACGGTTTCCTGTAGCTTTGCCCTATTTTGTGGAGATCTTGTAACTTTCTTACTTTTCTGAAATGCCAGTTGTTCTCTTTCCCACTCTTCAAACTCTTGTGGTGATTCTTCTTTTCTCTTCCTCTTTACAGGTTCTAGATAGGAGGAGGCACTTTGTGATCTTTCTCGTGTTTCTTTCACCTCCTTGATCAGATATTTATTCATAAGTTGAAATTCCCCGTCTCTACCGTCAAAATGCCCAAACTGGCAACACTGCAATCGCGGGCGACTTGACAACGTCAGTTGTTTGTTCTTTTGACCTCTAACCTCACTTATATCTCGAATTTTTCTTTCTCAAGTTCTATTTTTCTGTTAATAATTCTATGCTTCTTTTTATTTATATTCAAACCACTGGCACGTCCTCTTCTGATGGTCACCAATCTTTCTATTTAACGCACTCAACAAATGTTAGATTTAACAGTATTGCTGGAGCACGCCACAAACAGCTGTTCACTCAGTATGCCTACTCCTATTTACATATAGTTACAATTATTATTATTAGAGATTAGAACATTCATTAACAGCAACAATTTAACACTAACGAACAAACACAATCTTATCAGTCCAAGAATTCTAACACAGAACTCTTCGAATACTCCTCTTAATCGCATTAAAGACTCGGAGTATTCAATGATACACTAAAAATTCATGTTTAACTATCGGTTTATAATTTATATACTCAAAGAGAGGATTCTCTGAAAGTTCCATTTTGATCGCGACACACGACACATCTGGGACGTTCGAGGTTTATTCTAGAGAATAACTCTTGTTTACATTGCAACGAACTTTTCCCCGTGCGTCCTGGGACACACTGTATACTAAATTATTTCGGGTCGTTCGCTTAGAACGATCAAATTGTTGCATCTCGGTCGGTCGGATGGAAAACTTATTCGTCGAGTCAAGAGATATGCCCTTCGCTTCAGTCGAAGAAAGGCTGGGTTCTCCGTTCTTTATTGCTATACGGAGAAAATGATACACACGGAAAACAAATAAATAAATAAATTTAGCTATGTACATTAAATGAACGGGTAAAATGGCATTAGGTATATAAAATATTTACAGGAAATTAAATATTTCGGACAGTAACGTCTAGTCTGTAATTATTTACATGAGCGAATAGCAAACGAATTCTGGGTTTTGATAACCAGATATCGCAAGCGATTCTCTCGGTCGCCCCAAAGGATGATTTATACTGTGTACTAGGAATCTGGGTTTACGTCGCCGCACGGATTTACAACCAGATGGTGTATAGATCGGGAATATACGTTACAGCCACTCACGGCGATCCTTTAATCGGATGGCCATTAATTTCTACGTAAGCAGTGGTATAATCGCTCTGAAACTCAACCGGATGGGATGTTCAATCGCTCACTGCATCGGTTGAATGTAAATGTGCTATTTTCACGGTATAATTCAAGATTCATTCAACTTGTGCGAGTTTATGGTTTAAATATCCACGACTCCCCGCAGAATTTCAGAAGTAGCCTTAACCAGCCTATTATACCTCTACACTGGATCAATTAACGCATATTTAATTATTGATAACTTCTCAGCAACAATCGTTAAATATCGGCACTTATTTAGTGTATCACAGCAAATCACATCTCGCAACGCAGGGCAGGTAGTCAGGTACTCTCAATAGTTATGAAAGTTAGTCGGAAAATGTCTATTTTTTTCTATTTCTATTTTCTATTTTCACTGTCAAAAAATTTCACAGCCTGTCACAAACATTTAGTTATGATTAAAATTCAAAATTCAAACCTGTTTTCTGCAAACATCAAACAGTAAACATATATCGTAAATGCACAACACATACTAGGTATACATACGTATACCGGGTGGGGATTTAGTGTGTAATCGGCTCATAACTCTGGAACTATTTAAGATATCAAAATTAAATTTTGCACGAATGTGGGGAACCACATGGAGCATTTCCCAAATTTATTTAGGTATATACAGGATGTTCACATATATCGTAAATGCACAACACATACTAGGTATACATACGTATACCGGGTGGGGATTTAGTGTGTAATCGGCTCATAACTCTGGAACTATTTAAGATATCAAAATTAAATTTTGCACGAATGTGGGGAACCACATGGAGCATTTCCCAAATTTATTTAGGTATATACAGGATGTTCACATTCTAAGTACCAGACCAAAGTTATATTTATTTAAATGGAAACCCTACATATCCTTGCATAATATGGATTCCCCATAAAATTCCATGAAAATTGATATACTACATGATGTGGTTTTGACTAAGGAATTTTGAGATATTGACATTTTTGTGCCATTATGGACCCAAATTTATGACGCTACTGACTCATACTAACCAAAGCCACCTAAAATTTCTTTATTAAAATAGGTTCACGCACTGTTGTATTTTTGAAATCTACAAATAATTTTATCATAATGCTTGAGATAATACAGGGTGGTTAAGTTATGCGAAACAGAATTTTTCTCAAAAATTTCAAATGGAACACCATGTATATTATTTGTACAATTGATGGTCATTTTACTAAGCTTTTTATTGATGTGGATATTGTCAAGTCTACCAGTAAAAGTTTCGACAGAATGTACAATTGATTTATAAAAATGTAGAGTTTTCTTAGTATTTTACATTATTTTTGATGATCTCCCCTATTTTGTCACCCAAAACTCCCAAAAAGGTCTGCATTTTGTTTCTATAAAATATTTAGCAAATGAAGTTTACATTAACACAAGAAATCCCATTGCAAGATTATTTCTTAAAGATAATATTTTCTTCCACGGCACTCTTTGTTTGAACATTATACCCAACTTTAAAAAGACCTTATACATTTAAGAATATGACCATCAAGAAACAATTTTATAATAAGATTATTGTCTTTATATTGATACCAATTTGCAAATACAAAATATAAA
This sequence comes from Xestobium rufovillosum, assembly GCA_963966045.1. NCBI lineage: Eukaryota > Metazoa > Arthropoda > Insecta > Coleoptera > Ptinidae > Xestobium > Xestobium rufovillosum. The sequence goes on from OZ014495.1 coordinate 28,261,062, forward strand.
CAATATTGTGAGTTTTGAGCAACAGAATAGGGGGAATTCGCCAAAAAGAGTATAAACTAATAATGAAATTCAAAAATTTTGATGTTCAATCGTAATATCTGCCGAAACTATCAGTAGTAGACCTGGCAATATCTACATCAATTAAAAGCTTAGTTAACTGACTGTCAGTTGTGCAAATAATATACATGGTATTCTATTTGAAATTTTTGAGAAAAATTTGCTTTTGCATAACTTAACCACCTTGTATAATTCTGAGTATTATGGTGAAAGTATTTATAGATTTCACAAATACAGCAGTGTGTAAACCCTTTTCAATAAAAAATAATTAGGTGGCTTTGGTCAGTAGACGTCAGTAGCGCAATAAATTTGGGACCATAATGATACAAAAATGTCAATATCTTAACAGTCCTTACTCAAAACCACATCATGTAGTATATCAATTTTCATGAAATTTTATGGGGAATCGAAATCACGCAAATACTTGTGGGGTTTCCATTTAAAGAAATAGAACTTTGGTCTGGTACTCACAATGTGAACATCCTGTATATACATAAATAATTTCACGAAATGCTCCATGTCGTTTCCCACATACGTGTAAAATTTCATTTTGATATCTTAAGCAGTACCAGAGATATGAACCGATTACACACTAAATCCCCACCCGGTATATACAAATGACAAAGCACGTAAAAATGCAAAAATGCACATAACTACATGTATAAACATGGGTATGCTGAAATTACTCAAACACACTCCTGCATCAGCTAAAGTCAGGCTCCCCAATGCTATCGCCCAGAAACTCCTGAGAAGTGTAATAAACCTTGTTTAATAAGAAGACCTTTACCACCCTTTTGAAGGCTCCTAGTTTCAATTCCCTTACACTTGAAGGCAATTTATTGTAAAACAAAAAACAATAATAGTTTGTGCTCTGCTGTGACAATTTGATCCTGTGTGACGGTACCACCAAGTCGCCTCGGCATCTCGTGTTGTGAACATGGAATGCTTTCGATCTCCGGGTGACATGGGTTTTTTTATTATTTCTTTCGTCAACTTTCGTGAATGGCCGGTCGTCGATTCGGCTCCTCCCATCTGTCAGCGTGCGTTCGTTGTGCCCTCTCTCTCAACTTTCCTTCGGTTCATTGACGCGTGACGTATTTTCATCTGCTCCTTTTTTTCTAAGGCACTGCAATGTTTCATCGAACAAAATAATTAACGCCTCATCTAAGTTTGTTGGATCCATATGCGTTTAATTCGTCGTGAATCTCACAAAGTGTCGTATCTCATTTTTACTTTAGAGACGTAAGTTGAGTTACTACAGTTTGTGAGACTGTAAAATCGTATGAGATACGTCACCAGATATACATTCTGTTGCTAGCATACTATAAAGAATTGAGTTACGGCACTTTGTGAGATGAAAGCATTAAAAAATAGGCAGGTCTGTGGTCGCGTATCCCAAAATCATATTTTTTAAATACGCCACTTTGTGAGATTTACGACGAATTATGCTTTGTTACAATGCGATACGCGTAAAGGAATGCATGTACGGGAGGATTCTCGTAAAACAGTTAAATAAAAGATCATAAGAATAAAAACAAAAAAGCCTTATATGAGGTACATTAGGGCCAAGGAGTAGATTTTCTCATTTTGTTTTCATTTTCAGCTTCAATTTAGTTAACTAAGCGTCGTATCGAAAAACTATAAAAAATTTCTTTGTAGTTTTATGACCTTTAATTTCACAATTTCAAAAATGTTGATTTCAGATAATTTTCTTTCGGCGAGTGCTATTTTAGTATATTTTTTGTACCCCCCCATACATCATATCTGAATATCTGAAATTTGATATAGTGAAATTGTATGTTATTCTGCAAGCAAGTTATATCCATAACACGTTGCCGTAGAAACGTATATTCTACATACAGGGTGGTCCATTAGTGCGGGGACGGTCTATACCTCTTGAACCATTAAAGGCATCAGAATGAAATTTTGCAAGTGCTTAGGAAACCCTATGCCATATATTGTAAAATTATTTTGGTGTATACAGGGTCTTCATATTTTGCGTAACAAACCAAAGTTATATTTTTTTTAATGGAAACCCCCAATTTTGTTTTCATATTCACGTTCCCCACAAAATTTCATGGAGAACGATATACCACATTATGGCGTTTCCAGCAGGGGGTGTTAAGATATTGCCATTTTAGTACCAATCTGGACCCATTTTTGTGGCACTACTGACGCCTACTTACCGAAGCTGTCTACGATTTCTTTATCGAACTCGATTCACAGACTATTCTATTTGCAAATTCTGTTAATACCTTTGCTACAGTACTTTGTATTATACAGGGTGGTCAACATATGCATAATTTAATTTTTCTCAAGAATTTCAAATGGAGCACCCTGTATATTAATTGCACATTTAATAGCCAGTTTACTAATCTCTTAATTGATGTAGGCATTGCCAGGTCTGCGGCTGACAGTTTCTACGGAAATTAAAGTTGAAACTTAAAAATTTTAAATTTCACTATCATTTTTTACAATTTTATTCGGATTTCCTCATTTAACTTAAATTCGGACCTGTCTTGTTTTAAATCGATTTAGTTAGGTAACTTTGTTGCGTATTTTGAATTCCTTGTTTTGAAATTTCGAGTTGCTTCAGGACTGATAAATGGTTAAAAGTAGATACAAATTATGAATAAGCTAAATATGAATTTGTAGAGGAAATGTAATTTAAACAAAAAGCTGGAGGGAGAACAAATTTATAATGTAAATAATGTTTATTAACAGTGCCATTTTTATGGAAAGTAATTCGAAAACATTGCTTTCCCGAGATAACTGTTTTATTCTCACTTTTTATAGAAGAATCATATTTTGTAGTCAAAATGCAAATCACGTTGAAATCATGTTACCTGTGATAAACAAAACAGCTCCAACTCGCATCTGTCATAGTTTGAAGGATTTTCTTAATTTTTTATGTAATTTTCATTTATTTATTTAATTTCAATAAACTTGTTCTCGCTGTAGTTTTTTGTTTAAATTACATTTCCCACTAATGATAAAAGCCAAATTTATCTCATTAATAATTTCTACTAACTTTAAAATATTTATCTGTTCTGACTTCCGTAACAACTCCAAATTTGAGAAGAAGAAATTGAAAACACACAGCAAAAGTACGTAACTAAATTGATTTAGATTTAGAGAGTGAGTGGCTCAAATTTAAGTTTTCTTGGTTCTGGTAGACATTGCGATTTCGAGCTATTTTTATTCTTTTTGCTATATTTGTTCACAATAATACTAATTCTCGGTAAGAATATCTTGAAAACTACCCGTTTTAGGCATACGCGGGTAGACTTAATAAAAATTTAATCGATTTTACCTTCAAGAAGTAATTTTGCAATGGGACTTTTTGTGCCAGTGTGAATTCTGTTGGCTTAGTTTTGCGCAGAAACCAAATTTAAACGTTTTTTTTTGGTTTTGGGTGAAAAAATAGGTGAAATCCGAATGAAATTGTAAAAAATAACATTGAAATTGGAAATTTGCAAGTTTAAATCTTAATTTCTGTAGAAACTGTCAGTCGGAGACCTGGCAATGCCTATATCAATCAGAAGCTTAGTAAACTGGCTATTAAATGTGCAATTAATATACAGGGTATTCCATTTGAAATTCTTGAGAAAAATTCAATTATGCGTATGTTTGCCACCCTGTATAATGTAAAGCACTGTGACAAAGGTATCATCAGAATTTGCAAATGGAATAGTCTGTGAATCTAGTTCGATAACGAAATCTTTGACAGCTTCTGTAAGTAGGCGTCAGTAGTGCCACAAAGATGGATCCAGATCGACACTAAAATGGCAATATCTTAACATTCCCTGCTCGAAACTCATTAATGCGGTATATCGTTTTCCATGAAATTTTGTGGGGAATGTGAATATTAAAAAAAAATTTTGGGCTTTCATTTAAAAAAATTTAACTTCAGTTTGTTACGCAACATGTGAAGACCCTTTATACACCAAAATAATTTTATAAGATGCAGCATGGGATTTCCTAAGCACTTGCAAAATTTCACTTTGGCGCCTTAAATGGTTCAAGAGATATAGACCGTCCCTGCACCAATGGGCCATCCTGTATACATGATAAATCAAATCAAGTCAAAGCAACTTGGATATGCTGCAATAGGATTTTTTTGATTGGTTATAGCCCATTAAATAATGGTTTATTATTAAATGGCCATAGAATAATTATTATTATGGGTTCGGAGACGCACAAGTAATAAACCGGGTAATAAACGTATAATTTGACAGTTGCAGATAAAGCATTATTTTTTTACGCACCAACTTTTATCAAGAATACAATTTTCTGAGAAATTTACCATAAGAAAGTTTTCCGTAAACCATAAGTGACCAACTTTCTGCCTGTCACTATACAGGGTCCTGCATCTCACCTCCCGTCTTCTACTACACCTAAACGATTTATTTTAGAAAGATGATTGAAACGGGACATTAAACTGTTTGTTAGAGAGCACATTTTAAAAATATTTCTGAATATACAGGGTGTCCCGAAAATTGGTGGTGCATCAAAGTTGTATTTTTTTAAATGGAATGCCCTGTAGTCTTATTGATTTTTGAGACTCTTTCGAGCTACTGTACATATCCCTAGAATATTATTAAATTTGATTTGATAGTTCCAGAGGAATAAATTAAAATCGATAAAAATTTTTTTTTTCGTCATGTTTTAAAAAACATTATAAAAAATAGAAGACATCTTCAAACCAAAACTAAGCAGCAGGTTGCTTATAAGAAAAGGTCAGTTTATCCTACTATGAATGTCGTAAAAATAACTTATACAGGATGTTCAAAATTCAATGCCAAACTTTTCAAAATGTAATGCTATTTTTCTCCATTTTTTCAAATGGGACACCCTGTATATTTTTATCCCGTCGGATGCAGAATTAAAAAATGAACATGTTTTCTAATTACAATTATTTCGACATTCTCAAAGGTTTCACAGATATTCGTAAAATCTTAAAATTATTATCTAATAAATAATAATTTTACTTGGCAGTTTTTAAATCAATGACTAGAATATTATGTTCATTACTATTCTGACCACAATACAGATTTTTAGGCAGGAGGGGGGGGGGGGAATTATTGGTGAACATATTATTGGTCCTCACTTTTCTAACGGACATTTGAACGGTGCTATGTATTTTGATTTTTTATAAAATCAATTGCCAAATTTATGCCAAAATTTACCAATAGCTTTGAGTGATGCAATGTGGCTGCAGCACGACGGAGCCCCAGTACATAATTCATTACAAGTCAGGGACAATCTCAATACAACCTTGTCAAACCGGTGGATTGGAAGAGGAGGGCCATGTAATTGGCCGCCCCGATCACCCGACTTAACTAAATTAGATTTCTTTTTGTGAGGCTACGTTAAGGAAATCGTTTATCAGGAACCTCCAACCACACCAGAAAAAATGCAGCAAAGAATCAGAAATGCATTTCAAAACATTGCACCCGAGCTATTAGGAAGAGTACCAAGGTCATTTTTGGTAGCCGCCTCCGTTTGTGCCTCCAAGAGAACGGAAGACATATTGAACATAATGTTCTAGTCATTGATTTGAAAACTACCAAGTAAAATTATTATTTATTAGATAATAATTTTACGATTTTACGAATATCTGTGAAACCTTTGAGAATGTCGAAATAATTGTAATTAGAAAACATGTTCATTTTTTAATTCTGCATCCGACGGGATAAAAATATACAGGGTGTCCCATTTGAAAAAATGGAGAAAAATAGCATTACATTTTGAAAAGTTTGGCATTGAATTTTGAACATCCTGTATAAACTAACCTTTTCTTATAAGCAACCTGCTGCTTAGTTTTGGTTTGATGATGTTTCTTCTATTTTTTATAATTTTTGAAAAACATGACGAAAAAAATTTTTTTTCTCGATTTTAATTTATTCCTCTGGAACTATCAAATCAAATTTGATAATATTCTAGGGATATGTACAGTAGCTCGAAAGGGTCTCAAAAATCAATAAGACAACAGGGCATTCCATTTAAAAAAATACAACTTTGATGCACCACCAATTTTCGGGACACCCTGTATATTCATAAATATTTTTAAAATGTGCTCTCTAACAAACAGTCTAATGTCCCGTTTCAATCATTTTTCTAAAATAAATCGTTTTGGTGTAGTAGAAGACGGGAGGTGAGATGCAGGACCCTGTATATTCCATAGCTATCTTTGTATACCGCAGTCTTAATCATTTTAAATACTTTTAATGAGTGCTGCTGGACCGTTCGAATAACCTGCTGGACTGTTCGAACAACTACTCCTCGAACAAATACCCCGCCAGGCATTGAATTATTCAACGAAGTACCCCCACGTACATTACTTCAACGAACAAGATTCGTTTTTAGGTTATATTAAAAATATTACAGAAAACTGCAGACCGCTAGTTTCGTCCTCGAGGGACTCGTCAGTGGAGGAGTAATTGTTCGACCGATCCAGTACCACTCATTACATCTAAAGTAACTCATAAAGTAATTGGCGCTTGTTCATATAAATGATCGACGTATGTTAGCATATAGATAAGCAAGTTAGTTGCGCATAAAATGAATGCAGAAAGCACTGTACTGGCAGTAGTCTGCAATTGTCTGTAATCATTTTGAATGCAGCATAATATTTAAATATTTTTAATAATTTATCTTGAGTGATTTTCTGACTAAACAATTTACACCTAAATTGACGTGACTGAAATATTCTCAAATATTTTATGATCTAACTCTACTTGCTAGTTGCTAGTAGACACAAATGGAAAACTAAGCGGGGGTAATTTATTTAACATGTATTGCAGTGACGAAAATTGTCTTCAATAGTTTTTCAAATATTGTAAAACCTATTTTTGTTTCATTTGGGTAGACCTGCAATTTTATTTCATCGGCATTGTATTGTAGAATCCTATACTTAACTACTGGAATTTTCTAATGGAATGAATTTAGTAAAAATGTAACTGACGACTTTTCAGCAAAATCCTTGAACTCGCCGATTTTATACTAATTGCACATATTTTAATGTAGGTAAGTTACATTATCATTACGACTCGTGATCACGGGTAAAATGACGTCACACTTTATTTTTCAAATAGGTAGCACGGCATATTAAGTTATACCTCGTTGGATAGGTTAGTTGAAAACAAATACGACTCAATTAATTTTTTTAATATCTTCAATAATTTTGGGAATAAACAGTTTAAATATGGTAAGCGCGCGTTGTTTAAAAATAATGCTAGTCATGAAAATATTATTTGTCCACGACTATCTTATAATATATACTCTTTATACTTGTGTTTCTTCAATCATAATAATATACTTTTTCTACACCTATTTAATTATATGACAATTATTAGCATTTTCTTTGTGTAATATCGTACCTATAATTGACTGTATTCGGCCAATCACAAATATACATTCAATAATCACTGTTTCCCTGATCCAATGATATTTTATATCGACCGCGATCCACTCTTGCTGGAGCTGACAATCGACTTGGGTGACAGCGAAGTGTATCGCCATATTACTTGTTTATGTTTTCCAACATATGCACTTCGTACGAGTAGGTACCGATTAATGCATGCAAATTAACAATTCAACCACTAGGTACAACTGCTAATCAGAACTTAACAATGGAAGTCACAACTGCAAATTTAAAAATATTACTAACTTCACAAATTTCATCATCCTAGTAGTTCATTTAATGGAAAATAAAAATTAATGTATTATTATAGTGTTCCATTAAAGTGATCAAATTTGAGTCTAATTTATTTGTTTAATAGGTGTAGAAAAAGCATAGTATTATATTCGCGATTATGACCATTATTCACTCAGATGATTATATATATATTGTATATATTGCGGGATGTAATGGTGTGACATATTGAAGTCCCAGAAGGGAAACAATAAATCTATCTATCTATCTATCTATCTATCTATCTATCTATCTATCTATCTATCACTCAGATGATTTGCGCCACTCACCTTCGGCTCGTGGGCTCAAATTTCATCTTCGTGAATAATGGCTGTCATAATCGCTCATATAATAATATACTAATTCTTTTAACAGCAACCTTGGCGAGGGCCATCGTAATTTTGCTCACACGTCAAGAATACCTACCACATACACAAAAAGGCGGAAGTATTTTTGGAAGTCGTGCATTTGTTTATTATTTGCCTTGGTAATTTGCTTACTTATGTACCTACCCACTTACATTCAGATTTGTAATATGTGGTGATTTGGACGTTTAAACAAAATTAAGGTAGTCCGATGCCAAGGTTGCTGCCAGAAAAACTAATTCTTTCATGGTTACGTGACTTTTAAGTGGCTCGCGCGCCATGTATTTGAAGTGCTTTTTGCATAAACTGTTCCAGTTGTCATAGAAAATTCAAAGTAACTCATATTTGTTTTGGATTGACTTAAGAGCCGTAATACACGAGACTGATTTTAGTACTAAATTCAGTACAATTCCAGAGTGCACAGAGTTTAGTTTGAAATTTAGAGTGACAACAGAATTGCGCATGACAGATTAAAATAAGTATGTGGGCATGCGCATTGATCCTAATTAAGTTAAATGTCAAATATATTCCGGCATGTTTGTCTTTATTATTCATGATTTTGATAGCACTGAACTTATTTTAGTACTTACCTGCCATTCGCAATTCTGTTGTCACTCAAAATTTCAAAACTCTGTGCACGCCGAAATTGTACTGAATTTAGTACTAAAATTAGTCTCGTGTCAGACGTGCTATTGAAAAAAATTAAGTGTGACGTCATTACTCCTAATCAGGGTTTCAACGATTTAAATCATTTGATTTAAATCACTATTTAAATCGCGATTTTAATCACCTGATTTTTTTTTATTTTAATCACTGATTTAAATCAAAATTGCAAAATTTGTGAAAACGTTTATTTTATACTTTTATAGCAAAAAATAAAAAAAATTAAAATGAAAAAGCAACACATTTTACTTAAAAAAACATTTCTTTTTAAATGAATAACAATCTTAAAACGTTAAAACATTTAAAAAAATACACTGCATGATATAAACGAAATGCCAATAGATTAAGAAACTAAAAAAAATCACAATTTTATAACTATTCATTGAAATACTTATACAAGAATACTAATTTCGCTGCCTTATCCGTCCCCAGCCTATTTCTTAATTTACTAGGTGGCGCTGGAGCCAATATTTCTCTTTATTTATAATGAATATCTTATGTTTGATTTAAATCAAAAAAAACCTGATTTAAATCAAATAAATCGATTTTTTTGATTTTTTTATTCTAATCGTGATTTTTTTGAACCCTGCTCCTAATCATGTAACATAAGTACGTTAAAATATGTGCAATTGAAATCTAAAGACGATGTGTCCAAGAATTTTGCTGAAAAGTCACCGGTTACTTTTGTAATTTATTTATTGTATTAGAAAATTTCATAATGTATAATGTATTATAATAAATAATGTAAATATATAATATTTATTAAAACCATACGGTGTGACTGATTTTTCATTACATATTTATTAACTTTGGTTAATATATTTTCCGAACTTTCCAACGGTAATTAATATAAACCTGCAGTATCTAAAAGCTTTTTTGTAATAAAAATTTCATTTGCAGTGTGCCATTTCCATAGTCTACTTTTAGTAATAACTCAATTTTTATTTTAAGTACCTATTAGGTGCCGTATTAGGTACTGTATGAAACATGAAATTCGTAATTTAAAAGTTATATGTATATCCAATAAAGATGTAAGGAATATTAGGCATAATATTTGGAATTCGGCAATTTAGCATTTTCTTATTCGGCCAAATGCCGAATAGTGTGTACTATTCGGTTACAAAATAACGGTTCTGAATCGATGAGTACATTTCAAAGAAATAAGGAAAATTCAAAACCAGTATTATATTTTACAGTCTCATTTTTAACTTAAACAATATAAAAATAATAACACCGAAATCTACTAAAACCAAAGACATTCTATACTAATAGACACCAACATCTGATGTATTCGGCATACATATGTACTTTATTTCTAACATCAAAGACGTGCCCTTTTCCCTCCCTTTTTTTATCGATTTTTGTCGTGTTGACGTAATCTCTTTCGACAAAAAGTCAAAATGATTTTTTTGATATAGCGCGCTATATAAATTGCATGTAATTTAAAACGTCAAATCAACTTATCATTTGAATATTTATTTTGCGTATGCGAGTAAACTTATCAATTGCGCTATTCAAGTTTTGCCTAGGAATTTCTGTTACTTAATAATAATTTACTTTAACAGCTACTTGACTGAAGAAACTACAGGTACATATTTTAAAAAATTCCTAATAATATTTTAACTTGCCTACTCGATGCTCGCTCTCACTTGTGAAACCAAGGTTTCCCAGTTAATGTCAGATTTGACTTTTTGACTTAAAATAGATGCAAGATCCATTTTTGCATGCTTCAAACTAGGGCACAAAATATTTTCTTGTCGCACGCATGTTTTCAGCGATATTAAAGTGTATTTTGGTATCTATAGAAATAGAATGTCTGACTAAAACAATCGAACAAGCACCAACACAAAGTGGTTTTGCTTACACTCGATGGCAATATAATGAAATAATAATATAATACAATATAATAATATGAAACAAGTTGTTCAGCAAGTCTGATTTAGCTGAATATTTGGTATTCCGTGAACGAATTTGGGCTAATATTTATTATTCATCCATTTTCGGTATTCCTTGTCTAGTATCTAACATCTAATATTTGAGCTGTTCTATCCAAGAAAAGTATTAGTTGCTTGCTTTCGTATTTTCTTGCAGGTGGTTGGAAAGAATTGGAAAAGATATTCAAACTTACTTTTTAATTTTTTTATGACTACCGAGTGTGCGATGAAAAATCGCCCACACTGAACATAATAAATTAGACTAATTTAGGGTTGTGGTTGCATGTACAATAGGGAAAGCAACAGTATGGTGGTGGCATTCAGACCCCCTTTCAAGCGTTTCAACAACTCTCTGCGCAGAGCTGGCTCAGCACGTTGTTTTGGAAGGAGACCCATATCACTTTTGGCTGCATCTGATATAACTTCTCAGGTACATATAGATTAGTAACTTTGTGTGTTACGTTATCGCTTGCCGCTTATTGGAAGCCCATGGTGTAGGCATATTTAATTTAAAATGATAAATAATTGGAATTTTGTTATCCACACCATCTACGATCAGTTAAACATTAGAAATGCAAAGGGGTATAATTTTACACTGTGTCTAGGTGCAAGGCAAATTTCATCATTGTATGTACAGTAGTGTCTGCTTATAACGAACCTTGAAATTGCACAAAATATGGTTCGTTATAAGCGCAGTTCATTATAAAAGGAAATACAAACATTGCTATTAATTATGGGCGCGTTTTAGCACTTTCATAAACGATTCGTTTTAACCAGTAATTCGTTGTAAATGGGTTCGTTATTTGCGGATACTACTGTAATATATGTTATACTTTCATTTAGGTAATTTGTTAGGTGTGAACACCGTCAGCGGTTTCGGTGGGTGGACAGGTATCATATAGAGTTAGTAGTTTGATGTCCTTGGGCTGGGTGAGTTCGACTCTCGTAGAGGTTAGTTTCTTTTTCTTAATTTTTTTTTTGTTACAAGTTTTGACACAATATTTAACACGTGTTCTCATTTCCGTGCTCACAATTTTCAGTTTTGTTTGCACGTTGCCATGCACCTAGATCCTAGACTCAGCCATAATTTTATTATCGTTATAAGGTATTTAGTAGGCACTGTTTGGACTCGCACCTCTGCTGTTTCCGATCCTAAGCTAACCTACCAGCTTCCTTTATATTGCTATACGTATACAGACCATAGATATTTAAAAAGAACAGACCCACTGTTCGTTTAGGAACACCTGCTTTTTTGTGAAGCCGATATAGTTTAGACCAGGGGATTGAAATTTTTTGAAATTAAAATTTTAATTTTTCAGAAATAATCAAACAAATAAAATAACATTCTTTATGAGATTATATCCACCTAAGCGTAAAAGAGAAAATTATAAATAAATTCATTAAAATTTTTAAAAAACAAGTGGTTATAACTAACAAAAATACAAAAATTGCACCTCTAAAAATATTTTAAGACAAATGAAACAGAAAAAGTTCTTGAAATGAGGTAAATCTGTACATGGTACAATCAAAGGTTCTCGAACAATAAAAAGTTTTCAGTTTGTTTTTGAAAAACCACCAAAATTTAAAAATCTCGCTTCAACTGACGGGGGATTGAACACTTTTGCACCAATGAAATCGAAACACTGTTGGCCGACACAAGTCTGCGTCCTCAGAATCAAAACGTTCATTCGAAGTTCGAAATTGAGTTCGAGTTTGTCTCTCATGACGAAGCTATTCATGTGCAAGTAAACTATTGCTGCCAAGCGAAATGACTTTCTGGTATTCAGTACACCTGCTTCTTGATGTTAAGCTTGTGTTGAGTATGTTTTCGGCCTGTTGTAAATTACTCTCAACGTTCTTTTGTGTAAGGTTTCGCTATGTACTATCACATTTGTGCATGCAGCTCCCCAGGCTAAAATGTCATAATGGCACACTGATGTGAACAACGTGATCCATCATTCTTAATTGGTGAAGGTTTAGAATGTTCTTCAATTTACAGTTTTTTCAAGGTTTTGTGTATTTGGATGTCCCATCTAAGGTTGGAGTCCAGTGCTTTGCCAAGATAACTGAGATCAGCACTTCTTGATATAGACTTACATCCACATGAGTCGTTTTCTCTATAGTCTCCCTGAAGTATTACTATTTCATGAAGGGTGGATGGTGGATGGTATACTCTCTTTGTAGCAACAAAATGGAACGAATTTAATTTTGGTTATGTTAACTGAGAGTCTGTTGCGAAAAAATTTATCTTATTTTTCCCGTACAAAGCATAGCTTCGGAGATAAATAATTTTTTGTAACATGGTGCGTAGTTCGCGCTTTTAAAACGAAATTATCAGCCATTTTTGTAACAGTAAAGCCTTATTAATATCGAAATGGCGAGAAAATACTTAAAAATAGAACAAAACAGTTGAAAATAGTAAGTAGCGACGGAAGCAGATATTACATTTTTTTGAGAAATTTCAACACCCTGTATTTAATTTAGTCTCCATTTTTGGACGTACATAATGTTCATTAGGGATTTTCTCAATATTTTTAAGTTTTCTGTCCTCAAAGTTTGTTACACTCATTATAGATCACCGATTTTATTTAGAAAATTTATTCTTCATTGCGTAATTTATTTTTGTTTATGTGAATTTATGTTTTCCAGGGATTTGTTAACTATTACTAAGAAATTACGTTATCATATATGCAAGTTTTTATAGGTTGTACCCACATTATTTTCAAGAACTTAAAATAACCGGCTGTAATGCAAATTTGTAAATAAAGTGGTTAAACAACTCCAACTTCCTGTTTTTTATGATTCATAAAGTTCACTTTAACAAAGCAATGATGTAATTATTTGTATCTAAATAGGCACAAGTTTGGATATTGCACCCCCATTTAATTTTGTGTGAAAATTATTTCTTACTAATTCCAAACATTCTAAATTCAACTTACATCGTGAGAATGACCTTTATATGTATTTTCGCATTAAAACAAAAATAAAAACACGCCGGACATATCACCTACAGCCAATTATGAATCGTTTTCCACCAATTAACGCCTACCTAAAAGCATCCCAAAATCGACTGAAGTATACAGAAATGTTGTTATTCAAATATGCTTCCATGAAGAAGTGCTGTTCATCAAATTTGAAAAAACACATTAATTTTAATGGTTACCTTGGCTTCCGTGCGAAGACCCCGTCATGGATTGGCTGGATGCCGACGTTCCGTCCACTATCACAAGGGACATCTTCAGGGCTGCTGGGCTGACACTGAACTGGTAGGACTAAGATCTGGGGGCTTATTTATACCCAAAGAGTGGTCAGTCAACCGGGAATGATTTGGATGAATCGCTACTGTGGAGTGTGACAGTTTCAGGCGACTGATGATGTGCTTCCATGTATTTTGTAGGTAGAAGCCGTTGTCACGATTGACATTGAGGGGATGTTTGACGATTTCTATTGATTCCCTAATCTTCCTATTGTAGAAATTTGAGGTTTGGGCTAGAACTTTTGTCTCCGAAAAATTGATTTGATGACCAGTGTCTAACCTGTGCTCCGCCAATGCTGAACCAGCCGAATTGAGCAACCTCGTACATTGTTCATGTTCAGCAACACGAGTACCGATGCACCGCCTAGTCTCACCGATGTAAACAAGTCCACAGGATCAAAGAATGCGATGCACACCTTCCGTGTGCAAAGGTAAGGGATCCTTAGCCGAAGATAGAAGATCTGAGATTCTGATATGAGGTGTGAAGACAGTCTTGATATCATGTTTACGAAGAAGTTTGCCTATACATTGTGGATGTATGGGAGATATGAGATGCCTTTAGGGGTGGTCGTGTCACTGGCCCTTGACCTGGGCGGAATTAGGTTCTTGGAGATGGTCCTTCTAATGTCACGAGGGTTGTAATTGTTACTGGTCAAAGCCTCTGTGATATGTTGAAGCTCAGAAGACAACGAGGAGGCTTCGGATATGGCAACCGTACGGTGAACAAGAGAGTTGATGACTGACATCTTTTGAGAGGGATGATGATGAGATAACCCATTGAGGTAACGGTCAGTGTGAGTAGGTTTCCTGTAGACCGAATGACTGAGACTACCATCAAGATTATGACTTACGAGGACATCTAAGAAAGGCAACTTTCCTTCAACTTCAACCTCTATGGTGAACCGAATATTGGGGTGATGACTATTGAGATGGCCTAGGAATTGATTTAAAGTGGCGCGACCATGTGGCCAAATTACGAAAGTATCATCGACATACCTGAACCAACATTTGGGCTTAAGGCTATAAGATTTAAGGGCCTGTTTTTCGAAAGACCCCATGAAGATGTTGGCGACCACAGGGAACAAAGGAGAACCCATGGCGGCACCTGAGACTTGTTCATAGAATTGTCCACGAAACAGGAAATATGTGGAAGTGAGGCATACTTCAATGAGGGAGTCCAATTCTGATGAAGAACCATTGGACGTTAGAATCCAAAATAGGAACATTGGTAAATAGGGATTCGACATCAAAACTGACGAAGATATCTTGGGACTCCACCTTCAATTCGTGGAGTTTTATGACAAAATATTCGGAGTTAAGGATGAACGAGTCTGTCTTCCCTGCATCCAGCATCCATGACGCGGTCTTCGCCCGGAAGCCAAGGTAAACATTACGACAATGGCCGAGGAAGCCTACAGCATCGTTTACATTAATTTTAATTTTTTTTAATATGTTACGTTCCACTAGATGAGCCAGCGAGTCCACACAGTCTTTAACCGTTCTGGATTGTATCTCTTCTCTATACTTTCAAAGTTTTGAATTGCGTTTGGCTATCAGTGACAATCTGGATCCACCTATTTTGAAAGGACATCCTAATCTTCTCATGCGTATATATGAAAATTGCAGTAATTTCGGTTGCAAAACTTCCAGATTTATGCTAATTTCATTCCCTTGGCCTTTGCCTTCAGTGCCCACCACATCTGAGCATGCAGTCCTTATCTAATTTTTGATATATTTTCTTACAGTTTCTCGTTCTCACAGGAGTTTTCCCTATGATCAATTATTTATCCTTAGCAGCATGCCGCTGCTAGAGCCTCTGCCTCCACCACTTGTAGCAGTGGGAGATCCAGCAGTGCCTCGATGACTCCAGTGGGCATTGTTTGCATTGCCACTGTGATCACTAGGCATGTAACAAAGTCTATGTATCAGAAGTTGGCTCACGCAGGCTTTGTAGCAAATTATCTGCGCTCAGTCAACTGTAGATCCATTTTTCCCGATAAGTTCCTGATGGTTCGTGGAGTTGCAATGTTGCCTCCTGTATGATTACTAACTGTAATTTTTAATTTGAAAAAAGTATTTCTGATTAATATTACATTTTCATAGAAATAAAAATATTTAACCCTTAGGTTTCTCAAGTTTTTAAAGTCTAAGAAACAACGAATTCAAATTGCACTGATCAAACTTTTTTGCAGTTGGTGTGACTTTTTCCAATATAACCAATTTGTTTCAGTACTGAAGGTACTGAAATTGAATTGCCAAATACTCGGAATTCCAAAAAACACAAAGAATTGTCTTTGGAATTGTCACAAGAAAGTACTTACAAAATTTATTCACTAATGATTATCACAAAGCTGGGCAGGGTGTAACAATGGTAAGACTATCATATGCATTATTAAAATACTCCGCGTACTACCAATTAACACTTTATTCTAGGATTTTACCGGTTTCAAGATTATTAAAAATCTCATCATCAGAAAATGTAAAATTTTACATTTTCTGTTAATAAAAAATACAAAAAAATACCAAAGAGAACAATAAATTAACTTGTGGCAAGTAGGTAATTAACAAAATAATTGTTAAAAAAGAAAAAACATATGGCCAGTTAGATATAACAAGAAAAAAAATAAGAAAAATACAAAAGAAAACCGCATTAACTTCTCATTGCAAGTATTCAAAACAAATATAAAAAAATAAACAAGCGAAACTAAAAAACTACTAGATAGCTCTGTCACTGCTGCGAAAAAAACAACCGTCTAACTGCAGTTTTGAAACTAGGAACAGACATATTTTGAAATTCTGTGGACAGTCCGTTGTAGATATGTATAGCGTTATAAGTGAGGCACCTACGGGACAAAGCCGACGAACACTTAGGAATGGTAAATTTGTGGCCTGATCTAATATTAACATTATGCATCTGGGATCGTTTTACCCACTTTGAACAGAGTCCCCGCTGTCAGATACCAAAAGGCCATGCATAAAGATAGCCAAATGAAGTCTCCTGCGCTTTTCCATCCTTAACCAACCCAATTCAATAATTTTTTGTGACACATGATCATATTTACGGAGTGCAAAAATAAACCGACAGCAAAAGTTTTGAACTTTTCTTAAATGCTCCAGTTTTAAAGACGGAATTTCAGTTTTTAAGGCGTTTTATTAAAGCGTTCACCCACTTAGCAAGCGCTCCTGACGAGACATGCTTTATGATATTCTGGTGTACACTGAGCGTCAGTTCATTCGTGCGCTTTCCCCCACCACGCTAAACCTTGAGTAGTTCTCGGCAGTGAGCCAACTTCTCATACATAGACTTTGGGCATGCAAGTCTGAAACTTTCGTAGCTTGGTTAAAGCTTCCCTTCCGGATTCCCTTTTTCTGACTTTATGCCACCATATTAAGGATCCATGGTGTTACTGTGGGGATTATTACCTTGAAATATATCCAGAAGACCATTGCTGGCCTTACGCCCCACTTTTTTCCTATCATACCCTGTAGACCGATAAGACCCGGGTAGCTTGATTAATTTCTCCCTATGGATGCTTTAACTTAGCGTATCTAAGGTTAGACCCAAATACTTAATTTTTTTGCTAAATTGGATCTCATGACCCCACAACCAAAACCTCTCCAGATTCTGAAGGCTCCTTGTGAAGACAATTACTATGGTCTTAGCAGGGTTCACAGTTAGTCCCTCTGCTGTGCACCATCTTTCTGCTATTCTCAGTGTTTGTTGTGTGAGGTTTGAAATCACCACCACTTTGAATTTTCCTACGATTATAATAGTAATCATATGCAAATTACTGCGTGTGTGATCTAGCCGGTTGTAATTCTCAAAGAGCCTGTCTATCACCAGGGCAATAAAACTGCACCCTTCGAGCAGCCACTGGTTACAT
Source organism: Xestobium rufovillosum (assembly GCA_963966045.1). Lineage (NCBI taxonomy): Eukaryota > Metazoa > Arthropoda > Insecta > Coleoptera > Ptinidae > Xestobium > Xestobium rufovillosum. Next base: position 28,278,917 of record OZ014495.1, read on the forward strand.
AATTATTTAAATATACATACTATGCAGAGTAATTTATTATACAATAATTAAATTTCTTTTAGAAGATTTTGTTGCAAATTATTGAATTTTTTAATTAGAGGTATCAGAATGTATGTATATGTCTTAGCCACATAAAAAAACCTGGCGTTTTATAAAACGTTTACTCGTTTTGTGTGTCTGGTGCCCCTTCAGATAAGAGAATAACATTCCAAGAATCACTCGTTTTATAAAACCTAAAACGTTTAGTCATTTTATAAAACGCCAGGTTTTGTTAGGTAGTTAGGTACGACATATACATAAATAGCCACAAAAACATACATATGTACATACATACATACACACACTATGTCCCCGGATGGGGTTACAAAGAGGAAAAAGAAGCATTTAATTTCTCATAAAAATCACTTCGTAAACCCTGCTTAAACTCCTGTTGCAAATATTATTTTTTGTGTTCCAGGAAATATTTTAGGAATTTTTATGCATTTTTTCGACTACACAAATAGGCTTAACGAAGTTGATACTGTTCTATTTGATGTAAATGAGATACTTACTACTTGAATTCATACTGTTAAGAATGCAGATGTATAATTGTTACATGCATTTTTTCCGTCGAATAATATAATTTTGGATTGTTTTTAATTTTAATAGTTTTCGTTTAACGCTCATTTGGTTTCTAACAATACTTAAACATTCGGGATTTTTCTTTGAATTTAACAATATTTTAATAAGTTTTAATAAGTCCAAAAAATTCAAAAAAATGGACAAATTTCCTGTGACAGTTTGATAAAAAATTATATGTGCCATGGGAGTTTAGGAACAAGCAGGGTTTTTTTTTATAAAAAGTGATTTTTTCGAGAAGTTAAAAATAATTTTTTTTTGTCCTCTTTGTAACCTGATGTGGGGACATACTGTACATCGAGCTGTAATAGGATATTTGTTGGACATCAGAGTTGCAGAGTGTTTGACGATCTTAATATCAAACCATGTTTCAAATGCGGTAGGTTTGGTCACAGTGGAAACAAGTGTAGGAATCAAAGTGTGTGCGTGATATGTGCTGGTGATCACGTGGCAGCTAACTGTAATAACAAACAGTATATTAAGTGCCCAAACTGTTTTTATAGCAATAGTAAATTTGGAACTAAGAAAGATGTTAATCACATCGCAACTGACACCGAAAATTGTGGTATTTTGAAATACAAGATGAAGAGGAAACTCGAAACCACAGACTATCCTATGAGACCCACTATACCAAGACATCTGGGTAGTATAGAAACACTGACCGGTCAGCCGTCTGTACTGAATGCAGGAGGGGGAACAGTGAACATAGGAAGATAGTTCTCAAAATAAAAATGACATTGGACAAGACTTGGAGCAAGAAAATATTGTAATTATAGAAAGGGAGTTCCCTGGTTTGCAAATGACTTATTAATTTTACATTTAAATATAAGGGGCCTTAGAACAAATTTTCAACACTTGGAAGTTTTCATTGAGAGTTTGAGAGTCAAACCTGATGCGATTGTTTGTTTTGAGGCTTGGTTTTTGCCTCACTTTGGGTAATCAGTTGCATGAATATAATGTATACTATAATCATAGTTATATAAATAGAGCGAAAGGCGTTGTTATGTATTATGTATGTGAGAAGCTCTTTGATGGAGAGTACTAGATAGAGGAGATTGAGAGTTTTAAATTTTTAAGTTCCACTATAAAACTGAATAGTAATAGGACTATAAAGATTTCAGCTGTGTATCGGTGTCGATCGGTGTCATGATATTGATAAGAGGGATTTTACAAACTTTACTTAGACAAGAATAAGAATTTTAAGAATCACAGTATATTAGGGGATTTTAATGTAGACCTGTTAGAGATAAATGTCAAAACCTTAAAAAAAATTGTTTTGTTTATCAGTGGCCCATTGGCGCATATTTTCAATCTATGTATTGAAAAATCGATTTGGCCGAACTTGTTTAAAAGTGCTGAAGTAGTCCCTATTTATAAATCAGGTGAAAAACATAATTTAACAAATTACAGGCCCATCTCACTCGTATCAAATATTGCTAAAGTATTTGAAAAGATACTTCACTTGAGACTTAATAATTTTTTAACTGAATGTAATACAGTATGTGGGATGCAATTTGGTTTCGTAAATAACAGAAGTGCTAATGATGCATTGGCTTTTGTGACAAATTATATACATATATGTATAGCAATTTAGACAAAAAATAGGCCAACAGTTGCAACTTTTTTGGACTTGGCCAAGGCGTTTGATACTGGGGATCATCAAATATTATATGAAAAATTGAATAACTATGGTATTAGAGGTGCTGCTCTTGAGCTGTTGAAAAGTTAATTAACAGATAGAACGCAAACTGTTAGAATTGGGGAATACATTAGTGAGACTGTGAGACTTGTTTTTTGACTATTGGGGTTCCACAAGGGACGATACTGGGGCCATTACTTTTTGTTTTATACATCAATGACTTGTTGGTGCTGTTGTCGAGGGACTATAGTATCTTACTCTGATGATGCAGATGTCTTGAGTACTGGGAAAACTTGGATTTTAGCTGAAGACTTAGTGAATGATTATTTAAATAACGTTGCTTTATGGCTTGCTGTAAATAAGTTGTCTTTGAATGTATCTAAGTCAGTATGCATGACTTTTGGAGTATATTCTGATAGTATTCCGGCAAGTATAAATATAAGAATTAATGATCACGCATTGAAAAGAGTTGAGAATTGCAAGTATCTGGGGATTCAGATTGATTGTCATATGAAATGGGATAAACATGTCAATTGTATAAACAAGACTAGGTAATATTTTTTACATAAAAGGAGAGAACTTAAAAACTAAAAATAAAATTTATTAAGATACTCCTAATTAAAATCATACAACCCAAGACTGTAAAAATTTGGAGGTGACGTACATGCATATTAAGGAACAATAAACAGTCAATATACGTATTATATTTTTTAAATTTTTGTTCGACCGACTTTGTAACATTCTTTTTATTGATTTAGTACTACACGATGCTGTAGGCTTCCGCGGCCCTTGTCGTAATGGTTACCTTGGCATCCAGCCAATCCATGACGCGATCTTCGCCCAGAAGCCAAGGTAACCATTAGTACTACACGTTAGCAAACTTTTAAAAAAGGTATAAAAAGTGGCTCTTTTGATCTATAGCATTTCTGCATGAGGCAGATATAAAAATTTTCTACCATTTCCTTTTTTGAACTCTAAATAATCCTTTCTCAAAACGGTATAATTATGCATGAGTCAGTCTAAATACCTAGATTTTTTACCCTTAAAGATTTATTTGCAACAAATACTACTCCTAGAGTAATATTCTTTAACAGTTGCAACAAGGGTATCACATTATCATAAGCGCCGCTCCAAACAACAACAATACCGTAAAAAGAAGTGTAACAGAAAAGTGCATGTGCCGCTGGAGAATAAATACTAGATTAGAACGTAAATTGTGTTTTGAAAATGTATCTAAGCTTAACAAAGATAAGCTTTCAAAATAAGAATAATTTCTACCTTTTTTATTCGTTAGATATTAAAAATGTGCTTTAATTTTAATTTATAAATTTTCATTCACACCCTCGAACTATGTATGCTCACTGTCAGTATGTCAGTTTGATGTACGGATGTACGCACAATGCTCATAACGGTTAGGTTTTTAAATGTTTTATTATTAATCGTTCTTACAATGGGACAAAGAATAAATTGTTTATAAATAGGAAAGTTATTTTTAATTCATAGTTGTGTACATTTCATGAAGTTTCTTATCAAAAATTCCTTGTTTGATAGTAATACCTGTCTCAAGTTACAGTATAAAGATAATAAAATGTATCGCTGAGTAGGTGATAATGTTTTTAAAGTTCATCCGGTTGCTTAAATCTGACGTTGGTGTAAGTGAATGCAATACTAATTTTCTCAAGTAAAGCGGTTTTTTAGTTTTTATTGTGCTCTTTCTAAGTTAATTAACATAATCAGATGTTGCATATGCTGTGTTTACCCTTACATCAATTTACTTCAATTATCCGTCTGGTCAATTGAAACAGAAATTAACATCATTCATTCAAGAAACATAGGGGACTCATGCTTGATTAAGTAAACAGAATATGCCACTGTAATATACTTGTGTGACATGTCAGAAGACTATAATTGTTTTTCCGGTTTTTTCTTTGATAAAAACTCTTTATTGTTAACATTATATCGCACATGTGGAATATACTCATTTTAATTTGGCCTAATTTTGTTGCACAGTGTGAGAAAAATGAGGAGGTCAAGTGTAATTCTGAAGGAGCTGCTGAATGGGCTGTATCTTTCGAGAAACTTCTTGATGATCCTCTGGGCCTACATACATTTGCCGTGAGTATATTTTGTTATTGTACCTTTAATATAACGAAAAACCAAATTTGATTAAACCTCTTCCCATGAATAGCATTTTTCTTTCACAGCATTGTAACTTTTCCTGAAACCCAGGTTTCACATCCGTACAAAACTGGTAGCCTTAGTATTGTCTTAAGTAACGTGAACAATTCAAATATTATTGTCCCTGACATAGAAGCAACTGACTATTTTTTTTATTTTTCAACTTAGTCCACTAAGACGTTGACACACTTGGTATAATGATGGTAAAGAGCCCACACCCACAAAAAATGTTTTGTCGTACTGCAAACCACTTTACCTCCATCATTACCATCTCATCGTCCTGAAAGTGAGTCCCACGAAAATGTTTTTTGAGTTTGGGGAACGGTAGTCACTAGGAGCAAAATCTGGAGAATAGGGTGGTTTTTTCAGAATTTTGAAGCCTGATTACGAATTACCGCCATCAAAACAGGATCGTTGTCTTGATGAAACAGCACTCCCGTGTGAGTTTTCCCCTCTTTTTTCATAGAATCATGCAATTTTGTAATGAAAGCAGATTCATAATATTGCCCAGTTATAGTGTGACTACGTGGTAAAAAGTCAACAAGGATCACTCCCACGGCATCTCAGAAAATTGGTCATGATCTTCCCTACAAATGCTGTTACACGAAACTTTCGAAGAGGTGATGAACCCTTGTACGTCCATTCCATGCTATGCCGTTTTGACTCAGGATCATAGTGGTGAACCCAGGTTTCATCCACAGTAACGAATCTTGCCAGGAAGTTTTCAGGATCTCACTTTATGATGACAAAATTGGTCTCTGAAGTGACCTACTAAATGCCCTTTTGTTGTGGCATAAACATTTTCAGTACCCATCGCACAGCCACCCTTTTAAAAATAATGGTTTCGACGCTACGTATTGAAAGACCACACGAATTTCACGTTGATTCATATATCTTGCATGACCATGTCATGGACCAAATCAATGTTCTCTTCGGAAAATTCTCAAATTTGTCCATTTTGTAAAAATGGGCAACACCTTGTAACAATCGGCTTTCTAACTAAATAACGGAGTAACATACACCAACGCAAGTTTATGTTACTTATCACAAATAATTATTGAGAATTAAGTGACAAATATTTAAATCAGCACCTTCTATGTCAGGGACAATAATATTTAAATTACCCACATATCTTTGCAATTCTAGATAGATACTTTGCGCGAATCAAATAATTCATGACCCCTACACAACCCTCTCTCAAATTCCAATCCACTTCTTTTTCTTCACACTTATTGGTTATTCTGGTCCCCAAATATGTATACAAATTCTTTCTCTTCCTTGAACATTACTTTTCCATACCTCTTTTGCAGTTCTATAGTGCCATCTGCTACTGGTGTCTATTCTTATAAAGTGACTTCTTTCTTGATTTGCATAAGGACCCAACTTCCGTGCTGCCGCTATTAGTCTAATTGTAACTTTTTCTATTCAACATTAAAAATAAAATTCTGGTTAACAAAATGTAAACCCAATGATGACATCTCAAATTTTATAGATTAAAATGTTAACTGTTCAAAAAAATTTTAACTGATCATTTACTATTTTTACTTTAAATGTGATATGCAGTCAAAATGATAAGGTTAGCAATAGGGAAGTATTAGAAAGAGTATGGTAAAACGGAAGGTACGGTAGACAATAAATTATAGGAGAGATAGGACTGTAGGACATCTTCTGCGACACGAAGGAATAGTTCGCGACATACTAGAGTAGGAGATAGGAATAAAAAGAGGCAGGGGTAGGCCCAGATTAGACTACTGCTCTGAAATAGTTGGGGATGTAGGATGTTCTACTTTTAGGGAAATGCGTAGGTTAGGAAAGAATGTAGGTACGCGTCCAACCAGCCTTCGGCTGAGAACCTTATGATGAGTCAAAATGTTGCTGATCAAAAACTATTTTTACTGATCAATTTATTAGATTGCGGCGATTTTATTTTTGAAATTATCTGTTATGTATTTTACCTGTCGATATTTTGGAATTAGTAAAATGTATGTTTTGGTTGAAAGATATTGTCGATATAGAATTGGTGGTAGTTCCGTACATCCCATTTCCGTACAAGGCGAAATCAGTGGCAGTTCCGTACACGATGCACGTGCCGCGATACTGGGGGTCATTTCTAAGAAACTATCATTAGCATAGCGGTAGTTGCGTACAGGTACAATCCTTTAGCATTCTAAGAATCACCCGGGTTGTTTACGTACGTACCTAGCTGAACATAGAATTTTGTGGAGCAAAACGGAAACTACAATATTGTAGGTTTAGTTTGCATTTTTATTTTTTATGCATAGTAAAGAGATGCGTCGTATCATGTAAAAATTTAAAAATGATCTATAATTGCTGCAGATTATTTTTTAGCTTCCCTTCGCAATTTTTCCAGGCTTAGGACTGACAGTATAGGTATAAATACGTAACTGGCGTGTTTAAAAGCTGGTTTTTACACCATTGTCATTTTTATTTTTATATTAGTTTTCTTTACCTATTTATTGTTTTTTTTTTGGTTTTAAGCTTTTATGTTTTTTTTGTAGTTTTGTCTTTAGCCATCATTATTCGAGTTTTGTTATGTATGCCAGAGAAACAAGGCATTTCCTAATGTCTCCATTTTCTTCATACTGCAATAAATTTCGTTTTATGCGATCGTCCAAACGCACGTAGTCATGTTTTCTTCTTTTTCCTTCCAAATTAATTTCTGTTCGTCTGTACAAAAAATCGCTGTACTCTGCTTCGTTTTTTAGGGTTTTAATTAAATGTTGAATTTTTGGGTGAGGCCTTCCGAGCAACTTTATGAATTTTTGGTTCCAGCCTTCGACAGAATTGTTAGTCCTTCGATTACTGTTCGAACAATTCCACATATCTACAGTTATTATAGGATTCTCCAGCCACTGATCCACAAAATAGTCATAAAACTGTTGCAAGCCGTCATGTATGACTGATTCTTCTTGAATGGACAGCCACCCATCGTCAACGTCTGCAACTGGTAGATAGGCTAACGCAGCACACATTCGAATATGAAGCCGAATTTCGTCATTGTCCTTATACTGTGTAGCCAAACCCAAATGTTGCACTTTTCTCCAAAGACACTGATTGAAATGAAAATTGCAGCCCCTTATCAGAGCGTCAGGATATACCTTCGGTACAGCCAAAATTTGTGCTTCCTCAAGGTCCAGATGAATTATTTCCGGCATCCATTTAGTGGTCTCCTTTATAATAGAAAAAAGTCGTTCATACGTTTGACGGGTTTTGTTTGGCAATAACGCGAATGATACCGGGACGATGTTTGTTTCTGTCGATGTGCTTCCTATATCACAATGTATAGTGTACAGTTGGTAAAACTGTTTACTACAGCTCTTGAACGTGCCATCGACAAAGAACGTTTTTCTTGTTGCCAGTATTTCCCTACCCGTCGTTGAAGCAAAAACGATGATTCTTTTGTCATCAACATTGTCGCATACCAAAAAGCTGGAACCATCTTCCATTCGTAAAACCTCTTCTGGTATCGAAATATCTTCAGCGGTTTTTGGTTCACTTGTCTCGCCTTGGTGTGCTCTTCTGATGCGATAAAATGCCGATTTAATAGAAGCATACGTAGGAACTTCGGTAACAAAGTTATATCCACCATTAAATAGAGGGCAAAGTTCTTGCTGATAGATTTTGGAAATCGGGACTTCTTCTTCTTGAATGCGTTTCTTCGCGCTGGAAATGTGCTTCCTGACTTCCGTTCGGGCAACATTTCCTTTGCAACTATGGGTTGATACATGAAGCACTCGTCCATTATACGTTTTCATCGTACCTCTGCAACTTTCACGTCGTTCGTTTGTACACAACCAACTCACAACATTTTCTTTATTTATTCGATGTTGACGATATTCGTATCCATCAAAAACAGCGGCTGCTTTCCTCTTTGATGTCTCAAAAACTTTGATTGTCGTCATTGTAAACTCAGTATGCAAAATATACTTGTACATAAACACTCACTCTCTCACAGCAAAATAGCAAATAAATGAACAGCGCTAATCATTTGGGTCCCTACACCAGTACACCTACAATAATCGTATTATCTTCAAGGGAACCTGTGTTTTTGGAAACATAAATAGAGTTCAGTGAACGAGTCTGAAATACTGAATGATCGTCAAAGAAGACCGCACACCATTCCTTAGTACCCTTAATTGCAGGCCACTCCGGGGTAGTTGGAAAAACCCACTTTCAGTTTTATTACCCCTTTCTTTCCCAACGTGTACTCTCTTATTATTGCTATAACGTGCTGGTCCGGTTCAGGTGCCTACGTAAACAACCCGGGTGATTCTTAGAATGCTCTCCGAGTATATGGTCACTAAGGGAATGTACCTGTACGCAACTACCACTATTGCCAATGACAGTTTCTTAGAAATGACCCCCAGTATCGCTACACGTGCATCGTGTACGGAACTGCCACCGATTTCGTCTTGTACGGAAATGGGGCGTACCGAACTGCGACGATACCGTCGATATACAATACCTATATCAGCGTAGGCACCTTATATCGACAAAAAAATCTATCGGTCGAATATGTGGGTGTTCATTTTCTTTTGAATTTTGGCATCTACCCAGAAATTGTTTACAAATAATTTCACACCTTTGCACATTTGTTTCAATTTGAAAGGGTTCTTCTCCGGCAGCTCCTCCGAAAATACCACTTGTACTTTTCTCGTAACTAATAATAATGACAAAATTGTTCAGTAAAGAAATGGTTCGTTTTTGAAATATGTTTTAAGATTGCTTACTTGTGTTGACAGAAATTTAATATTTTTTCGTTTGTTTTTGTAGGAATTCCTGAAGAAAGAATTTAGTGCTGAAAATATATATTTTTGGACAGCATGTGAAAGATATAAACGAGTACCGTCAGATGCAGATCGTGCAGTAGAAGCACTAAGAATTTATCAACAGCATCTTTGTATAGGAGCTCCCGAACCTGTAAATGTTGATTCTCAAGGTAGACAATGTGCAGAGCAGTCATTACAGGAAGCTGATCCTACTCTCTTTGACCAGGCACAAAAACAAATATTTAATTTAATGAAATTCGACAGCTATCCAAGATTTTTGAAATCGGAACTTTATAAGCAATGTTTATCGGGAAATATCAGTGGACCGCATTTAGATAGCTCACTGCTGTTGCAGCCAGTAGTCTCAACACCCAGTAAATTAAAGAAGTCGTTGAGTAATGCTGAGGACAGAAGGAGAAAATCTTTGCTGCCGTGGCATAGGAAAAATAGGTCAAAATCTAAAGATAGAGGAGAATCTGAATATAATCATAGAAAAGGAGAAGGTTCTTTAGAAGATGGTAGCAGTAGTCAAAGTATTAAAGGAAATGATGTTTACAGTAGCAAATCATCATTGACATCTTTGGATTTGGCTATCACTTCTTCAATGCAAGTAAGTATTACAGCCTTTGCAGGCATAGGATCTTGACTCACTCTGTATAGTTGACAAGTACTTTCTGCCATCAGTAATTCCTTCTACAAACTCGAAAATAGCATGCAAGTTCCAAGCAAAACTGTCAGTGCAATAAATTACCATATCATATTGTTTCTCAATTTGCCGTTTTCGTAAATTTCTATAAATTGACAACACATTCAAACTGGTTCCAATCAAGGGCGATTTTAACGTCGGTGCAGTTCACCTACTGGCCCCGAGGTCTGTGGACCCTCAGGTCGTAGTAATTTTTTAATTTTTGCTATAAAATTTTTCTATATGGCTCCATTGAATACAACGTGCAAATGACACAATGTCCAAGTAACACAATGTTCAAACAACACAGTTCGTTGTGTTTTCGGCTAAAGTTATTTTTTCAGTCCAATACGATTTAAAAATGGTACACCAGTACACGTCAATGTGTTAATATATTGTATTGAAAATTTTAAAAGGTAATATTTCAAAAACAGATCAGGTTGCACTAATGATTCACTGCTGCATAAAACTATCATTGCCCACCATATCAATTAAATTTAGTACTGAGTCATGCGAAAAATCTGTCTGACAGATATCGGCCACGGAAACCTACAAACCAAAATATAAATATTTTATTCATATTAAATAAATATTTGGTGCTACTAGGGTAGATACATAGAATACATACACATACCTAAGTTATTTTCAACTTTACTTTTACAAGAATATTCACTTACAAACCCTTCAGAATCACTGCTAAAGCTGAACTGTGGAATAAACACATTTATAATTTATATACGCTTGTCGTCACGCTGGGGGAAGGGTCCATGTACGTGTTTGTGCAATAATTCACTCTAGCAAGGCACAATTTGTTCACTATTCAGAGGTTAATGTTAATATTTTTTGTGTTCATTGCAGTGCGTAGTAGTTCACTGCATGGTATGTTCACTATATCGAGACTCTACTGTACATATTTTATTCTTTAATAAATATTTTTTAATAACTCAAAGTCTTGTAACTCGATTTTTTTGTTGCACATTCACAGATAAGGGTAGCAAGGTTGTTATATTGGATAAATGTGACTATTACGAAAGGGTAAATAATTTAATAGGAAATGGTCCATATGTGAAAATTAACAAAGATCCGTTGCCTAAAATTATTTCAGATACTCAGAAAACATTTAAACTATGTAATAACCTCATTACTGCAGATATCAAACATAAGCTACATGTATCTAACCCAAAAGTACCACGCATGTATTGTTTACCGAAGATCCATAAAGTAGGGAAAGCCGTAAGGCCCATAGTTTCAGCTATAGATTCTCCTACTTACAAACTGTTCAAATGGTTAGTCAATGAATTTAATAACCTCGAGATCAAGCAGTCAAGTTTTTCAGTAAAGAACTCTAGAGTTCATAAATAAAATTCAACACATCATGATTACGAATTATTAATTTCATTCAATGTCAGCTCACTTTTTCTCAGTGTACCTGTACCAAAGGCTTTGGAGTACTTGTATGAACTCCTTAATAAAAATAATATTGATGAACAAACTGTCAAAGAATATATTAATTTAACCAATCTGTGTATGCAGCAGAATTATTTCAAAGTCAGTGGATCATTTTTTCAACAAAGTGAAGGTACAGCCATGGGAAATTGCCTCTCTCCTTTCATTGCAGAAATTTTCATGGGCAAATTTGAAACCCAACTGAAAGATGAACTCCCATATTTTCCAAAAGTGTGGGTGAGATATGTAGAAGATATATTTGCCATTTTTGACACTAGTAAATGTAACATTGAAGATTTTTTGATAATCTGTGGCTAACGGCTTGACCTACTTTTTTGTAACATCCTTTTAAGGCGGCAGATTTGTCGATGATGTCGTCTTAAAAGGCATTGTTTTAAATAAATCACCTGGAATGTTTTTTTCAACAGAAATTGTAGCTAGGGAAAATGGTCTCCCTTGCATCATGAAATTTCGTAATTCTTGTTTCTCTTTAAACATAAAACACCTTTTTTAATTAAAGCACTAGTAGAGGGGATCGTTAAAACCAAGGAATATAATTTTTATGCTTCTTTAAATACGTCAGTATCTTCATGTAACGTATGTCAGAGTGAAAGTTGAAGAATAACAGTTTTGCAAACTTTTCAAAGCATCTACAGGAATTTTTAGTAAATGCTTCAAATCTGCAAGCACCAGAAACTGAAGCATTTGTGTATCTTCAAATCGGATGTCCAGTAAAGTCTAATATTTTAAAATTCAATATGTGCTTTAAATTCTTGACAAGCTCCGTCTTGCGACTTTGAGCTTGCTCTACTTGACAAATCAATTTTAGTTTTCGTCTCAACTAAAGTGAGCATGTTTTGAAAAGATAAGACTTCTTTTGCCAGAAAATAATTGACTGATGCTTTTGACTTAATATCTAATGAATTTTCTCTAACACTTCATATAAAATGTTGGACAACTCAAATATGATGGACAAAATTGTGCATTGAAAGGAATTATTTCATAATCCATGAAATTACAGTATTAAATCACAAGATTAAACATCAGTATATTTAGTATTTACTCTAGTCCAAGTTAATAGAAAAGATAATGTTAATGCATATTAATATTAATGTGCACTTAGCGCGTTTCTCTTGCATTGCGGAGAAACTACTAGCAACTGCAAGTGCAGCCCAATATCGGCTGCATATTCACCGGCAGTCTTTGTTTGGTGTAGATAATGGTTTGACATTCCGAGAACCGATTTTCGTTGCTTTCTGCGCAAGTGGACAAACTCGTTGAGAACCTCTGTAGTCAGGAGTGTCAGATTCTTTTCGATTTGTGACACTGCCAATGTGCCAATTTAGTCGATTGTCATTAAACAAATTTCAGGATTTAATTTTCACGTTCATCGTTAATATAAAGTGTTTGAACACGAAAGGGTCCTTGTATGAACTATTTTGGTTTCTGTAATGGCTAAGTGTTCATGGTAGAATAATTTGTTGTAAAATATCTGCTAAATTTTTTCGTCGAATAGCTACCTACAGACCAAATTTCATTTCTAACAGTTTCCTTTTGACGCTCTTTTCATCAAGAATTGAAAATGAAAGTAAGCATGGCCGAACCCCACTAACGCAAACTGCATCTGGTTGTCTTTCTTGTGGTTCATTGCAACAGGAGAGTCCTTTTAGTTTTCCCTCGAGTTTTTCTCGTGTATATTATTTTCTCAGTCCACTAACACAAATTAACTTTCTCTGCACCTTTCCTATTTTAAACTAAGCTCACCAGAATGCGTATTAATTAGTGTAAGAATTTGTCACTTTTGCTGGGAGGGAAAAGATAATTTACGGAACAAGCTTCAACAAAGGCAAGAATAAGTACTTTCCAATTTGATAATTTATTTTACATTGCAATATAACCAATGAGTTCAAAGACATTGGGTTTAAAATAACAATTTTTACATAATGTCCATATAGATGTCAACTGCAAAACGGCTAATTTCCAGATCAGAGGCAAAATACTTCCAGATTTTTAGAAGTTTCAACTTAAAATTCTATGATCTGTCACAAATTTTTAATTTCTATTCCAAATTCAATTCAAATAGTAATTTACGCTTTCAGGTATGTTATTCTTTTGATTTTCCAATAATTTATTCTCACGTTGGAGCAAAACAACCTCCAAATTCAACCAAAAATGTTGATCTTCCACAAAGTGTTACAGCAAATTCCTATGCTGTTGCTACGAGCAAATAGTATTGCTCATAGTGCCATTGATGACGATGGCAACCGATGATTAAAAAAAAAATACAGTAGTTCGTGACTAAACACCCCAGAGTTCTACATACTGACATCAGTATGTCCCATACCAGTGGTCCCCAAAAGCTGCGCAGTGACCAACCATCCTTTACAAGGGCGTAGCCAGAATTTTGAGTATGGGGGGGGGGGGGCAAAGTAACTTGCACGTGCCCCCCCCCTGGCCAGAGCAAATCACCTATAAAAATTAAAAAATAAACCAAAAAAAGTTTTTATTAAAAATGGATTGCTTGCAAGTTACTTTGCCCCCCCCCCCCATACTCAAAATTCTGGCTACGCCCTTGTAAAGGATGGTTGGTCACTGCGCAGCTTTTGGGGACCACTGGTATGGGACATACTGATGTCAGTATGTAGAACTCTGGGCACGTGCCCCCCCCCCGATCTCCCCTGGCTACGCCCTTGATCCTTTATACTAATCCAAGACCGGCAGTACCGAAGATGTAAAGTTTGAATAATATAACTTGGCGTATGATTGAAATAATCTACGCATCATGTTAGTTTGATGTCTCTCTCACACGCAACTAGTTGATATGGCCGCTGATTATTAACGTAAGATGAAATAATCAAGGTTTTCCATTGTAACTCTTTATTTCACTCATTCTCATTTATAATGTTGGATAACAATGTATTTGTACGTCTTTGCTTGTTTCGTATGTTATCATGGAAACTAGTATTAATGTCACAGTACTGTCAATGTCGAAACAAATTAGGTCACATGCATGTGTCAACCCATACGCCAAGTTATATGATTTAAACTTTATAAAATAGTGACTGTGTTCTGTTGCCATGGCAGGAACTAAATTTTTAAATTCAATGATGTGAAATTAAAGTTTTTGGATTTGGAAATCTTACTTTTTATAATAATATGAGTATGATACAATTAATTTAAAAAGTACGCAATCAACTGTATATTTTTTTTATACTTATACTTGAAAAAACAATATACATACACTTTATTTTAAAAAATTTATTCACAGCCAAGCTGTACTTGCTGCACTTGAATAGCCGCCACTGCTTCAATCCGATTATGTATATTCACTTTCAGCACATTCTTTATCGCTTTCCCTATCTTTCAGACACTTTTTGGCTGCTTCTTCTAATTGATTCTTTTGTAGTCCCTCTAAAATTTTTATTAAATGTGCTTAGTTGCTTGTTACTCAAAAATTGCTAAGACGCTTTTTAAACACTTCGCAGTTTAATAAATCAACAATTATTAACACAAGAATACACAGACAAAATGTAACACTTCTAACAGTAATCAATTCTTCCTCTTTACAACATGCTATGACTAGCTTTTGAGATGTCAGTGATTTTGTAAATTTGACCATGCCATTCCCAATTTTCATTACATCAGTTTCAAAATTATTATACATGAAAGTAGAATGTTGTACTACAACCAGAAGGCACATAATTTTTGTTACCAAGTGCCACTGAATCAGGTACTTCACTCCATTCTGGATCTCGTTCCTCTTTCTTCTTCAGCTTCCTTTCCAGCTTACATTTGACTAAGTTTTTCAAAATTCTGTTTAAGTTGTTATCTATCTTATTTCTGGCTCAATCCATTTTGATAACTTACAGCTTAAATAGCTTACCTACGTATGCAAGCAAATTAGTAAAAAACTATTAGCAATGTTCCAGACCAAACGAAACGATCACGTTGACATTGATTAGCGGGATTATTAGGTTGTCAGAACTGAACTCAAATATGCCAATAACTGAAAATCAAAATTTTTTGCAATTCAGACCTTCTTGCTTATCACGACAGTTATTTACCGTTCTAGTCAATCTAATACAGTAGGAACCTCTATTTGAGAATATCGAAAAATATTTCATTCTCTATAGGAAAGTATGAATGGTAGTCGGGATGAATTATCTACTGCTAGAAGTCTATTGTGCCGAGTGATGTTGAACAATGGAACAACAACGATAGTACAAATTAGACAAACTGAAACTATTCAACAATTTATAGCGAGGCTTCTTGAGAAGAGAGGTTTAAAATATAATGCTTTCGAAGTTTTCACCGACAAACATCATAAGGTAGTTAGAAGAGAAAAATTAATGGTCCATTTGATCTAATTTACCACAAACTTTCTATTATTATCAGGCATTGGATGTAAGTGAATCTTCAGCAAAACTGGCAGGATGTGAAGTTACTGTGGAACAGAGAGTAGTATTTAAGTTGGATTTGCCGAATCGTAAAGTTATTGCAGTTAAATCAAAATATACCAAGATTTTAGTAGATGTATTGAGGCCAATACTGCATAAATATAATTATGTTTTGGAACAAGTTAGAATCACTATAGATGGTAATCGAAATGTAGATGTTTATTTGCCTGTTACATCAGTTGATGGAAGAAGATTAAATATACAACTTCTTGAAGGTAAGAATTGTTTACTGTTTTTGTAGGTTTACTTTTAATAAGCCAGGCAGCAGGTAATTTGACTACACAAACAAGGATAAAAAAACGATGTGGTGTCGTGGGACACCAGGTAGGAACGAAGTTCCTTCGGCTAATGTAGAATCGACACAATTTGCAAAAAAAATCGTGAATAAAAGAATAAAACAGTTGGATAAAAGTTAATACGTGCGATGGGAATTTATGAACATGCAGAGTTTTTCCCACTTTGTAACCCCATCCGAGACATACTGTATAATACGTAAAAATTATCTTCATTTCCTTACGGCTTTTTCCAAAAATTTGTTGAATTTAGTTAATTTTGAAAACAAAATTTATGTTGCATGGGGTATATTCTATTCATCAAGTCATTAATATTCTAGAATAAAGAACGCTGCTCAACAACATCTGCGCGAGTAGGAATTTGTAAGTGCATGATTATTATAATGGGGATGTAACTCCAAAGAATTAATTTTACTATGCCTAAATAACTACTGGAAAAATCATGCTGCGTGTTTTCAGAAAATTGTAACCTACTACCAGTGATTATAATATTAAGTGATTTTAAAGAATTTCATAAATTTATTTCTAGTAGACACTTCCTGACATCCTACATGCGCCAGTTAATTTTTTATACGAGCAGCACATGTACATAGATCAAGCGCAAGATGCGATTAAACACCAAAAGAACAAATCAAATCTACATTTACATACGACTGGTTAGTTCCACTGCAATTTCAATGTAGAGGGCAGCACATCATGACAACGTGATAAGTCCACACAAATGTAGTTGTCATGTAACACAAGTTTCTTACTAATCTTGTGGGGACATTTCATAAAAAGTTGCTGACGCAGTAAAGAAGTACCCACAAAACGCCTTAAAAACGGATTTAAATAGGTTGTTTAAAGAAAAGCCAATAGGGTTGAAACAACACTAGGTATATTATTTGCATGTACACAGGATGCTGTCTCACATAAGAATGTCCTATATCATCATGGCACAGTTTACAGATTTGCCATCGGTTTTGTTTTGGCACTAACCATAAACTTTTACCATCATTAAGTTTTCTGTAAAGGTATGCCCCACGTATCTATAATGTGAGTATTCACCACGTGCTTGTCCATGAATGCATGAGTATATACTATGCATTGGCGGGGTGTAGTGGTAATAGAGAGAGAAGGGATGAGAGAACGAAAAGAAAGAGGGAGAAAGAGAAAGAGAAAGGTATTATACACTACTCGCTTGTGTATACGACTGTCGCGCCCGCGCACGTCTCATTTAACGGGTTTATTCCACGGACTTTTTCTTACGGTTTTATTCCACGGACTTTTTCTTACGGTTTTACTATCACATTTATTTCAGTTCGGTCGCGCAGCAAAATCCCTATCTCCTCCAAGCCTGCCGTAAGGAACTTCGTTCCAAAAATTTATTGCTTTAAATTTCCCCCTCAAGAAAAATCGTTTTTTTTTTACAAAATACCTGCATTTGTTTGTCTTGCGGCAAACATATAAGAAAATAAAACTTGTAAAATTCTGAATAAAATGGTTCCCTACATCGTCTTCGTAGGACCAATACTGTCAGAGCAAAAGCTGGACAATTTGGAATAATCGCAATGCCTATGGAAAATAACAATTTTTCCTGCAAAATTATACTTGTGACATGTCTGATGAATACTTCGACCCCTAAATTATTAATAAATATATGTATGTACCAAATAGATTTGTATATTAATACTAAAATTTGTAATTTGTAAAAAACCCAATTTATTCCTCAAAATTACAATGTGAAAATGCTATTTTAATCGTCTCCTTTTTGGCTTTGTTTATGGTTGATTCATAAAACTTTCACCGTCAGTTGATGTTCCCATTGAAATAAATGGAAGGGAGTAATTTTTTTCTTTGTCAGTTTTACTGTTCTGATCATTGTCATCAACTGCTCTATTCACTGTTGGAAGAGGTTATTTCAATATCGTCACGTTCTGTAGTAAATTGCTCCTTTTCTGAGATTCATCAGAGAAGCAGTCGATGAAGCCAGCAGCCAGGTATAGTAACAAGAACTATGCTCGGAAATAACAATAAATGACTTCAATTTAAAAAATCAAAAGAAAAACTCGGTAACATGTATTCCCCCCAAAAACGTGAATTATGACTTATGTAAGCTTTGAGGAGCAGAAATACAGCACTGTATCTTTTTGTCCAGCATGTCAACTCATATTTAATTGAATTTAGGCCACCTGGTGGCAAATTCGTTCTTGGTATTTCCACTTCCTGTTCCTCAAAATATCCATTAAACACTACTGCAATGTGTAAAAAAGTTATGGATGTGTCAGGATGAAGTTGTTCCCATTAAATGGTTCAAAAGGAATGACAAGTGGCTCTTAAGATGTACCTTATGTATCTGAAAGCAATCCTGACCCCCAAGCAACCAGTTCTATCTCTGTTCGAGTTTTCATGCACATGCTACTGTTACCGAGCCGTCATAATACATAGTTTAGTTTTTTCACAAGATTGCTGACTGATGACCCAAGACAAAATGTAGATTCGGTAGGAAGTAAAATTTGCGCCCAGAAAAATCGAAGACGTAACACTTTGTGATTTCCTGTCAGCTCTGGGGCAGTTGCACACAAACCATATTGTCTCCATCGCCCCTTAGTTTTTCACTCACCTCTACCTGCTGTCAAGAAATGTGATTGGGCACAAAAATAACAAAGCTAATATTAAAATCTAGAGTATAGAAAAGCCGAGGCCAATTAAATTACATTGAACATCGTATTTTAGTATTGGATCATAAAGAAGAGTTTAAAATTCCCAGTTCCGCCATGTGTACAATGAAAATGAACCACACTTTAGATGAAATTACTAATAAAGTATATGAAGACATTTTACAAGGAAAGAGTGATGCAGCTTGCACTAAACAGAAATCTGATAAGGGATCAGTTAAAGTAATAATTTATATCAATTAATTTATTATTATACTATTAAGGAAATGGTGTTGTAGAGTGAAGATTGGGGTTCTGAACATTCTTCTGGAATTTTTGGCCGATTTTTACGTCGAGACTCAGCTATTCATGAGAGGAAGAAGAAGGGAATGGCATATAGAAAAGCTAGCGTGGTTAACTTCGAGGAATCCACATCTGAACAAAATTCTGCTTGTAAAAAACCTTTAATTGCAAAGTGGAAGGCTGGTGTCAAATTGCAGGTTGCCTGCAGTGAAAGTGATGGTAAGTTGTAACAGTTTGCAAGGAAGAATTTAATGAAACGTGAAAAACAATAAACATACAATCATCATCATAAAGTTCTCAGTCTGAAGACTGGTTGGACGCATACCTCCATCCTTTCCTATCCTGAGCTAGCACTATGCATTTCCCTAAAAGTAGAACATCCTACATCCTTAACTGTTTGAGAGCAGTAGTCTAGTTATTTGACTTTCTAAATAGCAGAAATCTGTAACTTCCTGTATCTTTTCATTTGCTATTTATATTTTAGTTTTAATCTTATTTTCACGGCCCCTACACACCAACATTTTGGTTTTCTTTTTATTGATTTTCATGCTGTAGCCATCTGTTAAAACTGCTTCCATTTCATACAGAGCTCCTAATTCTTCTTTGCTGGATGCTTACACTGATATATCATCAACGAATCTGAGCATGTTAATAGTTTGACCAGATATATTAATCCCTGAGGCTGTTCTGTCCTTAACAATATTAATCGCATCTTCGATATGTAAGTTAAAAACTAGAGGTGACAACCCACATTCCTGTCTCACTCCCTTCCAAATATCTACTTTGTTTCGTTCCTACTCAACTTCTATAACTGCTGTTTGCTCTTTGTAGAAATTATGTATTATTCTTCTGTCCCTATATTTCATCCGTACCTTTCTAAGCACTTTGGGATAATGAGAAAATGATTTTGAATTTATGGTATCATCACTTTCAAGCTCCATGGCATGCTATAGATGAGATTGAAAATCAACTTTTGTGAGAATTGCTGCTCCTACACCTTCAGAACAGCAGCATATTATAGTTTTGGTAGTCTCCAGAATTGGCCCACGGATCCAATGCATCTTCCTAATCAAGCAGTATTTCACCTCTCGCAACTTATACAGGGTGTTAATTAAGTGTATAGCCTCCACTATGTCCACGTTGCAGTATAACTAGGCAGGCATGGAAAGTGCAGAAAGAAAATACGCTCTCTTTTGTCCATTCAGTTTGCTTGCTACCGCTTTTTTTGAATTATACCTACCCTCGCGACCTGGTGCCTGGCATAACATAACGTAATCACTAACCAGTATTCAGTATCAGTTTGTTTTGGTTAATAATAAATAAACAAATATGGATTTTATTGTGGCAACATACCTACAATCAAAATTTCATTTGCCACACCAACCTAGTACTTCTAAATTCTAAAACAATAGAGAATAGATAAATAAATTTTATTATTTTTCTGTTACTTGTAATAAATTGTATTTGGCCCGCCTAAATGTTGTTATAATTTATTTATACGGCCCTCCTCTTAATCTATTTCCCCATCCCTGGACTAGGGCAATTGATTTTTAAGATTCGGCAGAATTTTATCACTGATGACTATGACATCATCTTATTCTTATCGTGAATAGAATATACAGGGTGTCCCGGTGAAGGTGGGAAATCTCTCGGGTGCGTATAGATTACACGAAAATAACACCCCAAGTTTATATAAAGTTTTTTCCTACGACCTTCCCATGCCGAGATATTCTCCCTTAAATTGGAGAAATAAAAATTGTTTTTTTAACATAAAATTTTTATTTTTAATTGTATTTCGATAATTTTCTTGGTGACATACATAGGTACGTAGTGATTGAATGTCGATAAAATAATGCGACCCGTTTTTTGACAGTGCATTAGGGAAGCGAGGGGTGAACTACCCCCTTACCTTCTTAACTTCATATTTTTTAAGGGGCTGGATATTTTTAAGTTTTAACCACATTTTTTGTTTCCCCGAACATTTTGTTATTAAAAAGTTACTCTTGTTAGGTTTCGATAAAATGAAGCCTTTTCGAGAAAATTAAACTCAATGAGCAAGAGGTACAGTGTTTCTACGATTTTAGTCTTTATTTTTTCTGGCATTATTTTCAAAGATATCAAAAAATCGAAAACTCTTTCAATCAATTATTTCTTAGGAATTTTTTAAATATGATTTGACCCTACATTAGCTATTTCTTTTGCAATTCATAAAAAAATTTCCAGGTCCGTATTAAGAAAAAATAAAAACTGACGATGTAGACAACAGACGAAACGTCGTACAAAAATAACCTTAACAGTTTACGAAAGGTAGTGAAAATTTACATTAAAAAATTGCTTTCGATTTTTCGAATGCCAGAAAAAATGAGAACGAATATCGTAGAAACACGGTACCTCTTGCTCGTTGAGTTTAATTTTCTCGCAAACGCTTCATTTTATACACTGACGGACAAAAAAAGTGGCGCACCTAGATTTTGCAATAAGTTCGAAGTTCAATAACTTTTGAACGAGGCAATCGATTTTAATAATTATTTTTTTGTTGTAAAGGGTGACTGTTCTAGATGACTATGATGTATTTTGCTTTCTACTAAAAATTTTTTGCCTTTTCTGTAGTGCCTTTAGAAGCCGAGTATGTTTTTACGCAAAGTTTCATTGGCGCTATGGAGTGAAATTGTAAGGTTATTGAATTCTTCATTAGTTACGTGATACGCCATTTCCTTTTCAATAGTTTTTCTTTTATTTCACCTTTTTATTCCTTGTGTTACCGAAAATGCGACACTTTAGACGAAGCAGTGTAATTTAGCTTGTAATTAACAAGGGGGCCATGGAACTACAAAAGCCAAAAAATAACATCGTTTTATGAAATGTGTTGAGAAAGCATTTGAGAAAGAAGAGTAACAATTTCGTAAACAACTGTAATTAATCGCTTGCCGTGGTCTGCTATAAGCCCGGCTAGAATCCTATCGAAAATTTCTGGGATGAATTGGGACGACGCGTTAACGGCCGCAATCCAGAAAATCTTCATGAATTGAGGGTCACTCTTATAGAAGAATGGGAAAATATTCCTCAAACCAACATCACAAATTTGACTAGAAGCATGTCACGACGTATGGAAGCTATAATTAGAATCAGAGGAGGAAATACTCGTTATTAACCAACTTGTTTTTCAGTTTATTTTTAAGTTTATTTTTTATACTGTTGTTATTTGTTGTTTTATTTATTAATTACAGTTGTTTACAAAATTGCTGCTCTTCTTTCTCAAACACTTCCTCAACACATTTTATAAAACTATGTTCTTTGGCTCTTGTAATTTCATGGCCTTCTTATTAATTACAAGCTAAATTACACTGCTTCGTCTAAAGTGTCGCATTTTCGGTGGGACAAGGACTAAAAAGGTGAAATAAAAGGAAACTTATTGAAAAGGATATGGGGTATCACGTGACTAATGTAAGAATTCAATAGACTTAAAATTTTACTCCATAGCGTCAATCAAACTTTGCGTAAAAACATACTTGACATCTAAAGGCACCATAGAAGAACCAAAAAATTTTTAGTGGAAAGCAAAATACATCATAGTCATCTAGAATAGTTACCCTTTACAACAAAAAAACAATTATTAAAATCGATTGCCTCGTTCAAAAGTTATTGAACTTCGAACTTATTGCAAAATCTAGGCGCGCCACTTTTTTTGTCCGTCAGTGTAGAAACCTAACAAGAGTAACTTTTTATTAGCAAAATACAGTAGACTCCGCCTTTAACGGACCCTGTTATAAAGGACACTCGGCTATAGCGTACTTACCATAGTGGTCCATTCAAACTCTCATAAGAGACCTATAGAAATTTTTTTGTTATAACATACCCTTTTATAACAGACACTTCGGATATAACAGACAAATTTAAGCCCCCCGTACTGGATATCACCGGTTATAACGGACACGAAGACTTGTCTGGACTAGTCCGTAACGTGAATTCGCTGGCGGGGTTAAATTATAATTACATAGTGGTAGAGCCGTGCAGCGTGCAGTTCTATTTTGGTTTTTAAATCGTGATTATGTATTTACTCATCCATACAATATTCTTGTCTATTTTTGAGAATTGATATTTCAAGTGTATACAAACATAAATATTTGAGTTAATAAACGTTTTTCTAATCAACTTAATTTTTTCCCAAAGAGTATACGTATAAAGGACACCGGTTATAAGAGACTCAAATAAGGTTCCCTAGAGAGTCCGTTATAAGCGGAGTCTACTGTATCTGGGGAAACAAAAAATGCGGTTCAAAATTTAAAATATCCAGCCCCTTAACCCTTTCGCTGCTAATGATGTAAATTTACACCACCAAGAAGACGTGCCTGTGTTGCGAATGATGTATATTTACTCTCGTTTTTAGGCTCCAACTGCTTGTGGTGTAAATATGTTTTTGATGGTGGGGGATGCAGTAGGAGGTGTTTCTGGGTATCCATTTCATTTAACATCCAATGATTTTTAATCTGATGATGGGGTGGGAGTGCAGTCGCCCCCCAATTTCAGTATTAGTTGGCATAACAAATTACGTTCCCTCTGAACTCCCATCAGTATTTTTGTAGGTGTGGTTGGGTGTGGATAATTTATTCACAATGCCATTGCCTAAACCGAAATTCGGAAAATGCTATACCAGAAACTAGATAAGAGTTGGAGAAACTCTTGAACATACAAACTGCAACTGCTTGTGGGGCAACAAACTCGTATTCTTGGACCACATCCACAGCCAATATTTTTAAAACTATTCATGTTGTCTGTTATGTTATTATCTTCTAAGTCGTTCATACACATAGAATAAAGCGACAAAACGATAAATACCTTCAAAAAAACGGCGTAAAACGAAGTGCGCACGATATCTGTATACCGCGCATACTACGCAATAAAATAGCCGCACAGAACGCGCGCGCACTCTACACAAATAGCCGCAGTGAAAGGTTTAATAGTTATTTAACGAACAAGTGTATTAATAAAGGCGATTAATAATCGAGACATTTTCACTCACGAGCGCAGCGAGTGAGTTAATTGTCGAGATTATTAATCGCTTTTTAATATATGAGTTCGTTACAAAATTTTTCCGTCGACTTTTAACGTAAAATCTTCGTCAACATCCATTTATTAAATTTTGTACGAATTACGATTTCAGAAACTATAAACTTGACAGTGACAGATCTTGATGACATGACAACTTGATTTGATATTTCATTGTATATGAACCTATGTTTGGTTGCCTAGGGTACTAAAATCGTTTATTAATAGAAATCATTCATTTTGCGTTTGTTAATCATATTCATAAATACACTGTCGACGGAAAAAAATATTAAGTATTAAAAAGCTAAGGGGTAGTTTACCCCTTGCTCCCCTGATGCACTATCAAAAAACGGGTCACATTATTTTATCGACATTTAATCACTAGGTACGTCATCAAGAAAATTATCGAAATGCAATAAAAAATAAAAATTTTATGTAAAAAAAAAATATTTTTATTTCTCCATTTCAAGGGAGAATATCTCGGCAGGGGAAGGTCGTAGGAGAAAACTTTATATGAACTTGGGGTGTTATTTTCGTGTAATCTATACGCACCCGAGAGATTTCCCACCTTCACCGGGACACCCTGTATGTGTGCAGCTGAAGACTAGCAAAAACCTCCCAAAATAGTTCATCAAGTTACACTATTGAATTTACACAGAAATTTTACCGTACGAGCTAGATTTTAATAACATTTAAGAGCTGTTTTGCAGTGCTATAAAATATCTCCACCATTAAATAAAGTTTATAAACAAACTCTCAATACAAAATATCCATTAAGAACTTATCTTTTTAAGTAATTATAGCTTACTTTTCAACTGTAATTGAAAATACTTCGATAAAACGTCCATATCTTAATAATTTAACACTGCCAGAAAACTGACATTTCCGTGAAAACAAACCACTACGGTGGCCATGTTGGAAGCGTCTCAGACCACTTATGTGGCGAGGTCACGTGATGTCGTACTCCTACCTAGTGTTCTTTTACCCTGGTTTTAATTAATAAATAACATATACAGGGTGGTCACTTTTACAATGTACACCATTGGAATCTTCTAAACCCGAAGAGATTCAGAGTTGGTCAAATGGTAAGAAAGTTGCACATTTTCATGCTCTTTAAGGATCTGAAAAGAAATTCTGGATAGCTCTCGTTGTTCCTGAAATATCCTGAAAAAATTGAAATATTGCGTTTTCTTATTTCTTCCATATATTATTTATTACTCAAGCGAATGTGATGACCTTTGGCAGGTTTACATAAGTGGGTATGGGCTTTCCACTGGATGTTTCAAAATTTGTCTAAGCCTACTACATCTTCAAGTTTTCATGGTCAACTTTTGAATTTCTTATGGGCGCCATATTGGATTTTCATAAGGTTGGATAGAGAAAAAAAATACAATTTCAACGATGTATCGCACATGGGTCATCTAACTTTCTGGAACACTAATTTCACTCCTTATCTACAGAATCAAGTTGCCATGATTATGAAAACTCAAAGATGTAGTAGGCTTAGACAAATTTTGAAACATCCAGTGGATAGCCCATACCTACTTATGTAAACCTGCCGAAGGGCATTACATTTGCTCAAGTAATAAATAATATATGGAAGAAATAAGAAAATGCAATACTTCAATTCTTTTCAGGATATTTCAGGAACAACGAGAGCTATCCAGAATTTCTTTTCAGATCCTTAAAGGGCATGGAAAAAGTGCACGTTTTCTGTAATTTGACCAACTCTGAATCTCTTCTGGTTTAGAAGACTCCAATGGTGTACATTGTAAAAGTGACCACCCTGTATAGTACCACATTTTCCTCCAGTCAGTTATATACCGGTAGAGCAGTCCCACTTGCCATTGTTACCAAAGGCATTGAAAAGAGGAGACTCGGCTGAAATGGAATATTCGTCTGGTCGATCGCAATATATTGGAGGAAAGTATAAGCAAATACGTCCCCAACCTAACACATTTACCACCGAACGTGTTTTGAGGAGGTACCTAACAATCTGCATGCCGTTCCCCAAGTCTTCGGATTCGTTCCCGTCCTTCTGAAGATAAAACAGCTTGCCACTGTTCTATTCTCCTGTTGATGTGTTCCCTGACAAACTGCAATTTCACTCTTCTATGGACTCTCGTTTTTATTTAGCACCCTCCCTGAAGTATTTCCAGCTGACCTTATCCTTCTTCCAACTGTGCGAGCTGATACGACTGTCTCCCGAACAATTTGCAGTGCCCGTTAAAATACATAACCATAACGATCACCACTATTTTGTTTTCTGTACTAAATTTCTTGATTACAAAAATTGTTTTAATTGTTTATCAATTTAAACAATAAACTACGTTGACTCCGCTGAATTTTACAATTCAGGAATATATTGAACTGTTTGTTAACATGCAGGGCTCTGAGAAATGTAATAAAGTTTATAATGTATGACTCAAAAATTTTAAAGTATGTGCATATTTAAAGTGATTCGATGTTTTGTCTCTAAAACTGATTGTCTGTTTTTTTTTCTGTTGTAGAACTATATGAAGGTCTGAGTCGAGCGCAAAGGTCTCGTTTAGAAGACCAGAGAGGTACAGAAATTAACTTTGAGCTACCAGATTTTTTAAAAGACAAAGAGAATGAACACTGTAAAGATCATCTACAAATGGAAAGCTTTCCAGGAAATTCAAAGTTTTATGTCAGAGAAGATAACCCTCATTCCAAATTAGAGGCTGTTTCTACCAAGAGTGTGAATAGTGTTGATCTTCCTAACAATTATGAAAATGCTGTTATCAACAATGAATATATTTTAAAAAGCAATCATTACGGACAACAAAATAAAGTTCAACAGTTGATAGTAAACAATTTACGGATTTACTCACCACTTAAATCTGAAGAAAGTAGTTCAAGCCAATCTTCGCCTTCTAAAAGTAGTAGCTTTGACAATACAGTGATTGAAAACAAAAATTTAAACGAATCACAAAATTCGATGAAGAGTTATGGTTCTCCACCTCCATTACCTCCTAAACCAAAAGTTCTGCCTGCAAGACCATCCAACTGGGGACATACTGGTTATTTTAAAGTACCCAGCATACCAAATAAACAAACGCTGTATTTAGAACCTTCCAGTAGTAGCTTTGTATAAAAACCAGTGTTATTTTATTGTTTTATTTTTATGGTGCAAATATTAAAAATTAATTTAAATTTTATTTATTGTTTTTATAGATACATATATGACCATATGTAAATAATTAATGTAATTTAAATACAGTATTTTTTTATAATAAAAATGTATTTTACTTATGTTTTCATTTCTTTGTACCTTTGGTTTATACAGGTAATGGTGTACTCTTGGCCCGTAAATATGAAAGATGAATTATAGAGACTAATTTAAAATGGAATACACTTCAAAAAACAATGCTAAAATTATGCAGAGTAGTTTAATTTTTTACGCCACCTTAATCTTTGTGTGCACATTGCCATTTTTTCTCAGCTATCAGAGTATTATTATATTATATTATTGAAAGGATTCGGTAGTATCTTTCATAAACAAAATTATTATTCAGAATAACTTAGTTTTCGTGCTAATGTGGGAACTGTGAATGCACCTAATGAATTCATTATTGTCATTTGTGTGAAATGGTCTTGAATTCCATCAAAAATGCTCATCATATTAATTTATGTGACCTAAGCAAAGCTTTTACCATGTACCATAAAATCTTTGTACAAAAGATTGAATATTATGGATGTCATGGAATAGTTCTTAATTTTATCGAGTCTCACCTAAGAGATGTTCCCCAGGATTCTGTTTTGGGAGCAGTATTTTTTATCATATACATCATATCTGAAGCGCTATGTGTATATTTAATGCAGATGATACCACTGTAACTGTCACTGATGCTGATTTCCACAAACTACAATCCAAATTAGATGAGGGTGTAAGCAAGCTGCAATGGAACTGTTCAAGAAGAATGAGTTGATCATAAATGAGCAATCAAATTAATGAGAAAGAGGCAGTTAATCTTTCATCAATGAGCAATCAAATTAATGAGAAAGAGGCAGTTAATCTTTCATCAAATTAGAAGAGTGACTCAGACTGGGAGAATTGATGAAGCCTTGTGTTACTAGGCCTTGTTCCACCCCTCGCATTCATATGGCATTGAAAAATGGGGTCACTCGAAGCCACCGTAATATAGAATGCTAAGTCACAAATGGTGGTGGTTCTCTGGGTGCTCTAAGCGGCACTTCTGGTTGCGACTATATGCGTTTTTTGTAAATTTTTCGTTTTGCTGCATAAGAATGTGATCATAAGTTATTGCAAACCTAACATGTTACTTATTCACTGTAACTGATAAGAAACTAAATTTTGTTTATACCTATAACTTTAAATGCCAAAATATTGTTGTGTTCCCTTGTGTAAGAGCAATAATTGCCTACGATCACACAAGTGAGAATGTGTCCGTGTTTCGATTTCCCAAAGATTAGAATTTTAAAACATCCCAAATCTTTCAAATGATGCTGTTCACACAATATTTAAATAGCATTCAAAATAAATGCCCTGTATTAAAATAAACCCTGAAAAAATCCAGATGAACGAGCAAGAAAATATGCACAAGCACAAGCAAAAAGAAAATAAAATAAAGCTGACGTCATAAAAGACTTCACAAGTTTACAGAACAATGAAGCGCGGTTGAAGAGGTAGGTACTAGATTCTTTACATTGCACATATATTAAAGGAAAACAATACTTTTCTTTTATATAAAGTTGAGTTAAATGCAGAAATGTCATTTTTAACGTTTTCTAGAAAAATTATTTCGGATTTGCCCCTAGTTATTACTTATAACAATTATGTTTGGGAAGATAGCTATTTGCCTTCAGTTTACTAGTGATTTTTTTTTTTTTTATTTGATGCTTTTATTATTATAAACTCTCAGAATACATGGATTCTACATGAGTTCCATAATTAACTTATACTAAATTCGACTTAGTCCTAACATTTTATTGTTACTATCTTATCTAGATTCTATCATTATTATTGTTACACTTATCTATTATCTGTAAACTACTACGCAAACTGAAACATAAAATAAAATAAAATAAAATAGAATACCAACATTTAACAATGTCTTTACTCAAGTGTTACATCCTTAAACAAATTGCACTTAACGTTTTCCTATCAGGTACTTGTACATTTCAGTCTTAAAATTCTGCAAGTTTTCTATTTGTTTTATCCTGTCAGGTATTTTGTTATAAATTGCAGTGGCTTTATGTGTGACTGAATTCTGTGTTTTCTTCAGTCTATGGTGCTCTTTATGGTAGTTGTTAGCTTGTCGTGTAATGTAATTGTGTATTCTTGATTACGTGTCAGTATTATGTCTACCTGTAAGTAATTAAATTGAATTTTTTGAATTAACTTCACTGATTCTTGTTCGATTATCTCTGTAACATTTAAAAATCTGGTGTGGGTGTATACATCTGCAGTAGGTGTTAGTCGATGCAAGTTATATAGTATTTTAATAGCTCTATTTTGTGTCCTTTGTAGTTTCTGTATGTCGGTAGTCCCTGCTCCACCCCAAATAGTAGCCATGTAGACTAGATGTGAATTTATGTGAGCATGGTATATGGTACGTCTTGATTTATTGTCTAATATATTTCTGATTCTGAACATTTGTCCCATGACTCGTTTAATCTTACTGTTTATATGATTTATGTGACTTTTGAAATTTAAATTCGTGTCTATTATAATACCTAAGTATTTGAAATTCTCCTCCCTAACAATCTTAACGCCATTTATCTCTATATTATCTGATATTGCTGCTAATTTCCCCATATTTACATAACTACATTTCTTCTCATTCAACTTCATTTTATTGCACTTGCACCAAGTTTCTATAGTCTGAATATCGGCTTTCATGTCACATATAGTTCCCTGTTCAGTTCCTTTATAGAATATAATTGCATCATCAGCATATAATGTAATTTTTCCTTTAAGGTTGACCATACTTAAATCATTTACATAAATTAGGAATAGTGTGGGTCCCAGGATAGATCCTTGAGGAACACCATGTTGAATTTTTCCATGTCTACTATCTATATTATTCACTCTTGTGTATTGTGTTCTATCATCTAAATAGTCTACAAATATTTTTTTTTACTGGGCCTACTATACCTATCATTTACAATTTATCTAATAATATCTTGTGATTTACTATATCAAATGCCTTTTTGAAGTCTAATATTAGGCATCTTGCAGCACATTTGAGGTCCATGCTGTGGTACAGATCTTGCATTAAGTTAATAACCGCTGTTTCTGTGCTCTTTCCATGAGTGAAGCCATTCTGTGTGTTACTTATAAAACCTATTTCGTTTAAATAATGTGTTAGTCTATTTAACAGAACTTTTTCATAGATTTTTGAAAAACTTGACAAGACAGATACTGGTCTATAATTACTTCTGTCAACTTTGCTTCCTTCCTTATATACTGGAGTTACTTTAGCTATCTTAAGTTCCAATGGAAATGTTCCGTTTTCTAATTCATTGTTTATAATATATTTTAATACTACTGCCAGTAGATGTTTAAACCTTTTAATTAAATTTATTTTTATATCATCATACCCAGGTGCAGCATTTGATTTCAACGATTCTATTATTGCCAAAACTTCTTCTTCTGATACCTTTGTTAGCTTCATGGACCTATCTGACCTCCATTTCAAAGTTTTTGTGTTGCTGGTGGGTATCCCTTGCACTATTTTATCTGCTATGGTTGTGAAGAAAGAATTGAATGAATTGCTTATTTCTCTTTGATCTTCTATAATATTTTTTTGTTCATCTTCTAGTTTTTTACATTCTGCAGCAGCTTTTTTGGTATTGCCTTGCGCATTTTCTTTAACTATATCCCAGAACTTCTTGGCTGAATTATCTGTATTATTTATTTGGTGTAAAAAATATTTTTTCTTATTATAATGCATTAGCTGTCTTACGTCTTTTTTCTTTTCCATTAATTCTCTTTTTATATACGCATTGAGAGAATGTTTACAATACTGCTTGTACAATTTGTCCCTTTCTTTAATTTTGGTTGCTAGTTCTTTTGTAAACCATCCAGCATTTACATTTTCTGCACATCGCTTTTCTTCGATTCTTGTAGTTGCTATTGTTTCTTGCTTTATTATTCTTCCTAGGGATAAAAAACTCATTTGCTCTTTGCTTTCCAATAATCTTTGTTTCAGTTTCGTCTCTAGCAGATCATAGTTTGTAATCCTTAGCATATATTTTTGTTTTTGCTTTTTTATAATTGTAGGCAGTTTTACACTTATTTTCAAGATTTTATGATCTGATAAAAAGTGTTCCTCCAATTCATAATTTATAGTTTCTTTTCCAATATCAGTTATAATATGATCAATTAGTGTTGCTTGCTGCCCTATTCCTATTCTTGTTTCATTACCTGAAGTAGTTTTATTAACAATTTGGAAACCACAACCAGTGATGGCATTTATGTATTCTTTCGTACTTGTGTTTGACCTAAGTAAATTTATATTTGCATCTCCTATTAACAATAATTTGTTTTTTGTGTGCAGGCAGTCTTCCAGTGCTTCTAGGAAAGTTGCTTCACTGTTTGATGGTTGCCGATTAATAAAATGAGGCAATATAATATAATTCATTGACTTTTGCAATACTATTACACATAAATAAGAACAAACAAATAAATTGGTGACCTACTTCTACTCTTTTAACAAAGCTGTTGACTCTTTTCAGTACCGTTTTGCCTTACGTTTTAATTATACATTATTTTTTTGCCTAGAGATAAATGCATATTTTTTGCAATTTCCATAATGTATTATTACGTGACTTTCCTAATCTAAGTATTAACTAATCTTATGTCCTAATTCGTTGGGCTGATTGCCGGCTCTGTCAGTGGAGACGGGGTGGTTCGTAGATAACGCAAAAGAATTTTAAAGGGCGCCACGCAATTTACAAAAGAAATCAGCCAACGAAATTTGCGAAAATTGCGAAATTTATTATTAGTTAATAGGAAAATATTTACAAAATGAAAATTATATAAAATATGATAATGTATGACAAGGTAATGTAGTAATTAGCAAAAAATAATAGTGTTCTTAATACGCGGGGTAATCCAAGCGGACGAACTAATAAAATATACTTTTATTTAATAATCGGTAACCCGTGGACGATATTTGGCCAAACACGACAGCGAGCGAAACGCGTTTTTGTTGTAAATGAGAATTAACGAAACAAACGTACCGCTGCGAATACTTGCCGCAAAGACTGACAAAGTAAATGATACTACTGCCTACACAAAATCAAAACAATCATAAAACTATGCGTGCAAAAAACTGAAATTACAAATATAAAAGTTAAGGTAAGTTAACTATGAATAATTATGAAATGTTATGACAAAAATTTAAGTAATCTAACTGATGCAAACTTCTTTGTTTCAGGGAGAATCCGATGTGCCAGTTTAGGCGGAATATGTAAGAAAAATGTACGACCTTATAATTTGGTGCCTCTTTGATAATTATTAGTGCCTCTTTCCTTCTAGTAATTCAGACCATGTGATCGTGGAGCTCTTGGTTTGATAGAAGTTATAATTTATACTCCAATAAAAAAAGCTGTAGCGAAATATTAAATTTAGAATATTGAATTTAGTTGTTTCTTTATTGCTTACGTCAAAGACCTCTTTTCGAGCGTATATGGCTTCCTCAAATCCCCGAAGGTTCAACTTAATGAGTAGCACGGCCGAAAATCCACAATTATGTGATAATTTGTCAAACGAATCGATTTATTATAAAACAAAAATAATTATTAGACAAATTCAAACCCAAAAAGCGACTCGTGCTACGGAAAACCAGGTATACACTGATAGTCACAGCAAGGTTATTCTTTTTTGCAACCTGTTCTTATTTTGGAAAAAAGTATCAAATTTAAATTTTATTTGAAAGTACCTACATCCTTCAAGCGAGGCAGCACTAACAAGGACATAATTTAAAATAAATGTAGAAATCTACAATTTAGATGTTGGTGTAAATTCCAACCATAACAGTATTTTCACTACTTTAATAACGAAACTACAATTCATTGCATAAACGATACTACATATTTCACAATATTAAGCCGCAGTATAAGCTCACTCTGCTCGCCATACAGAAGTCTACAACTAAATGTGACGTCACCAGAGCAGGGTATAGGCTTTCTATATTATGGTGGCTTTGGCGGGGACGGCTAGGGAAACGAATCTGAGGGGTGGGCCCCATTCCTGTGGTGTATAAGAAGGCTATACCAAAATATGTAAGTGGGACGATTCCTAATAAGTTATATTTTGAAAATTCAAAATATTCTCCCCGCCCCTGACGGTTAGGCGAACAAATCTGAGGGGTGGGCCCCATTCCTGTGGTATATAGGATGGCTATACCAAAATATGTAAGTGGCACAATTCCTAATAAGAGCTATATTTTGAAAATTCAAAATATTCTACCCCGCCCCTGACGGTAAGGCAAACGAATCTGAGGGGTGGGCCCGATTCCTGTGGTGTAATGGAAGGCTGTACCAAAATATGTAAGTGGCACGATACCTAATAAGTTATAATTTTTTGAAAATTCAAAAAATTCTCCCCCACCCCTGACTGTTAGGCAAAAGAATCTGATGGGTGGTCCCAATTCCTGCAGTGTATTGGAAGGCTGTACCAAAATATGTAAGTGGCACGATTCCTAATAAGAGAGTTATATTTTGAAAATTCAAAAGATTCTCCCCGCCCCTGACGGTTAGACAAACGAATCTGAGGGGTGGGCCCCATTCCTGTGGTGTATAGGAAGGTTGTACCTGTACCAAAATATGTAAGTTGTAGAATTAATAATAAAATTTCTTGAATTTCTGCGTCAATCAGATATTGCTGGGTTCATTATTGCTAAAGTAACTCGACTTTAGATTTCTTCTATTTAGGAAGTCGAATATCTTATAATGATAGGAGCACTAGAGATATGAGCAACATTCTGTTTCTTCAGGCATTTACACTGTTTACTGCTTCCACATTAGGTACCTAAATGCAATCAAAAATGAAGTGTTAAGCTTCCTAAGAAAGACAGTGTCTATAGGAGGCAATCAGAAAAGTGGAACAATTTTCTCTGGAGCCGATTTTTCATAATAATAGGATCTACACAGCGTCCGTTTATTCGCGCTTTCGCCCACCACACCAAACCTCGAGCCTCGTAATTCACGGCAGCGAGTCAACTTCTCATACATAGACTTTGGACCAGAGGCACATGAAAGAAATTGTACTGAAAAATAATAAGTGCATTCAGTAACGTATGTCATAAAAGTTTTGAGACATTAAATATCAAACCCATATTTATTTGAGAAACAAACTTTAATAAACACTTCTATATGCATACCTAACACATGTAATAAGAATGCAAAAGTAAATTGTAGCTAGAGGTCCATTATCTTCAATTTCATGTAACTTTTTCAGAAATAAGATTGCATTCTCTCAAAGCTTTTGTGACATAGGTTATTCAAGAAAGTTTGAGGCAACAATAATTGATATTTCTTTATTAAATTTTACACTAATTTAAACACATTATTTATTTTAAGTAGTGATATTTTTTTCTTCATTAGTCTCGATAACAGCACTGTCTGGATTCTGTTGTGGTTCAGTGTTAACTATACGTGTTTTAAATACAGGCTCTCTTTGCGGCAACCAATCCGGTATTATTTTTTCGTGAAGTCGCCAAATCCCGTACTCGTTTGCCAAATGTTTTTCAAATACGATATATTCCAGCACATCTTTAGCCAGAATTTCACTTCCAAACATTAATCGTCCAAATCGATCATAAATTGCTAATTGCTAAAAAAATTATACATGTTATTTAATTTAATATAAATATATTTACAAATCTTTCATGTTCTCTACTTTGGATAGTAGTTAGTCCTATGACATGCGCAAGGCAATAACACACAATGTCCAGTAATAATAACTCAGCTCATATATCATAAATTCGTTGTTTAGCGGCTTACCTCTTAACGGGCTGCAGGCAAAACCTTTTATTTCTTAATATTTATGAGGCATTTTTAAAAACAACAACAAAAATTAATTGAATTATGGAATTTTCCTTTGATAATTGAATTCATATACCGGGTGGGGATTTAGTGTGTTTGATTAGTGTTTACTTTGGACGTTCTGACATCAAGCCGTGATGTGGAAGATAGGTACGTCATGTATTTTCAACCGGCACTACTCCTCCCGCCGGAAATCTGGAAGTGAACCGCCGAAGCTGGCCCTCCACTCTACGCTTATAAAAGTGGAGGATCTCGAGTAGAAATTCAGTACCTGGTCGTCCGGCCCTCAGTCAGGACCAGTACTCCCAGCATCTGAGATGATGCTGGCCGCTCCGATCCGAAACAGAAATAACTGATTGAACCTGCCTAAGTTCGCCGTGTGATTAACTGATATACAATAAATAAATTTGAGTAAGTGCCCGGTGAATGATAGTTGGTATTGCAGTAATATTAACTATCAAACACAACCTAGTTGCGAGTGGACTAGATCCAGCTTTGCGTAGCGAGGGAATAGATACAGCAGGAGCTAAGGGTGTCTGCTGGTGTGGGTTGGATCGATCCGGCAATCTCGTGATGACATAAGTCAACAAATGAGACGATATACCGGCGGAGATCGATCACACCTGGCCGAATCGGTGGCCTTTAGTACAATCCAGCTATAATACCGTCTATTTCCCCGATACGTATAACCCGGTGATATTCCAGAGGAGATTGTATTCTGGGGCTATCACAAAAACTCCACGAAACCGATGGTAATTCAGTTTGATCATACGATGAGCCCGTGGCGTGTCCAATCAGTATACACCGCGAAAACCGATTTAATTTTCATAAAGAAAACCCGTTTAATTTCATGTAAATACCGATTTTGCTGTAAATATTCTTTTAGTCTTATCATTTTATCTTGTATATAGCTACAGTAATAGAATACCGATATAATTTCCTTATGTGTTGTTATTTTAACCGTCGTTTAGCAATAGTAAGAGAACCCAACCCTTTCTGCAACGAATAAGTCTCATACCGACCAGATACAACGAAAGAAGTTGTTCATAAGCGAACGACCAGATCCCCGTAGATATATACTGTGTCCCAATACGTGATACCGAGGGATACAGCTGTATATCTAAGGGCCCGAATCCAGAAGCACCGCGAAGAATTAAGATACGTCATTCTACCAGTGACGTCCAAGAATAAAAGCAAAGAGACAGTAACGTTGTAGTTTATATAAGGGGTCTTGAGTTATTCAGTCTACGCTTTTAGACATTAATTTTTCATTTTCGCGTTGATTTAGCTAAAGCAAAAATAGAAGTTTAGACTACTTTTAAACATCAGTTTCTCGGTTTTTATCTTGTTTTTGTGAATAGCACGTGAAAGGAAACCGAGGAGAAAACGTGATTTAAGACTTTATAAAACGGGGTGGGTTCCGAGTTAAAATTTTACCTAAAGGTTGTACAGCTTTTTGGCAGAGCCCTCCCTCTTGAACAAGTCACGAGCTGCCACTGCTTATGAGATTTTATATACCGGGTGGGGATTTAGTGTGTAATCGGTTCATATCTCTAGTTCTGCTTAAGATATCAAAATAAAATTTTACACGTATGTGGGGAACGACATGGAGCATTTCGTAAAATTATTTATGTATATACAGGATGTTCACATACTGAGTAGCAGACTAAAGTTCTATTTCTTTAAATGAAAACCCCACAAGTATTTGCGTGATTTCGATTCCCCATTAAATTTAACGAAAATTGATATACTACATGACGTGGTTTTGAGAAAGGACTGTTAAGATATTGACATTTTTGTGTCATTATGGTCCCAAATATATGACACTACTGTCGTCTGCTGACCAAAGCCACCTAATTATTTTTTATTGAAAGGGGTTTTCACACTGCTGTATTTGTGAAATCTATAAATACTTTCACCATAATACTTAGGATTATACAAGGTGGTTAAGTTATGCAAAAGGGAATTTTTCTCAAAAATTTCAAATAGAATACCATGTATATTATTTGCACAACTGACAGTCAGTTAACTAAGCTTTTAATTGATGTAGATATTGCCAGGTCTACTACTGATAGTTTCTGCAGATATTACGATTAAACATCAAAATTTTTGAATTTCATTATTAGTTTATACTCTTTTTGGTGAATTCCCCCTATTCTGTTGCTCAAAACTCACAATAATGTTTATATTTTGTATTTGCAAATTGGTATCAATATAAAGACAATAAATCTTATTGTAAAATTGTTTCTTGATGGTTATATTCTTAAATGTATAATGTCTTTTTAAAGTCGGGTATAATGTTCAAACAAGGAGTGCCATGGAAGAAAATATTATCTTTAAGAAATAATCTTTCAATGGGATTTTTTGTGTTATGTAAACTTCATTTGCTAAATATTTTATAGAAACAAAATGCAGACCTTTTTTGGAGTTTTGGGTGACAAAATAGAGGAGATCGTCAAAAATAATGTAAAATACTAACGAAACTACATTTCTATAATTCAATTGTACATTCTGTTGAAACTTTTACTAGTAAACTTGACAATATCCACATCAATAAAAAGCTTAGTAAAATGACCATCAATTGTACAAATAATATACATGGTGTTCCATTTGAAATTTTTGAGAAAAATTATGTTTTGCATAACTTAAGCACCTTGTATTGTCTCAAGTATTATGATAAAATTATTTATAGATTTCAAAAATACAGCAGTGTGTGAACCTATTTCAATAAAGATATTTTAGGTGGCTTTGGTTAGTATGCGTCAGTAGTGTCATAAATTTTGTCCATAATGGCACAAAAATGTCAATATCTAAACATTCCTCAGTCAAAACCACATCATGCAGTATATAAATTTTCATAGAATTTTATGGGGAATCCATATTATGCAAGGACACGTAGGGTTTCCATTTAAAGAAATAGAACTTTGGTCTGGTACTTAGAATGTGAACATCCTGTATATACCTAAATAATTTTGGGAAATGCAAAATTTCATTTTGATATCTTAAATAGTTCCAGAGATATGAGCCGACTTTTTGATTATCCACTGGGTTTACTTTTGCAACGTTACAAAACGCAGTAGCGGTTTTTAATTTCATAGTACATAATTGACAAATTTCATACATGGCGTATTCGTACAAAATTTACATTTCTTAGCTTCAGCTGTGAGAATAAATATTTTATTTCTCTGGCCAGCATCTGCCATATGGATATATTTGCAGGTGGCAACTCAAACAGCAATCAGCCAGGGTCGGCCTCAGTACATTTGAGTAAAAGAACTTGCCAGTAATTATTGCAAACTAAGCCCAACAATTTTAATATTTTTATTCATTGTGAAATATAATTTATGAATCGCAAATTGAATTATCATTATGTACCTTTGAAAGCGGAACACCCACATAGGTATCTATCTACCTTTTATTATTGAAAATTTAAAAGCTGGCAACCCTGACTTTGAGGTACAACTTTGTACTAAAGATGAAAAGTTGTCATAAGTCAAAATCATATTGCCGCCTGTAAAAGACGATTAAATACATAAAAAAATCGTGCAGTTTAATATAAAGACAACTAGACTTAAATTTTATAAATTTAATGTCTATTGCACCAAGAGAAATTAAAAATTTGCTTGGTTACATAGCTATCACAGCGATAGTAAAAACAAAAAATCTATCACCTTATTTTGGTCCGTTGTTAGGAATAGGATATTATTCAGACCAAAGATATTCT
The DNA here is from genome assembly GCA_963966045.1 of Xestobium rufovillosum. NCBI lineage: Eukaryota > Metazoa > Arthropoda > Insecta > Coleoptera > Ptinidae > Xestobium > Xestobium rufovillosum. The sequence continues at coordinate 28,317,772 of OZ014495.1, forward strand.
ATTTCTATAGATACCAAGATGCAATTTAATATAGCTGAAAACATGCGTGCGACAAGAAAATATTCTCTGTTTTCGTTTGGAGCACGCAAAAATGGATTTTGCATCTTTCTTAAGGCAAAAAGTCAAATCTGACATTCACTGGGTAACCTTCATTTCACAAGTTTCCTAGTTGTCAGTGCTAGTTGTCAAATTGGATACTAGAAAATTAAATCTTTTAGGAGAGTATATGCATCGAGTAAAATTAAATGTATTTTGGGTGCTTGTCAGAATCCATGTTACTGAAATGTGACAATCGCCGTATTTTAGTATACGTTTTGGTATGTGTCGAAGAAACTTACTTGTGAAATGAGAGGGTACCATCTTTTGAGTTGGCTCCACAAACACAACAATATGAAACCATTTCTTAAAATAGGTACCAGTTCAAAAAAAACACAAAATAGAAATACTTAACAACAAACAGAACAATAAACAGTAGATAGTAATAAAAATTTCTTCCCGCGTACGCAAAATAAAAATTCAAATGACAAGGCGATGTGACGTTTAAATTTCATGCAATTTAATTAACGCGCTACGCCAAAAAAAATAATTTTGACTTTTTGCCGAAAGAGAGATGACGTTAACACGACAAAATTAGGTAGAAAAAGTGGGAGAGAAAAGGGCACGTCTTTTATGTTGGAAATAAGGTACGTATGCTGAATACATGGAATCTTGGTGTCTATTAGTATAGAATGTCTTTGATTCAGACCATCAAAAAGTATTAAATAAATTTTATTTGTCAAATCTGACAGTTGATATGTGTCATATTTCAAATGTAAATTAAGTTTCATTCTTTAAATGTTTATTATTCATTATAGTAGGAGAGCCCGCTGCAAAATTATCCAGCCATCTGTTAACGAAATGAAATGTGCGGTAAAGGCATGTAAAAACACCATACTCAACGGAACGGCACCCGTGCCGGTCACCATTTGGTGCAAAAAGGTAAAAACAATGGCACTTCAGGTACGGAAATTTGCGGAAAATTGCGCGATTTGTTAACGAGATGAAAGTTGTGCCATCTTGTAGCCTGCGATTAATTGAATTGAAATCGGCACCCGTGCCATCTTTTACCCTAGTACAAGTCCCCGGCACGGCGACATTCTTGCAGCCCGTAACTCGCACAAATTCCCGTCATGTGTTAACGACTTGAAATAAAGTTCAATAGAAAGGGCATTATGTCCCCTTTACGAATATCCAAACGTGCCACGATTCAAAGCAGTCTAAGAAGGTGGCATGGCCTGATTTATAACGCGCTATGCGGCGTCAAAATGTCACTTTTTAATCAATTCCAATGGTCGCGCAACATGTCGAATATTAAATGTTTTTTGTGTGGTGCACAATATTGACATCTGTCACTGTGACACCTGTTAATGGTAATGGTAACTATACTTGGGCCGCCGAACAGATGGAGTGATCACCCTGCAAGAACGTGCTCTAGGCGGGACCACTATCAATTTAGGACAACCGAACCGCAGTGATGCGCTTTCTTTAGACACAACTAAGTCGCATCACTCCAATTCGGTCGTCAAAAATTACTATTGGCCCCGCTAGAGCACGTTCTTGCAGGGTGATCACTCCGTCTGTTGGGCGGCCCAAGTATAAGACATGATACAAAGAACTAACTAACTAAGTAACTACAGTCCTTCTTTTTAACTTGATCCTTAGGTCATCAACGTAATGTGTAAGTTACTCCGCAAGGGCAGCTGTAATAGTGCATGTTGAAAAGAGACACTTTCGAAAAGAATGTCTGGAATGCCGGTATGGCGATTTGCATTGTGCAAAAAAGGACGGTACATACAAGTAGCCGCTAAATTGCATGCCGGCTTACGTTCTTTTCAGCGTTCGGACTGCTGGACTGAGTGACATTAGGATCAAGTTAAAAAAGGACTGTATAGGGAGTAAGTAACTAGGTAAACTAGGTAAACTTTCGCTATTAAATCATGCTGCAAATGCAACGCGTGACACTGTTGCTGAATTTCGGGCCTATACTACGAACATAAAAACATTTCCAATGTTAAAAACTCGCGCGCGCCGACTGCCGAATTCCCTGAAAATGGCGCCGCGTAGCGCGTTATAAATCGGGCCGTGCCACCTACTTAGACTGCTTTGAATTGCGGCACGCTTGGATATTCGTAAAAGGGACATAATGCCCTTTCCATTGAACTTTATTTCAACTCGTTAACACATGACGGGAATTTGTCTGAGTTACGGGCTGCAAAAATGTCGCCGTGCCGAGGATTTGTACTAGGGTAAAAGATGGCACGGGTACCGATTTCAATTAAATTAATCGCAGGCTACAAGATAACACAACTTTCATCTCGTTAACAAATCGTGCAATTTTCCGCAAATTTCCGTACCGGAAGTGCCATTGTTTTTACCTTTTTGCACCAAATGGTGACCGGCACGGGTGCCATTCCGTTGAGTACGATGTTTCTACATGCCTTTGCCGCACATTCCATTTCGTTAACAGATGGGTGCATAATTTTGCAGCGGGCTCTCGGACTATTATATTCTCTTGCCAAATATAACTCGTGCTATGATTAATTATCGAGGATATCACTCGTGAAACCGAAACAGGGCATTCAACTCGTCCTTCGGACTCGTTGAATCTCGGTTTCAGCTCGTAGATATCATCGATGATAATCATAGCACTTGTTATATTACCTATGAAAATATATCTGGAACTTGATCTTCCTCTTAAATACCTACAGTCTGTTCCTTCATTAGAATTCCAACGATTACTTCGAAATGATTCTAATTTACGGGGAGTGCAACCGCAATGCTGCCCTCATTCAAGGTGGTGCGCGAGTTATGGGACACCCTGTATAGTTATAATTTCGATGAAGTGTCATCCTACCTTGACACAGTTCCAGTATCTAATACTGAAACAGGTGGGATGGCCGACCCATAGGTTTAATCATATAGGGGGGGAGAAGACAGACTAAATCAAGTCCCTGAAAGTGGGCAGCAGCTCTTTCAGTAATCAGAGTGGCAGAAAATGTGGTGGTCGGTATGGCACTTTGATACTTACTCTGCGATGTGGAGGGCAACGGGAAACCACCACATTAGTTTATCCCTAGAACAGGGTAGGTACCGAAAATTTTATGATGATGGCACCTTCTGGGGTAAAATATTCCGGAGGTAAAATAGTCCCACATTCGGATCTCCTTGCGGGGACTGCTTCGGAGGGAGTCATCAGTAATAATAAGTGTAACATTTCACAGGTCGGAATGTTGGAGCATGAAAAAGTAGGAAAGTTAGAAAATTTGAAAATAGAGATGGATAGGTTGGCATTAGACCTAGTAGGTCTCAGTGAGGTGCGATGGCCAGAACCTGGAGAATTTTGGAGCGGAGATTTTAGAGTAATACACACAGGGTCGATAGGGGGAAATTCGGGAGTAGGAATTGTGATGAAGAAGAAAATGGGGCAGAGCGTAGAAAATTTCTTACAGAAAAGTGACAGGGTAGTTATGGTTAGGTTAAATTCGAAACCTTTAAAGACGGTAATAATACAGGAATATATGCCCACATCTAATTATACTGATGAGGCTGTAGAGGCAGTTTATAATGATATGGAATATGTGCTAGTCTGTGAAGGGGCATGAAAATTAAATAATTGTAGGAGACTTTAATGCAGTTGTAGGTACAGGGAGAGAAGATAGAATAATCGGCCCCTTTGGATTAGGTTGGTTTGCAAGAAGAACACATAATGCAATACAACAAAAAAATTATTCACGTTCTCTTAGATACAACTTTAACCCTTTCACGGCAAGGTCTAGCTTTTCGCGGTGATAATGATGACGGCAATTCTCTACAAATTGTTCGGTTAGTGTCCAGATCTAATCCGATTTTGAAGAAATGGCTTGAAGACACAAAACTCCGGCCTTACCACGTGACTTATTTGTCTCCCCAATCGCAAAATGAATTTATTAATATTCTCGCTAAGCAACTAAGAAATGAAATAGTAAAAGAAATTGAAGCAAGTTGCATTTTTACTCTCATGGCTGATACAACACCGGACTATTCCCACACAGAAAGACTTTCTATAGTTATACGCACTGTAGATGAAAACTGTACGCCCAGAGAAAGATTGCTTGATATTTTGGAGCCAACTGGTAAAACTGGAAATGATATTGCTCCTGATATTTTAAAATGCCTTAATGGAAATAGAATAAATACTAACAAACTTTGTTTTCAGTCTTACGATTTTGCTTCTGTGATGTCAGGCCAATATAATGGTGTCCAACAAAAAATATCTGAACTTGTTGAGCATTCGGTTCCCTATATTCCTTGCCAAGACCATCGAATTAATATTGCAGTTGAACATTGCTGCAATTCAAGTTTATTAATAAAAGAATTATTTAACTACATTGAGGAACTTTAAGTCTTTTTAACCGACTTCAAAAAAGGAGGTGGTTCTCAATTCGACTGTATTTTTTTTATGTGTGTTACCTCAGAACTTTTTTCTAGGTGAACCTATTTGATGATTATTTTTTTTATTTGAAAGCTGGTGCTTCTCATGTGGTCCCATATAAATTTGATCAAGATCTGGCCAGTAGTTTTTGAGTTATCCTTAATAATGCGTATTTAATTGACTTCGACTACATTGATGATGTTCTCATTGTATATTGAAGTCAGTTTCCTATTTTATAGGACAAAAATATTATTTACATCTAGTACTAAAAGAAATAAAGCTTTAAAAGAAAAACTAATTGAAGTTGAGAATGCTTTAAATTTAAGAAATTTGTCCAAAACTCGGTGGATCGCCCGGGCTGAAAGTATAAAATCCGTTTATACTTCATATGAAAAAATATTGGAAGTGTTGGACGAAATTACACATAATAACAACTTTGACAAGACTACCCAGCTAAATGCTGTAAGTCTGTATAAGAAAATTTTAAATTTTAATTGACTGATTCGCTATATTTTATGAAAAACATAATGTATAAAATTAAAATTCTAATTGAAGTAATAGAGACACCAAATTTAAATATAATTGATTGCAAAAATGTTATGGAAGCTACGTCGGAATTTTTACAAAAAAACAATTCAGGACGAGGAACTTAATAATCTTATTTCGGCCACTAAAAACGTGGCAAATAACTTTGGAGTCGATGCACTCAAATTTTAAGAAACATCACCGACAGTGATGTTAAATTACCGTAATTTATATTTTTGGTAATTTACGATTTTTAATTACCGATATTAATTACCGTGGTAATAAATTTGTTTTGTAAATTACCGTGGTAATTTACCGTAATAAATATTGAGTAAATTACGGTAAATTACCGTATTTTACCAGTAAATTACCGAAATTTACCTGTAATTTACCGTAATTTACCAGTAAATTACCGTAATTTACCAGTAAATTACCGTAATTTACCAATAACACAGTAAATTAGCATTAGATGTTACATGAAAGATCGATGCCACTAAAATATACATTTTATTTGTAAAAAATATAAACAAAATTACTATAAAATATGGTAATTTACTTCGTAATTTACTGTGTAATTTACGGTAATTTTCCCCGTAAATTACGGTAACTAATTTTTGGTATTTTACGGTAAATAACCGCGGTTATTTACTGATAAATTACCAGCTCACATCACTGATCACCGAAGAAGATTAGTTCCAAAAAAGATTTGATACCAATAATGATAATCAAGTAGAGTTTGATATATTTTTATTTTATAGAAAAGAATTTAAAGTTGTTACTGACACACTTCTCTCGAAATTGTGTTCTTCTATTAAGCATATTGTGGATACATTGTCCCCAATGTTTGCTATTTTCAACTTTCCATTGAAAGTTGAAAAACTAAAACTTGAAGACGTTAAGGCTCTATTGCAAATGCTTCCTCCGAACTCACAAAAACCAGATGCACATGCATTGTATTGTGAGTTGGAAATTTTATTTAATGCTTGCGATAACGATAAGGCTTCAACATTGCAAGATGTTATAGCCATTTTAACTACAAAATATAAAGTACTAAATTTAACGCGTTATATAATCCAATTTGTTGTGGCAGCTGGTTACGTGACAGCCGGTTACGTGACAGCTGGTTACGTGACAGATGGTAACGTGACAGCAACCAATGAACGATCATTTAGTCAATTAAAGTTAGTGAAGAATTTGCTAAGAACTTCAATGAGCGATGAGAGGTTAAGCGATCTTCTCTTACTAAAATGTGAAAGGAAATTGGCAGAATCCTTGGATTTTACTCAAATCATAAATTCTTGGGGAAAATTGAAAGAAAGAAGAATTAAAATCAATTAATTTTTTTTATTGGTTATCCTAGGGGTTCTCCATTAGAATTAGAATGTGTATTTCATTTTGTATAATACATTATTTTGTTAATTTGATTTGTATAGTTTAATTTTTTCCGGTCTTTTATTGTAGCTTAATAGGTAGGTATTGGGACATTGGGAGGGCGCCAAAATTGGCTCCCCCCACAGAAACTGCCCTCGCTACGGACCTGATTAGGTAATAGGAACGAGAGGGGAGTTAGACTGATAGATTTTTGCGATAAACATAACCTAACCATCGCGAACACTATATTTCAACATCACATTACATGGAAAATGCCAGGGGACCTAGGGAGATATCAAATAGATTACATTCTCGTTAGGCAAAGATTTAGAAATCAAGTTAGGGACTGCAAAAGCTATCCTGGAGTACATATAGATAGTGATCACAACATAGTGCATAGATTAGAGACTTATGTAGATAAGCGACTCCCTGTATTTTCGCCGGACGAAATGGTTTAGTTACGCTTTACGACACGAAGCGCTAGTATCGCAAACGCCGGGAAATTTGAATATAAGATCCTAGTTATAATGAAATTTCTTTTTATTTTATACTCATAAAAAATTTTGTATCCAGTATTTGCTACTTTTAGAAGAACATAAAAATAGTAATAAAGGATACAACAATTTTTTAAGTAGAAGTAAAATGTTATATGGAATGTTTAAATAAAAATATTTTCAAAATTAAATTTATGTATTTTATAAATGTAACATTGACACAATAAATTACTAAGAATTGTTTTATACAGTAATAATAAAGGCTACAAACTCCTTAAAAAAGTTTGCTTTGCCAAGTCGAAGAACTGTACTGCAGAGGCTAAGTGGCATTCGTTTTGGCGCTGAAATTATCAATGCTACAAACGAAAGTTTATAAAAACCTCATAACAATAGGGAAATACGTGCATTTTCACTTTGTTAGAGTTGTTTCCACATTTCTTCACAACACATTTTTGATACCCCACTTAAAGTTCGTTTTAAAAAATGTTACACAAAAATGTTGCAGAAAAACAACAGCAAATTTGCTCAAAGCTAGGTACACTCTCTAATCAGCGGCTTGGAAAAAAAAACGACTGAAAATTCAAACTTTTACACGACTGGCAAACACAACACGCCAACACCAACCAAGAAATTGCAAATGGCGCACGAAGCACGAACCAAACAATTCCCAGATACCGGTTGCCTGCAGCCCGGCAGAGATCGCAGATCGCATTGAAACATAGAGCATATACTTTATCATGTCTGTGGACTCTCGCCCTACATCAGCGCCTTTGTGCCGTCAAGCGTAACTAGTACTTCGGCCGAGTTTTCAGGATAGAGTGAACATACCCTGACATAGTGGTTATGAAGGCTGATCTTAAACGCTGTGACTCGTGGCACGCTAACGTGCCTCTAAAATAAATATTAGAGGCACGCAAAACGTCATCATTGTTACATACGTCACACGTCGGTTCGGTTCGCGCGTCGCATGGTTAGCAAGGGCAGGCAGGAATATTATTTTAATTTGAAAAGGCGTTTAAACGAACATGGATATTAGTAATTGTAGTGCAATAGGTATGTGAATAGATTTTGTAGTCTAATTTTTACTTCCGTAACGTAAATGGACCAATACACTACATATAATAGTTATATTCATTTTGTTCCCACTACCCGCTTTCCCGCCAATTCGCCAATAGGCATGGCTTATGTCTCTTCAGCTATTCAGTAATCAAACTGAAAAGCAGTAAAAATACTAATAGGCATGTATACATGTATAACTTACATTAGGTATTATCTTATTACTTATATACGGGCAAAAACGTTTGCAAAACGAATATACGCGAATATACCATATTTTGGGGTGATAGAGGAGTTGAAAATAAGAAGATGCTGAGACCATATTTCCTAAAATGGCTCTCTCCAAAGATACAGGGTGTTGGAGTTTCTAAATAAATCTCGGAAAATAGGGTAAGTACTTGTGCTATTGAATTAAAATTTCGTGGTCGATTGTTCTCTGTTCAAAAAACATTTACTGCCAAATGGTTTCCCAGGTACTTTTAGAACAACAGCAAAAAGTTGATGCATTGTTCATCAAAAATGTAAATTATGTACCAATTTATAAAAATGGAAATTTACTAAGAACCTCAGAGTCGTAAAAAATTCAGCCATACTTTTTTACTTACAAACTGAATTCAACATTTATCAATTTCAACCTCATCCGTCATCGGTAGAAACCAGTGGTGTTACATTGTTTAAGCTGAAGGAATGGGTTCGCCACTATGTTAATGGTCCCCAAAATTTGAACACTCCCAATAGCTTTCGAAGTTTCGGAAATACTAAAAATAATATTTCTTTTTTGGTGAAACTGTATTTTTGTTAGTAATAATTTTAAAACACATGTCCAAATAAACTTTTCTTGTTATTTTGACCTTCTCTATCATCTTCATCTCCCGAAGTTTTTTAAACTCGCTATGAATTACCCCATTATATGTTATTCACGCACATTGATTGTGGATTGGTGTTCGTTTTTCATAGATTACTAAAGCAATTGTAGGAAATTTTATCGGAAATTTTGCACACATACAAGGCTTCCTGTTATGCAGAAATGCGCGTAGATTACGGCGGTTTTTTGTAATTTCAGAAAGAGTCTTATTTCACAATTATATTAAAAAAATAATAATCAAGCATACTTACACGCTCTTCTGAAATTTCAAAGCTCAATTTAGCATAACAAGTTTAAGCACGCAAAATTTCAGGTAGAATTTGAAATTTGCATTTTCTTTATCAGCTAGTACTTCGGGAATAATCAGAGAACCACTTGAGCACCAACATGAAATATATGTAGGTCTTCAGTATTTAACAGTATTCCTCAAAGAATACGAAGTTGCTAATAAGCAAAAATTTTATAAAAAGAGTAGTCGTACAGTTGCAGCTTCTTCGAAAATTCATGGGCAAAAAACTATTTGCTCCCTTTCATTATGTAGAACTACATGTAGGTAGGAAGATAGGTAATATCAAATAATTAAAAAAAATCAAGAAATCGTACTTATTACTTACGCAATTTAAAATCTTGCTAATAAATATTTTTCAAATTTGTTCAAAAAGCTTAAGTTCAAAATGTGATCAAATTGCAGAAATGTCGAAATGTTGTCTATAAAAACTTGGTCGAAAAATGTTGCATTTTGGAAAGCGTGCTGCGACAAGTTCCTGCAAAATTTAATTTTTTTAATTCGATCAAACTCGATTTAAGCTTTTGGGCGCAATTCTGAACAACGTTAGTAAAATTTTACAATAAGAATGTCGAATAGGTACAATTTCTTGATTTTTTCCATTTATTTTGGTATCCCAACCTTGCATTTGAAGGAACTAAATGACCCTTGCCCATAAACTCTAATGAGTTCTGTCTTTGAGGTGAATTTTGCTCAAATCCGATTAAAAAAGTTATGAAGGTGATATGTACACTTTTAAGAGTGGCACACTGTATACTTAACGACTTATTTTGTTTGTGTCTGTGCCAATTTTATGGTTAAAAGTTTTATAAGTGTTTTCGCAGGTAGTGATGTTTGGAATCAATTGAACTGTTTTTTATCTATTTTATTAAAAATTACTTTTTAATACTGGCGTTATTTCTTGATTATATACGTAAGAACGTGCGAACGTGGTATGATGTGAACGTATGACGTATACACAATGATGACGTTTCCGTTTCGCGTGCCTGTAATATTTATTTTAGAGGCGCAACGAATCTTAAATTTAAGATTTTGAAAAACTAAACGATAGGAGACACCTTGACCTCGAGAAACTAAAAGACTGATTCTGTGACAATAAATCATTACAAAAGCTTGGAGTTTGTTTTCTAAATTTGTTTGTAGCTCGGTACACAAAAGAAGCAGTTGTTGATACTAAAAGAAATAAGAAGCGCCATTACTAATTTGTACATTTGTACATTAGGGATGTATGCCATTTGCTTTTATCAAAATCCGCAGAATAACCCTAATTTATCTTTTCGCTGATGACACCCTAATATACGAGGTGAGCGCCAAAATTTCCCGGCCTGAATATGAAAAAGACAAAGTAGGGTAACATGTTTTTATTATTTTTCAATATAGTCCCCCTTAACTTCAATACACTTATTATATCTCTTTATTAACAATTCAATCCCTTTAAAAAAATATTCTTTTGGTTTGTCTGCAAAATGCGCTAAAACAGCTAAAACTTCGTCGTTAAACCGTCGCCAACGAAGGCCCTTTTTCAAATATCCAAACAAATAGTAGTCACTAGGGGTAATGTCTGGACTATAGGGAGGATGATCTATCTGTTGGAACCCACACTCCAAAATGGCAGCTTGTGCAACACCAGCAGTATGGACACATGGACAGGTGCATTATCGTGCAAAAGACGCACGCCTCTGGTCAGTTTTCCGCGGCGTTTTTCACGTATGCAGTCTCGCAATTTATGTAATAATGCTGCGTAATATTTTCCATTAATGGTGGTATTAGTTTCTTTAAAATCTATCAAAAGATCGTGGCCATCACCTTTTTTGTTGACTGGCAGACTCTGAATTTTCTTGGGGGTGCCTCACCCTTAAGGCGCCACTCCACTGATTCCCTTTTCGATAGAGGATCATAATACAGAACCATAGTTTCAGCTCCTGTTACAATGGTTTCTATCACAGGCTTTGGTTCGGGCCCATACAGTTCCAAAAAAGATCGCGCACACCCGACGCGGCGTTGTTTTTGAATAGCCGAAAGGTTTTTGGGAACCGATCTTGCACTGACCTTATGCATACCTAAATGATCATGCAGGATTCGACGAACACTAGTATCAGAAAGCTTAGTCATTTCTGAGATTTCCTTGACCTTTAAACATCGATCGCTCAATACCACCCCTTCCACAATGGCAACCATTATCACCTCAACTGGTCGACCAGTTCTTGCATTATTTTCAAGGGATTCCTGCCCCATGCGAAAACGTTTTGCCCATTCTTTCACTACAGAATACGAAGGGGAACTTTGGCCGTACATGCCATCCAGCCTCTCTTTAATAATTTTAAATGCTAACCATTCTTTTGTCAAAAAGAATTGCGTTATCTGCGGCATTTCTTTGGACACGTCTTGTTCAAAATGCTATCAATAAAAAATTATTTGACGCAAGACCTCAATTTTTTTTCCGCAGCCTACTAAGGTATGTATTTAAAAGAAGCCAAAGCTTTATGGTGATACTAAAGCTGCATCTATGTCAGGCCGGGAAATTTTGGCGCTCACCTCGTATGTAGGTAGTTAATGAGGATTCTGGGGTCAGTGAACATAATGTTAGTGCTGATATTTCAAGAGTATATAAATGGTTATGTAAAAATAAGTTTGAATGTAAATAAGACAAAATGCATGTGTATAAATGGTAAAAAAATGGTTTGCTTAGAATTGTAGTTAATGGCGAATTACTGGAATGTGTAAAATCAATTAAATACTTGGGTGTAATGTTAGATTACGAATTGAAATTCAATTTACATGCCGATTATATTTGTAAGAAAATTTCAAAAAGTTGGGTTTTTTTAGCCAGAATAAGAAAGAAATTAACAATTAATTATTAAAGGACAATGCTTTGATTTTTATTTTTAAGATAAAAAATAATTTGTTGCCGCTTATTTACAGAAAAATATGCAGTACGTTAGTGGCAATTATTATAATTTAAGGAATGTTGGAAACTTTAGGTTACCTCTGTATCGGCGAGCTGGATCACAGAATGATATTTTTTACAAGGGAGCTCAATTGTTCCACAGACTTCCTGAGGAATTAACGACAGAGAGAAATTTAATTAGATGTAAAAAATGTATTGTTCCTTATATTTGTAGCATTTGTGATAGAGTAATTTAGTATGTTATTAAATTAAACATTTTTTGTAAATAGTGTTATAAGAGTCTCAACTAATAAAGTATAAATCTAAATAAAATACTGAAGATTGAATTACATGATACTGAAATACTTTTGACTTCAGAAATTAACAAGTAAATTGTATTCTTTTATTGACATTATAGATAGAAAATAATTTGCGTACTATCACTTTTGGACTAAAAATTCACTGTATAATGTCTTCAAGTTTAATCAACTCTCCAATTGATTTCGAATAGTGGAATATTCATCGTTCAGGAGGGAATTTTTTATTTAAAAATGATAGCTCGCACATCACTTTCTATAATTTCAATAAGCATGGAGGGACTATCACAAAGGAAACCAATACTCTATTGCAGTGATTCCCAAACTTTAACACGCAAAGAACCCTTAACCAATCGCTTTTGTTTGATGGAACCCAACTCTTTTCTGAATGTTTAACTTGCAGTTTTAAACACACAAATCAAACTTTTGTATTTAATCTTTTACTTATTTTTTCTTCTTCGACCGTGTTTTTTGTTATGTGGATTTATATTTTTCGGGGGTGCAGTCATGATAAATAAAAACTCTTCATCTTTTTGAATGTTTTGGCATTTTTAATGCCTTCTTCAAGAACTGCAAAATTTAATGACTAGTTGAAAATTAAAAACAGGTTTATTAACATGCAGTGGCGGCTCGTGAATAAAACGCTTGGGTGTTCTGCAGGAGGAAACTTATAAAATTTCAGATGTGCCAATGAAAATTTTAGTAGGTATTATACAATCACTATCGCCGCCAAAAAACAAAAACGGAAAACAAAATCACGCATTTTTCCCGTTACATCGAAAAATCCAATTATTCTTGGTGTAGATTTCTATAGAGAAATGAGTATAATTTGCGCATACCTATTATAAATTATTGTTTTTTTACCATAAAATGGAAGTAATTTATAATTTAAGCGTAAAAAGGTTTAGCCAACTACCATATGAGGAAAAACTAAAGGTAAAAACCGAAGGCCGTCCATTGCTGGATATTGTTATTGAAGTTTTGCGCAGTAGCCGCGGAAAAAGTTAGAAACGTCAATTTTACGTTTAGTTTTTCCTCAGATGTTAGTTGTCAATACCTTTTTACTCTTAAATAGTAAATTATTTCCATTTTATGAAAAAAAAAAATAATTTATAATACGTGCAAATTATACTCATAAATGACACAACCACGAGTACAATCCGATCCCTGCGATTTGCATAAACTGCTAAACTGAAACATAAGCGTTGATCCCAGCGACTGATACTCCTTGAAGGCAACCGAATACATAGTTGGTTTTCTACCCAATAATCAGTCAACGATATAAGTAAGAGCGGTGTTTCGTGCAGCACAAGTGGGTCCTTAAACTGCCTGTTTCTATTTAAATAAATGTAAGCGCTGCGGCAGGTGAGTGGGTTTGCAGGGACTGCAAGGCCGAGCGCAGAACTACTTTAAGTTGGCCAGCTAGTTTTTAATAATATTAAGCGATGTTCCTTTTTGATATTGAACTGTCTTGCTTGGTAATACAAATATACGATGTCTACGTTTGTTTGGTTTTAAGCACCGCACGGGCATATTCTTTGCAAATAAATGCTGCAAATTGTCATTTTACTTTAAATTTGTAAATAATAAACCAACAAGCATGTATTATAATACATAATCAAATTAAAGAAAATATTTGATAGTTCTGCACCACTTATACAGTAGCCGCCACTGTTAACATAGGTATCTTGTTTCTTGTACTATCCTAAATCATACTCTAAAGTAAGGACCATACCTATTAAATATAACTGAATATTTATAAGCAATAATTAATATTGCTACCTACATATTCAAAATAATTACTATTTCAGCTATTAAAATTCACTTGTTACGCCACTGGATATGTCACACAATTCGCAACAGTTGTGGCATTCATATTGTTCGTGCAAAATACGTCATTACAAGTTGAACAGATTCCAATTCAATTTTTCATAATTCAAGCAAAATTTTGAGAGCCAATTGCGATATCACTGAACACAATGGGGTAGTCAGTTATTTGATAGCTCTATTTTCAATACTGACCCGATAAAAAGGAAATAGAAGAAAATGGATTGTGATGTCACACGTAAATCGGTCAATTCTTTTTAGAAATAGGTTCTGTTTGAATTAAAAAAATTTAAAAAAGCTTAATGAGGACGATACTGCTTCTATTTGATGTAAATAGAGCCACTATTTGAATACTCAAACATCCATGAAAATGTATTTTTTTTTACTAAAGAACACATAAAAAATAAAAATTAATAACATATTTCCTGTAACAGTTTGATAAAAAATAATATGTGCTATGCGAGTTATTTTTGAGAAGATGGAATTAATTATTTTTTGTAACCGAATTCAGGGACATGCATGCATTTAATGCATTTTCGGGAAAATGCATTAAAATCATAGATTATTGGTACAAAGCATAGCGGTGTAAAAACTCAGTTATGTACACAGACTACAAAAAAGTAAATGGTGATTGTGTTACCAACTTTCAGTTAAATCAATTTTTCCAGAAACTGACAGCCCAAGTGGTAACATACATATAATATGCTTTTTGGTAGTCTGTCATAAACAAAGATATAATATGGTTTCATGTGGCAAATTTGGTAATATGATGTGTCTAATATTACTTTCCGTTGTTTACAAATGTTTGTAAAGCTATAAAGACTCACTCTGTACAATTTTAGTATTAAGCTATGCAATGTTAGGCATCCGTTTCGTAAACGGACCCGTTTCCATTTACTTTGGCGGCTTTCAATTGAATACATTTTAGAAATGAATCCGTTTGCTTAAATTGCACTCTCATACAATTCAATGTATTATAAAAATAAATAAATTCGAATCCGTTTATTAAATAAACCCGTTTCGCAAATGGATACCTAAAGTTGCTAAGCTTTAGTTTACAATGCCATTTATATTTTGATGTTTTATTTGTCAAATAAACTATTATTTGTGCACTTTTCAAGACTTTGGTTTAAAATACTTAATTAAAATATTTAATTCTATAAAACTTACCTGCTGAGTATGAAATCGCACTGTAATTTGTCCAAAAACATTTTCTTTGCTTATAACATCAGTACACCTTGCATGTACCACTCTGGGCAGCTCTATATTCTTAATAAATTTCCAATGAATAGTTTTATTTTTCATATTGTGGCAGATTTCGGGATAAGCTTTCTCTGTTATGTAATCCGTAATATTTTCTGTGTCGTTTGATGCGATACAATTATGAGCTTTGATATAGATTTCTTCCGCTAGCTTGGAAAATTCTGAAGTATCAAACTCTTCTTCATACGACCTTAACTTACGGATAGCCATCATTGTTTTAGATTTCTTTTCTAGGAATTGTAATTTTTGTTTTGCGCCCTACAAACAATAATGAAATAATCTAACCTGAGCTTACTCATTATAAAAGATCAAATATGTAATTGAATTTAAAACCCAAACTCCCACAAAAGCAAACAGTTATAAGGCAAAGTGAAATGGAGGTATGTAATTGTAAATACGATCTAAAATAATGTATGTAAAAATTGTTTCTTCAGAGAACGGACAATTGCTTCATCAAAACTGCGCTGAAATAATGACATCGCGCATCACCTGTGGCACCAATGGCGCACTGTCTAAGTCAGAGGCTATGTAAAATACAATGCCATGACCGTCTGGCACTGACGTGAGAGGAAAATGGACGGTCGCATCTTTGTTGCCTAGCAACCGCGGTAAGTCCAGGAAAACTTGTTTTTGCGCATGCTAAAACATTGTCCATTCTCATATGAAACGACTAATACTACTAAATGTTCCTCGGAAACTGTTATATGTATATCATTCATTGTTGACATTGTTCTTAAAGTCTATGGCTCCTATGAAATGTTAGCGTAATTGTAAATGCATTTTATGTAAAACAAGACACGATGTATTTGACTTTCTTGGATGAGAGAGCATAGCAGGTTTGTTTTCAACATTTTTCACCAAAGTTTTCAGTCGGAAGACTGGTTGGGTGCATACCTCCATCCTTTCCTATCCTGAGTTAACCTACGCATTTTCCCAAAAGTTGAACATATTACATCCATAACTATTTGAGAGCAGTAGTATAATCTGGGCCTACCGCTACCTCTTTTTATTCCTATCTCTGACTCTAGTATGTGGCGAACTAAGCCTTCAAGCCTCAGAAGGTGTCCTACCATCCTATCTCTCCTATTCCTTAAATTTCGCTTTTCTCCAACTCTTTCTAATACCTCTCTGTTGCTAACCTTATACCAATAATACATACCTACATTGTAAAACTAAACTTTCAAATATGCGTTTTCCGCCTCTCTTTACTCTGCCTACTAAAAATTCTCATGGCCATTTGCATGAAAAATATTTTTTGTGAAAGTTATTAGACTAAGGCCCGGGTTTTTCAAAAAAACCAACACCGGATTAAGTCTGACACCGGCTTCGTTGCTATGATACAACCAATCAGAAAGCCGGTATCATAGCAACGAAGCCGGTATCAGACTTAGGTCCGGTTTTCCAAAGAAACCAACACCGGATTAAGTTTGACACTGGCTTCGTTGCTATGATACCGGCTTTCTGATTGGTTGTATCATAGCAACGAAGCCGGTATCAAACTTAATCCGGTGTTGGTTTCTTTGAAAAATCGGGCCTAAATCCGGTGTTGGTTTCTTTCAAAAACCGGACCTAAGGGCCGGTTGTTGGAACGTGGATCAAAATGTAATGCGAGGCTACATTTAATTTGGCTTTCGTTGCTAACGTACTGACTTCGTGATTGGTTGTATTATAGCAACGAAAGTTGAATTAAATGTAGCATCGCGTTAAATTTTTATCCGTGTTCCAACAACCGACCCTAACAGATTTTTGCAACTGGTCATTTGTAGTTTGTATGAATGAATCATTCGCAAAGCAACAGAGGATCGGGAAGATGAAGTCTGTCGGAAACAGCAAGATTTATTTTAAATGACATGATAGTGCCAGTCAGAAGTGAAGATGACATGGTGGAGCTGCTCATACCTAGAAATTATTCAGTGCAGAAGTCGAATCTAAGTTGAATCGCGCAATATAAAGTGCGATTGTTGTTAATAGGAAAAAGTAATTATCAGGTGCTGCAGACTGTAAAAGAGAAGTGAAGAGGTGCATTAGACTGGCAAAGATGGCTTCAGCAGGACTCGCAGTCTTTGAAGGATCACTATATTTCTAAAAAAACAATCTTCACCTTGTTAATGTTTGGGTTTCCCTCTAGCAATATATGGTTGTGAGATATGGACAATTTGATACTGCATGACAATGACAAATGGAAGCATTAGAAATGATTTGCAACATGTTATGTTAAGAATGCCCCGAGCAGGTTGAAGAACAAGCACATCTGTTCACCAGATTCAGTTACGTCATTAGATCTCTGCGTTCAGGGCAAAGTGGATGGAACAAGGAAAAAAGGGATAAATAATATGTTCATGCATTGCCTCCAAGGGATCAGCAGATGCTTTGCAGTCCTTTTTGCTGTGCGATCACTTGCCTTATAATAAGCTTTAGCAAATGTTGACTGAGTTTAATTTTCTTGCCGGATTCTGAAAGAGTAGGCATCGGAGAAAGTATTTTTCACCAAGCCACACACCAGAAAATAGTATGGCGTAATAAGATCTAAACCTATGTTTATGAAGGACAAAAGTGAGATATCGCTTTTAAATTATACCTGTTGTGTATATTAAAAGGTAACAAGGAGAATATTTTTTGAGTTGTCATAGTTATTGGGTTTGTAAGTGACACTCAAGGGGGTTTCACTGTTATGCAAGACCTTGAACTATGTTAGTTTCAGTTTCTGTAAACTGCTTTAGATGGCACTATGACTCTGACATATGCCGTCGAAACTCTGTATTACCGATTTCGTGAAATTTTAATTCGAGGCATGCGCTTTGTTGTTATTTCTGTCACAGCCGGCATCGTCAGACAAAATGGAAAATTTAAAAATTGTGCGTAATTTTAGAAATTCCGTGGTTACGTTCACAGAACATCTAAATATGGTTACGTTTTCTCGATACGCAATAATATTGAATCAGAAATAGGTGCATAACAAAGAAATAATAATTATGCACAAAAAAGCAGCAGGCCACGTATATATTTTGACTTCCGTCAGTAGGTACTTCTTTGACATCTCTGCGAACGAGGAGTTTTTCCTCAGACATCTAAATAGCAGCAATGCGGCTGTGAAATGTCTTCCTTCAACGTTTCCCGGTGTTGAATTAATTTACTAAATTGCGCAAATTTTGTAATTAACGTTTACAAGTAAGTTTCATTTGATTTTAGTATTAGTTTGCGTGCGCTAAAAAATGCGTTAGCGTTATTTATGTTTCTACCTACAATATAAAATGCTGATAAAATAAAATTGATGCCTACATAGGTATAAGCATGCATAGTCTTTGTTTTCTTTAATTTAGTGATTTTCAATATTAATAAAAATAAAGTTTAAATTTCAATTCTATCTACGCGCGCTTGTACTGGGTGATTCAAACTTCCCGCCCTTGGCTTATAACAGGAAAACGAAAAGTGCAAATGCAAATTTGGCAGAGGGGATTTGAATAGCTGTGCGTATGGTATATTTTTTCGTTTTTAAACATTTTTTAACCTTTTTCAAAATGGCGGAAATGACGTCAGAAAAATTATTTCTTCTACAAAGTTACCATTTTTTTTTCATATTCTGAAAGAACATATTTTTTTAAACAACTTCCATTCAAAAAGTTTTTTTCTATCTTTATTTGGTTAAAAGCTATGGGACTCTAAAGTTGGTTTGATTTTATTGCATTGTTTGGATTTTTTTCGCAGAAAGATGATGATGATAAAATATTATTTGACTTAATCAGCTTAAAACAATTGATGCGCATTTGTTACCCGACCGACTTAATTTTTATTACGGCGCGGCAGGGTCAGTGGAGATTTATTTAAAAGTACCAACTTTAGAGTCCCATAGCTTTTAACCAAATAAAGATAGAAAAAAACTTTTTGAATGGAAGTTGTTTAAAAAAATATATTCTTTCAGAATATGAAAAAAAAATGGTAACTTTGTAGAAGAAATAATTTTTCTGACGTCATTTCCGCCATTTTGAAAAAGGTTAAAAATGTTTAAATACGAAAAAATATACCATACACACAGCTATTCAAATCCCCTCTGTCAAATTTGCATTTGCACTTTTCGTTTTCCTGTTATAAGCCAAGGGCGAGAAGTTTGAATCACCCCGTACACAATTGGTTCTTGTAAACAGCTAGAGATGGTGCTAAACGCGGTTCCTACTTTTAACATTAAGCTGCGCATTCTTATTTAGGTGTTCTGTGGTGACACTTGTTAATTCGGGACCTAAGTGCCTCCGTCATACGTCAGATTTTCATTCCAAACAAAACAAAAGCACGTGCCATTTGACGTTTATCGATATTATTTACAACGTCTTAAACTAGTTTTTGCAATATAATTATAGACGTTTTGCAGTGAAAACAGTTTATTTTCAATTTGTGTGTTTGGCTTACGCGTAAAAACTTGAAAACAACTATATGTAATTATAATTATATTTCAGAGGTTAGGTTAAACGTCAGAAAGCACGTGGCTTTGTTTTGTTTGGAATGAAAACCTGACGCTTGTGACGCGCCACTTATCTCCCGAATTGGTCTCTGGTAGAAGTATACATTCTGAAATACATCGTCTGATCTATACCTCCTTCTCACGCGTTGTGAGTTTTCAAAGTAATTAAAATGCAGATTTAATGCATAATGAAAGAAAACTTCCAATAAAAATTATGTGCCAATCATAACTTTATCAACATAGCGAGGCAATAAAAATTTTTGTTTCTTAATTTCACAACTTGTCAATGAAATAATCATAACCTGGGCAGTTATAGGTGAAACTTTTCCATCTCCTTCTGGTGGAACATACGGTTCAAAAGTACCGCCTGTGCAACTGATATAAAATTGCTTTTCTACCCATGGACGTGCAGGTAAAAGACCGTTTTCTTTTAATTTCGAACGAATTTCTTCCTCTGTTAGATCCTCTTCTTTCTTCTGAAATTCTGGCAGTTTCACTTTTATAACTTTCTGTCCACGAAGACTTTTCCATTTTGGGTTCCAATGTTTTGTGTTTCGGAAACGAAATATTTGAAAATTCCCATTGCAAATTACAGGTGCCACTATCCCAGGGGTTTCCTATTTTAATCGCACATTTAATTCGGTTAATTGTTTTAAGAAAGATTTATCTTACATTAAGAATTCGAATTCCAATTCCAGTAGCCGTTTTTAATGCCATATTACTGCACAGATCACAGATTACTGAAACGTCAGACTACGACCTAACCTGAAAAATAGTTTAATTCAGATGATCTACTAAGATTTAATATACCTACTCAAATGAATTTCTCAATCGTTTTAGCCGATTTCTAGACTTTACTTGAACTATTCATGTTTCGCTTATTGTGGTCTTGCCCCTGTATAACCACAATTATATTCATTTTTCATAAAATCAGTAATTGTAATTTGTAATTAGTCAAAGTAGTTCTAATGGTTTATGACGCCACAATATATCGCATCCCGTAGTCTCACCAGCACTTCAAATTTTGTTTTCATGCAAAATGCGCAGCCGTAACGCTCAGTCGTTCATATTATTGTACGTCAATGAAGTCGTCCTATTTTTGAGTTGATAAAGTATTATCACATCTTACAGCTTACACAGTTATTTCAGCCGGCAATGCATCAAAAATTTTCTTATACAGAGTGGTCACTTTTACAATGTACACCATCGGAATCTTCTAAACCCGAAAGAGATTCAGAGTTGGTCAAATTACAGAAAACGTGCACATTTCCATGCTCTTTAAGAGGTACGTTCGGTTGTATAGAGTAGAGTAGATACTGAACAAACGGAGCGCAGTGTCACGTGACTTCAGAGTAGGATGTGTTTCAAAGTTACTCCCGAACGCTCAGAGCATAGCTACGCGTGGATATGTCATTTTTAGTCTTAACCTCCAAAATGTTAAAGTTTTATGTTGTATAGAATTATACAATTTTGCAATATGAATGGTAATTGCTGTGATTTATTCATTATCTTTATTTTTCCAGTACAGATCCCCATCTATGAAAGAATATTTTAACGTTAATTATAAAACTTTCCTAACTAACCTCGCTCTTGCTGTCTGCCTGGGAAAATACAAAACTTGATTATTCTCAATAATACCCAGGTAGATTATCATTTAACGCCAAATTTAACTCGGTACTGCCTACCATTCTTAACAAATTGGCATTAAACTTCAACCGCGTAGAAAAACACGCTGTTAGGTTAAATTTTCGCGCGTAAAATGTATTCAATCCCGGGGCGTGCTCCGAAATTGGTGGTGCAAATAGAGTGAACTCCAAGTACTCTTCAATGCAACAACCGAACACGCAAGACCACGCTCTTAATGATCCGGATTGCATTACCGAACGCATGGAGCGCATGGAGTAACTCGATTTGGCACATCCGAACGCAGCTAAGGTACTGAAAAGAAATTCTGGATAGCTCTCGTTGTTCCTGAAATATCCTGAAAAAATTGAAACATTGCATTTCCTTAGTTCTTCCATATATTATTCATTACTTAAGCAAATGTAATGACCTTTGGCAGGTTTACATAAGTAGGTATGGGCTATCCACTGGATGATGGATGTTTCAAAATTTTGTCTAAGCCCTAAGCCTACTACAACTTCAAGTTTTCATAATCATGGCAACTAGATTTTGTAGATACATAGTTAAATAATTAGTCTTAGTGTTCAAGAAAGTTAGATGACACATCGTTGAAATCGTATTTTTTTTTAGTAGAGTCAACGTGAAAGTTTATCTTGATGTTCGCTGTACATTGAAAGGTAAAAATGTATCGAGTACGTTTTCGGATGCTATGTGGGGTGTATAATGACCCCCTAAATTCGTCTGGCGATATCGATGTCCAACACACCCCCAGGGGGTAAAAACTGAAAAAACGAGAAATTTAGAATATTTGATTTGCTATCCGGCAGTAAAAAAGTTTTTCTGTTCCGTCAAGTAATAAGGGAGTAATAACTAATTTCCGTCAAAAGTTTAACATTAGACGAACGGAAGAATATTTACTAAAATCGCTTGTAGCTCCATTATTATTCGTGTTTCGATTTCTGACAAAATTGAGAAATGCCTACACCGCGATAACTTTTTAACGACACAAGATATCGAAAAAATTCAAAAAGTAAATGTTGTAGTCTGATGCTTTTGCAAGGCAAGGGTTTTTGAAATTTTGAAATCGAACAATAAATAAGGAAGATATTGAAAATTTACTCCAGGGATGTAAAAGCCGCCGCCGCGAAGCGCGCACTCTGTCTCTACTTTCGCCCGTTTCCCATCTCGTTCTGACGGACTCCTCCGTGCCCCACCATGGCCCGCAAGCCTCGTAGTATCGTACTCGCCCATACCCGGCGTCTGCATTGCTTGTATTGGGGAATGGTGATTAATTAATTATCAATTAATTTCGTGCTATTTTCATTTTCGTGAATTTGGCATCTTCAAGTGTTACAACAGACGATGAACTATTACATAAATTTAAGCTAAAAACAAAACAATTAAGGCGTGATGATAACAAATGAGCAATATGCAAAAAGGCGGAAAACTGGAGGAATCTACTCTAAAAACTATGAAAACCATTAAAAGATCGGTGAAAATGAGACTTGATGTGCAAACTTACAATAAAGACCTGAGAGTGCTTAGTGATAAAATAAATAATTCGTTAAGTTAAGGTGCGGCACAGGAACTGTTACTCCTCGTTTACAAGCGTGAAAAACATTTCCACGGCAATGAAAAATTAAAAGCAAAGAGTATAGGAAATAAAGATGTAGGTAGGTAACCGAAACAATGACAGGCAGAAAGCCAATAAATTGCGATTCCACAAGCCGAATTTTAATATTAATTTATGTGTTTCCTGTAAAAAATTGAAGAAGGGTAAATCTTTGAGCCAGGTGTCGATAACGAATTTCAGTAATAAACGTTTATTATAACCTTTTTAAAAAATTAACACATTAGATTTAATTGCTGCTGAAGTCAAATTCCATAGTAATTGTTTCGCGGTAGAGTGGAAAATATATAGTAGCAAATCTGAATCTAAGGTAGCTTCAGTGGATCACTGTGCAAGTCAAAACTATAAAGGGAGTGAGACCTCGCAAAAATTGTTGGGGAAATAAAGGAAGAGGACCTACTTATATACTTCCGCTGCAGTTTACGACCGATATGCGCTAATGCGTTAGCTTGAATCCGCAGTATTTCCTGAGGAAACTGAAAATGATTATGTCGTTTTTGTCAAATCTTATAAAAGTAATGAAGCTACTGTACCAAAAAGTACAAAATATGTAATATTTATAACGAAGTTGAAATGCTTAAAGAATTAGCGGAATTATATTATATACTTTTCCTTTGGATATGCTTTGCTTTATTTCCCCAACAGTTTTTTGCCAGGTCTCACGCCCTTTATCGTTTGACTTGCACAGTCATCCATAGAAACTAATTTAGATTCAGATTTGCTACTATATTTTTCCACTCTACCGCTAAACAATTACTAGATATGGTATTTGACTTCAGCAGCGATTAAATCTAATGTGTTACTTTTTTAAAAAGGCTATAATTAACGGTAGCTATGTCGAGAAGTTTATTACTGAAATTCGTTGTCGACACCTGGCTCACAGATTTACCCTTCTTCAATTTTTGGCAGGAAACGCACATAAATTGATATTAAAATTCGGCTTGTGGTATCGCAATTTATTGGCTTTCTGTCTGTCATTGTTTCGGTTACCTACCTACATCTTTATTTCCTATACTCTTTACTTTTAATTTTTCATTGCCGTGGAAATGTTTTTCACGCTTGTAAACGAGGAGTAACAGTTCCTGTGCCGCACCTTAACTTAACGAATTATTTATTTTATCACTAAGCACTCTCAGGTCTTTATTGTAAGTTTGCACATCAAGTCTCATTTTCACTTATCTTTTAATGGTTTTCATAGTTTTTAGAGTAGATTCCTCCAGTTTTCCGCCTTTTTTGCATATTTCTCATTTGTTATCATCACGCCTTAATTGTTTTGTTTTTGGCTTAAATTTATGTAATAGTTCATCGTCTGTTGTAACACTTGAAGATGCCAAATTCACGAAAATGAAAATAGCACGAAATTAATTGATAATTAATTAATCACCATTCCCCAATACAAGCAATGCAGACGCCGGGTATGGGTGAGTACGATACTACAAGGCTTGCGGGCCATGGTGGGGCACGGAGGAGTCCGTCAGAATGAGATGGGAAACGGGCGAAAGTAGAGACAGAGTGCGCGCTTCGCAGCGGCGGCTTTTACATCCCTGGAGTAAATCTTCCTTATTTATTGTTCGATTTCAAAATTTCAAAAACCCTTGCCTTGCAAAAGCATCAGACTACAACATTTACTTTTTGAATTTTTTCGATATCTTGTGTCGTTAAAAAGTTATCGCGTTTTAGAAATTTTTCAGTTTTGTCAGAAATCGAAACACGAATAATAATGGAGCTACAAGCGATTTTAGTAAATATTCTTCCGTTCGTCTAATGTTAAACTTTGGACGGAAATTAGTTATTACTCCCTTATTACTTGACGGAACAGAAAAACTTTTTTACTGCCGGATAGCAAATCAAATATTCTAAATTCCTCGTTTTTTCAGTTTTTACCCCCTGGGGGTGTGTTGGACATCGATATCGCCAGACGAATTTAGGGGGTCGTTATACACCCCAAATAGCATCCGAAAACGTACTCGATACATTTTTACCTTTCAATGTACAGCGAACATGATTTCTAGACGAGTTTTTCAAGCGCGCGAACTCTACTATTTCTCTATCCAACCTTATGAAAATTCAATATGGCGTCCATAAAAAATTCAAAAGTTGACTATGAAAACTTGAAGATGTAATAGGCTTGGACAAATTTTGAAACATCCAGTGGAAAGCCCATACCTACTTATGTAAACCTGCCAAAGGTCATTACATTTGCTTAAGTAATAAATAATATATGGAAGAAACAAGAAAATGCAATATTTCAATTTTTTCAGGATATTTCACGAACGAGATCTATCCAGAATTTCTTTTCAGAACCTTAAAGAGCATGGAAATGTGCACGTTTTCTGTAATTTGATCAACTCTGAATCTCTTCGGGTATGGAGGATTCCAATGGTGTACATTGTAAAAGTGACCACTCTGTATAATGCTCCACATTTTTACAAAACAGTGTCAGTTGCGATTAACATCGGTGTTGAAAACAGTAGACGATATTGCCACCAGTCATTGCACAAAAAAATTTATCAAAAGGCAGAGACCTCTCACATACCACAAATTACATCACCGACACTGCACAAGTTGGGGATGAGTAAGCTGTGGTATTACCGAAATAGTACATTCATGAGAGTATCAAGATCTACTCAGGATCTGGATGCTCCTGGAAGTGCATAGTCAAATAAGTCTACAGTCAGTAATAATACCAAATCACCCTCCCTATTAAGAGTCCGGCAAACCCCTTTAAAATGAACCTGAAAACTGACTTCGTAGTACTATGTTCATTTCTAAACGGTGAAAATTGAAGTGTTGAATTTTGTATATTTATAAACGAAACTTTATTTTAGGCTTCTATAGAAAGAAAATTAAAAAATTTAATCTTAGAAAGTGTCAGTTCACTCATGAAATTAACCATCTTCATGAGTGCATAGCGCCAAGAGATTTACAGTTTTCGAAAAATTGTTTCTATAGAGGAATAAAACATACCTTCTTCTACCATAATCAGACTTTCGTGTTGCTACATTTACTAGGATGAAGGTTTAATCGTAGTATAGCGAAAGAACTACAACCGCAAAATATGCCTTTGGTATGTGCTGCCGCCCCATAGCGAATGAGCATAAACTCAGAGCGGCGTTGACACATTCACTAGGTACGAATGTGTGTTGTTCTTGTGTCCATAAATGTGATTAAAGAATCATGTCATCATCGGTGTTGCAACACAGCTGATAGTTCGCTCCGTTTTTTAACGGGTACCTCACTGACCCGCTGCCCCGCAGGTGTAACTTTTGACTTGCTTTGAATGTGTGTTGTTCTTGTGTCCATAAATGTGATTAAATTATTAGCAAAATAAAATACTGTATATGAATTATCGACGTATCGACCCTGGATAGGGTCTTTGTCAAGATTTATACTTTTTAAATAATAAATCTTGACAAAGACACCCTCTGAGTTTTCTAACATTTTATGTGCGATTATATTGTTTTATAGTATATCTATACATTCATTCATGATTCATGATTCATAATGTATGGGGGAGATGAAAAGGGACGACTAAAGTAAACATTTTTGCATAATTAAGTTTTGACGAAAACCCAATGGGCAATCGGACACTAACGAAATGTTTAGAAAATGTTGCTCTTAAACCAAAGATTATACCCATTTAAGACCCCACATAAGCGTAAAAATGATTAAAATTTTAACACTTAATTTTAGGAAGCAGTTAAACATTGCCATTTCGCTGCAGAATTTATTAGGCGGAAAGTAATCATAGTGACGTGACGCCCCCGGCAGCTGTATGCTGCACGTGTTTAAACTTTTATTACGTCAGCCACATATGAGAGACAATTTTTATTAATTCTTTTCTCGGTTAATGTGTACCCTAGGTGAAAAAAGAAAAAACGCAGGTCAAATATTTTGACAAGTTCTTTCTAATTATGAAATAAAAAAAGTTGTCCGATTGCCCATTGTCCAAAAATTACAGTGGTTTAAAGTTCTTAAAAATGTATTCCCGCTTTTATCCCCAATTTAAGGTTAAAATATGAATTACCTGTATTATTTTTTTAACAAATGCTTCTTAATTAATTTAATTTTACAGTGATGTAAGTTTTTAATTTTGAGTTTCTATAAAAACTTTATTGATCAAAAAGGTCTATTTTGAATCCCCTATCCACCCTTTTAATCTTCTTCATATGTTATGAATCACCCTGTATACATATAAGTGCGAAAAAATTTCCTTGCCAAAAAATGAGTGAGTCTTTCATTAAAAAAATACTCCTATATCCTTCACCGATGAGATACATTCCTCCCAATGCGGAGGTAAAAATTAGGTTTCTGAAGGAATCGGGCTTTCTAACACTTATTAATAGATAATCACATTCCGGTACATTAAGAAACTCCAATAAAAAACTGAATAGGGGTTGCTAGTTTCATCCCCCTATAACAATACTGAAAGGTTGAAAAATATTTGAAAGTATCCTTATTATTAGTGGCAAACGTCCACCAAATTTAATTTCTATACCTTCTCCAAAATTTGGAAAAAATGGAAACCTAATCTTCACTTCCCCAATTGGAGGAAGAGAACTCCTGGAGGAGGATTATGCAAGTACATATAATAATATGTTAATATGAAAAACCTCCTTTATTTTCCAAAATATTACGCACTTATTTGGAAACACTCTGTATAAAGCAAGAATCAAATTTAAGTAATAACAAAAATACTAGTGGCACTTTTTAATAAAATTTCAAATTTAAGGAACAGGACGCTCTCAAATATGTACAAAATGAATTGGACCGGATATTATTTACTGCTGCACCGGAAGAGAAAGTTACGATGAAAAACAACTTGAGTGAATTCAAAAAAATATTTGGAAGATTTTTACGAGAACAAAACTCTACTATTGAATGGAGTAAAATTCAGCCTTTAGATAAAACTTCTGTCATAAATTATAGCGATGTTCAGAATTGCCCTCGTGATTGTGCTTTGTTAAAAAAATTGGTTGTTGTCAAATTAAATGGTGGACTTGGTACGACAATGGGTTGCACAGGTCCAAAATCGATTATAACGGTTAGAGATGGCTTGACTTTTTTAGATCTTACCTTGCAACAAATTGATGTAAGTATTATACACATTCATGCCATTTATTATAAGTAATGCTATAGTATTCTTGGTTGTATGGTACTAAAGCTATTATAGAACGCTAATGTAGAGCCTTATTTCTCAGCTGGAGAAAAACAAATTGCAATACATAGGTATATATAGGGTGTCCCAAAATTCCGTGGACATAGAGCTACCACAGGTTTTTGGGGTCAAAATAAGTCGGTTAGGCCACACTTATCTATATACCAAAGCGCTTCGTTTGAACGTGATGAACCTTCAAAATTTATTTTAAAAAATCTTTTTCTTCAAGTATCTTGGAAAAACTTCGTTCGATTTTAATGAAATTTGGTATCTAGATATTCCCTTGGAAGTACTATTTTTTGATGTACAAAGCAAATTAACTAAGGTTCTAGAAGGATGAAAACTACCCCTACCCCTAATCAGATTTTATCGATATTATTTTGAGGGTCTCATGATCATTTCCATTTCTTTTCGTGGCAAAGGTTCATCCATTTGACACTTTGTTTGTCTCTTGTACAAAAATTGTATCTCTTATAGTTTCGGGGGAAAAGTGATTTCTCTACCCATAATGTTCATCAATTTTCGTGCTTGTGAATGCAGATATTATGTACGTATTATTTTATAAAGTAAATATGACGAATCTATCAACTTATTACTAAACTTTG
Source organism: Xestobium rufovillosum (assembly GCA_963966045.1). Lineage (NCBI taxonomy): Eukaryota > Metazoa > Arthropoda > Insecta > Coleoptera > Ptinidae > Xestobium > Xestobium rufovillosum. The sequence continues at coordinate 28,346,582 of OZ014495.1, forward strand.
AAGTACAAACAATGTCTTTTGTTTAAGATATTTTTGTCCATGCTTACTAAAACTTTATAAAATACCTGTACATAATATCCGCATTCACAGACACGAAAATTGTTGAGTATTATGGGCAGAGAAAACATTTTTTCTCCCGAAACTACAGGAGATACAGTTTTTATAGAAGAGACAAAAAATATGTCAAATGGATAAACCTTTTCTACGAAAAAAGATGGAGGCGATTATGTGACCCTCAAAATAATTACGATAAAATTTGATTAGGGGTAGGGGTAGTTTTCACCCTTCTAGAACCTTAGTTAATTTGCAAAATAGTACTTCCAAGGGAATATCTGCATACCAAATTTCATTAAAATCGAACTAAGTTTTTTCGAGTTAATTGAAAAAAACGAGTTTTTTTAATAAACTTTGAAGTTTCATCACGCTCAAACGAAGAGCTTTGGTATATAGATAAGTGTGGGCTAATCGACTTATTTTGACCTCAAAACCCTGAGGTAGCTCTATGTCCACGGAATATTGGGACACCCTGTATTTGTGTTTGTATGTAAGTGTTCAGTTACTCAATGAAATTTTGTTTCACCATTGTTGAGACCAGTGAGCAAGAACTGGTGTTCTCTTTTTGCAAACCATACCTAAGTATGAGAAGACCAAAAGGGGAGATTAGTACCCCTGCGCGTTGGACTGACCAAAATTGCTTGTGATAGGTTGGACCACAGGGTAAGGTGTGAAATAATAGAAATATCAAGATTAATTTTTCGAATGCAAAAGTTAAAAGTGAAATACGAACATGATTGGTTTTATCTTTTTGAAAAATGAGGTCTCTACACTATCTATAATATATATGTATATGTAGCTGTCACAGGCCATGTCGGCCCATCGTTGAAGTTATCCTCTGCCATTCCCTTCGGTCTGCCGCCCTTTTCCACCAACTCTCCACTCCTATCTTCTTCAAGTCCTGAATTATTTCGTCCTTCCATCTGCTTCTTGGTATTCCTTTCGTTATTGCGCCTATCGGTGTGATTTTCATTATCATCTTGATGATTCTTCCGCTCTCCATTCGCTGGCCTATTTTACAATCTGTACAATTGATGGTTCATTATATAGCTCCCTCAATTCCTTGTTCGTCCTTCTTTGCCATTCTCCCCCCCCATTTTCTTCCCCCATAAATCTTTCTTAGCATTTTTCTCTTCCGTAACAGCAGCTTTGCTTCCTTCACAGTTCCCAACTTCCATACTTCACTTCCATAGGTTACTATTGGTCTCATCACTGTTTTATATATCCACACTTTCGCTTTCCATGATACATACTTCAACTTTAGGATATGACTTAGTGCACCCGCTGCTTTATCTCCTCTAATTTGCCTTGCTTCCTCCTCTCTTCCGTCCTCTCAGATCTGTACCTCTAGATATGGAAATAGCTTCACTCTTTCTATTACTATTTCTTCTTCATTCGGTCGTTTTATTATTAGGTTGTCATTTTCCGCTTGGTCCGCCTGCCTAGCCAACACCATATACTTTGATTTCTGGCTGTTGACCTGTAACCCTACTTTCCCTGCGTGCCTCTCCAACCTCTCGAACACTTTTATTAGGCCTTGCTAATTTTTTGCTATTATCACCAGGTCATCAGCATATGCAATACATTGGTGTTCTGCGCTTACTATGCATCCTGTTCTATTTATTTTACTTTCCCTTATTACGTACTCCAGTGTTATATTGAATAGTAATGTCGACAGTGGGTCCCCTTGTCTGACCCCATTTCTCACTATAAAACTTTCTGACATCTTCCCTTTCCATTTAACTCTATTCGCCGTATCTTTCAAGGCCATCTGACCTAATTTTATCAATTTCCCTAGTATCTTTAAGTTTTCCATAGCCCTGTATATCTCTTCCCTATTTAAAGAATCGTAAGCTTTTAAAAAATCAATGAATGCCACATGGATCTCCTTATTGTATTCTCCACACATATCTTGAGTTTCTTTTAGGATAAACAATTGATCTGTGACGGAGCATGCTGGCCGGCTAAATCCTGCTTGATATTCTCCCAATTCTTTCTGTGTGTATTCTTGTATTCTGTTTCTCAGGATCTTAGTTAGTACCTACTTTGTAAATTGTGTCCAGCAGTGCGATTCCTCTATAACTTTTCGCACTTCTTATGGATCGGGGTTATTATTGCTTCCGTCCATTCTTTTGGCATTCTTTGTTGTTGCCAGATTTGGTATATCAGCTCGTGTATCTTCGTTATTAACTCTTCTCCTCCATATTTAATTAACTCATTTCTTACTCCATTTTCACCTGGTGCCTTTCTATTTTTGAGGGATTTTATCATGTTCATGATTTCTTCTTTTGTTGGAGGATCTATATCTTCCCTCTCGTCTTCTGTTCTTCCCTGTTCTTCATTTCTGTTTTCCTCCGCACTGGCTATTTGCACTTCTGGTTTCCCTCCCTGAAGAAGCTCCTGAAAGTATCTCTTCCACCCCTCAATTATTTGATCTTCTTTACTTATTCTTTCTCCATTCTCATTTTTAAAGGCTATTGGTATTTGTTGCCTAGCTCTTCTAGTATATTTCGTATTTCTCCGTTCCTGTAATATTCTTCTGTCTGCTCTATTCGCTTTTTCCAAAAATTGCTTTTTGCTTCTCTATAAATTCTTTTTGCCCTCCTCCTTTGCTTTGTGTATTCTTCTATATCTTCCTGTGATCCAGTCTGCAGCATTTTCTTTCTTGCAGCTATTTTCTTCTGTAACTCCCTTTCACAGTCATCACTAAACCATTTACTCGGTGTCGTACTTTGGTTTTTCTTTCTTATAACTTGGTCTGCTGCTCTTTTCATACATTCACAAGCTCTACAGTTCGAGTAATAAATGAATTAACTTCTTACCATTGTCACTTCTATAAAATCATAAGATCTTTCATCAGAACAAACTCATTCCTCAATTAGCTGTATCTCCCAAGCTCTTGACTCTCTAAAATTCATATACCCAATAATCCTCTTCATCCGATTTTAGTGCGATTAATTTCCCCACTTACAATCTTGCCAAGTATCCCGCTTGCATATTAAAATTCTTTAAGGGGAAGACCGACCCTTTCACCCTTAACTCCAAACATTTTACCCAAAACTTAAAGAAAAGGTCCACCCCAAGCTTTTCTCATCAGTTTTGATGTTGAATCCTTATTTGCCAGTATGCCTACTTCAGATTCAGATTGTTGCAATAGTTATTTAACAAACAAGTGTATTAATAAAGGCGATTAATAATCGAGACATTTTCACTCACGAGCGCAGCGACTGAGTTAATTGTCGAGATTATTAATCGCTTTTTAATATAAGAGTTCGTTACAAAATTTTTCCGTCGACTTTTAACGTAAAATCTTCGTCAACATCCGTTTATTAAATTTTGTACGAATTACGATTTCAGAAACTATAAACTTGACAGTGACAGATCTTGATGACATGACAACTTGATTTGGATATTTCATATATGTACCTATGTTTGGTTGCCTAGGGTACTAAAATCGTTTATTAATAGAAATCATTCATTAATAGGGGTTATTAACGAACTGTTTTGCGTTTGTTAATCATATTCATAAATAGGTACACTGTCGACGGAAAAATTTATTTATTTATGAGACAGGCCTACCATTATTCTTATGCACCGTTTTTGAATCACCTTTTATATCTATAAAGAACAACTTGGACCTATCATAACCAGCCAACTGTTGAAGTGCTTTACAATGCTGTAATTTACATTAGTTAGTATCTGATGATTCCAGTTGCTTTTTAATAACTATTACAGTAACCATGCTATGCTTAGTAAGTTTTTGAAAATTGTATTTTTCTCATTACAAAGTTCTCAGTCCGAAAACTGGTTAGACGCGTACTTCCACCCTTTCCTGAGCTAACCTATGCATTTCCCTAAAAGCAGAAAATCCTACATGCACAACTATTTGAGAACAGTATTCTTTGTTTTATATCTCTAGTGTTCCTATCATCACAAGCTATTTGACTTCCTAAATAGCAGAAATCCGCCATTTCCTCTTTCTTATCATTTCCTATTTGGAGTTTAGTTTTAGTCCTATTTTCACGTACACTACATACCAAATTTTGATTTTCTTTCTGTTGATTTTCATGCCGTAGCCCTCTGTCAAAACTGCTGCCATTTCATTCAGAACCATTCCTAATTCTTCTTTGCTGGATGTTAACACTGCTATATCATCCGCGAATCTGAGCATGTTAAAAGTTTGACCCTGTACATTAATCCCTGAAGCTGTTCTGTCTTAACAATGTTAATCATGTCTTCGATATATAGGTTGAAAACTAGAGGTAACAATGCACATCACTGTCTCACTCCCTCTCGGATATCTATCTCTACTTCTCTTCGTTATGCTCAAATTCTATAACTGCCATTTGCTCTTTGTAGAGATTGTATGTTATTCTTCTCTGTCCCTATACTTCATCCCAGCCTTTCTGAGCACTTCCAACATCTTCCTCCAATTTACGCTGTGGAAAGCTTTTTCTAAATCTACAAATCCTGTATAGGCTCTCTTTTTATTTTCTATTGTTTTTTCTATAATTGCTCGTAAAGATAGAATGACCTCGCACGATCCTCTACTTCGCCTAAATCCGAACTGATATCCTCCTAATATTTCTTCAACCCTTTTCTCCATCCTTCTAGTTTTTATAAATAATGAAATGCAATTATTATCTAAATTTTGTATTGGTAAAGTTGGATATTCGTTTTAACTTATGTTCCATATGAGATATACTATATACTGAAATGTTTACTTGCAGTATCTCAATAATACTTACGATGTGAACGTACCATTAGTATTAATGAATTCTTTCAACACTGATGAAGATACAGAAAAAATTATTCGCAAATATAAAAATTTGAAAGTTGACATACACACCTTTTGTCAGTCTTGCCATCCAAGAATTAATAAAGAGACAGTTCTACCTGTTCCAAAATCTGCTGATGTAAAAGCAAATACTGACCAATGGTATCCACCAGGCCATGGAGACTTTTATGTGAGTTTTCAAAACTCTGGACTTTTATCTAAATTTTTAAATGAAGGAAAAGAATATTGTTTCATTTCAAATATAGATAATTTAGCAGCTACTGTGGATTTGCACATATTTAATTTGTTGGTAAACCCGAAAGATGGTACAAAACATGAGTTTATTATGGAAATTACAAACAAAACAAGAGCAGATGTGAAAGTAAGTATAATTTTTAAAATCAAGTACTGTAGTGTAGTTTTTCATCATAACATTATTTCTGCAAAAGAATAACTGCAACGTAATATGGAATTTTTGAAACATTTATAAAAATTCTCAACTCTTAGAGCCGTTTCACGTGCGACTGATCATCAGTCCTGATGGTCGGTCCTGACGAACTAGGGCCAAAGTTTTGAATGCACTATTTCACATGCATTTAGCATCGCGTACCACGGTTAACTGACTTGTTCGGACGAGCGTCAGGATAGCCTGTCAGCACAGTCTACCGTCAGGATATCTGAGAGTCATTAATAAAACGAAATTTGGGTTCATACCGAGGTTCATACCATATACATAATGTCTACCACCGCCCAAAGAAAGTACTGCAAATACTACCTATTATCATGCTAAAGTGTAAAGTATGTAACGTGTTGATATAGTTTATTACTACTACTAGCTATACCTGCAAATATTAAGTAGAAGAGACGCGCTGCCTGCCGGTGTAAAAATTTCCACCCGGCATTCATGTTCGATCCTCTAAAACTTTAATTGGAAACTGCGAAATTTGAAAAATTTTCGTAAAATCGCGAAATCCACCCGGGCATTTTCGCTCGTCTTGGGGTGGACGCGAAGGATGGCGGTGGTCTGCATGACTGCATGTCGAAATGTCATCTCGAGAGGGTACATAAACTTTATTAAGAAAGAGGGGACATTGGGGTGGTCTGGGAAAGTCACCACGAGCCTAAGAAAATGTGCAATTTCGATATTTCCGTGAAATTTTGACGGATGGTTGTCTGAACTTTAAGATTTCGCCATCGCCGAAAACTTTTGTTGTCGATTTTCAAATGCACTTTTCTACTCTTAAACGTTGACTTTTTCCAGATTTTTTCAATGGGGTCGTTGCACTAAATAGAAAATCGATATAATTTTGATAGAAATAAGTAACTAGGTGTTTAATGACCCTCTGGGTTACATTTATTTACTCACCAGTAGCCCAAAATTTAAACAATGGCGATTTTAGCACGAAGCGCGCCTTCAGAGAATTAAACAGAAACACGTGCTGCCTCCGTTACGTCATTACCTTAGAAGCGCTTGTGATTGGTCATCTGTACTGATGTTTTGGTACCCAGAAAGCGAAAGTTACGTGGAGTTTCAGTCGAGTCGGTAATTAGTATCGGTAAAGTAGGGAGCGAATAATCAGATTCTGACATTTGGAGGTTATTTTTATTTGTATTGGGCGTATAAATAGTTTTCTGTCGTTTATTTATATGTTTTTATTCCTACTTATTGTGTCAGTTTAGTGTATTTGTGTACGGAATATAGAGCAAGGTTTCGTTAAAGCCGATTCAGACAATTTACGGACAGTTAGTAGTGAAATGGTTGACAATTATTATTTATGCAATTTGGGCTGTTTCAGTGCTGGAATGAAAAATATTATAACGAAACGGTGGGTGCTTCATTTATTTGGGAACTAGACAAACTGAAAAAAACACTGCGATTGGTTATTACGTTTGACGCGTTTGACTTGACACAAAATGACGTTTGCCACGTTTGCGCTAGCAAGCATAAACAAACAACGGTTGTACTTTCCGGCTGATATCGACAATTCTCGGCATTGCCGCAGATACGTCATCATTTAAAAGGCTTGAAGGGCGAGGGTCTTAACTTTGATGGTGGTTTAGATGCCTAAAACGTTCGCTGTGAGAAAAATAAAAAAATACGGGTCAAATATTTTACGAGAATCTTCGGGAATATATGATTTTTAAAAATTGTGTAACAACCCCATTGGAGGCAACTACGAATCTCTAGTTTCGAACAGTATCCCTCACGACTTTCCCCGTTCGACTCTCAGAGACGAGTTTCTTCCTTCATTTTGGTATTTTTTTGGTCCTAAAATTTTGCGATGTTTCGGAGAAAAAATTATTTCCCCTAGCAACTCCCATGCGATTATGTTGATTTTTGGATATTTTCGGTCCGATCGACGGGGCTATCGGAATCTGCCTTCAAAATTACCCTGCCGGCACTGGTTTGGCCGATATAAAAAACTACCCTTATTTTGAGGGCGTCATATCCCGCTCGCCTTTCGACCTTTTCTTCTTTCTGCGGCACGACGTATGCTCAGATATGTAGAATTTTTGGGCTGGAGAGTTAAATTTGTCGATTCATTGCAAAATAAACAAACTATTTTCATCAGCAACTTTCGCTTTCGGCCAGGCACTATTTCTACAAACATTTTTGTTTAAAACGATGTTACACTCGTATTTACTCTTAAACTACTAACTGCACGCGATTCGCGGTCAGCCAGAGAGTATTGCAGCATGCAAAATGTTGGGAGGGGGTAGGGAGAGATGCGACCAAAACTGCTGTCGGCACCAAAGTGTCTTTAATATAATATAACTTTATTTATCAATTTCCGAAGTAAAAATGCATTACACATATTTTACATACTCAACCCTGCTTATGTACTAGTCTAATATACCAAGTGGTTGGTCACACCTCCGAACATATGTCGTTATAGTTATTTATGTAACGAGTATGGAAAGTGACAAATTTCATACGAGAGTGAAATTTTATGCACGAGGCGTAGCCGAGTGCAGGAATCACGCGAGTTTATAGGAAATGCACTTTCCATCGAGTTATGTACACTATTTTTCCTACGACCCCTTAAGAAGACAAATTTATTCATAAAACAGTAACTTCATTTTTAAGGATTTGTTGTCTATGTTAACAGATGTCAAAATTTCCAAGTAGCCTACTAACTTACTATGAGCATAATATTCAATAATTCCGACCAGCTCATGAATGACACGTTAATTTGTTCTCTTGCCCGCCAATTCATAAAATGACCAGTTCGAACCTATAAAATATTTAGGTCTTCCACGGAGTAGCCATCAAAATGACAGTGACAGGATATTTATTCAGTAAACGTCAAAATCTCAAAGCAGACTACAAAATACGAATGAACTGTGCGATTTTCAAAAATAACAGCACAGGTTTGAGTTTAACGCACGGGCAACGCTATTTTCAAGTTTCCGGCATACTGTGCTGGTATGCAATGTGCCGCTTTCCTAGGGCGTCGTAGGAAAAGATAATATTGTGTTTACACATTCCTATACTTAGGCCGCCCAACAGACGGAGTGATCACCCTGCAAGAACGTGCTCTAGCGGGGAAAATATTAATTTATGACTACCGAATTGGAGTGATGCGACTTCGTTGGGTCTAAAGAAAGCGCATCACTGCGGTTCTGTCGTCCAAAATTGATAGTGGTTCCGTCTAGAGCTCATGCTTGCAGGGTGATCACTCCGTCTGTTGGGCGGCCCAAGTATAGTAATTTCTTTACGAAAATAATATGAGTTGCTGGGCTTGTCAAGAACAGTCAAAAAATTATTGCTAAATCTATCATTTGAAAATTGTTTTAAGCTAGTGTCAATTATAGATATTCCGTGGCTAGTGTGTTAGTTAAGCTTATAATAGTGTAGTTTATTCTGTTGAGGAAAGGTATTTACTATCAAAACATTTTATGATTTATGCCAACAATAGCTTACGAGAGTTAGGGATTTATTCTCCATAAGATTTGAAAATAGACCAATTCCATCAATTTCTACGATACAAAGTTACTTTCAGAAATTTGAAGCTGCAGGAAATGTAGCAGCTCAAAAAAGCAAAGGTAAATAATTTTATAAAGTTTAATCGTTTATTGGTACTATTTAGGATTAAAATATTTTAGGTAATCGAGCAATAGAAATAATAATGAGTTGAAAGTAAGTGGTAGAAGCTAAAGCAATTGCCCGCAAGTGTAATGCTAACCATGGGTCAGTACTGAAAGTACTCAAGAAACGTAAATACCATCCATACAAAGTACATCACCAAGAGATTTAGGCAATAGACGAAGAAAGTCGTTGAATATTCTACGAAGATCTACAGGAAAGATCCACTTTACGGATGTATTAACTTTCACTGGTGTTCATTGTTTAGCAACAACGAACCTAGCTTTCTCAATAACAGATATCGGTGTGAGGAAAATCCCAGGATTAATTTAACCACCAGAACGCAGTATCCTAAAAAATCAGTATTTGGACTGTGGTAATAGAATCATCGGATCTCTTGAAATTGAGGGATATATTAATTCGCCGTCATATTTGAACTTATTAATAACTAAAGTCGGCCCCGTTATTGGGAGAAGTAGCACGTGACAATCAGGAGATATGGTTTCAGCACGACGGTTATCCGGCACATTTTGAAATAGAAGTAAAGGCCTATTTTGATCAAACCTTTTCAAATCATTAGATTGGTCGCGGTGGAGCTAGTAACTGGTGGGGTGGATCTCCTGATTTAGTACTATGTGACTTCTTCTTGTGATGCCACCTTAAAAATAAAATTTATAAATGAACTCGCCCAAATATTAATTCCTTGACCGGTACACTCATTGAAGACTGTGCACTTATCACAGCTAGACAGTTGATGAACGTAAAAAATTCATTCTACAATAGACTGGGATATTGTTTGGTTCAGAATGGAGGCCTATTTGAATACTTGCTTTTATTTTAAGATACTGTATTTATAGTTTTCAATATGTGTACAGTTTGGTAATAAAATGTATTGAGTCGAAACATTACCCAAGTATTAGTGTTAAATGTTAATTTACTACGACCTGGCATCCGTGATGGGAATCGTTGCAGGAATAGCAATATACCCTTTTGTAATAATTATTCTTACAAAATATTAATTTCCTTTCAAAATGAGGTTTCTCTTTTATTTAATATATGTATGTAACATGAGTTTGCATAAATATTCTTTATGAATCACCTATGTTCGGATGTATGATTAACCACACGGTATGCACAAATAAACATAAATTAACAAATTTCACAATATTTAATGAAAATGATAAAATTAATGACCTTACAAGTCACTAAAATTTTTATAAATGATTCAGAAGAGGTTCAAAAATAGCCGCGAGGGCAACACTGAGTCTTCCTGTTCAGACTTTTAAAATTTTCCTGGGCTAAGAAATTTTTTTAAATGAGTCACAATGGTACCACAGGTGGTATGCCAGTCTGACTAAAGATGTGACAGTATCTTTCATAAGACATGTTTGCTGTGCATTTTGCATTAAATACAATGTGCTTGCAGATAGTCGTTGATAAAAAAAGAACTCTGAAATATTGTAGGTACTGGTGTAGAATGCATTCTTGGGTTGCTTACTTTGTCTTGTTAGAAACATAGCTAAGACCATAGAAAAGGTTAGGTTGTTATACACTGACATCTTCTTTTGAAGGTTTACCCAAAAAAAAAATCAAATTAGTTTTTTTACAAAAGATTTTCCCAGAATATAAGAGATTCAAAGGGGTTTTCTTTCGAGCTGCGAGATCTCTGAAAGAACATAATATTCCAGTTGTAAAAATTATCTTCTCGTATCTCGTTGGCAAATTCTGAAATCAAATTATTAAGATACCTATTTTTAGAATCTAACTAATAATTTTACTCCTGACACTGTTTTATCCATATCTCCGGTTATAAAAAAGATATCTAAGTGCAGTTTCCACTGTTTCTTTCATCATTTCGTTTTTTTTACTTAGGCTATACTTAATTATCATATCTTGGCATTTTAAATTATAAAGAAAATCTGAAAAGTTTGCTGGTCTTCTAGCGATCACTGCATAACCAAAAGGACATAATTTACAAAAGTGCTGATTAAACGAAAGAGTTCTTTCCAATGACACCAGGTTTGCAAATTCTGTTAAACCAAACCGAAATTACTAGCATCTCCACATCCAGATGTTCCCCTTCCTCTCCAGCACCTCTTTTATGAGCTAGAGTGGTGAACCAAAATTATTAAACATTTATTCGAGATTGCAATACTTGTATTTTGGATCTATCTTACCTGGGTATATTTTAGAAAAAACCCTGTCTTTTGTTGACTATGGCTATTACGTCCTCTAAGCGAACTTAGAAACATGATAATAGTTTCCAGCGATTTCTCTTGCCCACTTTTGTCATTATTTTTTCTTTCCCAAAGCTGGATTTATGGCCAACAGACTTTTTATTTGGACACCCGGTACAATACCTACAAATTCTATAACATGCATGTTGGCAAATACATAAAAACATTGGATAGATTTCCAATATTAAAAAAAACAGTTGTAACTAGAATAACGCTACCTGTATCAGGAAGAATAATTAATATGGCAATAATAATAGCGCAACTTTTGTCCCATTTAACCTACACTGTATCTCTAACAGTCTCCACGATTCCTAGGGTGAGCTTATTTAAGTGATACATCCTGTATATGCACATGCGGCGAATGGTATCTGGATAACCGGTGTTCGGATAATCGATGTTCCACTGGATGTAATAGTCTATAGTTTTTGAATTTATAACCCATGAAATATTTTTGAAGTGCTTTGTCATTTGGTGCTTTTATTTTTATTTAGGGCAAATCTGATGGGAATAAAACCAATTAACATGTTTTTTCCCATTTTAGGGTGGCACGTTAATTAAATATGAAGATAAATTACGTCTTTTGGAAATTGCACAAGTACCAAATCAACATACGGATAATTTCAAATCTGTTAAGAAATTCAAATACTTTAATACAAACAATCTTTGGATGAATTTAAATGGTACTAAAGTACATGTCTTTTTCAAAACTTCTATTGTCAGTAATGTAGTTACTACTTATTTTAGCTGTTCAAAGAAATATTTGCCAAAACAAATTGGATATGGAAATAATTGTTAACAGCAAGAAGTTGCAGAATGGTACAAACGTAATTCAGTTAGAAACTGCAATAGGGGCAGCGATAAAAGGATTTGAAAATGCGGTTGGTATTAATGTACCGCGTAGTCGATTTTTACCTGTGAAGAAAACTTCAGATTTGATGCTCGTAATGAGCAATTTGTACAAAATACAAAATGGTTCATTGGTTATGTCACCAGAGCGAATGTTCCCTACTACTCCAACAATTAAGCTAGGTGACCAACATTTTTCAAAAGTTGATGAATTTTTGCGAAGATTTCCTGCTATACCAGATGTATTAGAGTTGGATCATTTGACCATTTCTGGTGATGTTACTTTTGGCAAAAAAACTTCGTTCAAGGTATTCAACTTAGCACTTTTATTTTATTTAGTTTTCAGTTACATATTCTATTTCTGATGTATAAGAAAAACTTTCTATGCATCGTCTTCAGTAATTTGTAAGAATTTTTTTACACACTGCCTTATTTTCTTCTTCATAACAATTCCTACACCAAATTTCCTCCTTCCGACCCTTCGTGAATTACTCTAAAATCTCTGCACCAAAAGTCTCCAACTTCTAGCCATCGCACCTAACTTATGCCTGCTATGTCTAATGGTAACCTGTCCATCACAGTTTTTCAAATTTTCTAACTTTCCTACTTGTTTCATGCTTGTAACATTCCACACTCCGACTCGTGAAATGTTACATTTATTATTGCTGTTATTGCTGATGACTCCTCCCAAAGCAGTTTCCGCCTGGAGATCCGAATGTGGGACTACTTTACCTCCAAAATATTTTATTCCAGAAGGTGCCATCATTATAAAATTTTGATACACTGTTCCAGGGAGAAAATAATGTGGTGGTTTCCCGTTGCCTTCCACATCGCAGAGTGTGTATCACGGCCTATTTTCATATTTTAGCCTCCTCTCTATTAGACTCTCAATATCTCTTGCTATCCAGGATTTTCTATTTTCATTCTACAGGGTGACCAAAAAATAGTGGATAAACTCGTCAGTACGTTGTCACCTCAGTATGGGAAAAATGCTAAAAAAAATCCAAGTTTTCAACAGAAAAAGGTCAAAGTTAGCCTACTCAACTCCTGCTACAGCCATTATGGCCAACTAATATCTAATATTAAACTATTGTGACACAATGCTGTTATATCATTTCAAAACACAAGGGAACATTTAGCTTCACTTACTTGAGTGTACGTGGGAAATTACAAAACATCAATTTTGCCTTTTTGGGGCAGTGGGGAATTGCAATACATGACAACAATGCATTCGTTACTGAATTATTGCAGAAATTGTAGGTGGCCAAAACGAATTTGTCTTAGAGCCGTTTCACATGCGACTGATCGTCAGTCCTGATGGTCGGTCCTGACGAACTAGGGCCATTGCTTTGAATGAACTATTTCACATGCACTGCGAACCATCGGTTGACTGACTTGTCCGAACGAGCATCAGGATAGCTCGTCCGCATAGCATACCGAGAGCCATTTGTATAAACAAATAAAACAGTGTTGCAATCACAGAACGCGCAGCTCAATGTTAAAAGTTGGAACTGCGTTTAGCGCCATATCTAGCTGCTTACAAGGACCAATTGTGTACAAGCGCGCGTAGATAGAATTTAAATTTAAACTTTATTTTTATTAATATTAAGAATCCAACTAAATTAAAGTTACACACAGTCTTTCTACAGATGAGATAGGCACTCTGATGTGATTAGAAAATTTTAGTTTATGTTCTAGTTTTCTGTGTAACGCATCAAAGGATCTTGTAGACATACGAAAGTAGTTGAAAAATTTACGTTCTTCTGCTCTCAAAGTTGAATACAATGTGGCGAATCTACCTTGTATACTTCTCGTCATGTTAATAGGCTGCACCCACAGAGATCTCGGTTTTTTATTACGTTCTTTTCTACACTGTATTAGCCTTTTTATGCACAAAGAGACACCAAGGCGCTGTCGAGCACGCTGACAAATGCCTTCTAGTAGTGGCATGGATCATACTGATGCGTTGCTTGTTAAAGAACTGTACTGACCATCAGTCCGTATCATCAGAACTGACCGTCAGTGTTTCATCAGTCGCATGTGAAACATCTCTAAATGTCAGAATTGAAAATTAAAAACAATAAGTGATTTAGGCTGTCAGTTCAAAAGTGGCATGTGTCAGATTGTGCCTAATTTGGATACTTCAAGCTTTTTTCCACGAGGTAACCACAACATACCGTGTTACATGGTTACTCAAGTTTCATTATTCCGCGAGTAACGCAACATACCATGACGTAAGCAATGACGTTTTTGTAACCATACCATGTAACCTACTCGTCAAGATAGTTACTTGGTTAGATATGTGTTGTCCTCTCTGTTGTTTATCATTGCATCTCTTTCTAATCCCTGAATTTTACGCGTGCAATAGCTTTTGAATTTGCAGGTTGTGTTAGTTTATAACAGAAAATAAAATACAAAAACAAAAAATATGCACCATCATCATAAGGTTCTCAGTCCGAAGACTGGTTGGACGCGTACCTCCATTCTTTTCTATCCTGAGCTAACCTACGCATTTCCCTAAAAGTAGAACATCCTATATCCCTAACTATTTGAGAGCAGTAGTCTAATCTAGGCCTACCCCTACCTCTTTTTATTCCTATCTCTGACTCTAGTATGTCGCGAACTATTCCTTCGTGTCTTAGAAGATGCCCTACCATCCTATCTCTCCTACTCTTTATTGTTTTCCATACCTTTCGCCTTTCCCCAACTCTTTCTAATACTTCCCTATTGCTAACCTTATCTATCCACGGTATCTTCATCATGCGTCTGTAACACCACAGTTCAAACGCTTCTACTCTTTTTCTATCCGCTTCTCCTATTGTCCAAGTTTCGCACCCGTATAATGCCGTACTCCATACATACGACTTTAAGAGTCTCTTCCTAGTCTCTATATATGCACCAATGGTCTTATAAGATTGGCACAATCGAGAATTGAAATGGGCCTTATCTTGTGGGTTCTTAAATATTTGAATAACCTGATCCTGCACACTTACAAGAGAATGCGATGGGCCATATTTTGCATTGGGGGTTCTTAAGTGGGTAATCTTCCAACTTACAGGGAAATGCAGGACACCCCTTCTTCAACATTTCGAGGTTTTAAGGACATAGAGAATCTTATCTTTCATTGTGAGAAAATTGCGATCCGTTTCTTTCTTTAGATAGGGTAAAATCACATCTTATAAAAAATAATAAGTACTGTACAGGGTGTCCTATTTTTGTTGTGATTTGGCGGTTTCTCATAGAAGCAGCAGAGATAGAGCCTCGGGGTTTTCGCGAACCTGAGCTACTTTTTTGAGTATAATAGAAAGCTGAAACCATAATTTGGATATCGTTTTTAGTTTTCAAGAAAATAATAATGTTGATTTTTATCGTTTTTTGATAACTCTCTCCAATTCTTTTTGTACTAAGCAGACTAAAACTGTTACGATTGACTCATACAGAACTTTTCCCAAGGAATTCAGTGGCGTACGTAGCTTTTTCTAGGGAGCGTATTTTTTGAGTTATGACATAAAGTTAAATTTTTTTCATGTAAATCATAGTAGGCTTTGGTCTAGTTCGAAAGGTCTTTTTTTAAGCTATCAAAATATATATATATATATATTTGTAATATGCTAAAATGACCTCCGTATGGATACGTGTGTTACACAAACTGGCCTCAAAATCCGGAGGCAAGTACGTAAAATCGGAGGCCAGTAGGAATCGGTGTGTATTTCAGCTCTAAACCATTTATGACGTCACGAGAAAGCCACTGGCAAATTTTATGGTGGAGGCGACTTTATGCATTACACATATACAGTTATACAGTTGAGTTTTAGACATTGCGATCAGATGGCGCCACCGACTAATACACATATATTCAAATTTATATGTCCATGCAGTACATGCCTCCACGTATGCGCCCACTTCTCTCACCTCCGAAGTTTGGCAAACGCGCACGGAGTCGAGTTAGTACTGTTGTCACTAAACAAATATATAGATTATAGCAGATATTAGGTATAATAATAAAATGATTTTGTAATCACTTAATGTAATCGTAATGTTTAAATTTAAAATTTAACATTCTCTTCTATTTCTGGGATAACGAGGCTAGTGGATTAAGAGTGTGTGTGTTTATATAATTTTACATACGCTGTACTGAACAACATTTTTATAATACGAGGCGTTTTCGAGAAATAACGTAAACTTGCTTTAACATTGAAAATGTTTAATGAATTGGAAGTGTGACGGTATACAGGGGTCCCAATAGAGATTTCTGTGACGGTTGGAAATCGCGCAGTTTTTGCGTATTTTTGCAAGTTCTACGTTTGCCAGGTCAATGTTTATGGTGTCATTTTGAAGATCTCGTCAAATGCGAACTTTGGGGGGGAGGTATAGACAATGTAAGATTAGAGGGGGCGAAAATACGAGGGTTAAAACAATTTTTTTGGACACGGAAGCATTCCGTGCTGTTACATCGCATACTTTATGAAACATCCAGCTTTGATTTTGGGTTAGTTGGAAAGAGGATGAACCGGCCAACATGGTATGGGTTGGTTTTTGGGGTTTGCGATGCACGAGGTACGTTTTTATCAAACTTTAAACGTTCGACATTGTTATATCGCATATTTCTGTAACACCCAAATTTAATTTTGGGCTGGTTGGAAAGAGGACAAGCAGAGCACACCTCATGAGTTGGTTTTTGGGGTCCTTGATGCATGGGGGCGATATTTAGGGGTGTACAGGAGAGCTACCTTTTTAGCAAATTTTAAGCGTTTGGTGCTGTTACATCGCATACGTTTGTAAATAATAATAAAAAATTAATTTATGCACGAGGCGCAGCCGCGTGAAGAATAATTGGAAGTGTGACGGTATACGGGGATCCCAGTAGCGATTCCTGTGACGCCTGGAAATTTTGCATTTTTGCGAATACATATTTACAAGTTCTAGGTATGCCAGGTCAATGTTTTTGGTGTAATTTTGAAGATCTCGTCATATGCGAACTTTGGGGGGAGGGATAGAAAATGCAAGATTCGAGGGGGAGAAAATACGGCGGTTAAAATGATTTTTGGACACGGAACCTTCGGTACTACTACATCGCATACTTTGTGAAACATTCAACTTTGATTTTGGACTAGTTGGAAAGAGGATGAACCAACCAACATCGTATGGGTTGGTTTTTGGGGTTTGCGATGCTTAAGGGCGAGATTATAGGGGTGTAAAGTTGAAATACGATTTTAACAAACAGAAGTTCGTCATTGTTTTGTCGCATATTTCTATAACAACCAAATTTAATTTTGGGCTAGTTTGAAAGAGGACGAACCGGAGCACATCGTAATGGGTTGGTAGTTGTTAGTTGAACTACATTTTGAGCAAATTCCAAAAATTTGGTGCTGTTCCATCGCATACATTTTGTAAATAATAATAAATCAACTTGTGCACGAGGCACAGCCGAATGCAGAAGAATTGGAAGTGTCGCAGAATACGGGGGTCCCAGTAGCTATTTCTGTAACGCCGGGAAATTTCGCAGTTTCTGCGAATTTTTGCAAAGTTTTACGTATGCCAGGTCAATATTTTTGGTGGCATTTTGAAGATATTGTCAAATGCGAATTTTGGGGGAGGGGGGATAGAAAATGTAGGATTCGAGGGGGCGAAAGTGCGGGGGTTAAGACGATTCCTTGGACACGGAAGAGTTCGGTGCTGTTACATCGCATACTTTATGAAACATTCAACTTTGATTTTTGGCTACCTGGAAAGAGGATGAACCAGCCAACAACGTATGGGATGGTTTTTGGGGTTTGGGATGCACGAGGGCGAGATTATAGGGGCGTAAAGTTGAGCTACGTTTTTAGTTAATTTTAAGCTTTTGGTGCTGTTACATCGCATACGTTTGTAAATAATAATAATAATAATAAATTACACAAGTGTATGAAATACACGTTCCATAGAGTTTTGTACATTATTTTTTCCATGGACCCTTAAGAAAGTAAAATATTTAAAAAACAGTAACTTTATTTAATGATTTGTTATTTATGTTAGTTGTTAGTAAATGTCAAAATTTCCATTTGGAATGAATAAATGTATCATCTCTGGATGAGAAAAACAACAAAATAATAATGAATTTGTTAACACCACTACCTACAAATAAAAAAAAATATAAACACCGTCCCCACTGTTTTTTTGTGTGCGGACGTCTGTGTTATTGTTTCGATTTCAAGAAAATGTTATTCTAATTTTTTACAAATTGTTACGTTGACTTACACTGAGTATACTTAAAACTTAGCCAAGTTCATTTTCAGTGCCTTAACGAAGGTCGCTAAATTGCAACTTCTGTAAATTTTTTGTTATAGAAACAATAGTTGGATATGTTGGCATTGTTTTTTTTTTTTTATAGTGACAAGGTTGTGTATAGCTATTTCAGTAAAAGAAACTTGCTTTTTCTTACGATTTAAATTAAAAAACAAGTTTATGTTATTTATCGAATACGTCTCGTATTACACAATAGTTGGATCAAGAACTTTGACGTAAATTCACTATGAATTTTTAATACGTTAACCTCACACGCCAAAAAACAGTGATACAGTAATTAAACTTGACATGTGTTTCGCTGACAACGTCAGCATCTTCAGGAGCTGAAGATAATCTAAATCTAAACTTACAGTACATTGCTATAAATACCCAACCCCCACTCCTGAAGTGAAAGGGATCGATAAACCTATAGGGTTTCTTAGAACTATTTTGAGCAATAAAATTAATTAGTGATACTGGACCGTTCGAACAACTACTCCTCGGGCAAATACCCCGCCAGGCGTTGAATTATAGAACTAAATCCAGATTTTTTGTACTACGAGACGTTTCAGACTGCTACCCCATCTAAGATGGCTTTGAAACAATCCTAATTTGTCTCCGTGTACGTACGTGCTTTTAAGCAGGTCTTTGTTCAAATATTGCATGTTTTGAATGTGTATGGAAAACCGCAGACCAACTGGTTTCGTCCTTCTGGGACTCATCAGTACGGTGCTTTCCCCTACACACTCAAACCATGCAATTTAATCTTGCTATATATACTGCCGCGCTCTGGACAGATATCAGCAAGTGACTTGCCGCGCTCTGGACAGATATCAGTAAGTGACTGCCGCGCTCTGGACAGATATCAGCAAGTGACTGCCGCGCTCTGGACAGATATAAGCAAGTCACTTACTGATATCTGTCCAGAGCGCGGCAGTATATATAGCAAGATTAAATTGCATGGTTTGAGTGTGTAGGGGAAAGCACCGTACTGATGAGTCCCAGAAGGACGAAACCAGTTGGTCTGCGGTTTTCCATACACATTCAAAACATGCAATATTTGAACAATAAAATTGGTTTAAGCGAAAAGGTTCGATAAACCTATAGGGTTTCTTAGAACTATTTTGAACATAAGAGCAATAAAATTGGTGTCTTAGAACTGGAGGGCAAGTATTTAAGACTAGTCGTAATTCTATCTACCTGATAAATCTATAGAGGGTTCAGTTCGGAATCGGACCATAATTACTGTTCAGACAACTACCTATGCTTATTCTTATATATCGCTATACTTTCCAAGGCGTTTAAACCAAATTTATTATTTCCGGGTTTTAAGAGTTTGAGATTATTGCTACTGAATTTATGACCCTTTTCCAACTCGTGTGACACCATGCTAGACTTATCAGTGGGGCCCGGGGTAAGGCCGTATTTGTAATAGGCTTGGTGCTCCTTGAAGCGAGTTAAAATAGACCGAGTTGACGGCCCGATACATTTTTTGTCGCAATTTCCGCATACTATTTCGTAAATTCCCGCTTTATGAATCTCAA
The DNA here is from genome assembly GCA_963966045.1 of Xestobium rufovillosum. Lineage (NCBI taxonomy): Eukaryota > Metazoa > Arthropoda > Insecta > Coleoptera > Ptinidae > Xestobium > Xestobium rufovillosum. The sequence goes on from OZ014495.1 coordinate 28,366,391, forward strand.
AGATATAGCGAGATGTAACGGTTTCGATCCAGAAATTGTCAATAATTTAATTAGAAAGCGAAAATTTAAAATGCTATTGCGAAATTCCACCACTTTAAATGGGGACAATAAAATTACCAAATTTAAAAAAATACCATATGTACCGCAGATAACTAGAGGTATGAATACTATTTTCCTGGAAGCAGGCTTCAAAGTGGTTCACACTTCGAGCAACAATTTACAAAATCTACTTGGAAATCCGAAAGATTAAACGGAACCCATTCATAAAGCGGGAATTTTATCTCTCTTCAAGAAGCATTAAGCATATTACAAATAAGGCCGTACTGATAAGTCTAGCATGGCGTCATACGCGTTGGAAACGGGCCATAAATTCAATATCAATAATCTCAAACTCTCAAAACCAGGAAATAATAAATTTGATTTAAACGCCTTGAAAAGTCTAGCGATATATAAAAATAAACGCACTTGTCTTAACAGTAATTATGGTCCTTGCGGGTACTTACACACAGAATTATTTTTAGTTTCGTGACTGTCGGACCACAACTGCTATATTGCGGCGTTGAGTTGAGTATAATGTTTAAGTTAAGCTTAATATAGGTAACTACAATGGCAACACTGCCGGAGTCTAGTGTGTTGGTTTCAACTGTCATTTTATATATACCGGAGGCTAATATGCCACGGTATAACTGGAGGCCAGTTTTCATTTTGTACGTGTGCTATATACATTTTTTTTTCAAATTATTTTTCTTTACCCCTCTCATGATGCCTTTGTTGATACTACCTTACCAAACGTTATACAAAGGAATACACACGTCAAAATAGACTCCTTATGGTGGAGGCCTGTCCGCCTTTCACATGCATGGAGGTGAGTAAGTTAAACGTGCAAATATATATATATATATATACAAGGTGGTCCAGGTCTTAATACATTAATTTTGGGAGGTGATAGAGAATCAAAAATAAAGGGACTTTTATTAATAAACATATACTTGGAAATGCATAATAACGGAGATATGGCCCAAGTCATTAATACTAAGACATCTTGATGCTGAGCGCACAAATTGAAATTATCAAGTAGGCTTCAATTATTTTAGAAGTTTTCACATTTGTTGCACCGGTTGTAAATGATATGGGTTCCGATGATCCCTATGAAGACTGCGCAATACTGTTGATTTTGACGTTCTTAATAAAAGTAGGGCCGCTCTTCGAGAACTTGGCCGAGGATTGTTGTCGAATGTTCTCAGTATTGCATTTTCTACATTATTTCCTCTCCTAGGCTGTTCTTCGGCCCGCTTCTAACCAATCTCCCGCAAAAGGCGATGGATATTCACAAAAACACGGGCATTTGGTTGCCTTCGATTTGGATATCTTCTTCGATATTCTCTAATGGCTGCTGCAGCGTTACCGTTGCAGTATTCGTAAATAAAATATGTATGTCTGCACAATCAGCATTATTGAATAAATTTGGCATGATTTCGCCTCACAAATTAAAATTCAGTAGGTAGGGAATCAAATTACCTAATTACCTAATGAAATGGCTATGCTGCACAAATGTCAAAACTTCTAAAATTATTGAAGCCTACTTGATAATTTCAATTTGTGCGCTCAGCATCAAGATGTCTTAGTATCCGGGCTATATCTCCGTTATTATGCATGTCCGGGTATATGTTTATTAAGAAAAGTCCCCTTATTTTTGATTCTCTATCACCTCCCAAAATTAATGTATTAAGACCTGCACCACCCTGTATATATTTTTATATTGTTATTTCAAAAAACGGCAACGATTTTGGTACTTTTTACTCGACTTTTTACCTTTAGAAAATATAAGATAGGTACATACATCCAAGATACCTGTGATTTTATGTTAGCAACTTTTAATAACAACTGAAATAAAAGCAACAAAAACAGAAAAACAGCGAAACAGCGAAACAAACAAAAACAAGAAAAACGTCAAACAACAAACAACAAAATTATAGGAACTGCTCAAATGGATTGCCATGTTTTTCAACACATAATCTACATCTTTTAGTTAATAGATTGATGGCATTAATTAAAAAAATAGTATGGGCTTGCAAATATCGGAAAGCTGCATGTGTTGCCTCTGCAAGCTCGGCTTGATTGTTGTATCTTCGTATGTATATTTTTTCTTTTAAAAATGCCCAAACAAAAAAGTCTAATATACTCAGATCCGGTGATCTTGCAGGCCACAATATAGGTCCATTTGTACCCAACCATCTGCCCGAAAAATGATTTTCTAAATAATTTCTAATTATTGCAGAATTGTGTGCAGGGGCATCATCTTGTTGGAAATATACCCTGTTTATGTTTATTAACGGAACATTTTCCATTATCGCCTCTGCGTTAATATTCAATAAATTAATGTATCTCAATCCCGTTAAGTTTCCATCAAAAATTTGGGATGCTAGTTGACCACCCAAAATAAAACACGAAGCGTTAAATCCAAAACGTCCTTGCCTCTGACGTTCAAAAGTTTGGTGCTGATTTGTATCAGACCAGTGACGCACAATATGTCTGTTAAATAATCCTACGCTGCTTATGTGAGTTTCATCTGTCCAAATGACAGACCGCCCAAATTCTGGATTTTACCACCTACAAAAATTAAGCCTTCTTTCTTGATCTCCCGAGAAGAGATGGTGAATAATTTGAATTTTATATGACCTATATTTGCCTTTTTTTAATATTTTTTGAACTTTTGATTTGGAAACATACCAACTTGTGATTCGATTTCGCGACAAGTTTTTGGTGTCGCCTCAACCAACGATAAAACATTTATTTCTTCCTCTTCCATATTTTCTTTATTATAAATTTTATTTCTAGGTTTATTGAATGACCCACAGTGAATTAAATTTGCTTGGTTGTCTTCTTTCTAGGTATCTAACTTTAATAAATCGATGGATAGGTATTATACTGGAAATGGGTAACTAGGAATTTTTTTGTGTACCTGTTGAGATATAGATCCATTGATTCATTTACATTCTCACGACATTCATTGAAAACAGCAATTATGTCGTATTTTTCGAAATTTTGATAATTTTGAAGTGCCATTATGTATATAATATTAATAAAACTAGCTGCATGCAACTTTTGCTAATGTATGTCAACAGATAATTATTCAGTTGTTAACATAAAATCACAGGTATCTTGGATGTACCTACCTATCTTATATTTTCTAAAGTTAAAACTTAAAAAGTACCAAAGTCCCATCACTCCAATTCGGTTGTCATAAATTACTATTGGCCCCGCTAGAGCACGTTCTTGCAGGGTGATCACTTCGTCTGTTCGCCAGCTTAAGTATAGTTTGAAATATCACAAAATGTATACTAACACTGAGTATGTCGAAGATTCCTTCCGCAAGTGGAACAGGATGAATTCTTCACCAGAAACTTTCTGTGGTCAGATGAAGCCATGTTCAACAGGAGCGGTTACTTTAATGCTCATAATACGCATTATTATAGCGTCGACAATCCCAGTTTTCTATTCGAGAGTTCCCATCAGCACCAGTTTAGAGCAAATGTGTGGGCCAGTATTTATTATGGGCAACCAATGGACCACATATTATATCGAATGGACTTGCAGGGGTAGATTATCTGAATTTCTTGCGAACGGAGGTGCAAGACTTTTTGGATAATCTTCCTTTAGCAACAGTCAACAATCAACAATATGTGGTTTCAACTAGACGGAGCTCCTGCCCATAATGCTGTGCCTGTTCGACAGTGGCCAGATGAAGAATTTCCAAATAGATGGATTGAGAGGGGAGGGCCTGTGTGTTGGCCACCGTGTTCGTCAGACTTACGCCATTTGACTTTTTCTTTTGCGGGCATTTGAAGAGTACAGTTTACCGGACACCTATGGAAGACGAAAACAATCTACACCAGTGCATATTTGATGCTGCAAACCACGTGGTTGTCCACATGTTGGAAAGAGTTCGAGGTAACGTGGTTCGCAGGGCACAGGCCTGCGTAACCGCACAGGGGCGGAATTTCAAACACTTGCTGTAAACTTCCTTTCTGTTTGAGATGCCGTAACAGTGATTTACCAAAGAATGCTTGCTGTCTGTTGAGGTAGGGCTCGGGGTAAAGTCGTGTTGTGGCTAACGCGTTGTTATTGCATTCTCCCAAAACTAAATACTCATTGTGGTGTTTGGGACTAAAAAATGTAAGATTAATAATTGCCTTATAAATTAAATTCTTTGTTGTCTTAATGTGCTTATTTCTTTTACTTTCTGTGGTCTTCATTTGACGAAATAATTTGGAATTATGATGACACCTACATTCATGACAGATTTACGCTGCAAGCAATATGTCATAGGTAACTAAGATTAAATAAATTTCAGGCAATGTAATACCTGATATTTTCTTTAAATCGTAGATTGATATGTTGCAAGATTTCGTGCTTTTAAAATCGAAGTAAACGAGTCAGAAGCACAGAGATTTTTTTAAATATCTTTTTTGTCATCCAGACACAAATTGTTATAACGTACCGTTGAGTTTATCTTCTATTTTTTGGACACCCTGTATGTAGTTAATATTTTCTTGAAACCGGTCAATACTATACAGGGTATCCCACGACGACCTTACACGATCTGTATATAGAAAAGTATATAGAGTAGAATTACACATATTTGCACAAACAGGTAATCGAGGATGCTCAATTCGACTAAAATATTTTTGACTTTCTGCGACTTCCGGTTATACCGGAAATAGACACCAACTTCCTTATTTTAAAGGAATGCCCACATTTTTATTACGGATTTAGATTTTTGGTCGAATTTTAAGGTCACCTTATGCAAAACATCATATGTGTAAAGTACACCCTCTTCGAGATATTAGGCGTTAAAAATAGTTATTTTTCAAATTCAATTATAGCTTGGAAACAGTACGAGATAAAGAAAAATGACTTACATGTCCCTATCCCAGTTTTTAAATCTCTATCTATAGGGTCTGGAAAATACTGCCTCCTGATTGGTCAAAAGATGACAAAAAGTTGTCAATCAGGAAGCAGTATTTTCCAGACCCATTAGATAGAGAATTAAAAACTGGGATAGGGACATGTAAATCATTTTTCTTTATCTCGTACCGTTTCCAAGTTATAATTGATGAAATTTGAAAAAGTACGATTTTTAACGTCTAATATCTCGAAGAGGGTGCACCTTACACATATGATGTTTTGCATAAGGTGACCTTAAAATTCGACCAAAAATCTAAATCCGTAATAAAAATGTGGGCATTCCATTTAAAATAAGGAAGTTGATGTCTATTTCCGGTATAACCGGAAGTCGCAGAAAGTCAAAAATATTTTAGTCGAATTAAGCATCCTCGATTACATGTTTGTGCAAATTTGTGTAATTCTACTGTATATACTTTTCCATATATAGATTGTGTAAGGTCGTCGTGGGATACCTGTATATAATAAATTATTACATTGGTAGTACGCAAAGTATTTTATTAATTCAATATTTTCATTCTGTTTATGAGTCAAAATATGTCTAGCTGCAGAATGTAATTTAATTCTTCCTCCATGTCTCTAACGTCAATTTTACGAGCATCTTTCAGTAGGTACCTAATTCGTTTGTATTTTTCTTGAACTTATCAGGCATATCCACAGAGAGAGCATATCATCTTTTAGTTTCTCAAGGTCTTCTACAATTCAACTTTTTTCAATTATGAATTTTAAATTGTCGTCTTTTCCAGGGAACTGTAATTATAATAGCAAATAATGGAGACAGAATTGATATTCCTTCAGGTGCTGATATAGAAAATAAAATTATTTCTGGAAATATGCGTATCTTGGACCATTAAAACTGCCCTACCAGAAGAAGAGGGAATGAAATTGTTAACCAGTGTTCATATTACCAAATCAAAAAATTAAAAACAAAAAATATACAGTGTACAATAAAAAGTTGTGTTCTCTTTTATGGTATAATTTAGGAAATATGCTTTTGTGTAAGTAGCAAATAGGATAAAAGCTCATTGAATCATCAAGGAGCTTTCCCAAGTTTTAGGGGGACTATGATTTTACTTTTTTGGCATATTTTAAGTAGTAGGTACCTACTTTAAACACCCAATATCCATTTTCTTGTTTGTCTAAATGTACAATTTTCTCTTTTTTGTAACAGTTCCAGCAGTCCTTCCTAATTTCAAAACCCCCATTGCACCATCCAAATTCCTCGGCAGAAAATGGTCAAATGTACTTGGATTATTTCTATACCGGTTCCCTCTGAATATTCTTTAGGCAGTTGCAGCTTTTGACTTGCTCAAGATGAAGGGCTCTGCCAAATAAAAAATCTGAAAAACGTATTCGATTGTGACACACAGTTCAAGTCCGAACAAGTGATTTAACATTGGAATCCAGTTTTCTTGCAATTTCTGCTCCCCATTTTAATATAACATCAAAACAATAGTACCGTTAGATAGATAACTTTTTTCTGCATGTTATGGTACTGAAAGAATGCAGTTTTCTTAGATTTCAGCTGATAATTTTTAATAAATGTCCAAAGCAGCGAGTGCCATGACTCTGACAATTTAATAATTTTAATTCTATCCAGACTTAGCAGTAATTAACATCATAGATCATTCAGCAATAATAATCCAATTGAGAAGAAAGTTTTGTCATTTTTTACATTACGTTACATCGGAATTCCGCGATGATCGCGGTGCCAATGGATAAGATTCACCTCAGAATGCCATGTGAACCACTTTTTTTCACTACCCCCAGAGAAAATCACAATTTCGTTCTCGCCTTTTGCACATGCCCAACACTGAATACGGAGAGTCATTCCTGATCACCGTCTCCGTCGACATTTCTTTTAGCAAGAGGTTGCCCAGCTGTATCCTCCAACGGATCGCACATTGCAATAGGTGAGTTTCTGTTATTTCCAAGTGGTGAAACTACTTCTAAGCATTCTCTAAACATAATTCCTACTTATTTCTACTGACTTGAACTTGTGTATTCTCCTCTTCACTTGCAAAGAAGAGGATTCTCACGGCCCACCATTTCCGGTTTTGGTCAAGGGGAGCGTTTAAGTCTCCCCCCCACGAAACAAGATTAATTTCCCTATTTTCACCTAACGTGCGCATCCTAGCTGTATCCTCCAACGGGTCACACAGTGCAATAGGTGAGTTTCTGTTATTTCCAAGTGGTGAAACTACTTCTGAGCATTCTCTAAACACAATTCCTACTTATTTCTACTGTCTTGAACTTGTGTATTCTCCTTTTCACTTGCAAAGAAGAGGGTTCCCACGGCCCACCATTTCCGGTTTTGGTCAAGCAAAGCGAGCTTAGCGAGCGGAACGTTTAAGTCCCCCCCCCCCAACGAAACAAGATTAATTCCCCTATTTTCACCAGAAGTACGCATTTCTTACCCGTTTTTACCCACCCGAAACAACCACCCAATTCTCCAAATTTAGCCCCTAGTGGTGACTACAATTTGTTGCTCAAATAACTCAAAGAGCACCTTCGTGGACCTGACTTTCGGGACGAGACGGCAATGATGGAGATGAACAAGCAGTTTGCAGCCCAAGACAATTTGTTTTTTTTCGGCGGGCGTTATAGCTCTTGACCATTGTTATACCAAGTGTGTCAACATCTTAGGAAACTATGTTGAAAAATAAAAAATTACACCCACCCAAGTCATTTGCTTCTACGTCAGTGACGATAATATTTGAATCGCTCAAGTAGATATCAGTTGTTTCTTTTGCATAATGGGCTCTCTAAACAACAGTTGCTGGAAGATAGACTTCACGATCGTGACTCACATTGATGGTTAGTGTAAATCACACAAAGAATAAAAAATCACACTGAACATCCAAAATGTAATCAAAAAGGCCTAAGCAGACTTGTAATGCAACGATATAGCTACCTAAAGAAATTAAACTAGTAAAAATCGATCGTTAGGTAGGCATCTCATTGTTCCATCAACTGAAGTGAATACACAATTTACGTAATACATGTACCAAACAAGGTCATTAAGAGCAATTTTTAATTTGTAATAATGTATTACTTGTAAAAATTCTAGACATACCAGATAAGCCTACAAAGAAAAAAGTTATTTAATAATACTAATAACATAATAATAATGGCAAATATTTTGTTCAGTAATAATTTTATATTTTATACTAAAAGGCATTTTTATATTCATTCTGCTGACACTACAAAAATAGAATCTGCACAAATATGGAGAGTTTTGTATATAATTTACCAAATTTAACTATGAATATGTAATTATAAATACACAGTGACAGTCCTGCCATTACGAAAAATTGGTGGAGTCAATGTCAGGCAATTTCAAAAATAAACAAAAAAACCTCAAATGCTCGGTAAATTCTGCTCAGTAAGTTTGTCCAATCAGAGCATGTGGTATATGGTCAATATGCATGTTAGGTCAGTCAGCAAAGGGCAGTTTAATTGATATAGTAAAAATACATGAGTTACCTACTGAACTGCATTTATTAAAGAACTAGCTGGTACCCGGCGCGTTGCTGCCTCTGAAGAAATAATTGTGGTAAAATCGTTTGAAACTTGATAAACTGCGAATGGCATATGCCGTTTGACGTTTGCATTTTCACTTTATAAATTATTTGCTGCCCGGTCCCGGTACGACATGCGCGGCACCTACTGTAAGTTAATCTTCAGATTAGCCCAGCGAGTGTTCCTGTGAAGTTTGGTAGCGATCGGATCAACATAATTTTTTTGTTTTGTGCGAGGCGGGGGCTTGATATGACACTTATCAACTGTCAGATTTGACAAATAAAATTTATAAAATCGAGCGTTACCTAAAAAAACGTTACGTTCCTCTGCGTAACTATGGATACGTGTATTTATGTACAATGACCAAAATTATCAAGTTAGTAATTAATTTCAAGTTGTCAGTTTAAAATTGTAATATTTTGTTGTGAAACTGTCGAAAATGTCGATTTCGGGAAACGGGATAAAAAGTATCCTATGTCCGTCTCCTGGTTCTAAGCTACCTCCCCACCAATTTTCAGCCAAATCGGTTCAGCCGTTCTTGAGTTATAAATAGTGTAACTAACACGACTTTCTTTTATATATATAGATTCATTATGCTTTTTTACATTGCAGAGTTTATAACCACCTATTTTAAAATCCTCATCTTTTAGGTATATCAGTGCAGTCAATTTTTCATGCCTTTTATCAGAGTCGCCAGCTAGTGATGTAAAATGACGGTTATTTAAAATCATGACATCATTTTGGGTCATTAGGTAGGTAATACTAAAGCAACCATTAAAAACAATCAAATTTGAATAGTTATGTACATATCTTATTATGTATTTATGTAGGTATTTAATTATGATGTTAAATGAAATAATAGTACCTATATTATTCAACGAGTGAATAATAGCCATAATTCGAGAGTGGAATACTATATTTTATCTGCAAAAACTCATAGGAAATTTTACTTTTAAGGTTAAATTATATCCCTTATTCTAAATAAATGTAGGTACTATGTACACAGGAAGTTTCCCTTTGAACAAACGCTGCTGTAGAACTGTACAATATACAGGATGTGCCACATAAGTGTATTACTTCTGTTGCACCTTTATTCCATGTTTTAGACAGAAATGTCATTTGTCATATGAGAAACCCCTTCTTGATTTTTGATTGTTTGTTGTTTAAAATTATTTTCCCTTATACAGAGCGTCTCATTTCTTCTGCACAACACCTATCTTTGTTTTTTTTAATGAAACATCGTGTATTTGATAGCATTTTTGGATTCCTTAAATGATTTTACTATTAGGTTGTAGAAGACTGTTTTTGCCTAAAATTCTTATTTCTAGCGTTAACAGCATTTTGTTGAAAGAGGAGGCTTGGAAAATGCTTGGAAGATGGGAACGTAAGATTCTTAGAAAAATTTATAGAGGAATAAGAGTAAACCAACAAGAATGGAGGAGGAGAACAAATGCAAAGATTGCCGATATGTATGGGACACCAGGAATCACACAAGTTGTTAAAACCCAGAGAGCCAGGTGGTTGGGACATATAGTAAGAATGCCCGAAACTAGAGGAGTTAAGAGAGTGTTAATGGGAGTAGACGGTGGTAAGAGGAGAAGAGGTCTCCCTAGGAAAGGATAGCTAGCAGCGGTGAAAGCTGATCTAAGAGAGATCGGGGTGGAGGACTGGCAAACAAGTGCATTGAATATGAAGAAATGGCAGAAAATAGTGTTGAGACTCTAAGCCAAGGGTCGTGAGGACCTGTAGTGCTGATCTAAATAAAGTCCATCTAAAATTTTATGGACAGCCTGAAAGTGTAAAAAAATAGATTGTTCTATTTAAAATAAGGAAGTTAGGTGCCACTTCCGGTATAAGCGAAAGTTGGATTAAGTTGTCATTATTTTCATTGAATAGAGAATATGTATTTGAAAACGTGATATTACAAATTTTCAGAATTCTATTGTGAGCGCTTCTCTACAAACGTTTATTAGGAACTCGTCGTGACACTCCCTGTATAATCAAGACCCTTCTACTAAATATTGTTTAATATGAAGCAATTTAATTTTTAAAATTCCTCTACATATCTGTCAAAATCTTTATAAAACTGCCGGTAACATTAAAAATATTAATTTTAGGTAAAAAGTAGGTATTCAATACTATATCTAAGAAATCCAAAAATGCAACTGAACACAGGGTGTTCCATTTAAAAAAAAAACGAAGATAGATACAGTGTAGAAGAAATGGTACAGTCTGTACAAGTAAAAATAATTTTGTGTAACAGAGAGTCAAATTAAATGGGGGTTTCCCACATTATATTTTTCTGTAAAGTGTTTAATAAAGGTGGAACAAAAGAAATACACTTAGGTGGCACACCCTGTATATATACACGATTTCTTGACGTGACAGTCATTTTGGTCAAGACACAACCATTGTCACATGAGACATGACCGACTCTCATCATCGGTCACTATAATTTCTTTATAAGTTTTTGTCAAAACAGTGACACAGTAATAATTAAACATGACACATGTTTCGCTAACAATGTCAGCATCTTCAGGAGTACGGTTTGGCATGGCGGCCATGTGGGGCAGTTATAAAGAATTTATAGTGAATTTACACCAAGTTCCCAATCCAACAACTGCTTATCATTGGTCAGGTCACCACCAGATATTTTTGAGCTCTTAAAACTTTCAAAATTTTTGAGAATGTTTGAGTATCATGCCATAAAATGTTATGCTGAACTGTCGAAAACCCAAGACAGGGCATGGTCTGGGGAGTCCAATATCATTCTAACAGAACTTATGGCAGGACTGCGTACAGAAACTGTGCGAATTATGCTAACAAGATAATACAGGACTTAAAGCAAATCTACCCAGTTAAACTAAATCTGACCAATTTTACAATTTAGAGAGAATTCTTAGACAACTTTTATTAGCGAATGTTATTCATAGCTACAAAATATTTAACACTGAACATTTTCTTATTTGTTAAAAAACAGTGAGAATTTATTAGTAGATATTGTTTTCTGAGACCATGTACCACATTATCTCTTAATTTTTTTCTGAAAATTTTGCATTCACGGAACTGTAGTGAGTGAGCGTAAACTCAGAGTGGCGTTGTCACATTCACTAGGTACCAAAGCACGGGCTTTGAATGTGTGTTGTTCTTGTGTCCGTAAATGTGATTAAAGATTGATGTCATCATCGGTGTTGCAATACAGCTGATAGTTTGCTCGGTTTTTTAACGGATACCTCACCGACCCGCTGCCCCGCAGGTGTAACTTTTGACCTGCTTTGCAGGACTCAACAAATAATATAAGACAAAAACTATTACGTAATTTGAAATGTTCACTCATCCAGCCGCAAAAAGTAGGTACATTAGGTAACTATAACTACGTTTAGTTTTGATTTGTACTATAATTTGGTCTAATTTAATGATTTTGTATTTAAGTATACTGTGTAGTACAAAACTTAAAAAAGCAAATAATAGTATATTATTATATGAGCGATTATTCACGAAGATGATGTTTGAGCCCACGAGCCGAAGGCGAGTGGCTCAAATCATCTGAGTGAATAATGGTCATAATCGCGAATATAATACTATACTTTTTCTACACCTATTAAACAAACAAATTAGACTCAAATTTGATAACTTTAATGGAACACTATTATAATACATTAATTTTTATTTTTCAATAAATGAACTACTTACTAGGAATATATATTGAAATTTGGGCAGTTAGTAATATATAAATTTGGAGTTGTCCCTTCCATTGTTAAATTCTGGCAGTTTTAGTGTGTTAGTTTGTACGGATTAATGGGTACCTACTCGACCGAAGTGCATACGTTGGAAAACGTAAACAAGAAATATTGCGAGATACACTTGGCTGTCACCCGAACGATTGTCAGCTCCAGCAAGAGTTGATCGCGGTCGATATAAAATATCATTGGATCAGGGAAACAGTGATTATTGAATGTATATTTGTGATTGGCCGAAATGCTGTGAATTATGATTTCATAATTCACTACAGTGAATTATGGGTACGATATTTCACGAAGAAAATCCGAATAATTGTCATATAATTAAATAGGTGTAGAAAAACAATGTTTTTGTTATATTTTTTATAAGTACTGAAATTAAATGTGACACTAAAAAGTATTTAAAATGACTCTCTAAAAGCCAAAAATATAAACGGATATAGGTAGGTACCTAATTCAAGAATCTAAGTGCCAGAAAATATTAAATTGCTCCAAATAATGCAGATTTATATCTTATATGTTAGGTACTATAAACGCCAAAATTGCTGTTCCACTTTACGGGTCAATTCCGCTTAAAATGCCATAACCAATAACATTCTGAGGTAAAAAAAACCTTAGCAACTGACCGCCAATTAAAGTCTTGAAGGCGGATCTAAACGATTTTATTGGAATGACAATAAACGTGTTAGCCTTGCACTAGTAAACAAAGGGCAGCAAAAAAGTAGATAAATAAGAATGTTCTTTTAACGAAAAATCACATCGTCTATGGGGGGGGGGGGGGCTGACGAAAACATAGCAACGTCCGCCATAAATAACGATTCGCGCTGCAAACTGGAACACCACTTTTGGAGTTTATAGTACATGGTAAGTTCCAAATTAATAATGTCAATAAGCACAAATGTCATAGGGGGTGAGGCTGATTTCGTTTTCACGCGGTATAGGTACCTATAAAGGAGGAACAAACTTTTAATTGGAAAATTGGAAGCACCAGCCCCCCGGCCGGCGTCTTGTGGTAAATTGTTTATGATAAACTCTGGATATTTAAAATACGCTAATAACAAGCGGCGATTTTAAAATATTTAGTTAGGTAGGTACTGTTCCATTGTGAAGTGAATGGCAGATAAGATAGGCGTTTACCCAGGATCATTTCTCGCGCGTCAGTGGGAAGCACATTTTTTATTGTGACAACAAAATCCCTTGGCAAATAAATTACAAGTTGTGTACCTATTTATACTTTTTGTTTAAAAAAGGAGTGATCTCGAAATTCTGCAAATTGCGCTTCATTCAACAATTGATCTGATTTCCTTATATCATCTTTGATTTGGTCTATCAATGCATCTAAAGAATCGAAATTTCGTTCTTCGCGTAAGTATCCCAAGATGCAAACTCTTAGAGTTTTGTCATAAAAGTCTTCGTCAAATTCATGCATAATATGAGTTTCCATAGACTTATGAATATTTTTAAAGTACGGATTCCACCCAATACTCATTACCATCTTATAAATAGATTCGTTGTCTATTGAAGCAAAACCAAAGTAGACTCCAGTAACGATGTCAGATGGTAATTTATCCACTACTTCCTGAGGAAAATTTGCGGTAGGAATGCCCAGTTGTTTTGAACCGCGCCCAAAACCTTTTACCACTCTTCCAGAAGCAAAGTGTGGCAACCCTCCTTTGATATTCATTTCGTCGGTCAGCATTCAGAAATAGTACGCCACTGGCATACAATACAAACACTTGCGCAGTTACGTACGAGTGGCCAGTACAGTATGTGTGATTTGGGTTTTCTTTTGCTGTAACAAATTCCCAAGTTACGTATTCGTAGGTGTTTCTGTATCACTAAAAAATTTGGGTCCAAAGTTGTATTATTGTTTTGGAATTATGTTGAATGTGTGCAATATAGACGTAAGTGATTGAAATTAATTATAGGAGGTTATCATCGAATTTGTATTCAATGCCCTGACACTGACCTTTGCGTATGTGTGCTGTTTGCGCGATCGAACTGTCAAATGTCCTGGGTCAACCGCTCAACTAACTACAATAGTTGATTTTCATTATATAATTTGTCCGACAAATACCGTTTATCTCAGTTGTCGATAAGGATACTTATTGCTGATCTTTAGTACCTAGGTACCTACCTACAAACAGTTATCGCAGTCTAAAATTCAACGCTCATAGTTCTTTTAATATAATTTTGAAGTATTATACTAGTATACATAAATTCTAATCAATTTTAACAATGGTTACAATTTCTTACCATTTCATGTCATGTTATGTCATAAGTTCATATTTTATATTTATTGATACTTACGTATTAAAGGCAGTGGCGGTGCTTGGGTGCATTGGGTCCCTAAGTAAATATCGAAACTAGCACCCCCCCTACCAAGAAAAATATAAATAGTCGGTATTCAAAAAACTAGTTTCATTTAATAATAAAAAACAGAAAATATTCTAATAAAAACAAAATATAATAGTATATTATTATATGAGCGATTATGACAACCACTATTCACGAAGATGATGTTTGAGCCCACGAGCCGAAGGCGAGTGGCTCAAATCATCTGAGTGAATAATGGTCATAATCGCGAATATAATACTATACTTTTTCTACACCTATTAAACAAATAAATTAGACTCAAATTTGACAACTTTAATGGAACACTATCATAATACATTAATTTTTATTTTTCAATAAATGGACTACTTAGGTACTAGGAATATATATTGAAATTTGTGAATTTTGTCAAGACGAAGAAAGGCTGAGTTGACTATTGCTATACGAAGAAAATTATAAAACGGATACAAATTAAAATGATTCTATCAATTTATATGTAGCTATTTACGTACATTTTTTGAAGGCAGGTAAAAATTCTATACAATAATATTTACATGAAATTAATTTTGAGCTTTCTACGGTAAAATTTAATCGGGCGTTTCTGTCTCAGTTCAGCAAACGAGCACTGGGTCATGAACCAGGTTTTGCAAGCAATTCTCTCGTTGGCGGTATACAGGGTCGCTTCGTCGAATTGTTTAGACTGTGTATGCGGTCTCTGAACTTGTCACTGTAACACAGATGTGCAATGTCGTAAACTGCAGCGATATTTTCTGGGGTCGACGGGTCGACGCAAAAATCTGGTTCCCAAGTTTTTTTGCATCATCAGTAGCAAATTTTTTTACAGTATCATGTGAAATCATTAATTACAAAGTCTATTAAACAAATATTTATAAATCTGCTTGCTTTACAACCTTTTTAAATATAGGTACTTAATAACTGTTCGATATTTTATATTATCGACTTCCTCAGTTTCGGTTGGCATGTTCCTTGGGAAAAATTTCTGGGATAGCTGGATATCATACCCTTCTTATCTGTTTTAAAAAGCATGTATGATGAGAATAAAATCAGTAATTTAATGTAATTCAGTATAAGATAAGTAAAAAACTGTTTCATTTCTGTTATCTTTTCGAGCAGCCTAAATAAGATGATATTGAATATCTGGTTATACATATATATGTACTTAATTTGATATTGAGTAATATTACCAATTATTTTCCAGAGTAGGACCAAAATATTCGTAATCTTGTCTTTATACACATAGACGCCGGTTACTTAAAGGCAATCGGCCCACGCCACTGTAGCAACTGCTCGATTTGTATCCATATTTGCTTACAAATTCTGTCCACGCAAAATTTGAAGTACTGGTATCATAAATACATGTTTTGGTACTGAAAAATCATTTTCTGAATAGTAAAGTTCTTGAGAGAAAGGAATAATTAGTATACGTAGCTACATGAAAATTTCATAAAATTGATTAACATGTACCTACTGTTGCTACTACAAGTCCATAGCAGTGGTCCACTGTCTATGTCTATTGTCTACCCATAATCTTATCGTTCATTTTTTGCCCCATGTCCCAACAGCGATTTATGCGTAGATAGTACGTCACAGTGTGCTACATAAATTAATATTTTCGTGTTATAATTTAATACGTAACTTACACGTTATGTATATTTTCAGGAAGAAAATTGCTCTATACTTGGGCCGCCCAACAGACGGAGTGATCACCCTGCAAGCATGATCTCTAGACGGGACCACTATCAATTTAGGACGACAGAACCGCAGTGATGCGCTTTCTTTAGACCCAACGAAGTCGCATCACTCCAATTCGGTCGTCATAAATTAATATTGGCCCCGCTAGAGCACGTTCTTGCAGTGTGATCACTCCGTCCGTTGGGCGGCCCAAGTATAGCGAGTTTTAGTTTGCACCCTGTGGTAGTTTTCTGTTTAAAGCTGTGTTTACGTTATAGTGGAACTAGTATGAATTCTTAATAAGTTAACCCCACCCCACCGTGACACAGTGATTAAACTCGACACGCGTTGAAGATTAATCTTCCTGACGATGCTAACGTTGTCAGCGAAACACGTGTCGAGTTTAATTACTGTGTCATTGTCTTTTGGCGTGTGGGGTTAACTTAAAAGTAATGCAATGTGGACGGTACGTGTAATTCGTCTGCACGCATCCCACATTGCCACGGGGCGGGACGCTCTTTTGTGCTCGCAACAAAAACCGACGGATAGCCGAAGCGCGTGAAATGCAGAACGTGATGCAACATGTAACGTATGTCCACCAGTGGCGGCTCCTGGCTTTAGAACTTGGCAGTGCTCTAGAATGAAATCATCGCTCGGGGGTTGGGGGGGGGGGGGTCTGGCGGTTTCTCCCCCGTAGTTTTTTTTAAATTAAGTGCTTTAGAAGCCATTTTCAAACAAGACATTTCACTCACCGCAATATTTAACGAAAATCCCAAATCCAAAAGGTTAAACCGTTGATTGACTATTGGGAAGATGTCTAACCTCCACTGGTTAAGGCTGGGATTTATCAGCTGTTAGTCTATAAAGTGCTGCCACCTATCGCCCAAAAGTGTGATTAGTATGATGTAAAATACAGTATGATTGGTTTGCGTCACAGCTGCAAACTCTTCAGACGGAGCCTCTATAGCTTGGAATTTTCAAGGTTTTTTGCTTTAGCGGCAACCGAATAAATCTAGGAGGATTAGATGGCGGTCCTATCTTTAAATTATTATTTTCTATTTAGAAATATGAGAACCAACTGAAGCGCTACCGCCATCTACATTGCCGTGGCCACACGACTACTACTGTCAAACGTGCAGTTTGCTGTGCATTTTGGCCAAATATGCACAAGATCTAGAGAATGTAATAAAATTTTTGTTCCAACACGCTGGCTGAACGAAGCAACGTATCAAGACGTTCTTAGTCGTAAATGAATAAGGAATAATTAACTTAGGCAACCCTACTTTCTAATTACGATAAATATGTGCATAAATAGTAAAAAAGGTGTCGAGTTTATGACGGTTTTATGACGGATTTTTCATTAATTTGAGGGAGATTTATTTAAGGCGAACGAAAAATATAACTATAAAAGTAGTGCGAGTCTCTAAGTTGATATTTTATTGATAAATCTCTTTTTTATTTAGCGCCCTATCTACTTTAATTTCAGAATGGTGTTGGAATAAAAATGTGTCTACATGTCCCGTTTTTAGTGCTCAAATTCCGCACCCTTAAAGCCCGCCTCATCCAGCCGTGAAATTATTTTATACCAAAACTCTGTTCATCTCTCTCAAGAGCTCTGTTTAGCCATCATGTGTCTCAAAACGTCCGATTAGCCGATATGCAGTGCTCTCACAAGCAGCGGCATACCGTGGAAACACAATCGCTAGGTCAGTAATGGCAAACAAATATTAATTTTTAGTTTGAGAAATGTTCCCTGGGTTGGTGTCACCAGTGTTGCCAGGCCTACTGATTTGCCATTAGAACTACTGATTTTGGTTCTAACATATTGATTTGAGTTCCAAGTCTACTGATATTTAAAAAAAACTTGGCAAAGACGCGTTCCCGGTTATGCATAGTCGGTGTTTTTGTAACACCGCCAAACGCGGTAATCCGACAGCTTTAAACATAAATTATTACTTCGGTAGGCGCCGACCGCCTGCATCAATGGCAAAGATCCAGGGCGGGCTGCAGAAATTTTATTCAGACGCATCCGCCCCAGTCCCGACGCCCGACAGAGTCCTTGTGTTTTGGAAGTGTAAAAAAACTAAAGCTGAGAGAACGCTTTTTTAAAGCAGACCCTTCACTTGCCCTTTCGCACCAGACACACGCATTTTTTGGCAAAAAGATGATGTAGAAACAAGCAAAAAACGCGGACCCTTGCAGGCGCAGAACTCGTGTAGCCGTAGGAGAACAATATGGCAGCTCTGTACTATACCTGAACACCCACCGAGATTGTTGCCTGTGTCTTTCAATAACGAATTACTTAAACGTCATTTTACTGGTATTGTGTAATGCGGGACTCGGGCGGATGCGTCTGAATAAAATTTCTGGGGGCGGGCTCCTGTTTATGAAATCTTAATGGTCAGGGAGGGGCAAGCAACAACTCACTTTATAATTTCAATCAGACAACCAGAAACCGAAAACTCATAATTTGGAAACATTCTTAATTTTTTTTTTCAGAAAAACAAATCTTATTCGTATACATTCTTATAAGAAAGTGTAAGTGGGTACGTAACTTTTATGTGTAAATGAAAATTTCATATTAAGTGCAATACATGTGCCGAGGGGTTTACCACTCATGTAATAGTTGGGACAACCTCATATGTAATGATTTTGTAATACCGTGTAATACTGTGTAATGCCATGTAGTATATTCGTAATGTTATGTAATACTAATGTAATAGTTGAAATATTCATGTAATAGTTCTGTAATAGTTGTAATACTCATGTAATACCTATGTAATTGTCATGCAATAGTTATGTAATACTTGTGTAATACTTATGCAATAGTCATGTAATACTCTTGCAATAATCGTGTAAAAGTTGCGCGCGCAGCATAACCTTCAAAACTTTTGCAAGTATGATCTCGCGCAAATTATAATGGTGTGTGTCTGCATCGTATTGCATTGTTAAAAGCAATTACAAAATACTCGACAAAATATAAAGCTCACGGGAGTCGTGGATTATTTTCGCATGCCATTACCATTCGATAGGCTTCTTCTTTCTAATTCTTGTTGGTTAAATGAATATAAATTTCAGATAGTGACAGAAATGCAAAATACGCGAAAGCTTTCACACAGAAATAAAGTTTTGCCAATAAAGTTCAGTTACTATTTAAAAGTTAAGGCGCGTACACATATGAGCGCACATGCGATGAGAATGAACGCATGCACATATGTACGTTCGTTCTCGAGCGTTGTCCAAATACAATTTCCCACATGCGTGCGTTCTCACGGCGCTCCGTTTAAACAACGCACAAAAATTATTTAATGTCATGATGGCCTCCGAACAAGACACATTTGCTTTCATTGCAACAACAGCGGCATTTTTATTTCTTGCCAAGTGTGACAAAAAAGAAAACGGTCTCCTACAAAACGGGGTGCTGTTCATAGGCAGCAATGAAATCTAAAAGATTTTTCTTTAGATCACTTCACCTCGTGTTGGTATATAAACTAAACTGGCATAAATGCAGTCTCCTAGCCGGCACGCCGCAAGCGTGTAAATAGTTTTAAAGCAACAGTTTCAATGTCCACACTAAGAAAGATTCAGACGCATGATTCTTTTGAGCGGTGACCAAAAGCCGACAACGATGGCTTACTTCATGCGTGGTGAGGGCTTTCCCGAGCGCGGAGAGAATTTGCGGTACACATTGACAAACATGCATGTATTCTCGCCATACTCAGCATATGTGCGCTCATATGCGTACATGCCTTTAAATGTTAATTTTGAGTATACCACGTGGGACGTGATTCAAAACTCGTTTTAATTAAAGTATCGAGTAGTTTTTTAATAAACACGAACATAATATGGTATTATTGATATCTAGGAAACGAGAAAATCGAATTTGAAAGCTAAAACCAGGCAATGTATACAAAGACCTTTGAAATGAGATATCACAGAACATTTAAAATTTTTGAGATAAAAGGTGCTGTGTAATTTTTATGTAAAATATACCCCCACACTAGTACTGTTCACGTGGCTCGGCAATTTTCTTGCGTTTTGTACACCGAGATATTTGGAACGAGAAGTTTTCAAATTAACAACCCTGTATATTGTATATCGCAGCCATATTGTAAATTCCGTTCTTTTATAAAAAGCCTAGGTGAATTCTAAACCGTTCCGTTCTCAAACGACTGTTTAACACACACTAGGTTAACACACTTTTGATTAGGTTCATATTATGTTCGTGGATAAGGTGCTACTATTTAAAAACTCTTAACCATACCCACCGCCATATCTTGATAATCAGAAGAAAAAACTTATAATTTTATGATTTGACGGATTTTTGATAATCTGGCTGACATAATAGATAAGTACCCACATCTAAAACGCAAATAATAAATATAGAGGTAGATACGACCTAACCTGACCTCACACTAAAACTTTAGTATTTTTAACATTGAAAATGTTATTAGTATCTTAGAATGGATATGATATTCACCGAAAAGATTGTGTTGCATATGCCACATACGTCATGCGTGAGACCCCGAGCGGTAGCCAGGCGCTAGACTGCTCAGTCTGAGTAAGCTTCATTAAGTGTGGGACCGTCTAGCGTCGCAAATGCCACAACAGGAATGCAGTTATTATAAATCGGTGCAGGTGTTTTATGAATAATTATTTAACACGCTATCGCGTATGCGGAAATATCCCAAACGCACAAGGATTGCAGTCTGCTTTGTCATTTCCAATGTTGCATCATTGCGAAGGCTGTGAATTTTTTTAAATGAACAAGATTCAATTTTTGAAACCAAGTTATCTTTGGTGTCGTATCCCTCACTACCCATTTAGTTGATTTTCTCTAGTACAACATGATAGATATCAATTATATTTATTGCTCTGTCATTACTGTTTCTAAAACAACTGATCTATTTTATTACAGGGTGTTTCAAGCAAAAGTAGACACCCCAAATGAGTCTGAGTCAACAATATTTTGAAGAATCAGGAAAACACGTCAACGATTATTCGAAAGGGGACACAGTTTAGAGTAAAACGGGTACACCTATCTTCATCCCCTTACCTGACATGGTCACTGCCCCCGAGATTTTATATAGCAGTGGGGTGTCAAATGATGCACCGTTTGAAAGGTATTGAAATTATCTGAATAACAATGCAAAAAATTTAAGTACTTTTCAAAGGATGTTATCACTTGACCCCCTCGCTGTATAAAATTTCAGAGGGGCTGACCATGTCTGGTAAGGGGATGAAGATGAGCGTGCCAGTTTTACTTCAAAATATGTCCCCCTTCGAATCATGGTCGACGCGTTTTCCCAATTCTTCAAAATATTTTTAACTCGAGACTTATTTAGGGTGTCTAATTTTGCTTGGGACACCTGTATAATATTTGAGCGATTTGATGTCCCTAAAAATACTTGTTTTTAATTATTAATTTATAACAGCTAAGTAGTCTGTTATGAATAGGACTCTAAACTCGGGCTCCCACTACAGTTTTAACGCGATAATGTTTAGACATTTATTAGCTCTGTAGCCTAAGCTAGGTAGCTATTGTGATAGTCGTTTTTTGACCATGGTGTTTTTTCATCAAATGTGGACGTTTCAGGTCATTCTAAGACTTTTTGGAAAGGTGGCACATTTCCGTCCGTATGTATGTGTGTATGTCTGTTGGCACTTTTACGAGAAAACGGCTCCACGGATTTTGCTGAATTTTTGCATACGTATATCAGAGATGGTTCATAGGAAACTGATGGAGTGGTGTTTTTTAAAACACTTTTGAGCCGAGATATGACGTCATCGAACATTTTTTTCCATGAGACCGTATATATTTTTGTATTGCATCGGATAGAGGGTATTTTTCTCTACACGATGTGCGAAAATCGTAATAGGTTGTATAAGGAAAAAATTGAGAAAAAAATTACGAAAAGAATGAGCGCGCGCGCGCGCGCCCTCCAGTTCAGTTGTGGCTGTAGCTAGGAAGCTGTTCTGTCAATGCGTTGACAACTAGTTTATTATATTATTTCCAAAGCAATGGTTATTTATCTATTTATTTTATTTTTCTTAAATCATTTATATTAGGTAACAATCTGCATTACCTGCTTAAATAAATAAAGCCAGTAAGTATTACAAGTACCTGCATGCATGAATTACCTGTAAAAATTTTGTAATAGTTGTGTAATAGTTATGTAATTCATGTAATACTAATGTAATACTAGTGTAATGCTAATGTAATAGTTATGTTTTTTGTTGTAATGCTCATGTAATACTAATGTAATACCATGTAATATTTATGCATTTTGTGCAATACTTATGTAATTATGTGTAATACTTATATAATTATTGTAATACTTATGTCATTATGTGCAATACTCTTGTAATAGTGCAATACTTGGGACACGAATTTTACTAGTGGTAAACCCCTCGACATGTGCAGTATGAGAACTTGTATTTTATAACAGCACAAATTTTAATATTAGATTTTATACACAATTCCAAAACTGTGTTGAGTCGAGTTCTGTTAGATATTATTTACTTATTTTACTTTTATTTGTTTTTATTAATAATAATTCATTAATAACAGAATACCTTTAATAGTTTATATTTGTGATGTTTCCAAAGTAAAAATAAAATTTGATTAAATTCTGTGGTGCCCTCAAAATTTTTACATACGGTCCTTGCTGATCTGCCCAGCTGCAAACTGGCTTCCATACATCAAAGCAGCCGATCGCAGGTGTCCCGGCATCTTGTTTGGGATATGATTCTAGATAACTACCGTGTTACCGACGCTATTCAATACTATTCATATTATTAAATGCTTTCAACCACCGCTAGGTGGACGACACGAGAAATCCTAGCGACCGATACGTCTTGCGGGCATCATTTACAGCCGTATACTTGTGCGTCTACCCAATAATCAGTCAACGGTTAAACTTTCGCACTGGCTTAGGACGTCCATTTCATTTTATTTAAAGTTTTTCGTCAAAAGTCTATATTTAGATAAAATATTCATTTTTAACTGAATGGAGTATTACAACACAATAATAATTTTGAAAATTGCAAAAATCAGGCGACCACTTTGTTAAAGTTCACTCCACAATGTTTAAGTGTTGACTTTAACCAAACCACTACCTTTAGCCATGCTAAGTATTGGAAATTTCAATATTTAAAAATAAACACGATAATGCAGCTAATAATATAAACTCACGTTATAAGCAAAGCAACGAGCTATCTCAGACCTAAATATGGTAAACAAAAACAATAAACACTGCCGCAGAAGTACAAACTCCCGCGTCCCATGCTTCGTCCAACAGTAAGTGTGTCAGTGTGTGTTCAAACAGCGTTCCCAGACGAGCTATAATTCTTCCACCTAAAAGCACATACGACGAAATTTTCCCGAGTCGCGCCGATTTCGCTCCCATATCGAATATGCATTTGCCTTAGAGTGGACCTCAGTACTCGGACGGCTGGTTGCGTGTGTGGTAGGCATTTTGAAAGACGACGCGGAATGCTTAGAGCGCTTACTATTATTTATTATCTCGCATAATAATTAATATATATTGCGGCAGAGATTCAAAAAGTTTTAAACTTATTAGTTTATGATTTTAAGGTTTGAACCTTTTATCAAAAAAGGTTAAAACCATATTTTTGTAGGCAGTACGCGCGCACGAGCGCACTTATTAAGGAGCCGCCTTTGATGTCCACACAGGTTGCATAACATGTTGCATTGCACGTTGCGCCCACAATGTATGAGGCTTTATGCGCCCAGGGCGATAATAATTCTTGACAAGTTTGACTTTCGTTGCAGTTTTGTTTAATTTATTCTTGAATTCGTAAACTATAAACACACGCATTTTATTTTATTTTTTAGTGTAAGCTCAATTTATTAACGCTACGTCGTGACGTCAGAGAGCGTAGGGTATGTGCATTTTTGGTACCCTGCGATTTCGAACTACCCCGGGTTAAATAATATACCATCGTCTGCCGCAGCAGCAGTTTCTCATTATATGTATAGGTATATCTTTTAGCCTAGTGCAAATAACCCCAATTTTAGACCGTTTTTTTTCAAAAAGGACGTCGTTAATGCTACTTTGAGTGATCACTTGCCGAACGGCAGATTGGCAGTTCTGGTTTTACAAAAAAGGAACTCTATTTTGGTTATGCAGTTCAACTTTATAATGTGGTTTTTATGCGCGAGCTCTTGGCCTATATTAACCGTTAGCATAATTTGTAACACAGGATGCTAGGAGCATGATGGGGCTAAATACTGAGCTGACTAGTCTACTTCTATTTTCACGCGCTTTAATACTGTTGACTTCATGCAAAGCAAGCAACAGCGTGGCTCAGTGCTATAATGCGCGAGGAGTTTTTGTCGAATTCAAGCGGATCCTTTTTCTTTTTTCTTCTAAAATTTATTGTAATTTACAGAATTTAGCATACGATGTGTTGTGTCAGATGTTCCGTCGAGAAAGGTATTTTTTAAAGAAAACCCGCGATTACTAATGAAAACAAGGGAATACTAGCACGCTAAAGGCGATTCGCACTATACGTCAAATATTCTAAAGAATACTTTGTTGACGGAACGTTGCGGTGAAGGATAATGTGAATAGATCCATTGGATTAGTGTTGCCAATCCCAGTCGGAAGCTTGGTTCTAAATTTCGGTAGATTTCGGTAGATTCGGTTTTAAACAGGAAAACAATGAGTAGAAATTTTAAATAAAGCCATCGCCGCAAAGGTGCCGCCGAATCGCGGCGTACGGCGGCTTCGTTTTGTTTTGATTCTAGTTTTTTGCATAACTGTAATTAAAGTGACCATACGCCCCTCTTTTGGAGGGATAGTCCCTCATTTTAGACCTATGTCCCTCATCCGCAGCTGTCCCTCATTTTGAATATCATGCTCTTCCTTTCTTCAAGTTAAGCAGCAAATTATGTTACACGATGCGACAACGAGGAGCAGTTGTATTTTAATTTCCACGTTTAATATTTGCCTGCCACGTATGTACTAACAGCAAAACTACAGACAGTTATGCAGTACGCACATGGGTAACAGAATGCACTGTAATGTAGACTTCTACGTTTCTACGAAGAACTCTGCCACTTTGTAAGTTTTGGATTTGGCGGGATTTATCATGGGTAAGGCAGTCATTTCATTTTAATAGTGGGTTGAATGAAAGGTGCTTCAAATGCAAGATAAGAAAGTGGAAATGTTCCAGTATTTTCTAGAAAATTACATCCCATTCCCTAATATTTCCAATACAGTTTGTTTAGTTGGTAAAAATTTTTTTGTTATTTTTTCCAAATATTTTAGTATTTATTTTGTTTTGTCATTATGTTTTTAATTTAAATATTACCTACAATAAACGTGGTTTAATTGACTATTTGTATTCATCTTGTTTAATTCAGGTACACTGTCCCCAGTGGCGTGCCGAACCTTTCGAGGGGGGGTGCGACCCCAGAACTACCTGGCCACGCCGCTGACTGTCCCTCGAGCGTTTTCAAATATGATCACTTTAACTATAAAGTACCGCTGCACTAAAATGATACCATACGAGTTCCCAAAGAAGAAAGGAAAAACGCAAAGGCCTTACGAATTATGATCTGTGCGCAATTTCCGGTTATTTCTTAATTGTATAATTAAAATTTCACAGACCTCGCATCTTACGCAAGTATCATAGGCGTATTGAAAATACCGACACAACTGCTCGGTTTCTGATGTCCAACAAAAGTGATCTGTGCCGTTTCAAGTTGGTATATTATTGATACAATAAAATAAAAGAAATGATTTGTGACAAGCACAAGGCACATAGTCAAACTGGCGCAATACGTAACAAAATATTAACGCATCCGTTTTGTACCGTTTGGACTTTTTAGGTATATGGGACTTTTATTCCAACGCGATATCCCGCTCGCGCTCGCTGTACCTTAGTTTACATCTGGCTAGCGTTCTGATATTATTATTATTAGCGGCCTCGACTGCGCGCGTCGCCGACAGAATCTGTCGCCTGTCGATACATTTTTCGTATGAGTCCCATATATAGACACGCGCCCAGAAGTATTTTCAATACTAAAAATGAAATTTCGGTAGAATTATGTATCATTTCGGTAGATCGGTAGATAACATATAAAATCGGTAGATCTACCGAAATTTCGGTAGGGTTGGCAACACTGCATTGGATACCTATACAAGAATGTTGCTGTGACGGTTACGGAAAGGCGACGGGACGGCGACGGTACGTATAGTGCGAATCGCTCTTAAAACGTTGGATATCTCTGTATTGGCAAAACCTACTTTGGATATAAATAAACGCCATGCTCCTAGCGTCCTGTGTTTCAAAATATGCTAATCGTTAACACTTGTTTCATTCGAGCATTCACATGGTAAATGGGCTCCTCAATCTCAAGACCACACTTCCAAACCTGACCAAGGTCTTTTTGGCCGTGATTCCACAATGTAAACGGTAGGTACTTTAGTTGGGGGAAAACTTAATTAGGTAAGCGTTTGAATTGCTTATAATGTGTAGCGTATTACGTTATTGTAGTATTTTTGCGTGTTTTCGTTTCACGGCATTTGCTATGAAGATAAAAGATACACGGTCACAGACACATAATATATTTAAATAGGCAATTCGATAACAGTTATCTAAAGTCTTTCATTTTTCATGTTGCTATCAGAATATATGGAGAAGTATTATAAAATTCAAGCGCGTAACTTTAAAATAGTTAGTTCCTGCGAGTGTTTTGATAAGTGCTTGCCCAATTAACCGATATGGAATCATTGCTTGCAAGGGTATGACTTGCACTGTTATAATTCATTATTATTTATGTGCCCGTAGTTTTTATATTGCAAATTACTTGCGCATCATTTTTTTTTTAATTTAAAATGTAAACATTGTGGTATTCACTCATAACCTTGTTGTAATATTATGTGTTAATTAAAAAGTAGGTGGCAAATAGTTTGGATTCACTATGAATTTGAATTGCTAATTGGAAATTTTAACGTTCCTTAAAAACCATAATATGCATATAAAGTTAACTGAATATTAAGATATGTACTTACAGTAGGCATATGCATTTTGGTAAATATCTTAGCAGAAAAAAAATTAAATTTCTAGGTACCTACCAATTATAATGGTAGGTAGGTAAATTTATAATTTAATTTTATGTGGATTAGCTGTTTTCTGTTGCCATTATAGTTAGTCTGAAGAAATGTAATAGAAAAATTGCCCGTATAGATAATTTTGTATTTTCTGGAAATTCTGGAATTCTGAAGTCAACAACCTGAAGAGTTTTTCAAAATTTGGCTGTTTACGCATAATTATATAATCTTATTAAGTGAACAAATATTTATTTGGAAGTAAAGTGTTGGGTATGTTTGATTTTTATTTGTTTTCATTTATCACCAGTTTATGTCATTAATTGTACGATAAAAGTTGTGTTAGGTGTATAATTTTTAAAAATTGTCTTATGCATGAAAGCATGGATGAAGACATCTGTTGATTTGTTTTTCTTAAGACGGGTGTTTACTATGATCAACACACGCTCAACGTGGCAAAACATCTTTTAGTAGAGTAAATTTAGGCGATACATAAATGGCTTCTTTTAGAAGAAAAATGAATTTGTCTAGAAAACCTTAAAGGCGATATTTTATTGTTAAGTGTTTATACCTATATCAAATGACAATTTACGATATTTTCATTTCAGAAAATGTGCGAATTTCGTACTTTCCAAAAATATCTTTGCTTTTTAGCAAATACTTAGAATAATGCATCTCGGGGAGTACCTAATTAAGTTAAAAACACGATTCTTTTTTGGTTGAACCATTTAAGAGCATATTTTCTTTCAAAATTACCTGTAAATGTGAAATGTTACATTTCATGCAGTCGAATTTTCGAGGTACAATTTTTTTATGAAGGTATAGTGTGGCCACGTTATCTTGGCCAGCCAAAAGAATGTAACAACTGACACTATCTGAAAAAGGCGGCACAAGTTAAAACAAAAGTTTCATCGCTCGCTGCGTAGAGTTCATTATGTTCCGCTCGATTCTACGGTTGACCATTACGAAGTGTGAACGTGTGTCATTGATTTAATTTGCAATTATTGAATGGTCCGATTAGCAAATGCAACCCAGAGAATTTCAAATTAATAGTACCTACTTGTATTCATATTTCACGACTCCTGGCACTGATTATTTATTATGTAATCCGTTATATAGGGTGTTTCTAAACAATATACAGATTTTTTTTAGAGACGATGGAGTAGGCAAAAGCAAACATTTTTTGTCAATAAACTCATATCCGCCTGAATTTCGTTAAGGTTCCAGGAGGCAAGAAACATTCTCATTTATAGCCAGATGAATTTACAAATAAATAATAGTAATTGTCCAAAATTGCATTCAAATAATCAAGAGGTTCACGTTCAGACAAATTGTTTTCCTGTCATTTTATAATAATAATAATAATAATTCTATAATAATAATAATAATAATCTGTATTTTCTGAGGTGAACTCCAAATCAGAGAACACAATAATAATAAAATTAAGAAAGAATTTACAAATAATGTTCAAGTTATCTTCCATTTTAACGGTTACAGAGTTCGAGGCGTCTCGATAGCGACTCGTGAACACCGACAAAAATAATGTTTGGGTTGTCTCGTACTATTCCAGCCCAGACTGCTATTCTTGCTGCAAGGTCTTCAACATTTTCTACGGGTGTCTCGTAGACCAATGTTTTCAAATGCCCCCATAGAAAAACTCTACGAAGTTGAGATCCGGAGAGCGTGGAGGCCAGCCCACAGGTCCGCCCCAACCAATTCAACGCCCTGGATATATTCCGCCAAGGAAATCAAGAGATGTGAGTGAAAAATGTTTCTAGTCTCCTGGAGCCTTAAGGCTGCGAAATGTCAGCTATTAGTCTATAAAGTGCTGCCACCTATCGCCCAAAAGTGTGATTAGGATTTAGTCACAGTCACAATCTATTATAATTGGTTTTTATCACAGCAGCAAACTCTTCAGACGGACCTCTACAGCTTGGAATTTTCAAGGTTTTTTGCTTTAGCGGCAACCGAATAAATCTGGGAGGATTAGTCGACGGTCCTATCTTTAAATTATTATTTTCTATTTAGAAATATTAGAAGAAACTGAAGCGCCACCGCCATCTACATTGCAGTGGCCACACTACTTCTACTGTCAAACGTCCAGTTTACTGTGCATCTCCGCCATATATGCAAAAATTGGAGAGATTGTAATAAAATTTTCGTTTCAACACGCTGGTTGAATGAAGCAACGTATCAAGACATTTTTGGTCGAAAATGAATAAGGAGTAATTAACTTAGACAACCCTACTTTCTAATTACGATAAATATGTGTACAAATAGTAAAAACGGTGTCGAGTTTATGACGGTTTTATGACGAATTTTCAGTAATTTCAGGGGGATTTATTTAAGGCGAACGAAAAATATTACTATAAAAAAAGTACCTAAGTTGATCCTTTATTGATAAATCTTTTTTTGATTTAACGCCCTATCTACTTTAATTTCAGAATGGTGTTGGAATAAAAATGTGTCTACATGTCCCGTTTTTAGTGCTCAAATTCCGCACCCTTAACGAACCAAGGAGGACAAAAAATGTTCGTACTCTATCGTCTTTAGAAAAATCTGTATATTGTTTTGAAACACCCTGTATATTAGGTATATATTATCTGCCGCAGAAAGGATAAGTGCGGAATGAAAATTTTGAACGGGGTAATATGATTCTCACGAGTAAAATTAAAATAAAATTCCATAAAGACTAAAAACAATATTATACAGTATGCGCCAAAATATACAGTACTGAAAAATATTACTTATTACTTATACATTATTATTATTATTATTATTTCTATAGAATCCATGTTCAAAATTTGCGCCATTGCGCTGTAGGCACTGTTCATAACGGTCACGCAGATTTTCAAACATATTCGAGAACACAGGTTGCACAGGTTCCGTCACTAACTTCAAACTGGGTTCACCTTGTTTGCCATTTCCGTACGAGCGAAAATAATGCTCAACAATAAACACTTTTTCGTCAGTCGTGAGACCCATTCTCAACTGTAACATCACACAACAACGTTCTTTGTACTGCTAAGAACACATAAGCATAACGCTGCTACAGTTAAACGTCAAAAAGCAGACATGCGCATAGCAGTGGCGCGCAATTCAGTACTGTATATTTTGGCGCATACCGTACTTACGAGTACAAGAGCTCAGAATATCCATTCCGTCTGCCAGTGAAGCCGGTAGTTCTCGTTCGCCATTTACTGCTATAGCCATACAAATACTGCATTTTTGATATACCGATGCAGCATGTGCTTATTTTCCTCGTTAATTTCTAATCGGTGCATTACAATTCCATAAAATACTTGGACGCCGATGAAATAATATCGGCCGACACGCTCCCAAGAAAAAATCATAATATTATTATGAGAACCAAAGCTCATATTACATGTTTGCTTTTTGCAAAATAATTTCCAATCTTATTTTACCATTTAACTGCAGTGTATACCTATGTCAAATTTTCTAAATAAAGGATCCATTCTACCGGTATATGAATATCATTCCACATAAAGCAAGCTCACATGTTTTCAAAAAAACTAAAACAAATCCGACAGATAATGTGCGGCCACAGGCAGTGCTCATACATCTAGTTTCAATTAAAAAAATATTTAAGTGAATATCACAAGTAGCTTTTGACTATGAGTTAAGCAGGTAATTTTTCATAAATTAAGGTCGTTCCGGATCGGCGAGGTAATGGTCATTTCGTATAAAGAATAGCATTTATATTATATATAACAATATTATGTCAGTAATTGAGTTTATCACTACTATGCGCACTACCAATATTATAATATAGCATATAGGTAGTCACTTCTTAATGCAATATCGGAAAAATTTATTTCCAGAATACATTTCTATTATTGAAAATTACTCGTATGTCAGTTTGACCTGATCTATGTGCTAAAAGAAATTGTTACAATTTTGGGCGGATTACAGTCCACTTAGAAGCGGATAAAAAAAGTTCGAAGCGTTTGAAATGCGATACGAACAGACGCATAATGAAGGAAATACATGGAAGACAATAAAGAATTCGAGAGATAGTTTGGTAGGCCATTTTCTGAGATGGGAAGGGTTAACTCGCGACATAATAGAAGTAAAAATAGGGATAAAATGACGTAGACTATATGGGGTTGCTGAACGAGTATGCCCATATATATTTATTTATGATCGTTGCAATTGGCAGAGTAAAAACCATGCGTAGCGTCGGATATAATTTTATTATCTTGAATTACAAAATTAATAGTTGCATACTGGTCTGATTCTGAATGTTGTATCATGCGTTTATGTAAACTAGTTATTTTATATATTACGTCGAAGGTTACAATATAGTATTTACAAATATGTACACATGATAGGAAAGCGCTGAGGTTGCTTCTTGGTCAAACCGTTCCAGATAACTGCTAAACTGGGTCAGCAGTACTCCAGGAGCCCACTTGGAGTGATTAACGTTAAATCTGTCTGGAAATCGAACCCGGCGGCCTGATCGGGTTGTCAGCGGTGTGGCTGCTGCTGCTGACAGCGTCGGTGGGGCGTGAACGTAGAACGGTTCTTGATTTCCAGGGGGTGTGCTGGCGTCGTTAGCATCGTTGAGAATGTATGCGGGCTTAAGACAGTCAATGGAAACGGTCACGTGTTTTCCTCGAATAATGACAACGTAAGTCTTGTCACGGCGTTGCACGACGGGATAGGGACCTTCTTAGGGTTATTGCAACGGTGTTCGTACGGCGTCACGGCGGAGAAACACACGGTCTGCTGTTGCAAGGTCTCTAAAAATGAAAGTTTTTGCATTATTCGTACGTCGTGTCCCAGGAGTAGGATGCAAGGCATTGAAATGGCGTCTGAAGTCCTTGATGAACTCGGTGGGGTCGCTGGATGGCTTGAACTGAGAACTGTAGTTGCTGTATGACTCACACGGGAGCCGGAGGAGTTTTCCGTAGAGCAGTTCTGCTATACTGTCGACTTAAATCATCTCGCCAGGCTGCTCGTATTGCCATTAAGACGGTGGGTAAAACTTTTGTTTCGTGGCATTTGATAGCGGCTTTGAGTTGCCGGCGGAAGCGTTCGATCATACCATTCGCTTCGGGGTGGTGGTATGACGTAGTTCTGAGGCGGGTAGTGCCTGCTAGGTAACTAAGATGCCTGAAGAGGTGTGACCGTGTGACTCGAATTGTCGACCTTGGTCTCTAGTTACGAGGAGGGGTGTTCCAAATCGTGTTATCCAACCCTCGTAGAACGTTCTAGCTACTGTTTCTGCCTCGGTCGGAAAAGTTTCTGGCCATCTGGAAAATTTGTTAGTACAGGTTAGGCAGTAATATTTACCTTCTGAGATAGACAGCGGTCCGAATATGTCGATATGGACGTGTTCGAATCTTGCGGATGTGTTTGGGAAATGTTGCGAGTGGGCTGGAGATGTGTCGGTGTATCTTCGACCTCTGACATTGTATACATGCTTGGGTCCATTTTTTGCAGTCCGCTCGGAAGGAGGGCCAGATATAGCGTTGTGATATGCATTTGGTCGTCTCTTTAATACTGGGAATATGAATAGCATCGAACATTTGTCTTCTGAAAGGCTTCGTGGCAAACAGGCGGATGCTGGACTTGGTTGTGTCGCAGTAAATCGAGGTGTCAGAAGAGGGTAAGTCTACTTCTTTGAGTCGGAGTAGAGTCGGGTTGAAGAAATTTTTTAATCTCGAGGTCATTAACCTGTGAGTTAGCTAATGATTCGAAATCGATGGGCGCAGTTATCTCTTCTGTGCGAGAGAGTGCATCGGCTACGAGATTGACTTTGCCGGAGATGTAACGAATGTCAGTAGAGAATTGTGAGATGAAATCGAGGTATCGAAAATGCCGGGATGAGCATTAATTTTTCGGACTTTTGACGGAAAGTGAAGGTGATCGGTTTATGAAAATGACTAAATCACGACCTTCGATCATGTGCCGGAAACGCTGAACGGCTCGATAGATTGCGAGTCATTATCTGTCGTATGCGGTGTATTTATTCTCGGCGGTTGATAACTTTTTGGAGAAAAAAACGAGATGTTGCCAACCATCGTGAATGCGCTGTTGCAGGGCGGCGCCAATGGAAGTGTCAGAGGCGTCGCTGATTATTGCGAGCGTTGCTTGGGGGGTTCGAGTGTGCGAGGAGGGTCGCAATGCCAAACTCTCTTTACCGGCGTGAAAAGCGGATGCCGAGGCGGGGTTCCAGACGAGTTGTGTCTTGCCTTTGGCGTTGCCGTGTAAGAGGCCGTTAAGTGGAGCTTGGAGCATCGCGGCATTGGGAGTAAAACGACGATAGAAGTTTATCATTCCCAGAATTGCCTAAGTTGCTTCACCGTTTGCGGGCGGGGGTAGTTGCGGATGGCATATACTTTTGCCGGAAGTGGTCGTGTCCCAGCTTCGGAAACTTGGTAGCCCAAGAATGTGACAGATCTGGAGTTGAAGACACGCTTTTGAGGGTTGATAGTATATTATACTCTGAGACGCTGAAAAATCTGTATGTCGTAGATATACGCGTATCAGAAATGTAATCCTCTGAGAACTTCGTCGATAAAGCTTTAAAAAGTTTGGCCTGCGTTGCGAAGGCCAAATTACATATACGGAAACTCGAAGAGACCGAAAAGGGTGGTATTGCTGTTTTGGGTACATCTTCAGCTACAGGAATCTGGATGTAAGTTCGGACCAGATCAGTAGTGGAAAAGTGAGTCTTTCCTTGAAGAGATTTTACAAAATCTTCGTTATGCGGTACTTGATAACGATCGGGAATGGTTCGGGCATTTAGAACTCGGTAGTCACCACAGGGTCTTAACTCGTCACCGTGTTTGGGTACTATATGTAGTGGAGAGGATCAACTGCTTTCCGAAGGGCGTGCAGTTCCTAGTTGTACCATAGTTTCGAATTTCGAATTCTTTTCTTGTTGCTCTTAGCGTTGATTGACTATTGGTAAGATGTCTAACCTCCACTGGTTAAAGCGCGCCTCATCCAGCCGTGAAAATATTTTATACCGAAACTCTGTTCATCTCTCTCAAAACGTCCGATTACCCGATACGCAGCGCTCTGACAAGCAGCGGCATACCGTGGAAACACAATCGCTAGGTCAGTAATGGCAAACAAATATTAATTTTTAGTTTGAGAGACGTTCCCTCGGTCGGTGTCACCAGTGTTGCCAGACCTACTGATTTGCCATTAGAACTACCTATTTTGGTTCTATACTTGGGCCGCCGAACAGACGGAGTGGTCAACCTGCAAGAACGTGCTCTAGCGGGGCCAATATTAATTTATGACGACCGAATTGGAGTGATGCGACTTCGTTGGGTCTAAAGAAAGCGCCTCACTGCGGTTCGGACGTCCTAAATTGATAGTGGTCCCGTCTAGAGCTCATGTTTGCAGGGTGATTACTCCGTCTGTTGGGCGGCCCAAGTATAACATACTGATTTGAGTTCGAAGTCTACTGATATTTAAAAAAAAACTTGGCAAAGATGCGTTCGCGGTTATGCATAGTCGGTGTTTATGTAACACCGCCAAACGCGACCGCCTCCATCAATGGCAAAGATCCAGGTGGGGCTCCTGTTTATGAAATCTTAATGGTCAGGGGCAAGCAACAACTTACTTTATAATTTCAATCAAACAACCAGAAACCGAAAACTCATAATTTGGAAAAATTCTCAAAAATTGTTCTCAGAAAAACAAATCTTCGTATACATACTTAATAAGAAAGTATAAGTGGATACGTAACTTTTATGTGTAAATGAAAATTTAATATTAAGTGCAATACATGTGCAGTATGAGAACTTGTATTTTATAACAGCACAAATTTTAATATTAGATTTTATACACAATTCCAAAACTGCGTTGAGTCGAGCTCTGTTAGATATTATTTACTTATTGTACTTTTATTTGTTTTTATTAATAATAATTAATTAATAACAGAATACCTTTAATAGTTTATATTTCTGATGTTTCCAAAGTAAAAATAAAATTTGATTCAATTCTGTGGTGCCCTCAAAATTTTTACATACGGTCCTTGCTGGTCTGCCCAGCTGCAAAGTTAATAGGAGATAAGCAAACTGGCTTCCATACATCAAAGCAGCCGATCGCAGGTGTCCCGGCATCTTGTTTGGGCTATGATTCTAGATAACTACCGTGTTACCGACGCTATTCAATACTATTCATATTATTAAATGCTTGTAAGCACCGCTAGGTGGACGACGCGAGAAATCCTAGCGACAGATGCGTCTTGCAGGCATCATTTACAGCCGTATACTTGTGCGTTTACCCAATAATCAGTCAACGTTCTCAGTCTGTCGGGAGGTAGCCTGCGAGGTTTGCAGTATACACTGTATACTATACAAGCCGCCCCGGAATTGTGCGGATGTGGTGGAGAGTTGAGTGCGTGGGTTTGTGAGGAAATCCCATTGGTCTAGTGATTTCTGGGAACTTCAGCAGAAGATGATGCTGAGGCGAGGTTCCAGAAACGGTTCGTATACAAGTGTGACTGTCTTTGCATTTGTTGGCACGTGCTGAAATGCGGGCGAGGGGATCTAGTAGACGTTGATTTTTCATGTCGGCTACGAGGTTAGAGTGGTGAAGAAAATCAGCTCCGATGATGGGCTTGGATACGTCAGCGATGACGAATCTCCAAGGAAAAGATCTTCGGAGACGTAGGTTGAGATCGAGGGTGACGAAGCCATATGTATGAATGGGTATGCCATTTGCTGCCTGAAGAAGGTAGCTCGTCTTGTTGCGGGAGGAACGAAAGATGTTTCGCGGATAAACACAGGGTTCTGATCCCGTATCAATTAAAAACTGTGTTCGGGTGCCTCTATCGGAGACGAAGAGGCGGCAGGATTTCTTCTAGGTCATGTCACCGGTTGCCATTACGGGTGTCTGGCCTGGGCGTTTCCCAAATGTTGGAAATTGCATGGAGGACGACACTGCTTAGCGTTGGTACTGAAGGTACGGTGGTACCTACAAATTGAACCTTTGTTACGTACGTGAGCGTGAGGAAAACCCTGAATGAGCTCTGGAATGTGAGAGACAGGGTGTGGCAGTGGAGTTTATGTTCAACTTCATGACGGAAATAGTATTGGACGTTGGCTAGTTCGGCGGCTTCATCCAGTTCGACGTGCTTCTGCGTGGCCATTATCGGTTGCATATGGGCGGGAGGGCGTCCCAGCCAAAGTGTGTGGATGATGGTGTCGGGAACGGCGATACCGGCTAGCATATTCGTATCGAGCGTAGCGTATTGCATTCCCAACTGGCGACTTACAGCAACGGGCGTATTTTCTATTTATATACTATTTTTGTAAGCGTTCTTGCCAGCACACCTTCGTGGCTCAGTGGTCGATGTGTTATTCCCTCAAGTCGCAACGTTGAGGGTTCGCACCTCGCAGTAGTTCTTTCTTGTTATGGTAATTTCTCTTTATTCTTTTGAACAAAAAATCGGTCAGGTCCAAAAGGACAGCTAGGGGAACGCTTTCACGCGAGACAGACATCCTCTCATTTGACATACCTCTGCGACCACGGTCGTCCGATACGAAACTATGTTCGGCATTTGCAATACGCTTCGCTCGATACGAATATGCTACCGGCTAGGGCACAGAGGTGCATTAGGAATTGGGACGGTTTGCGGTCACCAATTTCCTCCTACTCTAAAAGCTGGCGCGTTTTCTGCTCTTGCGACGCCCACAGCCTCGCAATGAGCTCGGTTTTGAGCTTTAAATATTTATTAGCGGTAAAGTTAATTAAAATGTTACGTATCTCCGCTGCATATTTAGGTTCCATATATCCGGTAACATAGGTGAACTTCGTGTCATCCTTGTTGAGGCTGGCGAGAGAGAACTGATGCTCGACCTGAGCGAACCAAATCTCGGGGTCCTACTGCCAGAAGGGCGGGATTCGCATCCCTAAACGTTCTGTGGGAGCTGGGGCGGCAGCGAGTGGAGGCATGATGAAAGCGGCGTTGCTTAGCCGTCAGATCTTGAGAGCTTGGTGACGGCTCGCTCGATTTTCATCCGGAGAAGGCGGTGATACCACTTCACGAGTCGCCCGAGGAATGGAAGAGCCAAAAATTTACCACAATCGTAAGCAGGATGTCGGATCTGGACCAGTCGTTGTCGTGCTGGCGCGTCACCGCTAGCAGTCTGTGCTATTATGATCTCTTTCGATTGTGGATTGCCAATTATGTAGTAAAAACAAAATTAGTCGCTAACTTGAATCGTGGGTTCCAGAGGAGCGGTCCACCCGATATGGGGGTGCTGTGCGGGTATGCCCGTATATACATATTTAGTTATGATCGTTGCAATGGGGAAAACCCGCAAATTTTGAAAATGATCCTATTGAATAGTTTACTATCCAAAACAAATTCCGCAATTTTCGTTTTTTATATTTGAGACTTATTTTCGTCATAATTAAATACGAAACGTGCATTCCATTTGAAACACAATATTTGAATGACGCTGTGACGTACGGGGCCTACAGATTAGGTAGGGATTTTCCCATGCGCAAACCGATCCGTTAACACCCTGAGCCACCGCTCATTCTTCGACTCCTCCCCACTTTATCCAGGGAGACGCGTTATACCACGGCGCAACGGATAGGCCGCCTACGTCACAGAAAGCGCGCGTTTTAGCACTCCCGGTTATGCTGCTTTTCTAGTTGCATGTTTTTCTTTTAGCACGGCGCATAATCAAAATTTTTACGTGGTACGCGAAACGCGATACATATTCTATTTGTGCTTGATATTACAGTACTAAAAGTTATAAATTCGATTAAGCGGGTCTTCCCCATTGGCGAAGAGTAAAAACCGCGCGTAGCGTCGGATATAATTTTATTGAAAATGAGCGGTTACATACTGGTCGATTCTGAATGTTGTCTCTTGTGTTTATGCAAGCTAGTTATTTTATATATTACGAAGAAGGTTACAATATAATATTTACAAATATGTACACATGATAGGAATGCGCTGAGGTTGCTTCTTGGCCAAGCCGTTCCAGATAAGTGCTAAACTGGTCAGTAGTGTTCCAGTGGCGTAGAGTCGCCATAGCTAGACTGCAAGTCGGAAATAGTTGAGGATGTAGGATGGTCTACTTTCGAGGAAATGCATAGGTTACCTTAAGGTAGGAATGGGTGTAGGTGCGCGTCCAACCAGTCTTCGAACCGAATATCCTAAGATGATGATTTTGGTGACGTAGATGTTAGAGCAAAACCAACATGAATATGTAACAATTTGCACAGAATAATTTAATGAAACCTGAACACTACATATAGTAATAAATGAAAAAACGAAAAATAACACAGCATTAAGTTTTTCGTTAATTAATGATTTAGGACCAAGTTAAAACTGTGATAATAACGTGTATTTTCTTCCCCCCACCTGTGTCACCTGTGGCATTCCGCGGATGTCGTACGGATAAGTTTGGAAATCAATTCTTATGGGAATTGCACCCATTCATTTAGATGATCAGCGTAGAGTTATTGTCTCACGTCTCACCAACTCCTCACATCCCTCTACAGAAATACTCGTTCCTGTGCATCAGTGAATACTTGAAGCAGCTTGCCAATGAGCAGCTTGACTGGCGTGTTCTCTATAGCAAACCCCAATCTCAATCTTTGACGGACATGTAATTCCAGCTGACTTTATCTTCCCACAACTGTGCGAGATGATACAACTATTTCTGGAACATTTCCTAGCCGATGGACAGCAACGTTCAGCGCCGTAAATTGGCCCACATGTCCGTAAAACGATCATTACGTTCAGTAGT
Organism: Xestobium rufovillosum; assembly: GCA_963966045.1. Lineage (NCBI taxonomy): Eukaryota > Metazoa > Arthropoda > Insecta > Coleoptera > Ptinidae > Xestobium > Xestobium rufovillosum. Next base: position 28,405,481 of record OZ014495.1, read on the forward strand.
ATCACGTCTTCAGCCAGATCTCGGCGTTCTAGTGTTAAATTATGTTACGTCGAACCGTTTGATAGCATGAGAGACAGTAGGTACCTTCTGTTAATGCGATATACCTAGCGCACACTGCTGTCCATGTTCTGGAAATTTGGTACTTGCATCAATTTGGGATTTTGCGAAATTGTAAACTTTAGGAGGCCAGAAATGCATTCCCAACGTAATTTTTCACCGAACCATGTAAAATTCAAATTATTGAGGAAAAACATTTCCCGCTAAGTATGCTTATGGCGCCATGTGTGAATTATTGAAACTATACGGTGACGTCATTATGACGCAGCTTGTGAATTACTAAATCGAAATGGCCGCTTCCGGTTCAGTTGACAGCTGTCTTGAAATTGTTTGGTGTGTACGTTCATGGTGTTTGCTGGGAAAATGGAACTATGGTGGAGCTCAGTAGCAATTTGTTGTTAAAAGCCCATTATATTTTATAGTTCGCAACTATAAATAGGTAGAACAAAAACACCTTAAACTCTACTATGATGAACGCGATTATTTTAGGTTGATTTTAGGATTCTGCTTACAAGAACTTTCTGCTGGCATTTTACAGATGGATTTGTGATATTCATACTAGTTGTGAAATAACGTGGACACAAATGAGTGAAACGAAAATTCTGTGCTTGCCTAACCTATAACAGAACTGTCACTGTATGACAGGGCTCAGGTCAGCCACGGTGAAAAATTAAAATGTACTAATGATCCTGGAATACACTAATAATTAGTTTATTCTTCTTCTTTAATGGGGGGTTTACACGGGTCGATTTCCGCCGTACGACTATGCCACACGGCGAATATCGACTGTGTAAGTAGCAAATCTACTGCACAGCAGGTGACTAAAATCGCAAATGCCAAAGTAGGGTATCATCCGCCTTTTGCCGTGCGATCATTAGGCTGCAAGCGGCGGGTGACTAAAATCGGCCGTGAAAATGCTTAGTCACAGGCGATCGCTTGCCGCACAAATTAAACCATAGTTAAAAATAATACCGTACTCTTTTTGGAATGCTCTGAAAGGCCTGCATGCTTATGGAACCCAAGAGCATCCAATATATCCTTCAAAAATAGAGAAATCGTGCAGTCTGGAACTCTAAATGACTCTGCAAGAGTTGGGTAGTTATCGCCGGTAGCCAAGAACTTCAGGGTTATTTCTAATTTAATTTTCGGCGAAAGAGTTTCACGCATATTAGTATCACATTTTTGGATGTGCGATGTAACTTTATGTAGTAAAGTCTCAAACTGATCTGCAGTCATTCTTAAACGTTTTCTAAAATAATCTGGATCTTCTAACCTCCATTTCATCAATAAAGTACCCGCTCCATTTCATCAATAAAGTACCCGAATCACCCAATATTTTACGTCGAGAAATCCATCCGTGAACCCAAAATTCACGTTTTTTCCCTTCCCTTCCCTTCCCTTCCCTTCCCTTCCCTTCCCTTCCCTTCCCTTCCCTTCCCTTCCCTTCCCTTCCCTTCCCTTCCCTTCCCTTCCCTTCCCTTCCCTTCCCTTCCCTTCCCTTCCCTTCCCTTCCCTTCCCTTCCCTTCCCTTCCCTTCCCTTCCCTTCCCTTCCCTTCCCTTCCCTTCCCTTCCCTTCCCTTCCCTTCCCTTCCCTTCCCTTCCCTTCCCTTCCCTTCCCTTCCCTTCCCTTCCCTTCCCTTCCCTTCCCTTCCCTTCCCTTCCCTTCCCTTCCCTTCCCTTCCCTTCCCTTCCCTTCCCTTCCCTTCCCTTCCCTTCCCTTCCCTTCCCTTCCCTTCCCTTCCCTTCCCTTCCCTTCCCTTCCCTTCCCTTCCCTTCCCTTCCCTTCCCTTCCCTTCCCTTCCCTTCCCTTCCCTTCCCTTCCCTTCCCTTCCCTTCCCTTCCCTTCCCTTCCCTTCCCTTCCCTTCCCTTCCCTTCCCTTCCCTTCCCTTCCCTTCCCTTCCCTTCCCTTCCCTTCCCTTCCCTTCCCTTCCCTTCCCTTCCCTTCCCTTCCCTTCCCTTCCCTTCCCTTCCCTTCCCTTCCCTTCCCTTCCCTTCCCTTCCCTTCCCTTCCCTTCCCTTCCCTTCCCTTCCCTTCCCTTCCCTTCCCTTCCCTTCCCTTCCCTTCCCTTCCCTTCCCTTCCCTTCCCTTCCCTTCCCTTCCCTTCCCTTCCCTTCCCTTCCCTTCCCTTTCCTTTCCTTTCCTTTCCTTTCCTTTGTTCTTCAAGCAGTTCTTGAAGAATTGATTCACGTAAAATGCCAGCACGTAAAATACCTGTTCTGCTCAACATTTTCGAAGAAAATGACTTAGTCGCTTGCGATTTCAGTCAACAGTGTAAAATGGGGTAGCGATGCGGCTTTGTATGCGATTTCGTAAGCGACCAGCCGCACGGCGAAAATCGACCCGTGTAAACCTCCCATAACCTATTTCTAGTGTTCAACTGTGCATTAATAAAGGATTGATACTCCTCAGTACAGTAATAGACATCAAATTGAAGCGCTGATAACAAGTGATACAGTTAGGCGAGTAGGGACAACAGACGCGAAATGTTGCCAATGGGCAAAGGCTGTGACGATAACTAGATTATGTGACGTCAATACGACTGAGTAGTTAGAAAATGACAATACTGGGACACATCCCTGGCCGAGGCGGTTCACACCACTCTCCTGACCGATTCATTACCCGGTGTATACTCAACGATGCGGTCATGCAGGATGAGACAGTATGCGGTTGTGTTGGCCGGAAAATTCTCGCTCGACTCAAATTCTAGACGCATATCTATGGGTCCAGACTTGATGCTTTCCGACTGCTTTGATGCGTCAATCACCACGATGGGAGCTAGATCCTTGAACTGTTCCCTGCCGTATAGCGGCTCGCCAACTTTTCCATAGTATGAACTCTGGAAGTTCTCGTACATTTCGTATAGCAGGGCGTATTTCCCCGTGGAGAAATCCAAGTTTAAATTCTCGTAGGGGAAGCACTCAGAATTCAGGTACAGTTTGACGTTTGCCAGATTGCAGTGGTCAAATTTGCTTGAATCCGTATCCAAATTCGCTTTGCGATTCGTCTGGAAGGCGACAATAACGTAGCGGGGTTTCTCTAACCGTGTTGCAGTCTTGACGGCCCACGTTTGTTTCGTAGCTTGCGGCAACACCGGATACTCGTACAGCTCCCAGCTGCGAAAACATATCTGCAACGTTCTCTCATCCTCGACAATATTGAGAAGTTTTAGGTATTCAGCATCCGATGGATAGACGTACGGCACCCTCCAATGAACCTTGCTCAACTCAATTCTGGTGTCCTCGTTACCCACGAAAGCGTTCCTATCGTTTTTCGATCGAGTCAAAATGAGCTCGTGACGCACATTCAAAAGCACCTTGTGGTAGTCTTCCAAGAATCCCAGCAGGATTCTTCCCGGGATGCACACGTTAAAGTTCCCGTTCTCGTCGATAAGGTGGCTCGGTGAGTCTCCCGTATTCGTCCAGCCGGCATTCTCCAGCGCACACACCTCACCCTCATTCAGAGAAACTACACCTTTCAGTGTGCTCGTGATGCCCACGTTTTTTGTTCGATCCACCTCCACTCCGTTGATTTCATAGCGGACGTCGTCAAAGATGAAACTGAGGGCGTTATTTGTTAAAGCCGCATCTCCGCCTCCTGCAGTACGTAAACGTCTTGTTGGTTGATTGGTATGCGAATTTCGTCATTGGCGTTGAATGTTGTTGTTGTCACGAACGGCTGATGTACGTGCACCTCGACACGGCGTGCTGACTCATCCACAGCAGCACCGTCCAGAACACGAAACGTGTCTACGTTTATGTGTGTCATTATTCAAATGCGGTTCCCTTGTTGAAGTACAAGTACTAACTGACAGCACCGCTTGCTTAAATACTCTCCATACAACCGTGCGCATGCGCAGTCTACGAAATTCAACGGCCTTGACAGACAGACAGACAGACAGACAGACAGACAGACAGTCAGTCAGTCAGACAGACAGACAGACAGACAGACAGACAGACAGACAACTACTGATAAGAATTCGGAAGTAGGAGAATAACTATAGATTCCTATTTGTTTCATCGAGCTGATTAATTTGATACCCTACATGACCTAGGTGGGCGGGGCAAGGAGCGTGGCCGGGGGCGTCCTAAAAATCGCCCCTAAAAACAAACCCCAAAAACCACCCCTAAAACCAACCCTAAAACCACCCCTAAAACCACCCCTAAAACCACCCCTAAAAACAACCCCTAAAACCACCCCTAAAACAATCCCCAACCACCCCTAAAAACCACCCCCAAAAACCATCCCTAAAAACCACCCCAATATTCCGATACCTCTCGATGAGTCCTTTAATTTGATACCCCACATGACGCAGTTTTTACGTAGGAGTTAGCCTAGATTTAAACTACTGTTCTCAAATAATTAGCGATGTAGGATGTTCTACTACCGGGAACTAAGATGTTTGCATATCAATAACTATAAATGGTCTCTTTAAGATTCTACATGCGTTCTATATTACCGACATTCAATTTGCACTTTCCAGTAAGTGTAACAGAAATCTACATGTGCTCTATATTACCGACACTCAATTAGTACTTCCAGCACTCACCAGATGGTTCACACACGTGTCCGAAACGCATTAAGATAACAAGTAATTTTGAAACATAGTACGTATCAAAATAAACAAACTGAGAATGTTCTAGAATGTTATTTTATTGTAATAATACAAACAAACAAACGGGTCACCTTGTAGTGTCTGCAACGTAGTATGTGCATATATAGAACGTGGGAGCAAACCTAAACAAGCATAATCCTGTCGGCGAGTTGAAAGGTTTTTTACCCATAATAAAAACAATTATAACATCTCTTATCGGCGGCGAACGTGCTTTTTTTCTTAAACTTTGATATCAATATTTATTTAGTATAAACAATTGCAAACGTTGGAATTTCCGAGAAACTTCTGTTTACAAGTATATATGGATGATTTGAAAGACGAGCATGTGGGCAGTCGATTAGCTCAGTGGGTTTAGCGAGGGCTCCGGTGCGCGGGGACCCGGGTTCGACTCCCGGTCGGCGTCATTTCCAGAACGTTTGCGAAAACCCCGGCGCAGGCGCCTGGGCCACATCCAAAGGCATCTAGCAGTAGTTGAACCTTACCACCCACAACCACTCCCATTGGATGCCGCCCACAACCTCTCTCATTGGCTATTGCCCCGCCCACTCTCATAGAGCCCGGCGCATGCGCCTCAGCCACTGCCAAAGGCCCCAAAGACACCAGAGGCAGAAGACATGACTCCTTCAGCAGCCTCTGGTCATTGATGGCACCTGGATGGACTGGCCTGAACAACACGTGTACTTTCAGAGCCCCGGCGCATGCGCCTCAGCCACAACAAAGGGGGCCCAAAATGGCGGCTTGGGGGGGCGCACTCTTCGGCAAAGACACTCCCTTCTTCTGAGAGAGGCTGCCGCAGAAGTCGTTGCTGAAGAAGTGGATGGCACCTGGAGAAGCCGGGGGCCCGGCTTCCTTGAAGAAGTGGATGGCACCTGGAGAAGCCGGGGGGCCCGGCTTCCACCCGCCGAAGCGATCGATCGCCTCGGCGGGCTGGCTCGCGCGCCCCATCGCGCCTCAGCCAGAAAGACGGGCGCCCGGCTTCCTCCCGCCGAGGCGGTCAACCGCCTCGGCCAGGGATGTGTCCCAGTATTGTCATTTTCTAACTACTCGACTGCTCAAGGCCAAATGGCCCATTAGCGCGTCCTCCGCGATTTGAAACTAAAAAAACTGTTTGCGTGGTCGCTACGCGCGATAGAAGTGAAACTTAACGTTATTAGAGGAATGAAAAATTTGGAGTGTATGCATTTATGAGTTTCAAATATATCTTTATTCATCAACTTCCATGTCTTCACTCAAATCTAAAACTGAAATGATAGGTCTATGAGCGGTTTGATTTTCTCTGAAAACAAGAAAAAACAATGTCAAATATTTTAACTTTTTTACACGTTTTTAATAAATCTTGACAAAGCCCCCGAACTTGGACGAAACGTCGATATCATTATACCGGGTGGCATATTAACATCCTTTACAGACCTACCGCATAGGAGCATAAATCAAGAAAGCGAGTGCTTAAATAAGATTTACTTAGTTAAGGAGAGTTGGCAACACGTTCGTGGCTCAGTGGGAGATTCGTCTACAACGAAGGTGCGAGTCTGGGGGTTTGCGTCTTGCTGCGGTGGGTTTGTTTTGTTCTAGTGATTCAGCTTTTTTCTTATGAACAAAAATCGGTCTCGGGTCCAAAAGGTCAGAAAGGTCATCACCATCAACGCCTGGACATTTTCACTCATTTGACTTTTACTGTTGATATATAAGTCCCACTTGTTTACAAGTCCCTCGCCCTTGCTGTAGGTCTGTAAGGGATGTTATTATGCTACCTATAGTTATAAAGTTATTTATTTACTACATGCCAGAAATTCACAAAATTTAAAAAATTAAAATTTGAACTGGCACAAATTAAGCAAGACTCTTTTAAACGTTTGTTCTAATTTTCCTAACACTGGAATATACTCATTAATTTATAGACTGCCAATCGTACTTCGAATACACAAAAAATCGATAATAAATATTGTCCGTATCAAAATAATAATTATGAAAGAATAAATTCAATTTTAATGCTTCTAACCAAGCGCTTTGTGGTGTCACGAGAACTGAAACGCTGTGGTCTCGCTTTACTGACGCTTGAATGAGACAGAGCGTGGCTAAAGAGTGGGGCGTTCGATATTCCTTTTCTCTGCCCGTCTTCTCAGACTGCTCCCCTCGACCCCTCCATTCGTAAACTTCATCCTCGGTAATAATAGCATTCATTATAAACTCGTGTATAATATACTATTATCTACGGCCGTGAGATAAGAGGAGATTTTAATAGTAGCTCCCGGTTGCATACAATACGCATGCGGCGTGACCATTACACTATATAAGTAAAATGGCGTTTAAGTAATTCGTCCTTGAAAAACATCGCCAACGATCTCGGCGGGTGTTCGGGTATCGTCCAGAACTGCTGTGTTGGTTTCCTACGGCTAGACGAGTTCTGATCCCGTAGGGGTTTGATATATTTTGCTTGTTTTTACATCATATTTTTTCCAAAAAATGCGTGTGTCTGTAGCGAGAGGGCAAGTAAATGGTCTGTTTCAAAAATGCGTTCTCTCAGCTTTAGGTTTTTTACACTTCCAAAATGCGTATTGCATGCAACCGGGAGCTACTATTAAGGTCTCGTGAGATAAGATAAGGAATATATTACCGCACGCGTTTTTCTCAATTAATCATGACAAATTTTAAATTATAATTACCGTTTATTTTCACTTTTTAGGGGCGCAGATAAAAATTTGTACAATATACGTGTGATAACGCTTTATTAACAGTTGAGTAAATGTAAATTGTGCGAGTCTCCATCATTTGTGTATTTCACATGTTCACAGTTTTTTGTTTCTAACGTGCGTTTAGTAGTTTGTACATCAAGTGCAGTTAATCGCTGCCCTGGTGCCGTTTTTGCTCGTTCTTTGGAAAATATTGAGAGGTTATTTAGATATTTCGATCTTATCTTACACTATGCACAGCATGATGACTCGAAATAAAATCACTGAAAAAGGTACATCGGTAAAAACAGACTTCGCAAATCCGCATTCCACAAAAACCGTGGACGTCTCATCGCACGGTATTTTGTCTGTCGGTCAAAAATTTGAATTGCTTATAAGAAAAATTGACGCCATAGATTCTAAAGGCGGGTACAGATCCGAGCACGTTCGCGTATGAGGCAAGCCGAGGCCGAACCGAATGCCTCGTGCGGCGTAATTTGAATACCCGAATGGTGGATGCACGAGACACTGTTCGCCCTGATCCAATGAATTCGCGAGCACGCGAGAGTACGTTAAAAGTAGTTATGTGCGGCTACGTACAATATCCCGCGTCCAGACTGAGCACGCACGGCCTTTGATGTACCGCCAACAAACGGATCGGGGCGAGGCCGCACGACGCACAGAACGAGGCAGTTTGCCGCGCCTCGGGAGCACGTCCACATCTGAATGCTCATGCGTCCTCGGCTTGCCTCATGTTGCCTTAATGTTTCTGATATTAAGATAGTGATCGATGCAATTGAACAAAAGTAGATTACTTGTCTAAATCATTGGATGTCGTGCAAACCGAATGCAAACAAAACTCGTCAGATCTGCGGAAAACAAATTTTCATCTCGATGCGCTCGAACAATATACGCGCCGCAATAATGTTGGTATTTTTGGAATTCCTGAAGTAGAAGGTGAATCGACGGATGGATTAGTACTAGCCAAAGTGAATAAGAGAAGTGCCTCCACTCCGTGTGGATACTGAGCTACGCAAATGTAATGTTTCTAGGCGACTGGAGTGGGGGAACTGGGCCGAGCGTCCGCGCGATTATACCGATGTCGAATGTATTGTGTATGATGCATTGATTTCATTACATTACCAAAAAATGGATTTATAGTGAAAAAGATACTCGTTTGACGGTGGTCAACATAGACAGGTTAACCACTTATGTAAAATTATAGGAATTCCTCGGTTTCAACAAAAAGCGGTCAAATTATACGTCAATATTCACATAGGATTCACTGTATTTCAATTATTTAAAGTCAGGCCGTAAAGTAAATTCAGCAGCTGTTAAAAAGTCATATTTATTTTGAATATAATCTTGACAATTTCTTATTTTCTCGGTTCTGTTTTTTGAGGCCTGCATTTTGCTGCTTAGAATAAAATTGCATTCTTAACAATATGTAATTATGACGCAATGACGCCAACACATACTGATTCGTGAGATTTACATTCATATTTTAAAGTACCTACTAAAGTTACTTAAGAAATCATATAGTTAAGTCGTAAGCATCTCTGGTATCAATATGCTTGGAAAAAAAACGTTCTAGTTTTCTTAATAAACAATATGTAAGAACTGGGATGCACAAGTTAGTGTTCCCCTTGTTAGAGTGACTTCGTCTGAAATATTTTCGGGGTCCAACTGGTTGTTTTCAAGCTAAGATAAGCATGTAATACAATTGGTAATGGATGACAGATTTTACAAGTAATCCAGCGAGGTAAAATAAATAACAGAATCAATTATTACTTCCTCTTGAGTAATTATAGCACCAATTTTGTTTTGCAGTACCCGCTTTAATTAAATTTTGTTTCTATTTATTTCCTTCGAATCAAAATGTTTTTCAAAAACGGAGCCCTATCGAGCAATTGCCCGAGGCCATTTAGCTGCTAATTTTGCTTGTTTTGAAATGGAGAAAAATGCTGTTTTTCCGTACGAAATTATATTTTGGGATACAGCATTTACGCCCCTTTATTCACTTTACCCAGAGTACTTCCTGAACGCTAAAACAATGTATTATTGCATATATGGCCAAGCGGTACGCCCGAACGAATGGCCCAGTTTGCTGCACACGGCACCAATGCCAGTATTACAGTTGCGTAGCCCGCTCTTCTGCTGCAACAGCTATCAAGTGGAGACACTTCTCTTATTCACTTTGGTACTAGCTTTGTTTGAGGACAAATTGAACGTCCAGTTGGAATTATGCAACATTGGCCGATCTCACAGGGTGGGAAAACTCAATTATACAGCTAAATAAGAAAGAAGTACTTACTTAAAGTCAAGAAGCTCTTTAAAGGGTCCCCAATAACAATTAAAGAAGATCTTACGGCATTTCGTTCAACTCTGGTGAAACGGCAATATTTGGACTATCGACGGGAACATATTTCGTAAGGGCGGTGAACACATTTTTCGAGAGAACATTGAAGATTTGTGCGATCGGTTAAGTTAGATATAATTTATTTCGTATTAATAAAGTAGGTGGTTATATTTTTTACTACTATTTTTACATCTCTACTTTATTCTCTCTACTTTATTCTGATGTGATGGAGTACTCATTTCAAGTTGCATCATAACTCCTTATTTGAATTTTGCTTTCTCATTTGACTATTTTTTTATTTTGTTATTTCAATATATTTTCTCTATTTTTCTTCATGTTATCCTTTTCTTCTTATTTACTATGACTCTGTGTATAGTCCACATCAATGTAAGGTTACTTTTGGGTTCACTTCATCGTGTTGCTGATCATGCCAATCAAAATGATTATGATCTGTTGTAAGCGAGTCGTGGCTGCATGATGGTATTGGCGATGTTGCTGTGTCACTTGACGATTACATATTTGTCAGATCTGACCGTGTTGGCAGAGGTGGAACTGTTGCCGTGTATATCAAAAATACCCTGCAGTTCAATGTTGTACTTATCAAAAATTTGCACTGCTTATGTGGAATGTTTGGTTGTGACCACAAACAGTGTCTAGTTTATGGTTGTGACTGTAACTTTTGGTGGAACAAATCATGTTTTTGCCGTTGTGTACAGACCTCCTAACGGTCAGTATAATGAATTTCTGAACTTTTTTGAAGATTTGCTTGTTACTATCACTTCCAAGTTTAACAGCGTCCTCTTTGTAGGCGATTTTAATGTCAATTTGCTACAAATAACTAATATGTCTGATAAGTTGTTGAGTATTATTGCTGAAACTTTCAATTTGGCTCAAGTTATTGATCAGCCAACTAGAGTAACTGATCCATCTTCTTCGTTAATTGATTTAATTTTTGCAAACAAATCTGATGTGCGTGATGTTGCGGTCGTTGATGCGTAGATTTCAGAGCATTTTCTTATATACTGTAATATTAATTGTGTCCCTATGCCATGTGAAATCCCAAGTTTTATTTACCGTTCGCTTAGTGACATAGATATCACTCTTTTTAAGTTTGATCTTGCTTCGCTGCCGTGGCACTCTATACTTCAGACTGATGATCTTGATGGTAAAGTTGATATTTTAAATTATTTCATTCTCTATCTTGCGAATCTTCATGCCCCACTTCGTATTTCTAAAAAACGCAAAGTAAACTCCTGGATAACAGACAACATCAGGTTTATGATGAGACTTCGGGACAGCGCACTGAATAAATTTAGAAGGACTGGGCTCCCTTCTCATTGGTCGTACTATAAGCAATTGAGAAATTTTGCGACTGCTGCCTTGCGCCGTTGATTGAGAAGTCTTCTCAATCAACGCTAGCGCTCAGAGAAGAAGGCATATTTGAATTTTAAATTTCAAAACTGCACTGTTAAGGAGAAGTAGGCGGAGCTAGGTCAAAGTTATTATATAATAACTTTGGAGCTAGGTAAACTTAATGTTCTGAAACGTAAGTCACGTAATCTACCTTTAAGCTTGAGTAATGTCGATAACATCAATAAACACTTTATTGAATCATGTAAAACTGATGCTGTACCTACTCTAGATTTGCTGTCCTTTTATTCTTCTTCCTTGATGCCCGGTATTTCGGATACGCTGTCTTTCCAACTAGCCGATGAAAAGTGTGTCAGCGATCTCCTTCTGTCGATCAAGTCCAGGGCGTATGGTAGTGACGATTTCAATATTTCACTTATTCTTCTGTGTTGTCCGTTTATTGTTCCGTTCCTCACTCATATTTTCAACGAATGCATGCGTGCACATGTAATTCCTTTCCCTATAAAGTTGCTGCACCTACTGAGTTTAGTGATCTTCGTTCTATAAGCATTCTTCTTGTTTTCTCCAAAGTTTTTGAAAAGATTATTGAATTGCAGTTGCGTGTGCATTTAAACACTTTTAATGTGCTACCCTTGAGGCAGTCTGGTTTTCGGCAGGGTCATTGTTGTGCTTCGATTTTGTTGGAGGTTACGGACGACATATTTCGTGCTCTTGACCTCAACAAACTTACTGTTTTGGTCCTAATCGATCTTTCCAACGCCTTCGACACTCTGAATCACGATATTATGATCTCTGTTCTGCATTATGTCGGTCTTGCCCCTGAAGCTGTAGGGCTGCTTGCATCATTCATGTCGGAGAGAAGTCAATGTGTTGGCTATAATAATTGCTTATCTTCACCTAGCAGTCTTGCATCCGGCGTGCCTCAGGGTAGTATTCTAGGCCCTATCTTATATTTCTATGTTTCACAAATTGTTTCTTTACTGTAACTATCACTTTTATGCTGACGATACTCAACTTTACCATTCTTTTGAAGCTGCGCAGATGCTCGTCATGCTTTTTCGCTTATAAATAAAGATCTGGAAATGTTACTTACTATATCCAAACAACACTTACCTACTGAATATAAACCCCAAGACCCATGAAGTCTTGTGCGATTGTGGTTGGTGATGAAGCATCCAGGAATGTCATAACAAACAATTTAGTCTTATAGACAGTACGGTCGTACCTTTTACGAGTTGTGTCAGGAATTTGGGGCTGATCATAGACTCGAACTTGCGCTTCACGCATCATAATATCAATACTCTGCTGCAGAGGGCATATCTCGCACTGAAACTCGTGCATGGACAAACGCATTATCTCAATTTTAATACTAAGAGGACGTTATGTGACACTCGTTCTTTCTCATTTCAACTTCTGTGACGCTGTCTATGCTCCTTGTCTCTCCTCTCGTGATAAATGTCGTATTCAGAAAGTGCAGAATTCATGTATCCGTTTAATGTTTGGAATTGGAGCGCATTCGGGAGTGTCTCTTTCATTGAAAGACGCGAAATGGTTGAACATGTTGAACAGACGTCGCCTCTCCACATGGTTTGTTTCTTTCTGAAGATTGTTCAGTTCCGTATACTTACCTTTATATTTGTATAATAAACTTGTTTTTCGCGCTGATGTACATGGCATCGCCAGTCGCCGCAAACTTCTAATGCTCACGATTCCTCGGCATCGCAAGGATATATTCAGGAGATCGTTTTCTTATAATGTTGTGTCTTTACTAAATCAATTTCACTCGTTCTTGACTGTTCCTTGCACTGCCGTGAAGCATAAAACTATTCAAAATTTTCATTGACCAGCAGTAGCCTTTTATGCAGATCCTTTTTGCCCATTTTTGACTTGCATTGCGTGGGTTTTGCGTGGTTGTGTTCTTCTTATTCTTATTCTTCTTCTTCTTCTTCTTCTTACTTCTCTTCCTTTCCCTGCAGACTCTTCTTTTCTTACTTACTTCCTTGAATTCTGTTTCTAGGCTTATTTAGGTACGTACTATTTAGTTAATTTCTAGAATTATTATTTTTTTTAGGTTTTAGTTTGAGTCTATTTGGCAGGCACGGAAAATCATGCTCTGCAGATTTGACATTTGGAGATGCCTGATTGCCTGCCATTTGACACCAGTGTAAATTTTGTGTTTATTTCTATTCTTTGCCTCAGTTATAATGGTGTCAATAAATTTATCATCATTATTATTATTATTATTGCCCAACTCGTGCAAATTTCGTATGGGTACGTTAAGGCTGCGAAATATCAGCTGTTAGTCTATAAAGTGCTGCCACCTATCGCCCAAAAGCGTGATTAGGATTTAGTCACAACCTATTATAATTGGCTTTTATCACAGCAGCAAACTCTTCAGACGGAACCTCTCCGGCTTGGAATTTTCAAGGTTTTTTGCTTTAGCGGCAACCTAATAAATCTGGGAGGATTAGTCGACGGTCCTATCTTTAAATTATTATTTTCTATTTAGAAATATGAGAAGAAATTGAAGCGCCACCGCCATCTGCATTGCAGTGGCCATACTACTTCTACTGTCAAACGTCCAGTTTACTGTGCATCTCCGCCATATTTGCAGAAAATGGAGAGATTGCAATAAAATTTTCATTCCAACACGTCGGTTGAACGAAGCAACGTATCAAGATGTTTTTGGTCGAAAATGAATAAGGAATAATTAACTTAGACAACCCTACTTTCTACTATGAATTTACGTCAAAGTTCTTGATCCATCCACTGTGTGAACCCTGCTTTCTAATTACGATACATATGTGTACAAATAGTAAAAAAGGTGTCGAGTTTATGACGGTTTTATGACGGATTTTTCAATAATTTGAGGGAGATTTATTTAAGACGAACGAAAAATATTACTATAAAAGTAGTGGGAGTCTCTAAGTTGATCCTTTATTGATAAATCTTTTTTTATTTAACGCCCTATCCCCTATCTACTTTAATTTCAGAATGGTGTTGGAATAAAAATGTGTCTACATATCCCGTTTTTAGTGCTCAAATTCCGCACCCTTAATAAAGCTCATATTATCCCACTTATGTGGTAAATAACTATTACTTACGTTTTGATAATAGGTAATAAAAATTCATTAGGGACATCTAGATAGGTAAAATAAATGAGAATTTGAGCTTTTGAGGGAATCCGAATATCCTAGCCCACCTAATTTGTAGAGTGGCAATTCTGGTCGAAGGAAGCCTCCAAACTTTTAACAATTGTTATTTATTCGGTAATTAAACAATTCTTAACTGCAAACATTCATTGCGATAATGGCAAATTTGAATATTTATATTTGTTTTTACTAATTTGTGCTATATTTATTTGGTCATTTTGCAAAACATTACCTCATTTTTCCTTGGCCCACTCTTTCAGTATCTACAGGAAATTTTGTATAAGTAAATGCATGGGTGGGTAATGTCCTCTATTTTTCAAGTTAATAGACCCATTAATTAATGCATAACTTTTATTGCTAGTAGAGAAAAATAAATTACATAAAATTTTCGTACTTATCGACCTTGTCTACACAAATTTTACAGAGTAAGTTTTTTTCGTTGTTTAATTCAGGAATTTGCGAACGGTTAAATGGGGATAGATTTGCAATTTTATGAGCCTGATTTAAGACGCCTGTGTTTTTCAGAAAATTCTTACGACTTACTAGAATTTGGGTCACCAAAGCGCCTGGATTTCCCCGGACATATTTGTGTTTTTCGTGGGTCCGGACGTCCGGAGAGGTCCGGTCGAATTTTTCGGGAGCTTCCATATTTTTTAACCAAACCCACATGTGCCCAAGAAATTTATTATCCTTATTTCTTTCGGCTGCCACTAATTTTGAGCTATTTCCCACACCGATTGATGCTTTTTAGGGATTCGTATATACAGTCTAAAACCCCCCAGAATTTTTCTGTTACGCCACTGGTTAAATTTGAGCTTAAAAATAAAATTTCCTGTCCTGTCGCAACTGGTTTTGTATTCTTACATCTTTTGCTTGGTTTCTGGGCTAGATACATATTTCACAAAATTTGTCACAGTGTACCTCCTCATTGCGCAAATTAGTCGGTGCCAAATCCCAAATGTGTATCGAGGCTGGAGGAATCCACTTTGAGCAGTTATCCAATTTTTTTAGTGTTTGCTAATACCTAAATTTTTGAGGTTCATAATTTTTACTTCACATGGAGTTTTATTTTCCATGGTCTGCTGCGAGGTCTACTGTAATGCTAAATAAAATTTAAACAACTGTCAAGATTTTTGTCAAATAAGTTAAAAACAGTAAAATCTCAAAGCGTATGAATCAAAATTAATTTGAAAAGGACGCTCAATTTGGTATTTAAGGTCAGACTTAATCAGTGGCGTACCATAAAAAAATCGGACGGGTTTTAGGTTACGTGCCCTCCCCCCTCTAAAAATATCATCCCATTCCCATGTGACGATTGTTACAATAAATTGTACTATTACTTGGATTAGTAAACCAAGGTACCATTAAATAGTACTTATAATAATTATAACCGACCAAGGAAACACATCAAATATGAACATCTTCTACTGACAATAGCAATTTCAGAAAATTTAGTTTGCTTCAAAACACTGCGGAGTTCCACATACTGACGTCACTAAGTCCCATATCAGTGGTCCCCAAAAGATACGCAATGTCTAACAAGGTTTTACAATAAATCAAGGTTACATACAGATACCTTTTGCATGTTTGCAGGTTGTTCTGTCACATGTGAACTTCTGAGATCAACTTTTTGCTACTTGCTAGGGAGAAGCAGAATTGCTAACCATGCCAACTGTATCTGTATGAATTTCTATAGGTGTTAATCTTCCTTGTAGGTGTACGTAAATGGCCGTAAGCTCAGTTTTTTTCCATTTCACTAGATACTTTCAACTTAAATAACTTTTAATTTAAGATTTTTATATTTGTTTGTGCCAATTCCTTTTATATATTAATTTGTTGATTTCGTGAAATATTGGCATGTAATAAAAACTTGTAAAGGATATATCAACGTTTCGACTCCGTTAGGAGTCTTTGTCAAGATTTTATTGAATGAAATAGCTTATAAAATTATAAAAAATGACAATTTTTTTGTCCACGACTATTTTATAATATACTCTTTATACTTGTGTTTCTTCAATCATAATTAGATACATTAATCACTGCAGTGATTAATGAATATTATTCACTACACCAATAGGAACATCGCTTTGACCCTTTTTTACATTTATTTAGTAGGCCGCGATCGCGATGTGTCAGTTCAAATTGAAACGTCAAATCAGCTCGGATGATTACAAAACTCGCTCGTTTCACTCGCTCGTGTTGTAAACTTCATCCTCGGTAATAATAGCATTCATTATAAACTCGTGTATAATATACTATTTTTAATAAAATTGTAAATAAATGGTAACTATGTTAGAAATAGAAGTTATTCAAGGCAAATTTGATTTTGTAACAATTTAAAGTGTACATATATTACATTAGATCAAGTGGTAGAGAGCAGATTTACGTTATCATGTCACTGTAAATTTGACTTAGATTTTGGATGTCAGATCTGTCATTTAATGACAGCTTTTAAATTTCTTTCTTGATCCAGAATAGTAGTATTATCGAAGTTGAAGTTATGTTTAGTTTCTTTCATATGTTTACTGATGGCTGAATTGCTATTTTGGTATGTGTGCTGCTTTAATTTAAGCTATAAAACTCTACAACGACTTTACTCTTTCTGATTTATTCAGAAGTCAATTATGGACTGACGTTCTCGGCGCGGTCCCTAAATATGCAGCTGCATCCCTCGGTCTCACGTATTGGGACACGCTATATATTTAGGCGGATCGGGTCGTTCTCTTATGAACGATTCTTAAGCCGACTCCAAACGATATGGTCATTCGTCAAATGTTAATCAAGTAAAAATGCGTCAAATATTTGTAGACTGTTTGTCGAAAATTTATAGCACCAAGTCGTTCATACACACGATGTGCTAACGTGGCAATGTGAACACATAATAATAATAATAATAATAATAATAATAATAATAATAGACTTTATTGGTGCCCAAAATTAGAATACAAATAATACAAAAAACTTTATAAGACATCAAAAGGCGGAGTTCAGATTGCACATGTAAGAACATGAGCATCTGCTCTTCCACTCAACCTGCATAACTGACAAATATGCCTCGAAGTATTCGTTTACGTTATCCACACTATATGCTCGCTTGGCAATTTTTGGCTTGTCTACCCGCTTGTTTAAGTTCGCTAAATTTGCAGCGAATATGAGAAGATAATCAATTTCATCAGGTCATCAATCTGGTAAAATGTAAAAATGAAAGTGAACGAATCAGTTGCTGTAGTAAGTGCCGCGTAATCGTTTTTGCGGGTTCATATCTAATCAAACAGAAAAGGAAATCTCGAAAAAGGTGATGGTGGATGCTATCTTTAAATAAAAATGGACAACTTGTTAGACCATTCCATAATTTTCGAAAACACTAGATCGTGTAGGTAGGCAGTTCAAAAATCAAAACTTATAAATTAAAATACGTCCTACGAAAAGGCAAACTGTGAATGCATGCACGTGCTCGGGTTCGATGCGCGGAGATTCGTCTGCTTTGATGTGTGCTTATTTATCGCCCTCGGAGCGAACCTTTAACACATCAAGTAAAATACATTCGTCTATGGACCATAGACTATGGTCCAAACGATGTATTGTGTGTATTGCTTTGGCGAATATTTGACGAGTGCGCACATCCTCTCGAATGCACATGCATGCATCATCCACAGGATGCGGCATTTGTTTGCGCTTGTCAAACATTTGGCGTTTGGACAAATCTACGCACATGACCACATTGGCATACGTCGTATCGTCCACACGATGCTGCATTTGCTTACACATGGCGAATATCTGTCGAGTGACCACATCGTTTGGAGCCGGCTTTACGCTTACGTTATATTTATGGTCTGGTCGGTGGAAGATTTATTCATTGATAACCCTTAAGCTTTCAATCGCAGAAGGGTGGGTTCTACTACTATTGCTAAACGATGAATAAATAATAAAGCATAAACAAAATAAAACGGACTCTATTAATTTAACTATGTACATTAAATGAATTGGTACCTTAAGAACCCGAAACCATGGTCGCCTGTACTTTTATACAGGGTGATTCACGGAGATGGTCGGTTAGACGTTTCTCAGAAACGGCAGCGAATTAAAATCTGAAAATTTGCACACAACAGTTATCGGCTTAGACCATTCTAATTAAAATATTTTCAACACCCGACAACTTCCGGTTATACCGGAAACTAGTACCTACTCTCGTTATTTTAAATGGAATGCCCACATTTTTATTACGGATTTAGATTTTTGGTCGAATTTTAAGGTCAACTTATGCGAAACATCATATGTGTAAAGTGCACCCTCTTCGAGATATTAGACTTTAAAAATCGTCATTTTTCAAATTTCATCAATTATAGCTTGGAAACGATACGAGATAAAGAAAAATAACCCACATGTCCCTATCCCAGTTTTTAATTCTCTAACTAAAGGGTCTGGAAAATACTGCCTCCTGATTGGTCAAAAAATGACAAAAAGTCAGTGGCATCTCCTGACTTTAGAACTTGGCAGTGCTCTAGAAGGAAATCACCGCTCAGGGGTTGGGGGCGGGGTTTGGCGGTTTCTCCCCCGTCGGTTTTTTACATGAAGTGCTTTAGAAGCCATTTTCAAACATTTTCCAACAAGAAATTTCACTCACCGCAATATTTAACGAAAATCACAATTCCGAAAGGTTAAACTTTCGCACAGGCTTAGGACGTCCATTTCATTTTATTTCAAGTTTTTCGTCAAAAGTCTATATTTAGATAAAATATTCATTTTTAACTGAATGGAGTATTACAACACAATAATAATTTTGAAAATTGCAAAAATCAGGCGACCACTTTGTTAAAGTTCACTCCACAATGTTGAAGTGTTGACTTTAACTAAACCCGAGACTAAACCACTACCTTTAGCCATGCTAAGTATTGGAAATTTCAATATTTCAATATATTTAAAAATAAACACGATAATGCAGCTAATTACTCAACGTTATAAGCAATGCAACGAGCTATCTCAGACCTAAATATATGGTAAACAAAAACAATAAACACTGCCGCAGAAGTACAAACTTCCGCGTCTCATGCTTCGCCCAACAGTGTGTGTGCTCAAATAGCGCTCCCAGACGAGTTATAATTCTTCCACCTAAAAGCACATACGACGAAATTTTCCCGAGTCGCGCCGATCTCGCTCCCATATCGAATATGCATTGGCCACACCTCAGTACTCGGACGGCTGGATGCCTGTGTGGTAGGCGTTTTCAAAGACCACGCGGAATGCTTAGAGCGCGTACTATTTATTATCTCGCATAATAATTAATATATATTGCGGCAGAGATTCAAAAAGTTTTAAACTTATTAGTTTATAATTATAAGGTTTTGAACCTTTTATCAAAAAAGGTTAAAACCATATTTTTGTAGGCAGTGCGCGCGCACGAGCGCACTTATTAAGGAGCCGCCGCTGCGAAAAAGTTTCCAATCAGGAAGCAGTGTTTTCCAGACCCATTAGATATAGAACTAAAAACTAGGATAGGGACATGTAAATCATTTTTCTTTATCTCGTACCATTTCCAAGTTATAATTGATGAAATTTGAAAAATGACGATTTTTAACGTCTAATATCTCGAAGAGGGTGCACTTTACACATATGATGTCTTGCATAAGGTGACCTTAAAATTCGACCAAAAATATAAATCCTTAATAAAAATGTGGGCATTCCATTTAAAATAAGAGTGTAGGTTGTCGTTTCCGGTATAACCGGAAGTTGTCGGGTGTTGAAAATATTTTAATTAGAATAGCCTAAGCCGAAAACTGTTGTGTGCAAATTTTCATATTTTAATTCGCTGCCGTTTCTGAGAAACGTCTAACCGACCGTCTCCATGAATCACCCTGTATAATAAACAACTTGAAAAGTGTCGAGGACAATTCCTTCCCTAATTCAACAATAACCTCGATAAAATGGAGCAATTTAGACCATTCAACTTAATATCTGATTATCTTTAGCATAGATTCATATTTCGGAATTCTGATAAAGTTTATTTAATTTGAACGTAAAATATGACCATTTTCCATTTTAACTGAAAAAGTTTTTTCTTGAACACTTCTTGTATAAGAGAATGCTTTAAACTGTGGTGCCCAGGACATCTTTTTAAAGCAAATATTTTTTGTTACAAATTCAGAAATACTTGAAAGTCTGCAGAAGTTTTGTTAAAGTGTCAGTGTAGTTAATAGGTACTACATAATCTGAAAGACAGTTTTTGGAAATCAGAATTAATTATGTATTTTATGCATTTATGCTATTAAGATTTCTAAATCTTTTTTATTTTCCATGAATTCAGTTTGCATTTTTGATTTTCTTTTCAGGTGATAGGTACGGATAGAGCTGCAAGTGAAAATAGAGAGTTCAGAGAGGCAACAAAACGAGATGCTCTCAACCACCTACGAAAAGATTTGGATAGATTATTATACACTGCTAAACCAGAAGAGAAAGAAACTTTACGACATAATTTTGAGGGGTTTCAACAAATTTTTGAAGAATTTTTACGAGAACAAGGTCCTTCAATTGAATGGAACAAAATTCAACGACTAGATGATGGATCTGTACTAAATTATGATAATTTTGTTACTCCAACCAGTGAAGAATTGCATAATTTGTTGCAAAAGTTGATTGTAGTTAAATTAAATGGTGGTCTTGGTACATCGATGGGTTGTACAGGACCAAAATCTGTTATTACAGTTAGAAATGATTTGACATTTTTAGATCTTACAGTGCAACAAATAGAGGTAAGTGATTTAACTGCAGAAATTCAAAATGCTGCCACTCCTCCAACACTTTGCAGTGTAGTTGGAAATATTAGATGAGACGTACATTTTAAAATTATCTCCTGTAATCCATCTGTATACCTGCTACATTTTCTTGTTTCTTATCACTTAATATACAAGTGGTATCCATAAAACTGAATCTAAATAATCTTGAAATTATTCTTAAAAATTGTAGGCTCTGAGATTGATTTATGTATCTTAATATACAGGGTGTTCAAAATTAATGGGGCACTATTGGTAACTTTGTCAGCTTTGGAATTACGATTCCGGTCAAATGAACAAACTAGTAAGTATTTCCATGTAGATTGCGGAGGTGAAAACAGAAAAGAATTGAGCATCAGATTTTTGAGTTGTCTGCAAAAATAACTTTTTTTCATTTAACACCCTATATGTATACACTGACCGACCCAGAAAGTGGGACAAGTAAGCTAAGTGTGAAATCTTCATTGCAGTCCATATATTATGCACAGCAAATCATTTTTCTAATAAAAACTGTTTGTTTTATTAATGCATTTTACCTAAAACAGCCTGGAATAATTATTTCAGGTTGTTATTGTAATAAATTCATCAGATTTATTGAAACTTAAGCAATTCCAATAAATGTGATCTCAAAAAAATGCAATATTGGTTGATGCAATTGCCAGCCCGGCTGCTCTCGCTTAAACACGTAAATAATTAAAAACTCAGAGGGTCCCGCTTGATCGGGCGGGCACCAGCTTTGTGTACTATCCCAAATGAGTGTATATTTGATTACAGCAATGCATTGCAAACCTGGCTGGTTCTGCTGGGCGGCAGCAGCCGGGCTGGTTCAGCCACAGTGAAATGCGGGCTTAAGGGGCCTTATCGAAGTCGTTGATTGAGAAGGACTATCCCCTGGTAAAAACCCTGCTGGATGACTTAAATTATCTATCAAACCCAGTGGATTAGACGCCTTTTGCCACACGACTGACCATTTTTGAGAAGAATCCCCAAGAAAAGGATCTGGAGGAAAACACGTGCACAAAATCGACGTGGTTTTCACGGAGGCTGACAGATAGCGTCGGCATGCAGAATACACAAAATGTGCTGGAGTAAGGTCGATTGACAACCCCTGTCGAACAATACACAAACAAAAAAACAAGATACGAACTTCGTTACTTTAAATGGAACATCCAGTATATTATTGCATTTTTTAATTTCTGATTGAATTTTAGGGTCACTTTGTTAAAACTCTTTGGACCTAAGACGATCATTTGGTCATAATTTGACATTTTTTCGAAAAATGTGACATTAGCAGTGCTTTAAAAAATTTATTATATCTCGGAAACTAAATTAGATAGAAAGTTGTGATTTTGACTGTTGTGTTAAACACAAAAGAAGATATCTGCTACGTTGCAAACTTTATTTTAGAGAATTGAGAAAGTTTGTGATATGGACCAATAAATTTGAGATATCTTGATATCTTGATATCTAGACTTTTCTAAATGGAATGGTATGCATATTAATTTTTACACTATCATACGCAGATTTTTATCCTCTTTAAATTTCACTAAGACCATGTGAAACTCATTAAAAAGCAGAAAATCCAAAATATTTCAAAAACTAGCAGAGACCAAAATGGTTTTAATATAATATTTAAAGAGGATGAAAATCTGTGTCTGATGGTGTAAAAACTAATATGTATACTGTTCCATTTAAAAAACTCTCGATATCAGTGTTTGAAAAATCTCAAATTTAATGGTACATATCATGAACTTTCTCTTATCTAAAATAAAGTTTGCAACGTTGATACAACCTTATACAACATTGAGGACTATGATATGATATGTAATATTATGGTAAATATAATAGGAACGACAGAGTAGTAGTATTATTAAAGAGTAATCTTAAATATAAGTATGAAATAATAACTATTGGTGAAACATCTCCAAGTCTTAGATCTGATGTTCACTCACTAAACTTGAGATCTGTGGGGTTAGTGTACACCAGGTACTAGGTTTCGGTCTTGTTTCTCTTATGCGGGACCAAAAATTCTTAATGAACATGCAGAGTATTTCAGTTTGCCTTCTGTACATCAGTTTAAAACACTGTTAATGACTAAGTTGAGAAAAAACTATGATTGAATGATTATTAGATAATTTGCACTTTAGTGTTAGCTCTACTTTAAGTAATTATTAGGGAAAATTGTAAAATGACGTCAATATTTTCTGTTTTTTAACTATGTGTTTTCTGGTCAAATAAATATATGTAGGATTTTTTGTATGTAGAATCAGAACGAGCCCTTACGAAACTCAGAAGGTGTGCTATTCTTTTAGCGAATTTATAGATCAGAAAATTGTTTTCTAAATTTGTATACATATTTATACTAGTTTTTAGGTGAAGAATTAAGATTTGATTATTAATTGTTGCCATTACGTTAATGTTTGCTACAATTTGTGAAATAATAAAAAAAATAATCCCGCTTTTCGAAAGATCGCTTAATGGTTTTGCAATCGGGGAGTAAACTTTTATAAACTGTCTGAAGTACCCTGTTAAATCCAAAAAGCTCTGCACGCCTTTAGTTATTTGTTGGTTTAGGAAATTTCATCACTGCTATTGTTTTTCTTGGGGATGGCCTTACTTTGTTATCTTCCACCATGTGCCCTAAATATTCTATGGTCGTCGTAAAGAACTGACATTTCGTCCATTTTATTTGTAAACAGTATTATTCGGCTCTCTTTAGTATAATTTCTAATCTCTTCAATCCATCTTCCTTATCTTTAGCGGGGATTATCAGGTTGTCCATACACGCTAAGACAACACCTCCGATGAAAATAATTTTAAAACATGCAGCTTACAAATTAGAGCAACTTTTGTACTTACCAGTTTTTTCGTATTTGTAACGGTAGTGGAGTTATAGATGAAATATGCTAGGGTGGGACATCCTTATACAAGGTGCACCTAGACACAGCGTAAACTTAAACTACAGTAGAACCTCGATTATCCATGCCTTACGAAACAGAGTAGCTCACGTATAATTGAAAAACACGGATAATCGAAATATTTTTTATTTCGCATAACAAGCCTTATATGCATATTATGGACATAAAATAAATACTTTTTATTTCATATAACAAACTACCTATCTATATATGCAACATAACATTAACTAAATACTTTTTATTTTATATAACAAACTATACGTGACATATAATGTAAATAAACTAAACTAAACTTAACCAAACTAAACACCAGGAAACGTGTCAAAACAAATACTCTGCATGATGAATAATCCGCATGCTGGATAATCCCGAAAAATCAGGGTCCTACTGTACTTGTGTAAATATGTGCTACGATCTCAGTTTTCTTGTAATTTCAGAAAGAAATGCCTTATTTCCAATTTAAAATAGGAAAAAAGTGTCAATTTTTAAGTACAGTAGAATCCCGTGCGCGGATTGTCCAGCATGCGGATTATCCGTGCGGCACCTGAGTATTTGTTTTGACACGTTTCCTGGTTTCACATAACAAGCCTTATATGCATATTATGGACATAAAATAAATACTTTTTATTTCATATAACAAACTACCTATCTATATATGCAACATAACATTAACTAAATACTTTTTATTTTATATAACAAACTATACGTGACATATAATGTAAACTAAACTAAACTAAACTTAACCAAACTAAACACCAGGAAACGTGTCAAAACAAATACTCCGCATGATGAATAATCCGCATGCTGGATAATCCCAAAAAATCGGGGTTCTACTGTACTTGTGTAAATATGTGCTACGATCTCAGTTTTCTTGTAATTTCAGAAAGAAATGCCTTATTTCCAATTTAAAATAGGAAAAAAGTGTCAATTTTTAAGTACAGTAGAATCCCGTGCGCGGATTGTCCAGCATGCGGATTATCCGTGCGGCACCTGAGTATTTGTTTTGACACGTTTCCTGGTGTTTAGTTTGGTTAAGTTTTGTGTAGTTTACATTATATGTCACATACTCGTAGAGTTTGTTATATGTATAAAATAAAAAGTATTTAGTGAATGTTATGTTGCATATATACATAGGTAGTTTGTTATATGAAATAAAAAGTATTTATTTTATGTCCATAGTATGTATCATATAAGGCTTGTTATGTGAAATTATCCGTGAGCTGCTCGGTCCCGTAAGGAATGAATAATCGGGGTTCTACTGTAAGCAAAAACATTAAGTACATAAAACAGATCGTAGCGCATATTTGCACAACAAGTTTAAAGTGTGCAAAGTTTGTGTAATCTTTGAAAAACGAACACCTGGTTCTCAGGGATTTTCAGTGTGCGCGAGTGAGACAGTTGAAACTTCATAAAGCCCACTTAAAAAATAATCAATTTCAATCCGAATTATTTGCTGACTGGAAACAATCGAACCGGTTATATTCTAAAGTTATATAGAAAATTTAGGAACAATACAGATATTTTTGCAAAGAGAAGGAAAAAGGATTTCATTTGGGATGCAGAAACGGGCTTTAGAATAGGTACATTTAGTGTTTTAAATGGCTTCAATCGTCTTTGTTCCAAATTTTACAATAATCATTAACTAAGACTTTTTTGTTAAGAATATTTTTCTTTTTCCAGATATCTAAAAATATACAGCTTGTTCCATTTAAAAAATCTATTTTGCAGATAACTCGAATACCTGATGTTCAATTATTTGGCTGCTTTCAGGACCGTAATCTACGTAAGAAATACTACTAGTTTGCTCATTTGCCAGAAATCGTAGTTCCAAAGATAACAAAGTTAGCAATAGTGCCGCGTTCATTTTGAATACCCTATGCATCCACCAATTGCCTTTATCTTTACACTTATAGAGAAAGGTCCTCGTAGTTCTTATTCTAAAAATAATTTTGTTGGAGATGTTTTTGTTCATTTCCATTGAATTAATACAACTAAAGTAATTAAGTATCTACTGTTTATATATTTAAATTTCTTTTTGCAGCATTTAAACAAAAGATATAAAACAAATGTTCCTCTAGTTTTGATGAATTCATTCAATACTGATGAAGATACAGAAAAAGTTGTACGAAAATACAAAAATCTGAATGTTGAAATTCATACATTTTGCCAATCGTTCCATCCTAGAATAAACAGAGACACTCTTCTTCCAATTGCAAAGTCTGCTGATGTGCATGGACGTGTTGAGGATTGGTATCCACCAGGCCATGGAGATTTTTATGTGAGTTTCAAGAATTCTGGACTTTTAGATAGATTTATAGAACAAGGAAAGGAATATTGCTTCGTTTCAAATATAGATAATTTGGGAGCTACGGTGGATTTAAATATTTTGAATTTTCTTCTGAATCCAACTTATGGTATTAAACATGAATTTGTCATGGAGATGACGGACAAAACAAAAGCAGATGTGAAGGTGAGTGTTAGTCACATGTATTTAATATTAATTTTAAGGTAAATATTCTCCCAGTATGCTATAGCCATAAACTTGTATCTAAAATGAATCAATGATAGCGATTGAAAATTGACTTCTCACGAGGTGCCGTCATGTTGGGTACTTGAATAAAACAGCTCTGACTATAACGTTCTTAATAGAAATAGCTTCTGAATTGTGAAATTTTTATTTACATTTATTTTTTGGTTTATTTGGCCAGCCGTAGTTGGCCTTGAAATACGGGACTCATTGTAGTGCCTTTAAATTGGTGTAATGAAAGGCACATTCACAACATCGTGCATAATAAAGCTTGACTCAAAACGTCCCAAATAATTTAAATTCCCAGTTTTTCAAAATAATAAGGGGTTTTTTGATTTAATATCCCAGTATACAAGGGAATGATCTGCGAAGTCACAGGAACATGTGTACATAGCCACTTTGTGAAGATCTTTGAGTATTCCTACTATGGTACTATGTTCGACTAAATAGCTTCTTGGAGTCCTTCCAACTTTTATCATCATCCCAGAACGGATTCCGACGAAATAAATACACAAGTACCGCCATAACTGACGTAACATCTTACATCTATGGCTGTTTGAATAACAGAGAGCATCCTATCCCTCTTTATTTCTACTTAAGTAGAGAATTCGATACAATTGACCATACTGTGCTTCTTCAAAAACTTGAGTGACTCGGTGTCCATGGTAATGGCATTTCGTGGGCTGTTTCATATCTGAGAGGTCAGCAGGTTGCCTATGGGAATGTTTTGATGTCCAACATTGGTGTACCTCAGGGCTCGATTTTGGGTCCATTGTTCTTTGTCGCATTTGAGAATGATCTTCCTGATAACTGTTCAACAGCCAATCGAACTATTATCTACGCTGATTATATGAACATCATTGTCGACTCAGAGTCTGGATACGATTGAGAGGGCGAACCGGTCTGCGAGTGAGCTCTATTCGTGGTGTCTGGGTAATGGATTAGTTTTGAAACTTCTAAAACTTTTTATATGAGTTTTACACCACAGATCGCTGCTAGTGATTCGAGTCAACTGATCGGGATTGCAGGTAGATCTATACGGAGGGTGGGACACATCAAGTCCTTCGGTATAGTTGTTAACCAAAAGCTAACAGGGAAGAGTCATGTGGACTGTGTGATTAGCCTATTGTGCACATCTTGTTTTGTTATGAGGCAGTTGCGTTACACTGCCAGTGGAGGTTGTGAGACTGGGTTATTTTGGTCTGGTCCAGCCTACTCTGTCTCATGGTTTGGAGTTCAGCAGCTCGTCCTGTCACTTGGCTCCAGTTTTTGTTGTACAGAAAAGAATAATGAGGGTGGTGATGGGGGTTGGCAGCCGTACAACTAGAAGACCTGGGAATTTTGACGCTGTCATCTCTGTACATCTTCTAGTGCTCGCTCTTCATATCCAGGAATAAGCACCTCTTTCAGCGGAACTCTTGTATTCACAACTACAATACGTCCAATGCATAAACCCTCTGAGAGACTATCTGTGCCTCAACAATCTCACGTATACCGGGGCATAGCATTTTATAATATATGTGCTGAACTGTTTGGTGTTGTTCCTGATTATTTTACTTTCAAAGACATGCTTTTTAATTACCTAATGATTTTCTGTGATGTACTGTAATACTGGGAATTTATATTGCTTGTGCCTGAATATATTTATTTGGGCATCAGTACTGTTAACGTGTTAATGTATCAGTTTGTCCATTTGGTTTATCTGTTTTGTTTGGGTACTACATACTGCTTACTTCTACTCTACTGGTTTCTGTTTTGTACCTAGACTAATACATCGTACAGCACACCAATAAAATGGAAAAAGTGGTTCGTTGGAGCCAGAAGGAAAATCGGTCAGCATTATCGATATTTTCGCGAGTTAGTTTATCATTGCAAAAGTTTATAAAATTATCGGCTGCCCCGTTGCAGCCACTCTAAATAAAATCGAACATAATGTAATTTATCGACAGTTTTCTGGGACCCCTTGGTACTTGGTAACGTGTTACGGTTAGCATAATTTGAAACAGGATGCTAGGAGCATGACGGAGCCAAATACTGAATTGCCGTAGCGTTCCCTCCCTGAACTAAAAAAATTTATTAACTATTTTACAATAATAATTAAATACTTAGTACGTCATCATAAAGTTCTCTTTTGAAGACTGGTAGGACGCGTACCTCCATCCTTTCCCTGAGCTAACCTACGCATTTCCGTAAAAGTAGAAAATTCTACATCCCCTAACTATTTGAGAGCAGTAGTCTAATCTGCTCCAACCTCTACCTCTTTATTCCTATCTCTGACTAGTATGTCGCGAACTATTGCTTTGTGTCTCAGAAGGTGTCCTACCATCCTACGATCCTATCCCCTATTCTTTATTGTCTTCCATACTTTTCTCTTTTCCCCAACTCTTTCTAATGGGGAAAACCCGCCAATTTTGAAAATGATCATATTGAATAGTTTACTACCCAAAACAAATTCCGCAACTTTCGATTTTTACATTTGAGTCTTATTTTCGTCATAATTAAATACGAAACATGCGTTACGCTCGAGACACAATATTTGAATGACGCTGGTGACGTACGTGACCACTGGGCCTGACAGATTAGGTAGGGATTTTCACATGCGCAAACCGATCCGTTTGCACCCTGAGCGCTCGTTTATTTCTCGACTCCTCCCACTTTTTCCAGGGAGACGCGTAAACACCGCGGCGCAACGGATAGGTCTCCTACGCCACAGAAAGCGTGCGTTTTAGGCATCCCGGTCATGCTGCTTTCTAAGTTGCAAATTTTTCGTTCAGCACGGCACATAATCAAAATTTTTACGTGGTACGCGCTACATATTCTATTTATGCTTGATATTACAGTACTAAAAGTTATAAATTCGATTAAGCGGGTCTTCCCCATTCCTCCTTATTGCTAACTTGTCTATCCACGGTATCTTCAACACCCGTCTGTAGCATCACATTTCAAACGCTTCTACTCTTTTTCAATCCGCTTCTCCCATTGTCCAAGTTTCGCACCCATAGGTCTAATTTCGTACTCCATACATGCGTCTTTAAGAGTCTCTTCCGAGTTTCTACATTAACCGTTCCAGAATATAGCAGTTGTTTCTTTTTGTTAAACAAGTACCTAGTACCTACGTAGCATAGTTTTTGATTCGCGTGAGTTGTATTTGTTTCCGTTTTTTTAAAAAATCTCCAATCCGTTATAAATTGTTAACTTGATAACTTGGATCGTTGGATCATTGGATTTCTTTGACTGTAAAACCCTCACCTCGAAAATATGGAAGCATTCATTTCAATTTATTTCATTTCATTTCATCCAGCCACACTATTCCGTAAATATAAGGAGCTGTACACCATCAGGACCAGCGTGGGCACCACCATTTACTTCAATAGAGAATGCAGAAGGGGGAACCTAACTCTGAAGTATGTTACAATTAGGATTAATCGCCAGCAGTCATTCAGAAGCAGGAGATTTGTGAAGTTTTTGACTAGAAGCATACTGAGTGAAGAAATCAAGAGGGCGTACTTGAAAATTGACCATATTGATTAGAAGTTATTTTTGTTGTATGATAGGTTAGTTGAACTTGTTTCTTGCTATGAGTTAGATAATTTTATGGCATACGTACATAGAGCCACTGAGGTTATCAGAATTAGAAAGATTGATGTGTGTATGAGAAAACTTTTGAGACTGAGTCCGGGGTTTGATCGTGTTGGTGTCGCTACTTCGTTTGTTGAGGCCGCGCAAGATTCCGCACAAAAAAGTGATTTCTATCCGAATTTGATTAATTTTTCTAATACTGTTTTCACGGAGCCGGGATTTGAGCTCTTAAGTTTGGGTTGTGCCTTTGTGCCCCCCCCCGTCCTTCAAGCAATTTAAATGTAATTTGGAATGTTTGACGGCTGAGATTAGTAGTGTGTTTCGTACAGCTGATATATCGAATAGAGATTATGTCCTCAACAAAATAAAAACGATTGTCCATTCCCAGTATAATTTGACTTCGGATCAGTATAGAGATAGGGTTGGGCGTAGTAGTTTGGGTGGCTCGAGGGTGTTGAGGGAGATCGGGAAAAAAGTAAAGGCTAACAATCTGGTAGTGACAAAGGCAGATAAGGGAAACAGTATCGTGATTTTGGAAAAAGCAGATTACATAGCAAAAGTAACTCAATTTTTAAATTCCAATAATATAAAGCCATGCAAGATAAGCATACAAAATTATAGAAAAAGACTTAAAGAAACAATAAAGAATTCTACTTATATACAGAGTGATAGTCTGAAATACTCAATGTCCACCGACCTGGGATATATTCCTAGACTTTATGCTCTTCTGAAGATCCATAAGTCCGATGTGTTAGAGGAAATTCCGATCCGTCCTGTTGTGAGTTTTGTGGGGGCTCCAGCTTATCGCCTCACAGTGTTCCTAAATAAGACCCTTTCAGCTATTCTTGGGGAATCATGTTCATATACTATAAAAAACAGCTTAGAGTTAGTTGATAAAATTAAGGATGTCCCCATCAATGGTGCTTCTTTTGCCTCTTTAGACGTCACAAACTTATATACAAATGTCCCAGTCAATGAAGTTTTACAGATAGTAAAAAATAGATTACAGAATAGTAACTTACCTGATCACCATACAGTAGAGACCGCCTATAACGAACCTTAAGGGACTGCTTAAAACAGTTCGTTATAACCGAAGTTCGTAATAAAAGGACTTTACAAAATTCAGTTATTTTTGGTTCTAAATTATCTTGTTTATTAAATAAAAACTTTAACAAAAATAAATTCTTGCATAAACAAATACATAACATAAAATTTACCATTTTATGACAAAAATGTTCGGTTATGTATGTACAAGTATACCAATAAAAACACGGCAAAACGATTGTCTAAAACTAAAATGGATTCCTGAAAATATTATACACATTATAAGTACCTACATTTAATTATTTGAAGAAATCGTGAATTTTCGTCTGCTTTCTATTTGTTGAAGAATACACTCTTTCTGTATAGTCTTCTAGTTTTGATAGATAATCAAAAATTTTCATTGGAGTGTCTTTGGTTTGAAAGAAAAGTCGGATACCGCCTATGTTTTTCAAAATTTCTAAAGCCGACGGAATCTCTACTACAGGTTCAGGGTTTTGCTGCTCTACATCTTCATCGCTACTCAGCTCTTGAATGTCTTGAGATTCATCACTTCGCGCTAGGGCCAAAATTTCATCGTCATTTAAAAATTCTGTGGTAAGAACATCGTCGTCTACGCAAACAAACTCTTCTAAGTCACAATCCTTGTACTTTTCTATATCACGAATTTCTACTAAAGGTTGTTGATCTTGTTGTCTATTCTTTTCTCGCCTCATCAAACTTGCCAAGTCTAATTCATCTTCAGATTCGAACTGATCATCTATATTTCCTTTAGGTATAAATCCGGCGTGACGATAACAATTAGAAATTGTCTCCGATGACACTTTCTGCCAAGCTTTGTCAATAAAATTCACAGCATCCAGTAATGTAACAGCAAATTTTGTACCATCGTCGATACATTTAACGGTTTTAAAAAGTAGAAATTGACGGTAATATGATTTAAATGCATGAATAATTCCTTGGTCCATAGGTTGTAATTTTGAACTAGTGTTCGGTGGCATGAACACCAGTTTAATGCATTGCAGATGTTTTACGTCCGGATGCGCCAGACAGTTGTCTACGAGTAAGAGAATTCACCTTTTATTTTTTCTTAATTCGCTATCCCATTCTTCTAATTCGTTTCTAAAAATTTCAGATGTCATCCAGGCTTTGTGATTATTCTTGTATTTTACTGGTAACTTTTTTATGTTCTTAAAACAACGCGGTTCATTGGATTTCGCAATCACTAACGGCAATCGTTTCTCAGTTCCTAATAAATTCGCACAAAGTAAAACCGTAACCCTTTCTTTTGAAAGCTTGCCGCCGGTACATTGCTCCCCTTTAAATTTCAAGGTTCTGTTTGGCATTAATTTATAGAAAAGCCCCGTTTCGTCCGCATTAAAGATATCGTCATCGGAAAAGTTTTCCTTGATTTGAGGCCACTTATTTTTTAACCAATTATCTACTACACTCATATCCACCGCAGCCGCCTCTCCCATAATTTTAGCACTTGTTATTTCATGTCTTTTCTTGAATCTGCTAATCCAGCTTTTACTGCACGAAAATTCTTGCCCCTCATTTAGCTTCGACCCATATTCTTCTGCTTTTGCTTTTAAAAGAGCACCGCTTATAGTAACGTTCTTTTGCCGCTGTTGGCCGAACCATTTTAATAGGGATTGATCCACATCATTTTGAGTTGATTTTCGCATTTTCTTAATTCGCGGATTATGTTCCTCAAAGGCCGAAATAACCTTTTCTTTGTCTTTCCATATTGTTCCGACGGTAGACTTGCTCAGATTCATTTCTTTACAGATTTCGCTTTGTTTTTTGCCATTTTGCAGTTGTTTTACGATATCGTACTTTGTCTGCAATGAAAATGATTTTCTTTGAGATTTTCCGCTTTCGTGGGACATTTTCGCGCGCAAGATAACGTCCAATTTCCTCACCCCCATGTTGAAACCGACCGCGTTCCCTACTTATGAATGAAGACTGCAAGAGCAGATTAAAGCACGCTCGGTCCAGCCGTCGAAAGCGATTGACATTCGTTCTGCGCTCATGCGTGCTTCGGCATGATGCTGCGGTTCGTTATAGCCGACGCGTTTAGCTCAAATTTAGTGAAAATTGGGTTCGCTATGGCCGAAAGTTCGGTATAAACGGGTCCGTTATAAACGGTTTAAATTGCATTGGCGGCATAGGGAATTTTGCACGTAATTTCGGATAAGTTCGTTATAGCCGAAGTGCCGTTATAAACTGGTCCGATATCCATAAACTTCTGAGGATAGCTTTGGAGCAAGATTTTTTCTCTTTTGACTTTTCTCACTATCATATGGAGGGTCTCCCTATGGGAAACCCCATCGCTTGTTTTCTTGCAAATATTTTCATGGACGACTTCGACAAATCCCATATTGTTTCCGATTTGAGTCACAGTGTTTTCATAAAGTATTATTTCCGCTATGTCGATGATGTCCTCTTGTTATGGGACTCCTCGGAAGAGGTCCTTCGATCCTCTGTCGATTTTCTGAACACTCTTCACCCTAAAATTAGTTTCACATTTGAGTTTCAGACTATTGAGAAAACAATAAATTTTCTTGATTTAAAAATAAAAAATATAAATAATAAGCACAAGTTTGAGATTTATAGAAAACCTACCCACACTGGTACCTCTATTAATAATCTGTCTTGTCACCCAGATTCCCATAAATATGCAGTTTTTAATTGCCTGGTCCACAGATTGTTGAGTCTGCCTCTCGACGAACAGGCATTCGATAGAGAATTTGATACAATAATGGAAATTGCTCATAAGAATAATTTTGAAACTTATCGAATAAATAGGATCGTCACGAGACAGACAAAGAAGCGAAATATTGCCCTTTATTTTAATAGTTTTTTGAGCCCGTCTGTTCAGGAAGTGGGACCTGTTAAATATATTAAGTTACTTTATGTAGAGCCTGTATCCCTCAAGATAGCTCGGCTTTTGAATAGTCCGAATCTGAAGGTTTCATTTGATACTGCTTCAGCAGTTAAGAATTTATTTGCCACAGCGAAGGACCCTATTCCGCGTAATGAGAGAAAAGGCATATATATCCTCCAGTGTAATGATTGCCCGGCTTTTTATATAGGTCGCACCCTTAGGTCGTTTCAGATTAGATTGGGGAACATCTGCGCTGCATTAGATTGAATGATAATTCGTCTGCGTTTGCAGACCATATTCTTACCTCCGGTCACGATTACAATCCTGAGAATATCCTGAAAATCCTTCATGTTGTTGAAGATAGAAGGATAATTGACGATCTTGAAATCCTGGAGATCACTAGGCACAGCACTGCCCCCGAAATTTTGTTGAATAATCATACTGCCTTTCGCGAAAACGATCTTTTCGTCAGTTTATTTTCAAATTAGTGGTTTCTATGTGCGCGTGACGCCACCTGTGGCGGGTAGTTGGTACTTTAGGTTTGTTAGCATAGTTTTCTGTGCAGACTGGAAGTGTTTGCTGACTGGTTCACCTTCTGATTCACAGAGGGATTCCTGTTTGCCTTTCCTTTAGATTTGATTTTGTTTCTTTATAGTAGAGTCAACGTGAAAGTTTATCTTGATGTTCGCTGTACATTGAAAGGTAAAAATGTATCGAGTACGTTTTCGGATGCTATTTGGGGTGTATAACGGCCCCCTAAATTCGTCTGGCGATATCGATGTCCAACACACCCCCAGGGGGTAAAAACTGAAAAAACGAGGAATTTAGAATATTTGATTTGCTATCCGGCAGTAAAAAAGTTTTTCTGTTCCGTCAAGTAATAAGGGAGTAATAACTAATTTCCGTCCAAAGTTTAACATTAGACGAACGGAAGAATATTTACTAAAATCGCTTGTAGCTCCATTATTATTCGTGTTTCGATTTCTGACAAAATTGAGAAATGCCTACATTGCGATAACTTTTTAACGACACAAGATATCGAAAAAATTCAAAAAGTAAATGTTGTAGTCTGATGCTTTTGCAAGGCAAGGGTTTTTGAAATTTTGAAATCGAACAATAAATAAGGAAGATAATGCCAATTTACTCCAGGGATGTAAAAGCCGCCGCCGCGAAGCGCGCACTCTGTCTCTACTTTCGCCCGTTTCCCATCTCATTCTGACGGACTCCTCCGTGCCCCACCATGGCCCGCAAGCCTCGTAGTATCGTACTCGCCCATACCCGGCGTCTGCATTGCTTGTATTGGGGAATGGTGATTAATTAATTATCAATTAATTTCGTGCTATTTTCATTTTCATGAATTTGGCATCTTCAAAGTGTTACAACAGACGATGAACTATTACATAAATTTAAGCTAAAAACCAAACAATTAAGGCGTGATGATAACAAATGAGCAATATGCAAAAAAGGCGGAAAACTGGAGGAATCTACTCTAAAAACTATGAAAACCATTAAAAGATCGGTGAAAATGAGACTTGATGTGCAAACTTACAATAAAAACCTGAGAGTGCTTAGTGATAAAATAAATACAGTGAAACCTCCCATAACGGACACCTCTATTAACCGGATACCTCCGATAAACGGACACTTTTTTGGGAACGAACTGTCGCTTATAGGGCTTTCTCTTTCTCTATTAAACGGACATCTCCGATAAACGGACACAAAATCGGTGACCATTGGTGTCCGCTTAAGAGAGGTTTCACTGTAATTCGTTAAGTTAAGGTGCGGCACAGGAACTGTTACTTCTCGTTTACAAGCGTGAAAAACATTTCCACGGCAATGAAATTAAAAGCACAAAGTAGTCAATGTATAGGAAATAAAGATGTAGGTAACCGAATCAACGACAGACAGAAAGCCAATAAATTGCGATTCCACGAGCCGAATTTTAATATTAATTTATGTGTTTCCTGTAAAAAATTGAAGAAGGGTAAATCTTTGAGCCAGGTGTCGACAACGAATTTCAGTAATAAACGTTAATTATAACCTTTTTAAAAAATTAACACATTAGATTTAATTGCTGCTGAAGTCAAATTCCATAGTAATTGTTTCGCGATAGAGTGGAAAATGTATAGTAGCAAATCTGAATCTAAGGTAGCTTCAGTGGATGACTGTGCAAGTCAAAACGATAAAGGGAGTGAGACCTCGCAAAAATTGTTGGGGAGATAAAGGAAGAGGACCTACTTATATAATTCCGCTGCAGTTTACGACCGATATGCACTAATGCGTTAGCTTGAATCCGCAGTATTTCCTGAGGAAACTGAAAATGATTATGTCGTTTTTGTCAAATCTTATAAAAGTAATGAAGCTACTGTCCCAAAAATTACAAAATATGTAATATTTATAACGAAGTTGAAATGCTTAAAGAATCAGCGGAATTCTATTATATACTTTTCCTTTGGATATGCCTTGCTTTATTTCCCCAACAGTTTTCTGCCAGGTCTCACGCCCTTTATCGTTTGACTTGCACAGTTATCCATAGAAGCTAATTTAGATTCAGATTTGCTACTATATTTTTCCACTCTACCGCGAAACAATTACTAGATATGGTATTTGACTTCAGCAGCGATTAAATCTAATGTGTTACTTTTTTAAAAAGGCTATAATTAACGGTAGCTATGTCGAGAAGTTTATTACTGAAATTCGTTGTCGACACCTGGCTCACAGATTTACCCTTCTTCAATTTTTGGCAGGAAACACATAAATTGATATTAAAATTCGGCTTGTGGTATCGCAATTTATTGGCTTTCTGTCTGTCATTGTTTCGGTTACCTACCTACATCTTTATTTCCTATACTCTTTGCTTTTAATTTTTCATTGCCGTGGAAATGTTTTTCACGCTTGTAAACGAGGAGTAACAGTTCCTGTGCCGCACCTTAACTTAACGACTTATTTATTTTATCACTAAGCACTCTCAGGTCTTTATTGTAAGTTTGCACATCAAGTCTCATTTTCACCGATCTTTTAATGGTTTTCATAGTTTTTAGAGTAGATTCCTCCAGTTTTCCGCCTTTTTTGCATATTGCTCATTTGTTATCATCACGCCTTAATTGTTTTGTTTTTAGCTTAAATTTATGTAATAGTTCATCGTCTGTTGTAACACTTGAAGATGCCAAATTCACGAAAATGAAAATAGCACGAAATTAATTGATAATTAATTAATCACCATTCCCCAATACAAGCAATGCAGACGCCGGGTATGGGCGAGTACGATACTACGAGGCTTGCGGGCCATGGTGGGGCACGGAGGAGTCCGTCAGAATGAGATGGGAAACGGGCGAAAGTAGAGACAGAGTGCGCGCTTCGCGGCGGCGGCTTTTACATCCCTGGAGTAAATTGGCAATATCTTCCTTATTTATTGTTCGATTTCAAAATTTCAAAAACCCTTGCCTTGCAAAAGCATCAGACTACAACATTTACTTTTTGAATTTTTTCTATATCTTGTGTCGTTAAAAAGTTATCGCGGTGTAGGCATTTCTCAATTTTGTCAGAAATCGAAACACGAATAATAATGGAGCGACAAGCGATTTTAGTAAATATTCTTCCGTTCGTCTAATGTTAAACTTTGGACGGAAATTAGTTATTACTTGACGGAACAGAAAAACTTTTTTACTGCCAGATAGCAAATCAAATATTCTAAATGCCTCGTTTTTTCAGTTTTTACCCCCTGGGGGTGTGTTGGACATCGATATCGCCAGACGAATTTAGGGGGTCGTTATACACCCCAAATAGCATCCGAAAACGTACTCGATACATTTTTACCTTTCAATGTACAGCGAACATGATTTCTAGACGAGTTTTTCAAGCGCGCGAACTCTACTATTAAAGTTTTTTCGAAACAAAAAAGTTTCATAGCGCCATTTTACGAGTCGGCAAATTTTTCCTGTTTTAATTATATATTTGTGATTGTCCTACTTTATTGAGTAGTTTTATAAGGGAGATTTGGACATTATTAGATGTTTTGGTGATACTCGGACTTAGGTTTGTACTTTCTGTAAGTTTTTCGAGCTAAATTTTGATTGTCTTGCGTTTTTTAGCAGAAAGAAAAAGTTTTTTGTGGTCCCCAGCTACATGTGTTTGCTGGTTTTACGCCCTTAAGGCTTTGTTAATTAAATTTTGTCGAATGTTTCGAAGCTCTTCCGTTTGCATTTGTTTTTTTCCCCTCTGTTGAAGTTTTTGGGTGGATGTAACGTTTCAGTAGATTCCTGGCTTTGATTATTCACTGTGTTTAGCTTCTATAGCCTTCCGTTTCTCGTGGCTTCCGTTCGCGTTTGCGCCCTGTGCAAGTGGTGGGGACTCGCTTAAAATATTCGCCGTTGCTTATGGGCAGCTCAGTTGCTCTATAGTTGTAGACGGAGTATACTCTTTTTTATGTCACATTTGATGTAACGTTTAAGTTTAAGCAATAAACAAATATTTAATTTGTTGTTTACAAGTTTACATCATCTTTAAATTACATACGTGAAATTCAAATATTATTGCACATTCACAACATAAAAATAGTCCTTCGAGCCGGATTAATTTCCAGCAAAACAAAAGAAGAATATTTATTACTGCAAACACAGTGGACATCTGCTACTTCAGGGTTTTTTGAACATCATTCTCCACAATTGTTCGTTACGTTACAACAAGCTATTCTCCGCATTCCAAGGTGGACATAAGCTAAGGGTGTGACTCATCATTCATCAAGGTTAGTGCGCTTCCTTATTTTCCTATTCCTATCTACATCTATCATTTTTAAACAAACTTTGTTAAAACAGTGCGCTAATTGTAACTTATTAATTGATTTTGTACTCATTTGCACACGTGTATTGTGTATTTTGTGGAACTTCGTTCTCATATTTCAACGTTTTAGCATACTTTAATTATTAAAACAATGGCAGACGGGAAGAAGAGACGCACTGTAGTTATATCTGCTCTTACACGCTTTGAAACCGTAAAAACCGAACAAAATGTTGATATGAATGAACTTGAAAGCCGTTTAATTAAAGCTGAACAGTTGTTGCAAGATTTTAATGTTGCACAATCAGAAATTGAAAATGCCGATGCGGAATTTGATAAAAATTTTGAATTAATACACGCTCCAAAGCGTGAATCGTTCGAAAATGACTATTTTAAAATAACTTCCGAGGTCAAAAAATTCATTGCTGCACAAACCCAACCAAAGCCTTCAGCAATTCAACAAAATAACAGCATGCCGAACAACAATTCAGTGTCCGATTTAAACATAAAATTGCCGACAGTGAATTTGCCTACATTTGATGGCAATTACGAACAGTGGCTATTTTTTAGAGATACATTTTCTTCAATTGTCCACAATAATACATCTCTTTCTGACGTGCAAAAGTTTCATTATTTGCGTTTATCGTTAGAGGGCACTGCCGCTGAAATAATAAAATGTTTAGAAATATCTAGTGCAAATTATTCTATAGCGTGGCAATTACTTCTTGAGCGTTTTGAAAACAAACCACTTTTAGTTAATAATCATTTAAAGGCGCTTTTTAACTTACCCCCTATTAATAGGGAATCGCTGAATAGCCTAAGATCCTTATTGGATGACACCCAAAAACATTTACGAGCTTTGAAAGTTCTTGAATTACCAACTGAACATTGGGATGACCTAATAGTTCATTTAACAGCGTCAAAATTTGATAATATTACCCGACGAGCATGGGAATCGATTACAAATACAGGCAATTTGCCTACCTTTGAGGATCCGGTTAAATTCTTGAAGGAGCATTGTCGCAT
Source organism: Xestobium rufovillosum (assembly GCA_963966045.1). Lineage (NCBI taxonomy): Eukaryota > Metazoa > Arthropoda > Insecta > Coleoptera > Ptinidae > Xestobium > Xestobium rufovillosum. Next base: position 28,445,228 of record OZ014495.1, read on the forward strand.
ACTGGAATCCATATCTGATTCCAATGATGCTACAAAACAACAACGCCCAGTCTCTAAACATTACCCACAGAACTCCAAAATTACGAAATCCTTCGTCGCAACTTCCGCACAAAAATGCAGTCTCTGCACGAAGGATCACTCTATTTACACTTGTGGAGACTTTTTAAAATTAGCCTCTGTAGACAGACTAAATGCTTCCAAACGGTTGAGACTGTGTGTTAATTGCTTAAGACCTGGTCATCTAACAAAGGATTGTAGGTCCCCTGGTTGTAGAAAATGCGGTAAAATACATCACACTTTGTTACACTTTCAGAATGCCCTACAACCATCTAACTCTGCAAGCCCAGCTAATCCCAATGAGACTCCAGTCTCTTCTGTTGCCAGCTCGAATAATGTTGACGCAAACATCAATGAAACTGCTGTAACTCTAACAGTAAACAATTCTGAAAAGAATCAAATTTTGCTTTCTACTGCAGTAGTAAGAATATTTGACAGATTTGGCAATGCCCATTTATGCAGAGCACTGCTTGACAGTGGTAGCCAATCAAACTTTATAACCGAAAAATTGTGTAATATTCTGCAAATGCCAAAAAACAAAATATACTTTTCCCTCTCTGGTATTAGCCAATTAAGGCAAACTGTTAATTATTTAACATCTGTAAAAATTCGTTCAACTGAAAACAACTATGAAAAAACGCTCTACTGTTTAATTCTTCCGAAAATCACGGGAAACATTCCCACCATTTCTTTTACCAAAACAACTCTGAATATCCCTAAAAATATTCAGTTAGCAGATCCAAACTTTGATCAGTCCGCTCCCATAGACCTGCTCATTGATGCCGATACATTTTGAGACTTACTAAGCGTTGGTCAAAGGAAGCTTGGGAATAAGCTTCCAGTTCTACAAAAAACTGTACTCGGTTGGGTCATTTCTGGGCCGATTTCTTTCAGCTATAACTTTCCAAACGAAACAAACTGCCACTTGTCCATTAATGACAGTATTAATTTGCAACTGAGCAAATTTTGGGAGCTAGAAGAGTGTCCTACTAAAAAAATTTATTCAGCCGAAGAGAATGCCTGTGAAGTACATTTTAACAAGTACACTTATCGTAACCGTGATGGACATTTCGTGGTTTCTCTCCCCCTGAAAGAGTCCCCTACAAAATTGGGCGATTCTAAATCTACCGCTCTTAAACGTTTTTTAAACTTAGAGTGCAAACTTGACAGAAACCCAAATTTAAGACAACAATACCATGCGTTCATTGATGAATACCAACAACTAAATCACATGTCCTTAGCTGAAGATCAGCTGGATGATTCCGGATTTTTCCTTCCCCATCACTGTGTGTTAAAGGAGAGTTCTACCACAACCAGACTCAGAGTTGTATTTGACGGGTCTGCCAAATCCTCTTCGAATATTTCTCTAAACGACATAATGATGGTGGGTCCAACCATTCAGGACAATCTATTTAACATTCTTTTGCGCTTTAGAAAACACAAGTTTTGTTTTAAGCGCCGATATTACCAAAATGTATAAACAGGTTTACCTGCAAGAAAATCAACGTGTATTACAAAAAATTCTTTGGCGTTCTAATAAAGACGACGATATTTCGATCTATACATTAAACAACGTCACCTACGGTACGGCTTCTGCGTCTTTTCTGGCTATTAGGGCTCTTCACGAAGTTGCTCATAGGCATCACAAGGACAATACCACACTAGCTTCGGTAATTCTCCGCGATTTTTACGTGGACGATCTCCTGACAGGTTGTGAAACTATTGCAGATATCCAACGCCTCAAAGACGATCTTTCTTCGTTGCTCAAATCCTACGGTTTTATACTTAGAAAATGGGTATGCAACCACGATCCTTTTCGTTCTTCCAATCAGCATATAATTCCGATCAGCAACGAGACAGATTTAAACAAAACCTTAGGTTTACTTTGGAACTCCGTTGATGACACATTGGAGTATTCGATCCCTAACTTAAAATTCTCATCGAATAGGATTACCAAAAGACAAATTTTATCGTCAATTTCACAGGTCTTTGACCCGCTAGGGCTCCTAGCTCCAGTAATTATCACCGCTAAGGTCATTTTGCAGCAACTATGGAAGTTGAAGCTGTCCTGGGATGAATCGTTGCCTTTAAATTTACACTCTGTTTGGGTTACGTATCATACACAACTTTCACTACTCAATCGTATCGCAATCCCCAGACACGTTTTACTTTCCAACCCCGTTTTCATCCAATTACATGGATTTTCTGACGCGTCAGAAGTGGCTTATGGTGGCTGCGCCTACCTGCGTGCTGTAGATACACTTGGACACTTCAGTGTTAACTTGCTTTGCGCAAAAACCCGAGTTGCACCATTGAAGCAACTGACAATTCCCAGATTAGAGTTATGTGGAGCTCTCTTGCTAGCGGAACTCATGAATGTAGCAAAAACTGCAATGGATTTAAATTTTGACAAAATATTCTATTGGTGCGATTCAACAATTGTAATTAGCTGGATTCACACCTCACCTCATATTTTAAAAATATTCATAGCCAACAGAATCTCCCAGATACAAGTTTTGTCACATTCTTCTTCTTGGCATTACGTCAACACATCAGATAATCCTGCAGATTTGTTATCCAGAGGGTTACAACCTTCTCAATTAATAAATTCCACTTTTTGGTTTCATGGTCCTATTTGGCTTATGCAGCCCGAAAATGAATGGCCATCTTACATTTCAAGTCGTTCGCACTTACCCATAGAAGAACTTCCCGAACTGCGCAATAACGCTACTACCCTCGTCTCTACAGATTACACACCATCTTTTGACACAAGCAAATATTCATCGCTAACAAAATTAAAACGTGTCTTGGCGTTTATAATTCGATTTATCGATAATTCCAGAAAACTAAGCAAGCACGTCAACTAGGCCCATTGACTGTACAAGAGCTAGACAATTCGCTTCACGTACTAATTAGGATTGCGCAACGCGAAACCTTTGCTAATGATTGCAGTATGTTGCTGAGTCATGGAAAGGTTGATAATAATAGTAAAATTCTTGGTTTAAACCCTTTTTTGGATCGATCTACAAACTTAATTCGGGTTGGTGGACGATTACGGCACTCTTCATTCAATTTTGAAAAGAGGCATCCCATTATATTGCCTGCTAAGCATCACTTAACTACTCTTATCGTGCGTTATGAACATTACCGATTGCTACACGCAGGTCCTCAGGCTTTACTGGCCTCTATCAGAGAAAAATATTGGCCTCTTTCGGGACGAAACTTAGTAAAACTAACTGTTCGTAATTGTGTCATTTGTTACCGTTTTAATGCCAAACCTGAAAAATACATTATGGGTGATCTCCCTGAACCTCGAGTGAAACCCTCACGGCCATTTTTGATTTCTGGTTTGGACTATGCCGGTCCTTTTCTTTGCAGAGACCAAAAGGGTCGTAATTTCAATATTACTAAATCGTACGCTTGTCTTTTCATTTGTTTTTCGACTAAAGCCATTCATTTGGAATTAGTGAGTGACTTGACCACCGAATGTTTTCTGGCCGCCCTGAAACGGTTTGTATCACATCGCGGCAAACCTTCGCGACTTTTTTCTGATCATGGGACCACCTTTGTAGGTGCAAATAACGAACTTAGACGATTCATAGAAATTAACAACTCTGAGATTTCGGATAGTGTTTCTAAAGACGGAATTCATTGGAATTTTATAACTCCGAGATCGCCCCATTTCGGTGGCATATGGGAGGCCGGAGTTAAATCCGTGAAATACCATCTTTCACGTGTTATTGGCAATGCATCATTGACGTTTGAAGAATTGTGCACTGTTTTAACTCAAGTAGAGGCTTGTTTAAATTCTAGACCACTTTATCCGCTTTCATCAGACCCAAATGACCCTCTTCCTTTAACTCCCGCGCACTTCTTAATCGGCGAATCAATAATAGCCATACCAGAACCAAACCTGATTGGTCTCAAAGAAAATTCGTTATCGAGGTTCCAAAGGCTGCAACAACTATTACAACACTTTTGGTCAGGCTGGACCAAAGAATATGTTTCTCATCTTCAGCAGCGAGTTAAATGGAAGAGAAATTCCAAACAATTCTTGAAGCCTGGCGTTTTGGTTTTAGTAAAGGAGGATGGACTGCCTCCTCTCAGATGGCGCTTAGGACGGATCGTCGAAATTCATAAAGGTGGTGATGGTGTTGTACGTGCCGTGACTTTAAAAAATGAATCGGGCCTATTCAAGCGCCCTGTCGTAAAATTGTGTGTACTACCTAACCAGGACACAGACCTTTAATATTTGACTTCGTGTTTTGTTTATATTTCAGTTATATGTGCTCTTCTTGCAGTGATGTACTTTGGTTATTTGCACATTTACGTTATTTGTCGTTTTTGTGTATTACTTTTTATTCATACTAAGTTTGATTGTATTGATTTAGCTCCAATGAACTTTTAAAACCCTATGGGTTTTCAAGGGGGGCGATATGTTTAGCTTCTATAGCCTTCCGTTTCTCGTGGCTTCCGTTCGCGTTTGCGCCCTGTGCAAGTGGTGGGGACTCGCTTAAAATATTCGCCGTTGCTTATGGGCAGCTCAGTTGCTCTATAGTTATAGACGGAGTATACTCTTTTTTATGTCACATTTGATGTAACGTTTAAGTTTAAGCAATAAACAAATATTTAATTTGTTGTTTACAAGTTTACATCATCTTTAAATTACATACATGAAATTCAAATATTATTGCACATTCACAACACACTGTAAGTACTTTTTCTTGTACTCTTAGTTGTTTTTTGTAAAAAAGGGGATTAATGATGTTATGCAGCTTCTGGGCCATGATGATGGGGTGTTAGGTTTATGACCCCGAAACCGGTACCAATTTGATTAAATAAAGTGTTCGAGGATCATTGGATTTCTTTGACTGTAAAACCCTCACCTCGAAAATATGGAAGCATTCATTTCATTGATAACTTGTCAATCACTTAGGTATACATACCTACATAAATGAGTAGGTATGTATTGTATTGTATTAGAGAATATAGGTAGGTACCTATTTTACAAACAGAAGTAAGCAGGTATCTACAATCTACATACCTACTTATACTGAAATATAAAAGGCATGTGCAGTTAATAAATTGTTGACTTTGTTTTACTTATACCGGTCTGCCTTTACACTACTGTTTTGAGGTTGAATGAAATTGGGGTTAGATGCAAGAATCACACACCATTTCCACATTTACCGGGACATTTACCTACCTACTACATAAATATAGCAAATTATGTGAATCGGACTTTTGATACCCTTGTTGCATCATTATATCAATTATGTTGTCTTTGTTTTATGTTTCCTTGACACCTTACTTTAAAAATTCACGCTCGAAATAGTCCCAATAAGTATGTTATGAGTTAGGTAGATACCGCTTCACGGGCACTTCAAGAGAAGTGGGAGGAGCGCCTTACGAATCTCTGACGTCAAACCAATAACAAAGCGAACTAGCATGTGGGCGTGATAAGCTAATTTCTTTCGCTTATTACGCCGCAAAAAAATTTGTAGAAAAAAAATTTCGCCGTAAATCAATTACAATAACAATTTTCTGTCATTTTCATGCCAAAAATAGATATCTTACTTTTCTCCGAACCTCCCTATTCTCTCAAAGTAAATATCTGGTCTACAACCGATCTTCCCCGTCTAAAGCCACACTGATAGTCTCCCAGTTCATTCTCCATTCTTACCATTAATCTATTCTTTAAACATGATGCAAGTATCTTATAGGCAACATTTAGTAAGGCTATACCCCTGTAATTCTTAGGTTGCATCTTATCGCCTTTCTTATACAATGGATGTAGTATTGCTTCCCTCCAACTCTGTGGTATTTCTTCCTGTATCCATATTTCCTCTAAAAGGTCCCTCACACGTCGAGCCAATTCCTCTCCTCCATATTTAAACATTTCTGCAGTTATTTCGTCGCATCCAGGACTCTTGTAATTTTTCCGACTTCGAATAATATCTTCAACTTCCTTTAAAGTTGGTAGTTCTTCCTCCCATCCATCTTGATTCTGCATATCATCTTCTGTGCATATTATTTCTTCGTCACGCCCTTCACCCCCATTCAATAACTCATCAAAGTAATTCTGCCACAATTCCAACAAACCCCTCTCTTCTCCTATTATTTCGCCATTTCTATTCTTATAAAATGCTGTTCTTGGTTGACACCCCCTTTTTCTCTTCTTACTCCTCTGTATAGACTTCTTATTTCGTTGTTCTTGTGATTCTCCTCTATATCATTAATAAGCTTTTCGTTATATTTTCTTTTCTTTTCCCTCTTACATGTTTTCCTTTGTTCTTCTAATTCTCTTCTGGCTTCTCCTGTTTCCGTCTTCAACATTGCGAGTCGCAATTTTTTTCTTTTTTCTAATTCTTTTTCGCATTCCCTTTCTGTTTTGTCTTTGCATCCTCATTCTCACCGCAACCCATCGATACTTTCATTCTTTCACTTATAGATTTCCAAAAACTTTCTACATCACTTGATTTATTTATCGAACGCAGGTTATTGTTCAATTTTTCCTGATATTCTACTTTTTCCCTTTCTTCTCTTAATCTATTTAACCCTTTTGGTATGGGAAGCAACCGGAGTTGCAAAAAATTTTCTTACCCGCCAGAGGGGAAACTACTAAAGTTGGAAGCTTGGAGAGAAGGTTTAGGACTGTAAACGATCGCAGTTTGATAGTGGGGCGGCATTATGATACCAATAACGTCTGTAATCGGCGCTTATTGGCTAATTTAACCTCCCTCCATTTCCTCCCAGCATTCGTGTTCCATCATGCAGTATACTGTGTTATGTGTTTGGGAGTGCATCTTCTGCTCAGATCTCAGAAAATGGATTCGCGAATAAGTAATAATAATGAAAAGAAAACAAAATTTCACTATTTTTTGAACAAATAATTTGGCACGCAAGACGGCTAGCGACCGGAGTCTGCGCGCTGTCCGCGGCCGTCCAGCCAGCCAGCAATCGTTTTACTGCTGCCGTCCCGAAAGGGTTAAACTAGTCTTATTTTTTAATTTCTCCTTTCTTTGATTTCTTTGCAAAAGGTACATTTTGTTTCGTTTTTACACCCAAATGAAGTATCTTAATACTATTTTATCATGTGTTTATAGGTGAATAAATGTTGCTATTACAGTAGAACCCCTATTATCCGTGTCTTACGGGACCGAGTAACTCACGGATAATTGAAAAACACGGATAATCCAAATACCTTTTATTTCACATAACAAGCTTTATAGTCTGGTCACCTTTTACCTCTCGGTGTAGGTATATTATACATAATATGACATAAAATAAATACTTTTTATTTCATAAAACAAACTACTTATGTATATTATACTCAACATAACATAAACCAAATACTTTTTATTCAATTCATTATATAACAAACTATAATCTGTTCCCCGAGTCCTGAGAGCGCGTCAAAACAAACATAATCGCGTGATCAGCACGTGTCTATGACGTAGCGCGGTTCTCATTGGTACGTATAACATGGTAACGGTCAGGCGTGGTCGCGACTTCACATGCTTGCAGTATTACGGCGTTTATGGGTCAATCGAGTATTGCTTTCAAACCAAGGGCCGTCATATTTTCTACAGAATTTACATTTAATACCAATTTTACATTGTAATGGAAGTATATTTTTACTATTTCAGGCATACTGATTATTTTTCTATGTTACTTTACGCGCCACTTAAGTGAGCTCTTGTGAATTAAGCATATCGCTGTTCACGCACGGATCACGTGTATTTGTTTTGACGCGCTCTCAGGACTCGGGGAGCAGACTTTATAAGTGAAGTAATATCACCTCTGTGTACTTATTTATAAAATCCATCTTTAGATGTTCTGACGTGCCATGTATTTTGATGTTGAATAAATTTGATTTGATTTGATTTGAATAACGCAAAGCAAACTAAGCTGAACCAATGCAAACACAAGGAAACGTGTCGAAACAAATTCTCAGGTGCCGCACGGATAATCCGCATGCCGGATAATCCGCGCACGGATAATAGGGGTTCTACTGTATTATTATGCTTCAGTTTATTCAGGTAAACTAAATATACCAAATATGTTGCGTTCAAAATGATTGCAGTCAACTGCAGACCAGTGGTTTTGTGAGACTCGGTTGCAGTGGTTTCTGCATTCATTTTATATGCAATTAATTTGCTTATACAGTGTGTCCATGGATTGATGCAACAAGAGGGATAATGGAAGAAATTTTGTTTAATGGCAAATTTATAGGTATTTAAGAATTAAGTCCTGCTTTCTTGAAACTAATTTTAAGCAATTTTCAATTTTCTTAAATCAAAGAGGGCTTGGCAGTAGATAAGGGAACATTTCGTCGCCTTCAATGCATAAGGGCGTATCTCATTTTTTCCAATTTTGCAGGAGAGCGTCTTAAAAGAATATGACCTGATATTTTTGTTTCTGATGAATATTGCCTTTTATACTACTGACATTTTTATTACTTACATACAATAATAAGCTTTGTATAATGACCTGATGTTGAAATATATAACATTCTTCATTCATAAAGCCCAAAAATTTTGAAAATAATGAGATACGCCCTTTAGTGAATAATTACTGAGATGAAAGTTGTTTGAAAATATTAGTTACGCCCTTTTAAATTTTAACGTTTATTTCGTTTTAGTGACATACAGTAAAAAAACAACGAAAACTAAATACGTAATTTACATAACAGTGCAAGAAATATGGAACAGGTAGAAACATAATAGTTTACCAAACCTGAAACATCCACATAAATCAAAAATAACACTTTTATTCTAAATTACAAATTCTAAAATTACGAAACAAAACTAGTGAGTAAAACCAGTAAAAATTAATGTGCTCTTTTAATTTTATCACAGGATTTTCCCCACTACACAGAGCCTGAAGGTCGTTATACTTAGCTTCCGATATTTTGGGCGGTTCAACGTTTAAAGATGGTATTGTAGAATCCATAAGTGAGGAGGCTATTCTTCTTAGAGATATTGTTCTGTAGTTATTTTCCAGGTGACTAGTTTTAAAAAATAATTTTAGGGGTTTGTTTTTTTAACTTTGAACTGTACCATATCCGTCCAGTTTACAGATTCTCCCAAATCATCTTTGCGTACAGCCAGAATTCGTATGTCCTTTGAGAACTTTTTGAAGTCTAAAAAGTCATCGTGACTTAATGTTGTGACTTGATAAGGCTGTTTTCGTCTAGCTAAGCGAAATATTGGAATTAACTGACTAGGAACAAATAATTCTCCAGACTTTTTTATGGCATAACTAATGGCACTGTGCGCCGAGTCACCCTCGTTTTGACAGTGATTGGGCGCAGAGAAGCGAAGAATGATTTCCTGCAAATTAATGCTCCTCTTTATTGTATGTATGAACATCGAGGCTACCACAGAGTTTTTATTTTGGCCCCCACAGCCATCTGCAAAAAGATGTGGACTCCCTTTTCATCTAACTTTTTTAGATGCATGTTTACTGCCGTCGATATCTCAGAAGCACCTCGTCTACTTGTACCTTCGTCCCAAGTAAAACAGTGACAATCATGCGATGCAATGTCATAAATCGTGAAATTGTACACTCCCAGTCTTCGTTTATAGAATATGGCACCATCGTTGGAAATGGGCAGGTAGATAACCTGCTGAAGGTCGAACGATCCACAAAATATCATTGGATTGTTTTGGGCTATTTCCTTGCAATAAGTTTTTATTTCTCGAACCTTTTCTTTTTCCGCTTTATGTTTCAGATATTTTTCTTCCAGCTTTGATTTATCTTCAACCGAAGCTTGCAAATAAGTACGGCAAAAACTGCATTGGTTCTTTTTGGGTCGATGAAACGCAAGGTTCATAGTTTTGAATATTTTCCGATAGGTCGTGAAACACGGTTTTTCTTCATTAGCTTTGAGTTCTTTTATAAACATGTCGTACATTTTTGGCAGGTACAAATCGGGGTGAAGATATTTTCGCGAAGAACTGTTCCGCCAGTAGTGCGATTCCACTCTCGGAAAACGAAGAATATGCTGTTCTATCATTTTGCTCAAGGCAATGTCTCTTCTGTTTAGTGCATCACACCGTCCGCCACGTTTGTCTCTTTCCACAATTCCGGTTGCATTTAGTTTCGAAATTGACGTACGCATGAATTTTTCTGATATTCCCAACGTATTAATAAATAGTTTCCTACGCACTTTTACACGTTGAGAAGCATTCCGTAATATCACAAATAACCATTTTCAAACAATTTTTGTAAAAACCAGTACCGCAAACAACGCAGAATTAGACTTCCTCAGCCTGGGACGTGCTCTCAAGTACAGCAGTATGGGGGAACCCTATGCCAGTCACCGGTAGTGATGTCACGTTTATAAGACCTAGTAATTGAGTTACGCCGAAAACAGAATTACACTGACATAAGTACAATAATTGTTCAGCACAAACAGGCGTATCTTGAGATACGCCTGTTTGTGCTGAATTCTTGTTAAAGTTTTGGAGATAAGCCTCTGTAGAATTTTTCCATATCTATTTGTAGAGGTCATACTGAGATACGCCCCTAAGCCACAACATGTATATCTATATTTCAATTTAATTTGTGGACTTAACTCATTTTGAAGGCTTCTTGAGTTACGCCCTTATGCATTGAAGGCGACGATTTGTACCCAGGTATAGTGCCTTTTTTGTTGTAAGTATGGCAAAATATCATTAAGAGAAGTTGTTCAGAATGTAAAATTATAGCCCCGTACAAAGTTTTGGGAAAATCGGCCTACTTTGACAAAACAATAATTATTTTTCAGATACGTTTCGCCGAGAATCAAAAAACATTTTTATCATAAATATCGTCTTAACACATCAGGTAAGTCTTAATAAAAGTTCCAAATTTATGATAAATAATTGTAAAACGCTTCCAAACATCATCGTTTTCAAATGGTTTTTTTCGCTCGCTAATAGTTATTTAAAATATGTACTCAGTATCGTAACAGTTCATATTATGACACGTTTGATAGTCCATCGCACAGAGAAAAATGCAAAGATAGGGGTCAAATATTTTCATTCAAATTTTTAATACCTATGAAATAGTCGTCCAATTGCCGATTGAATATTTAGCTGAAAAATAATGATTTTGTCAAAGTAGGTAGATCTTCCCGAAATTTTGTGTAGGGTCATAATTTTATTCTATACTTGGGCCGCCGAACAGACGGAGTGATCACCCTGCAAGAACATGCTCTAGCGGGGCCAATATTAATTTATGACGACCGAAATGCAGTGATGCGACTTCGTTGGGTCTAAAGAAAGCGCATCACTGCGGTTCGGTCGTCCTAAATTGATAGTGGTCCCGTCTAGAGCTCATGCTTGCAGGATGATCACTTCGTCTGTTCGGCGGCCCAAGTATAAGCAACTTTTCTTCGTGATATTTTGCCATATTTAAAACAGAAAAGGCAATTTATCTGAGTACAAAATGTTTTCCTATCTATCACCTAGGCCTCCTTGATTTAAAAAATTTGAAAATGTGCTTAAAATTAGTTTCAATCCAAGCAGGACTCAATCCATAAATATGAAATTACCATTAAAATAATCTCTTATTGCATCAATCTGGGGACATACTTGTGGTGACCCTACACCTCAGGAACACACTGCCGTCTCAATTTAGCACTTATCTGGAACGACTTGACCAAGAAGCAACTTCAGCGAATTCCTTTCTTGTGTACATACTGTAAATACTATTTTTGTAACCTTCGACTTAATCTATAAAATATACTAGCTTGCATAAACACCCAACAGATAACATTCAGAAATAGACCAGTATGTAACGTAACATTACTCATTTTGTAATTCAGACAAACGAACATAAATAAATATTATATGGGCATACCCGAATTGATCCCATATACTGTATACTGACTTGTATTGATCAAATATGAGCAAGGGCAATTACTTTATTAGTTGTTTAGGTGTAATGAGTGGTATTGGCTCGTCGAACAACTTCTCGAGCAAATACCCCACTAGGCATCCACATTTTTTTACTACGAGATATCACAGAATTCTACTCTAATTAGCTGGTATTGAAACATTCATATTGCGTCTCTATGTACGTTACTCAGTACATCTAAACAATTGATAAAGTAATTGGCGCTTGCTTACCTATTTGATCCGGCACAGGTCAGTATATGAGTTGCGTATAAAATGAATGTAGAAGGCAATGCACCGATGAGTCCCACAAGGATGAAACCAGCGATCTACAGTTTTCCGTAATCATTTTGAACGCAACATATTTGGTGTAACCTATTAAACTAATATTGTTCGTTAAAGTAATGTACGTAGAGACACATTATGAATGTTTCAATACCAGGTAGCTGGAGTAGCATTCTGTAATATCTCATAGTACAAAAATCTGGATTTGTTCTATAATTCAATGCCTAGCGGGATATTTGCTCGAGGAGGAGTTGTTCGAATGATTCAGTGTACCTCTCATTAAATGAAATATTTTAGTAAGTGTAAAAATGTTGATGTTGGTGAATCATTAGGGAAATATTTATTTAGTTTTATTACACTCTAACAGGCATCTAATTATTTGACAATGACATTTGAGAATTTTTTTATATTTCATTCAAGAACAAAGGGGTGGACAGAATAGATGAGACTTCAACATGAAACGAACACCGAGAACTGCCAATATTACATCGTTAGAAGTGTACGTACGATAAGCTTGCACGATGTCACGGTAGATCTAGAAAATGTGTGGTTAGGTTTCAGCTTTCAGTGCATACCCATTAGTATTCCACAACTCGAACTAATTTTGATAATTCTCAGAGTTCATTTTATGTCCATTCTGTTCACCGCTTAAGGAACTTTTTGAATTTTCATAAATAAAATCTATAAGGCATACATGTACATATAAATGTAATTTTATGTAACTTTTAGTAGCGTTAAATTGAATTCATCCACTATTAAACAAATCGAAATGTTAAGTGGTGTATTTTCTATTTATTCTGTTGTTGAATTCCAGGGTGGAACTCTAATAAAATATGAAAATAAGTTGCGTTTACTGGAAATAGCGCAAGTGCCAAGTGAACATGTCGAAGATTTTAAGTCTGTAAAAACATTCAAATATTTCAACACAAATAATTTATGGATGAAATTAACTGGTAAAAAAGTTGGAATTTATGTTTCTGTTTACTAACATTTCACCCGTATCATAGGTATTAAAAGGATTTTAGATCAAAATCGGCTGAATATGGAAATAATAGTCAACAACAAAACGTTGAATAATGGCACAAATATAATACAGTTAGAAACGGCAGTAGGTGCAGCTATGAAAGGCTTTGAAAATGCCATCGGCATCAATGTACCACGTAGTCGATTTCTACCTGTTAAAACTACTTCAGATCTGCTACTTGTGATGAGTAACTTATATGTTCTTAAGAATGGCTCCTTGGTTATGTCAAATAAAAGAATGTTTCCAACTACTCCTCTTGTTAAACTTGGAAGTAACCATTTTTCCAAGGTGAATGAGTTCCTACGTAGATTTCACACTATACCAGATTTGCTGGAACTGGATCATCTAACAATTTCTGGTGATGTGACTTTCGGAAGAGGAGTTTCATTTAAGGTAAATAAATAAACTGAAAAATATTAGCAAAATTTATAAACGAATTTGGCCAACCATAAGCGGCTCAGTATTGATATCTTTTAAAGATTCGAAATACAACCCATGCAAAAATGTTGTTCCGAAACACTGGTAATATTATTGTGTTTATGGATCTCGTGTGGTATATTCTATCAACAAATTCAGTTTGTGTTCCTTATGCCCGTTTGCACCGTACTGTTTAAGCATGGCTTAAAAATAAGCATAACTTAGAATACGCATTTGGTTTGCACCGGCAATTCTTAACTTGCCAAAGCAGTTCTTAATTTTAAGCCCTCGATGGACCGGGGCTTAAGCATTTCTTAAAAGCAAATACAGTATATAACCTCAAATTTTTTTACTTTCGCCTTTTTTCTTTATACCTAATACAGGAACCTATATGTTAATTATTATTGTTATATTTGAAAATATATAAGTATAATTATTTTTATAGATGATCCGAGGGTTTTAACTTTTATAGGCTGAAATACCTACCCTAACCCTTTCCTAACAGTAACGGCCGCTTTCGAGCTTTCCCATTTTTGTTCGCTTCTTTATAACAATTATTATGATTGTTGATTGTACATTGTATCTACTTATGCTCTCTGCAGTTTAAAAAATACTGTTCGTGATTTTAGTTTATAAAAGGAGTGTATTTGTATTTCTATGAAGTATTTCATGCTTTTTATTCGATAACTACTTTTTGTACAACTACTAGCTTATGCATTATAAAATTTTGCTAGATACCATACCTATACATATATTAACATTATACGAGTATGACGTAAGTATGATGTGCAAATCAACTAACCAACAAAATTCTGTGTGATAATTAAAATCATGCAAACTACAAGTGAGTGCACGGACTGCGCCCAAATCAGCAAAACCACCAGTTTTACAGAAATGCAACGAAAATACCCAGAAATTTGAGGCATTGCCAGATCAACAGTTCCTTAAACTCTGCTTTGTTAAGCATCAGCTGTATGCAGCGCTGTGCAACAGACACTAAATTTAAGCAGTTCTTAAAATTAAGACCTTAGTAAAGTATTGCTTAAAACGAAAACGGTGCAAACGGGCATTAATAAATCAGTTCAATTTTATTCTCGAATTCCAGGCAGCACCTTTAGCTACAGTTCACAGTTCCACGTATACCACAACTAAATCTGCCAGTATTTTCAAAAAAGAAACCCATATAATTAGGCAGTGGAAATTATTTATTATGAGAATTATTTAGGATCATTTGATAGGAATTTGAAGAAAATATCAAAATTTATGGTCAGAATTAAAAATGGAGTTCAGCATTTCTCTATTAGAGGTCCCTACAACTCGAGCATTTCACGTCTTACATTTTTGTAGCGCCGAGGTCAAAGGTTGTTTTTTTTCTTATTTTTATATTAATACGAATTGTTTTGATTCAAGATAAATTTAAATAGTTGACTGTGAGTTTTGCAGCTTGTAATATAGCTCTGCAGGCTGTGAAGACCCAATGCTTGTTTCACTATTAATTTCCATGCCTTCCCGTCCTTAGCTTTTTGTTTCCATTTAGAGACATTTAACTGTTCTAAGTCTCTTTGTACCACATCAATCCACCTGCTTTTTGGTCTACCTCTTCTTTTTTTGGTTCTTATTTCGTTAGTTACCACTTGCATCGTTTCTTTATCTTGAGAGAGTCTCACCATGTGGCCTGCCCATCAAATTCTCTGAGACCTCACTACAGCTGTGATGATTAGTTTCCCACACAGTAGTGTTATCTCTTCATTTGTTCTTCGCTTTTAGCCCTCATCTGTTTGTCTTTGCAACAACTTTCTTTCCCATATTTCAAATTCTTTTAGGTATGTGATTTTTGTTCAGCACCTACAGTTCGCTTCCGTAAAGTTCGGTGGGTCCTATTATCCTTTTATAAATTTTTAATTTAGAACTCCTTGACCACGTCTTCGATCTGAAAGCCCGAAAGAGAGCACCTGCACTTTTTTTTATTTGTTAGCGTTACCCCAAGATAGTAGAAAGCTGGAACGAATCTTCCCAAAAACAAATTCCACCGTATTTTATAAATTAAACATAACTAGTGCATGTTTTATTAATTTTATTCAATTAGTGGTGCTGGTAGAGATTCATTTGATTACAAAAAGCATAGCTGACAGTGGTTGGGCGGGTGTTTGTAGCGTGCCATGTACAGGGTGTCCCACTTAAGGTAGGCTAGTCGGCGCTAGTTTCCATTTTTCGCAAGTTCTCCGTTGCATAACAATTATTATTGGCTGCATACCGCGTTTAACCTAATTATTAGAATAAAATGATATTCTAATATTTGTCTATTAAAATCAGACCAACAAAAATAAAAATTTTGGAGTTCTGTAACTTTTAGCTTATTTACTTTTCCATATATGAATTTGGTATCAAAAGAATCCTTATGAAAATCTGCATCAACCTATATGAAAACATACAGGATGTTCCATTTAAAGAAAGTGAGTATTTTAAAGTTTTGTGCAAGTTAAAAAATCCCGTATAATAAAAATTAAAGAGCAATTTTGCCATGCATGTATGGAATCCGCACTAATAAAATATTTTTTCCGTGAAAACCCGATATCAATATCTCAAATAGTTTGGCAAATAGTTTGGCACTTGAATTGGGGCACTTTTTTCTTTTGCAATTAACTCCCTCTAGCCGGAGCAACGTTAAAAATAGTGTCATATAAATTAAATCAATTTGATCAGCATTGAAGTGACTTTCCAGAAATGCCATAAAATTCTGGGTGTCCCATTTAAAAAACATATTTAGTACGGCACTCTGTATGTGGACACTCTGTATAAACGAAAATAGGCACTCTGTATGTGTAGTTCCTCACTCGGGTAATATATTAACATTCATTTATACAGGGTATGTATACCCTGTATAAACGAAAATAATTTTAAATGTGCACCAAGGACGTGCCTACTGTCTCGCGAAAACAGAATCTTAATATATTACCTGAGTGAGGAACTATCCTTCGCCCACGCACCGATGGGACACCCTGTATTTATAGATTTTGCAATACGGACTTGTCAATTCTCTGTTGTGTTTTGGTATAGGATCCATCGAAATAATTGTACTATAACAGAAAAAGCATTTCCATTGGTAGAACATGGCATAAAATATAGAAGTTTCGTTAACTTTGTACAATTTACTGTTTTGGCCTCTACTATATCCTGTTTACATAAATTTGTACACAAATTGATACACGTTCGCCACAAACTTGTTTTTTACAGCGCATTTACGCTTGTAATACGGCAAGTTATAAATCATTTTTTACTTTTACCACTCAAGATGAGTATACAATGAACTACTTTTTGCATAATCATAGAAAAACTTTTTTTTTTGTTTTAGGGGACAGTAATTATCATCGCAAATCATGGGGACAGAATTGATATTCCAGCAGGTTCAAACATAGAAAATAAGATTGTTTCAGGTAATCTACGCATTCTGGATCACTAAATGACATTAAAGAAATAGAATAAATCTGTTGTATTTTTTGTTCTGGAATCGGTAATTTTAAATTAATGTGTGATAAAATTCAATTTATATGTTTCTATAGTGTATTATTGATGTATTGTCTGTTAAATTATTATTTTACTGTTTGTTGCTAAATTTTGAAGCATTAAGAAATAAAATATGGTTATACAAAGAATTATTTATTACTGTTACATATTTCGATTTGGAACACAAGTTATTTACAGTGACTATTTACAAATATTTACAACTATTATTAGTTATTTGGAACATTTAAATTAACGATAAAACAACTTAACACGTTCGCTGCGGCACGGGTCACATAGACCCCGTACAGCACCAGCGTTGCATGCGGGCCTTTCCAAACGTTACTTTTCCTGCGGTGCGACTTTAAATAAACATAGTAATTTTTTAAATATTTTCATTTTGATTGAAGATATATAGTTCCCATAACATCTTCTACCTTCACAAGTCTTAAAATCATACGGGGTTTATACGACCCGTACCGCACATGAATACGATTTTCATACTTGTGTGCGATACGGGGTTTGTAGACGCGTCTGGACTTGTTCGCTAAATCGTCTGCGAATATGCGGTTTCAACTCATTTTTTGTCAGTACCGCGTACTTGTAAGTTGAGAAATATAACAATGAGTGGTCGTGCAAAACAGTTGGTGAATTTAGCCGGCCTATTGTCTGGCTTGTTTCAACGCTGCCCACGAAAAGCATGGCAACTGAACCATTTTTGTACGAAAAATTGTTTTACTTTAATAATATAAGTGTTCTTTTTTTATTTTTCAAAAATAAAGCTTTATTGTAGTTCTGAATCTTTGGAAATATTGTAACATGTATAAAAATAGTTTTTCGTCGTTAAATGCTATACGGGACATTTAAGCCCCGTGCTATTACAGCCAATTATAGATCCTGCTTACTAGAAAGCACCACCCATAATGCAATCCCTTCTATTATGACGTTAACTCTAGTAGCCAATGAAATCTGACGGCTATTGTACGGGACTTATAGACCCCGAACCGCACAGTGAGAAAAACTGACACGGGGTTCATATGGCCCGTACCGCAATTCAAAAAAGTATTCAGAATAATCCACCGCAGCGAACGTGTTAACACTAACGAACAAATAATATAACGGTCCATAAATTCTAGCACACAACTAATCTCACTATATTCACTGGACATTTTGGACACTTCACCTTTCACTCTTCTCACTCGTATCGCATAAAAAACTAACTAGGCTAATAGTCAGCCTATTAAATACTGCAGTTGAAGTGTCTACAAAGTTTCAGTGCCGCTTACAAGCGATGAGCAGTCGGCTTCGAGATTAATCTGGCTACTAATGTCATCACGTGTAAAAATAAACAATAAAGCCATTACTCAAACTTGCAGTATGATGTCCTCAAACATTCTTAACATTACTTTGATTCCTTAACCTAGTAATGAAAATCACAAAAGTGCCTATACTTGGGCCGCCCAACAGACGGAGTGATCACTTTGCAAAAACGTGCTCTAGCGCGGCCAATAGTAATTTATGACAACCGAATTGGAGTGCTGCGACTTCCTTGGGTCTAAAGAAAGTGCATCACTGCGGTTCGGTTTTCCTAAATTGACAGTGGTCCCGCCTAGAGCACGTTCTTGCAGGGTGATCACTCCGTCTGTTCGGCGGCCCAAGTATAAGTAGAAATTTGAACAGCAAATCAGCAGTATGATAGGCAACACCTTGACGTGATTGAACAGTATGTTACAGTTGAAATAAAGATTACTGTAAAGTTTATTGAAACTCTGAAAACTTTATTCTTACAAACTCAAGTGTTTGGGGCTGAGGGAATCTTCGAAGGACCACTCAAACTTTCACTTTGCTTGACACAATTACGTATATTTTAACACCAAAACATATTTACACATTTAAACAAATTATTACAACAGAATCAGAACAATACAGAGGAAGCGGTTGTACATAGTGTGAATGTGTTACTCAAGATGCTGCCAACTTAATATCGCTATTTTACAATAAAGACAAAAGAACAAACATAAGAAATTAAATTCCCCAACATCCTCCACCCGTTGAAGTTTGCTTCAACAAGGTAAAGCGGCACAGTTTAGTGATTGGCCGCACAAATATGCCTCGCTCTGCGATATAACATTTTGTTATTTTTGCGTTACGTAATCTAGACCACCAAAATCAAGGCCTGTCTTGGAGAAGGGTCGTGCAATAGTCACTTTTTCATGAGCCAATGTGCCCATCATTTGCTGAGCCGCTGCAGCTTTGAACCGATGACAGGTAATAAAATTTTTTATTACGAGTTTGATTTCTCGTAATCCATGAATGGGCCAGTATCTTAAACGGATATTGGCCAATGTGGTTTGTGCACCGGCGTGGAGAAACCTGGTATGTTCATATCTTAACATTAGTCGTACTACATGATTTTTCACAGGTAGTAAAATAGGATACTTTTGGTTGTCATTAATGTTGGCATTTTTTAGTTACCCACCGACTTGTAGCAGGCCTTCACAATCAATAAGTGGGTTCAATGAAGCTATTGAAGCTTTATTAATATCATGGTTCTGTTTTAATTGGGATATTTCTTCTACAAAATTTTTTTGCTGAGTCATGGAACTCAAACAAGCTCTTTTAAAGATAAAAGAGTTTGTTTGAGTTCCATGACTGATAAAGGACCAATACGTCGTGGTGAAACACATTTAACATTAATAAGAAAGCGAAAACAATACCCTTGTTTATATACATTATAGTTAGCCAATGAAGTCTATTAACCTTGACGCCTTTTAAAGAAGTACTCAGATTTCCGCTAGATGGCAGACAAAGCGCGATCTGGAATGGTTTTGAGTTTCATAAGTATAGATACGCACCTTCTTTGACAGTTTGAGATGAGATGTTTTAAATCTATTCATTGCAGATGGCGAACAAGAGTTTCGCATTAGCAGGTGGTCGTCGGTTTTCTTGCACTTGGGTGATCAAAAGACACCGCCGCCATCCTTTCAACTAATAAATTATGTATATAGTTGACAGCCGGCAAGCAATGTGATTTTAATGTTCTAGTCATTTTTATTACTTTATAATAGATATTTTATATCTTTGGGGACCGGGTGCTGGCAAAAATCGGCCTCCTGTTCCACAAATAAATAGGTACATACTTAATTAACAAAATGAACAAAAATGAAAATTAATTAATTTGAGAGGAGCGGCACGGTTTTGGTTGAATGTCAGAGCCGCTCAAATAAATGGCTGGGTTAATTCTTACTTTTACCTATTCGAAAAGCATTTCAAGGGACATTTTTGTTAAAACCAAACAAAAGCAATATGTGGAAAGGAATGCCTAAAAGGGATCAAGGCAAGAATGAGAACATGATTGTTTATTTCCAGGAAAAAAGTAAGTTTAAATAGAGATTTTTTGGTTTCTCTTTCTATGAGATAGTGGAACAGATTTAGCCGTCGGACTCGAAGTTTCCTGATGGCACGAGACCATGTTAACGAAGATGATTTATACCGTTTATACTATGCTATTCCAGCAAATTGAAGACGCGCGTAAAGGCTGGGTCTCATTAGGACATTTTAGTGGAGTCAACAAGTGGAAGCCAAGTGGCTTTCAACTGGCCACTAAAGTTTGCTCCTAGAGGAAAGTAAATTCTCTATTTGCCCAGTTGAAGGCAACCGGCCACTATGTAATCACACCAAGACATTTCAGAGCAACTTCGGTGGCTTCCACTAAAATGTCCTAATGAGACCCAGGCTTAAGGGTAGACGGTTGAGTTCGTAAGCATAGAAAAACCCAAGCTAAATCAAGGTTACTATAGTAATAAAGACAGTAAGTAAACCGAAAAAATTAAATTAATCAAAAAATTGTATATTTTAATGGTCTGTCAAAAGAGGATTTCCCTACACTAAACAAATTTTAAGAAAGTGCGCAGTGTTCAAACAGCGACTTTGTAGTACAAAATAATTAAGATAAATATTTATTCATTGAACATAAGGTGCATGAAGTACAAAATAATTAAGAAATACTTCCAGCGTTAACTTAGGGATTGAACAACCATGCCATACAGACAGGTCCGTAGCCCCCTGCCCCTAGAACGAACAAAAAACGGTGATATGGAAAAAGTGCCCCGAAAATTTAATGACAGTCGAAATAGGAAACTGCAATAATAATTATTCTAGATTTCATATACAGGATGTTCACAATTATTAACGGGGCACTATTACCAGGTAACTTTGTTACCTTTGGAGCTACGATTAAATGGACAAACTAGTAGTCATGGGCGTCGCCTCCAAAATTTCCAGGGGGGGGGAGGAAGCAAAATTTTCTTAGCATATAATTGATTGGTTTTCATTATAGCAATATAGTACCTACCATATTTCATTATGTACCAAAAGCCGGGGGTGGGGAGCCCCCCTTGCCCCCCCTTGGCAAACGCCCATGCTAGTAGTATTTTTACTAAATTTTTTACGTAGATTCAGGGCGTGAAATCAGAAAAGTAATTGAACTTCGGGTTTTCGCGTTGTCAACAAAAATACCTTTTCTTAATTGAACAACCTGTATATTTTTATATACGTACATATTTTGAAAGCGAAAGAAATTCTTAACAAATAAGCCTTAATAATTAATAATTTTCGTGAAATGTGGAATAAAGAAGATCTGAGCCATTTAAAACACTACATATACAGGGCGATTCTTTTAAACCGCACATTAGAACATTTTCGACTTCTACTTATGCTAGAGCTTTGAAACTTGGAACCTAGCCATAATCGACGATTCAGAGACGAAATTAAATATTTACAGGATGACGTCAAAATGTTTTTTAAATGACAATCAGTCATTTCGATTTCTTGAATTCGGCGTTTAATTCCGAGTTCAACTAACCAAATTGTCACTACTTATCTGTCATACTTTTTGACACCAATTTACTCAAAAACTGCAAATAGCTCCAAAACGATTGGAGTTAGGTATAGCACATGCTAACATAACTCCCCTTAGAATTGTATTTTACATTCAACGGTGACATAAAATTCGACACGTGCCATTTGAAAAAAATGAGTGTTTGACATTTTGCGATACCCGTATTCAAAAAATTGTAGCAACCGCTGGCAAACTCGTTATGACTTGGTTATCAATCAAAACATTCCTTGGAGCTTAGGGAATCGAAGTAAAAAAATCATCGACTTATATTCAGCGGTTCAAGAGATATCAATTCTTTAATGAACCCTTGCATCTGCAAATTTGAAGAGAAAATGTGGCATATGTCAAAAAGTATGACAGATAAGTAGTGAAAAATTGGGTTAGTTGTACTCGGAATTAAATGCCGAATTCAAATATGAAATCAAAATGGTCGATTGTCATTTTAAAAAACAAAGATGGCGTCTACTTCCGTCATTTTTAAGAGTGACGTCATCCTGTAAATATTTAATTTCGTCTCGGAATCGTCGATTATGGCTAGGTTCCAAGTTTCATAGCTCTAACATAAGTAGAAGTCGAAAATTTTCTAATGTGCGCTTTAAAAGAATCACCCTCTATACAGCTATGTAGGTACTTAAGGCCCGTTTGTGCATCCCAAATTAAATCTTTTTCCTCCTCTTCTGTACAAAAATATCTGTTTTGTTCCTTAATTTCCTATATAATTTTAGGAGGCACATCCGCGGTTCGGCTATTCTTATCATCATCATCATAAGGTTCTCAAGTCCGAAGACTGGTTGGACGCGTACCTCCACTCTTTTCTATCCTGAGCTAACCTACGCATTTCCCTAAAAGTAGAACATCCTACATCCCTAACTATTTGAGAGCAGTAGTCTAATCTAGGCCTACCCCTATCTCTTTTTATTCCTATCTCTGACTCTACATGTCGCGAACTATTCCTTCGTGTCTTAGAAGGTGTCCTACCATCCCATCTCTCCTACTCTTTATTGTCTTCCATACCTTTCGCTTTTCCCCAAGTCTTTCTAATACTTCCCTATTGCTAACCTTATCTATCCAAGGTGTCTTCATCATGCGTCTGTAGCACCACATTTCAAACGCTTCTACTCTTTTTCGATCCGCTTCTCCTATTGTCCAAGTTTCACACCCATATAATGCCGTACTCCATACATACTACTTTAAGAGTCTCTTTCTAGTCTCTATATTAACCGTTCTCGAACATAACAGTTGTTTCTTTTTGTTAAAGGCAACTCGACCCTGCGCGCTATTCTTTGTGCCCCTACCGTCTTGAGTTATTTTACTTCCTAAATAGCAGAAATCCGCGACCTCCTCTATCTTCTCATTTCCTATTTGTATGTCAACTTTAGTTCTATTTTCACATCCCCTACATACCAACATTTTAGTTTTCTTTTTATTGACTTTCATGCCGTAGCCCTGTGTCAAAACTGCTTCCATTTCATTCGAAGCCGCTTCTAATTCTTCTTTGCTAGATGCTAACACTGCTATATCATCCGCAAATCTGAGCAAGTTAATAGTTTGACCCTGTACATTAATTCCTGAGGCTGTTCTGTCCTTAACAATATTAATCGCATCTTCGATATATAAGTTGAAAACTAGAGGTGACAATGCCAATCCCTGTCTCACTCCCTTCCGGATGTCTACTTCCCTTAGTTCCTGCTCACATTCTATAACTGCCTTTTGCTCTTTGTAGAGATTATGTATTATTCTTCTGTCCCTATATTTCATCCCTGCCTTTCTCAGCACTTCGAACATCTTCCCCCATTTTACGTTGTCGAAGGCTTTTTCTAAATCTGCAAATCCTATATAGACGCTCTTTCTCTTTTCTATCGTTTTTTCTATAATTACTCGTAAAGCTAGAATGGCTTCGCGCGTTCCTCTTTCCTCTATTTCGTCTAAATCCGAACTGATCTTCTCCTAATATTTCTTCCGTCTTTTTCTCCATCCTTCTTTGCATCGGCTATTCCCGCCCAAGAAATAATTCGGCGTAGCATGCGATAGATCGAAATTCATTTTTTTAAGCTAACCAAATCACACGTGTCCCAGTTTTCTACAAGAGTAAACAGCATGGTGAAGATGTCAATTTAGTCACGAAAATAATACGAAAACTCACTAAACAGCAATAAGTACCTACTAATAAAAATTTACAAAGATTATTTATTGATTTCGACACTTGCCTTGTTCCTCAGCCTGTTTTGGTTTAGTTTAGATGTACTTAGTGTTTTACTTTTAAATGGCTTAAAACGTCTTTATTTTAAATTTTAGGGTAGCCATTAATTAAGACTTTCTGTTAAGAATTTCTTTCTCTCTCCCAATATATGCAAAAATATATAGAGCGTTCCATTTAAAAAAGTTATTTTTGCACATAACTCGAAAACCTGATGTTCATTAATTGTTTTTCTGTTTTCGCGACCGTAATCTATTAAGAAATACTACTAGTATGGTCATTTAACAGGAATCGTGGCTCCAAAAATAACAAAGCTGTCAATACTGCCCCGCTAATTGTTAACACCCTTGAATAGTTGTACTTTGTTTCATTGTAAGAAGTGAAGATTTTAGTTTATTGTGAAGTTCTACTGAATAGTTTTTCATTCTTCGTTGTTCAATTTTTTACAAGAATTAGTCATATTTATGTACTGTTTATTGCATCCATATCCTCAAACTAGGTATATAGGTACGAGTATTTATCAATTTATCTAGTTTAGTAAAGTATTATAATTTCCAATTTTTAGAATAATTTTAATCGCATATTCCAAGAGACATCCTACCAAATATTTTGTTTAGGCCCCCTCAAAAAATTCATAAGCCCCCCCTAAGTTTTGACCCTGGCTACGGCGCTGCATACAGATCCTCAAAATGTTTGCAAAATCGAAAGTTGATAGAAAAAACAAAAGTGCGCTTTTTGGTTTTTCGAATAATACGTTAAAACGTCGAGAGTAAAACATCTTTTTGGGCTGTCTCTTAATTTTTATTTTTGGGATCTAGGAAATAAGGCCATTACAATATTTGGGGCTGGTATATGTGAACAAATTCGGAAAGCCAAAATTGGACATAAAAAGTATTGTAAATGCATAAATTTCATGCAGGTGTTACCCCGACAAGCGACAAAGCGTGCCGCCGTACCCTGCGGGAACATAAAAGCTTATTTGATATCTTATTCCGCAACGTCCCGTCGTGCCGGCCGGCGCCGTTTCGCTCACCCCAGAATTAAAATCGCCATGCCTGCCATCTGTTAAACAATAAAATCAACTAAAGTGCCACGATAGCAGATTGAAAACTGGAAGTTTACTAAGCGTATCGAGCCCCATCTAACCAGCTGCGTCCAGAACTAAAATACGTGGCGTCCAAAAACCGGTTTCCAACAAATTGCATTGGATTAGCAGACTAGTATATATGATAGACAAGGACAATACGCACAGATGCGTTGCAAATGCGAGAAACTAGAAGATGAGGAAAACAAATCATTAGTTTTGATCGTCATGAACTTGAACAATTTTTCTTTGATTGGGTGGAGATTGAATGACTGTTTCAGAAACAAATTCCTCCTTTAGTTGAAGATTGGGGTCAAATTGAGGACCATGCCACCAAAGCTTAGACTGAACGATCTCTGAAGACGACATTCCACAGGACAAACAGTCTGCCGGGTTTTGACCTAAGCTAATGTGTAACCACTTATGACCACAGGTAAGTTCCTGAACCTCCACTACCCTGTTGGCCACGAATGTAGACCACCTAGAAGGAGAAGATTTCAACCAGCAAAGTAATTTTCGAACCAGTCCAAAGGAAAACCTCACCAGTTAAATGATGAAGAATAGCTAGAATTCTGTGAACAATTCTAGTCGTGGAATAGAGACGGATTTTAGGGGTGCAATGCGTGATTTTGAGCACAATATATTGCACGAGATGCTTCCATCAGAGTAACTTCCTTTTAGATCAATGCAAGGACCATAAGCCGTGAGAGGGGCATCTGAGAATCCACGAAACTGAATTGCCGAAAGTGTCTTACGAGATAGAAGGCATCTAGATAGATAGATAGATAGATCGATTAACAAGGTCGTTATAAAATGCTGACCATCTGTGGAGTATGTCTTCAGGAAGTTCTGAATCCCAATCTAATTTTCTTAACCAGATCTGTTGCATTAAAACCGTTGCTCATCCATAACTATAGAAGTGAGAACTAGATAAAAATAATAAAGCTATTCACTATGAAAATTGATAAGCGGAGGTAGTTGATCAGCTGTTGATTTTTCCATGTAGTTGCAGATGATGATGCGTCGGAAGGTTTCTCGGCGTAATCATACCACCGATATACCTTGATATATCA
Organism: Xestobium rufovillosum; assembly: GCA_963966045.1. Taxonomy (NCBI): domain Eukaryota; kingdom Metazoa; phylum Arthropoda; class Insecta; order Coleoptera; family Ptinidae; genus Xestobium; species Xestobium rufovillosum. The sequence continues at coordinate 28,471,651 of OZ014495.1, forward strand.
GGCTCAACAGGGTAATCAGTATGGCAATTATTCTATTTATTCTGTTTTTCAATATTTCAGATTTTTCAGTGTCATTGCCCATATGATCAGTGTTTTTTTTAGTTCCAAAATTAATATTACTATAATTATTACAGTTAACACATCCGACATCCATACTAATACATACTAATCTTCGGAAAGATTCGCTGAAAACTGTGATAAGGTAGATGATGAAGTGGAAATCTTTGATAACGAGTACGCATGTAATAATTATTATAAATACACTGAGAGCAGATTGACAGGTTACGTAGATGTGTTGTTTTCTAAGGCTACTTTGTTTTACTATTAACAAGATATTTCGTAACATTAAAATTTTCAAAATTAAAACTTTCAAGTCTTCTAATTCCTGAAATAAGTCCAAAGGACTTTTTTTCCTTAAAATTACATAAGCTTTCATCTGGCAAAGTTTGTTGGTGAGCTAATAAATCACCCTTTCTATTCAGTTTATCTAATTTTATTTTTGTAATTTGTTTCAAATATTTTTGATAATATTCATTTTACCTATTTTTATGTTCAATGTTCATGATTAGATTTAGATGCCTATGAAGTAAATTATTACTTAGCAAAATGACCAAAATGACGGTCGGTCACTTGACCGTCATACGACGGTCATTTGTCACAATGTTCAAAATGACCGGCATTTTACAATTTTTACGTATTTACTTTTTTTTAAATTTTTCCATTTAGGCTAAAATGGAAAAAAAATTGGAAATGCTCACAAATGTAGTGATGAGATATAAGGAGAGAACAGTAATACACAATTTCTGTGAGGGGGGCAAGCAGGGACCTGAACCGAAATGAATTCTCATTTCGTTTCGGTTTTGGTTCAAGTGTTAATCGGAATTTCGGTTTCAGCTTTGGTTCAGGTTCAAGTAACAATTTGAGTTTCGGTTTTCAGTTTGGTTTGGGTTCACGTGTCAATTCTAATATCGGTTTTCAGTTCGGTTTCAGTTCAAAGGATGCACCTTAAAGACTTCCCAACTCGGCCGATAGGATATCAACTATCTTATTGTGCCGCAGAACACGACCCCCTTGGGTATGATGGCAAAATTGGACCACATGGGCCGAGAATTCGGGGTTTTTAGACCCAGCTCGGCACCTGATCTCCCTCAAGCCTCTCGCACCCCCTCACGAGGTGCGCATCCTTGTCGGCAACGCGTTGATGCGGATAGCCTGCAGATGAATTTAGTTGCTTCTGGCGAAAGGGCCGTGCATCGTATCCAAGGACCGCGTCTAATCCTGGGTAGCACGAGAGTTCACACTCCTGGCCAGAGCCTTTCCGTCCACAGAGCTATGCAATAAGTCAGGCCATCCACCCGTAAAACCAAGTTTGTTGTCGAAGCCCTCCAGCACACGTGTAGCACGCAACCGGGCCCTACACCAGGATCGTTTCCTTTCCATGGCATACGTCTCGGAGCACGCCCGCACGTAGTCCACCTCCAACTTCTGCATCCTTTCAAGATGCATCAGACGAAGGTGAGGGACCTCTGATGAAAGGTGTGGGACTCCCAAGCCTCCCGTTTTGATGTGGGAGCATGGAAAAAGCCGCATGGAACATCTTTCGGCAAAGCAAGTCAACGTCGAATTGCGGCCCTCACGAGCCTATCAAGCCGCAGCAGCGCGCCCACACTGATGCGACCAAGCACCAGCGCATGCTAGTATCTGGGCACAACAAACTCCCGCAAGAGCCGGATTCCCTGCTGCGGCTCGAGAGCAGCTTTGGACAGTTTGTCCAAATCGCCGCCCAAGTCAACGTCGACCGCAGCCTCAGACGTCCCACGCATCCCAATCCCGAGATATCGCCAAGGCGTCAAACAATCGACAGGCGAAATCTCGGACTGCCCGATCTTAAACATCGGACGGCCACAGACCTTCACCCGCTTATTGCAGCCATCAGCCACCATGGAGACTGACACACACAGTGTCAATATGGCCCGCTCGCCTTTGTAGACTAGATACTTGTTTGATTTTTTCGCACACAGCTGCGCCGTACTGATAAGCTCCAATAGAGCGAAATCATGATATGCGGTTGCTGTGGTCGAACAAACCAAACACTTCTCTTTTCTTCTTATAATTAGCCATAGAAGTGCTTCATACTGCTTTCGTGTACGCCAGGGGCACATTGGAATCTTTATCCTTGCATTAGTAGAGAGCAGGTGAGATTTCCTGTTGTTTTGCCACCGTTTAGTGCACACCGTCATTCAAGACTTGCTCTGTAATTCAATGCCTGTCAGGGTATTTGCCTGGGGAGTAGTTGTTGGAGCAAGTTCGGATCGATTGTTATTAATTCTAATATCGGTTTTCAGTTCAGTTTCGGTTCAAAGGATAACTCTGTTTTCAGGTCCGGTTTCGGTTTAAAATTTGGGTTCGATTTCGGTACAAAAAGTAGATTCAATTTAGTTCAGCCTTCTACCCTTTTACTCACTCTTATGGTGTCTAGGTAACAGAGAGCATGTCAAATGTAAGCAACCAGAGGAAGTCCCTTCCGCGAAAAATATAGACAAGCGCCGACTGAAAAAAGATTTAAGGCAGTGTTTTAAAATTAAAAGTAATTTCTTTAATACTCATATTCATTCATACGAGATCAAAAACAAACTAATATCGAAAACCTGTCAACCTTCCTCTGCAAGTTTCATTCAGAAATAGTTGGGAAGCTGGCGCAATTTGACGTTCCTTTTAGCATCTAATTTTTCTTATAATTTCTTATCGGCTTTTTTCCTATTCTCTTATTTCAAAAACAGTGTGTGTACGACGGAAGACCTTAAAATTTAGAAGATTGCAAAAAGCAACTACATGCAGCAGTCCACACCACAACAAGAATCGATGATTGACGCTTACCGATGATCCAGCGTCAAACACGGAACTTTGCGCAATGACATTAAACAATTCTTACTTTTTGCAAATTAAAATGATATTCATTATTTTTATAATTATAAAACGACTCTGGTATTTTTTTATTACTAATTTTGGTTTCGATTTGGTTTCGATTCGAGCTCCTAACGGAATTTTGGTTTTTGGTTCGGTTCTGGTTCAAGCCCCGATCAGAATTTCGGTTTTCAGTTCGGTTCGCTGGTTCAAGTGTCAGTTTTAAATTACGGTGTTTGGTTTCGGTGCAAGACAAACATGTGGTACGGTTCGGTTATGGTTTTGATATGGTTACGGTTCAGGTCCCTGTTATAAAAATGTTATAAAAATTGAATAAGTACATAAAGTTAGATACTCGGTTAAATAAATGGGATGCGTTAGTTTTAACTTTATATAACATATATCGAAGAGGCGATTTCTAATGCGATATATAGATACGATAGGACCCGGATAATATAGCTATAGTAGCCAGTCAAGAAGGATTAGAAGTTACGTATTTTAACGAAATGAAAGCAGTTTTAACATATGGCTACACCACAAAAATTAAAAAAATAAGATGTAGTAAGTCATAGTTAGGGATGTAGGTTATTCTACTTTTAGGGAAATGCATTAATCCAGGGTAGGGAAGGAAAAGGACACTTGTGTGCGTAAAAGCTACCTTCGGATTGAAACGCTTTGATGATGACTAAAATATTTCAAAATAATTCGTTTCTTTTTCCGTCGTTTTGAAACCACCTTAAAATAGTGATTTTATCGTGATTCTTGAAAGGTTTACAAGATTAGCAAATAAAAAGGAAATCAGCAATAACATAAATTTCCTTACTGCACATGTAACCTATACGCGCATCTACAGGGTGAATCAGGAATCCTTCTATTTTTGTTATTTGAAGAGCTACAAAGTCGGTTAAATGAGAGAAAAGTTGCACTATTTTGGGGCCATCTTAAACCTATTTTCAAACTTTCAAAAATTTTCACAGCTTTCTAGATATAATTAAAAAATTAAAATTTCCGATTTTTTTTCTTTTGTTGATAACTCAACTGTGGTTTGTGCAATTGACTTGAAACATAAAAGAACGTTGTGCATCGTTTGGTGACATTGGCAGTTCAGTGCGATCTGTCATTTTTGCAGAACGACAGTCACCTTCTTTTTTCTTTATGGCGGCCATATTCATTTCTGCCACTGACATTAAGGCAGCATTATTATGATTACAACGGTTTTTTAATTTTTTAAATCGAACCTCAAATAAAGAAGTTACAGAGAGAAACATGTTGGCACATGTAATCAGGTAGCCATGCAACAAAAGAGCTGCGGTAAGTAAAAATCTTTATCAATAAACAATTTACTTTGAGTGGAAGACCACGTATTCCAACCTTTTCTATTTGAAGAGATAGAGATTCGGTTAAATCAGCGAATACTTGCGCTCTTACTAGCAATAAACGGTGGTTCCCGAAGAGTTTAAGAAATCGGCTATGGTCAAAGTATTTATGGAAATTTTGAAAAGGGTCAATTAGTACTTGGATTAAAATAAAATCCTACATTTATTTAATTTTTTTTATTAACTATGGAACTTTAAAGAATAATAAATTAACTAAAACGAATAAACAATTTAACAAAATGCCATAAAACAACAATGTAGGATTTTATTTTAATCCAAGTATGTACTAATTGACCCGTTTCAAAATTTCCATGAATATTTTGACCACAGCCGATTTTTTAAACTCTTCGGGAACCATCACCGTTATTGCTAGTAATTGCGCAAGTATTAGCTGATTTAACCGAATCTCTATCTCTTCAAATAGAAAAGGTGGGAATACGTGGGCTTCCACTCAAAGTAAATTGTTTATTGATAAAGATTTTTACTTACCGCAGCTCTTTTGTTGCATGGCTATCTTGATTACATGTGCCAACATGTTTCTCTCTGTAACTTCTTTATTTGAGGTTCGATATAAAAAATTAAAAAAACCGTTGTAATCATAATAATGCTATCTTAATGTCAGCGGCAGAAATGAATATGGCCCCCACAAAGAAAAAAAAAGTTTACTGTCGCTCTGCAAAAATGACAGATCGCACTGCACTGCCAATGTCACCAAACGATGCACAACGTTCTTTTATGTAAGCATTCCAAGTTTCAAGTCAAACCACACAAATCACAGTTGGTTATCAACAGAAGAAAAAAATCGGAAATTTTAATTTTTTAATTATATCAAGAAAGCTGTGAAAATTTTTGAAAGTTTGAAAGTAGGTTTAAAATGGCCCTAAAATAGTGCAACTTTTCTCTCATTTAACCGACTTTGTAGCTCTTCAAATAACAAAAATACCAATACATAGAAGGATTCCTGTTTTACCCTGTATAGTCCAAATTTTATAACATTCAATGTAGTAATTTGAAATTTACCAGGAAAAAACCTTCTTCAGGACTTGACCTTTAAGGCTTTAAGGGCGAATAGCTTCGAAGGGAGGTGTCCTAGAAAAAAAATTAAAAATTTGACCCAAACTATATGCTCCAGAAATATTGCCCCGTTTTTCTGGGACATCCTGTATAAGGTATCAAATAAACATAATTATTGTTGTTACTGAAGTTATTTGAATTTAATTTTAATTCAAAACAATGAAATCTAGTTTATTCATTCTTAATGCAACTAGGCTCGTATTTCAATTTAGAAAAAGAGGCGCCAATTTTGCTGCAGTCATAATCCGAGACCTGCTCTTGTGATTGGCTCTGTGGCTGAATTGGGGGAATGCTCTTCTGAATTCTGATTGGATCACTGGCACAGGAAGATTTCCTGCAAATAGTTTAAAAGAAATAAGCAAAAAAATGACAGTAGTCACAAATTATGCGAATTATTATTTCAACTTGAATAGAGTCCAAAATTTGAGAGGTTCCGTACTTAATTTACATAATTACGTTATTTAATTGTCGACATACATGTTTTGTCCTTTTTAAAAAGTTTGTTTACTTGGGCGTTTTGTGCAAAAACCCAACCACCGAATTTCTTGTTTTTACGTTTCAGAACGAGGAAAAACACAAGTAATCAAATTTAAAGTACCAAGTGTTTCTACTCCAGTTCGGTCAAGTTTAGAAAATGGAAAATTCTGCGGGTTAGTAAAATATTTGTAAAACTGTTAAGTACTTAATATGTAAAGTAATATAATTATATTTTTGTGTGATGTGTTTAGAGCCCACCAGACTACTGCCAAAAGAAACAATAATGGAAAACATATTTACTTCCTGCGATACTGAAAATTCAGGATGTGTAGCAGCCTCAAAACTTGTAGAATTCATTCAGCCGTACATACAGAGAAAAAAGTAAGTTAAGAATTAATTTACACTAAAGCTTAGGGCGACTTGAAAATCAGTTTAAAATAATACATTTTATTGAGCATTTTATTAAAGTAGCCCGAAAATGGGGTATCATGAGATAGCAAAATAAGATAAGAAAAAAGGTAGGAACCATTTGAGGCCAACTTTTTTGCAAAAAGATGGTGAAAGTTTTAACAGAATCTTTTATTCTCATAAAATATTTTTCTAATAGGATGAAAAAAACAACTTTGATATAAATTAATAGATAGAAAATAAAAAATGAAAACTATAAAATTAACATTTTATCTTTGAATCTGTGGATACCACTCTGAAAGGACAATAAATTTAATTCCTTTACAATCTGTAACTAAAACCTCAGAGATATCATCAATTTTAGGGAACACATGCGTTCGCAACTTGAGGTGATTTTCTCAAAAATTTACAGGTGAGGAATTCATTTTCAATCTTTAAAATTTGTCCGGGATTTCTTGGGTGTTCATACAAATTCAGGAAGTACAAACTCCTATACCTATTTGGAAACTTTTCTTTGTCGATATTATCACAACTGGGTTGCTTCTCAGTCTTTGCTTCATTATTGGCACTTGGTGTAGGAGTTACCATGTCTTCTTCTTCAGCAACAACATGCTTAACATCGTCCTGCTCCTCAGCATCAGAAAGTTCCTCCTCATCAACAGGTTCTCTAAGTCCCTCTTCATCTTCTAATTGGCCTTGTCCACTGTGCTAGCTGTTGCCACACTCGCTGAGCTGAACATCTTTCCGTTTGCGCCTTCCTCTTGCGGTTCCTTTCCGAACCTGACCTCTTTGAGCCTAAAGATTCCGTAACAACATGTGCATTTTGACTGGCATTTGCTTCCTGTTCTTGGGAAATTTATTTCAAAACTATTTCTTCATTCCGGTCGCTTCAAATCCAAAATTAATATTATTAGCAGTATTTACAGATGTAACAAGAAGGCAGCCACATTACTGGTCTCGCAAAATGAAATATGCGCCCAAGAAATGGGATCTTTGAAAGTGTTTGTCTTTACTGTATAAAATAGATACGTATATAATTGCACGTTCTGTGATCTAAGTGACTTTTGCATTGGCATTATGCTTCCAATGTGCGCAGTAGATAGATGAAGCCCGTAAAATGGTAACTGTTAGATTTTGCTTCTGCACTCGTTTTGCTCGAGCTACAATTGTTTCTGTGATTTCGATTGAACTCATCTCGATATTAACTATCAGTAGTTGGGCACCTCCTATCATTATGACTTGACAGTAAGTTTCTTACACTCACTGACAATAATTGATGAGTTGAGCTCGGAATAGTATTTTAAATAATAAGTTTTGAAAACGAATCTTTTCACTCGAGTGAGACAGTCGAACGAGTGTGAAAAGATGTTTTCAAACGTGTTTTTTTTCAGTATTTTTTCTATGATTGCAGAAAATAAAAAAAAAATATAAATTTTAAATTTATAAACAGATTATTTATTTAACAAAACAAATTACATTAAAAATTAAAATTCAGTGGAAAATTGGAGCAGTTCTGGACTCTTACTCCAGGAACACCATTTGGGTTGCTTTTTCTGAAATTTCGGCAGAATCAACCATTTTTAATAAACTTAAAAAAAACTTTGAATGTGTTGTTTGAAGACTTCAAAAATGATGTTTAATTTTCAAACAAGTCCGTTACTATGAAACTGAATTGGCTAACCTACCCAAAGAAATACAAATAACAGATGTCAGTTCTGTTTCTCATTATTTTTTTAGCGCACGGGCTACACAATTTTCAAGTTTCCGGCCTACTATGCTGTATGCTTTCCTAGGGGGTCGTGGGAAAAAGTTTTTACCAGTTTTATGATTATGAACATTTTTACCAATAAAGGGTGATTATTGTTAAATAGTATTTACAGTTCAGGATAACATAAACTATATTTTAATTGTTTAAGAGTAATTTAACTGCGCGCGCCAGCCAAGTTTGTAGTCTAGTTTTTATAATATCAAAGTATGAAGTGAAGTTTAAATTAGCAACAAACGCAAGTGACTTCATTTAGCAGAAAAGCCCAATAAATTCATTGGTAATGTCAGGTTTTCGAAAATCTTGATAAATTTCGATATATTCGAATTGCAACGATTACTTTGTCTCCTCGGCTGGAACGTCACTTATGCAACGGTCTCGGTTCGGGCCCCTAAATATACACCTGTGTCCCTCGGTCTCACTTATTGGGACACACTGTATATTCAGGAGGATCTGCACGTTCGCTTATGAACGTGCTCTGCGTTGCCTGTACAGTCTTGTCGGAGGACGATCTATTCGTTGTTCACCCTTACGCTCTTAGTCGCAGAAGGGTTGGGTTCATTAATTATTGCTAAACGATGATTGAATAAAAGACATAAAGAAAATATAACTTGACTCTATTCGTTTAACCATTTACATTGAATAAAATTGCGGTGAAATTATACTACGGAATATGTACAAAATACGAGATATATTTACAGTGAAAGAAACAGAAATAAAAACGCGGTTTTCGCGGTGTACTCTGATAATGCGGTTTGATCGACGTATGGTCCAATACTGAATTATTTCTACGGCCTCGGAGTCTACGTGGGAGCACCAAAAGGTACAGACTCCTACTAGGGCTTAGGTGCGAGATTCTCGTCGCAGCACCAGCCTACTATATCTCTGGGGAAATACCCCTAGTCTATACGCTGCTAGCAAATAATTATGAGTCCGCCCTCGGCATGTCACCAGCGGCCGCCAGTTACCAGGATACGATCGTTTTCCGCCGGTATGTCGCCTCAAGTTACAGGGACAAGTGCCACACGAGGTTGCCAAAACGATCCCACCTTCACCAGCAGAAACCCCTAATTGCCGAGATTGCACACACAACTACTCACTGGTCTCGGATAATCCAGGCCAGCCCTGTTGACTGGATGGTGTTTAATTGTTGATATCGCAGTGATAACAACCATTAAGCACCAGGTAATTATTCAAAAATTGTCTTACTCAAATATTTATGGGTCAGTTACTTTCAGTGGATCACACGGCGTCATCAGAACGGTTTATCAGGTACTAGTATTTCGGATGCGGCGGCCAGCATCATCTCCGATGCTGGGAGCACTGGTCCCAGCTGATGGCCGGACGACCAAGTACTGGCTTCTGCCTTCTGCTGCAGCTACTTTTATAAGCTTGGAGGGGAGCTTGGCCGGCGGTTTATTTCGAGATTTCCTACGTCAGCGCTGGGGGTCGTGTGCAGAGATTCAGAATTCCCTTCTTCTCGCGTGACGTCTGTCGCATCTGGGACTTGCTCATCTCTTTCTTCGGTGCATGCGTAGACGGACGGACGGACGGATTTATTCAGCAATACTTTCACCTTTGATTTGCCGGCCGCGGTCTCGTAGAACAATGATGAAATGCCACTCTAAGTTCATTAGAGCTTTTAGGCATTTTTACGGTGCATTGTTACAGAATGTAGAAAACTGCATTTTTCTCAAAAGTTTCTAGTGTTAGATGGTCCCTAAAAGTCTAAAAATCCAAATTCTAACACAACCATTACAAAGGACATACGTTATTTTATCATGCTACAAAGTTTTAAATTATAATTTTGCATTGTTTATTACTTAAATTGAATTAACAAAATACCTCTACATGCGATAATTTACGCACCGTCACATGGAGCCACCTGTGGTACAAACTACTAAATCCCTCCCTCCGTGATTGCCAAGTTACAAAGGTGCTCGTGGTCGTCGCACCTCCCACCGCAGATGTACGACTTTATTTATATCCGAAGTTAGTTTTCTTGTTCAAATCGAAAAGCATATCCGACCACATGAAACCACTTTGACCACGCGCGAAAATAAAAGCAGTACTATTCAATTTAATTTTTGTGGCGTTATATATGGTATCTATCTATGCTGCAGTGTATTAAATTAGTAACAAAAGCAAATTAATGACTTTCTGTAGTTGAAAAATTCACTAAATCGGTCTGAAGTATTAGTTTTTCGAAAATTTTAGTGCACACATTGGTTGGATCTGGAACTTCGACGTAAATTCACTATCAATACTTTATAAGTTTTTCAAAAACTGACCTTCTAAACAAAAACTATAATTTTAAACAATACTTACAAAAAACACGACGGAAACAAAAATGTACATATTCTCAAAAATTATAAAAATTTACATTGAATTTATAGGTAGGTACTAGGGCTGTGCCTACCCGGAATTTTTGGAACCGGGTACCCGGTTCTATAAAATCCGGGTACCCGGATGCCCCGGGTAGCCGGTATTAAATCGGGTACCCGGGTATCCGGGTACCTACCCGGGAACCCGTAATCGTCAATTCCCGGGTCCTGGTAATCGAATTCGCAAATACTCAGGCACGGGTACCAGAATCTCCCGAGTAGCGGGTACCCGATATACGTGGGTAACCGAAATCGCGAATACCCGGATCCCCCTGGGTAGCGGGACCACAAAATAGTGAATACCCGGTTCCGAATACACGGTTTAACGGGTATCCAGATTTACCGAGTAGACCCGGCTATAAGTAAGAAAATTTTCCCATAAAAAGCGAATTCTATATCTAGTCTTCATATTCTGTAAGTTGGACCTTAAGCATAATTTTATAGCACATATTAAATCACCCTTATTTTAGGATTTCAACATGGTAGGTTTAGGCAAGATGCTATGGTTGGTGTTACCACGCGGCCGAAAATTTGCTCATTCGGATTTTGCGCCTGGTTTAAATAATAAGCACTACTTACATCTAAATAATATAAATAAGGGTTATTTCGTAAATAAATAATTACACTGGTGCAATCTTCCTAACAATTTTCTTTACTAACGCGTCGAATGGAAAAGTTGAAACGCGTAAAAAATCGTCCTAGAAAAACTGAAAAATTCTTTAGTTTAATGCCCCTTCCCCACATAAGCTTTATAGATTCTAACACCAAAAGTATTTTATGAACTGAGACATTGAGCAATGTACAGACTTAAATTATTTCACTTACAGCAACCAACTTGAGTTTTCCACAGCACGCTTGGCTCGACGCTTGGAGCATGGTGTTTATTTATACCGTGTGTCCCGGGAATTCTGAAGCATCCTGTTTAACATGGGAAATCTGAAAATTGCGATTTCTATGTCCCCAACGTGTTTTAAGGATATTCCGAGTATCAGGACACATACAATGTGGACCAGAGAACGTTTTTGTGCAATAACTTTCAAAGTTTAACAAAAAATATCAATATTTCCGAAAATATATCGCGTTGGAATCAACTTAGTTTAAATACTACTGTAAAGGCCGCATTTCACGTGGCTGGTCCAGCCGAGCTGGTGCCGCCCAGCTGGACCCTCTCGTCTCGTGACGATGAATTTATTGCCATCTACTAATTTATCATCAACCGTAAGCAATAGAGGGCGATATAAACGCAAGAGATACTGGGTTCATGAAATATTAATGAATTATGAAGGGCTTGCAAATGCATAATAATCTATCTGGACTGTACTATACACGTGGTTTCAAAGAATGCAAATCTATTGGTGGATTTGCAATTACCCGCCGAGCGGGTCCCTCCGGAGTTGTATATTTCTACAAATCGAGCTGGACCAGCCCGGCTGAAGCAGGTTTACAAGCTACGTGAGTGCAGTTCCATAAGCGGCAATGCTTTTCAGATTGCGGCGGATCCAGCCGGGCGGGACCAGCTCGGCCGGACCAGTTACGTGAAATGCGGCCTTAAAGAGAGCTACGGCCATGTCGCAATGGTTGAGTGAGTTTAATCGCGGCACCCCCGACATTGCGTCCAGCGTACGGAGGTTCAAATCCACCTGCGCGGCGTTTACGTGTTTTTACTTGTATTGTTATTTAGAATGAGCGGCGATTGATTTCAGTAAAGATACCTAATTAAACGTTTTATAATTTTTAATTAAACTGGAAATGGACTTATTAGAAAATTATTCGCATTATTAAAAGGCTGTAGCATTGGAACGATAACTAGAAAATTTATTAATTGTGTTTGTGCTTTGTGTTCGATTCTTAAAGGAATAATTATTTGCAAATAATGGAGAATTTACGGAGGGAATTTTTACTTGGGAGTATTTACCGACAGCTAGGCCTGCGACTTTTTTCGATATATCGATATTGATATCGATATATCGATATATCGAATAACGATACCGGAATGTCGATATATCGAAATATTGATATTTCGATATATCGATATTTTTATGTCGATATATCGATATTTCGATATTTCGATATATCGATATTTCGATATATCGATATTTAGATATATCGATATTTCGATATATCGATATTTCGATATGTCGATATTTCGATATATCGATATATCGATTTAGCGCGGTGTCGACGTTTTACAATGATTTTAATAACTTCTGGTACCGGAAACCGTTGAGCCTACGTCGAGTTTTTCCAAGTAAAGTTTGCAACAGTAAAACCTAAAACATAGTTGCAATGTGAAAGTAACTGAAATTACATTAATTTTATGCCGCATGTAGGATACAATTATTTCAATCCTTTAACTATGCCCTAACTTGAAGCATACTTGAAGAATAGCTGAATAATTCTTTAGATTAGAAGCGTTGTTTTGAAACTAAATTCAAGACGTATAACCTCCAGTATCAGTATCAGTTCATTGTGTCTATGTACTATTAACAGCAAAAGTGGTCTTCCACTTTACGGTTCAATTCCGCTTAAAATGCCATAACCAATTACGTTCTGAGGTAAAAAAACCTTAGCAACTGTCCGCCAATTAAAGTTTTGAAGGCGGATCTAAACAATTTTATTTGAATGACAACAAATGTGTTAGCCTTGCACTAGTAAACAAAGGGCATTCATCAAAGTATCGAGATCGGATAACGAAAAATCACATCGTCTATGGGGAGCGGGGCTGACGAAAACATAACAACGTCCGGCACAAACGATTCACATCGCAAACTGGAACTAACACCACTTTTGCTGAAAATTTTTTACCTATACAATAATCCAATAGAATTTGTGTATCTACAGTCACGTGTTCAAAGACAGCCAATCAGAAGAACATTTAACTGAAGAGTGCTTATGGGCTATTTTCACTTATGTCATCTGGATTACTGTAGCAACGGAAAAATGTCTATTTTGCACTGCTGTCGAATATTTTGCACAAAATGTCATTTCCAAGATTGTTCTTTTCAATTTTAATTTCTTTTTAACAAATTGTTCTTTTTGGGCAAAAAATTTTCTTACCGAATAGCCCTCGAGTCTTGATAATTCGAAATAACTTGATAAATTTCCTCAAGCGGGTTTCTCTGTGGCAACATACCTCCGCCTTCAGCGTCGGGATGTTGCCGAGCAACCCGCTTTCGAAAATATATCAAGTTATTTCTAATTATCAAGACCCTTGGGCTATTATAAGTGATATTAGTACATACGAATAGCGAACAAGGTTTGCTTAGAATAAATAGATCAGATCACATTATTTTGCTGTAAATGTACAGGACAGCCACCTGGTATGGTACTCGAACTTGCCCGAACATTGTTGGAACTATCCAATATCATTAGAATCTCATAAATAATTAATGAAGTCGGTATATAAGTATGTTTCGTTCTTAATATATAGAGCTGTACCGCACTGACGAGTCCTAAAAAGGACGAAACCAGTTGTCTTTGGTTACCCTGGTCATTCAGAACGAAACAATGTTTGGTCTTATTTTTGGTTATATGACTACAATAAAAAATCGTAGCCATTTTTCAAACTAAGGGGCCTCCTTTCAAGTATTGCTGGCGGAGTGGGGAGGCCCCAAATTCTAATCACGCCACTGAATTCAATATTGTTTGTGACCTGGAGTTTTAGCTTTGCCTTATTATCCTTCAACATGCAGCCAAGCATTCAGGTGACAATAAATTACTCCCACCCTAAAATTTGTCTTATTTTGGAGAAGAATTAATGGACTACTTACATCAAAATGGAAAGTGTGACAATTACAGGCAGGAGTAAGACGTTTCATAATGAGCACGGAATATTTCTTTCTGATTGATAGAGGCAGTGGCGGACATATTGGTCTCCCTACTGGGTAGAGGTAAATACATATTCTAAAACAGAAATGAATAGCTTCTTCCATAATGCATGCGGTCGTGTGGGAACCTAGCAACTCTGCCTAATTTTTGATATTATTCGTCTTACGTTTAGTAACAAGCACCAACTTTTACGTAGGACAAAGTTTTCTAAGAAATCAATATGAGTTTTCCTCCTGTTACACACTTTTTTGGACACACTGTATATTTCGATATATCGATATTTCGATATATCGATATTTCGATATATCGATATTTCGATATATCGATATATCGATATTTCGATATATCGACATATATCGATATTTCGATATATCGATATATATCGATATCTTTTTGATATCGATATTCGATATCAAATTTTCAATATCGCGCAGGCCTACCGACAGCTAGCGAATGTGCGTCGGGAATATTGCAATAGGCTGGGCTACTGTCTGGTGCAAACCATCTCAATCGGTACTTTTCAGGACCGCCACAAATATTTATTCGAGGGTTGATTTTAGACACGATGATTGCGTAATAGCTGTTATCAATGCCTGCAGCGCAGTTATTGTTGCAAATTAAAATGAACAAAGTTTTAAAACCTTTAAGTAAATAAGTAACTAATTTTCTAGGTAGGTACCTTTCGTTCCAATGGTATAGCCTTTTAATAATGTGAATAATTTTATGCACAACCGGGCGCAGCAGGCCATTTTAAATGCTTTATTTTAGGGCTTAAAGTGTCATTTTATTATTGACAGCTATATTGCGGGCTTTTTTGTGCTTTAAGTACTGATCTAGTTTTTACTCAGGCAAGTTCATTGTTGCTGCCTTAGCCGCTTCCACAATTTTTGGTGGAGTGCAAGAACTGAAATCTTCATCACTTTCCATTGTGAAATACATAATTAAAACACTCCAAAAGTTATTTTGTATGTAACAGTACTTAGGTTAGCGTAGGTAAACGATTACATAAATTTACAATATGGCTGTCGTTGTTTACGGCGTCTCTATGGTTATTTGAATGAATTCTTAAGTTGGGAATAAAATCAAGGAGCTATCTGTCAGTGTGACTTTACTTTTATGCAACGCAAAAATTTATCAAAAATAATTCTTATGTAGTACTTATTTGCAAGAAGTAAGATGACCAGTTGTGCATAAAATTTTGTAGGCATCTCGGGCACAACTAGCGTTTATGGTCAGACGCGGGCGGGACCGGGTAACCGGGTGGGACCGGGTAACCGGGTGGGACCGGGTACCTGGGCGGGACCGGGTAACCAGGCGGGACCGGGTACCCGAATATCCGGGTACCAGGCCGGGTACCCGGGTAGACTTACGGGTATTAAATCCGGGTAGGGACCGATTTTTGAAACGGGTACCTGTCGATGTCAGAACTGGGTACCCGGGTACCTGGTTCTTAAGCACATCCCTTGCTAATACGTAGTAATATGCAAGAAACAACAATGGAAAAACTCTAATAAAACTAAGAATAAAACTCTTACAAGTTATACAGGGTGATCCATTTTTAATCGACAAACTTTGGGTATAGATAGATTGAATTCTTCAATATAACAGGGGTTTGTCATATAAACTATTATTCAAAAACACTTTTTTCAGAGCTGAATGGCTCCAAAGTGCGAATAGTTTTGGTTCTTTCATAATAATCTGCCAGGCGAAATCATTATGATAGAAACCCCCACTATTTTAATGAATTTTATCTATTTCCGAAGTTTGTCGATTAAAGACTCGTTCACCTGCATGTCATCAGACATAAAAAAGACAGTGGATTAGTTGCTATTTTTTTAGTTTCCTTTTTTTGTTTTTTAAAATGGCGTTTTCAATATATGGCGGGTCTCTTACTCTCATCTTTCTATTGTGTCTTGGATCCACTAATTCAGGCAATAAGCAGTCATAAGAAAAACGAATTAATTTCGGTTCCAAGTTGTTTTTCCAAAAATCACTGTCCTCTTCAATAATTTTTACATGTAAGGGAGATGTCTCGCTGGTGAAAATAGCCAAAATGCATTTTTCTCTTCCCGCAATTTTTAACTATTATGCTCGGGAATGATAAATGTAGAAATTCCGAAGAGGCTCTTAAAAACGTATGTATGGAGTACGGCATTGTCCGGGTGTGAAATTTGGATGATAGGAGAAGCCGATGGGAAAAGATTAGAAGCATTTGAAATGTGGTGCTATAGACGCATGATGAAGATACTGTGGATAGATAAGGTTAGCAACAGAGAGGTATTAGAAAGAGTTGGAGAAAAGCGAAATTTATGGAAGACAGTAAGGAAGAGGAGAGATAGGATGGTAGGACACCTTCTGAGGCACGAAGGCTTAGTTCGCGACATACTAGAGTCAGAGATAGGAATAAAAAGAGGTAGGGGTAGGCCCAGATTAGACTACTGCTCTCAAATAGTTAGGGATATAGGATGTTCAACTTTTGGGGAAATGCGTAGGTTAGCTCAGGATAGGAAAGGATGGAGGTACGCATCCAACCAGTCTTCGGACTGAAAATTTTATGATGATGACTTATAAAGTGACATAAAAATATCTGAATCGTTTGCCAGTACTAAGTAGTATATTATACACGAGTTTATAATGAATGCTATTATTACCGAGGATGAAGTTTACAACACGAGCGAGTTTTGTAATCATCCGAGGTAATAATAGCATCATTATAACGAGTTGTATACTATACTTTGTCCACGACTATCGAAACAGATTCCCAGAAAGAATTTACCTTCATTTCCCTTCTCCAGTGTAAGAAAGATTCATACATACGCTCTCAGGTATAATTTTCTTGGTTTTTCGAGCAATGAATCTAATGAGGCAAGTTCTGCAGCTTCTTTTATTGTTGGTGTTGTTAAAGAAACCTCGTTTTCACTCTCACTACTCATTATATCTTCTTTTTGAGAATATGCATTTCAAATTAAAAGCAAACCATGCTGATTTGACGTTTCAATTTGAACTGACACATCGCGATCGCGGCCTACTAAATAAATGTAAAAAAGGGTCAAAGCGATGTTCCTATTGGTGTAGTGAATAATATTCATTAATCACTGCAGTGATTGAAGAAACACAAGTATAAAGAGTATGTTGTAAGATAGTCGTGGACAAAATTATTTAGTTCGTAAAATATTCAATTTACAACATAACTTGTTTAACAGCTCTCAACTTTTTTGGAAAATAGTTAATGATCGGGAAACAGTGATTTTTAGACATTAGGTGGCTCTTATGTTACTGGAGGAACACGAAAACTAAAAATTATATAGACAATCTCTCAAAATGCAACTTACTTTTTAAATTCTAAGAAATATCTAACTGGCCATTATCGCTATCACTGTGTATACCTACAGAAATCCTCTCCAATGCATTCAAATTCATCAAATTCTATCGCATGGAGCATATGCAGTTGTCTTCTAACATAAAAATTTGTAGTCGTATTTTCGTATTTTGTATAGAATACTTCAACCATATGTATATTGTCATAATATTAGGACGTAATATTATACTGAGGGGTAAATATCCCGAAAAATTTGTGTACACTTATTTGGAATTCCAATGGAATTCCTTGGAAGTCCTTGGAATTCCTTGGAAGTCTTTGGAATTCCTTGGAAGTCCTTGGAATTCTCTGGGAATTCCCTGGAATTCCCCGAAACCGTTAATTTTGTATGTGGTCCTTATGAGGTAAAACAGTCAATTCCAAATGTTTCTAAAGCAACTTTGATTTCGTTTTGATTATCGTTTTTTCCGGGAAAAAGAAGCACGAAGCAGTAGATTCCTAATGGTTTTTCAGCAAACAATGTTGAATAGCAAATTTTATGGATGGACAATCTTTCCCAAGAAGAACTTTGTCGGTAAATATTAATTTCTCCACACGTTCCTTAAGAATATTTGAAATACATTTCAATATTCTATTCATTATCTGTATGAAAATAAAATTTTAGTGGTGTGATGAGTAAATAGGAGGTGTTTCTGAGTTTCTGCAATCTGCAGGCATCCATTGCATTCGCAATAATTTTCAATTTGAGGGTGGGGTGAGGTACAGTGCTGTCACAATTCTGTATTAGTTTCAGAAGTTTAGTCTCTAATCTGTGAATTTAGTTGGGTAACTGTCCATTGTAGGTCTTATTGGGTTCTAAATAGTACTTTTTTGATAATTTCGAGAATATTTGATTTAGGAAATTGCGAAAGGGTTCCAAGACGCGGTGGTAGTAATACTATGTAATACTAATAATAATAATAAATTATTTTGTTTTCTTGTACTTTCTGTTCCAATTATTAAGGCATGGAGCTGTAGTAGTACTAGGGTGGGCGTCAAGGTACTTGCGTACATGACATTTGCTTACGTAAGTAAATATGTCCAGCAGGAAAGGCGGGCAGCTCGAAACAAGTATCATTTGCGTGCAACATAAAAATTGCCAGGTTAAGGTCAAGCGGAGTGAATCGAGCGAGGCGTTGTAAGTCTCAGTCGTGAGCGTTTATAATATGATTCTCTTTAAAGATCATTCAACAAACATTTTACAAAAGAAATCACCGGGGGAATCAAGTTAACTTACCTCAATATTTAAAACGTAATAGGTGTTCGAAATAAATATTTAAATTAGGAATCAAAATTTTATGTTGCGCGCTAGTGCCACTAGATCAGAGTTGTTTAATTTACCTGCTGAGCCTTATTTTGCTTTATGGACGCTAATGTCATAAAATTTGCCTTCTACGCAAGTGTCATACATTCGAAGGGTGAACTCTGTACAGGGCAGGTCGGTTATATCTAACGTAATTTATTACATTTGCTTGGTTGGTGATTTTATATATCGTCCGGTTAATTTAAAAAATCGAATATTTTAAAGGCTTTTATTACATTTACCTTTAAGTTGTGGGTATCAAATATAAAAACCAGCCAATTCAATTAATTACCTACTGCAAAAATATGAAAGAATTTATTATATTCGCCAAATTTCGATTAAGTATGTACGAGTATAATTGCCGATATTTTTACAAAATAGCCGGATTAATCACAATTACCGTAACATTTATGTAAATTTACCTGTATTAGAGGTTATACATTCTATGTTCCTTTTTAATGATATTCATTCGTTACACAATATATCTAATTTTTCATGACTTCCATTTTAATAACAGAATAATAAGTCGTAAAAAGTGAGGCACACTGTATTAGTATTTACGTTTATTTTCAAGCTACCATTTTGTTATTTTTAGTTTAAAGAGCTGCCTTTTTTATATACATATATATTTTATTTTCTTTGATAAAATAATATTTGTTTTAAATGATCAAAAATTAGTTTATTTTGTTTCTTTAAGCACTCTATTAAGAAATTTAAGCATAAAAGTAAAAAGGTTTATGCCAGTATTGCACTTTTGTTTGGGATAATTGGGAGGAGATTACTTTCCTCGAAGACGTTCGGAATTCCATAAAATTATTTTGGAAGGCCTCGTAACTCGTTGGAATTCCTTGGAAATCTTTGGAATTCCTAGCAAATCTTTGCAATTCCTTGAAATTCTTTGGAATTCCTTGGAAATCTTTGGAATTCCTAAGAAATCTTTGGAATTCCTAGGAAATCTTTGGAATTCCTTGGAAATCTTTGGAATTCCGAGTCCTGTGTACAAAAATTTTTCGGGATATTTACCCCTCATATTATACTAAAAAGTTTACGTTAATTAAATTTTGTTTGGAAAACTAGGCCGGAGCGTTACAAAATGTCAAAGGTAATAATAATAATAATAATAATATAGTTTATTGTGCAACATGAAAACGCATTACACAGATGGACATGTGATCGGCAGGACCGTTTTTCCTCACAGCCGAAAAAAATAAACACATATTCATACAAAATTACAAATATAATTTCTCTACGCAAAACTCAAACATTATCAGCCCAAACCTACTTAAAAATTTTCCGTAAGTCCATAAGAAACAATAAAGCACCAGGTATAGATGGCTTGCAATGAAAACGGCAGAAGATTGATTGACTTTGCAGGAGGTAGGAGAATGAAAATATGTGGGACCTTCTTTGAGCACAAGGGGATATATAAGGGAACATGGCTCTCTCCAGATAAAAGGACAACAAATCAAATTGATCACGTTTTGGTCG
Source organism: Xestobium rufovillosum (assembly GCA_963966045.1). Lineage (NCBI taxonomy): Eukaryota > Metazoa > Arthropoda > Insecta > Coleoptera > Ptinidae > Xestobium > Xestobium rufovillosum. Next base: position 28,492,016 of record OZ014495.1, read on the forward strand.
AAGAGAGGAATTTCTATTGTGTTAAAGATACGAGAAGTTATAGAGGAGCAGATGCCGATTTAGACCACTTTTTGTTAAAGTGAATAATTGCACAGGAAATTCCGAAAGAAGTGAAATTGTCAATTAAGAATAGTAAACATAATGTGGAGGCGCTAAAGGAAGAAGAGTATGTTAAAGGCTTTGAGGAACCAATAGAGAAGGAAATGGAAAGGGTAGAAATAGAAAGAAAAGCAAGAGAGATAGAGGATAGGTGGGAGCAGATGAAGAGCATAATACAGAGAGCGGCTAAGCAAGGCTGAAAATGATGGAGTATAAGACGGAAGAAGCAATAAAGGAGTATGAGGGAAAGAGAAGAATAGTAAAAAGAGTATGTAGGCAAAAGAAGAGGAAGTACATGGAAGGGAAAATGAAAAGAATGCAGGAATGTTATGAGCAAAAGGAGATCCGAAACTTTTAAAAAGAGGCAAGAAAAAGTAAAAAGGGTGTTAGTACAGATGCCACTTACTGCTACAGTAAAGAGGGCGTACTAATAGGAGGAAAACAGGAGATGACGGAGAGATGGAGAGAACATTTTATGGAACTGTCCGATGAGTCGGAGAGTAGAGTGGGGGAGGATGATGATGATCAGAGTGGAAATGATTGGACAGAGAGCACATGGGCACCAACAGTTGAGGAGGTGGAAAAAGTAATCAAGTCCCTGAAAAATAACAAAGCGCCCGGAACCGATGGAGTGGAGAGTGAATTAGTAAAATGTGGGGGTCGAGTACTGACCGATCAAATATATTTATTGATTAGGGATGTATGGGAAAAACGGGAAATGCCAAGAGAATGGGGGCTAGCTATTTTAAGACCTGCATATAAAAAAGGAAACGGGCATGAATGTGACAATCATAGGGGGATAGCACTGTTGAGTAATATCTATAAGATGTTCTCCAAAATTCTTACAAGTAGGCTGAGAGACCACATGGAGAGGATACTGGGGGAATACCAGAACAGATCGACTGTTGACCAAATATTAACCTTTAAACAGATTATGGCAAAGAGTGAGCAGAGGAGGGTGCAGTTGCATGTGTTGTTTATAGACTTTAAGGGGGCATATGATAGTGTAGACAGAAAGCAAATGTACAAAGCAATGAAGAATCTAGGAATACCACAGGAAATTTTGCAGCTAGTTAAGATGACACTAAGTTGCACGGAATATAGAGTAAGAACGCATGGCATGTTATCGGAGCCATTTACAGTTGCAAATGGCTTAAAACAGGGAGACCCATTGTCAGCAATACTCTTCAACATCTTACTGGAACAAGTAGTAAGGGCTAGTGGAATTGAAAGGAATGGTATAATTCTTGAAGGACCCCACCAATGTATAGCCTATGCTGATGATATTACACTATTGGCAAGGACAAGAGAAGAACTTAAAGAAATCACAAGAAAACTGGGGAGTGCCGCAGGAGAATATGGTCTTAAGATAAACGAAATACATGACAACAAGAGGGGAAGAACAGGATAGTCTGGCAATAACAACAAACAGGCAAGAAATACAATTTTGAAAGAGTGAAGAAATTTAAGTTTTTGGGCGTGGAGGTAACAAGAAGTGATGAGCAGCGGAAGGAAAGGAGAAAAGAATCAAGGCTGGAAACAAGAGTGCAGGAGTGATGCATGGAGTGCTCGGAAATAGAAATCTGTCCAGAAGGGTTAAGACAACAATATATAAGACTATTATAAGACCAACAGTTACATATGCTAGCGAGACGTGGGTGCTGAGGAAGGAGGACCAGAGGAATTTAGAGGTGCGGGAGCGTAAAATACTAAGGAGAATTTTTGGGGGTATAAGGGAAGAAGGAGAATACAGAAGAAGGGCAAACAGAGAAATTAAAGAACTTTGCGGGGAAACAGACATAGTTCAGTTTATAAGAGCGCAAAGACTATGATGGCTGGGTCATGTCGCAAGAATGGGAGAAAGAAGAATACCCAGGATGATGCTAGAAAATGAACCACAGGAACGACGAAGAAGAGGAAGACCGAAGAGGTAGTGGAGGGAGTGTGTGGAAGAGGACCTGGAGAAACTAAATGTGGAGGACTGGAAGAGAAAAGCCCTAAAGAGGAAAGAATGGAAGGCTATAGTAGAACAAGCTATGGGCCTACAGGGCCTGCAGAACTGACAATATATATAAATAGCTTGCAGGCAGAAATCTTAAAGTGCGCAGGTCAAGAGGTAATAGATCTTTTATTTATTTATAATCACTAATCCGAAAAGCTTCTGGTCTTATGTTAATTTGATGCGTAAAGACAGTGGTATTTCCGACACAATGGTTTATCAGGGCGAATTGCTGTCCGGCTCCCAGCTTATAGTTGATGCTTTTGCAAAGCATTTTCAGTCATACTACACTGTCAACATTACCATGTGTGATGATCTCAAGATAAAAGAATCTAGTTTTACTCTGAATCGTCATAGTTTTACAACTGAAGAAGTGCTGGATGAACTGGGCCATTTATATGTTAACAAGGGCGCTGGGCGGGATGGGGTACCACCAATTCTTCTAAAGCATTGTAATGCCTCGTTGGCTGAGCTCTTGAGAGCCATTTTTCAGAAGTCATTTGACAGTGGTATTGTGCCAAGTGTGTGGAAGAAATCTCTGCTGTTCCCTATTTATAAATCGGGAGACATAAGCGTTGTCAAGAATTGCAGAGGTATATCTCTTTTATGCACTATATCAAAGATTTTTGAATCTATCCTTACCAAGGAAGTTTTTAATACTTTCAAGAATTACATTACTGTAAGTCAAGGTTTTTTTGGGGGGCGATCACCTACGACAAATCTAGCTGTGTGCAAACACTTTCTGGTGACAAGTGTGGAATCTGGACAGCAAGTAGATGTAATCTATACCGATCTTTGTAAGGCCTTCGATAAGGTCTCACATTAACTTCTCTTGGGGAAGCTGCGGGCGGTCGGTTTGGGTGGAGTATATTTTGAGTGGCTCAGGTCGTACCTCACTGGAAGGACACAATATGTTCAGAAAAGTGGTGCTAAGTCAGATGCGATAAATGTTCATTCGGGAGTCCTGCAGGGCTTCTACCTTGGGCCAGCTCTGTTCTCGCTTTTCATTAATATATAATAAACTTTATTGTTTGGCCAGGTTTACATTCATATTTCACAAGGTGTTTTTACATTATGCTAAAATAAACTTTTGGTAATGATGTCCCAGCTTCAAACACATAAATTGTGGTACCGAGGTGGAACATAAATAACGGTGCAAGCACACCTAATCAAAAAGTTAGAATTAGATGAAAAAAACTTTTTTTTCCCATAGTAACACTTTCGGTCGGTAACTACATAACTAAACTACTCCTACATCAAAGATATTCTATTTCTATAGATACCAAGATGCAATTTAATATAGCTGAAAACATGCGTGCGACAAGAAAATATTCTCTGTTTTCGTTTGGAGCACGCAAAAATTGATTTTGCATCTTTCTTAAGGCAAAAAGTCAAATATGACATTCACTGGGTAACCTTCATTTCACAAGTTTCCGAGTTGTCAGTGCTAGTTGTCAAATTAGATACGAGAAAATTAAATCTTTTAGGAGAGTAAGCATCGAGTTGTAGGCATGTTGAAAATGGTCTTAGAAATTAATATGTAGCGTAGGTATTTTAAAATAAGTAGGAAGCTGCTGAAGTAAATTATTAAGCGAGTAAGTAAGTAAGTAAGTCTAAAATGAAATGTATTTTGGGTGCTTCTTGTCAGAATCGATGTTACTTATATGTGACAATCGCCGTATTTTAGTACATTTTGGTATGTGTTGAAGAAACTTACTTGTGAAATGAGAGGGTACCATCTTTCGAGTTGGCTCCACAAACACAACAATATGAAACCATTTCTTAAACTAGGTACCAGTTCAGAAAAACACAAAATAGAAACACTTAACAACAAACAGAACAATAAACAGTAGACAGTAATAAAAATTTCTTCTCCCGTACGAAAAATAAAAATTCAAATGACAAGGCGATTTGACGTTTAAATGTCATGCAATTTAATTAGCGCGCTACGCCAAAAAAATAATTTTGACTTTTTGCCCAAAGAGAGATGACGTTAACACGGCAAAATTAGGTAGAAAAAGTGGGAGAGAAAAAGGCACGTCTTTTATGTTGGAAATAAGGTACGTATGCCGAATACATGGGATCTTGGTGTCTATTAGTATAGAATGTCTTTGTCCTACATACATAATAATAGTCAGGTACATATAATAAAGCAGTAATACTGAAATACGTTAAAAAAAGGCAGTAATATGAAGAAATCGGTAAAATATATTTCATTCTAAAAATGATGTGGTATCGGTGTTCAAGTTCATTCAATGTCTTTTGTATGCTGATGACTTGAAGTTTTTTGTCTGTGTGAACTCGTGTGATGACTGTATTCGTGAATTTGCAAAAACATAAGTACGGTCAAAGTTTTGGAAGGGTAACTGCATTGTGCAACAAGGTGTGAAAATTAAACTTGTGATGATTTCCGTTATGTTTAATATGGGTTTGTAAGATGAAGTAATTTGCGAATTATCACTACAGAATGCAAGTTACCGGTGCCGTTTTAGAGCGTTGCAGCTCCTTTATTTTACACTTTTGGTCAAAACAGAAAAATATATGTTTTTTAATTTTTGGTTCCGAACATCCCTCCGAAATACTGCAGAATAATTCTGAATCTCCCTGTATATTTCAAGTTTGTTCTTTCTTTACAACATTAGCTTTTGCTTTTGCAACTTGCACCATATTCACCTGCTTTTTAATAAAGTTATTTTGTCTGCTTTCGTGTTCTGAGTTTCAGATTTAGCATTTGGTAACCTTACTGTTACCTAATGTTGATAGCTGCATGTAAGAAGTTATAATTTTGTGAATTTTAGATCAGCTGTAAGTAATTTGCTTCGAATGCTGGATCCGCATGGTACTAATTGTCTGCTAAGTAAGTCTTCTTTTCTTGAGATAATGTCTAACTGGATAGACAGTTTTGAAGAAGAACCCACGACTTCTTCAGAATGCGAAATCCTTAATGTCAGTTGTAACAGGTTTGTAGGGCAAAGTTCGAAAATAGTGAAATAAACAGGTAAAGTCAATATTGCGAGAGTTTCTTGAATATCACCACTAAGCAATGATTGGCCATAAAAAAGTTTTTTAAGATTTTAGGAAAATTAAATATTTTGTGATATTTAATAAAAATACAATTGAAATCATGGTATGCAAAGGGAAAATTTAATAAGACCTGGATTTCTGCTATTTGCTGATGGTAGGAGCTGAAGTGATTTGTAACAAAGAATATTGCAGGGCTGAATTGCTTTTAACAAAAAGAAACAACTACCTATTGCTATTGTGCTTATGACGTTATTAACAGTAGAGTTCAACAAGAATTTATTAATTGTTTATTTATTGTTTGTCGTCATTTTGAGCATCTGCTATGAATCATTATTTTTGTATGAAATTGTTAAAACCATGGCAATAAAATGAACATTTGTATTTGTCAGATTTTAGTTCGCATATATTTTTAACATCCTAATACATTTAATATGGTTTGTTTCAGATTTCAAGGTAGATTCTAAAAAAATACAGAAGTTTAAAAAGAACTGTAAGTTTAATTAGTAATTCTTTCATGGAGAACCCCGTGTACTGTTAAAGTAGCTTAAAAATCCCACAGGCAATAGTATGTTGTTTTACAAGGTGGAAAAGTGTAATTTTTTAGTGATGAGTCTCTGTGCTTGGCGGCCAAGATTGCGAGGCCGATAACACAGACGAATCGTAAAAAGGCCTTTTCCTCCAAATAAAACATGCTATTTTTTCTTCAAACGTTGAAAATAGGTTAAGAATTCAAAATAATTAGATATTTCTATTTTAATGGTAATTTTTCATATGCCTTGGCTTATCAACATGTTTAAGTAATTATAAAGCAACGCTGCTGGATAGCGCAGTCGGTAGTGCGCTGAGCTTTGAATCGGGGAATGTTCGATTGTCGCTCACGGCAAGTACGATTTTGTGCTGATCCATTTTTAATTTTTTGTTACTCAAAATAAACATTAAAATATCCAGATATCTCTGAAAACATCATACTAAATTCATCAACTGTCGGCATCTCTACTATAATCGGCGCTTACGGGGGGCAGAAAAAGTAGCTTTTACTGCCTTGGCAGCAAAGTTGAACTTTAAGTTCATGAATACAGTGGCGAAATGTCATGTTTTTGTAACGTTTGAAGAAAAATATATTAATTTATCCTATGAGGTTGTTTTAAGATGCACCGCGAATCAGGTGGCGGACACAGTTAAAGGTGAATCTGCCATTTTTTAGAAAACAAAAAATAGTAGACGAAACAATAAGTAGAAATGGAAATTATAATTTACGTTTACTTGTACGTTTCCGAATGCATACCTGATAGGTACCAATTCAATGGACTTTAGCCAATCAAAAAATTCCACAATTCCACAATCTACAATAGGAATATTCGAGGTTGCTTTGATGAGGAAAATTCAAAATTTATAATTATTATTTATTTTGTCAGAAATCGCGTATGTATTTGTTTTTATGGCAACGTTCATTCAAAGGTTACTTGTTTTGCACACTTATCTAGATTAAGGGGTATGATGTGACGTGTGACCATTTAAGTGATACGAATATTTTCTGTGAATTCTAGTAGATAAAATACCACATTCACTCTTGAGTTACGATTATTTAACTCGGATGAATTAAAATATCGCCTATGGTTCGTGTTTCAAACTGTCATCCTTGTTATTAGCCACCATAACTCGCTCGTAGAATAATGTACTATTAATTTAAGCAGGTTTTTTTGTTGAACTCGAAGAAATATATGCATATTTTAGAAACCCCGAAAATCATGGGATCGCGGGATGGATATTTCCTAATCCCGAAATCCCCGGATTTTGAATTCTATCCGAAATTGGATGCCCTACCATGCATGCATTAGTCATCTAATTTCTGTAACTTGAATTTTCTTCAGTTGTAATTTTTTGGGAAGATATTAAAGAAACATTTTGCATTATTGACTGCCTCTATATTTTGAGACCTAATCGAAATTTATTATGTGTTCCAGTTCCGAAAATTTAAAAAGTACAGAAAGCTTTCTTGAAGGATCCATAAGTAAAGACACTCTCGAAAATTTTAATTCATCTGCAGTTTCAGTAGCCTCTGCTGAAATTCTTTCTCCAAACAAATCCTGTGAGAACTTATAAATTTTCTCTCACGTTTCATTGCTTATTATTGTGTTTTACTCCATTAGCTGCTGTCGAAACAATTTTCTTAGAAGAAAGAATAACTGAACTAATGCATTTAAAACGGAAGCTCATGGAGGAAATAGATGAGCTTCGTATTCTGTTGTCACACTCAGAAGAACAGTGTGAAACCTTAAAGAAAGATGCGGAGAGAATTTCAAGACGCCTTATTTCGTAAGTATGCCTTTTTTGAACAACTAATTTAAATGTATTTTTTCGGCAAACGTAAAAAAACGTGGCTTTAGCGACTATGAATGACACTAAACTGTCACTTTTTATGTGGTTAGCGTCAGTAAAGAAATTTTTACAGACTTGTCAGTAAAGTAGTTATTTTTGATGGTAGATTGTGAAATGCTTCAGCATTGTGAAATGCTACAAGTCTGTAAAATTTCTTTACTGATGCTAATCCAAAGCAATCTACACTCATGGACAAAAATATGGAATATTTTTAAATTTTCATAATAACAGATTACGAAGATAGAAAACTAAAGAATCAAGTTATCTTTGTCTATTTTAAGAGTAATCCAATAACAACAGTTCATCAAGTAGCTCCTCAATAAACACCAAATAACAAAAACTTAATTAGTTGAATATGTATAGAATGGATCAATTACGGTCTGACAAACATTAACACCAAAAGAACGAAACCAGTTACAAAACATGGGCTGTTGAATATCGAGTATTGCCTCCCCGAGCGCGAACTACGGCTTCCATTCTTCTAGGCATGTTGGAGATTAAATTTTGTATACATTCTTGTGAAATTGTATCCCACTCCTGATGTGCGGCAAATCTTAATTGATTTAGCGTCATTGGTACAGTATTCCTGGCTCGAATACGAATTTTTAGTTGATCCCACAAGTGCTCTATTGGGTTTAAGTCTGGACTGTATGGTGGCCAGTCCAAACTTTGGATTCCCACTTCATTAAGATAACGGTTTACAATTGCAGCAGCATGTGGTCGTGCATTGTCATGCATTAGGATGAATCTGTTGTAACCAATGAAGTCAACGTATGGCACAACATGTTCTGACAAGATGTTTTCAACGTAATTTTCAGCTGTCATCCTTCCACGCACATCTACAAGTTCTGTACGACCCTCCCAACTAATGCCTGCCCAAAACATTATTCCAACTCCTCCAAAACTGACGTTTGGAGTTAGTGCACAGTTGGAATATCTTTCTCCAATTCTTCTGTACACATGGTTTTGTCCATGTGGCTTCCACAGTACGTTTCTTGTTGCGTCGGTAAACATAACATTCTTCCATTGGTCAACCGCCCAGTCACCATATGCTCTAGCAAATTGTAATCTGTGAACCCTAGCATTTTGAGTGAGTCGAGGGACTTTAGCAAGCCGTCTCGTTTTCAAATTTGCTTCCTTCAACCTTCACCGAACTGTTTTGGAGCTAACGTTAGCTTGCTTCGCATTTAAAAGTTGGTTTTTTAAATGAGTTGAAGTTAAGGTACGATCTCGTAGTGACTGCAACATTAAAAATCTGTCATCCCGGCGAGTTGTACACCGTTTCCGCCCTTGGCCATTCCTCTTCTTGAAATTTCCAGTTTGTCTGTGCCTGTTTAAAATTTTTGAAACCGCATACTGAGTTATTCCAACAAATCTTGCAATATGGCTTTGTCTCCAACCAACATTTGACAAAGTTACAACCTTTGCTACCTCAACTTCAGTGCAACATTGAACTGCTGGCATTATCAAAGACAGTAATGCTACAGAATAACCAACAAATGTTAAATTTTACCTCTGTACACCTAGGTTGATGAGTATACTTACCTACATGGAAAAGTTAAAAGTCAGGTGTGAACACGAAGTTTACTTAATTCGATTTTTAGAACACAGTGACAGTTTCTGATACTTGCTTGTTATTGCCAGGCTTAATAGATGCCTCAGTATCTAATATAAAATGCTGTCGCAGCTGTTCGTATCAAAATTTCTTGAGAAATAAATAAAATCAAAAATATTCCATAAAATATGGAATATTTTTGTCCATGAGTGTATCATACAATAAATTATTAATGTCACTATTGATGTTTTTTACTCTTTTTGCAAGCAAAATAATCAAGTTTATTGGACTTTAGATAAGGGTATCGACGTTTGCCGAAAAAATAGCATATTTTATGCGGAGCTTAAGTACTTTTTGAAGTATCGCTTTAGCTCCTTATATAATAAAATACTATTTTGATAGAGAAATATATTGTAAAGAGTGATCTGGCTTATAGGGAACAACAGGTGAATCATCAGCTACAAAAAGAAAGGAAAGACGTTGATGATATGAGGGAAACCGCATCTTCATATTTGAAACAAATAGAAAGCCTCAAGAAGGAATTGGTTGATAGAGAACGAAACAGTGCAGAAATGAGGGATAAAATAAACCAACTGGAGAGCGAAGTAAGTACCTGTACACGAAGTCCCCAAAAAGTCTGGCAAAATAAATGTTTTGACAAAAATCCAAAACGTCCATTTTTGCATCAAAGGTGACCAATTTTTATGTAAAAATCATTCTTGCAGTTCTAGCCCAGTGCGGGAGGTAGCAACCCCCCAAAAATTTTAAATAGCGTGGGAGTTAAATGACCCCTCATTTGAACGGGTTTTTCATTTCTTACACAGTTGAATTTTTTAAAATTAATCTGTTCCTGAGAAATTGCTTCTTGAAGCTTAAAGATGGGACTTACGATGCAAAAAATAGGTTTGCTATTTTGTCCAAATCTCAATAGTAATTACTGAATTGATTTTTACAAATCAAACGGAAACATTCAGAGAAAACTTTATCTGGGAAAATATTTGTATTTCTGTTATGTCAGTTTTAAAAATATTAAGTAGCAGCGAATTCTCCCGAAACCACTGAGCTATATTTTCTGTTATCAGCGTTGTCTTCTCCCTCAAGTCATCATAGTTCTTGTCTTGTCTATACATGGGCAAAAAGATACATCGACATAAATATAAGGAAAAAACATTGCACACATCTAAATTAAACTATCTAAACACATGCTCAGTAATGTCACCCAAGGTGTATGGCTCAGCAGCAATGAGGTGCCTTTTAATAACACTCTGAAATCTTTTAAGAAATGCAATACCCCTCATGCTGATTGGAAGCAAACTAAAGAATTTCAAACACTGAAAAAAACATCCCTTCTCAAATAATGTAGTTTTATGTAGTGGATAACACAAATTGTCCCTATTTCTAGTATCAAACTTATGCTCCATATTGCAATCACTAAAAAAATGCCTATTTTTGTACACAAAACAGATACTCTCATAAGCAAAAATTCCGGGTAGTGTCAACAAATTATTCCCCTTAAAATGTGTTCTGCACGATTCCCTAACTTTCAAATTGGCTAAGATACGTACCGCTCGCTTCTGGGCAACGAAAACGCCACTCATGGTAGTGCCAGCCCAAAAAATTACGCCGTAAGAGAGAACCGAATAGAACTGCCCATAATAAGCTGTAAGCAAAGTATCGAAGTCCACAACCTTCTTAAGTTCCTTTAAACTGAAGCACACCCTATTCAGTCTACCACAGAGCACCTGCACATGGTCCAACCAGTTTAAATGATGATCTATTAAGATACCTAGAAACTTCACTGACTGACTATATCCAATATCAACATTATTTATTCTGACTTTATCTGGGAAAATATTTATATTTCTGCTATGTCTAAAAAGCAAACAGTTAGTTTTATTAATATTAAGTAGCAGGGAATTCTCCCGAAACCACTGAGCTACATTTTTAGTTATCAGCGTTGTCTTCTCCCTCAAGTCATCATAGTTCTTGTCTGAAATTAAGATGCTAGTGTCATCAGCATACTTGGTAGGAAGGATTGAAGGATCATTTAAAATACAATGAACGTCATTAATATATACTAAGAATAGGATTGGACCAAGCACACTGCCGTGGGGCACACCCACGATACACCGACCATGCTCAGAAAAGTATCGTGTAGCACCATCGCTAATACACACAGATTGGGTTCTGTTAGATAGATATGAACTAAACCAATCATGGGCTATACCCCTCACTCCAATGCTTTCCAGTTTACTCAAAAGAACGTCATGATTCACACAATTGAAGGCCATTGTCAGATCCAAATACACCCCATGCACCACTTTTCCACCATCCAACATTTCTATAAGGTGACTCAAAAAGGAAAAAATTGATGTGGTTATTCTTTCAAACCCCATGCTGATATTGAGTAATAATGTTACCCGACTCCAAGAAGGAAAGCAGTTTCTTTGCCATAACTATTTCAAAAATTTTTGAAAAACAAGATAATAAACTAATAGGCCTATAATTTTCAATGACCATTGGGTCACCTTTTTTTAAAATATAAGTTTCACAACACCATGTTTCAATTTTAATGGAAAAACCCCACTGATTAACGACTCGTTAATGATGTGTGTCAAGGGGCCCAAAATGAAATTTGAGAAATTTTTAATCAGCACCTTGAGATGCAATCATCACCCGATGAAACTTTGTTTCTCAACCCATCCATTATACTCAAAATCTCATCCTGTGTCATGTCTGTCAAAACCACTGAACTAGGATTTCTCGCAATATTTGCTCGCCCTGAAGCAGCTGTTCAGTACCTACCAGGATTGATGTTATTAAAACAAAGAAGTTATTAAAAATGTTAGAAGCCTCCTCAGGGGACATGACTACCTTATTATTATGCTTTATCCCACCAAACGTATTCGAACCAGCTTTTACATGACCATTTTCCCTGTTTATAATGTCCCAAATGGCTCTCGACTTATTGTCGGAACTACTAATCTGATCGTTGTAATATTGTTTCTTTGCTTTGAGAAGCAATTGATTATAGCAATTTTTATAATCATTAAATTCATTTTTGCCTATGAGACCATGCTGCAGCAATTCTGTCATCAAATTCAAAGTATCCTTTGCTTGTTGAACATTTTGGGTTATCCACTTAGGTCTCTTAACAATATTACCAACTCTAAATCTTTTTACTGGAAATGCAGAATTAAAACAATTCGACACTTTAACAATGAAACAGTCATATTTGGCGTCTACCGACCCTACCTCATAAACTTTCAGCCACGATTTATCCTGAAGAAAAGCATACAATTTTTCATAATTATCAGCACTAAAAATTCGCCTATATTGAAATTCCTCATAGTTCATCAGTTTATCCGAAAATACATCAATTACCTGTCCATAATGATCTGAAATATTAGTTTTTAAAACTCTAGATTCATATGAGACGAACCGTGATATATAAATATTGTCTAAACAAGTAGATGTATTTTCAGTCACCCTAGTTGGTTCATTTATTGTATATACCATGTTATATGAATCAAGAAGGTTAGTAACAGCGTTCCTATTATTAATATTTCTAGCCGAAATCAACATATCTACAGGGTGTTTCATTAACAATGGAAATCCGTTAACTGGAGATTCTACAGGTCAAATAATGACCATTGACCCGAACATGCCTTATCTGAATGTTGATGGTTTAGGAAATACAGGGTGTTGAAAGTTACAATTTTATTTCCATTTTTTGCCATAACTACAAAATTTCTTAGGTTGTCGACTTGAAAATTTGCAATCCTATGGTTTTTCTTACGGGAAAAAAGATTCCAATAAAATTTTTAACGTTGCCCATAGAGTGCTCTACTTATAACCTATTGCTTGGATAAATTGACCCATAACTTTTTACCATGTACATCTAACGTCAAGTCAGCTCCAAAGTCTGAAAGACCAACCTTTTTTAAATAATAAATGTATTCTTGTCTCATTTTGATATTCCAGCCCATTTTCAAGAAAAACGACTTAATGCAGATAGTGTTTAAATCTTAGAAATGAAACGCTTATTAAGTACTGCTAACAAAATAAATTTTAATTCACTACAAACGCTTAGGTACAAGAAAAATAAAATTAGGAAACATTAAATTTTAAAGTAGTTGTTCGAAGTGTCCACCATTCACTTCGATACATTTTTCAATGCGTTTCCTGAGAGACCCCCGAGTTCTAAACAATGCCCCTGGATTGCCTTTGATTTCATTCTTCGCCACAGCTCTTCGGGTGAATCAACAGCTTCTTTATAAACCATATCTTTCATTCCAGACCACATCAAAAAATCCAAAGGATTTAAGTCGGGGCTTCTAGGCAGCCAAGCAAATTCACTTCTTCGGCCAATCCACCGATGTGGAAAGACGTTGTCTAAGGACTCTCATACCGGCTAGGAAAAATGTGCGGGCGCCCCGTCCTGTATGAACCACATACATATTTTCCCTTAAATTAAGTGGTACTTCTTCAAGCAGTTCGTACAAATTTTGCTGAAGAAAATTTAAATAAAGTGGACCGTTCAGATTGGGTGGAAGTTGAAAAGGCCCAATAAAGAAATTTGGAATTACACCGCACCAAACATTGATCTTAAATTCATGTTGGAAGTGTCTTTCTTTAACGGCACGGGTGTTTTCAGAATCCCACAAATTACTGTTTCGCCAGTTGAAAACCACGTCGAGTAAACGTTGCCTCATCTGTGAAGAGGATTTTGTTCAAAAAAATTAGGATTATGACGCGGCATTTCTTAATGCTTTTGATAAATTTATGGAGAAAGTTATTGAAAAAGCTATTGGGTTAACACTGAACACTTTAAAACTAATTATTTTGTTTAATGCGGAACGGCCTATTAGAACAAGTTTGGAATTTAAACACTATCTGCATTAAGTCGTTTTTTCTTGAAAATGGGCTGGAATATCAAAATGAGACAAGAATACATTTATTATTTAACACTTTAACTGCGCAATAAAAGTTAAGAGATTGCTAGTGGTGTGCGCGCAAAAATTGCCGCTCACGAGCAAACACGCTTGGAGCAGTTTACCGTTTACGAATATATTCGTTTTGAGCACTGTTACGCAACTTTATACCACGCACTATTTTCGCAGGTGGTTCATCAGCTGTTTCATTTTCAGAAAACTCTTCAGTATGGTCTTGTGATTGAGTGCCTTCAGCACTGATGTCAGTAGCTTCAACTAAATTTCGCACACATAATATATACGAATGAATCAATCAAAAAACTTACATTCATTGTTTTCCTTGTCGCTGTCAATCCAACCAGCATCACTCTTATGCTCTAATTCACCAAAGTTTTCTTCGCTGTCTCTATTTTCCAGTATATGTAAAAGCTGCTCTTCAGTCAGCGGTTTACACCTACTACACTACTACACATTTTTACACAAAACACGCAAAATAATGTGCACAATTACACCGAGATGCAAGCCGCGTGTTACATACAACATGTAAATATTACTTGCGATTATACACGCTTGGAGCAGTTAAATCAAAATAATTTTCAACTTCTAGGAGTGGGGTATTAAGCAAGCAATAACATGTCATGGGTGACGTGAAGTGATACCACGAGCGACCATACCCGCTTCGAGCGGCTAACAATTAAAACGGCCCGTGCGAGTATACCTACTCGTTTTGAGCAATGTGGTTCGATGCGTATATATTAGTCTTGAGCAGTTAAGGCTAGACTCCCGGGTAGACCAGAGTTGGATTTGAAATGGGCGTGGCACAGTTTATATCCTTAATTTAGTTGCAACATATGTCTAGTGATCTAGTTGTATTTTTATATGCAAAGAAAGAGGATAGAGAAAAAACTCTTCGCCAATACTTTTCGCGTGCAATTTATGACTCTTTTATTGCCTAAGACTATTGGGGATTGGTTCGTAGGTGCATTTAACACGCTGACAGACACTTATCAAGTCCACGTGGACTGCCGCGGCGGTGCGACATAAAAGATCTCTTTGTCCTTTGTCGGTTGTTTTATGAAAATCAAATGGAAAATAGATTCAAGGAATGAAAGCTACAGCTGCGGGGGTAATTTTAAATCTCCGCACCACAGAGAACCTCTGTGCTCAACACATTGGGATCTCCTCAACTATCTCAGATACAATGTTGGTTAAATTAATTAAAATTTCTGTCATTACAGGGTCAACACATAGGCACTTTTATACAGGGTGTCTCATTATATTTCGACGCATTTTAACACCTTATATCTTGGTTCCATTCCTAGTAACACCCTCCAAATAGAGTAGATACTGAGCCTTGGATAGATGTAATGAAAGCTACAACTTACGGGGGTAATTTTAAATCTGAACACACTGGGATCTCAGACACAAGCTTGATTTAATTAAACAAAATTTCTATCAGTACGGGGTGAACACATAGCAGTTTTAAACCAACAAAATATTCCATGATTTAGAGCAGGCCCGTGCAACCTTTTAAGCAAGAGGGCCATTTGCAAATTTTAAGAAATCTTAGTTCCGCGAGTATTACCAGATGGCGTCAGAATCGCATCTTTGCATCAGCTTATAACCCGTACAATTGCTTTCTATTTGAGTCTATTCGGTGGGGCCGCACTACTGTCTATCAAGTGTTCCCTCGATGTGGTGGGTTCAGAGTATTTTGAATAATTAAAGACAAACGCGTTAATATTGAGATTTGTGATTTTATAATAGAAAAAGTTAACAAAATACACTTTTTTACTATGGAAACATTAAACAAAAACGTTATTAACTTGTGTAAAAAATAAATAAAATATTTACCATCAAACACAAATTATTGAGAAAAAATTTACAAAAAAATAAATATTTTATTCTTCAAACAATGTTTTAAAAGAACTTATAGGTACTTCAATAAAACTTGTACAAAAATTGTACAAGACTGAATGGACGAACACTGTGCGCGCACTGCGCCTGCATACTCCCACCACGATTAGTGCATATTGTGTGCGTAATTTCTTTATGTAACCAGTAAGCGTCCTCGGCTGAAGTTGGGCGACCTGAGGTGTTATAAATCAAGAAATAAACTGTTTTCTTGGATTGTGATTCTCTTATCTGACGGGACACCAGACACAGATTCTGAGCTGTAAAACTTTAAATGCAAATTCGGAGTTAACGCAAAAACAGTAACAAACGAAAAAATGGCAACAAACTGGGTTTGATCTGCGGATATCTCCATTACAGAACCAGCGCGTTAGCCATCCCGACGTGGAGGGAGTTGCCTGACACCTTTGAATTAACGTAGAAATAGTTAACAACACGTGTTACGGTGGAAGATTTGGCACGAATTTAGCCGAGCGAGGCCCTATAACGCATACTGGTTACATAAAGAAATTATGCACATTATGTCGCACCACAGAGACCACTATGTCTGTATGTTCCACGCGCTTGCCGTACTTGTACAGTCCATGAAAAGGTTCATTTCGCGAAACGGAGTGTTAGAAAAACAAGCTTTTTCATGACAGAAACTGCATTCGGACAGTCAGTTCATGAAATGTACAATCATGAGATTTTTCATTTTCTTAACAGACATCACTTCTGTGCCGCGGGCCGCATAAAAATGCCAGAGGGGCCGCATGCGGCCCGCGGGCCGCAGGTTGCACGGGCCTGATTTAGAGGATACGTACCTATGTATGTACAACAAAAGTGTCGAATTTGACAGCTCTGTGATATTAAATTTGTAAGGTTTCTTGCTATATAAAAAATGTAAATAAATTCGATTTTTATTTAGGTCCTCAAAGTAACAGTCATATATCTGATTTTGTATTTTAGAGCAAATTTATGTAGGTAATTTTTTTTTTCTACGATTATAAAGAAAAGTACAAGTTTCATATGCGCCATTGGTTAAGAAAGTTACATCTTTGTATACGGATTTTCATTTCCTACGGCCAAATTGTAAGGAAATATTCATTTCTTACGGGTTTCATAGGCTACTAAACTGTCATTGAGTTAATATAATTAAAATGATTAGCGAATCGTACGAATCATACCTACAGAATCAACCGCCTCTAGGAGGCTTTGTCGGTTTGACAAAACATCACTGTCACTGCAAGTCCCCATAAATTCAGTCAATTTATGCAATAAAGCACTATTCTTATGTGGAAGTAAATATGTGGGTAGCGATTGCGACAATAAAATATTAAATTTAACACCCCCAGGTATCGCAGAAATGGCGATAGTAACCTGTTTAAATTTACTTCCAAAAATATCAAAGAAAAAATACGAAAATTCGTACAGAAATTTCATGGATTGGAGCTGGAAAGTGTTTTTCCTATAAACTCGCGTGATTTCTGCACGAGGCATATTAAAGAGCTTCAAATTGTAAAACTTTTTCCCCATTTAAACATGTTTCTATCTTTAAAGATAAGGGAGATAGCAATGCTGACGAGGCTTATCTGGGACACCCTGTATATAATATATTTTAAAATTTAAAACACTGACAGAACAAGTAAGGGGTTTTACCTATGCGGACAACAAAATATGTATACTGGAACTGCACAATCTGAAAAAATAATTCTCTCGGATGTGGTTTTATAATGTTTCCAAAGAATAAAAATTATGAATCCTCAACTTTTATTACCCAAGCGGCTCTACAAAGAAATATTTACAAACACCGGGCCGCGTTTGACATGCCGACAAGAAATAGATGGGCGGAGCTACATTTCTCGATGCGTCCCGTCGTACCACATACCACAATTGATTTCAGCGAATTTTTGCTCAAATATTAGGAATTTGTTTTCCATTTTTTGACCTTATTTTCAGAGATTTTTGAAAAAATAAATCGGTTTATTATTGCTGAGCGCTGGAAAATTTGGTCTAAACTCAACAGTTTCCAATTTTGTAAAATTTCTGTTTTTATTTAAGGTCTTACAAACAATTTCAAAAAAATATAACTTTATACATCTAGACATATTTTTTTCAAGAATTTTCACGCAAATTTGGAAGGTTTTTGATGAAAAATAAAGTTTACACATGGAGAAAACGATTTCGTGACCGGGCATCTAGCCTTAAAGGGTTAAAAAAGGTTGGTCTTTGACGTTAGATGTACATGGTAAAAAGTTATGGGTCATTTTATCAAAGCAATAGGTTATAAGTAGCGCCCTCTATGGGCAACGTCAAAAATGCTAATGGAATCTTTTTTCCCGTAAGAAAAACCATAGGATTGTAAATTTTCAAGTCGGCAACCTAAGAAATTTCGTAGTTATGGCAAAAAATGGAAATAAAATTGTAACTTTCAACACCATGTATTTCCTAAACCATCAATATTCGGATAAGACATGTTCGGTTCAATGGTCATTATTTGACCTGTAGAATCTCCAGTTAACGGATTTCCCATTGTTCGTGAAACACCCTCTATATTGAAATCTCCAACAATTACTAGAGATTGATTTCTACTTATCACAAGGTCAATTATTTGCTCCAGCTTCGCTATTAACACATCGGAATTTATGGGAATGTCTTAATAAGAGGCTGCAACAAAAGAATATAGATGCGATTACTGTACTTGAGTTCTTTTAATTCTTCGTTATTTGTTACGATTTTCTAGTTATTACGTTTTTTATAAACATCAAACATATCTAGGTACCAAAAAGTATTTTTAAGTTTTAAGAGTTTTTACGCGTTATTTTTTAATTTTAAGTACTTAATACAGTTCCTTTTGTATTTTATTTATCAGAAGATTATTGTACCGTCCTATTTTTGCTTATTGTTTCTAAGAATAAGGTTTCTTTTAGTTTTCCTTGATTTTCTTATTCTGTGGTCGAAAATTGGATTATTTACGACTTACTACTCGACAGTGGCAGAGAACCGGTTCTTCAATGGTCGACAATAGATCGGTATCAGTCAAGAACTGGTCAAAGTGACATTTTTCCATATGTTTTTATATTTCAGATATTTATCATTTAATTAGTCAAGATTAACATGTTTAAAACATCGAATATACTTATAGGAAAGGTTTTATCACAAAATTACAGCAGAAAATCTTCAGTATTTATTTTGACAACTTTCAATTCTCATAACCTCGCTTTAACTGGTCGAGAACAGGCACATTTACCCTAGTAGCAGTTGCCAGTCACAATGGTGGATAATAATAAATGAAGATGAAGGTTCAAAAGTTTAACTTATTGAGAAGAAAGTGCAAATTATAGCAGAAGATTCAACGATCAAGAAACTAATAAAATTATGTTGCTAAAAATTTAATGTTCCACCTAGTGTTACAATCAGGCTATGTTCACTCTATCCTGAAAACTCGGACGAAGTACTAGTTACGCTTGACGGCACAAAGGCGCTGATGTAGGGCGAGAGTCCACAGATATGATAAAGTATATGCTCTATGTTTCAATGCGATCTCTGCCGGACTGCCGCTAACCGGTATCTGGAAATTCTTTGGTTCGTGCTTCGTGCGCCATTTGCAATTTCTTGGTTGGTGTTGGCGTGTTGTGTTTGCCAGTCGTGTAAAAGTTTGAATTTTCACTCGTTTTTTTTCCAAGCCAATTATTAGAGAGTTGTTACGTTCCATAATTTCGAAAGGTATCAGCTGTTAAAATATTTCAGAGTTTCGTTCGGAGCTATTAATTTTTCTTTAATATTTTCTTGCTAAACGGTAAAAAATGGTTCACTACCTACTCGTATCGAGGTTTTGGCCGCATCGTGTCAGTAGTCTGGATATGCCGCGTGTGTAGGCTTGCTCATTTTTAAACGAAACGTTTATTCGTTCTTAATTGGATAAAAGGAGCAAAGCTACGTAAATTAGATATACTTCAGTTGTTTATTTAAGATCAATTGCTTATTGATTTTGGTTGTGGAAGTAATCTAACCACTTTGTGGGATTAGTTACGCTGGTTACCAGACAACTGTAATGAATTCCGTTTTTGTCATTTTGGGCCCTCCTCAGAGGTAAACTATTCAATTTATTAATTATTTTATCGAACTATGAATCATATTTAATCTTTTAGGGTTTTACTTCTGGGCAGAAGTAACATTAACGCTAATCATATGTCCGTTTTCTTTCTCGCCAGTGTCCCCGAGAATTTGTGATTTGGGAAATTTAGTTGAAGAATATTATATTTGCGGTATTCGATCGCCGCCTGCTACTTCTTTGAAGGCCAACAAAAACTCAGATAAGCTGCTTGTTTATTATTGTATTTTATTTTTACTTTCAATTCACATTTATATTTTCCAATTGTAGTCTTAACTAGTTTTTTTTGTATTGATCGGTAATTTCAGAATTTCATTAAGTAAAAGTTTTTTTTAATAGCTACCAAATATTACTATACACTGTGTGATAATTTACTCTTTGTAAACCTTGGGGTAAAGCGCTGTACACCGTGGTATATAGGTACCCATCTACCTGTCTCTTTTGGTAAGCTATTCTGGCGACCTTTTTTTTTTGCCTTCAGCATAATATTTTGTTCTTACCAATTTAAAACGTACTGTGACACTTGCGATAATCGATATATTTATATTAAGCACTCCTTTAGACCTTACTTCCCTTTGCACTCATTTGATTCAATTTGTAATTGTCTCTACTTGTATTTTGTTTATTAAAGCCTCTGGCTCCGTTCATGCTCTGGAATTATGCGCTGTTTTATTATATGACAACTGATACCGTTCGTAATTTGGGTACTCCAGCGTTAGAGTATTGTAACCTCTGTATAATTGCGTAGCGCCTAGGGTACATTTATTTTTTTTCTGTTTGTGGACCGTCACACCAGCTCCGTTGGGTCCAGCCGGGTTGGGGGTTGCCTTTTCCATTGTGTGGGGGTGTCGGGCTTTTGTAAAGATTTTGAGCGTCGCAATTGGCGCCCAGCGTGCAGGCCTTGAGTTTGACCTATTTAGTGTGCGAAGCGAAGTATTTTGGAAGTGTGCCTATTATTTGTGATTGTGAAATTACATTCTTTTTGCGTCTTGTGTGCTTTGATTATATTTTTGATATTATCTTGTTTGGTGCGGATTGGTGTTTCGCCTTTTCATTTCCCAATCTTTTTGTGTTTTTCCTTGTTGTTTTTGAAACTGAATAGTCATGGAGTCGCGTTTGATACCGGAGTATCTGAAGAAGGACGAGTTAGCTTACAAGCTCGTATATAGAGGTGCCAATCCTGCTGAGATGGATGTTCAAGAAATGCGCGGATGTTTGCGGTCACTCTTGCGAATGGAAGGATTGAACCAGTCACTTAATCAAATCAAATCAAATCAAATCAAATCAAATTTATTCAACATCAAAATACATGACACGTCAGAACATCTAAAGATGGATTTTATAAATAAGTACACAGAGGTGTGATAATTTAGATCTACAGTAGATCAGATTTGTAAGATTTGAGATCGTCCAGAGACGAGTTATAAAAGTCAGTTAAACTGTAAAACACTTTTTCAACTAGATAGTCTTTTAACACTGATTTGAATTTCTTCAGATTAAGGTCCTTTATATGTTGTGGAAGTTTATTATACATTTTAATACATAAATAATTTGTTCCCTGTTGGGCACAGTTAACCCTGTGGTAAGGTATTACAAAGTGGCTTTTGTTTCTCGTATTGTGGTTATGTATATCAATGTAACTTTGAAATTGATGTTTGTTTTCGTGGGCATAAACCAAACAGGTAAGTACATATAGGGAGAACAAAGTGAGAATTTTTTGGTCCACAAATATTGGTTTGCAGTGCGCATCTAAGGGTGCTCCCACAATAGACCTAATAGCCCTCTTCTGGATTACGAAGAGCTCATGTAAATGTGCAGTGTGGCCCCATATCAGTATTCCGTAGGTCAAAATCGACTGGAATAGAGCAAAGTACACTGCTCTTGCTGTGTCCTCATCTACCAGTCGTCTTATGCGTCTGATTGCATATACTGTTCTAGATAGCTTTTTACTGGTTTCTTGAACATGTTGTTGGTAGGTTAGTTTAGAATCCAAGTGTATGCCAAGAAATTTTGAACTGTCGATTGACGGGTTTCTTCGGTTTGTGCTAAATTTCATTGTTTTGGACTTATTCTCATTCAATACTAAACTATTAGAGGCAAACCAATTTAGGGCATTTTGTTTAGCAAGTACTAACTTTTGATCCAGTTGGACTCCATCTCTCCCACGGACTGCAAATGTGGTATCATCAGCAAAGAGCACTGTATGGCAGTCCATATTAAGGGGTAGGTCGTTTATAAAGAGGAGGAAAAATATGGGCCCTATCAGTGAGCCCTGTGCTATGCCTGCCGTAATGTTATGCGGAGTGCTGAGTAGGCCATCTTGAGATACTATTTGAGTTCTATTTGTAAAGTATGATTTAATTAGATTTTTTGCCACTCCTCTGATACCGTAAAATTCTAGTTTTTCCAAAAAGATATCGTGGGGCATACTATCAAAAGCTTTGCTCAGGTCACAAAATTCAACCAGACAGACTTCGCAATCATCAAATGCTTCATAGATATAGGTGACCAACTTCTGGATGGCATCAACTACACTCCTTCCCTCCCTGAAACCAAATTGCTCCGGACAGAGAGAGTCGTTTTTATTCAAGAAATCAGATATTTGCTGAACCATTACAGATTCTATGAGTTTTGAAAATACTGGTAATATTGATATTGGCCTATAGTTCTTGGCTTCTATTTTGCTACCCTGCTTATGGATGGGGATAACTTTGGCCTGCTTCAGTAAGTCTGGGAAGTTTCCAGTGACGAAACAGGAGTTCACTATATCAGCTAAAGGGGCAGAAATTTCTTGAGCTACAAATTTTATCGTTTTGGTGTCCATATCAAAAATGTCAGTTGAAGTTTTCGCTTTGATCTTACCAATATGCTTCAGTATATCATGATGTGATACAGGGTGAAAAAAGAGTGAATCTGAATTTTGTTTTGCCTTGGATAGGTAGGTTCCTGCAGAAATGTTTGAATGTGGGAGGCCATTCAAAAGTTGGGGTACAACCAACTGAAAGTAGCTTCCAAATTCGTCGACTGTAGGGTGTTTGTTAGAATTTGATGCTTTGTGCTTCCCGGTTTCTCTGTTTATTATGGACCAGGTAGTTTTATGCTTATTTTTAGAAGATATTATTAACTTTTTGTTTGCGTTCTTTTTCAGATTTAGCATGTAGTCGTGATAGAATTCTTGTATCTTTGGTAGATGTTTCTAAATTCTTCATTTTCTGTTTGTGTATAAGTATCATAGATTAGGCCCAGCGTTTCTTTTATGTTTTGCAGTGTTTTGTTGTTTTTGTAGGTATTTGGATTTTGCGGTTGTGTATTGCGGAAGGGGAAGGATTCATTATAATATTCCCTGAATCTTCGAAAGAAATTTTCGTATTTCTTGTTGGTATCTATTTCCATGTACACATCATGCCAAGTTTCATTTTCAAGAAGGTATCGAAAATAAGTTTTATTTGTTGGTGTAAACATCCGTTTCGACTTGCTATTACTTGAACATTTAGAGTAGAATGACACTATTTGAGCATCATGGTCAGAAAGGTGTGCCTTGAATGTTGAGGCACTGTGAATGGAGATGCCTGTGAAGATGTTGTCCAAACAAGTGGAGGTATTTAGTTGGTTTCTGGTAGGCTCAAAAATAGTCTGCCGCAAACCATATCCGGAAAAACAGTTCACCAGCTTCAGAGTGTTACTACTCTGCATTCCAAGGTCCACATTAAAATCTCCAGCAACCATAATTTTGGTTTCTTTGTTGTAGTTTTGGAGTAGGTAGTGAAGAGCTTTCTCAATTTGTGCTATGTAGACATCAATGTCCTGGTCAGGAGATCTATAGCTAGTTACGAAAACCATCCTCTGAGTTTCCAGGTACACTGCAACCAGTTCACATGATCTCTCCAAGGATAGACTTCTAATTTCGACAATTTCCTGGAATTTATGGGTTTTTTTAACGTATATACAAGTACCACCATGTATAAAGGATGTGCGATAGAAACAGCTTGCTAGGATATAGTTTTCCAGATTATACAGATTGTAATTATTTTTTGTTAACCAATGCTCCGTTATACCTATGGCGTCAACATTTTGGTCATTTATGAGGGCTCCAATGGCTTCTGCTTTATTTGTTATACACTGGATGTTTAAATGCATAACAGTGAAAAGACTATTTCTTGATTGGTTTACATTCTTACTAGATTTTATACAATTCATAAAAAATGGTTCTGCTCGGTGTAGATCTTGTTTCTACGAAAGTCAAATCTCTTGAAAGCGACACCTCTTGGCCAGAACGCTGGATTATAGAGTCGGTCTTTCAAATCGAAATTCGCTCCTACGCGAAAACATTTATTTTGGTTCTCGTTTGTGGGCAGCTCAGTTGCTTCGAAGTTTGCTTCTGGAATGTTTTTCTTGTTTAGGTAGTTCATAACCATATCAACTGTGGCGTTCCTTTTTACTCTGTAGATATATAACCATACTTTCCTTTCTGCGCCTTGTATTGAATTTTCTGTAGCTTCTTCGGTTCCAACGTTGTTTACAGTTTTATTCTTCGAGTGTTTTCTTCTTCTTTGTACCAGTTTAAACTGATCTTGTTCTTGTTCTTGTTCTTCTTTTTCCACTTTTTGTTCTAGGTCGTCATTGATATTTATTAATTCATTTGCCTTTTGTATCTGTTTCTGTACAATGTCATGTTCTTTGAGATTTGTTTGCTTGTTTTTGTCGACTATTGTCGGCTGTGCTAGTTTTATGACATTTCTGTCGATCTGTGTTCTATCGCGGGTAACATTAGATGTGTTCCCAGGATGGGAAGTTTCTCGCATCACAACTTGCTTGCGGGCGGAGCCGGCTTGTTTTGATTTTAGGTTATGTTCATTGTCTTGATATTTATTTAATTTTTCCTTCAGGAGAGTTATGTTGTCCTTAAGTAACTGAGTTTTGTCTTCCAACTCATCAATTATCTTGTTCTGCAAATATATTTCAGTTCGCAAGGAGTACACTTCTTCATTGGTGTTTCCATTAACCTCGCTTTCCAAAATCCTTTTCAATTTCTCTCTTATCCTTTTATAACAACTTGCATGATAAAATAATTCAGTTATATCACAATACTTGCCATCTAGACTGGATTTATTGCAATAACCGCATAGATTTTTACTTTTCTCCGCGTTAATCACGGATTTTTCACTCTCGCAATTTTCACTAGCATCCATCTTAGGTATCCTAAGTATGAATTTGCTTTGGAATCTGAAGTGGGAGCCATTACAAATAGCTACACTGATTTGGCGGAAAGTATTAATAATTTTTCGGGTACTGCAGCAGATACATCTTCTCGTAGGTATCAGACCCGCCTTTCACATTTATTGCAGCGCGTTGATAGATTTCCCTATGAGGTGGATGACAAAATTTTGAAAGCACGAAGCACTTGGTTATCTAAGATTACTGCTTTGATGGATACTTTGAATAGGGCTACCAAACGTAAGTCTGTTCCCGATCTTAGTGCGCCTGTGCGTGCACATAGTAGCAAAATTCATAGTTCTGATGAGGAATCCGTCGAGGAGCCCGATGGTGATGTGCGTCCTATGGTACAGAGTATGTCTAAGTCTTTAGCATCAGGTTCTCACCCTCGTTCACAGCCAGTCTACAAATGGAATCTTAAATTTAGCGGTGACCCGAAATCCATCACTGTTACGAATTTCTTGGAACGAGTTGACGAACTTCGTATAGCTAGACATGTTTCCGACGACGAACTGTTTGCGTCTGCCATAGATCTTTTTGAGGGGAAAGCTTTATTGTGGTTTCGCACAGTTGTTCACCGATGCAGTTCTTGGAGAGAGTTGTCTGCCCTTCTCAATAATCACTATCTACCCCCTGACTATTTCACTCGATTATTCCAGGAAATATTGGAGAGAAAACAAGGAGTGAATGAGCCAATTGTGGAGTATTTAACATGTATGACCGCGTTATTTTCTAGGTACGGAAAAGTTGGAGCTGACGTTCAGTTGGATATTATGATTAGAAACTTAGCGCCGTTTTATACGATGAACTTGCCTCTTGTGACGTCATTAGGACAGCTTGAAGAAGAATGTTTGAAGCTGGAAATAAGAAAGTATCGAGTAGAGAGCTACCAGAGTCCTTCGACTAGAACTTCTCATTTAGTTGAACCTGATTTAGCTTGTGTTATGCCTGCTGTTGCTGTAGCTCCTGTTCCTGTCGTGGATGAGATTAGCGCTTCTTCTTCAATCCGCAGGCCTTCGCAATTTCGAGTGAATTGTTTTAACTGCAAGGAAGTTGGACACGTGGCCCGCAACTGTCGTGCACCCATTAATAGGCATTGTTATCGTTGTCAAGAGCCCAATGTGACTATTCGTACTTGTCCGAAATGTTCTCCTCAGTCGGGAAACGAGAGAAGGAGGTTTTAAATGGTCGAACTGATTCCTCCTCTGTCTCTTCTAATTCGACCACATCTTTTATTAACAACAATAATAAAGTTTTGTTGGATTTTATTTTACGCCATGCTGCTAAAGATCAACGTCCTTATTTAGAAGTGGAAATTCTTGGTCGCCGTGTTCTTGGATTATTAGATTCTGGAGCTTCGTGTACCATAGTTGGAGAATCTGGCTGGAAGCTTTTTCGCGAATTAGGCTTTGAATTGGATAAATCTGGAGTTAGCGCTTGTACTGTCGCTAATGGAGCCACTTGTGCCGCTGTGGGAACTGTTTTAATTCCTATGAAACTCATGGACCGATTGAAACTTATCCAAGTGTTAGTTATCCCTACTTTGTCTCACAATTTAATTCTAGGTGCTGATTTTTGGCTCGAAATGGGCTTTGTTCCTGATTTACGACGTAATGAGTGGCATTTTGCTGAAGATTGTGCTCTGCCTGACATAGCTGGTATTTGTAATGTCGACGATCTTTCTCCGGATCATCAAAAATCTTTAAATGAATTGCTTGATGCTAAATTTAGATTAATGGGTTCGTCTCTGGGCCGTACCGATGTTGTCCAGCATGAAATTGTTACAGACGCCAAGCCTATTAAACAGCGTTATTACCCAGTTTCTCCCGCGAAACAAAAATTAATTGATGCTGAGATTTCTAGAATGTTAGACGAAGAAGTGATTGAGCCTTCTAGGAGCCCTTGGTCTTCACCTGTTCTGTTAATTCCAAAAAAGGATGGTACCCAGAGGTTTTGTGTCGATTATCGACAACTCAATGCCGTTACTAAGAAGGATGCGTATCCGATCCCATATATTTCTTCCATTTTGGATAGTTTGAGGGACGCCCGTTTCTTAAGTTCTCTGGATATTCGTAGCGCGTATTGGCAAGTGCCCGTAGCTGAGTCCTCGCGCGAATTCACCGCATTTACGGTCCCTGGACGAGGACTTTACCATTTTAAGCGCATGCCTTTCGGACTAACTAACGCACCAGCTACCTTTCAGCGCCTGATTGATAAAGTTTTAGGAGCCGACCTCCAGCCTCACGTGCTAGTTTATCTGGATGACATTGTTATTGTTTCTCGTGATTTTGATACCCATTTGGATATTCTTGCTAAAGTGTTTGATAGACTGTATGATGCAGGATTAACGGTTAGCAGGGAGAAATGCCATTTTTGCCGCCCCCAGTTGAAGTATTTGGGCTACGTGGTAGACAAGCATGGCCTTCGTGTTGATCCTGACAAGGTAAATTCCATTTTACAGGTGCCTTCGCCCAAGAATGTGTCTGAAGTTCGAAGATTTCTTGGTATGGCTAGTTGGTATAGGCGCTTTATACCAGATTGCTAATCCGTTGACTGCTCTTACAAAGAAGAATCAGAAATGGAGTTGGACCGACACTTGTGATGATGCCTTTAGGGCCCTTAAAAATCATTTAGTGACCGCCCCTATTTTGACATGTCCCGATTTCGAAAAGCCATTTTTTCTGCAGACTGACGCCTCCTCGTTTGGATTGGGAGCTGTTTTATCTCAACAGTTTGAGGAGGGTGAAAAGGTCATTTGTTTTATTTCTCGTAGCTTGACTCGCCAAGAGCGTGCTTATACCACAACTGAACGCGAATGTTTAGCTGTAATCTGGGCTGTGGAGAAGCTTCAAAATTACTTGGATGGTATACATTTTACGGTAGTTACCGATCATTATTCCTTGCTTTGGTTGGATCGTTTGAAGAATCCCACTGGTCGTCTTGCGCGATGGGCCGTTCGACTGCAGGGATTCGATTTTTCTATTGTTCATCGCAAGGGAAAGGAGCACGTGGTTCCTGATTTTCTATCTCGATCTGTTCCACTTGAAGAGTCTGCGAAATTTGTTGATGCTATTACACTTCCTTGGCCGGATGTACGGGATTCTTGGTACAATAGAATGTTGAAGGATGTTGAGTTGAATCCCAATAAATATCCATCCTGGCGTGTTGAGAACGGAAGTTTGCTGAAATTGCTACCCTCCAAAATTCCACAGTTGACTTCTTCTACTTCAGATTCTTGGAAGATAGTCATACCCAGAGAAGAGAGGTTAGAGCTACTTAAAAGCCACCATGACGTCCCTACTGCAGGTCATTTAGGAGTCTATAAGACTTATTGGAGACTGCGAAATCGTTATTACTGGCCGAAAATGAGAGCAGATGTGGCAAAATACATCAAGCGATGCGAAATATGTGCCCAACATAAGCCAGAACGCAAAGCACCAGCTGGTCTCATGGGAACCAGACCAGAAATCATTTTACCTTGGCAGATGATTAGTCTCGATTTTATAGGACCATTCGTACGATCTTCAAAAGGTAATTGCTACTGCCTTGTAGTAACGGATTACTTTTCTAAATTTGTCCTCGTGTTCGCCCTAAGAGCTGCCACTGCCGCTGCTGTGGTTCGTTGTCTTGAGGACCATGTATTCCTTGTTTATGGTGTCCCATCGTCCATAATTTGCGACAATGGTACTCAGTTGAGAAGTCGTGATTTTAGGAACCTCTGTGAGAAGTATCGCTCGAAGCCGCACTACACTGCTCTGTACCACCCACAAGCTGATCCTACCGAACGAACCAATCAGACTGTGGAAACTATGATATCTTCCTATGTCAAAGAGAATCATAGAAAATGGGATGAAAACTTATCTTCGCTGAGTTGTGCAATTCGCACCACAAAACATGAAACGACTGGATATACTCCCTACTTCGTTAATTTTGGAAGAGAATATGTCAGTTCCGGAGATGGATACGAACACCCTATACCTAACCCCGAAGAGAATACAGTTGAGAAGAGAAGAGTAGGATTTGTCAAGATGTTTGATGATGTTCGAAATAAGATAAGGGATGCTGCAGCCAGGAATAAGCGTAGATATGACCTCCGACGACGACCCGTGAGTTATACGGTCGGTCAGAAGGTATGGCGTCGTAATAAGGTTTTGTCAGACGCAGCTAATTATTTTAGTGCCAAACTTGCGCCAAAGTTTGTTGGACCTTTCACGGTTTTTAGGAAAATAGGTTCCGTTTCTTATGAATTGAAGGACGTGCGAGATAAACCTGCTGGTATTTGGCATGTTCAGGATTTAAAGCCTGCCTATGTTGCATAATAATGAGCGCCGGGGTGTGAGGCGAATTGAGGGTCACACTGTTGCTAGGGTACTACTGAAAATCTACAAGATCAGGATCGAGAACGTCGGTGTGTGAGACGACAAAATTTTGGGTCACACAATTGCATGGGAATCAACATATTCCACGAGATCTGGATTATTTCGTGTTCCAGAACGAAATATTGTGTTAGTGTTTAGTGATGTGTTATCTATTAGTGTATTGGTGATGGGTTATATTTGTCGGTAAATTTCGGGAAAATTCACCTCTTTCTAAGTGAGGGGGGAGTGTTACGTTCCATAATTTCGAAAGGTATCAGCTGTTAAAATACTTCAGAGTTTCGTTCGGAGCTATTAATTTTTCTTTAATATTTTCTTGCTAAACGGTAAAAAATGGTTCACTACCTACTCGTATCGAGGTTTTGGCCGCATCGTGTCAGTAGTCTGGATATGCCGCGTGTGTAGGCTTGCTCATTTTTAAACGAAACGTTTATTCGTTCTTAATTGGATAAAAGGAGCAAAGCTACGTAAATTAGATATACTTCAGTTGTTTATTTAAGATCAATTGCTTATTGATTTTGGTTGTGGAAGTAATCTAACCACTTTGTGGGATTAGTTACGCTGGTTACCAGACAACTGTAACGAATTCCGTTTTTGTCATTTTGGGCACTCCTCAGAGGTAAACTATTCAATTTATTAATTATTTTATCGAACTATGAATCATATTTAATCTTTTAGGGTTTTACTTCTGGGCAGAAGTAACATTAACGCTAATCATATGTCCGTTTTCTTTCTCGCCAGTGTCCCCGAGAATTTGTGATTTGGGAAATTTAGTTGAAGAATATTATATTTGCGGTATTCGATCGCCGCCTGCTACTTCTTTGAAGGCCAACAAAAACTCAGATAAGCTGCTTGTTTATTATTGTATTTTATTTTTACTTTCAATTCACATTTATATTTTCCAATCGTAGTCTTAACTAGTTTTTTTTGTATTGATCGGTAATTTCAGAATTTCATTAAGTAAAAGTTTTTTTTAATAGCTACCAAATATTACTATACACTGTGTGATAATTTACTCTTTGTAAACCTTGGGGTAAAGCGCTGTACACCGTGGTATATAGGTACCCATCTACCTGTCTCTTTTGGTAAGCTATTCTGGCGACCTTTTTTTTTGCCTTCAGCATAATATTTTGTTCTTACCAATTTAAAACGTACTGTGACACTTGCGATAATCGATATATTTATATTAAGCACTCCTTTAGACCTTACTTCCCTTTGCACTCATTTGATTCAATTTGTAATTATCTCTACTTGTATTTTGTTTATTAAAGCCTCTGGCTCCGTTCATGCTCTGGAATTATGCGCTGTTTTATTATATGACAACTGATACCGTTCGTAATTTGGGTACTCCAGCGTTAGAGTATTGTAACCCCTGTATAATTGCGTGGCGCCTAGGGTACATTTATTTTTTTTCAACATAAATTTCTGTTCCCTTCATTCAACAAAAAAAAAACAAAATAACTAGTCCTTTTTGAAAATAAATAGCGATCCACACTCACAGGTAAACCTTGAAATCACTGCAATGCACATCCTACATACTGTACATGAAAAAATGACTGTGCCGGGTCAGTCTGGAGTTAAAATCGCTTGCATTAAGCCAAGTTGTCGTGCACCTTTTAAATTTTACAACATGTATTTATCTGAATGCCTAAATCGGGAAGGAGGAAAAATACTATCAACATGTTCTTACTTCTTATGCTAACAGTCAGATGACAACAATGCAGGTCTTGTGTATAACATCACTGTACGATGGTATGGGGTTAAAAAGTGTATTTTCTGTCGCTACACAGTTGCCAACTGACCAAGCTAAAACTACAGAGAAGACTAACACGTACATTTTTATAATAACTATGGACACCAAACCATCGATACATATGTTATATGTTGTTTTATTTACAATACTTGAATTTCACAAAAATTTTTGGGCAATTTTTTCAATTTTTGTAAAATAAATGGAAGGATTTTCTTGGCTATTGGAAACAGACAATGAGCAACTGAAAAAATAAAGCGCAAAATGATGAGTGAGGAACATGAGGATGAGGTGAGGATGATATGTAGAAGACGCTTAAAACAAAATATTACATTAACTAAGAGCTTCTCAAAATTAGAAGCAAATAATGTATAAAGTAGGACTTGAAGATACTTGTTGTGAGTGTATTGAAAAATTGAAATCGACAATTATGTCTGAAAATTAAAAGTAATTGTGCTATTTCTGTTGTTTTATTTAAATACTTTTTGCTCAATAGAGCCACCGATATATTTTCAATTGGGTAACCTAGTAAACTACTATATAACTATACAATAATTAACTTACTCACGTAGCCCTTGATGAAAATGACTGTCATAGAATCGTTTGCAATCCAGTTACATTTTACTCAATGCAAGCATAACTATTACCAAATCAATACCTGCTCTATCACAATATGAATATTTACACCATTAATACTCTTTACATTTCAACGCCCAGTCAATTTCATGAAAGATTACAATTTTATACAATGATTTTTACATGTAAACATTAAAAACAAATGAAAACGGACCTGCATCTGTATATAACCTCAAACTTCGCTCGACGTTTTGTGGGTTTCTTGACGATCAAAATACGCAGCACAGAACAAGGAACGAACCGGGACAGGAGACGGGATAATGGGAAATGGGATGACTTTTGTAAGGCAAAACAAATATCTATTGAGTGAATAGGTAAATGGCTACAATGAGACCGTAAAGTCCTAATACTTCAGCAAAAATAAGGATAAGAATCATTCCTACAAAAAGACGAGATTGCTGCGCTGTTCCTCGGACACCTGCGTCACCTACAATTCCAATAGCAAAACCGGCGGCTAAACCAGAGAAGCCTACTGAAAGTCCTGCACCCAGGTGAATGAACCCTCTGTACAATGGATAATCGACAGGTTCCTTGAGACCACCGGCAATAAGTACCGCAACTACAAGACCGTAAATGGCAATGATACCAGCCATGACAACAGGGATAATGGATTTCATTATAAGTTCTGGCCTCATCACCGACATGGCAGCAATACCAGTACCAGATTTTGCTGTGCCATACGCGGCTCCCAGCGCGCTGAAAATAATTGCCGCCGCTGCTCCCATAACTCCAAAGAAGGGTCCATAGATGGGACGATCTTCTGGTAAAGCCATTTTTTATTTTTATAGAGTATTTACAGGTCCCAACGATCTACTAGGCGCACAACACTCCACCGTATCAGCAAATTCACTAACAAATATGGCTTACACAGCGTCGCAGAGTGTACCAAGCTTTGAGCAAATTTACTGTTGTTTTTGTGCAACATTTTTGTGAAACATTTTTTAAAACGGACTTCAAAAGTGGGGTATCAAAAATGTGTTGTGAAGAAATGTGGAAACAACTCTAACAAAGTGAAAATGCACATATTTCCCTATTGTTATGAGGTTTTTATAAACTTTCGTATATAGTATTGATAATTTCAGCGCCAAAACGAATGCCACTTAACCTCTGCAGTACAGTTCTTCGACTTGGCAAAGCAAACTTTTTTAAGGAGTTTGTAGCCTTTATTATTACTGTATAAAACAATTCTTAGTAATTTATTGTATCAATGTTACATTTATAAAATACATAAATTTAATTTTGAAAATACTTTTTTTTAACAGGAGTA
Source organism: Xestobium rufovillosum (assembly GCA_963966045.1). Classification (NCBI taxonomy): domain Eukaryota; kingdom Metazoa; phylum Arthropoda; class Insecta; order Coleoptera; family Ptinidae; genus Xestobium; species Xestobium rufovillosum. Next base: position 28,525,256 of record OZ014495.1, read on the forward strand.
TGGTACACCCCCTTTTTTTCTTTATTTTTGAAGATAAATTTTTGAAACTTGGCACATCGTATATACTGAGTAAACATCAAGTTTTGACATAAACAAGGAAATTTTCACACTTCCGGTTTTAGCGGAAGTGGTGCCAACTTTTGATTTTCAAATGGAACAACCTGTAAGCTATTGACTTTTTTTACTCTACGTAATTTTCTGAATGCAATGGTACCATATTTGCGACATTTCAAGTTTTAGACTTTTTTTAAATCTAATTTTAATTTTATCATTTAAGTGTGCCATGACTGTTCCAATTTATTCTAATAGACCCAGGCAATGCCATAAAAAACGGAATTGGGTTGGAAATGCTAAATAATGTGATTCGTGCTTAAACAAAGTTCTCCAAATAATTTTTTGGGCAAAACTATTTTTTTCAAATGGAACCATATTGGTACCAAGGTACTATTCAAGGCTTCTATTAATAAGGAATCTTCTGATATGACCAGTTTGCATCTAGGACAAGAGCAACTGAAATTACAGTCCATCAAAAATTAAAAATAGGCATTTAATTTTGTTTTCATCAAATGTTAAGAATCTGCAAGGGGGCTTTGAAAATTTAAAAACAAATAAAACATGGTACCAATGCATTCAGAAAATTATGTAGAGTTCAAAAATTCAATAATATACAGGTTGTCCCATTTGAAATTCAAAAGTTGGCACCACTTCCGCTAAAACCGGAAATGTGAAAATTTCCTTGTTTGTGTCAAAACTTGAAGTTTACTCAGTACATACGATGTGCCAAGTTGCAAAAATTTATCTTCAAAAATAAAGAAAAAAAGGGGGTGATATATACTCCTGTTTAGGGCATCCAAGCCCCGGGACCAAGGGGCCAATTGGGACTTCGGGACCTGACCAAAAAGTTCCGGGGCTAGTCCCGCAGTCCCGAATATATTAAATAGGCAAATTTTTATCTTATTTAAGATGTGACTACCACGAATGTTGAATAAAACAACTGTCTAACATGAAAAAAATGTTGCAACTTTTATTAGTGCATAATAACAAAATAAATATGTAACATAGAAACACAAAAGAAAAATGTACACGGGGTACATAAATAAGAGGAAATAAATATAAAAAACATACACGAAAGTTTTACATATAAATGAAACAAAATGAAACGCCCTTATGTCATTTGATTGAAAACGTGCTCAGTATTGTGACGCGAGTGCAATCTCCCACCATTTTTCGGGACCACGGTAGGTCCCGGGACTAAAGCTGTGGTCCCGGGACCTCCAAAATCACATGTAGTCCCGGGAAATCCCGGTCCCGGGATCCCGGGACTGGATGCCCTACTCCTGTTACACACGGTATAACATTTTACTTCTACTTAAAAAATTGTTGTATCCTTTATTACTATTTTTATGTTCTTCTAAAAGTAGCAAATACTGGATACAAAATTTTTATAAGTATAAAATAAAAAGAAATTTCAGTATAACTAGGAGCTTATATTCAAATTTCCCTGCGTTTGCGATACTAGTGCTTCGTGTCATAAAGCGTAACTAAACCATTTCGTCCGGCGAAAATACAGGGAGTCGCTTATCTACATAAGTCTCTAATCTATGGTTGCAATCTTGTGAGAATTTTGGAAGCATATAACAATAAAAAGCGAATTAAAATAAATTGTTCTTATCGAAACATAAATAACTATAGTGAAATGGGTTCTGTAGAAAATTCAGTACAGAAAATTGCGTTAAAAATACTGTGCAAACCCATATTTTCCATTTCTTTTGTAAAAATTCGCAAGCTTATAGCTACTTAATATTGTATTACCTATAAATAGAAGTACATAATATCATCATCATCATCATAAGGTTCTCAGTCCGTAGACTGGTTGGACGCGTACCTCCATTCTTTTCTATCCTGAGCTAACCTACGCATTTCCCTAAAAGTAGAACATCCTACATCCCTAACTATTTGAGAGCAGTAGTCTAATCTAGGCCTACCCCTACCTCTTTTTATTCCTATCTCTGACTCTAGTATGTCGCGAACTATTCCTTCGTGTCTTAGAAGGTGTCCTACCATCCTATCTCTCCTACTCTTTATTGTTTTCCATACCTTTCGCCTTTCCCCAACTCTTTCTAATACTTCCCTATTGCTAACCTTATCTATCCACGGTATCTTCATCATGCGTCTGTAACACCACAGTTCAAACGCTTCTACTCTTTTTCTATCCGCTTCTCCTATTGTCCAAGTTTCGCACCCGTATAATGCCGTACTCCATACATACGACTTTAAGAGTCTCTTCCTAGTCTCTATATTAACCGTTCTCGAACATAACAGTTGTTTCTTTTTGTTAAACGCAACTCGTCCCTGCGCCATTCTTTGTTTTATATCACTGTAATGTATAATATGTGTATAATTTCCATAACTCGAAATTTCTGTAACTCTTATTTTAAGGATTGTTTTAGGATTGTAGCGGGTGCATTGCTGTCTTGTTTTATTTCTTATTTTGTTTAAGTTTAATTTTCCCTCTTTCTTTGTTAGTAAACTTTTAAGTCTGGTTATTCAAAATTTTTAATATTTTAATTGATCTGTGGTTTAGTTCTAATCTTGTGGATGAGTTAAATGCTAGTTATGTTTAGGAGGGATATGCCAAAATTTTTAATGTTAGGTAGATAAATTTTTATGCTAAAGTTTTTTTTTAAGCTTTGCGATTTACTTTAACTTTTATTTTAATGTGAATCCTAACGTTATTTAAATAGTAGATTTGGCAGTAGATTCGAGTTATAGAAGTTTGACTGTAGTTTGCCTATGTTTGGATAAGACATTTTTGAGATATTGGGTCTAAAAGGAGAAATAATAGAAAAGTAGGAGAAACGAATTTACTGATAAATAACTTATTTACAATTGCCCAATATGACCCCCATTTCTGTTAATGCACTCTCTATAATCATCATCTCTTTTATTTATAGCATTAATGATAAACTGACTGCGATTTTCATTTGTATCATTAATGTAATGCAGAAGTCTTTCTCGTATTTCTTCAATATTTTCACTACGATGTTCATAATAGTATTTTATTTTATAAGGTGTTAAAGTGATACTTTTTGTGGCGAACTACAGATGAGCCACAAAAAGCACTAGCTCCGCATAAAATATGCTATTTTTTCGGCAAACGTCGATGCACTTATCTAAATTCCAATAAACATGATTATTTTGCTTGCAAAAAGAGTAAAAAATATCAATAGTGACATTAATTATTTGTTGTATGATAGATTGCTTTAAATTAGTGCTTGTGTTGCTATGGATATCATGTAAACAATTAAATAGAAAGAAACCCACTGAACTGCTACATGGCGTAGTCCAGAGCTTGATTCTTGGACCGCTTATATTCATCCTTTACGTAAATGATCTCTCTCTCTTCTTAAATGGTTACTGCATACTCTTTGCTGATGACACTACATTCCTTGAGGATGATGCAGACATTCCTAATCTACCTCAAAAACACTTGTACACTTGAGACTGCCAAAGAATGGTTTGCAGCGAATGAGCTTTGTCTCAACGAAACAAAAACGAGGTCTATAATCTTTACATCATCTAGAACAGCCCACGAAAAAAACTGCAAAATTGCTTGGTGTACACTTAGATACTCGAATTACATGGAAGGAACATAATGAATCTTCAGCAATAAAACTTTCTAATGCGATTTACGCCATCAGAAGGATAAAAAATATCATCAATGAAGAGGCAGTGTTAAACACCACTATGCTTTATTCCACTCAGTCGCATCTTTCGCAATAGAAGTATGGGGAAACTCAACTCACCCAAATAAGATACTAATACTTCAAAAATCTGCAGTTCGCGCGATAATTGGAGCTCCCAGACTAACTCACTGTTAGCCTCTCTGTTCTTTAATCATGGCATACTAACAGTACCTTCGATGTACATCTTAAGATCACTAACACATATCATGAAAACATCCAGTAAGTATGATAAGAGGAGTGATATTCAACCATATGATACTCAATCAGCCCAAAACTTACTCTACCCATATAAAAGACTAAGAATGTTAGATAGAAATAAGGATTTCCAGATGTTAATAGAATTCCTGCCACTGCGAGAAATATGCCAACCAAACAATTCTGCTCCTGGATGAAGTGTTTACTCAAAAAGAACCCACTTTATAATGTTGAAAAATTCACCAAAATTGTATTCTGATACTAAATATAATCAATGAACTGTTCACATATTAATATATTTGACTTGATTGTACTATTACTATTCAATAAAGATGAATTATGAATTACTTGATATTTAGTTTTCTTAATTTTTTTGAGATAATGAAGTCAATGTTTGGAATATAATTATTTGAACACTATGTCCATATCCAAAACAAGATGGATTCTGCGATTCTTGCACATTGTTAAAATTGTCGATGTTTGTAATAGTTTTTTCGATGGAGAGCATGGCTAAAGCCGAAAGTCTTTCTTGGCACATAGTGTTGCAAAGGAATGTTTTTATTCGTTTTAATGCTGAAAAACACCATTCAGCTTCAGTCAATGAAATAGGCATGATAACAATTACTTTTAATAACCTAAACACTTTCTACAAGGAAAATTAAGTATTTTTTTTTCGTTGGAGATATTCGTCCACGGACTGTCCGTTTTTCAAACTTGCCCTCAATAGAAAATATTTTGACAAAACGTCCTGCATTTCCAATAATTAGACGTAAATACTTTTGCTCATCACATATATTTCTTAAATCAGATCATTTCCATTCAATTTACGTATAAAACTCCAAATGACTTTTGGTAGAGACATAGATCAACTAAATATTTTTGCAGATTAAAATTGTAACTTTTTATTGTAGAACTGTGACTTTTAACCGCATTGAACAATACAAATTTTTCGTCTGTAGCGCATTAGAGGTCGGTTACTTTGTGTTTGGTGCACCCTTTAATGTTACAACTATGTGCCACCACTGGGTCAATGGTAGGCATGTCTTGTAAGTAGTTATTTAAAAAATATGAATAATAATTGAAAAACCTTCAAGTGAGCGGTCATTTGACCCCTCGTGCTATTTAAAATTTTCGAGGGGGCTAGAGCTGCAAGAATTATATTTGTATAAAAATTGACCACTTTGATGAAATATTGACTTGTTTTTGGAATTTTGAGCCCGTCTGACAGGCATAGAATTTTGCACCATATTTAGCTTGAGATTATATAAAAATGAATGCTAAAGTTTGCAGAAAAATTTGATTGTAACTCCGCATTGAACATTTTCAGAAATTAGCATTAGAAAATAAATTAGACGGATACATGAAGCGGGAGTGTCATTTAAAAAAGAAGATGAAAGTTATAGAAACAGATTCTCAAGTTAAAGAAGATGATATATTAACTTTACAAACTGCTAATTGCCAGCTTAAGGAAAAAATCAGTGAATATCACTCTATGTGTGAACACTTCAAGAATATAAACGAAGTAAGTTTTTATTAATAAATGTTTCATTTACTTTTTGAATGTAGTTTTCCATATTTTCGTGACCAGTAATCTGTTGTTATCATCCCCATTTTCATTTACTTACATTTCTTGATTGTTGTTACTTAATAAAATAATATTTTTAGGAATTAAAAGAAGAAATCCAGGCCTGGGAATCAAAATTCAGGGAGGACTTATCCAAAACGTATTCAGTAATATATCCTACCAAACTTTCCCCTTCCTCAAAAAGTTCCCCAGAAGTAAAATCGTGTAAGTATCCTATTTCATCTCCTGCTCTGCCCAAGTCTGATAAACAATCTCGTTTATCAAATTATTCTCCATTTGCGAGAGTATACAGTCCTCGCCCTTTCAATAGCCCTCGTCTTCTTCAGCAGTTATCGAATCCTATTACCTTAAATTGGAGTCCAGTAACATTTTATTCACCGGACCATAATCAAGATTTGCCTGAAAGATGTTTTAAAACAAGCACCCCAAAAGGTGTTTTTCATTCTGAAAGACATCTGCTTGATATCACCCCACGTGGAGATGGTACCCCTGCTCTACTTCAAACTATTCCAGAAGAGACAACAAAAGCTGATGATGCAGAAATTAAAATTGTTGCTGATAAACAGAATCATTTGACATGTGTTTTAGATACAGAAGACCCAAAAATGAACGGCAATAGTGGAGATTCGACTCATTTGCAGAGCAGTGAAGAAGATTTGGATTGGATGGGGAATTCCATAAAGTTTTCGCAAAATGCATCAACATTTGAATCTTTGCGGGCTGAATTATCTGTGGTAAGTTTTTACATTCAACTCTTGTTTATATAGATTATAGTTAGCCAATGAAGTTATTATCTTGATGCTTTAAAAAGAAGTACTCACATTTCCGCTAGATGGCAGAAAAAGCGCGATCTGGAATTGTTTTCGGTTTCAAAAGTATATATATGCAAAAAACAATTATTTAATGATATACCATACGCTTCTCTAATGTTTGGTTTTGAAATGGGTTTTATGTTGGGCAATGCATTATCCCTGTGTTCCTTTTTGACACGTCCCATTTTTTAAAAAATCACCTTTTTGCTACAGCCTGTATAAGAAAAAATATTTTAAGGTATGCCACAATCGAACCACTAATTGTTACTCATTCCTGCACTTGCTTTATTAATCATATAAATTGATCTACCTATAATTTTTTAGGCACACAAATGTGCTTGCGAGTTGCACAAATGTTTTACTGTAATTGAACGTTTGCAAGCTGAAAATGAAAAATACGAAGAGAATAAAATGCAAAATGAAAATAACGTGAAGGTTTTGCAATCAGAAATTGAAGATTTGAAATCCCAAATTTCCTTCAAAGATGACAAAGAGACTATGCTCATGGACATAAGATCTGATTTGGAAACTAAGTTGGCAAATTCAAAGTCTCAACTGAATGAACTAAAACTAAAACTTGATGAAAAAATTATGGTTGAAAATTTGGAGCAACACTACAAGAACAACATGGAAGTTTCATTACAGTTGCAAAAACTGATGGAAGAAAATGAAGAACTGAAATTGCAAGTTGTGAAATTAGAGACTTCATTAAAATGTTACCAAGGTATGAATTCCCATATTTATCTTTTCCTGTTCTTGTTAATATAACATAGGTAATCATTTCCGATATTCAAATGATTTTGTATAAAATGTACAGTTTTCTCATACTAAAATTCATTTTTTCACCGAAAATTTTTATTGTAATTCAGTACCGTGGTGAGGAATGCTACATCATAGTAATTACAAAATTTTCAGACAAAATTTAAGAAACCTATTTGACGTAAATTGCGCACTATTTTAATTCTTTAATATTCATGATAATGTTTTTTCAACTTGATAATATTTTAGTAAGAAAGTCAAAAATGCATAAAATTTATAACAAATTTCCGGTAACAGTTGAATAAAAAGTGATATGTGCTATGGGAGTTTGGAAACAAGATGTTTTTTTTTATAAAGATTGATTTTTATGAGAAGTTAAAAATAGTCATTTTTGTCCTCTTTGTAACTCAATCCGGGTACATACTGTAGAACAAAATGGAAAATTATTTTTTCTAATATGATAACTTTCATATTGCCTCTGTAAGTGTGTCTTATTGCACTAAGTAAATTGTCAATTTTAGTTTTCACTTGATCTTTTAATGTATTGTCAGTTATTTCACTAGGGGCTTCTCTGGTTTTTAGCTTTATCCACTTCTTTTCTAAGTTTTGGCCACTTTTTCTTCTTTCATCATCGTATTATATAGCTTAATTTCTTTGGTTATTGTTTCCTGTACTCCGTATTTGTTTGTTCTTATATAGTTTGTGTGTAGTAGGTTTTTATTTTGTGTTTCGTAGCAATGGATATCGTTGAGGTTTAAGTTTTCATTAGAACTAATTTTGTCGTTCGTAATAGTGTGTAGGTACAGTTTGTATGATGGATCTTTGCGCGTGCGTCACAACTGCTTACATATGATATAAATCATTTCAAGGTCGAGTGTATTGTCAAGCAGTGGTGTGTGTTTTATTTTGCTCAGGTACAGATATAAATATGGTAATTTAACTGTTACATCATGTATTAATTAGTAGGTATGGCACCAGCAGAAGAAGAAATGAAAGAAACTTAGATTTTTAAGATATATTTTGTGATGCAATTCTAGATTTTAGTGAGTTCATAGTACCTATTTAAAAAATAAACTTACCTTGTGCATACATGTTTTATATAACATTACGAATTTCCATTTTTTGGCATTCGCGGCCGGGATTTTCCAGGACTAAGCAAAGGCTCATTTCTTTCTGAACTTACTTTGATGCTGGAAACTGTACACAAGCTAATCTTTAAAGCATCAGAAACACGGTTAAACATTATAAAAAGTTTATAAAATTAATTCCACATTATGACATTTACTTGACAGTAGGTACCTACACCACACGCCTATGAACTATAACGCTGAATGGCGCTTCGACATCACTTCATATAGTCGCATTTGTGTTCTGCTCAATATTGTATTATGAGACGTATGTCTTACAACCAAATGACATACGTCGCTACATTTATATTAAGGAATGGTACGGGCTAGCAGTAGGCGCGTATGTCTTAACTAATTTTATACGCACGCAAAGACTCATTATACAAAGTATATGTATCGCAGTCCACAATGTTTTGCATGGTCATAATATTGTAGTATTATGTAATAAATCAGTCGAATATTTGTATTTTAAGTATATGTTTTTTTTGGTATTTTCTTTTATACAGGGTGGTCCTTAAGTATTCCAAAGGTTTTTAAGAGGTGGTTCTTTACATTATTTTGAGTCGAATATTTCATATATTCGTATGTCTAAAATGGCTTAATTTCAAAGATACAGGATGCCAAAGTTGAGGAAAAGAAAATGTTCTTTTGAGAGCTTGAAAACCAATGCAGATATTTTAATGAAACTTTGTTTACAATATTATTACAAAATGGATCAACTTTTGATGCAACAATTCCTTTTTTCAATTAAACAGGGACTTGCCCAAGGGGTGACTATGGTATTCTTTTAGATATAAATTCGTGCACCACTGACTTTTTAAAAATGTGAAAAGGTTTTTTTTATAAATGGTATTAAATAGCACAAAAAGGTTCTTTACTTTTTCAAAAAAAATTCAGTTTATTTTCTTGAAAATAGTTAAGTAAAGAGACCTTTTTTGTGCTATTTAATACTATTTATAAAAAAACATTGCAAATTTATTTTTAAAAATTCAGTGGCGCACGAATTTTTCTCTAAAAGAATACCATAGTCGCCCACTGGACCCGCCTCTGTTTAATTAAAAAAAGGAATGATTGCATCAAAAGTTGATCCATTGTGTAGTAATATTGTGCACAAAGTTTCATTAAAATATCTCCATTGGTTTTCAAGCTCTCTCTAAAAAACATTTTCTTTCCCTCAACTTCAGCACCCTGTAACTTTGAAATTAAGCCTTTTTAGACATAAGAAATATTCGACTCAAAATAATGTAAAGAACCACCTCTTAAAAATTTTTAGAATTCGTATGGACCACCTGTATACAGTATGTCCCCAGTTGGGGATTGATCAATGAAATATGTACCGGGTGTCCCATTAAGAGAGGTTGTCAGCTATATCTCACAAACTGTTAATCATACAGCTTTGGGAAAAAAATATTTTCAGTAAATATGGTCCTGAAAAATCGCTGGAAATTAGTTTCGAGTTCCTAAAACGACCGCTAGAGGGCGTAACATATACCGTCAATTACAAAAATGGCTTTTTCGCAGATATTTTCCGATACAATATACAGGGTGTCCCGGTGAAGGTGGGAAATCTCTCGGGTGCATATAGATTACACGAAAAAAACACCCGAAGTTCTAAAGTTTTCTCCTACGACCTTCCCCTGCCGAGATATTCTCCTTTAAATTGGAGAAATAAAAATCGTTTTATTTATACAAAATTTTTATTTTTAATTGTATTTCGATAATTTTCTTGGTGACGTACGTAGTGATTGAATGTCGATAAAATAATGCGACCCGTTTTTTGATAGTGCATCAGGGGAACAAGGGGTGAACTACCCCTTACCTTCTTAACTTCATATTTTTGAAGGGGCTGGATATTTTGAAGTTTTAACCGCATTTTTTGTTTCCCAGGACATTTTGATAATAAAAAGTTGCTCTTGTTAGGTTTCGATAAAATGAAGCGTTTTCGAGAAAATGAAACTCAACCAGCAAGAGGTACAGTGTTTCTACGATTTTTGTTTTTATTTTTTCTGGCATTATTTTCAAAGATATCAAAGAATCGAAAGCTCTTTCAATCAATTATTTCTTAGGAATTTTTTAAATGTGATTTGACCCTACATTAGCTATTTCTTTTGAAATTCATTAAAAAATTTCCAGGTCCGTATTAAGAAAAAATAAAAATTGACGATGTAGACAACAGACGAAACGTCGTACAAAAATAACCTTAACAGTTTGCGAAAGATAGTGAAAATAAATTGACGTTGAAAAATTGTTTTCGGTTTTTCGAATGCAAGAAAAAATGAAAACGAAAATCGTAGAAACACGGTACCTCTTCTTGTTGAGTTTTACACTGCCGGACAAAAAAAACCTGATACTCTCAGAATTACTATTTTAGTGAATAAAAAAACAACGGACGGTTTGATATGATATTTAACTATATTATTTTCATCTTAACAATAAATAAAAAACAAGAAACAAAATGATTCGTCAACAAAAACCTAATAAAAGTATTTTTTAGAGATCAACCTGTTACTTAAGATTGCAACGAGTACTTTTGCTTCTCTTCTCGGACGTCACTTATTCAACGACGTCCTCGGTACGGGCCCTTAAATATACACCTGTCTCCCTCGGTCTCACATATTGGGACACGCTGTATATCTAAGGGGGTCTTGATGTTCTCTTATGAACACGTCTCTCGTCTCTACGGTCTGGTCGGTTGGAAGATTTATTCGCTGATAACCCTTAAGCTCTTAGTCGCAGAAGGGTTGGGTTCATTACTTATTGCTAAACGATGATTGAATAAAAAGACATAAAGAAAATATAACTTGACTCTATTCGTTTTAACTATTTACATTTGATAAAATTGTGGTGAAATTATAATACGGAATATGTACAAAAATACGAGATATATTTGCAGTGAAAGAAACAGAAATAAAAACCTGGTTCTCGCAGTGTACTCTGATAATGCGGTCCGCTCAACGTACGATCCAATACTGAATTATTTCTACGGCCTCGGAGTCTACGTGGGAGCACCAAAAGGTACAGACTCCTACTAGGGCTTCGGTGCGAGATTCTCGTCGCAGCACCAGGCTACTATATCTCCGGGGAAACACCCCTAGTCTATACGCTGCCAGTAAATAATAATTAGTCCGCCCTCGGCATGTCACCAGCGGCCGCCGGTTATCCGGGTACGATCGTTTTCCGCCGTTTGTCGCCTCAAGTTACAGGCACAAGTGCCACACGAGGTTGCCAAAACGATCCTACCTTCACCAGCAGACACCCCTAATTCCCGAGTTTGGACACCTTACTACTCACTGGTCTCGGATAAGCCAGGCCATGACTGGATGATATTTAATTGTTGATATCGTAGTGATAACAACCATTAAGCACCAGGCAACTATTCAAAAATTATTTTACTCAAATATTTACGGGTCGGTTACTTTCAGTGGATCACACGGCGTCGTCAGAACGGTTTATCAGGTACTAGTATTTCGGATGCGGCGGCCAGCATCATCTCGGATGCTGGGAGCCCTGGTCCCAGCTGATGGCCGGACGACCAAGTACTGGCTTCTGCCTTCTGCTGCATCTACTTTTATAAGCTTGGAGGGGAGCTTCGCCGACGGTTTATTTCGAGATTTCCTACGTCAGCGCTGGGGGTCGTGTGCAGAGATTCATCTAGCATTCTGGTTATTTCGGAAAGGTGGGCGTCAGTATTCACTTCGTCACGTTAGTGCAGCATGCAGAATCTATTCGGAATTCCCTTCTTCTCGCGTGATGTCTGTCGCATCTGGGACTTGCTCATCTCTTTCATCGGTGCATGCGTATACGGACGGACGGACGGATTTATTCAGCAATACATTCGCTTTTGATTTGCCGGCCGCGGTCTCGTAGAATAATTATGAAATGCCACTCTAAGTTCATTAGAGCTTTTAGGCATTTTTACGGTGCATTGTTACAAGACAAACAAAAAAAAATATTAAAAGGAAAAGCACACTAGTAGAACCAAATTAATAATAGGTGTTACCACCACGAACTCTTATTACTTCCCTTAAACGTTGTGGCCTGCCCTTAATGAGGCTATCAATAGATTCTTGGGGTATTTGTTCACATTCTTCTTGAAGCGCCATTTAATGTTTCTGGTAGGGGTCGGCGACGTCTAATCCTTTTCCCAAGCTGATCCCACAGATGTTCAGTGGGATTCAGGTCTGGACTATTGGCTGACCATGGAAGACATCCAATACCAACCTCTTTACGGTACTCGGTAACAATTCTTGCTGTGTGTGGGTGGGCGTTATCATCCATAAACACAAAATTGTCCACTATAAATGGCATATATGGTGTGACATGGGGTTCCAGGTACTCAACAATGTATCGGTGTGCAGTCATTGTTCCATTCTAAATGAAAATCAATTCTGTGTGTGTGAGCCCTCAGAGATATTTCGGCCCACACCGTAATGCTACCACCATTGAAACTGACCCTGGGAGATATACAACATTGACTGTACCGCTCCCCTGGTCTTCGCCACACCTTTTCACGTCTATCTGGTGACCTGACACTAAATCTTGACTCGTCCGAGAAGAGCACGTTCCTCCATTGATGTTCGTCCCAATTTACGTATTGCCGCGCAAATGCAAGTCATGCTCTGCGATGTTCTACGGTCTACAGGGGACCCGTAGCTGGCTTTCTTGAAGTCAAAACATAATCGTTTAGCCTTTTCCGAACTGTTCTGGCTGAAACTGCCACTCCTCGAACTTCGGCTAACCGTCCAGCAAGAATAGGTGATGGTGATGCTCGATCGGGCAGCGCAGCAACATGGAGAAAACGGACATCTTGATGGTTCGCAGTCCGTGGACGACCAGATCCGAACTTCTTTACAAACCCATGAGTTTCACGAAATCGCAAGAGTACATTTTGCACTGTGTTACGGGGTATATTCAGCACTTGAGCAATATACCGCACTCTTCAGCCATCGTGGCTTAAAACAACAATTTGTGAACAAATTTCGGGGTGCATTGTATGGAAAGTGTTAAAAGCTGACATTTACAAATGAAATTTCACCAAAAACCCAATAGAAAATAGAGAGCAGCCCAATAAGGTAAAAGATTTTGATTTTTCAATAAAGATGCATGAAGAGTCAAAATGCTGATTTGGCTGTTTAGGCTTACGAAATGTGAAATATTCAGCTAAAACGTTCTTTTTCCTCACTAGTAGGGCAATCGTTAATTATTTGCATAAGTTAAGTCACATAAAAACAGTGGCGTAACGTAGGGTATGCCCTGTTATGCGGTGCATACGGGCCCAACACCTAGGGGGGCCCTTGACCACTCCGACCCGACCGTATCTCAAATAGAGCCTCGAATCGAATTTCTCCTGGACTCGATCCTGTATCCTGGATTTGATTGGTTGTATGCATTTAACTATATTCTTTTTGCTTCTAATCCTATATATTTTTGTCTCTTGTTATGATTTTCATTGTTTTGCCTCCTTATCAAAGACGCCGATTATGTAAAAAAACTTCGAACTAAGTGAAGCTGCAAGTGCACTTTCTCGCATGATGAAACAAAGGATTTGAGATGTTCATATAATTCTTGTAAAGAAGAAGCATTAGCAGTTGCAAACAAATGGGGAGTTTTGTCAACATTTAAGACAAAACGTCAACCAAAAGTGAAAAAACATTTCGATGAATTTGGCTCTGGCCACCGTTTTCAAACTCCAGAAATGCTGTTTCAGGTTAATGTGACATAGTCATCCAGCAACTTGAAAACCGTTTCAAAAGTTTCAATGAACTTACAAATATATTTGGATTTCTACAACCCAAACATTTTCTTAGTATGAAAGACAGCGAAATTGTAGATTGCTGTGACAGAGTACAGTTAAAATATTCGGAAGTAATTGGTAAAAAAATGTTCATTTCAGTTTGTTAATGCGGTTTCTGTGGTGAAAGACGATGTCAATGAAAACATGTCTGTGAGAGACTACAAATAAGTATATTGCTTCAAAAATACAGCATTCTAGAAAGTGACTTTCCAGAGTGCTAATCTGTTTACTTTTATTTTTGACTCTTCCCGTTACAACTGTAACCGCAGAAAGGTAATTTAGTAAATTTAAAATTATCAAAAATTACTTGAGAAATTCGACTAGTCAAATTCGCCTACATGACCTTTCTGTTCTAGCAATTGAGCATACAGCTGCATCCGCAATGAATACCAAAGATTTAGTGCTTTGCTAATAGTAAGGTCAGAAGAAAATATAATTTTTAGTTGTTAAGATGGTTACAGTTTGAAAATAATTTTAATACATACGTTGGTTTTACCCCGGTTTTTATAAAGAATTTAATTTTATTTGTATTTAGAAGCGAAATAAAAAGAATGTTTTTAACTTTTGTTTTGCTCCCAGTTTTGAAACCTGGCATTCTAAATATTTCTATAATACGGGGGGGGCATACTAAGCAGTTTAGCATACGGGCCCTGTCGTTCTTTGTTACGCCACTGCATAAAAATATTGTAGGGCCTCAAAATAAAAATAAAAACATGTGTCCGTTTTTTTTTGTCCGGCACTGTATTTTCTCGAAAACGCTTCATTTTAGCGAAATCTAACAAGAGTAACTTTTTATTAGCAAAATATCCGGGGAATCAAAAAATGCGGTTAAAAATTAAAAAAATCCAGCCCCTTAAAAAATATGAAGTTAAGAAGGTAAGGGGTAGTTCACCCCTTGTTCCCCTGATGCACTATCAAAAAACGAGTCACATTATTTTATCGACATTCAATCACTAGGTACGTCACCAAGAAAATGATCGAAATACAATAATAAATAAAAATTTTATGTAAAAAAAAACTATTTTCATTTTTCCATTTTAAGGGAGAATATCTCGGCAGGGGAAGGTCGTAGGAGAAAACTTTATATGAACTTGGGGTGTTATTTTCGTGTAATCTATACGCACCTGAGAGATTTCCCACCTTCACCGGGACACCCTCTATATTGCAGTGACCGGCATCTCAAACCTCAACATTTTTGCAAACTTTTTGTCCCATGTTTTTTGCTCCATCTTTTGAAATGAAATTGCGGGGGGCCGCCAATCGTTGTTACATTCAAATTGTCGTAACTCCGGTTTGGTTCAATAGAATTTAACAAATTTAGTTTCACTGAAAACGTATTTTTCTTTATAAATTTTCGCCAAAATATTAAATGGAATGGTATACCTTTCTTCGCATATTTAAAAAGAACGAACATTTTTATCAATAAGTCAGTGAAAACCTCAACTCTCTTTCCAAACCAGAGATATTAACAAAAAAACTAATTATGAAATAAAATAACCATAAAAAAGAAACTAATTTTTATTAATATAGATATCTAGCTAATAAGAGCATTATCACCCAACTTGGAATCAGTGCCTATTATACAGTGTGTCCACGGATGGACGTAACTATACTTTTAAAAACCTTTATTTTCATTTTTTCGAGAAAAAGTAATTCTTTATAATTTCTTTTGCTTGTTATATAAATACGATTCACGTTGAGAAACTTTGATTTTGTTGTACAGGGTGCGCAGAAAATACAAAAATTTATATTTGTGAAATTAAAAATTTTTGAATCAAGCTTTTTGAAGTCTCAAAATGAAACAGCTTAGAAGGAGAAATCGGAAAGCCAAATAAAGTTTTTCCATAGAAGTTATCCTTAGTTGCTAAGAAATACCGGGTATCGGGTTAAGGTTGGCGACCGGCTATATCTTAGGAACTATTCATCCTACAGCTTTCAGAAAAAATCTTCCTATAAAAGTGGCCATAATTTCTTTCGTGTTGTTTGATTATTTATCGAACTGTGTAATAGTCGCACACGTATTATACCATTTTATAATTAAGTAGGTAGACATACAATCTTCTTCGGGAGACATCTTCTCTTTCTGTTGTCCTTCTGCTTCTCTCACTTTTTACGTACATACTATTCCTGCTGCTTTTTTTGCTTATTTTTGTAAATTACCTAATTATTTTCTTTCTATTTTGCATTTGATATATTTTTCATGCTTTCTTTCCTGCATAATCTCTTTTACTAGTCTCTTCTTTTTCTTTCTATTCATTTATTATGACACTTTGCATTGCCCACTGCAACGTAAGATCGCTTATGGCCTCATTTCATCGCCTTGCTGAACATGTCAGTCAGAGTGATTATGATGTGTTATGTTTGAGTGAGTCGTGGTTGCATGGCGGTATTGGCGATGCTGCTGTGTTACTTGATGGTTATGTATTAGTTAGATCTGACCGTGTTGGTAGGGGTGGAGGTGTTGCCATGTATATTAGGAGTGCCATACAGTTTAAAGTCATTACAAAAGTTGTGACTGTTGCTTCTGGAGGAGCGGACCATGCTATTGGCGTTGTATACAGACCACCTAGTAGCCAGTTTAATGAATTCCTGAACTGTTTTGAAGATTTACTTATCGATATCACTTCTAAATTTAACAGCGTCCTCTTTGTCGGTGATTTTAATGTCAACTTGTTGCATCTGACTAATATGTCTGATAGTTTATTAAATCTTGCTGAAACTTTCACGAATAACTAACTCTTCACTTTCATTGATAGATTTAATATTTGCAAATAGATCTGAGCTGTGTGATACTGCGGTGATTGATGCGCAGATTTCGGATTATTTTCTTGTCTATTGTAAAATTAAGTGTGTCTCTTTGCCATGTGAAACTCAAAGTTTTCGCTACCGTTCACTTCGTGACATAGATGCCACTCGTTTTAATTCTGATCTTGCATCGTTGCCGTGGCATTTTATACTACGAACTGAGAGCATTGATAGTAAAGTTGATATTTTAAGTTCCTTCATTCTTTATCTAGCTGATCTTCATGCTCCTCTCCGTGTTTCTAAAAAACGTAAAGTCAACTCCTACACGCCCTGGATAACTGATAACATTAGATTCATGATGAAATTAAGAGACAATGCCCTAAATAAATTCAGGAGAACCGGACTTGCTGCCCATGGATCATATTACAGGCAACTAAGAAATGTTACAAATTCTGCTGTACGTTCGGAGAAGAAAGCATATTTGAATTTTAAATTCCAGAAATGCTCAGTCAAGGAGAAATGGGCCGAGCTTGGTAAGCTTAATGTCCTGAAACGTAAGTCGCGTAGTCTCCCTCCTCACTTAAGGAATGTCGATAACATTAATAAATACTTTGTTGATTCATGTAAAAGTAATGCTTCGCCTCCAATTGACTTGCTCACGGTCTATTCATCTTCCTTACAGCCTGGTATCTCGGATACTTTGTCATTTCAACTAGTTAACGAAAAGTGTGTTGGGGACCTTCTCCTCTCGATCAGGTCCGGGACGTGTGGCAGTGATGATCTTAATATTTCCCTTATTCTTTTGTGTTGTCCGCTTATTATTCCTTACCTCACGCATATTTTTGATGAATGCATTCGTAGCTCATATTTTCCTGGAGCTTGGAAACAGGCACATGTAATTCCCCTACCCAAAGTTGACGCTCCCATTGAATTTGGGGACCTTCGATCTATAAGTATTCTGCCGGTCCTGTCGATAGTTTTCGAAAAGATTCTTGAGCTGCAGCTGCGTGTGCATTTAAATGCTTTTAATGTGCTACCTTTGAGGCAGTCGGGTTTTCGGCGGGGTCATAGCTGTGCTTCGGCTTTGTCGGAGGTTACGGATGATATCTTTCGTGCTGTTGACCTCAACAAAATCACTGTTTTGGTCCTAATTGACTTTTCTAAAGCCTTCGACACGCTGAACCATGACATTATGATCTCCATTTTGCATTACGTTGGTCTTGCCCCTGACGCTATAAAGCTTATTTCATCATTCTTGTCTGATAGAAGTCAGCGTGTTGTTTATAACAATTATTTATCTCTTCCTTGCAGACTCATATCCGGCGTGCCTCAGGGTAGTATTCTTGGTCCTATCTTATATACTATTTATACTTCTTCGTTTCATAAATCGTTTCTTCACTGTAACTATCATTCATATGCTGACGATACTCAACTTTACTATTCTTTTGAACCTATAAATGCCCCCTATGCCTGTTCGCTTATAAACAAAGATCTTGAAATGCTGTCTACTATCTCCAAACAACATTTACTGAAAATTAATCCAAAAAAGTCTTGTGCGATTATGTTTGGCGATGAAGTGTCTAAGACCACCGTAATAAACAATCTAGTTTTAAAAATCGATAACGTTGTCATACCTTTTAAGAATTGTGTTAAGAATTTAGGACTACTCATCGACTCAAACTTGCGCTTTACGCAGTATGTTAGCTCTCTTTTACAGAGGACTTATTCAGGGCTTAAACTAGTGTATGGACAACGGCATTATCTTGATCTGAATACGAAGAGGACGCTGTGTGACTCACTTGTGCTCTCCCATTTTAACTTCTGTGACACTATATATGCTCCTTGTCTTTCATATCGTGATAAAGCTCGTATACAGAAAGTTCAGAACTCATGTCTTCGATTAATGTTTGGAATTCCACATCGTTCGCGTGTGTCTCATAGGCTGAGGGACGCGAAATGGTTGAATATGTACAACAGACGTCGCCTTCACATGGTCTGCTTCTTTCTCAAGATTGTTCAGTCCCGTGTTCCTCTATATTTGTATAACAAGCTTGTTTTTCGTACTGATGTGCATGGCATCGCTACTCGCCGTAAGTCTCTTTTGCTCACGATTCCTAGGCATCGCAAGGAAATTTTCAAGAGATCTTTTTCTTATAACATCGTGTCTAACTTAAATCAATTTCATTCATATTTGACTCTTCCTTGCGCTGCCGTGAGGGATCAGCTGTTTAGAATTTTCTTTGACCAGCAGTAGCGATTTTATGACCTTCTTGATGGCCATCAGCTTTCTTTTTTTTTAAATTTTTGCCCTGCGTTGCGTGGATTGTACAGGGTTATGCTCTTTTTCTTCCTCTTCTTCTTGTTCTTCTCCTTATTCTTATACTTCTTGCTTTATGTTTCTCTTCTTCATATCTCTTTAGCTTCCACTCTCTGTTCTCCCATTTATCTACTTATTTATCTATTTATTTTTATTATTATTTAACTTCTAACTATAACTTTAAAATTTTGTTTATTTTCAGCCTGTTCTGGTTTTAGTTTTAGTTTTAGCTTTAGTTTTTCGGCATGCATGGAAGAACAGGCTCTCCGAATAGTGTTATTTGGAGATGCCTGAATGCATGCCCTTTAGCACCATTGTTTTTTTTTTTAATTTTGTACTGAGTTAAAGATATGTTGTTTTTTTTGTACTGTGGTGTTAATAAATTTATTATTATTATTATTATTATTAAAACTTCATCAAAAATATTTTTAGGTTTCAGTTTTCCCCGCTAGGGGGCACAATTTTAAAAGAAAATAGATAATCCGCATTTTCTTCGAAAATTCAAATGGAAATTTAGGAATCCTTTAGCTTTCTCACAATTTCCTCATAATACCTTGCAAATTAGTTTAATAACTTTTTGATCTAGCTTATGAAATAAGGAGTGGGGGAAGGAAAAAATTCCCTTACACCAAAAATGCCATATCTCCGGATTGCTTGAACCAATTTTAATGAATTTGGTCTCGTTGGAAAGGGAATTTATAGCATAATAGAAATCTGCATTTACATTTGAATTTAATATAACGAGGAAGCCGCAAGTTCAGACAATATTACGCGTTTGGTACACGCTAAATTACGAGGATTTACCTGAAACGAAAAGTAAAAATTCTAAAGATATATATGGTTTCTCAGCTGTGTTTGTGAAAAGAATTATAAATCAAATCGTCGCACCATTGACTTACCTCATAAATAACTGCTTTAAAGAGAGTGTTTTTCCAAATTTCTTAAAACAAGCTAAAGTAGTACCTATCTTTAAGTCTGAAGATAGAATGCTGCCAAAAAACTATAGACCAATATCTATTCTCCCTATTCTATCCAAAATATCAGAATCCCTCCTAAGAAAACGGCTAACAAAGTTTTTAAATAAGTTTAAAATGTTATCACCTAAACAACATGGTTACGTCGACTCAAAATCGACCATAACTGCTATGATAAATGTAGTGGAAAAACTTTCAAACTCGTTTAATTCCAAACATAGTGCTACAGTAGCCTGCTGCGATCTAAGTAAAGCTTTTGACACTATAAACCATGACATTCTACTCTGAAAACTAAATTCTTATGGTGTCCTTGGTCACCCATTAAAAATATTTGAGAGTTACCTACAAAGCAGACAACAGAAAGTAATGTATAACAAAGGAACCAAGGACATTTTGGATTGGTTTGAATATAATAAACTCTCAGTAAATTACAGTAAGACAAAATTCATGGTTTTTGGTAATTATCGAGATAGCTACCCCCAAATCGAGGAAATAAAAGTTCCAAGGGATGAGGATCGGCATGTGACAATAAGCCTGACCACCTGCCACAAGTATCTGGGAATACACATAGACAGCAACCTAAGGTGGAAGGACCATGTTCAGAGGACAGCTAGGGGACTCAGGTATCTGTTGTTCATCTTTAAAAAACTGAAAACTTAGGCCGACAAAAGATTGTTGATGAGTGTCTATCACTCTCTCTTCCTGTCAGTATTGAGGTATGGGATCATCGCTTGGGGAGGGGCTTATCAGAACTCCATACAGCCACTGGAAGTCTTAAATCGAAGAATTTTGAAGATAATACTGGGGGAACGGCAGTGGTACCCTTCTGATATGGTTTACACGCAAACAGAAACCATGAATATTAGACAGTTGTTTTGTTGCAGAAGTGCAATATGCTGCCTTAAATCCAGTAAACATCTTCGTAGAAACACAACGACTAGTGTAATCACAAGAAATATTCATAAACAGCAAATAATTCTACCGCAAAGGAATACTAGGAAGGGACAACACAGCTTCACTTATATTGGAATAAAAATTTTAAACATGTTACCATTTGAAACACAACAAATAAAGAATCCAGGTAAACTAAAAAAAGTTGTGTCATGCAGTGTCAAATGGATAAGCAGGGACATTATAGAAAAACTCTTTTAGTGCTTACACTGTAAACTTGGACTTTCTGTATTGGTGAACACTTTACGTTCTACTCTGAGTAAGATACTTTATGAAAAGTTTCATTTTAGGTGCTTTTAGTTATTTAGTTTTTAGTTTTTTGTTTTGGTTTTTAGATAGCCAGGATTTTAAAACATTTTAGAGTACACTGTATTCATGGACAAGTGCCTTGAGCACTTATATGAGTGGGTGTTATGAATTGAATAATATGTATATATATATATTACGGTATTTCAGATTGTAAAATAATAAAGATACTACTACTACTACTATAAAGAATCCAGTTGGAAACCAGTGACACACGGCATACCACAGGGGTCGGTTCTGGGCCCTCTCCTTTTCGTAATCTACATAAATGATTTACCAACCAACTTGGAAGCGGACGAAGTAGTAATTTTTGCTGATGACACCACAATAATAAACTCCAGTGAAAACCGAGAGAATTGTAGGATGAAAACGGAAAAATGCCTTAGACAAGCTGAAGAATGGTTTTGTGCTAATATAATGAAAATAAATGTAAGCAAGACTCACCTGCAAGACTTTAACATCAAACCTGAAAAGAGAGACAAATATGTTAAATTGCTGGGTCTCTATCTGGATCCCAGTCTGAAGTTTGACATACACACGGATCACATTACAAAGAAATTATCCACTTACCTATATGCCTTGCGTAAACTACAGAGGGTGGCTGGATATCAAGCAACAAGAGAGGCCTACTTCGCTTTTATCCACAGTACCATCTCATATGGACTCATATGGGGAAGTTCTTCGGGAGCCCATGATGTCTTCTTGAAACAAAAAGAAGACATTCGAATACTGTGCAATGCAGAGTACAGAAGCAGTTGCAAACCACTATTTCTCAAAGAAAAAATACTTACTTTGTTCTCCTCATATATACTTACATGTCTAGTTTACGCCCATGAAAACCAACATCAGTTTCGGAGTCATAGTGAGATACATAGCCACAACACAAGAAATAAAAGCCAGCTTGTAATACCCTACCACAGGGTTAATTGTGCCCAACAGGGAACAAATTATTTATGTATTAAAATGCATAACAAACTGCCACAACACATAAAGGACCTGAAATTGAAGAAATTCAAAGCAGTGTTGAAAGACTACCTAATTGGGAAAGTGTTCTATAACCTGACAGACTTTTGTAATTCGTCTCTAGATGGGCTCCAATCCTAAATTGATTTGTAGTTTTATTTCATTATCGCACGATTGTTTCATTCTTTTTCTCATTTTTTTTTCCTTTGGATACATCGTTAGACGTGTCATGTATTTTTGATGTCGAATAAAATTATTATTATTATTATTATTAAGTAGTCCAGTGAAGGACTCCAGCGTAACCCAAGGATCTTAATAAAATCGGTTTCGGTATCATCAAACGACAATGTTTGACGTTGAGTTAAACAACATTCTGGCGGAAGATGCTCTAAGAGTGCATGATCATTGCTGGCCCACTTGCGTAGTTCGAAGCCACCTTCTCTCAGCAGCTCAATCAGTTCGATCTGACACGATTTAGCATCTTCGAGCGAATCACAGCCTGACAAAATATCATCCATGTATACATCCGATAACAACACCTGCGATGCGCGGGAATGCGAACGAGCACCATCCCGAGCCAACTGGATAAGGGTACGAATGGCAAGAAAAGGAGCAGAAGTAACCCCATAAGTTACGGTATTTAATCGAAATTCCTGAATTTCATCCGAAGAGTCAAAACGCCAAAGAATTCGTTGATAATCTCGATGACAATCAGCAACTAAAATCTGTCGATACATTTGTTTTATATCCGCGGTGGTGAATACCACAACAGGAACCCTAAACTGCAACAATAGAGTAGCAATGTCCTTCTGCAATTTTGCTTCATTCAGCAGAGTATTATTAAGAGACAAACCATTTGAGGTTTTCGCGGACGCGTCAAACACGACCCTTAATTTCGTAGATGAACTAATCGGCTTCAAAATGCAATGATGCAGAATATAATAAACCTTATCGGAATTATCTGTAAGCGAGGACGCAACCAATGTCATATGCTGACTATCGAGATAATCCCGAAGAAAGGATGTGGATCAATTTTTCGTCATTCAGAAGACGATGTTCTAACGAAATGAAACGTTTAAGCGCAACTGCCCTTGAATTTCCCAACCTCGGTTCCCCTTCATTGAAGGGAAGCGATACAATAAAACGACCTGTGGAATCGCGAGTATAGGATTTGTTGAACAACTCTTCACATAACTGATCTTGAGGTGAAACTACCGAGCGTGCCGGAATTTCCTCCAACTACCAGAACCGTCGCACCGCCATGTCCAATGAAATTTCTGACGAAACAAAAAACGAGCTAACCAACGGTGATGCGCAGTTCACCTTACCCACAAGAATCCATCCAAAACGAGTCTCCAACGCCATCGGTTGGCCCACGGCTCCATACCTACGTCCACCCTGAATCAGATTTGGGTAGACCCCCGCGCCCAACAACAAATCGATACGCCCCTGTACGTCAAATTCAGGATCGGCTAAATCTAATTCCTTTAAAAACGACCAATCAGAAATAGCTACACGTACTGCAGGCATATCTTCACAAATCTTCGGTAGGCTTACAGCGTCTATCTCCAAGCGGGGAAGTGCTGAAAATCGCGGAATAACCGATAGCGAAACTATGGTGGATGACCGCAATGAAGTTTCTCCAGTACCTAATAGAGATATTCAAGCGTGAACCTTTCAAACCCAACTGCTGCATACAATGATGAGTTATGAAGTTAACTTGGCTACCTGCATCCAACAAAGCACGAAACTGCTTAACATTTCCAAAAACATCCAAGATACCTGTAACAATGCACCGTAATAATGCCTACAAGCTCTAATGAACTTAGAGTGGCATTCCGTAATTGTTCTACGAGACCGCTACCTGTAAATCAAATACGAAAGAAATACTGAACTAATTCATCCGAATACGCATGTACCGATTTCCGAGATGAGCACGCCCCAGATGTGAAGGACGTCACGCGAAAGAATTGGAATTCCCGAATTAATATTTGCACGCAGCACCACTATGACGTAGACACCCACTCTCCGAGATAGCAAGAATTGGTACGGAATCTCTGCACGCGACACCAAAGCTGACGTAGGATGATTCGACGTCACACCGCCGGCAATCGCCCCTCCCCGGCACTATAAAGCGGAAGACCGAACCACCGACAGGACCAGAATTTCTCTACCCGCATCCGAACTAGTACCTGATGGGCCGTGACAACTACGTCGTTTGATCAACTGATAGTAACCGTCCTGTAAATATTTGAGTAAGATAACTTTGAATAAATGTCCGGTGTTTACTTGCTGTTATTGTAAAAGATATCACCAATTAAACACTAACCAGTCACAAGCGGACTGGCCTATCTTGTCCGTGCTTAGTGAGTAGTAATCTGTTGGAACTCAGTAATTAGGGACCTGCACCAGTGATGGTTAAATCGATTTCTCACTCTCGTGCTACAGTGTATATAAATGAGACGACATACCGGCAGGAATCGATTGCACCTGTTAACTGAGGGCCCCTGGTGAATTACTGAGGGAAGACTAATTATTATTTACTCATCTCAGATAAGATAGTGGCATTCCCCACCGAGATCGCAACCTGGTTGCTGCAACGAAAAATCTCTCACCGTCTAGGAGTCTGCATAAATTATTGCTACTACGTATACTCCGAAACACCGTAAAAGTTCAGTTTTGATCATACGACCTGCCTACCGCACTATCAGGATACTCCGCGAGAACCGCTTTAATTTTGAATGTAAATATTTTGTATATATAGTCAGTTTTTATTTACCTATTGAATTAATGTACATATAGTTAAAGTAATAGAGTCCGTTTTAGTTTCGTTTCGTATGTTTATTATTTCATCTACGTTTAGCAATAGTATCTAATTGAATCCGCCCTTCTGCGACTAAGAGCTGAAGGGTGAAACGAATAAATCTTCCACCGACCAGACCGTACAGGCAACGCCGAAAACGTTCATAAGCGAACGTACAGATCCTACTAGATATACAGTGTGTCCCAATAAGTAAGACCAGGGGACACAGGTGTATATTTAGGGGCCCGAACCGAGAACGTCGTTGTAAAGGTGACGTCCGAGTAGTGAAGACAAAAGTAATCGTTGCATACCTACTCGAATAGTAGACAACAAAACCGTAGATTTAAATTTGGGAGTGTTAGTCAACAGATTTACCTTTAAGTGTTCTCCATTATCAACAGGAGGACGTGCTGCAGGCAGAGGAGGTGTAATGAACGAGTTACCATCAAAATGCAATAGCGTATGATGAGTTGATTTACACATCCGACAACGATACTTCGAAGGACATGTTTTTATCATATGTGAATCCATCAAACACGCAATGCACAATCGATTTTTCTTTGCAAAAGCATAACGCTCACGCGGAGATTTCTCCAAAAATCTATCACATTTAATCAACGAGTGAAGTTCCCCGCAACAATTACAACGAACAGTTTGATTTTCACTGGCAGCAAAAGAATATGGCCTTCCCCACTTTCGAAACCAAACTCTTTAAAGGTGGATGGGTAGAGGCCGGTTCAGATAGTTCCTTGGCAGTACACTGAGATTCTAAAAATGCAATCAAAAAATTGAACGTAGGAATTGCGGACGAGTCGTGATGAACCTCGAAACATTCGCGGATATCCGAATCGAGCTTATTTATCAAACAATGGAACAAAATAAAATCCCAATTCTTTACGCTGAAGCCTAAAGTGGTTAATACTGCTAAGTTTTCTGAAAAACAATCCAACAACATGCGCAACGAATTCGACTGTTTAGGTTTAACCGTAACACTTAGTATTTCTTCCCAATAGGCGAAAGCTAATCTACGTTTACTTTGATAACGCTTGCAAAGTGCATTGAAAGCATTTTTATAATTTTCACCAGAAAGCGGAAATTTTCTAATAAGTGACAATGGTTTGTCGGTAAAAGACGTACGTAAATATTCAAACTTTTTTACATCTGTTAACAAACCATTGTTATGAACAAGACTCTCGAACAAATCTCTGAAATGCGGCCAATCTTGAAAGTTGCCATTAAAAACGGGTAAACTAATTTTAGGCAGCCTTACGCTAGCTTTCATAGGAGCTGCACAATTATTTGTTTCTTTAAAAATATCCGCATAAATCTATCTAATAGTAAATTGTAAACTATCAAAGTCCTGTTCGATCTCATCTTGTTGCGCTAGCTCCTCAGGTTTAACAATTTCGGACACAATTTTAATATGAGCCGTTTCAAAATCTTTACAAATTTGAGTAATTGCGTCATACCTAAGTTTAAATTCAGAAACTATCATAGAATTATCTCTCGCCGCTTGAACATTTTGCGCTGCGTCCAAAATTCTTTGCAATTTCTTTTGAGCTAGGGCTCGGGTCGATAAACTCGAACTTGAGATTTTTACCTCCGTACGCAAAAAAAACGGAAAAAGTAAAAAACCAATATCTAGATAGATAGATATGAGCTCTTCAGGCCTTATAGGCCCATGGCTTGTCCTACTATTTTTCTCCACTCCGCTCTGTCTTGTGCCTTGCTTTTCCAGTCCTTAATGCCTAGTCTCCTGACATCCTCCTCCACACATTCTCTCCATCTTCTCTTAGGCCTTCCTCTCTTCTTTCTTGTCTCTCTCTTCATCTCAAGCATCTGTCTCGGTATACGTTCTTCCCCCATTCTAGCGACGTGCCCTAGCCATCTCATTCTCTGCGCCCGCACATACTGTACTATGTCCGCTTCCATGAACATTTCTCTTAACTCGGCGTTGTTTCTTCTCCTATACTCATCCCCATCCTTTATCCCTCCAAAAATTGTTCTTAATATTTTCCTTTCCCAGATCTCTAATTTCTGCTGGTCTTCCTTTCTTAAAACCCATGCTTCACTTCCATAAGTTACTGTCGGTCTGATAATGGTCTTGTATATCCGTATCTTCGCTTTTCTTGACACATTCTTGTCCCTCAACACTGTCCTCAGAGCCCCAGCACTTCTGCTACCTATCATTATTCTTTTTTCAATTTCCCTTAGTTGGTCGTTGTTTCTTGTAATTTCTGTCCCCAAAAAATTAAAACTCTCCACTCTTTCAAATATGCTCTTTCTATCCTTTCCACTTTTCACGCTCAGATGTTCTTCCTCTTCTTTTGCTTTCTTTGTCGTCATGTACTTTGTCTTTAGCTCGTTTATTCTTAATTCATAAGTTCTTGCTTCTTCTCCTAGCTGCCTTACGAGCTCTTTCAATTCTTCCTTTGTTCTTGCTATCAAGGTTACATCATCAGCATATGCAATACACTGGTGCGAGTTCTTAAGCACTGTACCATCTCTGTTTATATTGCTGTTTCTAATAATTTGCTCTAGTAACAGATTAAAGAGCACCGCCGACAGTGGGTCTCCCTGCTTCAGACCATTGCCGACCATAAAACTTTCTGACATCGTGCCATTTATTCGAACTTGGTATTCTGTGCTCTCCAAAGTCATTTTCACCAAGGCAATTATTTTCCATGGGACTCCCAGTTGTCGTATTACTCCATCCAGCTGTCGTCTGTTTACTCTATCATAGTCTTGTTTGAAATCTATGAAAGCCACGTGTAGTTGCACATTCTGCTCCTCACATTCACTCTGTATCTTTCCCAAGGTAAAGATTTGGTCTATAGTAGATCTGTTCTCTCTAAATCCTCCCTGGTATTCCCCCAACATCCCTCCCGTACTATCCTTCAGCCTTTGTGTTAATATTTTTGCAAATATTTTGTATACATTGCTTAATAGGGCTACTCCTCTATAGTTCTCACACTCCTGTTTATTTCCCTTTTTATGTAATGGGCATATTATTGCTTGTCTCCACTCCCTCGGCATTTGCTGTTTCTCCCATATGTCCTGGAGCAGCTTGTGTATTCTGTTGTGCAGCCCGTGGCCCCCATATTTTATCAGTTCTACTTCTATCTCATCTTTTCCTGGACTTCTATTGTTCTTTAATTGTTTTTTAGCACTTTTCACTTCTTCGAGACTTGGTGGTTCTATGTTCTTATCCCGTGGTCTCATCTCGTTTTGGTTGGTATCTTTACCATTTCCATGCACCTCAGTCACATTCAGTAATTCAGAAAAATATTCCCTCCACCTTTCCAGCACTTCCCTTTTCCCACCCACAAGCTGCCTATCCTTGTTATAACAGTACATGGTATTTACACTATCCTTGTTTTTGTTTTTTCTTACTTCTTTATAAAAATTCCTTATTTCTTTCTGGTCGTAATATTGTTGTATGTTTCGTATTTTCATTTCTTTATACTTTCTCTTCTTTTCTCTACATATTCTTTTTGCTACTCTTCTTTTGTTTTCGTAGTCGGCTTTGGTCTCTTCTGTATTAAGTTCCAACATTCTTAACCTTGCTCTATTCCTCTCCACCAGCCTTTCCTTGCATTCTTGGTCTATCCATTCCTTACTTTGTTGCTTTTGTTTGTTCCCTATTACCGTTTCTGCTGATTGGCATATTATACTTCTTAACTCTTTCCATACATCTTCCACTTCCCCTTCTCCCACTCCCACCATTCTTTGTTCGATCTCTCGTGTGTACTTCACTACATTTTCTTCCATTTTTAATAGTCCTATATTATGTGCCTCCCTCTTACTTATTATTCGTCTATTCTCCTTAAGCATTTCCTGTGCGACTTTTACTCTCATCATAAAGTGATCAGAGTCAGCGTCTGCTCCCCTACAACTTCTTACATCCTTAATACTGCCCGCATGCTTCTGTTCGACTAAAACGTGGTCGATTTGGTTGATTGTTTTCTTGTCTGGTGACACCCATGTTCCTTTATGTATCTCCTTATGTCTGAAAAAAGTTCCACATATTCTCATTCTCCTGCCAGCTGCAAAATTTATCAGTCTTTTTCCATTTTCACTACTAATGTCATGCTTGCTGTGTTTTCCTATCACAGGTTCGTATATCTCTTCCTTTCCGATCTTAGCGTTCCAATCTCCCAATATTACTTTTAAATCATAGTTTGCTATTTTCTCGAGTTCTTCTTCCAGTCTTGTGTAAAATTCTTCTTTCATCTCTTCGTCCTTATCCTCCGTTGGCCCATGCACATTGAAGATGCTTATTTTTCTGTATTTTCCCTTCACTCTCAGTTTACACATTCTGTCTGTTATCGGTTCAAATTGAATTATTGCATGTCTTGTTTTCCTGTTAACAAGGAAACCCGTTCCGAACCGTCTATCTTGCCCTCCACTCTTAAAAAATGTATAGTCTTCGATATCCATAATTTCCCTTCCCTTTTGTTTAGTTTCCTGTAGTGCAATTATATCTACCTTGTATCTATGTGCTTCATTTATTAACTGCTTTAATGCCCCTTCTGAGGAAGTTCCTCTAACGTTCCATGTGGCCAGTATCAGCTCCCCCTTTTTTACCGTTTTTCCAACTTCAAAACCATTATTCCTGTTCATTAATCTCCCCCTGTCCGTCATATCTTTGAATGAATGAATACCTACTGATGATAAATTAAATATAATTATCCAAAATAAACGATGTTTTTTTTTTAAAGTATCCAGACCTTCAACAAAAACTCGAAAACTAACAACAAACGATGTTATGTTACTTAATAAAGGGGAACCGACAATACGGCTCGTAGGACCAAAAAATTTGGTGTAAATAGCGGACTGTATGTAAGAACTAGAATGTTGACGTGGAAATCGCCCCACTTACCTGGACGTGGTGTCTTGGTTGATGGGGAGCGCTCCTAGTGTTCGCCGTCGCCTGGCTGTGGTGGCGACCGGGGATGTATGTAATTATATGGGGATGGTATGATCAAGTAACACAACAGAAACAATGCACTCGCGACTTTAATTCGATGACAATACATCGACTTTTCTGAATTCTATAATTCGAAAACTAACAGCAACGAGTACTGGTACGACTACTACTATACTAAAAATGCAGCGCGTAGCTCAAGAAGCTCATCTGTCGCTTTCAAAAAAAAAAAACCCCTTTTAACAAAAAACGCAATTTCAAAATAATACCAAAATAAATAACAATACGAAAACTAAACACTAGGGATATATTTCGAATGCATGCAGAATGCAACAATTAACGAATAATTAAAATACACTTTTTTTGTTTTCATGGCCAACTTGCTAAAAGGAAAAAATTGGGTTCTTAGACCGAGATATCATTAAACTGTTTAGTAATTACCGGCGTACTACATAACACAAAATAATTATGAATACTTGAATATACGTAAACAAAATATGATAGGCACTGATTCCAAGTTGAGTGACAATGCTCTTATTAGTTATTAGCTTTTTTATGGTTATTTTATTACATAATTAGTTTTTTGTTAATATGTATCTCCGGTTTGGAAAGAGATATAAAGTTGAGGTTTTCACTGACTTATTGATAAATGTTTGTTCTTTTTAAATGTGCGAAGAAAGGTATACCACTCCATTTAATATTTAAGCGAAAATTTATAAAATCTGTTGAGTTTACAAATAGCGGCCTCTACCGGACAGATAAAACATATTCCAAGTATTGTTTGTAATGTAAACGATAGAGTTGAAAAATAAGTTTTCAATGAAACTAAGTTTGTTAAATTCTATTGAACCAAACCGGAGTTATGACAATTTGAATATAACAATGATTGACGCCTCCCCCGCCCTTTCATTTCAAGAGATGGAGCAAAAAACATGGAACAAAAAGTTTGCAAAAATGTTGAGGTTTGAGATGCGGGCAACTGGAATATGTATCGGAAAATATCTGAGAAAAAGCCATTTTTGTAATTGACGGTATATGTTACGCCCCCTAGCGGTCGTTTTAGGAACTCGAAACTAATTTCCAGTGATTTTTCAGAACCATATTTACTGAAAATATTTTTTTCCAAAGCTGTACGATTACAGTTTGTGAGATATAGCTGGCGACCTCTGGAAAATAAGGAATAAGGAAAATAAGGACCGTCCCGCCCTATAGTGTGCAGTGGACAGAGTCACCTTAGCGTCCAGTACTTCCGCTTCTTTGTCTACGCAGGTATCTGAATATTTTACCCGCTAAGCTATATTTGCCAAGGTGTACATATTATGGTATAAGTAGCGTACGCCAGAAATTTTACGGTCTTAACTATGTATTGTCGTTTCATTTATTCAGTTTATAAATTTAATCTTATTATTGTTATTTAGAGATGGAAGAAAGCCACATTGCCTTGAAAGAGAAATTAAGTGAAGCTCTTGAAAATCAGACCATTAGTTCTGATTACCAAACCACATTAAATGGGCATATTTCTGAATTAAATGAAAAAGTACTGAATATTACAGCTGAAAGGGATAAATTGTCTCGAGAATATCATCTGCTGCAATTGGAGATTGAAACAAGAAACACAGAAATTGACCAGTTGAAAATTAATCTTGAACAACAAGTAGAAAGTAGTAATAGTCATAAAAATTTGCAAGAAGCCAAGTTAAAACTTAAAGACGAAGAAATTAAAAAATTATCAAAGGAATTGAAAGAACGTAAGGAATTGAATAACAATTTGAATAGGGATATTGACATACAAAATGCTCAACTGAATTTGAAGAGCGAAGAAGTACTGGAATTAAAAGAACTGGTTAGGATATTCAGGGAGAGTGCCACCGATAAAGAGCTGAAGATTACAGAGTTCATTCGTGACATAGAAGGAAGTAAAGATGTATACCGGCAAGAAATCGAAAGATATGAAAACATAGTGAAGGAACTTAATCTGTTAGGTATACAACAGCAAAAAGACTATGACAATTTGAATAACAATTTTCTCATGCTGAAAGAGACAAATGCAAGTTTAAGTTGTGAGTTAGAACAGGTGAAGGAGAAACACAAATATATTAAGGAATTATATAGTAGAGCAATGGAAGATTGCGAACAAATTCTTGATGAGAAAAATAAAATGCAGTGCGTGTTAACTAGACAGATACACAAATCAAATTTAAAAGATAGGAAGTCGTTGGAGCACATGGATCTGTTAGCCGAAAAAGAAACTTTGTTAGAAGATCGTGCTGATTGGGACAAGATACAAGAATCTATACGAAACAAATTAAATGGTGACTTCTCTGATGCTTCGTCAGAGCTGTCTTCCAGTGATTCCAAATCTGCCCTAAAAGGCAATAGTAAAAAAGGTGCTAGGAAGAATAATTTCGAGAAAATGCAAATAAAGATCGATAGGTTGCAATGTAAAATTGAAGAGCAGGAACAGATGCTGGCTGAAGAACGATACAAAATTACAACACTTAAATCGAAATATAATGAAGATTTACCAGCATTGGTGAAAGAAATGCAGTGGCAGTTGCAGGAAAGTAATGAAAGACTTGGTGCACTTTCAAATGCGTTTAAGGGAAAGAACTTGACCGGAACTACACACAGGCATCTTGTGAAGTGAGTAAATTTCGGATATAGGCAGATTTAGGGCCACCCTTATAAATTGTAGGTTTTTTATCCGAATTGAATAAAAGTGAGTTTATAGCAGTAGTCTGCTAAAACAAATGGACAAGAGCAAAAAATTACAAATGTCTACCTAAAGATTTTATTAAAAATCATGTGTAACTATAGTAAATTCAGGATTATGTAGGTCCAGTTGTTCAAAAAAACCAGCACCGGCTTAAGTCTGACACCAGGTTCGTTGGTATGATACTGGCTTTCTGATTAATTGTATCATAGCGACGAAACCGGTGTCAGACTTAAGTCTGTGTTACTTTTTTTGAAGAACCGGGACTTAGCGTTGCATGTTGTAACCTACTATATTTCCCTTAAGGCTACGGCCGGCCCTGCTCAGGAAGACGGGGGGGGGGGATTTTCACAGTTAGATAAATAATTGGGCGCCAAGCAAATTTTCTGCGTCCAAAACCTTACCCAACGAACGCTCCAAACTGCTAAACAGCATTCATAGTAGGGTGGTAGGACAACTGGGAAGTGTAAAAAACCAGTAATGATGGTCTGCAACTACAAAATATAATTCGAACTAAAACCATAAGCCAAATAATCGATAAAGAAAAAGCTGTCCAACTTATTCGAACGTGGTGGGGACAACAATAATAGTTAACAAATTTATAATGTTCAAGTTGCAAGCAACTACTTAAAATAAACAAAAAATCAAGTAAGATCTATAAACGAATGACCTACGTCTGAGCACAAAAGCTGGAGTTTCGTAGGTTTACGTAAGCGTGCGAATAATAAGCACCGGCACAAGCACTGCGCATAAAGGTTGGCAGGCTCTAAGCAAATAATGTTTAAAAATAAAAATAAATTAACATTAAGTTTACTTACTTAAGCAGCAACAATACTGCAAACTATAATCAAAAACAACAAACGAAATAAACATGCGCAGAACGATTCTGAAGGAATTGCGCTAAAGGCGCAACTGCAGACACTATTTAGCTGTCAGACTAATCACAAAATTAAATGAAAATTGCAATCAAACAAACATCAAAGCAATTGTCGATTAAAAAGCGGCACATATAACGAAAACCAATCAATGTATAAGGGAATTAATGGAAACTATGGGCCAAGACCCCAAAGATACCGTGTTTTAATTGACAACCAAAAAAACTCAACTAAAACACAAGCGTAGTTTTGTTAGGGTACACAAGCGTAGTTTTGTTAGGGTAAAGCCTAACAAAACTACGCTTGTTGACTGAAACAGGTAATGCACTAAAATTGTTCTAAATACCTGAAGCAAGCTTAAGAACAATGTTTACTAGACTAATTACAAGCTCGGATAGTAATCGGTTCTGAAGTCCACGTGTTATCAGAACCAGCTATATTCTTTGACAGTTTGTTCATCAATGTTATTTTTATTAAGGAGTTCATACAAATATTCCAAAGCCTTTGGTACAGGTACACTGATAACGAATTATTAATTTCATTCGACGTCAGCTCACTTTTTCCCAGTGTAACTGTACCAAAGGCTTTGGAATATTTGTATGAACTCCTTATTAAAAATAAAATTGATGAACAAACTGTCAAAGAATACATTAATTTAACCAATCTGTGTATGCAGCAGAATTATTTCAAAGTCAGTGGATCATTTTTTCAACAAAGTGAAGGTACAGCCATGGGAAATTGTCTCTCTCCTTTCATTGCAGAAATTTTCATGGGAAAATTTGAAACCCAACTGAAAGAAGAGCTCCCATATTTTCCAAAGGTGTGGGTGAGATATGTAAATGATATATTTGCCATTTTTGACACTAGTAAATGTAACGTTGAAGATTTTTTGAGCGACTTAAATAGTAGATTCAATTCAATCAAATTTACCCACGAAATAGAAAGAGAAGGACAGCTTCCATTTTTGGACATTTTGGTAATTTAGGAATAACAGTAAGTTAGAATTTGACATCTATAGGAAAGAAACCAGTACAGCTTGGTACATAACTGCAGATTCGAACCACTGCAGTCAGCACAAAGAGGCTAGTTTTGGTTTTTTAGTTAATAGACTGTTGAGTCTACTATGTATTATCCGTTGAAAGATACCGCAAGGAAGTAAACACAATTAAAGATATAGCGAGATGTAATGGTTTCGATCCAGAAATTGTCAATAGGTTAATTAGGAAACGTAAATTTAAAATGTTATTGCGAAATTCCACAACTTTAAATGGGGATATTAAAATTACTAAATTTATAAAAATACCATATGTACCGCAGATAACTAGAGGTATGAAAACTATTTTCAGGAAAGCAGGCTTCAAAGTGGTTCACACTTCGAGCAACAATTTACAAAATCTACTTGGAAACGCGAAAGATAAAACAGAACCCATTCATAAAGTGGGAATTTACGAAATAGCATGGGGAAATTGCGAGGAAAAATATATCGGGCAGTCAACTCGGTCTATTTTAACCTGCTTCAAGGAGCATCAAGCCCATTACAAATACGGCCGTCCTGATAAGTCTAGTATGGCATCACACGCGTTGGAAACGGGCTATAAATTCAATGTCAATAATCTCAAACTCTTAAAACCAGGAAATAATAAATTTGATTTAAACGCCTGGGAAAGTATAGCGATATATAAAAATAAACGTAGCTGTCTTAACAATAATTATGGTCCGATTCCGAACTCGAACCTGTATAGATTTATCAGGTAGATAGAATTAAGACCGGCCATAAAATACGTACCTTCCAGTTCTAGGACACCAATTTTATTGCTCTTATGTTCTAAGAAACTCTATAGGTACCTAAGCCGATCCCTTTCGCTTGGAAGACCAATTTTGTTGCTATCGTGTTCGAAATATTTCTAGAATTTCATGGAACTGTTTTGAGCATGGGGGAGAGATGGAGTTGGTTTCTTGAGTGGGAGGGGTTGATGAAGAAACTCTATAGGTTTATCGATTCTCTTCGCTTTAGGAGTGGGAGTTGCGTATTTATAGCGATGTAATTTAAGTTTAGAATTAGATTAATCTTCTACTCCTGAAGATGCTGACGTTGGTCAGCGAAACACGTGTCGAGTTTAATTACTGCGTCACTGTCTTTTGGTGTGTGGGGTTAACTTATTAAGAATTCATAGTGACACAGTAATTAAACTCGACACGTGTTTCACTGACAACGTCAGCATCTTCAGGAGTTGAAGATTAATCTAACTCGAAACTTAAATTACATTGCTATAAATACGCAACCCCCACTCCTAAAGTGAAGAGAATCGATAAACCTATAGGGTTTCTTCATCAACCCCCCCTACTCAAGAAACCAACTCCATCTCTCCCCCATGCTCAAAATAGTTTCATGAAATTCTAGAACCATTTCGAACACGACGAATTTTGCATTTTTGGGGCAGTGGAGAATTGCTGCAATACATGACAACAATACATTCATTAATGAATTATTGCAGTAATAGTAGGTGGCCAAAACGAATTTGTCTTAATGTCTGAATGTCAGAATTATATTTACTCTATGGTCAGAATTGAAAATTAATAAGTGATTTAGACTGTCAGTTCAAAAGTGGCATGTGTCAGATTTTACCTAATTTGGATACTTTGTAGTGTTTGGGACGAAAAAAATGTCAGACTAATAATTGCCTTGTTAATTAAATTCTTTGTTCTCTTAATGTGTTTATTTCTTTTACTTTCTCTGGCCTTCACTTAACGAAATAATTTGGAATTATGATGAAGTTACCTACATTCATGACAGATTTACTTGACAAGCAATCAATCTGCCGTAGGTAACTAGGATGGTAACTGCGATTAAATAAATTTCAGACAATGTGATACTTGATATTTTCTTTAAATCATACATTGATATGTTGCAAGATTTCTTGCTTTTAAAATCGAAGTAAACGAGTCACCGGAAGCACAGAGACTATTTAAAATATTTTTTTTTGTCATCCAGTCACAAATTGTTTCAACGTACCGTTGAGTTTATCTGCTAACGTATGTCCCATAAGTTTTGAGAAAAAATACGCTGGAGCTTATCAAACAAAAAATGCTTTCAACCTGGTTGACGTTGGAAACAAAACTTCATAATTAATCACAGTTTGCAATTAAATGTCATTTTTCAACAATCTTGTGGTTACAATGGCTTACAAGCTTGACATTCGCAAAAATATTTCTAGGCTATTTGGACGGCTACCCAAGCGCGAAATTGTAAGATTGTACAGGGATCAAAATATTTCATTGGTCACGACTTATCGAACAATCAAAAACTGTGAGGAGGGAGTACCTTGTGTGAACCTGCCAAAAAGCAGAAGACCTAAAATATTAAGTTTAGCTAATGAACGAAAACTCTTGTTGAATTGGTTAAACACAGAGTGGAGACATCGTGCATAAATTATCTCGCATGACAGTACGCAGAGCCATCTCCCGAAATCATTTAAAATACAGAGAAAGAAGAAAGGCTCCAAAATACAACGCTACCCAACTCAAAAAATAAATCCGAGATGATGCCGTGCATGAGGTCGTGTTCATTGATGATGAAAATTATTTCACTTTATCCAATTCCGAGATGAAGGGCAACGACGGCTTCTATACGGATAACATACAGGGCAGTCCGGATGAAGTTAGACCAAAAGGAAAAGTCAAATTTACTGAAACGATTTTAGTATGGTATACCATTTTCGAGGCTGGTGTCTCCCAACGAGACATCGAAACTATTCGTGGTGAAGTCATTAATGCCGACATCTGTAAACGGCAATATTTAACAGAACTTCGTCAGTTTATAACTGCGAATCACCCAAATGACGAAATTATCTTTTGACCAGATCCGGCTTTGTGTCACATGCAAAACAAACGACAGACTGGTTAACTGCCAATAACATCAATTTTGTACCGAACGTAGACAACCGCCTAAACGTGCCTCAGACGAGGACTATAGAAGATTTTTGGGGTCTACTAACTGGAAAACTTTACGATAATGGCTGAGAAACCCAAAAAGTTGAACAATTATGTCACCAGATCTACCAGAAAATTCGACAAATCGACACTGTTGCCGCCCAAAGGCTAATGGCGCAAGTTCGTGTTAAATTGTGCATCGTTGAGGAACATGGACCATTATCCGTAGTTTAAACTTAAAGTTTTATAAAACATAGATGTAGAAATAATTACTTGTAGTTGAATTTATTACAAATTTAAACCAAAATAAAATATGACTTTTAATATTTTTTCTCAAAACTTTTGGGACATACGTTATTAGTTGGACACCCTCTATAAATAAGAAAATGAAATTCTGAACCAACTTCTGGTTTTGTTTGACAGGGCCTTCGGTATTTTTGAATGGACTGTTCAAAATTTGCAGAAGAATACCACCACGAAAGACTATTTTCCATTTAGTACTCAGAAAGCACTGACTTTTGTGATTTTTCGCTTTATTATAATTTTAAAGAACATAAAATACCTCAAAACTTGCAGTAACACTTTTAATCAATTAACAAAGTCAAATGCTATTAAGATCGAAAAGCCATTTGACAATCATAAAGTTCAAGCAGAATAGGAATGACTTGAAAATTTGACTGTTGCCACAAAGAAAACTGTGATATATAACTACATGCGCTAGTGTTTTAGTAACTTTATGGTTGACAACCTTGTGATAAGTTAAGTCAAGTTGTAGAAGTCTTACACAAGACTGGAAGCATTGAAGTTGTAAATTAATGTCGTGTAACATAATATGAAGTTGTTGTTCATTGAATAGCCTATGCTTGATCCAGGGTTGATGTCATTTAAAACCAGTGCATCATAAATTCCTAATCCCGAAGACATTACATGGTGATGGCACCAGGTAGAAAACAGTGAAATCAAGTGAAAAAGGCTCGTTACGTGGCACGTGACAAGCGGTGCCTATCTGAATGCGTAGCATGGGGATATTGGAAATGGCAAAATATAATATACGGGTTCGATTAAATAGTGAAAAGGTTGCGCTAAAAAAATTCAGGTTCGTATTTGAATAAATTAAGTCGATGGTGATTTTACGGAAATGAAACATAGAAAAGAAATGGCATTGCCACATTAAGGCTTCTCATAAATTGCAGTGAAGTTTTTCGTTATTTCTGATAATAAGGTGAAAAAAAAGAAAATTCCATAAATTTACATTTTTAGAAATAATTAAAAATTTTTAAGATTTTTTAAGATGTTTCAAGAGTCTCCGAGTTATTAACTTTTTCACTATTTAATCGAATTTGAATCGCCGTTTCCAATGCTTCCATGCTGTATATTCTTATTTTGGGCACAAGGTATTATAATCCAGATTGGTGTACTTTGGTAGCACTGTTGAATACAGGGTGGATGATAATATTTTTTATTTTGACTGGGAAGACACCGTGTTGTAATAAACAGTTTATAATGTCGGCTAGAGGGCATGAAATTTTGCCAGTTTGATAGTACGTGCAGCAATACCGTAAGCATCAGGATTGGTTTTGTTTTGAATATTCATGATGATTTTGAATACTTGTGTGAGAAATATACAGAAGGAAGAGCCACTGGTAGCAGAATAGTGACTAATTGTTTCATGTGTATCCTCGTTCAGCATGCGTAGCTCTACATTAACAATGGATTAGGTATAGGTAATTTATCATTTTTGTACTGTTTACGATTAGTTTCTTTGTTGATTATGCTCCAAACTTCTTTTTATTTGTTATGCGTTTATAGTTCCCTAGTATGTAAATCATCACTCCTCTTTCATAATTTATTGTAAATAAAGATCTCTTTGTTTACCAATGGGTTCTCGTAAATTTGAGTTTCGTATATGTTACGGTTAGAGTACTTACGTGGCTAGTGTATAAACTAGCTGGATGGTATATAAAGTAACCAAGCGGCTGGTTATTTTACTAGAAATTCACAGTTACAATACTATCCAGCCAGTTTATAAACTAGCCGAGAATGATGGCTAAAGTACAAACCACAAAGAAAGTAAATAAAACAACTATTGTTCTTAGACAGTTTGTAAACTATCCATAACTATTTGGATAAAGTGTGAACTTCAGTTCTAGTAATACAAAATAGCTCATTTGTTGGTTAGTATATAAAGCAAGCAGAATTTTCTTTTGTAAATTTAATAGAAAAAGTGGAGTTGCCAGTCACTGACTACGGTCAAAAAAGTGGTTCCACGGCCCACTATTTCCGGTCTGTGGCAAGCGGAGTGTTTAAGTCTCCCCCCCTCAAAACAAAAACAATAA
This sequence comes from Xestobium rufovillosum, assembly GCA_963966045.1. Lineage (NCBI taxonomy): Eukaryota > Metazoa > Arthropoda > Insecta > Coleoptera > Ptinidae > Xestobium > Xestobium rufovillosum. Next base: position 28,565,114 of record OZ014495.1, read on the forward strand.
CACTTGAAAACAATAGGAGAAAAATTTTCATCGACGCACGAAATGGGACTAAATCCAAAATTCTATGTTCAGGTAAACAACCCGGGTGATTCTTAGAATGCTTTCTACCTGCACCTGCACGCAACTACCACTATTGCGAATGACAGTTTCTTACAAATGATCCCCAGTATCGCGACACGGGCATCGTGTTTTGCCCAAGTAGTGTTTGATTAATTTTGCAACATTAACCAAGGAAAATATTGGTTAGTTTATGTACTAGCTAGCGAATTAGTTATTTTCTACTACTAGAAATGAAGTTCATGCTTTATTCAAATAGTTATGGATACTTTACAAACTATCTAAGAACAATGGTTGTTTTATTTACTTTCTTTGTGGTTTATACTTTAGCCATTATTTTTGGTTAATTTATAAACTGGCTGGATAGTATATGAACTATCCAAGATTCGCAGTTATTCTAGTGGAAATATGAATTTCTCCTATAATAACTAGCCGCTTGGTTACTTTATATAACATCTAGCTAGTCTATACACTAGCTAAGTAAGTATTTTAACCGTAACATATATACAGACAAAAGAAATCAGGAAATCAGGTATTTTTTGCTCTAATGGAAGGGAGTGATAGACATTAAACGATTTTGTTGATAAATCATTCATTCATCATAGTAGAGTCCAAAGATTGGAGGTGACATACAAATTGTGGAAGCATGTTTGAGAATAGTTACCCTTTAGTAGGTTTAAGCCCAAAATCAGATAGCTATTTTGCTTGGAAATCTGTTGAAGCCAGACATTTATTTGTCAATCTAATAATAGACCGTTTCGTTTGATTTCGTTAGTGCGCATGTGCAGAAGAGTACACTGACAATCCACTTTCTTTAGTTTTTCGGACGAATGTCACTGTCAGTATTTTAACTTCGTGTAGGATATTCGCAAGTAACTAGTAGAGAACCTAATAAGGAGGGTGTTTGAAAGACGGAAAAATACAAATGTTAGTTCCCAGTGACATCTCTCATAAAATTATGAGGCTGAATCCCGAAGGCGTGCCTGGCCTGTTTGAAATACGGGTATGTTAACCAACATAATTTCAATCACTCAGGTTTTTAATATGTAGCGGTGAAAATCAATCAATTTTTTAAAAGAAAACTGAGAAAAAGGATCTAATAGACAGGTGCGTACTTTTCTGCAATGTATATATGTGACTACAAAATAAAGACCTAACAAATAATGACGTAAAACCTGGAAACATTCAACACACTTTTCCATTTCGAATCTTGCCTCTTACACATTTTCATTCACGCAATACAATTTACATAGGTCACCGACCCAGTTATTAACTTCGATTTACCCCAATGTTATGCAGGGTTTGGGAAATGGATAAAATCGTAATCTCAAGCGATAACTTGGCCTACCCACTCTGCTAGCGCCGTTGCAGTCACCAAAAGCACAAAGTTTGGATGCTCCATACTAATTTTGCACGTTTGCAATAAAATTTTACTGTACAGAACATATAATTTAAAATAAACACTTTTAAACAATACAAAACTTTGACATCTGTCCGAAAATGTCATGGTCATGCGCCTCAGCATTCTTTTAAAATGAAAAGCCCTATTGTTTTCAATATGTCATCGCATTTTGAATTTCTTGCTTTGTTAATCAAATATTGTTTCTAAAGTTTTCATGACGAAATGACCTTGGAGGGTGTGCATTTGCATCAAGTAACATTGCATTCTCAATCCAACTAGACGTAGACATCTGCATAAGCACACCATATGACCGATTGAAGAAATCTTTGTTAATTCTGTAATTTCTTTTCAGTTGGAAATCAATTTATTATTATATTTCCACCACAGAATTCAAGTTAGCATGACATATTTTTTTGGTGGGGTGGCATTTTTTTCTAATAATGAATTTGACCAGATGACTATAACAATAAATTATACCACACAGTAATAGAAATAATATACTGCATGCCGAAAGTAGTTAGGATGTTATATTCAGATTAACGGGAGGTCATTATATAAAAATAATAATCTTCCTTTTATATCATCTTACGACACTGCACGTGCACATTGCTGAAATACATAACGTGTATTTCATCAGACGGTGTTTCAAGCACTCCGCCTATTATTACCCCCCGAGGTTTTCCCAGGGTTCTCATATCCATGGGCTGAATCAACCCAAAAGCAAATAAACCATCAGATGATATTAACTGCGTGACTTAGGGATTTAACCTGCACTCACTCTCTGCCTATGTATATAAATAGCTTTGCATTAAAAGGTTGGTCCTAAATCCGTTGATACTCTGTATATAATAAAACCTGTTGTGTGCTTAAAATCTTTAAATTAAAGGTCACCACTTACGCTGCCTTCTTCTTATATATCAATGGATATGACTAATGCGAGATGTATACAAACTCTGACATTAGAGAAAGACATGTACTGGATGTCGGAAGTTCTACAACTTAAACATTTAGTTGATAGAACATGGCAGCTATCTGATTGCTTGGTAATATATTTGTTCCATTGTTCGTAATGAATCATACTTTTAACTGTTTGCCACAAATTTCAGAATGCGTCAAGTAAAAGTTGCCTTGAAGAAGTGGGACTGCTTCATACTAATGGACAAGGGTAAGTATATTCAAGTATTGAATAAATTTATACGAATTTGGTGTATTTCAAAATGAGTAGGATTTAAGCACACACTATTATAAATACTTTGAGCATTAAAATTAATAACTGAATCTGCATTTGGCCTTCTAAATTTTAGTAGCTCTCACGTGGACCGTGTGTTGAGATGCCTTCTTGATAAATCATTATAAAAGGAGCCTTATGACCTGATTTGACCTCCACCTGACAGAAGTAAAAGTACCAAATTTTAATGCGAGAATATCCAGTCTAATACTCATTTTATTCGAAATATGCAATGAGCATTTAATTTGTCCCCTTTCAAAATGAATATTTAAATGCATGATTGATATCAGTGTAATGGTTTCTTTGTGGAACTATTGGTAGGTATTATAGATTAATATACTTACGAACAGATTAGCAAAGCAAGTGGGACTGTTGGAAACTGATGTTATAGTAACAAAAAAACATATGAGATGGCGCTAGTAGTTCTAACTTGCACAAATAAAATTGGAAGTTATAAAATAATCCAGGCTGACGTCCAAAGCGCGCAGCGTGCTGCAAATGAGAACATCTGGCAACCGAAGGTCAAGTTTTAAAACACCTGCAAAAATCAGGGGCGTAATTACGGGCCCGCCACCGCGGGCGGGCCTCGGCGCTTTTGGGGCCCCGTGCTCGCTGAATAATTCCGGAAACAAATGTTTTCAAAGTTAAAATTATTGATACGAACTTTTGCCTCGCAAGCGACGCCCCTGGTTATGATTCAACGTATTTGTTTGACGGCGAGCCGCCGTTGATTTATTACGCCGCGACCTTGTCGCTGTTTATGGCATCCGAAAAGTTCGAGAAATAGAAGAATTTTCAAATACTGGAATCTTCGAGAAATAGAACAATATTCGAAGACGACTATAAATTGGAAAGCAAGAAGCCGACAGGACAGTCTTGCAGTTGTAGTTTTGAAGTTTGGTTCGAGAGGATAATGCGATAGAGTTGTGCCGTTGCGCGGGTGTTATATGCGAAGTGTTTACATGCGATTGTAGTGTCTGGTGTCGGTACGAACGTGAACTTAGTTATCGCGTTTACCGGGGCGTTTTCGTACGCGATTAACCGTTGTGTGTACGAGTGTTTTCTAGAGAAGTTTGAACTCTTGATTTCTGTACTGAGGATTGTTTAGGTTAGGTAATTAATTGTTTAATTGTTCGATAGTAGTTATTTAATTGTCATTGCATGTTGTTGTTTATTTTGCTGCATGTATACCGTGTGACAAACTTCCATGTGTACATGGGGAAATAACATGGGCAATTACATTTTTGGGGATTCCTGCTCCCCATGTGTAGTTACAGTGGTGGTAAAGGTAGCAATCGAAAGACTATTTTTTTCTGCGTATGAGGATATCAAAAACTCTGCAATTTTCCAATTTATTAAAGCATTAAAAGCAAAAATTACACTAATAATTTTCAAATTAAAACACGGATATTCATCAGATTACTTATGACAATTTAATTTATTCTAATCAAAGACTCCCTTGATTCTAATTTCTAATTCGTCTGAACTGTCAACATTATTTATCGACAATTTAAAATTTGGGTTTCAAAATGAACAAAAATATTTATTCAGTTGAAGAAAAGGTTTTCATTGTAAAAACATTTTACGGCGGCAATAGTCTGCGGGTAGTCCATGACTTATTTTCTGTAAAATTCAATAACAGTCCTATTCCTTCGGTAACTGTTGAGGCCAGTATACTATTTTGTTAGTTTTAAGGTATTACATAGGTAGGTAGGTAGGGGATGATGGAGAGGGATGCTAGCTACTATAAAAGACGTTACTTTACTCATTGGCGGCCTCTTCCATTCAATCTTCTGTGTAGTGTACAAGTACAATATATCTTTCAATTAAAAAAGTGTTTAATAAAAAGTGATACAGTCCACAAGAATTAAGACAATATAATTTAAGTTACCTATTCGCAACATGGTCCTATGAGCCGGATAGACGATCAAGAAAGAACAATACAATACCTACTTATACAATACAATTTTTGGAAAGCACGTGTGCTGACTTCCAGGGAAGTGAAGTAAGAAACAAGAACACGTGGGCGTAAGTTAACCGCACGATTCCTTCGACCGATCAAGTTAAGAGTGAGTTCCCCATCATTTTTTAATCCCATTTTCTATCAATTAAGTGTAACTAACAATGTCTATATCAACTATTTCAAAGTTAAGAAGTCAGCGCGACTCTATTATTGCGCAATTAAGACGTACAAAAACGTTTCTCGATAATTTAAACAAAGAAAGTCTCGATGAAAAGATCATATGAGAAATTCAGACTAGGTTTAGTAAGATAGATCCTCTTTTCGAGAAGTTTTCCCGGGTTCAATCAGAATTAGAGCACTTGCAGTTTGTTAAAGATAATAAAGATAAAAAGGAAGAAGAGTACGACTATAGTAAAATTGAAGACGAAAATGAGCGGTCAATGTTTGAGACGGATTACTATTCTATTACTAGTGAAATGAATCACATACTTTCGTCATTTGCCAAGAAAACAATTTTAAACAATTCAGTAAAATCGGACGTTAATAATGCAGGTTCGGACTTTCCCTTTGTTGCCAACGACATCAGAAAATTTACGATGTTAAGAGCTAAACACAGTGACATATGGCACAGCTTCCGCACCATACCTGGCTATACGTTGTCTATATCAAGTAGCTATTGACAATAAGGAGCTATATCCGTCTGCTAGCGAGACCATAAAAAATGATTTCTATGTCGACGACTTGTTAACAGGTTCAAATTCGGAAACCGAATTGTTAGAGATACAATGTCAGGTCAGCAGAATATTAAGTAATGTCGGGTTTGAATTACGTAAATGGCTATCCAATAAGCGAAGTCTATTCGAAAAATTCTATGTAAATGAAAGTTTAGAATCTAGTGTTTTGTCAATAGGTGAGGGAGAAACTAACAAAACTTTAGGTCTTTTATGGAATGCGAATGCAGATTGCATAAGGTATTCTGTTGCAGTCGATTACAATGCAATAGTATCAAAAAGAACCATCCTGTCCAGTGTCTCTCAAATATTCGATCCGTTGGGATTGCTAGGGCCTGTAATTATTACAGCTAAATTACTTATTCAAAAATTATGGCAGGAAAGGTTGAGTTGGGACGAGTCTATTCCCCAAACACTTCATTACGATTGGCTACAATTTCGAAAGGAGTTAATATTATTAAACAATATAAGTATAACACGACAAGTAGTTCTTCCAGAGTATAAGTATATTGAGTTGCACGGGTTTAGTGATGCAAGTGAGAAGGCCTATGGGGCATGCATTTATCTACGATGCCAAAGTAACGATGGAGAATTTGTAGCAAAATTATTATGCGCCAAGTCTAGAGTGGCACCAATAAAACAAGTCAGTTTACCGAGACTCTAACTCTGTGGTGCTCTTCTATTAGCACAGCTCAAACAGAAAGTGGTTGAGTCATTAAAAATCAAATTCAATAAATTGTATTTCTGGTCCGATTCAGAAATTGCATTATGTTGGATAAGAGCGTCTCCTGCCAAATGGAAGACATTTGTCGCCAATCGAGTAGGCGAAATACAAAACTTAACCAACATTGAAGATTGGCATCATGTATCAACGAAAGACAATCCAGCGGACTTACTTTCAAGAGGTGTTAAGATTCACGATTTAGAAACAATGGATATGTGGTGGAAAGGCCCTCAATGGCTGAATGAAAGTACTCTCAGAACTGATGCTTCTACAATAAAAATAAATCAATTAGTCATACCTGAACAGCGAACCGTAGTTAGCGTTAACATGTCAATAATTGGAATTAATATATTTGAGCGTTTTTCTAGTTTACTTAAATTACAGAGAACATTTAGTTATATAATTAGGTTTACACGAAACACGCGTCCAAAAATTTGGAAAAGACAAGGGCCCTTAACTGTGGCAGAATTAGAAAATGCATTACATGCATTAGTACGATTATCGCAACAACAATCATTTAGCCATGACTATGAACAATTATCAAAAAATTTACCTTTAAAGTTTAAATCATATAACTTGGCGTATGGGTTGACACATGCATGTGAACTAATTTGTTTCGACATTGACAGTACTGTGACACTAATACTAGTTTCCATGATAACATACGAGACAAGCAAAGACGTACAAATACATTGTTACCCAACATTATAAATGAGAATGAGTGAAATAAAGAGTTACAATGGAAAATTTGATTATTTCATCTTACGTTAATAATTAGCTGCCATATCAACTAGTTGCGTGCGAGAGAGACATCAAACTAACATGATGCGCAGATTATTTCAATCATACGCCAACTTATATTATTTAGACTTTACATAAGAAAAGCAAACTATTGTGTTTAAATCCATTCTTGGACGATAATCAATTAATTTGTGTAGGCGGTAGACTAGAAAATTCTAGAAATTCTTACGATAAAAAACATCCAATCATTTTATCATCAAGTCATTTATTAACAAAACTGATCTTTAAATATGAACATCAACGTTTAATGCACTGTGGACCAACAATGCTGTTAGCCTCAATGAGAGAGCGTTTTTGGCCAATTTCTGGGCGCAATCTGGCCCGTAAAATTACTAAACAATGCGTAAAATGTTTTAGAGTCAATCCTCCCAGAACGCAATATTTCATGGGAAATCTTCCTGAATACAGAGTAAATCAGTACACTCCATTTTACAATACCGGCTGTGATTTTGCTGGCCCATTCCTGCTGAGAGACAGAAACACAAGGTCATCTCGAGGTACAAAATTAATTAAAGGATATGTATGTTTATTTATTTGCATGGTCACAAAGGCAGTTCATCTCGAAGCCGTTTCTGATCTCTCAACCGATTGTTTTATTGCAACATTGAAGCGATTTATTGGGAGAAGAGGGAAACCATCCAGTATGTTTTCCGACAATGCAACTAATTTTCAGGGGGCGTCTAACGAATTGCTTAAAGTTAAGGAATTTTTAGAAAGAGAATGTAACAATATTCACGATTACTTGGCAAAAGACAATATTTCTTGGAACTTTATACCCGCTCGAGCTCCTAATTTCGGTGGGATCTGGGAAGCAGGTATTAAAAGTGCTAAATATCATTTAAAAAGAGTTGTAGGCGACGCTCACTTAAATTTTGAGGACTTTAATACAATATTAATACAAATTGAGTCAATTTTAAATTCAAGGCCATTATGTCCATTAATATCCACTCCCAACCAATTAAATCCTCTCACTCCATCTCATTTTTTGATCGGTCGATCATTAACTGCAATACCCGAAAGAGATTTACGGTCAATAAAAGAGAACCAATTGAAGCGATACCAGAGACTTCAAAAAATGGTGTAGCATTTCTGGGCCAGATGGCACAAAGAATATTTAACAGAGCTGCAAGTACGTGTCAAATGGAGAGAGAGTGTACCCACGGCAATTAAAGTGGGCTCAATAGTGCTAATCAAGGAAGACAACACTCCACCGTGTCAATGGCACATGGGTCGTATCGTTGAGCTCCATCCAGGGGCCGATGGAGTTGTTAGAGTAGTGTCCGTCAAAAATCAAAAAACTATAGTGAAGCGGCCCTCGTCAAAGGTGTGCGTGTTTCCAGAAGAGTGAACTATTTTTTTTTTAATTTATATGTTTTGTTTGTTTGGTGTTTGTTTGTTTTTCCTTTTCTCTTAGCGTTAAGTATTCATAATATTATTATTTTGTTGACGTGCTTATGCACCTCAAGGCGGCCGGCATGTTGAGGCCAGTATACTATTTTGTTAGTTTTAAGGTATTACATAGGTAGGTAGGTAGGGGATGATGGAGAGGGATGCTAGCTACTATAAAAGACGTTACTTTACTCATTGGCGGCCTCTTCCATTCAATCTTCTGTGTAGTGTACAAGTACAATATATCTTTCAATTAAAAAAGTGTTTAATAAAAAGTGATACAGTCCACAAGAATTAAGACAATATAATTTAAGTTACCTATTCGCAACAGTAACAACAATAAAAAATTTAGTTAAGAAATTTGAAGATACTGGGAATCTTTCATTGAAAGAAGGTAATTTTTACTAATAAATTTACTTGGTTTTTATTTAGATAATTCTGATTCGCTTATTATTATTACCTAGTTGCTAATTCCTTATTGTTCGCTAACTTAAATTTTACTGGGATTATGAGAAATTTAACAAGTGATAACGTGGAGTGAAACAAAACTAAAATTAATCTTATCATTAATTTTTTTAGTCGTTCCAAGAAATCTAAATGTTGAGGTAGAGGAAATGGTAATAGGCCTGATAACTGCTAGTCCAACATCTAGTTTAAGGTCTATTGCCCTAGAATGTAATGTTTCAAGAGAAACTGTCCGTAACATATTAAAAAAAAACAAATATCATCCCTTTAAATTCCAATGTCACCAAGAGTTACTTCCTTTTGACGAAGAATCAAGGCAAACTTTCTGTGAAGAAATGCAAGAACAGGCTAATCGGGATCGCAGCTTCCTCTCATCGATTTGTTTTACCGATGAGTGTACCGTCACTTTAAATCGAGAGCCAAATTCACAAAACGTTAGGCATTGGGCCCAGGAAAATCCCAGAATAAATCTAGCCACTACAACGCAATACCCTCAAAAAATCAATATTTGGGCAGGCATTTTTAATAATCGCATTATAGGACCATTTGAAATACAGGGAAATTTAAATTCAGAAGCTTATTTAGATCTTTTAATTAACCATATTGGCCCTGCATTAAAAGAAGTTGCACATGCGAATCGGGAGGTCTGGTTTCAACATGACGGATGCCCAGCACATTTTGGAGCACAAGTGAGGGAATTATTAAATGAAATATTTTCAGAGAACTGGATTGGTCGAGGTGGTGCTATAAACTGGCCAGTTAGATCTCCCGATTTGGCACTGTGTGACTTTTTCTTGTTGGGTCATTTAAAAAATAAGATTTATAAAACTCGTCATCCAAATATTGATTCTTTAAGGAATGCTATTTTTGCGGAATGCAACTTAATCAACGATCGGCAACTTGCGAATGTGAGAAATTCTTTCTATAATAGGCTGGGATACTGTCTGATACAGAATGGGGGTTTATTTGAATATTTGTTATAGTTATTTTTCTTTTTTTATGTTACTTTAATTTCATTGTATATTAATAAGTTTTTGTCCTTACCTAGATATGAAATAAATAAGTATTAAATTGTCAGATTACAAAATTCATTAGAGCAAAATAAACAAATGTTGCCGCTTGTTAAATTTTTCATAATTGCAGTAAAATTAAAGTAATTTAATTTTTATTATTTCATTTTACTGCTTTAACATTTTCCCAAAAACTTTTTAATAGGTTAGACGACACCTACAATTTACCCTAACTATGGACCAGCATTCACCAACGAAACATCCACACCAGTAATCAATTAATTGTCAACTATAGGTAATGACAATAATAATGTGAATGAGAATTATCTAAATAAAAAAACAAGTTTATGTATTAGTAAAAATTAACTTCTTTCGATGAGAGATTCCCAGCCTTCAAATTTCTTACTAAATTATTTGTTGTTATACCGAAGGAATAGGACCGTTATTGAATTTTACAGAAAATAAGGCACGGACTACGCGCAAACTATTGCCGCCGTAAAATATTTTCACAATGAAAACCTTTTCTTGATCTGAATAAATATTTTTGTTCATTGTTAAATGTTGACAGTTCAGAAAATCCATAAAAATCAAAGACGTCCGTGATTAGAATAAATTAAGTTGTCATGGATAATCTGATAAATTTCTGTTTTAGTTAGAAAATTATTAATGTAATTTTTGCTTTTAATGCTTTAATAAATTGGAAAGTTGTAGAGTTTTTGATATCCTCATACGCAGAAAAAAATAATCTTTCGATTGCTACCTTTACCACCACTTTAACTTAGGGTTGGCAAATTTTGGTATTTTTCTTTTTAAAGTTTAATACGTAGTATTAAACAAAGTATTATAATATGCAAAGTATTATACCATTTTGGCATTATACTTTTAGACATTTGTACAAAGTATTATACCTGCTTCTTTTGGTATTATACCGTAATGCAATTTATTATTTTAAGAAAAAAATAAATACACTTGTACCAGTAGGTAAGTATTCTTTTGGTAGCAAAACAAATTAATATAAAATTATAACAAAATATTATTTGGACAGGATAAAAACTATACAGTTTGTCCCAAGAAGCACGTAACTGCCAAATATCTCTTTTAGTACTTATCCCATCAAAAAGGTTTTCTTGTGAAAAGCTCTCCTTGAAAACCCAGTCTAATTCATTCCATCTTATACGAGGAGTGTTCAAGATGAAAAAAACTGTTTCGGTCGAGGTTTCGGTTAAATAGAATCGTCGAATCGAAGAAATTCATTAAGAAAACTAGCTAAGAATCCCAAAATATGGGCTCACGCAAAATTTTGTCACGATACTCAATTATTTATTTTCCTGCACAAATTGTTCCAAAAAGTGCTTATCACATCAAATTTTCGTCCAGACAAAAGAAATTCTGGTAAAAAGCTCTCCTTGAAAACTAAATTTAATACATTCTATCTTTTACGAGGAGTGTTCAAGACGAAAGAAACTGTTTCGGTATTAAGCAGTGTGCAAAGGTGGAAATTATATTATTCAAATCCGAAGTTACCAAGTCTCAACTTGTCAGAATATGAATAATACCTTTTGGTATGATACTTTGTATAAAACTTATTAGTATAATACCTTTGTTTAAAAGTTGTACTTTTATACAAAGTAATATACTAGGTATAATACAAGGTACAATACTTTGTATAAAACTTCTGCCAACCCTACTTTAACTACACATGGGGAGCAGGAATCCCCAAAAATGTAATTGCCCATGTTATTTCCCCATGTACAAGGTGTCCCAAACTGGACGCGTTCTTATGGGAACACCCATTCTTTGAAGAGATAGAAAAAAATTAACCAAGGTGTCCGGAGCTCAAATTTAATGAGAAAACCACTGGCCCAAACAAAACTTTGCTATCTCTTATCGTTTGTCCGCTAGAGGGCGATTCTCAAATTTCGTCGATTTCTTTTATGTCCTATAACTTGTTTATTAATGAAGATAATTAATTTTGGTAAAAACTTTCTTAAGGCACTTTTTTCCGTAAAATCCATTGCAATAGGCAGTTTTTTTTATAGGGCGTTTAGATTTTTGTGCACCGCCCCAAACTAATTTTTTTTATATAGACCACCCTATGTATTATGAGATTTTTGAAAAGCTCGTAAAATTTCCTAAATTTTGATGTATCACATGTCATGTTTATATTAAAAACCATTAGCAACATTTAAAGAATTATTAATTTAATATAATAACTATGAGTAATCTTATCATGAAACTTTAGATCTGTGGTTTTAATCATAACATGTTAGCATCCTATGTCATTTTATTAATCATGGCAATCTTGATTTCTGTAGGCACAATATTTTACTTTTTAAATTGTAATGTTGTTAATGGTTTTTAATATAAACATGACAAGTGATACATCAAAATTTAGGAAATTTTACGAGCATTTCAAAAATCTCATAATATATAGGGTGGTCTATATAAAAAAAATGAGTTTGGGGTGGTGCACGAAAATCTAAACGCCCTGTAAAAAAACTGCCTATTGCAATGGATTTTACGGAAAAAAGTGCCTTAAGAAAGTTTTTACCAAAATTAATTATCTTTATTAATAAGAATTAATAAGAACGCGTCTAGTTTGGGACACCTTGTACACATGGAAGTTTGTCACACAGTATTTCGCTGTTATTGTTTATTTTGAAATTGAAGTTCTCAAATCACTTTTGTTAATTATTGTAAATATTTGTACATAGTCACTGTAAATAAATTGTGTGTATAAACGAAATACGTTACATTATGTTTTTGTCAATGCAGTTTTTACTTTAATTTTTTTTTAAAGGGGAGGAGGGCATCAGAAATTTTGCGGGCGGGCCCCTAATTTGAAGTTACGCTACTGGCAAAAATGTGGGGTTCAGAGATTTTAGAGGCATAGAAGATTTTGGAGGTTACTTCAAGATGTCAAAACATGCAAATAACAAAACCAAGCCGTCAATAATAATATACAAAAGATTGGAAATTACATTCGCTGTCACCTGTACTCCTGCGATCTATATCTGGACGACAGAACTAAAACAGTTAACATACAGTCGCCCTCTGGTGGCGGCTAACGTTTTGCTGCGGCCAATATTTATACATGCTTTGCTATCGTAAGTATATTAATCTATGGTATTATAAACAAAAACATAAGATTGCCTCTACTTTTCATTGTTAGATTTTTCAGAAATTTAAGGAACACAACAATAATGATAATATAGGTACTTTATTAATAGCATAACACTAAATTTGAAACAAGATAACTATTCTTGTATTACCACAATCCCATCCCTGGGGTAAAAATAGATTTAATGAGCCCGGTGGACTCTGGCCTCGGCTAAGGCAACAGTCGTACTACGTACTACGAGTAGTACTATGTACTACGAGATCTCAAAATTCTACGTGTAACGAGAGTCAAATAGGGGAATAAAATGGGCGCCACCTTAAATGATGACTTACCTACGAAGGTGCTAGGTCCAATGAAGGCTACTAATATGGATATTTATTTATGTGGACAAAATACAACGTGCGAGAAAAATTTTCTCATATTTACACAGTCCTTTCCTTAGTAACGAAATACAAAACAAAATGTGAGGTAGGTACTAAAAGTTCCAAAAGTGGTGTTCCAGTTTGCGATGCGAATCGTTTATGCCGGACGTTGCTATGTTTTCACCAGCCCTGCCCCCCATAGGCAATGTGATTTTTCGTTAAAAGAACATGATTATTTATCTATTTTTTGCTGCCCTTTGTTTACTAGTGCAAGGCTAACACGTTTGTTGTCATCAAATAAAATCGTTTAGAACCGCCTTCAAAACTTTAATTGGCGGACAGTTGCTAAGGTTTTTTTACCTCAGAATGTAATTGGTTATGGCATTTTAAGCGGAATTGAACCGTAAGGTGTAAGACCAATTTTGGCACTGATAGTACATCAGTATCTAGTGACAAGACCAACATAAAATTAAGCAGAGAAGTATAGTGTGCATTACAAAAGGATCTAACTACATAATTCAAATAATTGCACTTTAGGTATTACTTCAGTGTTCTCCTAAATACTTCTACTTTTTCAATATTCATCATGCTTGGAGGCCACAGAGTTGCTTATATACAAATAGAGCGATAATGCCGTGTTGTGAAGTTGACCCAAATTGAAACTGCGCAAGGGGTAGGGGAGCATGCGCGTAGTGCAAACACAGAGCAGGTACCAGAAAATTGTATTCAAAGCACAGGCGCAGCTTATAAAATTTTCAGGCCCTTTCACATCGCAAAAGCCACTTATAAGTAGTTCATTAAATAAAGTACTAACTTTGTAAAATATTGCTTGCATTCTATTTAGAGAGAATGTCAGTTCACCTCAAGATAATTATTTCGGAGATGAGACAATAATTCAAAGATTCTAGGCTGAATTTAAATGGGATTGAATTGAATTACTTCAAGTTGTTAAGACAAGCCAGGGTTTAATTTTTCTTTCAAAAAAGATAGTGGTAGGAAGCATATAATGATATAATAGATGACAAAAGTAAATAATTAAAACAAATTCAGTTACTTAGAAAGAAAACGAAATTATTTTTATTTTGATACAAAGATAATTAGGAATATATTCAACCTGAACACAACCCACACTATTTACCTGTGGGCAGAATAACACAATAAATAAATATTGGTAATGATAACGAAACAAACAATGTATATACCTACATATACAGTTAATGCATTTTTATTGGCATTTTTGGTATTCAATCGTGAAAAATTTATGGATAGCTGATCAGGAGTGGAACCCAGGATCTTCCGTTGGTTAGGTGCCCTACAAATTGAGCTATCACAAATTCCAACAGGCAGAACTCCACCCGGCAAACAGAAGATTCTGCGTTTGACTCTCGATTACTATCGATACATTTTTCGGGAGAGAATGCCCTTGAGATACAATAATTATTGACTCATTATGCCACCAATAATCCCTTACTCCTAGTTACAACTTTCAGTACACCAGAGCAGGACTTTTTAATAATGGAGTGTGATTCATCATTAATAAATGTTTTGCTCCACAAATGAGCAGTAAGTGACTTAAGACCCTTCACTTTCTCTACAAATCTTTTAATTCTTCGTCTTGGTGTCCTTTCTTTCTGCGGTAACAACTTTTGGGTAGAGTGAGCTTCAATTACTGTAGATTTCATTTTCCTTGGACTCCAACTATAAATTAGGTACTTATTATTTACGGGTTAATACAAAAATACAGTGCTTACTAATACATATGATCCAGCCTAACCAATCGCCTTCTTTTCTTCACAGATCCTCGCAAACCTATAGAATCACTAATAGAAGTATGCACTTCACCCTCATCTCTTCCTCTTTTCATATCACCACTTGACATAGCACGGGATGTTTTAAGTGATATGGTACTTGCAAGTGACGATCTGCAAATATAAATTACAATACGTATCTGCATCCTCATGCGGAACAGTCTCTAAATTCATTTCAGATGTTGAAGGCCTATAATAGTCAGTAAACAATTATTGTTAAGTAATTATACAGACATTAAAAATAAACATACGCATCACTGGAATTTAAGGGCTGTGAGACTTGTTTCCCACATAGCGGAAGAAGTTCATCCATTTCAAAGCTGCAAAAATGCATGTGTAACAGATCCCGATATATATAAGTAGGTATCTAAAAAACATACTCAAGACGTACACGACTTTTACTAGAGATTAATATTGGTTTTTTGGTTTCAACCTCAATGTTGGAATTGCGTCCTTTTTCAGTTCTCCATTATTCAAGAAGGCATCTTCTGCAAAGTGGGGGGAACAAACTGCATTCTGCTCACTCAAGGGTTGATCGGTGTTCCTTCCTATAGCAGCTAACCACGACTCTCGTCTTGCAGTAATGAGCCTTAAAGCAGTGAAAGCAACATTAGACAGTTATCCTAGTTTTACATATGCAATTACTTCAAAATAATTATACCAAACTGTATACTTACCGAAGAAAAAACGTACAACTGGCGCTGGTGATCGACTGCTACAAAAAGGTACCATTCATATACGTGGCATCTCCAACTTTATTTACTTTTTGTAGCAATGTACGTATAACAATAATTCAAGGAATCAATCAATGTATGATAAATTTCAACAATTTCACCGCAAATCAAACGTTCGTACAAAAAATAGCAAACGACGTGTGACAAATGACATTTAGTTCAGTTTAGTTCATTTGGATGACAAGTGACAGACCAACCAAATTCAGAGCGCATGCTCCCCTACCCCGCAACTGGCAAAATTATTTCTCCGTAGTTGGGTCATTTTTCACCGCGCAGGTAGGAGGCATTATCCCTCTATTTGTATATAAGCAACTCTGTGTTGGAGGCAGTTTGTTGTTTGTCATGACGCCATTTCTCAGGACATCAGATAATCTTATTATTTGAGATTCTATTTAGGTGGATATTTTTACTTGTATTGTGATCATGTATGCTGCTGTTTGTTACGTGTCAAACTGGGGCGCAGATATATCGCAACAAATTCGGAAGATCTAGCGAATTTCCGCGTTTAGTGAACAATTTTAGAATTACCGTGACGGTCATTTAATGCCATGCACTCTGTATGTGTATTCTGTCAATTTAATTTATCGGCGTTCTTGCTTAAACTGTTTTGAATGCAATTCTTTTGCGCTAATTATTTTGTATTCTCGATGATTATTCTCTGTATTTTGTCTTATTTCCGCACTTAATATTGGTCGAGGATATTTTTATATTTTCGTTGTCATCTGTTCGATATTTCAAGGTACTTGACCCTGAATTTATTCTTACCTACTTTTTTCCAAAATTTTCTTGTTTAGGCTCGGTACGCGATTCTTTCATCTCTCGCAGAGAAGCTACGGCAGAGTGCGGTTGGCTATTTGAATAATTTATACACGTGTTGTGTTCCTTCGGGAATTATTTTCTTCTAGCTATTTTTGGGGAGTACGGATTGTACAAGGTACTTTAGTTGTGGCTTTTGTTCCGTCTCCGCACCCATTTCGGGATTCGACTGTGCTCTGTGGCTTTTTTTTGAGAGTTAGAGAGAAACCCCGCTCACAGGTAAGCCTTGGCTCTTTTCTTTTTTTCCTTCGTTTGTTTAATTCAATTTGTGATTAACCTGCTACTTTCTTATGTTTTCTTTTGTATTCTAATTTGTTCTTTGTGGCATTTTAGGGGTTTTTTGGGAGCACTCCTTCTTGCTAAGTATCGCTTTGGATTGCATTCCTGTCGCAGGTCACCAATCGGGAAGAGCGCAGGTATACCAGGGCGTATTCTGAACCGCAAGCTCCAACAGGCGGTGAAGCTGACCAGTTATCATCTCTAAGGTCAGATTAGCATAATAATTGTCACCAGTACGTTTGGAAGTTATACATCCTGCGGCCGGATCTTGCGTAGCGCCCGTCACGGCATTTCGTGGCAACACTTTTGTCATTAGAACACATGTACCTACTTTGTAACATTTAGATTTAGTTTATCCTTTTTATAGCGTCGCGCGTAGTTCATTTAGTTTTTGTTTAAGATATAGTGACTTGCTTTGTTTATTTTCTTTTATCATTCAGTCATTATCTTTGATAGGTAAGCTAGGTAAGCTAAGAGTAAAATGGAATATCTGCAGGGTATTTGAACATGTGCCAGTACTGCAATGCTTCCAATGTTTGGATTATAACCATAAAGCTAGTGAATGTACGGGTAGTATATATTGTGGAAATTGTGGTGAAGATGGACATAGAAGTAAAGATTGTAAGATAAGTGAGTTGAAGTGCATTAACTGCAGTCAAGCAAATGAGAAATTGAATCTAAAATTAAATGTGAATCATAGTGCTTTTGATAAGTGCTGTGCTGTTAGGAAACGGCGAGAAGAAAGACAGAGAGAAAGAATAGAATATGGACCATAGCAGTTACAGCGAGTGATTGATGGAGGTTCAAAATTATATCTGTCAAATGCGCAAAGTGCTATTGCTCATATTGATGAAATACGATACAGTGTCCGGGTGGTGAAACCAATTGTTTATGTTTTAACTGAAACTCATTTGACTGAGGACATTTTAGACTTTGAAATTGCGATACATGGGTATAATGTGGCTAGACTTGATTCTGAAAGTAGACACACTGGTGGTGTAATGTTCTATATTCATGAAAATGTAAAATACAAAGTGGTGGACCGTATTGTTGTGCAGAGCTGTTTTTGGATACTAGTAATCAGGATTGAACTGGATGGCATTCCCCTGCTACTTGCAGGAGTATATAGGTCTCCTGGTGGGCCGCCGAATCAGTTTCTCCAGGCATTCGAAGATCTAGCAGAAGGAATCTCTATAAGATATGGAATGAAATTAATAATTATGGGAGATTTTAACATGGACTGGAATTCGGAGACTGGTTGTGTTCGGAGATTGAAAAGATGTGTAGCTGATAATGGATGGAAGCAGATAGTGGCATCGTGTACTCATATCCTGGAGCAGAGTAGGTCACTTATTGACCTTGGTATTACGAATGATCCTAACATAAGTGCTGAAGTTTTGGATGAATACAGATACTCTTGTCATAGAACGATAGTATTTAATTGTTGCTCTGTGAGGCCTAACATAAAGACTAGGGAAATGCGGAAAAGAGTGAAATCAAATCAGGAAGCGAAGGAATTGATAATGAATACAGTGTGGAAGTATAAAATACAAAATGTCGATGAGAAATTTGAAAACTTTATGAGTTTATTGAGGGATCTGGTGGAATTGATAATGCCAAAAATAAATATAACATTAAGTAAAAACAACCCGTGGTTTAGTGACATTGTTAAATTGGCCATACAGAGACGAAGTCAAGCTTTCAAACGTTTCATAATAACAAAAAAGACTGAGGATTGGACGTTGTTCAAGAAGATAAGAAATGAAACACTGACGATCATAAGAAACGAAAAGATTAGATTTTATGATGAAAAAAT
The DNA here is from genome assembly GCA_963966045.1 of Xestobium rufovillosum. Taxonomy (NCBI): domain Eukaryota; kingdom Metazoa; phylum Arthropoda; class Insecta; order Coleoptera; family Ptinidae; genus Xestobium; species Xestobium rufovillosum. The sequence goes on from OZ014495.1 coordinate 28,583,820, forward strand.
AGATCGATGTAAGAGTGATGCCAAGAGTATGTGGAAAACCTTAAAAAGTTTAATAAATGGAAGATCAGATGAAGGTTTTAGTATTATAAAATTTAGTGATGGCGAGTCTAGTAATATTAAAGAAATTGTGAATCGATTTAATGAGTATTTTATTGACAGTATAAGGCAAATAAATAACTCGATTGGGTTGGGCAGTGTTGGTGTTGAGTTGGTTCAAATAAATAATAGCTTCAGTGATTTCAAATTAATCGATGTTAATGATCTGAGGAAATTAATCTTTGACATGAAAAATAAGAGTAGCACAGATGGAATCGATGTAGCTTTTTTGAAAGAATTTTTTGAGGAACTTAAATACCTCTTGTTGCACTTGATTAATGTGTCAATGGAGAAAGGTATTGTACCTTCAGTTTTGAAAGTGGCTACAGTTGCGCCTATTAGAAAAGTGAAAGGTACGTTAGATTGTCAGGAGTTTAGACCAATTAATCTGCTTCCAGCAGTCGAAAAAATCTTAGAGAGAACAGTTTATATACAGCTACTAGATTACATTAACTGGAACAATGTTCTTAGTGAAGTTCAGTCTGGTTTTCGGAAGGGCTTTAGCTGTGAAACTGCATTACAATATCTATTGAGTGACTGGAAAGAAATAAGAGATAAAGGGAAAATTATAATGGTAGTGTTTGTTGATTTAAAAAGAGCGTTTGAAACAATTGATAGAGAAAAACTTATAATAAAACTGAAAAAAATTGGTGTAAGTGGTACTGTGATGAGATGGTTCGAGGATTACCTGAGAGATAGGAGGCAGAAGGTGCGACATAGGGAGTATGAATCATCTGAGGAAAGTATTGATCTGGGTGTTCCGCAGGGGAGTATATTGGGGCCCATTTTGTTTGCGATGTATATAGGTGATTTGTGCTTGGTGCTTAAGCAGTGTAGGTGTCATTTCTTTGCGGATGACACAGTGATTTACTTGGAGGGAAGCAATATATGTGAAATGATGGTAATTATGAACAAGGAGCTTGAGTTGGTTAGCAGTTGGTTTGCTTACAATAAACTGAAAATAAATGTGACAAAAACTAAAGCGATGTGTTTGTCAACGGATAATGTGTGGGGTTCCATTGTTTCTAGTAAGAGTTGTATCAGTTTGGAAGGAGAAGTTATTGAGTGGGTGGATAGTGTTAAGTACTTGGGGGTGGTCTTGGACAGAAAATTGAAATTAAACGAACATATTGATTATATTTGTAAAAAAATTGGAAAACGACTTGGTCTGTTGCGTAGGATAAGTGCTAGTTTGCTGTTTATGGCAGGAAAACTGTTTATAAGGTACTTATATTGCCGTACTTTTACAACTGTGGGACTGTGTTATATTTGACCAATCAAACTAATGTAGAGAGGCTCCAAAGGCTTCAGAATAGAGGTATGAGGATTATACTAAGAGCCAGTATATATACTAGAATAGATGACATGCTTGTAAGGTTGGATTGGTTTAAGGTACAGAGATTGTTAGAATATCAAGTGTTGATTTTTATCTATAAGCTAATTAATGGAATGTTACCTTCCTATTTTGATAAATACATTGTGTATAATAGGGACAGACATAATTACCCAACAAGGGACAGAAATGAATTAGTACTAAATAAGTTTAAAAGTGCAGGAGGTTATAGCTCAGTTTTTGTAAAAGGTTTCCAAAAGTTTAATGAATTGGATGGTGAACTGAGGGATGCTACAAGTATTTATATATGTTTTTAAGGGGTTGTTAAGGAATATGTACGGCACCGATAGGTAGTGCTAATTTTGGGAATTATGTTCGTGGGGGTTATTTTTTGGGTGTTTTTCTTTCTTTTTTTTTGTAATTTTGTTATATTTGTAGATAACTTTTAGCTAATAAAATTCTTCTTATCTTATTATTATTTAATTTTTTTATCCGTTATTAGTCCGGCCGACGCTCGCGTTGCGCCAAGTCATTTCTTGTAGTTAGTGTGCGTGCGATAGGCCCGTCAGTGCGTCTGCGCGTGTGGAGCTCCAAGCGTGTGGCAGATTTGTCGCGTCTTCCGCGCCTGTTTTTGATTCACTTGGTTGGGCGGAACGTTCGTATCGGGTGGCTGATTTCGGATCAGTTTGCTTACGTTGTTTTTTTGAAAATTAATTTTGTTTATTGCTACTTTTGTTTAACCATCATTTGTTTTCTGTTTAATACATTTTTGTTATTCATTACACATTTAAACTATTTGACTACGTTTTATTTTTGGTTATCTATACACCCCCACTGTTGTTTTCCAGTGACCTTTAGGAGTTTGTGGTCACTTGGATTCTACGTTTCGGCTACAGAGGATCAGCCAAAAACTCCTTGGCACCCATTTATTATACTGTTTTTTTGTACCCGCTCCCATCTGCGATTAGGGTTTTAGTCGCGGCCGGATCCTCTTGTGACGTTGCAACGTGGTTACGTCACATGTTGGTTTCTAATGTGATGTTGATTTTTATTAGGGAGTGACTACTGCACAGTCCGGCCGCTTGCACATTACAGAATGTAACCTATATTTGGCATTTTGGAAGTGTAAAAAAAACTAAAGCTGAGAGAACCACCAGACACACGCATTTTTTGGCAAAAAGATTATGTAGAAACAAACAAAAAATGCGGACCCGAGCGGGCGCAGAACTCGTGTGGCCGTAGGAGAACAAAATGGCAGCTTTGTACCATACCCGAACACCCACCGAGATTGTTGGCGATGTCTTTTAATAACGAAGTTCTTAAACGTCATTTTACTGATATTGTGTCGACTGTCCTGGAACAAAATTTAGAAGTGACTGGCGGACTGTTCAGTAGTCACTCCCTTTTTATTACACCTTTCCGGATCTTGTGAATCAAGAAGCACTGCTCATAGTTATGTAACTGGCTCAGGTTAAGTGTGTCAATCGTTCTATAGAGGTGTATAGTTGGTGTACAGTAAGGCATTTTATGTACAACTTTCAGAACCGTATTTTGTAGTCTTTGTAATTATGAGATGTGTGCCAGTGGGGCACCACCCCATATTGAATTCAGGTACACAAGATGTGGATGCGCATAGGTATTGTATATTATTTTATCTACGCCCGTCGGTTAAGAACTTCTTAACGCACTCATTTTGGGTGCGTTAAGGAGTTTATTACCACACTCGTTTTTCTTATCGAACTGCTTTTCAACCAATCAAATTAAGTTAATGGCAGTAGCATTAAATATATTAATATGTCAATTTTTACAACCTCCAGCGCCATCTCGATGTGTCGCCATGTAGTTTCAATGTTCTGATTTTCTCTATAAGTCATGATAAATGTCAAATTATAATTACCGATTATTTTCACTTTTCAGGGGCCTAGATAAAAATTTGTACGATATACGTGTGATAAGGCTTTATTAACGTACTTTTGCGCAGGCTTACGTTAATAAAGCTCATATCCCATTTATATTGTAAATAACTATTAAGCATCTTAGTTGAAACATGCCTTCTTATTCTACAGATAACTCCAATAAGAGGTGTTATTCTTTGTTTAACCTTTTCAATGTGTACCTTCCAGCTCAGATTACAACTCAAGTGGAGGCCAATATATTTTGTGTTTTCTCTTCTTTGTAGCACAATATCGTTCAGTTTAATTGTTCTCTCATTCTCCGATATAATCATATAATTTTACTTTTTTACATTTAGCGATAGGCGATTAACTCTTGGCCATTTATCTATTTCACTCAGGTCCGTCTGTAGATTGTTAAGTGCTTCATCTAGCTGTTTATTGCTGTATACTATACAGAGCGTTCCTATTAGACATATATAGAGAACTAAATAGGATATTAAGATGAAATTTTGCATAAGGGCCCTAGTTCTATGACATCTATTGAATAAAAATATTTTCTCAAGATGGCTGCACTGCCGGTTCTATCGGAAGTGGCTATTAACTTTGTTATTTTAAATGGAACACCCTGTATCTGATTGCATTTTGGAATTCCTTGTTGAATTTGAGAGCCACATTGTTAACCATACATTGGGTCTAACTCCAACTGTTTTAGCGTTATTTGACGTTAAAAATCGTAATTTTTCAAACTTTTTAAATTGTAACTTAGATACGGCAAGAGATACTGAAAAACGGCTTACACGTCCCTATCCTAGATTTAAATCCTTGATCTAACAACGGAGCTGGAAAATACTGCTTAATGATTGGTAAAAAATTACAAAAGGTATTTTCCAGCCCCATTAAATCAAGGATTAAAATCTAGGATAGGGACATGCAAGCCGTTTTTCAGTATCTCTTGTCGTATCTAAGTTACAATTTAAAAAGTTTGAAAAATTACGATTTTTAACTTCAAATAACGCTGAAACAGTTGGACCCAATGTATGGTTAACAATGTGGCTCTCAAATTCAACAAGGAATTCCAAAATGTAATCAGATACAGGGTGTTCCATTTAAAATAACAAAGTTAATAGCCACTTCCGATAGAACCGGAAGTGCCGCCTCCTTGAAAATATTTTTATTCGATAGATGTCATAGAACTAGATCCTTATGCAAAATTTCATCTTAATATCTCATTTAGTTCTCTATACAGGGTGTTTCAGGAGGAACGGTACATACTTTAATATGTTATAATATTGTTCATTTCGATAAAGGAGCAAAAGGTGACAAGAACTCAACCACACCTATTAAACATGAAAGAAAAACTCGATGCGCTAGATACAATACGCAGAGTACTAAAGACGGACCAGTCGGAAAATGCATATAATACTTACAAAAACATATATAGGGAAGAGATTATAAAGACCATAAAAACAAAAAATACAAGTGCCATTGCATATTCAAATAATAAACCCAAAGCCATATGGAAAGTCATTAATGAAGAAACAAAGAAAATCAGAAGTGGAAACGCAGTACCAATCCCAGCTGAAGATCTTAACAACTTTTTTGTAAATGTGGGAAAAGAGACCTCGGAAACAATACAAAATCTTAATAAGAGTCCTTTCGATTATTTAAGAAATGTAAGTGGGGCAACTTCGTCATTTTATTTGTTCTGGGTAACTCCAGAAGAAGTGATAGAAACTGCGGAGGTTAAAAAGTAAAAATTCTAAAGATACATATGGTTTCTCAGCTGTGTTTGTGAAAAGAATTATAAATCAAATCGTCGGACCATTGACTTACCTCATAAATAACTGCTTTAAAGAGGGTGTTTTTCCAAATTGCTTAAAACAAGCTAAAGTAGTACCTATCTTTAAGTCTGAAGATAGAATGCTGCCAAAAAACTATAGACCAATATCTATTCTCCCTATTCTATCCAAAATATTAGAATCCCTCCTAAAGAAACGGCTAACAAAGTTTTTAAATAAGTTTAAAATGTTATCACCTAAACAACATGGTTACCTCGACTCAAAATCGACCATATCTGCTATGATAAATGTAGTGGAAAAACTTTCAAACTCGTTTAATTCCAAACATATGCTACAGTAGCCTGCTGCGATTTAAGTAAAGCTTTTGACACTATAAACCATGACATTCTACTCCGAAAACTAAATTCTTATGGTGTCCGAGGTCACCCATTAAAAATATTCGAGAGTTACCTACAAAGCAGACAACAGAAAGTAATGTATAATAATAAAGAATCCAGTTGGAAACCAGTAACACATGGCATACCACAGGGGTCCTTTTCGTAATCTACATAAATGATTTACCAGCCAACTTGGAAGCGGACGAAGTAGTAATTTTTGCTGATGACACGACAATAATAAACTCCAGTGAAAACCGAGAGAATTGTAGGATGAAAACGGAAAAATGCCTTAGACAAGCTGAAGAATGGTTTTGTGCTAATATAATGAAAATAAATGTAAGCAAGACACACCTGCAAGACTTTAACACCAAACCTGAAAAGAGAGACGAATATGTTAAATTGCTGGGTCTCTATCTGGATCCCAGTCTGAAGTTTGACATACACACGGATTACATTCCAAAGAAATTATCCACTTACCTATATGCCTTGCGTAAACTACAGAGGGTGGCTGGATATCAAGCAACAAGAGAGGCATACTTCGCTTTTATCCACAGTACCATCTCATATGGACTCATTATATGGGGAAGTTCTTCGGGAGCCCATGATGTCTTCTTGAAACAAAAAGAAGCCATTCGAATACTATGCAATGCAGAGTACAGAAGCAGTTGCAAACCACTATTTCTCAAAGAAAAAATATGTACTTTGTTCTCCTCATATATACTTACATGTCTAGTTTACGCCCATGAAAACCAACATCAGTTTCGGAGTTATAGTGAGATACATAGCCACAACACAAGAAATAAAAGCCAGCTTGTAATACCCTACCACAGGGTTAATTGTGCCCAACAGGGAACAAATTATTTATGTATTAAAATGCATAACAAACTGCCACAACACATAAAGGACCTGAAATTGAAGAAATTCAAAGCAGTGTTGAAAGACTACCTAATTGGGAAAGTGTTCTATAACCTGACAGACTTTTTTAATTCGTCTCTAGATGGGCTCCAATCCTAAATTGATTTGTAGTTTTATTTCATTATCGCACGATTGTTTCATTCATTTTCTCATTTTTTTTTCCTTCGGATGCATCTTTAGGTGTTGCTATGTCGTGTTATGTATTTTTGATGTCGAATAAAATTATTATTATTATAATTATTAACAAAAAAGTTCATATGAACATGTGTCCTATTCTCAATGGTAACTGAGATACAGCGATTTTAATGTGGAGCGCTACAAGAATAAAGGAGCGCCAAGAAGTACTGCAAAGCACAATACGCAACATTTTCACTAGAACAGCGAAGTGTGCTGAATTTGGCGGTGGGATTTTTGAACCATTTCTGTAAAATCGATACTTTACTTTATATGTATAATAAATTAATGATAGTTGCCAGAATTAATAAAGTATTAAATTTGTGTATGCAATGCAGTAATTCAGCTGGCTGTAACTTAATAATTATTGAGAATTGGACACATGTTCATATGAACTTTTTTGTTCAAAATGAATGATACTATAACATACTAAAGTATGTACCATTACTCCTGAAACATTAATAGAGTATTAAATTTGATTATGCAGAAATTCAGCTAGCTGTAACTCAATAATTATTGAGAATTGTTCATAAGAACTTTTTTGTTCAAAATGAATGATACTATAACATACTAAAGTATGTACTATTCCTCCTGAAACACCCTGTATACTTCTAAAAGGAACTGGTCGTGACACACCCTATATATGTACGTGACATCTGCATGGCAAAATAGCCTGCCATTTAATGGGTGATTTAACAGGTCGTTAATGTATACAGGGTGTTACAAGCCGTTAGCCACAGATTACCTGGTCGAAAATAATTGGACTTTCCTTAGGTTTCTTTCTTTCAAGATAGGTATAGGGTGTTAAAGTTAAAATTTAGAAAACGATTTTTATTGATAATTCCTTGTTTTTTACGATATTCCGTTGAAATTTTGTACAATTTTTTTTCATGTACCGGCACAATGTTTGTGTAATTTTGATCAAAAAATCGATTCGCAAACGGAGGAAACGGGGGGTAGTAATACCCATTGACCCCCCCAACTTTTCCCTGCGCACGTCTGGTTCAAAGGTATTGTTTTTTATACCAAGCGTTCATTTCTTTTATTTTTTTCACTCTTGTAAAATTTTGATTTAGGGCTTGGTTTACGAGATATTGGAACTCATTTGACTATGTGTTGTTGATCCACTCGCGGTTCAAATCTCCCAATTTTTCTTATGTGACGAATTAAGCTCAAGAAAAATGCCCTTGGATGAATTATGTTCCTGCATAACGTCTAAGCTTCAGAAAAATGCCATTGGATTGAACCAATTCGGACATGTTCCTGCATGGAAATTAGCATTGGAAAGAAAGACAGGTAGGCGTTAAGTTATCAAAATAATTATGAATAGAAAAGGGCATTTTTCTTAAGCTTAGACTCCTTTGTACAGACTGGAAGATTTTTATGACAGTTCCATACAATAATACTGTACATTATTTTTTATATCAAATAATTGTTTGCTTTTTAAGGTCTTGTGTATTTGCAACATGACATTGTAATTATGACGTGACTGCTATGCAGCCTTAATAAACCTATTTTATTCTATTCTATCCATCCAAGGACATTTTTCTCGAGCTTAATTGGTCGCCTAAGAAAAATTGGGAGATTTAAACAGCGAGTGGATCAACAACACATAGTCAAATGAGTTGCAATATCTCGTAAACCAAGCTCTAAATCAAAATTTTACAAGAGTGAAAAAAATAAAAGAAATGAACGCTTGGTATAACAAATAATACCTTTGAACCATAGACGTGCGCAGGGAAAAGTTGGGGGGTCAATGGGTATTACGACCCCCCCCTTTCCTCCATTCGCGGATCGATTTCTTTTATCAAAATTACACGAACATTGTCACGGTATATGATAAAATGTTGTACAAAATTTCAACGAATATCGTAAAAAACAAAGGAGTTATTAATAAAAATCCTTTTTTAAATTTTAACTTTAACACCCTGTATCTTGAAAGAAAGAAGCCTAAAATGAAAAATGGCATAAGGAAAGTGCCATTATTTGCAGTCTGTTAATCTGTGGTTAAAGGCTTGACCTATTTTTTTGTAACACCATGTATATAACAAACAATGTTGGGCCGAATATACTTCCTTGGGGAACTCCACACTTTAATATTCGGCTCTCACTCACATAATTTTCTATCTTAACCATTTGAATTCTGTTGTATATGTAATTTCTGATCAAATCATTCGCTGTACCTCTTATTCCAATTTGATTCAGTTTTTTCAAGCAGAATATCGTGATCAACAGTGTCAAATGCCTTCTGAAAATCCAAAGAGAGTCCTATTGGTTTCATTCCACAGTTGAGACTCTCATTAATGAAGTCCATCATATCCGTCGTTGCCGCTTGTGCACCAGTATTCTGTTGGAAACCATATTGATTGTTGTTGATAATCGCGTTTTTCTGAAGAAAGTTGATTATTCTGTTATTGACAGTTCTTTCAATTTTTGACAGTGTTGTGAGAACAGAAACAGGTCGGTAATTTGTTAAATTATCTGTCTTTCCACTTTTATATACAGGACTCGCTATGGCAGTTTTCATACTTTGCGGAAATTCACCAGCTTCAAAGCATTTATTGATAATCTGACAGAGTGCCTGTCTGAGATTTTTGGTAATATACTACGGCATTGTACGGGTGCGAAACTTGGACGATAGGAGAAGCGGATGGGAAAAAATTAGAAGCATTTGCTATAGACCCATGATGAAGATACCGTGGATAGATAAGGTTAGCAACAGAGAGGTATTAGAAAGATTTGGAGAAAAGCGAAATTTATGGAAGACAGTAAAGAATAGGAGAGATAGGATGGTAGGACATTTTCTGAAGCAAGAAGGCTTAGTTAGCGACATACTAGAGTCGGAGATATGAGTAAGAAGAGGTAGGGGTGGGCCCAGATTAGACTACTGCTCTCAAATAGTTGGGACATAAGATGTTCAACTTTTGGGGAAATGCACAGGTTAGCTCAGGATAGGAAAGGACGGAGGTACGCGTCCAACCAGTCTTCAGACTGAAAACTTTATGATGATGAATATCAGTAGATGCATGGGGGCACCGTCATGCTGAAAGTACATGGTCTTGCCTTAAACCCAATGGTACATCGTCCAGTAGATTTGTCAGATCATTTTCTAACAATTCTAAATACCTATCTAGCTCCTCTAAGATGACCTAACACAACTGGGCCAAGTAATTGATTATTAATCATGTCACATCACACGTTAATGCTAAATCGATGCTGAAAGCAGATTTCCAAAGTGACCTGTGCATTTTCATCTGACCAGCGTTGTTCGTTGTGACATTTATTCCATCACAAGTGAATTGAGCCTCACCAGTGAACAAAATGTTTTTGTAAAATGTGCGATTTCTGTTTACCATATTACAAAATATCAACCGCGAAACATGATCACCGTTCTAAAGATTCTATAGACTGAGACTAAGCGAATTCGCAAGTCAAAATAAATGTGCCAATTACAAGTAATATGAGTAGTACTTTGTTCGCATGGCCTACTGAAAATAAAATAGCAACTGAAAACAACTACAAGGCCTGAATCGGCATCAATGGTGATATGATTAATTCACTTTGGTAAAGACTATTTTCAATTATATCTCAGTAATGGTTGATATTTGACCATGTCGTCGCCCTTCTCACGTACTGGCGTAACTGACAATTGGTAAATTTTTCAGGAGAACAAAAAAACGTAATTCGCTTACACTTGTAGGACTGCATTAAACACAGTAACATAACCTACGGGTTGTATTTTTTATGTAGATTGGTGCTGCAGTTACGCCACTTCGTGAGGTAGTGCAGACACTAGAGATATGCATATTATACAACGTAACTCAATTTTCACAAAATTGTCAGTTACGCCAGTACGTGAGGAGGGCGACGATGTGTTTATTAGGCTTTTTTGTTCGTTTTGGTCCCCTAAACATATTCTCCAAATATGGCAGGTTCCTCCCCAATAGGGTTTCCAATCCCGGGATACCGAATCCCTGGATCCCAGTTAAATGTCGATCCCGAAATCCCGGGATTTCGGGATCGACATTTTACCAGGATCCCGAAGAATATCGAAATATTTACGCAAAAGGATTTTTCTGCATTGCGAAATTGTTCCTGTATCCCACAGGACGTTACGCCCATGTCCTTACAAGTTTCTATCAGCGCCGTAGGTCAGTTTCGGCGCCGCAATGCCACGTGCGTAAATAATCCGGTAAATCACCGTCTCACTCCCTGGTCGCCGATTGTATTTGTGTAAATACGTAAATTCGTTCGGGGTATTTATTAGTTATAAATAATGGCAGGAATGCAACGTTTAGCGATTTTTCGTAAACGTTTAAATGCGTTTATTAAACGTTTAAACGGCGTATAAACGCGCACCCTACGCGTAACTTAACAATATTGCAATATTGTTTTGAAACTTGAATAATTAGAAAAAATCAAACGTCGTTTGAAAGTTGGGTTATAAATCACAAAATAATATCTATACCGTTGAATGATGGCCGCGGCGAAAGCCCTCAAAGGGATGCAAACAATAAACTTGAAAAGTGCATGACGGTTTTGCAATATTTAAGTGGCCACTTCGCTTTTGCTCTTACACAGTGTGCGCCTAGCACTAGCCGCGGCTTTTTTATCTGAAATTTAAGGATAAGTACCTATATCTAAATTTTATTCGTATTTCGTTTAAACGTTCCCCTAAACGGGTAGTGCCCACACGTGCGGTTAAACTTTTAAACGTTACATCCCTAAATATTAGTGTTTCCTATTTCAACTTCTGAATTTCGGGTTCGGGATTCAATCCCGGGATCCCGGGATTCTAAATTTCGATCCCAAAATTGAATCCCGATCCCGAATTTTGGAAACCCTACTCCCCAATCACCCTGTATATAAAAGAAAATGACAGTTATGTTACAACCCGCGGTTTATGTTAAAATTGCAGCGAAATGAAAAATATTTTTAAAGTTGCTTTTTCCTGGGCTTATTTTTGAATAATTAAAAGAAAGTTACAAGGTAGCTGAACAGAATGATGGGAGCCGAATTTTGAATTACCCAACTTCAATTTTCTGAAAATCTAAATCAAAAATCTATGTTCCACTCGGACCAAAATAATTTACAGACAGGCCCGGACCTGTTTGCAGCTAGTATTTTTTCTTCTAATAGATAGCCAAAAAAAATACTGTTTTGCGCATATGGTACTGAGTAGTTTAGTAGTTTTCAAATGGTACGACCCGCTTGTTCGATAAACACTAAAGGCTGCTCACACATTGGTCTTTTTTAACAATTGTACCCGCCTGAACAAAACTATACAGATAAAACTGAGCTGTGTGGCTGGAAACCGGCCATCTTGACGGCTTTGTAGAAAATTTGTTCTGGCTTCATTTTAACCACACTTCATAAATATGTTCGTGGAAGTCAGTCAATATGTGGCCTGTACGGTGCACACAGTTAAAAACTTTATGTTTTTCAGTGTCAATGAAATCGAAAAATTGTTATGTTTTAAAAGAGATTTTACACTAAACAATTTACTGTTGAATTCATGATATTTATAGGAGCGAAATTTCAATTCGTTTAATGGATTCACGTGAAAAAATAAGTTTATAGCCACTCTATTGCCCATTTAAAAAGGTTTGGCTTTGTTTATATCACTTCTATGGCTACTATCGCAACTGCCGATGTAATTTTCACTCATTTCTTAACTTGTATAATTATTTGTGCCATTTTTTTTAATAATTTTAGTAATATTTGTGAAATTTATGGCAAATGAAACACTATGTAAAAATATTATCGACGTTTCGCCTCTGGTTAGAGGCTTTATCAAGATTATATATTTTTAAAAGTTTCAAATTGTGACAAAATTTTTTCTTAATAAAAATGTAAATAACAGTAACTAAGAACTTATATTAAAAATAGAAATTATACGTAGCACACATGATTTTGTAAAAAAATATGAAGGAGGAAAGAAATGTACATAAATTAGAATCAAGTGGTAGAGAACAGATTTACGTTATTATGTCACTGTAAATTTGACTTAAATTTTGAATGTCAGATCTGTCATTCAAGGAATTTTTATCTTTTTGGATGTGTATCATTTCTAAAACCAGTCTAGCTTTTAAGTTTTTTTCTTGTTCTAAAATAGTAGTATTGTGAAAATCGAAATTGTGTTTAGTATCTTTTATGTGTTTACTGATAGCTGAATTACTATTTTGGTAAGTATGTTGTTTTAACCTAGTTTCAAGGTGATTTTTGGTTTGCCCAATGTATGTTTTATTACAGTTATTACAATTAATTTTGTATACAATATGAGTTTTCATTAATTTTGGAATTGGAGTTTTTAAACGAGAATATAAAAATTGTAAGTTGTTATGCTTTTTATGAGCAATTACAAAATTATGTTTTATTAATAATTTATTGATGTTATGTGATATGTGTTTTATATATGGTAAAGAAATGTAATTTTTAGGTTCTTTTTGGTTTTGATTGTCGTTATTGTTATTATAAAAATGATTTAGTCTATTTTTTATAATTTTGTCAATAAAATTTCTTGGGTAGTTATTTTTTATTAAACAATTTATGGTTTTGTTTAATGCATATTGTCTGAATTGTGGACTGGAGAGTTTGATTGTTCTGTCAGTCAAGCAAATAACGATACTTTTTTTGTGACAAGTGGGTTGTTTGGAATTAAAATGAATATAACGGCCAGACCAAGTGGGTTTTGTGTACCATTCTGTTTCTATTGAATTATTAATTTTGTATAGTGTTAAGTCTAAGAAGTTAATTTGGTTATTTTTTGAAATTTCTATAGTAAATTGTAATTTGGGATGATAATTATTGAATTGATGAAGAATTTCATTTTCTTTGTCGGGAGGAATAGCAGTAAGACAATCATCTACATAACGTACAAAAAAAGGTAGATTAAATGATAATTTAGGAATAACAGTGGTTTCTAAATCTTCTAAAACTAATTGGGCAATAGTGCTTGAAATTGGAGAACCCATAGCACAGCCATCAGTTTGTTTATAAATTTTATCTTTAAATTTGAAATATGTAGTGGTTAAGGTAAGTTCAATTGCTGTAATAAAATTGTTTAAAGTAAGTGACGTGAAAGGTTCAATTTTATTCCAGTTTTTTTTGATTATTGTAATTGCTAGATTTATGGGAATATTGGTATAGAGAGATACAGCATCAAGTGAAATAAAAATATAATTTTCAGGGAAATAAAAATTTTTGCTTTTTTCTTTAAATGACCAAGAATCTTTGATGTAAAATTCATTTTGACCTGTGATGTTAGATAAAATATTAGATAAATATTTTGATAATTTATAAAAAGGACTTTGTATACATGATACTATTGGTCTAAGTGGGATATTAATTTTGTGTAATCTTGATAAAGCCTCTAACCAGAGGCGAAACGTCGATAATATTTTTACATAGTGTTTCATTTGCCATAAATTTCACAAATATTACTAAAATCATTTCTTAACAAAACTGTGTAGCCATGAGCAGTGTGTGAATATTTTCATTTTTCTGTCTTTCTTGTACATTTTTTGCTGAACGGATAAAACGGTTAAAAAAGAAATCTGTGGCGGCCTAAACATCCTGTTAATGCGATCATGGATCAGTTGCTGTGATAAGTCAGTCAGAAAACCAGTATTATACTAAAGTTAACCTTTGTTACCTATTTTGAGAAACCGGCTTTAAGCTGTAAGAAATGCAACCTGAACTTGTTGCAAATTTTACTTACTTTACAACCCGAGTTTTTTTTTTTAAATTTTGAGAGGTATTAGAGCTTTGCACCTCTCCAGTATATCTGAACAATAAGTAACACCTGTCATAGTCAGATTTTTAATATGTTCAAAAAAGAAGTCATTATTTTCATTTTTAGTGAGCATTTAACGCTGCCTTCACCGCCGAAGAAGTTTCTTCTAAAACCTCCTACACTTATATTACGCCCTGATAGTCCTGATAGCCCATCGGTATTGAATGAGGAAAATTCTGATGAGAAAATATCAAGAAAGAAACACATAACCACTGTTGATGCTTGCATAGTTAATTCTCTAGCCACGGTATGTAATGATTTTCTGTTTTTTGCTCCTTTGACACATGTTTTTTTCCAGAACGGTCAAGAAGGAAGTCCGCCTACAGCCACGGAGAGTGCGAGTATTCCAAATTCTTTTCCCTGTCTGTCAGACGAAGTCATCCAGAGTTTGAAACAACTCGAAAGTAACTCTAGGTGAGCGAACAAATTATGATAAATAAAATAGAGTACTGTATGAAATATTCTTCACTAGGCAGTGTAACTGGTAGTGCAGTATTGATTTATTGATAAGCTTTCTAGCTGGGCAACTATCACAGATGTTGTCCAACTGATAGAAGAGCATTAAACAGTACGAAATCAATAGTTCTTTCGGGATACGCTTAATATTGTAATTTTTATTTTGCTCACAAGCTGTATCAACTATTGGCTGCTACAACCAAGCAAAAAACAAGCGTATTCTGCCTCTAGTGGTCTAGTGGGATGTAGGTCCAGTATTGCTGTGAAGGGTACTAAATTGAACCTCCTGACCCATTTCTGTTGGCACTTCCATTATTGTTGTTAATAATAAAAGGATTGTGAAAGACTTATTTCAAGGTCTTTATTAACATGAATATACCTCGCATTCAGTGAAAGATGAGCAAGGCTGCTGTTTAAATTACGTTATTGTCGAACTCATCCTTCATTGAATGAGATGTAACAATCACATTACTGCACCTTAAAAGGTTAAATATTTGCACAATAATACAATGAAGTAATGTCCTCTCTTGCAAGAGGGCCTATACACAATAATTCAGTGACATTAATTTACCATTAAGATAATATGTACATGCAGGGATTGTCATTAATTCATTTTATAGCCAAGAAATTATTTTTTAAGAACTTCTAGTTTATACTGAATTCTGCCCTAGCATTAATCTCGCTATTGCTTATCTTAAAAACCATTGGATAAATTTTGATGAAATTTATTTGCTTTTAATTGGAATTGTGAAGACTGTGAAACTCCAAATTTAATGCTTCTATGTCAAAAGGTTTGCAGTGGCAGAGGACAAAATTATGGTTCAATACATCACTGTATTGAACTATAAAAAATGTGTTATATTCTACTCGATGATCTCTTTTCGCTTTCACCGTTTATTTTCAATAAAAAACAAATGTCACTTTATGGTGTGCTAAAAATCCAGCCAAAAACAACTGGTATTTGTCTTGGCTTGTGCTATCAAATTACATAATACAGGGTGTTTTTTAAATAGGGCACATTAAATAAAACCCATAATTTAGCATGAAATTACGAGTTAAAGGAGTTCTTTTCTTTTCTCCAGTTTCGAGTAAAAAATTGCTAAAGTTTGAGAAAAATTGTTTAATGGTAAGAATAAGGTTCTCCGAAATTTTACCTTTCAATATCAGTCGAAAAAATTGAAATTGGTACACATTTGAGAAAGATATTGACGGAAAACGTGAGGGGGGTACATTTTCGCTTCCGAACGCTCCAAATAAGGCCTTTTCCGGACGCCGACCGTTTTATTTTCTATATTCTTTTAAATCAGCTATCGTCATTTTTCAAAGTTCATCAATTATATTTTGGAAACGGTACGAGATGCAGAAAAATGACTTACATGCCCCTATCCCAGTTTTTAGTTCTCTATCTAATGGGTCTGGAAAATACTACTTCCTGATTGGTCAGAAAATAACCAAAAAGTGGCCAATCAGGAAGCAGTATTTTTCTTTATCTCGTACCGTTTCCAAGTTATAATTGATGAATTTTGAAAAATGACCATTTTTAACATGGAATAACACCGGAACCGTAGGTAAGATTTAAACCCAATGTAAGGTTAACAAAGTGACCCTTAAACTCGACAAACAATTCCAAAATGCGATCAGATACAGGGAGTTCCATTAAAAAAGACGAAGTTAGGTGCTGTGCAGAAGAAATGGAACACCCTGTACGAAAATAATTTTAAAATGTGAGAAAGTTGAGTGGATGCAACTTACATTTGAATCATTTTTCGATATCTACAACTCCTGTTGAGTTATGGAGGAATTACGCTAGCTTGGGACACCCTGTACTTGTACGACTCATGTAAAGACTCGGTGATTGACGCACCAGTTAACTTTGGTATATTAAACTTCCAGAATCGACGTGCAAATACATACATCACTTCTTGACAGATGTCAAATCAGTGACTTTTCAACTACAAGCAAACAAAAACTGTTCAATCCTATTGCCGCATCCTGTACAACACATAATAAGACAAGTCATCAAATTACGTAAAAAATAATCACAGAAAATAACAAGTTCCAAATTTAAAATAAAAATTTGAGCTGAACTTGCTCCAACAACTACTTCCTGGGCAAATACTCCAACAAGCATTGAATGAATTACAGAGCAAGCCCTTGACGAAAGCGTGTACTAAATGGTGAAACCCCCCCACTATTAAGTAATGTAGGAATGAAGAATCCATTCGATGCCCCTCTCGTACACAGAAGCATTATGAGGCCCCTCTACGGCTAATTATAATGAAAGTATTTTGTCTGTTCGACCACAGCAACCGCATACCATGATCGAATAGATTCTTCATTCCTACATTACTTAATAATGGGGGGTTTCCTGATGTTGTGTCACCTCTTTGGAGTTAGCCCTCGCTTACTGATGTAGCCCGCTCACCTTTATACAGGGTGTCCCATAACTCGTGCTCCTCCTTGAATGAGGGTATTCTTCATGGAAAAGTAAGTTCATAAAGTGGCAATGAAAAAGTTCTCACGTAAATAGCAAAGGAGCTAGAGACTGTTAAAGATAACCAATAGGGAAGCGGCTCTGTCGATCGATGTTTTGTAAAGGCTAAGTAACCGTTTAAACAACTACTCCTCGGGCAAATACCCCGCCAGGCATTGAATTATAGAACTAAATCCAAATTTTTTGTACATCATCTAACCTATTTTTATATTTTCGCCTCTCGTCTGACAGTTATGATATCCTTTGTTATCCAGGGTTTTCTACTTTCATTCTGTTTGTGACCCAAAATATCTAGCTGCAGAATCTAAACTATTTTTAATTCAATTCCATTCAGCCTCTAAGTACTTTGTTCGTCTTTTTCTCGAACTTATCATGCGAATCACAATTTTTGAGTTTCTCGAGGTCAAGGTGTCTTCAACCATTTCGTTTTCTCTAAATTTTAAATTTAAGATTAGCCTTCATAACTACTATGTTGTGATCACTATCTATATCTGCTCCTGGATAACTTCTGCAGTCTCTAACTTGATTTCTAAATCTGAATTTCCCCCTCCTGACCCTGTGTGTATTACTCCAAAAGTCTCCAGCTTCTGGCCATCGCACCTCGCTGATACCTACTATGTCTAATGCTAACCTATCCAACTAAATTTTCTAACTTTTCCACTTGTTTCGTGCTCCTAACATTCCACGCTCCGATTCCTGAAATGTTACACTTATTATTGCTGATTACTCCTCCCGAAGCAGTCTCAGCCTGGAGATCTGAATGTGGGGCTATTTTACCTCCGGAATATTTTACTCCAGAAGGTGTCAGCATAAAATTCGAGTACGCTGTTCTAGGGACAAAATAATGTGGTGGTTTCCTGTTGCCTTCCACATCGCAGAGTATCACAGTGCCATGGCGACCCCACAGTCTCTGCCACTCTGATTACTGAAAGAGCTGCTGCCTTCTTTCAGGGACTTGTTTTAGTCTATCTTCTCAATAAAAACCCCCCCAACATTGTTAAACCTATGGTTCGGCTCTTAAGATCATCGAAACACACAAACCATCCTATCGTTTCAGTATTAGATACTGGAACTATGTCAAGATTCAAGTCCATTGTGATTGCATCACACGATAAACTAATTCAATTAGTTTGTGTTCATATTAGGTATTGGGAGTTTGAATTAATGTATAGTCAGATTGCCGAGGTTGCACTGTAGTTATCTTCATAAACTATATTTTTATATCTTAATTTGTCCTTGTTACAGGCAAACGTTGCTGCGCCAACAAATAGAAGAGAAATTTCAAAATTTATGTCATATCCTCGTATTGGAAGACGAGAGCAAAGAACAGCATGTGAAGAACGTGAATTGTGCCATAGAGGAACTCTCCGATGTTATTCGTGGAAACATAGATCTGGGAGTACAACATGAAGATGCTATTACGGATACTTCTTGCACTAGCATGTTGGCAGAGCAGTCAGATGCAATACAGAGCAACAATCAGAACTTTGCAAAGATGCAGTATTATGCGAATTTGGAAAAAATGAAACCCAAAAGCAGCCGGTGCCGGTTCACAAGGTAATGTGTTTTTATTTGTTGTAAAAAAATTAAAATGGATGATTACTGGGAAGTAACCATGGGCATGTAAAATTTGTATTTATTGAAAGGTTCTTTGAATTTTTTTTGTAGTCAGTTCTTATTAATGTTTCATTGTAATTTCTGTTTATTTTATCTATTTGATTGACATCAAGGTGCTTTGTGCCACCGTCGCTGCTGCTTCAGCTGACAATAATACATAATTTCAGGATTACTATTGAATTTAGCATGTTTAAATTACCCCGGATATCAGTTTCCATGACATTTGGCCAGTTTTTGCTCTTTGCCCCCACTGCCGCCAACAATAATACATAATTCATAATTGACATAGGTCAATAATGAATCCATCATTAACCTATTATACAGTTTGATCAACAGATCTTTGATCGCGACAACAAAAGCAGGTCGGTATGAATCAAATCAATGCTGCATTTGTGGCCAAGCAGTTGCAGTGGCGTGCGATGTTTGAGAAAAAATTAAACGAAACATAAATAAATAACAACAATGGAAATTTATCATTCATTGAAGAAAACATCCATTTTCAATATTTACATGACTAAAATTTTGCAATTAAACACAATTTCAGTATACAAGTGATAATTAGATCAATAAAACTTCTAAGAATAACTTTAGAAAAATAACAATCTTGAAATTGGCGACACCACTGACAGTAAAGAGTAAGTGACAGCTGTGCCATACGCACTCTGGTTATTGATATCCCGACGAATTGAGCACAATGTATGGGGCATCCTAGATTGATTCATTTGCGAAAAACTTATGCATCAAATTTCCGGTATCCTGATTTGTGTATTAGGACGGAAACAAAATACTGCATTCGTGTCAGCTTCTAAGAAAAGGGACTGCTCAAAACGTCTACCTCGGGTATTTTCTCGTTTTTTATGATTCAATTAATAAGTTGAATCATAAGGCAGAGAGGCGCTGAAAAGATTTAGGTTAACTTATTCCTCCTTTTAAATTTTTGAAGACATGTCAATTGTAAAATGTCCGATGCGGGGTGGGCAGAGGTCAATTTTCCTGTTTGCCATCACACAAACTACCAAATTTTGAATGTAAATGGTAAGGTATAAAAACATATGACAAGCAATGAAATTTTGAATTCAATTTTGTGATGAAAGTCAATGTAGATGCCACTTAAAAAATGAAATTTGATAGATTTGACAAATAAACTTTATGTAATACTTTCTGATGGTCTGAATAATATCCTATTCCTAACAACGGACCAAAATAAGGTGATAGATTTTTTGTTTCTTACTACCGCTGTGATAGCTATGTAACCAAGTAAATTTTTAATTTCTATTGATGCAAATCGTGTCAAGTGACGTATGAATTATATTCTCGTAGGTAATATAACAAGTGCTATGATTATCATCGATGATATCTACGAGCTGAAACCGAACTGCAGATTCAACGAGTCCGAAGGACAAGTTGAATGTCCTGTTTCGGTTTCACGAGTGATATCCTCGATAATTAATCATAGTTAGGACTAACTTTTTTCGCTGTGACTCTGACAAAAACATCACGGCTTATGAGATTTTATACATATATTATGGATTCAATTATCTCTAAAATCAAAAATGCTATAAAATGCAGGATGTTCTGTTTAAAAAATCAAGTTTTTTAAGTTTATGTCCCCGAAAATCTAGTTTACGGACATTAGGAAGACACTTGCTTTCCTGACATTTCTAATTGGTTTATAACCAAAGAAAATGTTGCACTTCCCAGATTTTTTATGAAATATTAAATTTCTCGAAAAAGTGTTTCATACCGTTTTCTACTGGTCACTGAGTGCAAGTGTCGGTTTTCTCTGGTAAATCAAGTGCACACTTATTCAGGTTTGTCATTTTTCACTGGCATGAGAGTTGCAATCATTTCTCAGTTAGTGTACATTTTTTATAGCAAGTGCAAGGGGTTCAGTGCAAATATGGGCACAGCATAATACAGCAGAACAGCTCTCCCTAAATTTTCTAGCTTTCGTAGCCTAGCCCGTGCAACTTCTCAGGCTACGCATATATTCTTTTTAGTTTGTCGCGAGTTAATACCGGCGTCAAACTGTTTGATAAAACGCCTCGGTAGTAAATTACTTACAGTTGGAGGTCACCAAATGCAGCTAAAATAGTTCAAAGACACCGCCAAGAACTTTAACTGCTGTATTATGCTATGATATGGGGGCATAATTTAATTTAATTTAATAATAACTGTTTTTCCCATAAAATTATTTATTTTGTGGATTGTGGACCTATGGAACATAAAAACCATGAACAGTATTTTTTATTTTCATCATATTCTTACTTTAGCAGGGTGAAAATCAAGTTCTAAAGTATTGTGTCTTCATTTATTTTAAACTTAATAATATGATTATTAGAATTGTCTATTTTGCTAATGCAATAATTGTTACACTACTCAACTGGCGGGATTCTTTATTTGAAAGAAATTTAAGGTTATGTTATGTAGCTTTAAGCAACAGAACTGAATTTATTGCTCTCGTTTTCAAAATCGTTTTTCGCTGGGAGTGCATAATTTATGTATGGCAGTCAAAACTCCAATGGGACGAGTGAACTAGTGCTGTGCTAGTGTCCACTTAGTTTTAGCCTAGTAGAAAACGCTATTAGTTATAGGGTGGAGCAATTTGGAGGTAAATGATGGATATGTGTACGAAGGAGTGTAGATATGTAAAAACTGTACGCGCAGTCCTTTGCCAGTTCTTGGAGACAAATTCAATGGTGAATTTTGAATTTATCACGTAGTTTTCGAGTTACAAGCCAAAATTGATTTTCATCTAATAAAAAAACATTGTTATAGCTTCATTATTACTAAAAGTGATAAACTTTTACTTCATTTCTTAAACAGTTTTGTTATCAAAGAATTCAGTGGCATAGTCAGAATTTTTCTAGATTGAAACAATTTCAAGACAGAACATAAGGTTCCATTTTTTTAAATGAATGCCATCAAGTTATGCTATTTGTTTTATAAAAGAAAGTAACTTTTATTACTTTTTTATGATGGCAATTCAACTGCGTGGCGTTATGTGGAACAACTAAAGTTCATTTACTTGAGTCTGGACGATATTTCATTGGCTGACTGTTTACTGATAATGTTTCAATTGGATGGAGCTAGGGATGTAACGTTTAAATGCTTAAACGTTTAACGCCCATGTAGGCACTACCCGTTTAGGGGAACGTTTAAACGCAACGCAGATAAAATTTAGATATCCTTAAATCTCATATAAACAAAGCCGCGGCTAGTGCTAGGCGCGCACCGTGTAAGCGCAAAAGTGACGCGGTCGCTTAAATATTGCAAAACCCTCAAGAACATTTTAAATTTATTATTTGCATCCCTTTGAGGACTTTCGCCACCATCGCCGCGGCCATCATTCAACGGAATATGTATTATTTTATAATTTATAACCCAACTTTCAAACAACATTTGATTTTTTTCTAATTATTAAAGTTTCAAAACAATATTGGCAAGTTACGCGTCGGGTGCGCGTTTAAACGCCATTTAAACGTTTAATATACGCGTTTAAACGTTTACGAAAAATCGCTAAACGTTGCATCCCTAGATGGAGCACCAGCCCAAAAACACCTTAATAACAAAAAATTTTCTGAACGGAAATTTTTCTGGAATGTGGATTAGAACACACAGACTTTTTATGTGGGGTTTCTTAAAAAACAAAAATATAAAAGCCCCATAGCTTCATTAGATGAGTTGCAAGAATTACGAGAATACATCTTGTAAATTAACGCTGTTAATGTAATCTGAAAAATATGTTAAAAATGCATAGAGGTTGAAGTTGGTATTTTCGAAAACCATTTATAAATTTCTAAATAATTTTATGCGAATATAACATAGTATTAAATTGCAGAGTTCAATTTAATCCTCATCCATACAATTTTTACATACATTAAAAAATAGGGTCAGTGGATTCTTGATTAGAGTCGGTATCCATACTGACCGTGGCCTACGGAATCAGGCCGTACTGCTCGGTCGTAGAGCGCTGATGACTCATACTTCGCGTACCATCTTCAAGACCTTCCCGCCGTTTAAATGCACAGACAGTGGTGTGTTAATATCCAAATGATTGGGGAGCCTTTAAAGGTAACAATGCATACTTGCTTATAATTTTAGATACCAACTATGATATTGACAATCAATTCGCCCTTTTAAATAGGTCCAATGACTACGCGTATAAAAACAATGATTTTAAGATTAAAGTTCGGAAAGCTATAATTTTGTTGTTATAGCATAATATGCTTACCTATTACTAATATGTTCTATGACAGCTTTATTTATTAGGCACAATAATGAAGCAGATATGGAAGTATTTAGATAAGTACCACCATAAATTAAATAGATACCTACTAATTATGGAGCACTATTCACGACAGCAATTAGGTATGTATCTAAAACTTTAGTAGAGCTATTAATATACTTAGGAATACATAAAAATCGCAAATGAAAACGTAATAGACGTTAGCATTATATACATATTTTAACATCTGAAAATTGTATTTTACAACTGCGTAAAGTAGAAGGATGAATTTCATTTCACAGTGAAGCGCAATCCACTAGCCCACAGCTAGTCACAGAAATCGGTCCGCGGCGGCCGCCATTAAAAACCAGCACTACGGCCTGATTCTCTCGTAGGCCGCGTACTGACCCAGCTCTATCAGGAATCTGCCTACTTCCATGCCATTAGCAATTTAGTAGATGTTTCTATATGCATTAGGTAACTGATTTGGAAAACTTATGCAACACAATATATTTTTAATTAACACAAATGGTGTTGTATTCCTTCCGAATACCTTAAAAATAGTGGCACCAATTGATTGCTTCAAACTTTTTACACTTTGAAGTATCTTCTAAATGAATTTAGATTTTAAATTAGAAAAATTATTTTTTACTCCTAGGAATGAATGAGTGTTTTTGCTATAAGAAAATATTTTTCAGGCGATTGTTGACTGGGACAGTCATGTTTCTGTTTGGGGTGATAATAGTGGGTTTGACAGCCTTCATTACAAATGTTAATAAGCCGGTGTTTGGCAGTTCTTGTCAAAGCATATCTTGGAGTTACCTGACTTGGGAAGAATTATTGGCACTTTTTGGAATTCGACTTTACAGAGTTGGACCGCCTCCATATTAAGAAACTAGTATTAAAGGATTTGTATGTTTTAATTGTAGTGTGGAATATATATTTGTATAACAGAATTCATGTAAAATAAATGTAGTTAAATGAAACGAAAGGGTGTGGAATATATCATATTTTCTTAATGTAATTGTAATTGTAAATTTTTAGTAATTGAAGTTGAGTAAGTACTATTTTAAAAATAAATGTTTCCAATCTTACTGTCTGTTTTTTACGTTGAACAATATTCTATCACATAGGTACCTAACAAATTTGGAAAACAGAGCAAATGAACTTTGACTTTATTAACTATCAAACCTGCACTGGTCTACAAAATTAATGCACTACCAGGAATTTGTCTATGTTTTATGGCAGAGCCCAACTGAATAGAGAAAAACACATGTCATCATGAATATGCGCTAATTGGACATCAAAATCAGCCGATGCCAGTAGGGCGCTATATTTTATTTAATGAAAGAAATTTACCAGAATGGGAATAGTCTGATGATGAATATTGAAACCATACCTTTTTGATTATTTTAAATCAACTTACTCGATCAGAGAATTGTAAAATATGGTCATCCTTGTATCACACTGAATAGAAATAAATAACAGTGTAATTATAATGCTTTCTTCCTTGCTCTGCGATAATTCATAATAATAATTGCAACCAGATCAGATTACTTTTGGTTTTTGAAAGGAAGTAACCTGATTCAGCATCAAACATTTATCGAGTACATAATCAAATCTCGGAGAATATATCTCAAGTAAATTCAGATCTATTGATTTAAATGTATACTGATTCCAGAAAGGAAAAAATATAGAATACTAATGTTTAAAAGCTTATTCAAAAATAATTACATGGTATGTTAATCAGATTCCAATGGCTCCACGTCTCTTATATCAGCCCCTCCTCTAGCTGTCAGACGCAGTAGCAAAATCTTCATCGGAAGAACCTGTCAGATAAGAAATAATTAACCCAATTAGTACTATAGAACACTAATAAATTACCTGTATCGACTTGAAATTTTGGATCATCATGTTAAATGTTTCTTCTCGATATATGTCTGCTCTGCCTATTTGACATGCTTACACACTTTTTTCTATTCGGCTGTTGTAACCAAGGAAAATTTTTCCCATGCCAGTTTTTCCATTAGATTATTTTCTAGCAATTTTGGAAGGTCGTGAAAAGTGGTTGATATAGGAACCAACGTTTTTCAAGTGGATGGTAGCTTTCCTAATTTTACTTTCTTTCTGTTGCTTAATTACTTTACTTTTAGGCTTCAGTGATAGAAGAAAGAGAAAAATTCCCTGACTCCTGGCTTTCAACTGGATATAGAAAGTTTACGTAGGTTTTATTACACAATAAAACAAACTGAGCTTTAATCTCAAAAAATATTCATTACTTTTGTATATATTTTTATTGTACAGTAATTTTGTTTTTTTATATACAGAAAATAAACACCACAGATTGACTTGTTACAAATACAATGTAGAGAAAAATAACAATAAATATATGCAATATATAAAAATATAGTTGGTACATTAAACCAAAAATCTCTATTGGCACTAAAAACAGTCACAAAATGAATAAAATGTAATGAAACATTTTTACAATTTAATATTTAAAAAAACGACATTTAACGACTATATAGGCTGTCATATTCATGATTTAGTTGAGAATGAATTATAAAATTAATATGTATATCTTTGATTTGGTATTTCGGACAATTGAACATCACAGTTAATATTTTGGAGAAAGACAATAATGCACAACTCGGTAGGTACCTAATATTGAAAATCTGCATCTGTTTTGTTTACAATTTCTAGTAGGTACTTTATTTTATATGCAACGACTTGATCTTGCTAAAATATTTCTAATTTTTTTACTCCAGACTAAACGGCAAAAAAAGAATAAAAAGAATTTTTGAAACAGTAAACTGACTTTTGTTTTGACAATTTATTGTGAATTGGCATGTGCACACGTTGTTCAAGTTTTTTTACTTTTTGATCAGTAGGCAACGCCAATGTAGGAATTCTTAAAAGAATGTGATCAAGCAGAAGTAGGTATTACTTGAAGAATGTTGAATTAGCAGCAGAATAGGACAAAAAGTGGTGTCTGCTGCATTTCTTTCCTGTGGTAATATTTTTGGAGGAGTACCTTACAAGGTGATGACACAGGGACCTGTTT
This sequence comes from Xestobium rufovillosum, assembly GCA_963966045.1. Classification (NCBI taxonomy): domain Eukaryota; kingdom Metazoa; phylum Arthropoda; class Insecta; order Coleoptera; family Ptinidae; genus Xestobium; species Xestobium rufovillosum. Next base: position 28,610,063 of record OZ014495.1, read on the forward strand.
TTTTCTTTGCTATTAAAAAAAACGCATTAAATTCATTAGATCTGACTATTTTAAATGGAAATTTGTTTATCTCTTTGCAAATGTGGATTTCCCACAAAATTTTCTTTTGAATGATTTATCACAACCTAACATTTTAATTTAATAAATAAATAAAAAAATAATATAAAATGACTTTTTTTTAAAATATTTTTGCATTTCAAGAAGTTGGGTGTAGTTTTTTTCAGAAAGTAGGGTTTGTACATGAAGGGAGATTATCTTTTACCCCAGAATGATAAGTAACAGAAGCGACAATTAAGGCTTTCGAGTGAAAAAAAATTAGAGGCAGGTGCCATGGTTGGTAGTATTTCAAGCAACTCCAGATTTTCGACTTTCACTAATAGCTTTTAATCCAAATTTTAAAACCGAAATATGGTAAAACTCCTATAAAACGACCAGCAATGGTTCTGTCAAGAAACAGTCACTTTGGGGAGCGGTCACATTACAGTTGGGTGAAGCATTTTTTCATTCGTACCTAATGTTACTATAATTAACTCAAAAATACACCAGATAGGGAAATTGGCATACAAATGTTATTTTTATCTGCTTTTAACAATACACGAGTAAATAATTTTTTTTGAAATAATAAATTTTCATTACACATCCCACATATTACACAGACATTACAAGTAAGTTTGCATCATCAGTTTAAATTCGTTTTAAATTCATTTGCCCAATATGAAATTTGGAAACAAACAGAGGTACTTAATAGAAACCCAAAATAAATTACATCTTAAGTTTGAAATTTCTCAGGTCTGGCTTGATACCTGCTCAGGAAAAACCTAAACCTAAACAAATCAACAACAATTATGAAATACAATTATACAAAAAAACAAATAAGTAGGCACCTAAGAAAGCAATCGCACTTACTGTTTTAAAGAATCCTTAAAATATCTCAGCGAAACACCAACCATTGTTCGACCCCAGTCATTAGCCTGTCTCATAAGTCGGGTCAATGAGTTATTAATGCTGTATTTAGTAGAATTTAATTAACAAATAGGTATGCAGTGCAGATTCATAAATATCAGATATTTGGGGTAGAGCCCCAATAAACTATTACCCCATTAGAAGTTGTTTTCACACTGACACGAATTAAGGGTAAAGTATAGAAAAATGTGGTGTCTTGCTCAAGCAGACGTTTTATAGACGTGGTCGCTTCTAGGATTATTACTGTATTTGTTTTTTGTTAAACTAAAGAATGAGAAAGTGCTCTAATAGCGTGTTCATTTTTTTCGGATACGGAGTCGAGTTACACAGCAAAAACCAAAAGAGCACTTCTTCTGTTTTTCGGTCATAACTGTTTCTCACAACTAATGATTATAAAAAATATATTTTCCTCCGTATTCATTAACTAAATGCTAGGTTGTGATTGAAAAGACAATTCAAGCATGCTGACCAAACCAGAAGTGAACTATTCAATTATTCTATGCCACAAAGTTTCTATTTAGCAGCACCGACTTTCATTCCTTTATTTAAAACAGTAAAGAAAAAAATAACGGTTAGCCGGGTCGATGCGTCGCATACAACAAATAGTATTTGTTTAAAATCATAAACCAAAAGTTTCATTTCCCATTTCTTTTAGTTGGACAGACGTTATTTTCAGTTTACCACAAGAGTATACTGTATTACTTCTGAAATTTTTATTTCACAAAAAATTGTTCCAAAATTGTAGTAAGTAGCTTAAATATGGGAAACATGTCTTAAGTTTGGAACGCCATTAGCGCTGTTGATTAAATATTTCAGAGACGGAAATAAATACAGAACATGATTTGATGATGAATATGGCAACCCATATAAAGAAAAATTGGTAGGTACGACACACTCACAGGACGTAATTTTCATTAAGAGCTGTGATTACATGTACTTGGTGACCTTTGCTATTGTTGTACACCTGCCCAGGGCTAAAAGGTTCCAGCCTTGGCTGCGACTCCAGTTTTCCAGTTTTTTCTGTAATGAAAAATAATTAACATTAAAATTAAAATATTTTTCAGGGTAAATAATTGTCTGGATTTTAAGATGTTCCTCACGTGACTGCCGTAAATGTCAACTCACGCACGACGATCAATTAAAAGCATGTTGTATGCATAAGAGATATTCTAAAAATTAGAGTCAGCAGTGCAAGATATAATAATAATAATAATACCGCAAGCATAATATGAACAAAGAAGGGTACAAAAAGTAGACTGAGATGTGAATCAAATGATTACCTATTAAGTTTCACAAATATCACATAATAACTGTCATTGTAAAATGCCCCTTAAAAATAATCTGAGGCAAACTGCCCAATTCAAATTCACAAGCCTTATTCCAATATTTTGAGGTATTGGATTTTATGTGAGAAACACCTGGCGAGCATGTGTAGAAAAGTTCCAAGGTATTAATGATCATATCGCAGTACTGACAATAATTGAACTTATACTTACTTAACCCTGGTCCCCTTTTGGTGACGTTTTTGTATAATTCTGGTGAGAATTAGTAAAATTTTATAGTTTTAGTTGTGTTAACAGCATTTTCACAGTTTACAATGCAGTAGTGGCCAGTGCCTTTCTTTATATTTTGACTTTCCATCACGCTTTTGGGCATTTTTCATTTAAAATATGTACACCACTTAAAAGAATAAACGACTAATGAACCTCGAAACTTCAGATTTTGTATAAGCCTCAGGAGGTGTCCATAGAATAACAAGACTACTGGATTTGTCAGTTTGAGAGTAGCCTATTGTCAAACTGACTACACCTGCAGCTATTTATTTGCTAATGGAGTCACTTGTACATGTGCACTATTTCAATAAGAACCTTTATCCAGAAGAACAATGAGTGGAAAGAAAACAATCCTCTATTAGGGGCTGTCGCATACTGCGATTGCGCTTAATGTGTTAAATGCAACAACCAACAAGGCTGACAGGTTGCAGCTGAGCAGATGGAGACGATCCTTTACTAAGTGCCAGTTAGCCAATGAAGATAAAGATAAAGCACTTTTGCATTATAGTCCCTACTGAAGAATATTGCTATCCTCTACATTGTTGGTTTTACTTTTTGCAATTACATGCAATTTTGGTTATATTAAATTCCTCCTCTAAATATAAAACTGCCTTTGCTCGTTTTTCAAATTATGTATTATACTTCTATCTCTACATCTCATTCCTTAATTTTTGAGAACTTTGATCACTTTTTTTCATTTTACATTGTCAAATATTTTTTCTAAATCTGCAAATTTGAAATGGACGCTGGCTCTTTCTTGCATCCTTTTGTGTACAATTCCAGTTAAAATTTTTGATGTCTGGGAAGTAATGCAACTAATCATCATTCTAAAATTTTAGCACCTATTCGTCTTTCCAGGGTGCTTCAGAGACTTAATCTGGCTCCACCATGCCATTTACTTACATATTTAGGATTGTCAATCCTGAAGAAATTTTTATTCCAAGGATTTCGGTATCAGGATATTTGTAATCCCGGAAAAAGAAAACTTCGTAACGAATACGCATACCTGTATAAAAATATTTAAAAAAGGTAAATTTTTTAATAATTAAAATAATCCAGCGAAGACACTGTCAAGAGATTCACTAAGTAGGTAATTATTTAAATAAGGAACAAGTTTTATAAAAATTATTATTTTTTGACAACAAAAATAAAGCATTATAGTGGAGTAAAAACCAAGGCAAAAGTCGCTTCCTTCTCGATTTTATTTTTTTTTATCTTAGAACAAACTGAGACATATCTCATTTTATTAGTTAGGTCATTGTTTATGAGAAATCACAAGATACGACATTTTTTTGTGGTCACGAATTTTTTTATTTCCAAAAAAGTGTGGATACGTCCCTTTTTTAAAAACCTTGCTTTTTTATATATCCACTCTAATATCTACGTATCTAATTGAGCTATCGACATGATCTTTTTTTTGTTTTACAACACACACTTAGGCGCTTCTTTCTAAGCATAGTATTGGTTGGTGTTTTTTGTTTTAATATGCTCAAAACGTCGATAACCCAGGAAGTTCAAAAATTACGCAGGCAAATTTTCACTAATTGAGAAACTTTTTTGTTTTGGGAATTTTTATGTAACACGCTGCGAAGGAAATGCCGCCAAAAGACCAAAAAAGTTTTTGACAGCATAATTGTTATTGTGACTTTTGTAGTTTAGACGCTATGATTTTCTAGATCGGCTAATAATAAGGAGCGACCGATGACAATATCGACGCGTGCGAGATATAACATGAAAGAAATAAATAGTCTTTTATTTACACATGTAGTTCGTATTGTTAGTGGAGAGTTCTTTAATTTTTACTGCTTAAAAATATTTGATATAGATGAGCTAAATATTAAAATGAAATGCTCATTATGTAGTGAAGTTGTGGAGGAAAAAGATAAATAAAAAATTATAGAAACTTTTAAGAATATGTAGTACAATAGCCAATTTATCTTAATCTCTTGAGGGGACAGGAAAAAGTACTTATGTATAAATAATCAAAGCGGCCAAAAAGAGGGGCGAGATTGGAATGGTTGCAAAGGTTATGACGATTTGTTGCTCATGATGCGAAATATCATAGGTCGTGTTATAGCCATTATATTTCGAAATATGTAAGTATAACATAGGTACAAGCATTTTTAAATAAATTGAAAATTAACAAAAAATTAGCTCAAGTCCTGACTTTTTCATCAAACTCTGATAAAATAGAATCAACGAGAGAATCAGATTCAAGTTCTTCCTTTGTATCTGAAACTGCTAATAATGATGTCTGTAAGGAAGAAGTTTATCAAAATGAATATGAAATTTTGCATCAAGCAGCTGGAATTTTTAAAAAACGCACAATTTCAGTTCTCCACGAAAAAATTTTCCTGTTCCTCAACTCCTCATGTTATTAATCAAAATAAATTTACAAAGCAAGTACCAAATATGTTGCTACAATAATTTATATCTTGGCTTATCGACGATGATAGTTATAACGTTAGAAAAAAATATAAATCCAAAAGCTGTTATTCCTTGCAATCTTATTATGGTGTTGTTCGTCAAGTTATATAAAAAAAAAATTTTTAAATTTGGATTAGGCTTATGTGTACACCATTTACTACGAAGTAGACAACTTTTTGACTTCCTATCTGAAATTGGTATTAGCAGTACTTATAACGATATTAGACAATTATTAAGAACCAACATTGCCAAACAAAGAATTGGTAATGACAAAATTTATGTATGTACCTCCAGGTAAAAGTTGTTGGTAAGTAATACAATCAAAAATTACACAAACGAGAACAGATAATTTTGATTTAATGAGGACACAATCCACGGAAAAATACTACTCATTGCGTGGGTATGGTGGTATTTCAGCAACGTTTAGAAAACATTACATTTATAGGTGAAAATATACCTAGAAAAGGTCCTTATTCATTAAGCTTAGAAGATCTTGATTTTCCCTTTCGACACATATTGCCCTTTTTTAGCCCTCCCAAACGACGAGAGCCTTTACCCTTTAAGTCCTTTGAGTTTAACAAAAAAACGATGAAATATTTACAAAAATAAACTTGACATGGAAACTTTCAATATTTTAAAGGCACTAGTCCATTTTTAACTTGGTCAGGCTTTAATAATTTGTATCTGAGATGCCCAAGCATTGCAGATTAATAACCGAAAATACTGAAAATTGGCAATAAACACAGCAAAAATAAAGGTGCCGAACCATTACCCACTATTATTGCACCGTGCGCGCAAACTTAGATATTACCCTCCAAACTAAAAAAATCATATTATAAAAACTATTGAAAATATCCAGAGATTATCTTCTCTAAAAACTTTTTTGGTCTTTTGGCTATATTTCCTTCGCATCATGTTATATAAAAATTTCCAAAACAAAAAAGTTTCTCGATTAGTGAAAATTTACTTGCATAGTTTCTGAACGTCCAAGATCATCAGCCTTTTTATCATTTATTAAAAAAACGATACCATTATTATTTATTATACATCTAGCGCATAGGTGTGTGCCTTAAAACAAAAAAAGATTACGTTGATAGCTCAATTCGTTTTTGAGATATGCCAGTAGATATGCAAAAAAGCATAACTTTTAAAAAAGTAAAAATTTTGTAGTTTTTTAAAAATAAAAAATGTGGTGACCGCTAAAAAATGTCGTATTTTGAGTTTCTATGTGTATAATGCTGTTGTTGACAATACCCACTGAGTCTGATCTTGTTCTAAGCTCATCAAAATTATCCATTTATCCAAAACATTGTCAAGAAAAGCGATTCGCGAAATAATTATTGAAACACGTATGCAAGTATATAAAAATGAATTATTATTAAAATAATAATGCAAAAATATTATTTCATCTAAAACACTGTCTTCTAAACTTCTTCACAATTTTGTACTAAATGTACGAGGTGATGAAAAAGCTCTTTCCGAGTCTACACTTGTCGGATATCGACAATAAAAAGTCGTAAACTAATTATTAAAAATTGAAATTCCTATATGCATTATTCTTTAGCGAATTGTTCTTAAAATTCCAGTAGGTAACACAATACGCACTATAATACAACAAAACCAAACTTTCTAAGCATACCAAGAAAATATAATACTCACCAGTTACTGAAGTTTCTGCCGGAATGTACCTTGAAATACTAACCAGTGGCAAAGGCAAAAAACCACTATTTAATGGCATAACATCCAGTATAACAGTCTGAGGTTCATAATCACTATCAAAACACACAACTCCTGCAGTTCGCCCGCAAACTGTCCACACACTTTGTTCTGTTAATACCTCGTACATTAATGCATTTGATTTTTCGCTATGTTCTAAACTGCGACCCACACACTTTATACTTAAATGAAGATGGCAAAGTATTCCAACTCGGCAAAATTCGTTTCCCTTTGTCGGCTCCACATGTGCATCCAAAATGTATAGTGTCTGAAATGTTAGAAACATAAGTTAAATGAAAAATCATAGGTTCTGAGTTACAAAGCGACTGCAAAGTAAGGAATGAAAAGTCTTAGCTTTATAGTTACCTTGGCTTCCAAGCGAAAACTGCATCATGATTGACTGGATGCCCACATTTCGTTCATTATCCCAAGGGACATCTTTAGGATTGCTGGGCTGACACTGAACTGGTAGGACTAAGATCTGATGGCTCATTTATACCTGAAGAATGGCCAGTCAACAGAGAATGATTCGGATGAATCGTTACTGTGGAAAGTGACAGTTTCGGGTAACTGATGGTATGCTTCCATGTGTTTTGTATGTAGAAGCCGTTGTCGCGATTGACATTGAGGGGATGTCTGATGATTTCTATCGATTCCCTAATCTTCTTATTGCAGAAATTTGAGGTTCGGACGAGAACTTTAGCCTCCGAGAAATTGATTTGATGACCGGTGTCTAAACTGTGCTCCGCCAATGCTGAACCACCTGAATTGAGCAACTTAGTACATCGTTCATGTTCAGCAATGTGAGTGCCGATACACCGCCTAGTTTCACCAATGTAGACAAGTCTACTACAAGAACAAGAAATGCGATACACACCTTCCGTGTGCAAAGATAAAGGATCTTTAGCTGAAGATAGAAGATCTGATATTCTGTTATGGGGTGTGAAGACTGTCTTGATATCATTTACGAAGAAGTCTGCCTATACGACCAGTAATATTGTGAATGTATGGGAGATATGAGATGGCTGTAGGGGTGGTAGTGTCACAGGACTTTGGCTTGGGGGAAACGTGTTCCCGGAGATGGTCCTTCTAATGTCACGAGGGTTGTAATTGTTACTGGTCAGTCTCTCTGATATGTTGAAGATCAGAACATAAAGACGGTGCTTCGGATATGGTGACTGTACGGTGATCAAGAGAGTTGACTGACATTCTTTGAGAGGAATGATGTTGAGATAACGCATTGAGGTAACGGTTAGTGTGAGCGAGTTTCCTGTAGACCAAATGATTGAAATTATCATCAAGATTACAGTTGACCAAAACACAACTTTCCTTCAACTTCAACCTCCATCGTGAACAGAATCTTGGGGTGATGACTACTGAGATGGTCTAGGAATTGATCTAAAGGTGGCACTATCATGTGGCCAAATTACGAAAGAACCAACATTTGGGTTCAAGACTATAAGATTAAGAGTCTATTCTTCGAAAGACTCCATGAAGATGTTAGTGACCACAGGGAACAAAGGAGAGCCCACGGCGGTACCTGCGCCTTGTTTATAGAATTGTCCACGAAACGGGAAATATGTGGAAATTAGGCATAATTCAATGAGAGAGTTCAAACCTTATGCAGAACCATTGGACGTTAGGAGCTGTTTGATGATATCAACAGAATCCAAATTTCAGAATCAAATGCTTTATCTCATCAACATCCCTCTCAAAAAATGTCAGTCATCAACTCTCTTGTTCACTGAGCAGTAGCTAGATCCGAAGCCTCCTCTTTATCTTCTGAGCTTCAACATATACTTCGACCAGTAGCAATTACAACCCTCGTGACATTAGAAGGACCATCTACAAGAACCTAATTCAGCCCCGGCCAAAGTTCTGTGACAATACCACCCCTACAGCCATCTTATATCTCCCGCACATTCGCAATGTTACTGATCGTATAGACAAACTTCTTCGTAAACATGATATCAAGACGATCTTCGCATCCCATAACAGAATCTTAGATCTATCTTCAGCTAAAGATCCTGTACCTTTGCACACGGAAGGTGTGTACCGCATTCCTTGTTCTTGTCTACATTGGTGAGACTAGGCAGTGTATTGGTACTCGTGTTACTGAACAATATCGATCTACCAGGTTACTCAATTCAGCTGGTTAAGCATTGGCGGAGCACAGGTTAGACACTGGTCATCAAATCAATTTCTCGAAGACTAAAGTTCTAGCCCGAACCTCAAATTTCTAAAGTAGGATAAAAATCATCAAACATCCTCCCAATGTCAATCGCAACAACGGCTTCTACCTACAAAATACATCATCAGTTACCCAAAACTGTCACACTCCATGGTAACAATTCATCCAAAAATCATTCCCGGTTGACTGACCATTCTTCAGGTATAAATATGCACTCAGATCTTAGTCCTACCAGTTCAGTGCCAGCCCAGCAGCCTTGAAAATGCCCCTTGTGATAGTGGACAAAACGCCAGCATCCAGCCAATCCATGATGCAGTATTCACCTGGAAGCCAAGATAACAATGGCAACATTTAGCCTTAACTTTACATCGTCGATTTCTAGCAAATATTAGTGGACACGTCAATATTTCTATTTGTAAATTATTGTCAACTTTCTATGCCACTTAATGACGTCCTAACTGGGGGTATCCTAAAAACTTTAAATGGCAACAGCGGCCAAATGGTATATTCTTGAAGGGCCTTTTTATACTATATCCAATATGAAAAGAATTTGTAGATCAATCAATTAAACAAGCTTCGGTACATTTTCATACTTTTCAATAAGACTCATGGCGCAAATATACACGGTGATTTCATAGGCAGTCTCTACTTAGTCGAGAGCATGCATGATTTTGCTTGGGAGAGCAAAACCCTCAGATATATATATGGTCCGCTATACCCAGTAAAGCGTACCAATTCTCTTCAACTGGGAGTCTCCTTTTCCTTCAACTACAAACAGCTTCATTATAAATGATTCTCTTCACAAGCCGACTTGCCTCTAGAATTAAGTTGCTCGAACCAGTGGTGGGCGATGTTCATTGATGTTCTGCTTCAACGTTCGATGTTTTCACCATCACCATTTTTTGCTTTTTAAAACATCGGCCGTTTAATTATTATATTAGTTAGGGAGCCGCAATAGTAAATTATTACTGTATTTTTTACCATGCCAGACAGTATGATTATTAATGTATGGAACACGAAGAACAATAGTATGGATATAAGAAAGTTGCATCTGAGTCGCCCTGCAGAGGAAGTTCGTTTAAAGTCGTTAAATTACAAGTTGCTTTTCACATATTTTCTACCAAGTGGTTTTTCTTTTATTGACTTTTTGCATCATAAGGAATGTTAAAATATCACTGCCAGACACATTAAATAGTCACGAGTGGGTGCCAGACGGTCTCAAACATGTAGAAATGGGTAGGTTACGTGACATATTTTCTACCAACTGATTTTTCTTTTACTAACTTTTTGCTTCATTAGGAATGTCAAAATATCACTGCCAGATGCATTAGATAGCCGTGAGTCGGTGCCAGACGACCCCAAACATGTAAAAGTGAGAGGGTCACGTGACATATTTTCTACCGTCTGGCATTTGGTTAGTTCCTAAACTTAGATGTATTTTGTGCAAAAAAGTAATTACCAGAGGAATAGCTAATGAGAAAATGCTTGCAAGACCCGTGTAAAGGAGTTGATTAACAAACAAGTTCATATAAAAGTTTTTGATACTTTAATACGGTTGAAACGATTATTCTGTTATTTTAGTGTGAATTACTTAAATTAAATAGGCACCAATTCTAATTTTTAACAGTGTATTATACTCGTAGCAATTACCACCCGCTCCGAGAGAGAAGGTAAGTATGTTTATGTCGGAGTAACCATACCTAATGACAAAAGTGAGAATATAATAAAACAACACGTTTCCTAGCCCCGTTTCACTCTTTTCTTCGCTTTTAACTTTTATCGTCGCTCCAACATAATCGGACACTAACAATTCGGCGAACAGAAAAGACGCGTGTGCTGCACTGTTGTAGTAAGATTATGTTGGAAGTTGGAAAGACGTTAGTGACAAAAGCGAAGAAAAGAGCGAAACAACAAATTGTTTCATACAAGTGTACTCGTCCGCTGCATTGGTCCGAATTTTAGCTATTCAATGTACAATACAGGATGTCCCACTCGCGTGGGTCTTGGATGCTGTCCGTATTTGAAGAGGTACAAAAAAATGTTTCTATAAAAGTTTCTGCATTTGAAATTCTTCATATCGTAAAGTTATTTCCAGTTATACAGTGTTCCATTTTTCTGTATTGCGTTCTACTTTGATCTTTTAAATGGAACACCCTGTATTCGAGTGCATTTTTGAATTCCTTGGCTGATTTTAATATAAGGTTATATAAGCATTGCAAAATTTTTGAGTTATAGTCATTTTTTGCAAATTTTGGCAGACAGTAGAGGAAGTCTGAAAATTAAAAATCTTGGAACAGAAAAAAGCTGTTGAAGTGATATTTTGGTGGAATGAAAGCAAGGTCAAGGAGTAACCCCCGCAATAATAAAACACTCATAATAGTATACAAGGTATTAGCAATTGCATCACCAAACTGGAAAATTGTAAAACTTCATAACTTAATTTTTTTAAACGGAATCATATATTTTTTATGTTGGTTTTTTTACATAAAATTACCTGGGAGATGTCCGTTTAATAGAGAAAGAGAAAGCCCCATAAGCGACAGTTCGTTCCCTAAAAAGTGTCCGTTTATCGGAGGTATCCGGTTAATAGAGGTGTCCGTTATGGGAGGTTCCACTGTATATCGTTGGGCTTGGAACATCCTTGGATCTCTACATACTTTCCTGCTCAACTCGCAGTAGAGTATGTTTGTAAAAAGTTTTTCAAATGCTATTCGAATGTGTTTGTCAAAGATCATGTTTTCTTGTGGTATTTGTAACATTTTGTATTATTATTATTATTTTTATGTTCCCTGGACATTTTCGCTATTTTTTCCTAGTTTATCATTTTGTGTTGTATTTAAAACTGTTTGTCATTAAGCATATTCGAAAAATTTTATTGTATTCATGTTTTGTTGCTCAAACCATTTTTAACAAATTTGACTCAAAATGAGAAATTTTGAAATGCGGTACAGAGTACCCGGGTGAGCCCACTCGTTAGAATCATAAGTACGCGCCTGCCGCAGGGTTAAGAATAAAATTTTCACTCCTATTATGACCTATCACCGTGACCTTACAGTTTGACACATCGTAGTGCCTATTATGGGTGCCTAATATCTAATCCTCTCATATTTAAGCACAAAGATGGAAATTTTGGAACACAGTGAACCAAAAAAATTGTACGGTTCATTTATAAATGGCTTTGGGAACACTGATTGATTGGATGAGCAATTTGTGTGTATTTTAGAAGGATGGAATAAAAAAATTGTTAAGGGCGTAGGTATAAAAGTCTCTTAAATTGGTTCATCTATATTGAGTAACTCTTCTGGCAACTGCATGTTTTTATTGTAACCTTATATGTAATGGAAAGATTTTACAGTCTACCAGACGGTAAAAAGTATGTCAATCTGACGTGAAATCTTGACAAGTTTCTATCGATAATGCCACCCCTAAAAACGAACAAAACCGTCTGGCAATGACATTTTAGGTTTCATTATGACCTAAAAAGTTAGTGAAAGAAAAATCAGTTGGTAGAAAATATGCCATGTGAAATCTTGACAAGTTTCTATCGATAATACCACCCCTAAAAACGAACAAAACCGTCTGGCAATGACATTTTAGGTTTCATTATGACCTAAAAAGTTAGTGAAAGAAAAATCAGTTGGTAGAAAATATGCCATGTGACCCTCACTTTTACATGTTTGAGGCCATCTGGCAGCTGGCACCCACTCGCGATTATCTAATGCATCTGGCAGTGATATTTTAACATTCCTTATGAAACAAAAAGTTAGTAAAAGAAAAATCAGTTAGCAGAAAATGTCACGTGACCCACCTATTTCTACATGTTTGGGACTGTCTGGTACCCACTTGCGACTATCTAATGTGTCTGGCAGTGATATTTTGACATTCCTTATGATGCAAAAGTCAATAAAAGAAAAATCAATTGGTAGAAAATGTGTCAATAGCAACTGTTTCAACTAGAGTGGACTGTAATTAATTTTAAAACTGGTTACTGAAATTGTTGCTTTATTTTCATTCAATTGTAAGATAAAACAAAGCTTGTGTGTATACATCAACATTAACAGCAACTTTTAATTTAATGACTTTAAACGAACGCCCTCTGCAGAGCAACTCAGATGCAACTTTCTTATATCCATACTCTTGTTCCTCGTCTTCCATACATTAAGAATCATATCATCTGGCATGGTAGAAAATACAGCAATAATTTACTATTGCGCCTTCCTAAATATATAGTTTGGATATACCACAAAAAATTATTGCCACAACGGATAGCGGACATGGGGTATGTGTAATGTTTTCTTACAGCGGTTACGGCCGCAGAAAGCAATGCCCCTGATCTGGAATAAATTAGGGAATAGTGACGTGTATCTCAGTGGACGGAACTTTTTATGCATCTTTTAAGCACATAATCTATTGCTGTTTTATAATAAAAGAAACGATGTCCCAGTAATAGCTCGAACAATGACTAATTAAGACCTAATGACGAATTTTCTTCTGCTCTAACGGCTTAACTGGGAAGTCTTCTCCTTTGTCGATTCCACCCCATAAAAGAATTATGAGGGCCAATTTACGAGGATAGGTTTAGAGTTTACGTGGGACATTTAAATTAAATTTATAGTGAATACCGAACATAGAAAGACGGTATTTATAAGAAAAATTAAAGTTGATGATGCTAAATGAAACGATGAATAGATTCAAGAGCGTAGCCGCAATTCTAATGTGGATCATTTAAAATGTTGTAACCAATACATGAAAGTAAACTCCATTGTACACTGATGGTGACTTTTAGATGAAACATTGTACTCTAATTACCTCGTAATTTGTGATGCTGAAATAATGATGGTAAGTTATACTGTCTGGAGTGAGCACCTTTTCCTCATTCTCTATTTTGTACTTGACAGAAAAATCTACTTTAATTGGTGTTGACTCATTACTGGATTCAATGACAAGTTCCCAAATATACGACACACTTGCTCCACTTGAGATTACCTAAAAATAATTATTTTTATATTATATTGTTATATAAAGGCAATCAGACTTTTTGGTACAATACACTGACTGGCAAAAAACGAACACAGAGTTTTTGGGGTTGACTGATTATAAGTGATCGTGCTTGCACTAAAACACGTGCAAATCTCCTTTTAAACACGTCACAGTAAATGTGAATGTTAATTATTAAACAAAATCTTTACGCAAGAAAAACTTATTGCCACAATCAGCTATAGTTGTTTTCAGTTATTTTGGCTCGTACGTCAATATGACAGTATGGGTCAAATATGTATTGCATTCCAGCAATTCTCAACAAGTAGAATTTATGATTATTTGAAAGAAGGCACCATAGATTAATAAATTACTGGAAAATGCATGCACTTATCTATGTATGTAATTCTCAAAGTAGTTTAACGATTCAATCAGTATAATAATTACTATATTTTCGGGAGTTCCATTGGAATATAGCGACGCAGATAAATTACAGAAGTTCAATTTTAGCTAAATGAACAAAACTTAATGCAGACAATAACTAAAGTGATGCTAAATAAGTGGTCGGTAATACGTAAACAAGTATAATATAAATAAAATACAATAATACATGTTACCTAACTGAAATAATGAAATGAAGAAAGTTGAAAAGAAAATTAATTGAAACATTTAGGAAAGAAAAAATTTATAAAAAAGAATTCTAATTAATTGTCGTAATAACTACATATTAGGATCTTAAAAAAGTTCAAAAAATGTATCGTCTTCATCTTCAGAATCTTCAGATGAATCATTCAAGTTTATTATAAGCGGTTCAACTTCATCAAGGCGCACTTCACGTTCCCAGTCTTCCTCCACAATTTTTTCCGTGTGATTTATACAATTTTTCCAAACATCTGGAGTGACTTGGTCTAAAGCTTTTTGCCACATATCTAAAACTTGTTTGTCTCCAAAACCAACTTCTCCAATATGCAGGTCATAATATTGTTTGCAAATACCCCACACCAACTCTATTGGATTATACTGACAGTGGTAGGGTGGCAGTCTTAGGACTTGATGACCATGCTCTTGGAGCATTTCGTCTATAGCGTACCTTGGCTGTTGTTTATTCTCTTTACATAAATTTAGAAGTTCAATTTTCAAAGCCGTTTCCGAAAATGGCACATTTTTAGTTACAAGTCAATCTTTTAATTTTGATTTATTCCAGGATGCATGGGGAACTGGCTCTACTAAGAAGCTATGGTATGATGCATTATCCATTACCACTAGCGACGGTTCCTCAAGGTTTGGTATTAGTTTTTCTAAAACCCACTTTTTGAACGAATTCTGATCCATTGAATCATGGTAGTCCGCCGATTTTGATTTTGTAGAGAACAGCAGCGATGCATTCGGTACAAAACCATGCCTAGTTCCTGAATGAAGTACAACAAATCGCTTCCCATTTGAAGCATGGCCTTTCTTACAGCTTTTAACGCTTTCATCTTGCCATGTGCGCTTACTTCCTCCTTTAGCAAAAATCCATGTTTCGTCGAGAAACACAAATTGTCTGGAATGTTCGCTTTTCATATTTTGTATGTATTCTCGTAAAAATGCAATGCGCTTGCTTGCAATGTGAGGTTGCTCACAAAGAAAACGGCGATTATTCTCCGTTTTGAAACAAAACCCCAAGTTCTTTAAAATACGCCACATACTCGTATTAGATACATTTATGACACCCTTTGCTTTGCTAATTCATTCAGCGTTTGAATTGTAATGTGTTTCTTGTCTTCTCTCATCATATAAAACGTGTTGCGAATTTCGCATTTTATTTCTTCACTTACATCGTCACGCTTAAACTTTCGCCTGTTATGCGATTTTCCGGGGGTAGTACGAGGATCACCAGATGTAGATTCTGCTTTGATACGACCTATGGTTCTTAAACTTATTTTCAACGCGGCAGAAACTCTCTCGTTCACAGAAGAAAATGGAATCAAAGGTCCTTTATTTTCTGCTTCTGCCTTAAAATACTCCCATAAGATCTAGTACAAATTGCCTGCACTGTTTTGTTATAGTACACCCAGGCATTTTAGTTTAGTATTTCAATACCAAAATTGTTAGAAATAAATATTGGAAATTACTAATTTGACAGTTAATGAAATAAACTTGACGTTACAACTTATGAAATGCCAAAAAACATTTTTGTGCGTTCTGTTTCCAAGGAATTAAGATTGCACGTGCGTTAGCTGCCAAAGTAATAAAATTTATACATATTTTGATTGATACGTATCGCGTTTATTGCATCAACATACGTTCAATACAAAAACCATTGTGATTTGAACGAAAACATCATAAACATGAGGCGTTGCTTAGTGCATACACACGCCAAGATAGCTGAAATGAACTATATTCAGCAGTAAAGTGACAAAAGTGACTACAAAGAATAAATTAAAGGGATAGTATACTTGAGAGCAAAAAGAAAATATACAAAAATTACAAAGTACAAATCTTCAAACCGCAGTTTCCTGCGATTAGTAATTTTTGAAATATTATTGATCGAATTGTGAATGTCGTTGACAGTGACGTCATACCGGCATGCCGCCGACTCGCCGAGTCTGAGCAGTGCGCTAATTTCATATCACGTCGCGTCTGAGTTCTGTGATTTTCCAAGTGCGAGTTCCGATTATATTGCCGCGGCTCCGTTTCTTCTCTTGGGAAATTATGTAGCGTCGCGTTAGAATTTTTCAAATTTTTATTGCAATCGAAAACACAACAGTCAGGCATTTTTGTACAAATTGCAATCACCGCAAAAATACAATTAAAAACCGAATGCAAACGAAAGCTAATAATGCAGCAGCACGCGTGTATTCTTATGGCAGTGCGGCGACTGCTGGTCGCGCGATGTCGGTATGAGTAACTTTGTTGCCTCGCTGTTCAAAAACGAAACGTGGTACCGGTCTGCGGTTTTTATATTTACTCTTAGATATTTTAGACGTTTTCATGAAAATTTGTTATACTGCCCCTTTAATTGAACATAAAATATTAGGCTTATTAGAACAATCAATATTGAGAATAATTAAGCTTATTTAAAATTTTCTGAATCACTTGGAGTTTATACATGCTGCTCCAACATGTCCTAAACATGTCAATTTGATCATGTGCTGACCACTCTAATCGGGCGAAATTCACATCATTGTCTCAGACACATTTGGAATCAATTAAAAAAAATAAATAATGTATGTTCTTAATTTTGGTGCAGCAATATACCATTTTTAAATTATTGATTTTTTTTTAACAAAAATGGTAGTTCGTCGCTTTGATTCAACAAGGTTCTATCTACGTCAGTCATAATTTTGGCATTTTGGGTAAAGAGGCCATAAACATTGCACTATCGCCATCTATATGCTTCTATTACTACTACTTTGAAATTTTTATATAAATAGTTAAAGCAAACCAATGTTGGTAACAATGTTAGGTGACTGAATGCAGTCATGCCAATTTTAAATAGTGATGCTTGCAGACATAATCTCTGAAAATAAAAGTGGTACCTGGTACATAGTTCTATATACCTTGTATTAATAATAAAGCAAGTGAACTGTAAAAGAATTAAACAAAATAAAATATTAAAAAAAAATTATTAGATATTTCTCTTTGTAACATAATTAAAAAGATAAAAATAAGAATTGGATGATGATATACAGAAAAGTAGTTCACTTATATTTTAAGAGCCTCCTGGGTTAAGGAGTTTCTTTTAGTAGATCATCCATCGATTAATTATAATAACTCTTGGCACAAAATCGATAGAGATTTTCAAAAATTTGATTGGCTATGTTACTTTGCAGTAGTAATTTCAGGGGTATTAGGCTGGCACTGAACTGGTAGGAGGGGGAAACAGAGTTCTTATTTATGCCCGAAGAAGAGTCAGTCAACCATCAATGATTTGGATGAGTGATTACCATGGAGTGACAGTTTCAGGTGACTGGTGATATGCTTCCATGTATTTTGAAGGTGAAATCCGTGGTTGCAATTGACATTGAGGAGGTGTCTGATGGTATCGATCCATTCCTTAAGCTTCTTGTTATAGACATTGTAACGTTGCAAAAAGAAACACATTAGGTAATCAAGAATTGATTGTGTTTACTTTTAACGTTCTGACGTCACGCCCGGATCCCGAAGAGATGCACGTCATCTGTGTTCGTAGACACAGGTGGGAGACGCAAGCGCGCGCCAGTTGAGACGACCGTCAAGAGAGATGGATGGTAGTTGCGGCCATTACTAATCTGACGTCCTGCATTTTGCACCCGGCACTACTCTTCCCGCTAGAAACTCGAAGTGACCCGCCGCCGAAGACCTCCCACTTCTCGCTTATACATAAAAGTGGGTGCTCCGCCGAAGAGAATTCAGTATTTGGCCGTCCGGCCCTAAGCTGGAACAAATACTCCCAGCATCCGGGATGTTGCTGGCCGCCGATCCGACCTAGTAGTAATTGAGCGACCGTTCCGACTTCACCGTGTGATCAAACCGAAAGTAATTATATTATCCTGTAAATATTTGAGTAAGTAACTTTGAGTAAGTACCCTGCCTCGTTCGTATCAAATAAATTCAATTTGTTCATGCTGGGGAATTGGGAGTGCTGTCTATGAAGATCGATCGATTTTCCCATCCTGTGGGGGCCCTAGCGCCTGTAATAGGACGACATACTGGTGGAAATCGATCGCATCCGGGTAACGGGCGGCTCCTGGTGAAATCTTAAGGTAGAACGAATTGATTATTTGCGACGGAGGAGCTAGCGGCGTTCCCCCAGGCGATTGCACTCGCGTGCTATAACGAAAATTGCCCGCCGATCCCGTCTCGGAGCTGGCACCCTTCGGTGCTCCCACGAAATCTCCGAGACCCCGTAAATATTCAGTATTGATCACCCGGCGGACCGCAAGCGTTCTATCTGGACACTCCGTAAAAACCGTGTTTGATTTAAATGTAAATATCTCGTATTTCTGTATATATTATGTTTTTACCTATTCAATTCTATTTTATTTATCGTTCCGAGTTTTACAAGTGTATATAGTTAAATTAATAGAGTACCGTTTCATTTTCTTTCTGTTGTGTTATTCGACGTTTAGCAATAGTAACATAATATTTGGACCCACCCTTCTGCGACTACGAGCAAAAGGGTGACCAACGTATAAGTCTTACCTGACCGTAAATACAACCCAAGAAAAACGTTCTTAAGCGAACGATCCGACCAGCCTAAATATACAGCGTATCCCAATAAGTGATACCGAGGGGTACCGCTGCATATTTAGGGACCGCACCTAGAACGTCCAGAATTGGCGTACGAAATAAACCCAGACGAAAGTCATCGTTGTATGGGTGACGTCGGAAATCAGGAGAAAGCAATCGTTGTAACATCCAATTCAATCTCTATGACAGGAAGCTTCAGGAAATCGACAGAATTCACCAAACACCCTCTTAATGTCAATCCCAACACCTGCTTCTGTTTTAAAATTAATACAGAATATAATCAGCAGCTCTGAAGATGTCCCTTTTAATCATGGATGAAACCTCATCATTCAGTCAATTAATGACTAGGTCTTCACCCAGAATGCAAGGTAACTATAAAGGAAAAATCTTAATTTAATTATGAACGCCTCTTTGTAAGAACATTTCTCAATATTTTATCAATTAAGGCTATTTTCCAGAACTTCACAAGTGTCAGACTGAGCTGGCGGGCAACCGAGAAAATGTACATTGGGCAAAGGTATTATCACATAATGGGTCTAGTTCCAGTTTGGCAAATGAATGAGCCGATTAGAAATTCCTCTAACCTACAACACTCTTCCTCTTTCTATATACAGTGCAACCTCGCTAATCCGACCATGCGCCAATCCGAACCTCCAGTAATCCGAACCGCTGGTCTAAAAAACGTTACCTCTATAATCCGAACAAATCTTCAAAAACCTCGATAATCTGAACAGTTGTGTATTGAAACAAGCAAAAATCTCGGCAAAAATTGGCAATTTTTTCTCCGCGTAAATTTGAAGGTTATGTAAACGTAACGTAAACGTGCGCAAAAAATATTTTTACTGAAAGTTTATTTCTTTATTTTTAAAGAAATTTTATGTTGTATTGTCGGGTTTCTTATACTTAACATGCAAAAAATATGTACATAAATGTACTTACATACCTAAATATACATACCTGCATGTTTATACTTGTCTAAGAATTGTTTTGATATTCTTCTAGACATTTTATATGTATGTTATTACTAGTTTTCTCACTAAATACAATGAATATCATTCTTAGCAAAATTTCGCGTGTTTTTAGAGTAATTCCAGTAATCCGAACATTTCGGTAATCCGAACTTAGCCCAGTCCCAATTAGTTCGGATTACCGAGGTTGCACTGTATTCTAGTTACGTGTTTCTTTAGTTCTGTACATATTCCCAAATCCTCTTGTCTTCCTGCTTGAAGCGATTCCTTCCTTGCCTTGATTTTTGCTTCACTGTCTCTTCACATTCCTCATTGAACCATTCCTTTCTTCCTGTTATTCGCTTGTATCTAATTATTTGTATTGCCGCAGACTCCAACCTCTTTTTAATTTTCCCATTCTTGTTCCACTTCATTGGATCTAGATTTTTTCTCTATTTATAATACTGCTGTATTTGTCTCTTATGAACTACTTTCTCAGTTTCTCAATGTGCCAAACTTCGGTACAGAATAGCTTATCTTTTCAAGCTCGTCACAAAATGTCAGTTTTTCATTTTCATTTGCATTTATAATTGATAGGTTAGCAGGTTTTCCCGTTATACTTGAATATGATAATCTTCTGCTAATTGACTTTAAGGGGACATTTAAAAGTTTCAACAGTCTTGCTCATGCACATTAATATCCCCTGAGAACTAGGTGTTCGTAATTCTTAGAATCCTTAAACAATTTTTGAAATTTTTACACGAAATTTTAAACACTTGAGTTACTCTTTATGCAGAAATGCTATACGTTCTCAGTTTTCTCGTAATTTCAAGGAAAAGTGTAGTTTTGATTAATTGGAAATCGACAATTTTCTTCAAATTTAAAATGACATGTGTATTTTTTCTGAAATTACAAAACAACTGAGAATGTAGTGTAACGTATTTCGTTTTTTTACACTTATTTATTAACAGTGACTATGTACAAATATTTACAATGATTAACAGTGATTTGAGAACTTAAAATTAACAAAATCAACAATAAGCAGCGAAATATATACAAGCAGTAAATAACAACAAGCAGTGAAAATTAACAATTATTAGCGAACAATTAAACAGTTAATTACCTAACCTAAACAATCCACAGTACACAAGTCCACAGATTAAACTCTCTAAAACACTCGTCTTCAACCGACGGTTAATCACATACGAAGACGCCCCGGTACACTTAAAAACGCCACCAAAGAATTCGCACACTCGCGTACCGTACCGACACTAGACGCGTATCAAGACTTATACTCGCACGGAACTATTAAATGCCCGGTTCTTATCGCATTCGACATCCGCTTCTAAACTTCAGACTTCAAACTGTAAGACTGTCCACTCGTCTTCTTGCTTCCCATTTTATAATGGTCTTAGAAGATTCTCGAAAATTATCGATCAAACATTGTTCCAGAATGAGAATCTTCGAGATAGACTATTCTTTTCGGGAATCATAAACAGCGACAAGGTCGTGCCGTAATAAATCAAAGCCGGCTCGCCGTCAACAAATAATTGAGTCACCACCAGGGGCGTCGCTGACGGGGCAAAAGTTCGTATCAGTAGCGTAATTCTGCATAGCCAGTAGCTTCAGAATTCAAAATTTCATGTAAAAATTCCAACAGTTGTTTGAGGAATCCTCTTCGTTCGTGCTCAAATTCTATAACTGCCGTTTGCTCTTTGTAGAGATTATGTATTATTCTTCTGTCCCTATATTTCATGCCTACCTTTCTGGGCACTTCGAACATCTTCCCCCATTTCATGTTGCCAAATGCTTTTTCTTAATCTACAAATCCTACATAGGCACTCTTTCCCTTTTCTATTGTTTTTCTATAATTCATTGTAAAACGAGAATGGCCTCGCGCGTTCCTCTACTTCGTCTAAATCAGAACTGATCTAATATTTCTTCCGTCCTTTTGTATATCCTTTATTGCACAATTTCTAGTTAAAAATTTTGATGCTCTCTTGCCTCTTGACCTGCACACTTTAAAATTTCTGCCTGCAATCCGTCTACTTCTGGTGCTTTATTGTTTTTAAACTTTCTAATGATAGCTCAAACGCTTTCCTCATTATAGGACATCCTAGGTTATTCCTGTCTATACTGATTACCTTTTCTAATATATCTCCTAATTCTTGTCCCACATATAAGATTCCCAAATATCCCTTCCACCTATCTGCCCTTTCTTCCCTTCCGATTAGGATGTCACCTGCCTCATTTCAAATGTTCTTGCAGCTAGATCCCGAATTTTCACCTATCGACCCTGTGTGTATTACTCTAAAATCTCCTTTCTAAAAGCCTTCAGCTTCTGGCCATTGCACCTCACTGATACCTACTGTTGTCTACTATGTCTAATGCTAACCAATCCATCTCTATTTTCAAATTTTCTAACTTTCCTACTTATTTCATGCTCCTAATATTCCATGCTCTGACTCGTGTAATGCTACACTTATTATTGCTGATGACCCCCCCCCCCCCGAAGCAGTCCCCGCCCGGAGATCCAAATGTGGGACTATTTTACCTCCGGAATATTTTACTCCAGAAGGTGACATCATAAAATTTTAGTACGCTGTTCTAGGGACAAAATAATGTGGTGGCTTCCCGTTGCCCTCCACATCGCAGGGTGAGTATCACAGTGCCATCATAGTCTCTGCCACTGAAAGAGCTGCTGTCCTCTTTTAGGGACTTGATTTAGTCTGTCTTCTCGAAGTTTGATTTGGGTATGTTCAAAATTAAATTTTTTTTAAATTTATAAGTGACTCATTGACTTGCTACATTTGGTAGCTCGCAAAAATATCTTCGATTGCAGTCTTCTTTATACCTAAATCCGAGATGCTTTAATAATTTTGACAAAGATTTAAGTACGATTTCTAAAATCCCTTGATGTCTTAAAATGTTCTTTAAAACTCGTTATGTTGTGTGTATGTTTGATTTGTACAAGTCGTATATCGTATATCGTCTCTTACTTCCGCATCTTCATGCACTTGTTTAAATGATGAGTTTTTGGGTATATTATATTTCCTTTCTTGCCTTTTTTTTCCGGAATATTGTTGCACTTTTCTTTAACAAGTTATCCTTTGTACAGTTCTTATGCTCACATTTAGCATGTCTGATAATTTTTTACAAACAGACTCTGGATTTTTTTGGTCACTGCTTTCTCATCATGAAGTCCGAAGACTGGTTGGACGCATACCTCCATCCTTTCCTAACCTGAGCTAACCTGCGCATTTCCCTAAAAGTAGAACATCCCACATCCCCAACTATTTGAGAGCCGTAGTCTAATCTGGGCCTACCCCTACCTCTTTTTATCCCTATCTCCGACTCTAGTATGTCACGAACTATTTCTTCGTGCCTCAGAAGGTGTCCTACCATCCTATCCCTCCTGTTCTTTATTGTCCTCCATACCTTTCGCTTTTCCCCAACACTTTCTAATACCTCCCTATTGCTAACCTTATCTATCCACGGTATCTTCATCATGCGCCTGTAGCACCACATTTCAAAAGCTTCTATTCTTTTTCGATCTGTTTCTCCTATTGTTCAAGTTTCGCACCCGTACAGTGCCGTACTCCATACATACGTCTTTAAAAGTCTCTTCCGAGTTTCTACATTAACTGTTTCTGAGCATAACAGTCATTTCTTTTTATGAAATGCAACTCGGCCCTGCACTATTCTTTGTTTTATATCTCTAGTGCTCCTACCATCGCGAGTTATTTGACTTCCTAAATAGCAGAAATCCGGGACTTCCTCTATCTTCTCATTTCCTATTTGTATTTTAGTTTTAGTTCTACATATTTTCACGCCCTCTACATATCAAAATTTTGGTTTTCTTTTTATTGATCTTCATGCCATATCCCTCTATCAAAACTGCTTCTATTTCGTTCAAAGCTTTCTAGAGATTATTTTTACCCCTCTTCAAGACAGCTTATTAAATTAAGCGCCATTTTCTTTGCTTGGGGATTTAAGAAGCTCGCAAAATGTTTTTTCTTTCCATTTTACTGTTGTTGCTTTTACAGTGACAAAATATGTAGAAAATGTGGTTAAATTTTACTTTTTTTACCTAAATGACATTTTCAAAGATTCTAAGTCAACCTTTTTCTTATAGTCGACATAAAAATGTAGATGTTTGATAGCCACAGGAAATTATGTTTGGCTTTGTCTCGGATAATAAAAACATATACGACCTTTTCAGTTTTCCTACATACTACTAAATAAACTAATTAATATGTAGGCTTGACGAAAATCACACTAGAAAAGTTTGTTACTGATAAAAGATACATAGTCATGACTTATAAGAGTTGTGTTTCGAATTCATGAAAAGTATTTCTGCAAAATTTTGTCATAATATTACAAGTAAGTACCTATCTGTAATTTTTCTGTTATAACTTAAAGGAATTCTTCCGAAACACATATGTACTCCGAAATAGAGTGCATCGCAACACTTAGCTACCTGAACATTCTGCATTTTTCTAATCTAGTTCTCCGACATTGGCTACAAAATAAATAATTCTTCATTTAGGGATTGTTATGGTGAGTTTACTTTAGCGAGGCTATTTATATAGAACAAATTAAACAATATTAACTTTTGGTGAATGTTCAAATATTGCATGTTTTGAATGTGTATGGGAAACAGCAGACCAACTGGTTTCGTCCTCCTGGGACTCATCAGTACGGTGCTTTCCCCTACACACTCAAACCATGCAATTTAACTTGCTATATATGCTTGTAACAATGCACCGTAAACGTTACATGCTGCCGCGCTCTGGACAGATATCAGCAAGTGACAACTACTTTGAGTAATTATCTGGTATTAATTAGTGGTACTGGACCGTTCGAACAACTACTCTTCAGGCAAATACCCCGCCAGGCTTTGAATTATAGAACTAAATCCAGATTCTTTGTACTACGAGACGTTTCAGACTGCTACCCCACCTAAGTTGGCATTGAAACAATCCTAGTTTGGTGAAGATTATAAATTCTTAATAAGTTAACCCCACACGCCAAAGAACAGTTACACAGTAATTAAACTCGACATGTGTTTCGTGTGGGGTTAACTTATTAAGAATTCATAGTGAATTTACGTCAAAGTCCTCGATCCAACCACTGTGTGTTTTGGTGAAGATACAAGAAAATGGCCGTTTTCAATTCTTCAACATATTTTCTTCATATTTTACATGTGGCACTTAATTAATTCTGAACACTCTTTCCTGACAACTTTATTCACAACTCAGCCTCAATTTTTTTCAGTTTTCCCACTTAACTAGTGATCAAGTGACATATGTTGAAACCATTCTATAGGTTTTGGAGATGCCTGAACAATCCCGCAATTAATTCTTTTCAAAATCATAATAAAAAATTTTCCTATATGCTCCAAACTTTATGGCACACACTGTATTATATTTTTTAGCAAATCTCCAATACTCTTATTTCATTTATAAGCAGATCAGCGTAGGTAGTTAAGCCAAAAAAGAGCTTGAGATTCTATTACCAATTGCTGAAAGCTTTAGTTTGGCAATTAAGAGCATCGGTGGTGACGGCACCCAGCAAAAACACGCTAAATTTGATGAAAATCGATATCTAGAGTAGTGATGGGCAAAACGGTATTTATTTGTACCGTGATAAACGCTACTGCTCCAAAAATATACCGTTTCAAAATGCCATCTCAACAGGATAGCGCTCGTCTTCGCGGCGATTCCTAGTCCTAGATAGTTGACTATAATGGACGCTCGATTTACACAACGCTATATAGGTTACAACGTAACGAAGTCTAATATGTATGTACGTTCCATTCCGTGTCTGCCATCGTTCTCGTTCGTTAAGAGCGGTATTCAAGAACCCGTTGTTACCCGAGTCCCCGAGTCCCGATGTCGAACGTCAGGAACGGTATCGGAAGCTACAAGAAAATACCGCGACAAAATACCGGTACTCAAATACCGACCCATCATTAATCGTAATTTGAAGGTGCTGAATGCAATAGTGATGCTATTATTGCCTACATAACTTAAACGGCAACGCAAAGTGGCCACAGTAAACTAGTATATGAAAAACGGAACTTACCTGACTAAACGAAGGATTCCTATTTACTACTTTACTAGAATTTTTAACAGCTATTCCAGGTTCTTCCAAAACCATCTTCATGTTACACTGGTCTGTTACCATAACGTGAATAAATTTCCTCTGAAGTACTGTGTGCAACTTCCAAGTTGTTACAAGTGGTGACATAAAATTCAATGTAACAGGAACAGGCTTGAGATCCCAAGGGCAAATTAATGTTACTTGATGATTTTTTGATGGAGTTTCAGCTAGTATTCTTATAGGTATTCGTGTACTTGAAAATGGTTCAACATTACTAACTTCTATGTCTAAAGAGTTTGTTAGTGGTTCATCTGGTTTGTACTGTAACGTCACACCCATGGAAGCTACCAACTTTATGATACAGGCCTGCTACAAAAAATTATTTTATTACGGAACAACTCTTAAAAAAAATCAGGATGCTAGCAATTTAGTGACATCTATCGATTTCAAATTGACATAGCTAAGAACAATACCATGCGGTTTGCATTGCGAAATAGCGCCGATTGACATCCTCTCCACTAGTTGTCGTGTAATTATAACATCAAATAAATGAAAAGAGACAGAATTGAATGTCAAAAGGTATGTTATTTTATTGTCTTCAATTATTTAACACCTATGACTGTTTTCGTATTTATACCAGGGTCGTACCAAAACTAGTGAGCAACATTCAATTATGTATTACCAGTTTAATTTATTGCAGAAATAAGAACAGGACGTTAAAATATGACAATTTTTCTACTGCTCCACATAGTCACTATTTCGATCTACACAGCGCTGCCAACGTTCCACAAGTTTAAAAATTCCAGTACGGTAGCACTTCGTTCTGGCATTTCTCAGCCAGCGTCGAACACCATTTTTCACCTCGTCAACGTTGCTAAAATAGGTTCTTTAATTTTATGAAACAGATGGTAATCAGAAGGAGCTAAATCTGGACTATACGCAGGGCGCTGAAGAATTTCCCATCCATAATTCGCAATTTTCCCAACGACTGACCTAGAGACATGTGGCCTTACATTGTCGTGTTGCAGAAGAACTCTTCGATCAGGCAGTGATCTGCATTTATTGTTTGTCCTTTCTCAAGAAACTCTACCAAAATGCAACCTTCAGAATCCCAGAAAACTGTACACTTAACTTTACCAGCACGGGCCACTACTTTGGAGTTTTCTGGTTTTTCTGGTTTTGGTGAAGCTAAACTTCAGCGCATCCAAAATAGTGGTCTCCATTTTTCTTACTGTAGTATCAAAAGACATGATCATGTGACTCCTTTTTATAATAATCCAAAAATATTAAAAGTAGACAATTTACGTGAGATACACTACATAGACCTTGTGTGTAAAGTGAAATCTAAAAAACAACCTGAGTATCTTTTCTCTCTACTGACTCCTAGGTACATAAGTAATAAAAGTGATATAGATCTAAGAAACTCTGATAAGCTCAGCATTCCCGGTCATAACACGTCCAAGTTTGAGAGTGGTTTTAGTTATCAAGCTGCTTTAGTGTATAATGCCCTGCAGGAAAATCTGAGAAGCTGTTCAACACTTGTATTAAAAAAGAAATTAAAAGAAATGTATTTAGAAAAACAATATTACCTAACTCAATAAATAAATGATATGTATATGTAAAGTTTCCAGTGATGATGAAAAACAATTCTAAATTGATTCATTTGCTGTTTGCCTCAGACAAAACTGTTTGTGTGCAATAAAGATGATGATTATTATTATTATTATATGATGCCACTCCATACTTTGTCGTTTAGTTTCTGGGTCATAATGATGGAACCAACATTCATTTCCAGTTACAACACTGCCTAGAAAGTCGTCACCTTCTGCCGAAACGAAATGTCACTATCACCCATTTTTTGTTTAATAATTTTGTAAAGCCTGCTGCAAATATTCAACTCAAATTTTGATAACATGATTTAAATAGATAGCGAAATAATGTACATGTATTTGATTTTGGAGAAAATTAAAACGTTCACTGAAAACAAAAAATGTTTCTCAGCAGTTTTGGTACAAGCCTCGTAAAAAGCAAAAAGCGGACTACTTGAGGGTGGGGAATTTGAGCACTAAAAACGGGACATGTAGACACATTTTTATTCCAACACCATTCTGAAATTAAAGTAGATAGGGAATTAAATAAAAAAATATTTATGTATCCATAAAAGATCAACTTAGAGACTCTTACTTTTATAGTAATATTTCTCGTTTGCCTTAAATAAATCTCTCTCAAATTATTGAAACAATCCGTCATAAACTCGACACCTTTCTTACTATTTGTGCACATATTTATCGTAATTAGAAAGTGGCATAGTGTAAGTTAATTATTTTTTATTCATTTTCGACCAAGAACGTCTTGATACGTTACTCGGTTGAACCGGCGTGTTGTAATAAAAATCATGTTGCAATTTCTCCATCTTGTTTACATTTAGCCGAGATGCACATTAAACTGGATATTTATTAATGGATAGTCGACTAAAATTGAAAATAGTAGTGTGGTCATTGTAATGCAGATGGCGCTGGCACAGTCGGTATTCAGTTTATTCTCTTATTTCTAAATAATAATTCTAAGATAGGACTGCAGTGACAGCTGTTTAAGTTATAATGTTAATTTTCATTAAGAGTATAACATAAAACGTTTTTGGATGCTTATTACACCAGTTCATATTTCCCATCATCAGTTCATAAAATATTCGTATAATTTGTCATAAAATTAATAAAATATTGCATATTAAATTGTCACAAATTCATGCATTATTTTTGAAAATCTGCTGTAGAAGACCTGTTGCCTTTGTTCGATCAATTCTCGAGTATGGTCCAATTATTTGGTTCCTTTTATATTAGACTGATATTGTGAGTTTGAAAGGGCCCAGGATAAATTTCTGAGACACTAGGCATTCAGGTATTTAGGATCAAATAAATCTCCCCACCCTAGTGGTTAGGGAGCCGCAATGGTAAATTATTGCCGCATTTTCTACCATGCCAGACATTAAAATTCTTAATGTATGAAACATGAGGAACAAGAATATGGCAATAAGAAAGTTGCATCAGAGTCGGACTGCAGAAAAGTTTGGAATCGTCTGGCATCCACTCACGACTAGGGTTACCAGACCTAAAAATGGAAATTCCTGGCAAACTCAATTATAATTTCGAACATTTCAGGTAACCTGGATAAATAAAAAGTTCAACTGATAGGGTATTGGTTCAAACACTTTAATACTTAAACTTAGTACTGCCCCACGAACCTACACAGTTACTTTCCTATCTACTTGATTCGTTGTGCAAAATCCATAACAAGACTGCAGTTCTTTTACCCACAGCTATTATATTTATGATTCCTATTGAAAATCCAGACAATTTATAAATTCCGGCAGAATCCGGACAACTCACGTGATTTCCGGACTTGTCTGGACTCTTTCGGATGTCTGGTAACTACTTGCGACTACTTAATGTGTCTGGCAGTGATATTTTGGCATACCTATGATGCAAAATGTCAGTAAAAGAAAAATTTGTTGGTAGAAAATATGTCACATGACACTCCCACTTAAGATAAGTTTGGGGACTTGTTTTCTTCTTTTTAGCCTGCTAAACTCATCAGGGTTTTTTGAATGTTAATCGATTTTTTAATGTAAAAGGAGGTATTGCATTTAAATAAATAAATAAAAATAAAAATGTAAAATACAGTGTACAATGTAGGAACTACCCTGGCTCTAAATGATCCAATCTTTAAGAGTATACAGACCTACAATGAGTTACTTAAAACTGTAAAAAAATTAAATAATTACAGTATCTTATTTGTAAGAAATGCAAAAGGGCATTTGGTTGCTTACGAGGTGGAATATTTTAGTTGAAAACTACGGTACAAGCATTAGTGTTGTTTTGGAGTGGATTTGTTTAACAGTATCTTGAACAGATCTGTACACTAATGCCAACATTTTTATAAATTTTGAAAAATCCAATTTATTTCGTCTCCACATGATTACTCCGAAACTATTGGTCCTACGAAATGGATGTGGAAAGCCTTCTTTATGCAGAATTTTATAAGTTTTATGTTTTTATCAAAATACATATTCTGTTGTACATCGAAAACAGATTTTTATATCTCTTATGTCGTAGCCAATGTCGGAGGAGGGAAAACTTAAAAGGTGGTTGCTGATTTAAAGCACCTAATAAAATCTATTTATATACTCAGTTTCTTACCGGTTCCAAAGCATAGCTGCCAACTTTTAATGTCAGCACCATTTCCTGTTCAAAACCAGACAAGAGATTATCCACTATATTGTCAAGTCTCAAAGTGGGTTCCTCTTTTTTGACTTCTATTGCCAAATTGGACTGTACTAAAGGGCACACGAGTTGCAATTGTCGTATATGAATGGCAGCTTGGCTTATGTAATATTTGCCAATGGTTTTTGCTTTTTTCATCAGTCTTATCACATTTATTCCAGGGGTTATTACTAAAGGCTACAAAAGAATAAATAAATTAATTGATAAAAACATTTTTCCATGTATGTTACAGATTGTTGGCGTTGTTTGTAATTTTTTTTGAGGGATACGTACGTTGAAAACAGCGCCATTATAAAGCTTTATGTTATGAAACGAAGAGCTCTTAGTAATGAATATTTTGCAGACATTTTATCTTTGCCAGAAAGAAAATTTGTTCTACAATTCCAACAAACCAAATTATGAAAAAAATATGTAAATAATCATAGAAATGGGACGTGAAATTTGCCTTTTGGTGTATTTTTGCAGCTAGAAACTTGGTTCAAAAAGCAAATACTATAATACCAATAATACTATAATATGAACCTTAAATTGCTTGTGCTTCAAATTTCAATGCCTTTAGACTGAAAATAAATAAGCTACATTAAATATTCTTCGACAATAAACCCATTTCTAAAAAGCAGGAGTCACCTCCTTCCATCTACAGATTCTAACGGTCCTCCGATTGTCGGTGACAGTCGAGTATGTTCGGGCCGTATCTGGCAGACAGATCTGTTTCTCTTCGCATTTCTCCTACATTGAATGGTGGAGTGGGGGATAGTATCATGCGACCTAGTGCTTATTTTTCCTTGATCGGCGTACGTATCCCTCTTAACAAAAATGTGATATAGTTATTTTCAGCTATCTTGTCACCTATGTCATCATGATCCACATTTAATATAAGACAAGTTATTTCATAGCGTTTCAGAGTCATTCGGACACTGTCGTATGATCTAGCTCCGCAACCGCTAAGGTATGTCCACTCCAAGAGAGACATGTATTAGCACAGCCGGAGCAGAAAATAAATTACTTGGAAGCCATTTCATAGTTTTATTTATGCATTTATACAAAATTCTATATAAAAATGAAAATAGATGTCTTACTGCATTAAGGCAGTCTATAAATTCAACAGAACAACAGAAACTATATTTATATTTGATTTTGCGTCATTCGGGGAAGTAACAAAACTCTGACCACTAGATGGATAAGTACATATTTGTAGGTAGTTTTTCTTCTGTTCGCAAGTAAGTTTAAAGAGTTTATGGTCGTCTCATTTTTCCCCGATTATAAATGATATATTTCCTATTAGTACCAACCTAAACAATATACAGAGTGTCCCAGCGAAAACTTTCACCTCAAATACCTCAGCAGCACGTAATTTTTGCTAAAAATACTGACACACATCAACTTTATTTTCGAGGGGGACATATCCTTGTCATACATCCACTCACTTTGTGCCTACCCCCTCAAATATCTTAAATAGCAATTGGGGTCGAGTAGCACATCATTTTAAAGCTACTTCAATTCTCTTTTCAACGGTGCAAAAATTTTTGAACTTTAGATAATAAGTACATAATAAATAAAAATACAAATTAGTTATCTTTCCAAGTTCTTAAATCGAATAATTCAGCAAAAAATAATATTAAATAAGCTTTTCCTTAAACAAAAATGTCAATTGGCACAATGTTAGATATTGGAGTGATGAAAATCTGAATTTCTTCAGAGATCTTCGTCAACGAATGCAGAAGGCTGGAAGCTGACAGAACAGTGTTTCACAAAGTGCGCAATGAATTTGAAAATCGACTTTACCATTTGTATGGCTGTAAAACGGTGCACATTTTGAACAATTATTAAATTAGTGTTATTCCGTTAATGTGTTAGGTAATGTTTTGAATTGTGGTTTATAAATTTTTAAATAAAGTTATTTAGTAGTTCTCTTTAATTTTGACCTTCCATGTTAAATTTTGATTATTAATTATTGACAAGTTGATTCCATGGCAACCTCTGCTGAATAATTCGATTTGAGGTTTTCAAACCCAATTTTTGTTATTATTATTATTTATTATTTATTAAAATTCAAAAGGTTTGGTACCATTGTAGACTAAATACCTTTAAAATGATGTGCTACTCGACCCCTATTGCCATTTAAGTTATTTGAGGGGGTTGCTACCCCGCGTAGCTGCTTAGCCCAAAGTGAGTAGATTAATGACAAGAACATGTCCCCCTCGAAAATGAAGTTGACGTGTTTCATAAATTTTTGCAAAAATTATGTCCGGCTGAATTATTTGAGGTGAAAGTTCTCGCTGGGACACCCTGTATAAGTAATAAGTTTTTATGCAAATATTGTGCAATTAACAGTAGGCCGTGGCAAAAATCTCAGATAAGTGAGAGCGCGAAGGGCGACATTCTACTCTACCACCCATCGGGAACAAGGCGAAGCCACCGTAATATAGAAAGCCTGTACCCTGCTCTGGTGACGTCACAGTTGGTTGTAGATTTCTATATGGCGAGCGTGTACTGCGGCTAGAGTTTTTCGGCTTAATATTGTGAATTGGTAATTTTTATTGTAGTTTTATTATTATACGAGCCCTAACAACTATATGTTGGAACAAGCAGTTTTTTTGCGAATAAAATGCCAGTTCATGGAAATTCTTGTATTTATTTTTTTTTTAATTGTACATATTAAATTAATAACATTTTTTATCATGTATGGAGTTATTTTTACGGTTTAGTTAGATATTTTATGATGATTACTATTCAAATTATTGTTTGATAATCGAAAATTGCTGACAACTAAATATTGGAACATGTTTTGCTTTTCCTCACGTTTCTTGAGTTTTATCAGCCTGAAGCGAAGGATGCTTTGAAATGAAACATAGGAGTAAGTAGTGTATTGTTAACAAGAACTATCACGCGTCATTTGAGTATTAATAATTAACAACCGTAAGTTTTATTACAAGTAAAATACAATAATGGTACGTGGAAAACCTACTGATCCAAAAGTGCGAGAAATTATTATTCATCAGTACCACAAAGGGAAAACAATGCGTGAAATTTCCAGTGAATTGACTATAGCAACTACTACTGTGTTTAATATAATTAAGAAATATGGTGAAACTGCCAGTACTGATGTTCGCGGTAAAAGCTCAGGCCATCCAAAAGCTGTTTTTCAAAGGAGTGTAAGGCATTTAGTTAGAATATGTAAGTCTGGAAGAAGAAATACACTACGAGAAGTAACCGCAAGGTGGAATAAAGAAACTGGGATGAATGTATCCAGAGAATGCTGTCGCAAATATATCCACAAGAGCGGTCTTAGTTTTTATAAGGTATGTTTGATAGGTACTTCCTTGTGGTATAAATTTTGTATTTTTTGACTTCCGAGTATAGGCCAAAGAAAAACCATTGTTGACGGAAAAGCAAAAAAGGAATTGTTACATTTGGGCCAAATCAAAACTTTCGTGGACCAAACATGACTGGGGCAAAGTTATCTATAGTGACGAAAGCAAATTTAATGTCTGTGTGGGAGATTACCGAAAGCGTGTGATTCGGAACAAAACAGAAGCATTCCATAAGGATTGCCTGAAAAGGACTGTAAAGTTTCCACAGGGTATCATGGTGTGGGGTTGTATGTCGGCCAAAGGGTTAGGAACTTTACACTTTATTGAAGGCATTGTAAAGGCAGCTAAATATCAAGATATCCTTGAACATTCGCTTTTACCAAGTGCAGCAAAGTTATATCCATTCGGAGATTTTATCTTCCAACAGGACGGAGCCTCATGCCATACGGCTAAATCTACCAAAAATTGGATAGGAAAACATGACATTAAAGTTTTTTCACATCCCTCTAGCAGCCCGGATCTTAATCCGATAGAGACACTTTGGCACAAAATGAAACAATGCTTAAGAAATAATCCCAAGCGTACTTTACCAGAACTACGTGCTAAATTGCAAGAAATATGGGATAGTTTCACCCCTGAATTCTGTGAAGGCCTAGTTGACACAATGCCTGATAGAGTTCAGGCTGTTATTCGAGCTAAGGGCGACGTTACGCCTTTTTAATTTTTAGTTTAATTTGTTAAAAACCACATGTTCCAATATTTAGTGGTCAGCATTTTTCGATTATCAAGCATTTGATTGAATAGTAATCAACATAAAATATCTAATTAAACCGTAAAAATAAGTCCATACATGATAAAATATGTTGTTAATTTCATATGTACAATTAAAAAAAAAAATACAAGAATTTTCATAAACTGGCATTTTATTCGCAAAAAAACTGCTTGTTCCAACATATAGTTGTTAGGGCTCGTAGTAGTGATTATTTTTTTCATCACCAAATTGACCAATAGGAACATTTCATTTGGGTCTAGAAGCGTGTATTATTTCGGTAATTTTTTCGATAATTTTGCTTGTTGATAAGTTGCCATAGAAGCGAATTTGGAGGTGCATTTATAATATATAATATAGTTAATTTAGTACCTGCCAAAAGTCAAATATTCCCAACACATTTCTTTGTATGTGAATTAATTGAAATAAAATTTCGTTTTGAACTACCTTGCTTCGATTCAAAAAATTATCTTGTTAAATACAATTCGTGGTCTGGAATTTTTAGGTAATTTTACTCAATTTTACTCAGTTTACACTTGTGGCTACCAAGCAACGCAACAGCTTTCGTAAAATTTCCGACAATTCCAGACCACTTATTGTATTACTACAGACAATATGTTATGGGAATTTCAAAAATATGCATTTATCTAGGTAATAGTTAAAACTTAAGACAAAGCGGCACTAAAAAGGGGTCAACAGTAAAAGTAGGTTGTTTGTTCTTTTTTATGTGAAATAGTGTTCCCAAAGTCAATTAATGTAGGGTTTACTAATTATATTGCCTCGTTTTATTAAACAACTAGTAAATTGAAGATAAATAAGAAGCAATTAAATGAAAAACTAATTTTTAGTTGGGTAAATGACCAAATGAACATATTCGGTGAATACGTCTATTTTTTTGAATATCAATTAATTAATTAATTAATTGTTCCCTTAAAAATAATTTTACCAAACGTAAATTTATCCAATACCAACTTTATTGCGCTTCACTGTCATTTGCAATATCATTTAACAGCTTTAGAACTTTTTCTACACAAACTTTTATTTCATTTGAGCCACTAAAATCTCAAGTTTGAACTTATTTGGTTCACTATTCTCCCTAATTTCAACCAACTATTACACACAGGACTGTGCCCGAACAAACCCAAACATAATAATTGTTATCAGTAATAAGTAATAACTAACAGCAAATCCGAGAAAATTTTTATAGAAAATGTCATGGTAAGTAGGTACCCATTTCTGCATTTCATAGTTGTTCTGTAAACTTGTGAAATCTTCTATGACGTTATCTTTCATTCTCTTTCTTCTTGGTAATAACTGTGCATATTTTTTTGCTCTTTAGTCTGTATCTTTTCGGGGTTTTGGCGTAATGCGGGACATATTTCGGCTGCTGTGGGAAAATCATCGTTTGTTAGCCTTGAAACTTTTCATTTTAGTGTTCAAATGCACCTATTGTGTTATCGCGTGTTATAGAATCTTCTCATATAATAAAGCGATCTTAAAAATATTTTACACATACTAGGTAGGTACCTACTGAAAATTTCGTTCGCTGGAAGTCTTTGCAATGAATGCAACGTAACTACTTGTGCTTCTACACAAGGGAACGCAACAATGTTTTGTATGAACAAAATTAATTACTATTAACAAATTATAACAAATGTAATATGTTGCCCTTGCATTATCACATTCTTATGCAGCAAATCGAAGAACTGACAACACAAATAGTCGCAACGCAACCGGGAGCGCCCGGAGAGCTACTACCGTTTGTGACGTATTATTCGAGGAGTGGGGCGATGTGCTAGGCTTTCTATATTACGGTGGCTTCGAACAAAGAGCATTATAAAAAGATCATATCTTTTATACCATCAACAGGCTAATTCCTGCACTAAAAATTTCTCCATACTTTTCTGCATATTGAATAAAATTATGGCGCAATCGATTTCAAAATACTTCGAGTCTAAAATTTACGCTGCACTTTTCGGGTACGCTTTATTTAACAATTTTTGTTGCATTTGTTAACAAAAATTTCATGGTTAATTTGACAGCGTTTGAATCTACAACGAATAATCTGTCCATTGGTGTTACAATAATTAAGGTACGTCAAAAATTAAGCTTATTAATGAGGTGTAAACATAAAATTAATCAATTTTCAGCGATCCAAAAATTTTCGGGAAAAGACTATGTCTTTTTACAATAGCGGATCGAATGGTGCCCTCCATAAGGTCATTCTAGATAACGTGCACATCTTTTCAAAACTATATCTTCAAGTCCATACCCTGTGATCCAATTTCTGGCTAATCAACTGAACGCCTTAAGTAAGTGTTGTGGATGCGGTCACCTATCTATGTCATCGAGCCTCTACCCTTCCCCCCAGACATACATGCTCATCTTTCCCTCTTGATGTACCCAAGAAGGTTTATTAAACTGCCCTGGCCCTGATACTGAACATTTTTGCATTGTAAATGTAGATTGTCAATACGTGAACTGCCAATTACAATTTAAAATGGACATTAAAACAATAGTGTCAGAAAATCCTACTCTCACAGTTTCTCATAAATCAAAGTTACACATATCTTACAGGGCCTACAATTGCTTATGGTATTAGTCGACACATTGTTTTTCACTAATTCTCAAGTAACCCAAAGATGTCGCTATAATAAATTCTGTGTGTGTCGTATGTTACCATTGTTACAGTTGTGTATGACACAAGTATTTGTATTTTATTTGTATTTACATTGAAGATGTTACACACTATTCTCCTTGCATACAATTATTTTATCACTTTGACATTTGAATGTGATTTTTATGCATTCAGACTATGTGTTTTCGACATTATTTGGCTGAAACTGTAAATTATGTGACGCAGATTATTCCCATTGATAAAAATCACAAAATTGTTCGAGATAATGCAAATAAGCTTTTAATAAAATGCCAAGTTCAACAAGGAACTAAACCAGGCAACAACAGAAATCACTAGAAACAACTTCAAATTAATTACTTTATACCATTTCATCATAACTGACAATACAATAAACTTTAGTAGTGTTATATCTTTGGCTCAACTCCATAGCCATGTTGCCTATTTGCTTCTTTCTAAAAGATTATATCTCAAACAAAAATATTTGCATTTCTGGGCTATCATTAACGTCCTCTATCACCACCCCAGAATTGATCTAACACTTCTGGTCCACCATGTATTTATGCACTTATAACAAAATTTAAACATTAGAACATACAACCTATTAATTTTGCATTACTTTTTTAAAATTTTATTATTAATAGATACAAAACATTAACACAAGCGTCTTTAACATTTTGCCGACCAGTCATTGTTTTGTAGCTCACAAGTGAAACAATTTATTGGAAAAATGAAAACTCTTAAAGCATTTACTTGACAAAGCTAAAGCTACATTTACACCCAATTCGATATCGGCACACTTCCAAATCCGATTGCCAATTGTGCTAGGAACTTTGAAGTCAAACTGGGTGTCATATACATTGGAAATTCAAAATATGATTTCGCCGGTGGTATTATCTGACAGAACAATTGCTTCCAGCTAAAATTGAAAGTTAAAGGATATAACAGCACACAAACCTCTTCTATTAATTACTTTTCACAGCATTTTTGACTATGCAATGGAGATTACTAATTTTTGTTGCAATTCGAATTGGAAGTTTGCGATTTGCAAACATGCAATTCGAATTTGAATTTCAACTCGAACCGTGCTGAATTCAAAGTGCCGCTGTAAACGCAAGTACATAAATGCGAATGTCAAATTATGCACTTCACAATCGGATTTCGAATTGTGCCGATATCGAATTGAATGTAAATGTAACTTAAGCAACATAAACCACTGCCGTCAAAAGCTTTAATATGTCTAGGGTTACAAATGACTAAAACGTCTCTACAACTTGTTTAAATCGGTGTTGCCAAATCTACACTTCTTTTAAGCAGCTCATGAGGTTTAACAAAGGATTGCACAACATTTCTGTATATTTGAAAATACATTTTTGTCACGCATAAAGGGCTATTAAATCGGCATATCAAAAAATTATTCTGCCTGTTAGAAGTACATAAAATCTGGATTTAGTTCTATAATTCAATGCTTGGCGGGGTATTTGCCCGAGGAGTAGTTGTTCGAACGATCCAGTACCACTCAATTATTCTGCCTGCTAGTATGTATACAAGGTGTCCCAAAGAAAACTTGTACCCCCGTAAAACTCGGCAAAATAAACGTTTTGACAAAAATCCAAAAACACGTCGATTTTTATATCAAAGGGGACCAATTTTTATGCAATAATCATTCTTGCAACTCTAGCCCTGTGCGGGGGGTAGCGACCCCCCAAATTTTTAAATGGGACGGGGGGTCAAATGATCCCTACTTTGGAAGGGTTTTTCATTACTTACACAACCGTATTAGTTTTATTCAATTCGATCAATTTGTTACCGAGAAATTGCTTCTTGAAGTTTCCAAGTTAAAAAATTAATAAAAGCACAAAAAGGTTTAAACTATCGAATGTATTGCTCGAAATGACCTCCACCAATTGTCATACAATAATACATTCTGGATTCAAATCCAGATCTTACATTTCTCAAGACCCCAGGAGTTATTCTTCTTTGGAATAAACCATTTTGATTTACTAAATAAACACGATTTTATACTGTGGCGAATAAGTTTATTTTGACATTTGTTCTGATGTTCTTTTATTCTTACTTTTTATTCCTTTTAGTTTACTTGATTTTCTTACTTTTCCATTCTAATACATTCGATAGTTTCAACTTTTTTGTGCCTTATTAATTTTTTAACTTGGAAACTTCAAGAAGTAATTTCTCGGTAACAAATTGATCTAATTGAATAAAACAAATACAGTTGTGTAAGTAATGAAAAACCCTTCCAAAGTAGGGATCATTTGACCCCCGTCCCATTTAAAAATTTTGGGGGGTCGCTACCCCCCGCACAGTGCTAGAGTTGCAAGAATGATTATTGCATAAAAATTGGTCTTCTTTGATATAAAAATCGACGTGTTTTTGGATTTTTGTCAAAACGTTTATTTTGTCGAGTTTTACGGGGGTATAAGTTTTCGTTGGGACACCGTGTATATGCATCACAAAACAGCAAAAGAATTTTTAAAAATCTTAGATGCTGAACAGGAAAAAATGGAACAGACTGAATAAATAAATACTGATTTTAAAGAGCGCATACTAGACATAAAGTATGCTTGAAAAGTCTGACCTTAAAACATAATACATACATACTAGAATCCTTTAGTATGTGAATAGACTATTTATAAAGTGCTTTCATTTCAAAACTGGCCACCCTCAATAACACTTGATATGAAGCGAATTCGGCTTAAACAAAAAACACGTCAATTTAGATATCGAGGGGGAAGCTTAAAACAAATGCAGACTGAGTTCCAGGTTTCACCCCCTTACCCTCAGCTACCCCTACTTTGAAATTTAAAATAGCACCCCCTACCTTGTGATTAGACCTGCGACTTTTTTCGATATATCGATATGGATATCGATATATCGATATATCGAATAACGATATCGGGATGTCGATATATCGAAATATCGATATTTCGATATATCGATATTTTTATGTCGATATATCGATATTTCGATATATCGATATTTAGATATATCGATATTTCGATATATCGATATTTCGATATATCGATGTTTCGATAAATCGATATTTCGATAAATCGATATTTCGATATTGCAATATATCGATATTTCGATGTTACGATATTGTGGGTACCTATTTCAATTATTTACTACCTAACCTACCTATACCGTGTGACAAACTTTCATGTGTACACTGTACATGGGGAAATAACATGTGTTATTACGTTTTTGGGAATTCCTGCTCCCCACGTATAGTTACTAATTACAATGGTGGTAATGGTAGCAATAGAAAGATAATTTTTTTCTGCGTATGAGGACATCAAAAAACTACAACTTTCCAATTTATTAAAGAATTACATTAATAATTTTCAAACTAAAACACAGAAATTTATCAGGTTTATCATGGCACAGCGCTGTCCACATAGGCCATGCTATGTAAATTTGGGTAACCATAGTTATTTGTTTGAAATGGTTATTTACGAAACGAGTGCGAGAAAACATTTTTCGCGCATGCGCCGAAGACGTCTTCGCTGATCGAGGTTCGTACAATATTTGTTGAAACTAACATTATAATTTTTTAATTATTATCTAATACGTTTCCAATTTAAAATTTCAAAAAGCAAGTGTACATTGACAGATTTCCATTTGACAATTGTAGAAAATGACATTTGGTTTAATTTATTGAATTGAGTTGTCAAAGTGTCAATCGAATTAATAGCGATTTATCTTTATTCTTTCACTATTTTCAACATCCGCACTGGAGAAATGGCGTTTTGTTAACCAAACTTTATTACTATCAAGTCAAATTATTTCTAGAAAGCATGAAAGGGCCAGTGCTTTTTGCTAGATTTCGCGCACTAGTGCGCGAACACTATGTTTGAGTTTGTCTGTCTCGGGTTCGCGAAATGTCATTTTGAGAGCGGTGAGTTCAAAAACTTATTTTTGTCAATCGGCAGCTGTCAATATTAATAAATTTAAATAATGAATGATGTTCATAACTAGTATTTATATTATGTTCATAACGTTGTTTTGGGGTTCATTTTACTCCAATTACTATTTTATTTCCATGGAAACGTATCCATAGAAACAGCATAGAAGTCGACTTCGTTGCTATGTAAATTACTTTAAACATGAACAATGTGGACAATTCCATTTGAGATCGGATAACGAAAAATCACATCGTCTATGGGGAGTGGGGCTGACGAAAACCTAGCAACGTCCGGCACAAACGATTCACATCGCAAACTGGAACTAATACCACTTTTGCTGATAATAGCACATACGAATAGCGAACAAGATTTGTTTAGAATAAATAGATCAGATCAAACATTATTTTGCTGTTAATGTACAGGACAGCCACCTGGTATGGTACTCGTACTTGCCCGAATATTGTTGGAACCATCCAGTATCATTAGAATCTCATAAATCTGGCGTTTTCGCTTTGTCTTATTATCCTTCGACATGCAGCCAAGCCTTCAGGTGACAATAAATTAATAATTACTCCCATCTTAAAATTTGTCTTATTTTGGAGAAGAATTAATGGACTACTTACATCAAAATGGAAAGTGTGACTATTACAGGCAGAAGTAAGACGTTTTCATAATGAGCAAGGAATATTTCTTTCTGATTGATAGAGGCAGTGGAGGACATATAGGGTCTGGAACCTAGGAACTCTGCCTAATTTTTGATATTATTCGTCTTACGTTTAGTAACAAGCACCAACTTTTACGTAGACCAAAGTTTTCTAAGAAATCAATATAAGAGTTTTCCTCCTGTTGCACACCTTTTTGAACACACTGTATAAGTATCTATCGAAATATCGATATTTCGATATGCCGATATATCGATATATCGATATTTCGATATTTCTATATATCGATATTTCGATATATCGATATATCGACATATATCGATATTTCGATATATCGATATATATCGATATCTTTTTGATATCGATATTCGATATCAAATTTTCAATATCGCGCAAGCCTACTTGTGATACATACATCATTTTAAATGCCGTAAAAATCCTGAACCAACCACGTTTAAAAAATTGGATTCGGTCGATCCGTAAACAAGTTATGGACAAAAATTATAAGAAAGTCAAAAAATGTATTTTCAGAATTATTATGACAATTTTAGAAAATTTACTTTATTACGTGTTCAAAATGCCCTTCATTATTTGCTAGACAATAATACAGTCCGTTTTCGAACTCGCTGCGGACTTTCTGAAAAGTTTCTGGAGTAA
The DNA here is from genome assembly GCA_963966045.1 of Xestobium rufovillosum. Taxonomy (NCBI): domain Eukaryota; kingdom Metazoa; phylum Arthropoda; class Insecta; order Coleoptera; family Ptinidae; genus Xestobium; species Xestobium rufovillosum. The sequence goes on from OZ014495.1 coordinate 28,652,396, forward strand.
TCCGTCTACACTCTTTTACCAAAGCGCACTTTTCAATTTTTCATGTTTTATGAAATAGGATTACTCCAGAAACTTCAAAAAGTCCGCAACGAGTTCGAAAACAGATTGTATTATTGTCTAGCAAATAATGGAGCACATTTTGAACACAAAATAAACTAATTCTTTAAAATTGTTATAATAATTATGAAAATACATTTTTGGACTTTATCTTATAATTTTTGTCCATAACTTGTTTACGGATCGACCGAATCCAATTTTTTAAACGTGGTTGGTTCAGGATTTTTACGGCCTTTAAAATGATGTATCACAAGGAAGGGGGTGCTATTTGAAATTCAAAGTAGGGGTAGCTGAGGGTAAGGGGGTGAAACCCAGAACTCAGTCTGTGTTGGTTTTAAACTTCCCCCTCAATATCTAAATTGACGTGTTTTTTGTTTCAGCCGAATTCGCTTCATATCAAGCGTTATTGAGGGTGGCCAGTTTTGAAATGAAAGCACTGTATACAATTTGTCCCACCAGATGCTGGCAAGAATGAATAACTGCTAGTAATGGAGATAAAACCTCGGATAAATGGGCAAAGTAGCGCAGTTTTAAAAGTTCCATTTACAAAAATGGAAAATTTCGTTTTTGAGTTACATATGCATTTCTAAAAAAGTAAATTTATGAGATTTTGTTTTATTTTTTCGTGTTAGTATCAGAAATAGTGAAAACTAAAAATGCTTCTTCATTACAATTTGTGATAAGCTTTAATGTGGCAATGTTATTTTTCTTCTACAACGTTTTGTTTCCGTAAAACCTTCAATCTAATTTTTTCAAATATGGACCTGGAATTTTTTTAGGGATTTTGGCAGCGTTTTCTATTCTGAATTCACCCATGTATCGCACATAGTAGTGAAATTATGTTTTAAGTTAGTTTTAGTACTTAATAGGGTTTTCCATGAATTTTTAAAAAACACGTTTTCTGGGAGAACCACACAAAAAATTTTCGCCGTATTTTTTTATTTTACTGTATTCGGTTAATTAATAGGAAAAATTAATTATTGAAAGTCTGCAATAAAACATGTGACGTCACAATAGAACTGTCTGAACATTGCAGCGGCCAGCGACGCAGCGACGACACCAGCGATGTTGACAAATGTATCTCGTTTTCTTTTTCATGTAACGGTATACTTCAAAAGTCAAGAAAGTTATCCATAAGTAACTGAAAATATATGTACACAAATGATTTGCATGAGTTTCCAACTTTTATACACTCATTTTAAATAGGTAGGGTAGTTTTAGAACTTACAGTAACTGACGAAATCGTAAATGTGACAACATCGTGCAGTAAAATGGCAGGTGGCATTGACACAGTGGCAGCAACATCATCTGATTGTTGTGTCAAGTTTGGGCCTGTGCTTAATTCTTAAACATTTATACAGAGCTAAATGTACCTATAGACCTCACCAATGGATAGTGAACAGAACAGTTCTTTGTGCAGGTCGGTATCACTAAAATAAATTAAATTTATTTCAGTGGTCGGTATGTGCAAAAAGAAGGTTATGTTTATGTTTACTTATTGTTTGGTTTTCACGTTTCGCACCTCAGAACTTAGAAAATCCATATTGGTAATGTAAAAATCATTAATCATGTCACTACCATGGGCAAATTATCACTGTCGGCCTTAAAAAAATCCCTTTTTCATTGTTTTTAGGAATGACAATCGCGGGACACAAACGCACTAAAAGTCAATAACCGTGAACATAGATACAAGTTGATACAGAATATATACAGTTGCTATGATACCACGCCATGTTGTTTGGGCTATTATTTCGTCATGCAGAGAGGGCGTTTTGAATTGCTGATTACTTCAAATATTAATTGCTAATTTATTACAAAATAAAATGCTGAACTGAAGGTGGATCCCAAACTCATATGTATCAAATATTGTATAACACTCATTAGATTTAGAATTTTCAACTGTAGTGGAATACCCTATTGTAAATGAAAAATAGGTATACGGCAAATTTCTAAAAATGGAAGTTTTAACTTTTTTCAGATAACCCAAAACGGGGCCAGAATTTTCTCTTTTGTAAACTTAGCCCATTTAACCTAAGTTCTATCTCCACCATAACAAAGTTACCTATGTTTGCCAACATTCGGTGGGACACACTGTAAATACTTTTATATATTATTTCAAATAAATCGAAGCTTACCAATTTATTAACTTCTAGACTATCATTAAAATTATTTTCTTGAGGTACTGCAGCACTATCTTTCCTCTTCTGGGGTACATTTCTGCAAGCAACACTTGCACTGGAAAGTTGCTTATCCTCTTTGTAATCTAAGTGCAATGAATAGCGCAAATTTCGAAGACTGTTACTACTTTGCACTTTCAAGTCTTTACCACTTACAACACGATTATTTGCAAATTTATCTTTGTTAGACTTTTTATGTTCTTTGGTTTCCAGTTCTAACGAAATCATCGCATCTGTAGACACTACATCTCGTGGAAAATTAGAATTCACCACCAATTCCACTTCCATACTACAATCCTGCATTACAACATTGTTACATTTTAAGCCAATACTAATAATTTTAATAATATTCCCAAAAGGCACTATTAGTGGTTTATTTAAGGTTTCCAGCGATCGTCTCATTTCATCGAAATAAGACCATCTCAGCAGAGTATCTATTTCTGGTGCAGCGCTAACACAGGTACAAGCTCTTACAAATTTACGAGTATTTCCAGATTTTCGATGACATTCTGCTAGTTCTATTTGAGTTTGTGCTGCTAGTTCATTCCAACCATCTTGTTCGAATGTTTTTAGTAAGTCTCCCAGGAATGCAGCAGCTTTTTGAGTCTCCCCCAAGAGCATATAAAACGACGCCAATTCATGACCTATTAATCGGGCTGACCGTAACCTACCTATGTGTTTGTATGTTCCCATTGCTAATTCGGCTAATTCCTAAAAAACAAAAAGTGTGGTATATACAAATGATTCTACATTTACGTCATTAATTATAAGGGTAGGTAAGGCATTTAAAACAAAACAAACTTAATTAATGAACATAAGACCACGAAAGCTTAACGGCAAAAATAAAACTGTATTTCATTTTTGCTTCAGTTCATTATGCTTTTGAGTTTATGTGCTACAACTTGTATAAAATGTTCTGGGACACCTGGTATACAAATGTTTTCATGCGGGAAATAATGGGAGGCAGTTTTCAGTATTTGTACAGAATAATTTGCTCTCAGATGTATTTTGCTATAATATAAATGGTTTTTTAATAATTAAAGAATATTTTCTTATACAGTGTGATTGGGTAGGATCCCCCAATATTTGGAGAAGGTGTTTCGGAGACCAAAACGAACAAGAAAAGACTAATAAACACATGGTCAAATATCAACCATTACTAAGATATTATTGAAAATAGTACTTACCCAAGTGAATTAATCATATCACAATTGATGCTGATTCAGGCCTTTGGGGATGGTTTAAATCATTAGTTTATGCAACAAAAGTGAACACAAGAGAGGCATTGCTCTACTGAATTACCAATTGCGCAAGTCATGAGAGAAAATCACAGCGCCCTCCAACGAACTATTCGTGTAATCCACGAACGAGCTGATGCATGCATCGAGGTGAACGGGGGTATTTTTGAGAATTAAATGAAGTAATTTTGGCTTTTGTATTTTTCTGTAATCGATATTGTAATTTAAAATACAATATAAACAATTCTTCCACTAATGCATTATAGGTAATTAATTCACTTAATTAAGTATTGTAACGATGCAAAAGAAAATGAAGTAGCTATTCAAACAAATGAATAATCATTTTCCCCGGTCGTTTGAAGCGAGATGTCGAATGCTATATTTTGGGAAAATATGGTCGCGCCGTGCGCCGAAATCTCCTTCCAAAATCTCCTACCGCTGGCCTCTCGATATAGACCAACCGCGCCGAGGCCTCGACAGCACTTCTCTGCGAGTGTTGGCACGCAGTAGAAATTGTTCAAGGTACACTCTGAGGACATAAACGTTTATGAGATTAAATGTTTATTGTCGTACCGCCGATAGAACTGTTAAATACTTGATAGTTGCTAACCGAAACCGTCGATAGTGTGTAGCGTCGTAATACCTAGTCTTACAAACCCGATTACTAAGTTGGAGGTGGGCCCGAACATACGTGAAGGCACATTTTCCAATAATCCGTAAACGCAGGTAATCGATTAGAGCTAGTCGAAAGGCTTGCCTAATTTATTACAGACCTAAGTTGCAGGCGGTGAAATACCAGTCGCTCTTAGGGGGTAAATACAGTGCAGAGTTCTTTGGCACAGTATATACCTTGCTATTACATAACGCAACACAGCCATCATTTACACTAAAGGGAATCGTTCCAATTGAAAGACAGAATAATTCTCTTCTCCGCACATTCATTAGGGAAAGCTTGCGTTGAAAGGCTGCGAGAGTCCCTATCCGTTACATCACACTGAAACAACATTTACTCCCCTTGAATAACCACAAGGTACTACGATTTACATACCTTCGCTGATTTTGGTTTGTGATTTTCCGAATGTGGGTGCCTGATAGGTAACCTACATCGCCAAGAGCGAAATAAGTTATCTATCCGTCGCACGCTGAGTGTATACAGTGATACCGAATCTGACCGCCAGATACCACTGGTTGTCATTATTTTGATTAAATTTGTAAATAACTTTTTATTGTACATTCGTTCTGGTTTTATTTGAATTTTCTGTATATAGTTAAATTAATAGTGAATTTAAGTTTCATCGTGAGTATTATTTTTGTTTTTGCAATAGTTCCAGAGAACCCTGTCTCTAACTAGAGTTCAGGGTATATTTATCGACGACCAGAAGTCCACCGACCGACCGACTGAAGCAATATTCTGTATGGTCACAAAAGGTGACGCAACGGGAAAGGTTGTTGTAGTATCTAAAGACTATTTTCAATAATATCTCACTAACGGTTGATATTTGATCATATGTTTAATAGACTTTTTTGTTCGTTTTGATCTCCTAAATACTGTCTCCAAATATTAGGGGATCCTCACCAATCACTTTATATAATAAAAAAATATTTCCAGACCTTGCTATTATCGTAAAGCAATCACATAACGGACGTAATATAACGGTAAGTGACGACACAAAAAGCGTTTTCATATAATATGTAAGAATGACAATGGTTTCCTAAGAAATGGTACTGAGCACAGTAATATAATAAAGAGGCAGAGGCAAGACGGTACTTATTTTGACAGTGAAGTTTAACGGAATGGTGATTTTTCTTATTTTGGTTTGTAGGCTTCCGTGGCCGATGTCTGAAACAGAAATATTATTATAGGTTCCGGGCTGGCTGCCACTTCATCTAATAGATACACTAAAAGGCATACTTAACATTTCGACACTCATCTCGGTGTCTTCTTCAGAAGATGCTCTGAGCACCGAGATGAGTGTCGAAACATCAAGTATAATAATATTTGTTTCGTGATTTTACTTGGTGCAGTTAGATTTGACAGTGAAGTTTGATGGAATGGTGATTTTTCTTTCAGTTCGTGCAGAGTGCAGTAGCATCGATCACGTGATTTTTATCAACTGTAAATTAATAAATTTATTTTATAGTTATTTCTAATATTTAATATAGTGCAGTCAAAAACAAAAAATGTTCAAGTAAATTTAAATCAATAAACCATCAGAAAATCCAGTTTACACAGAATTAAGAGTCCGACAAACCCCTTTAAAATGCACCTGAAAACTGACTTCGTAGTACTATGCTCATTTCTAAACGGTGAAAATTGAAGTGTTGAATTTTGGGCAGTGTATAAACGAAACTTTATTTTAGGCTTCTATAGAAAGAAAATTTAAAAATTTTATCTTACGAATTAGAAAGTGCCAGTTCACTCATGAAATTGCAAATTGACCATTTTCACGCGTGCATGGTGCCAACAGATTTACAGTTTTTGGAAAATTGTTTCTATAGAGGCATAAAATATACCTTCTTCTACCCATAATCAGGCGATCATGTTGCTAAATTTACTAAGATGAATCGTAGTATAGCGTATTGTCGGAGGAAAGTGGAAAAGGGGAGAAGTGGATGGAATTGATACAGAGGGGAAGGAAGGAGAGGGAGGGGTGATTATACATAAATGGGAATTAGATAAGTCGAAATTAATAAATTGTGAGGAGTTTATTTATTTTTGTTTGTTCCATTTATTTATATGTTTATTTGTTATTTTGAATTGTAATCCCAAATGGGAAACAATAAATCGATTATCTATCTAATAGCTAGGGCTAACTTTTCTCACTGTCATTCTGACATCACGACTTACGGGATTTTATACATAAAGTCTGAATAATATAACTTGGCGTATGGGTTGACACATGCATGTGAACTAATTTGTTTCGACATTGACAGTACTGTGACACTAATACTAGTTTCCATGATGACCTTTTTAGGACTAACTAATTAGTACGAAACAAGCAGAGACGTACAAATACATTGTTACCCAACATTAAAAATGAGAATGAGTGAAATAAAGAGTTACAATGGAATATCTTGATTATTTCATCTTACGTTAATAATTAGCAGCCATATCAACTGGTTGCGTGCGAGAGAGACATCAAACTAACACAATGCGTAGATTATTTCAATCATACGCCAAGTTATATTATTCAGACTTTATGTATTATCATCCAAATTTTCAATTTTTGAAATAAAAAAAGTTATCCAGCTGACCATTGCCAAACTTTGCCAAGAAAAATCTAAACTCAAATGACTATTTCATGAAAAAGTAACAAAAACAAATTTATATTGAGTGGGTGCATCTAAATATTACTGGCACTAAATTTTGTCTGAGCTATAGAAGCTTGACTGTTCAGAGAAATTATGTATTAGGCAGAATGAACAAATTCAAAATTATATTCTTTCCACTTACTAAATATGTTTTACTGAAAACATCTTGAGAGCAGAGAGCTTCCTTTAGCTTATCAGTCGGTGAAGGTGAACCTGGTCCACCTGGATTATCCCCCATTCCTGCAGATAATCCAACCACAGTGTGCAATTGTTCAGATGTTGGACGACCACCTGGCATCAATCCACACAGCACACCTAAATCTCTCAACTATAAAATTAAAATGCGTACAGCCCTTCCCAACATAATTCATAAAATGTATTAAATACTTACTTTTTGACTAGCATAGGCCCATAAACAAGCCGTGTTCAGAGAGTAAGCTTTTACTGTATCAGCATGGTTAAATTTATCACATGTTTGAAGAACTTCTAAACTTGCCAAGAACAACCAACATGAAATCACTCCCGGCGGAGCTGATATTTCTAGCAAAGCTAATTCACGCACACAAGTATGCAGAAAGGGCAAACATCTGGCAGCCATCTGAAACAACATTTGAAGAATTTTAACAAATTTATGTTTGACTAAACTGCGATATCCAAAATGTTATGCCAACAGATAATTATCATGTAATGGCAGAGTTGCTGTCATAGGGATCTAGGATAACTAACCATTAATTTCATATTCACATCATAATAGATAAACTTTGATTACAGAATCTAATTCAGAGGCTTTTTACTGGCGCTCCATGTAAAATTATAAATGATTGTCAGCAAAATAAAACTATTGTACCAAAGCAACGTACCAAGAAACAAACACTTGAACGAACACTTGAACGAACTCTAACATAATATGTAGCTACATTATCGAAATGACTGAAGCATAACTAGATTGATGTACCAATATTCCATGGCTATTTCCACCATTTTAAAAGATATTTGTTTTATTATTAGGAAAATGATGGAAAACAAAATAAAAAAACGATCATCATAAAGTTTTCAGTCCGAAGACTGGTTGGACGCGTACCTCCATCCTTTCCTATCCTGAGCTAACCTAAGCATTTCCCCAAAAGTTGAACATTCTACATCCCTAACTATTTGAGAGCAGTAGTCTAATCTAGTCCTACCCCTACTTCTTTTTATTCCTATTTCTGGACTCTAGCACGTCGCGAACTAAGACTTCGGACCTCAGAAGGTGTCCTACCATCCTATCTCTCCTATTCCTTACTGTCTTCCATAAATTTCGCTTTTCTCTAACTCTCTCTAAAACCTCTCTGTTGCTAACCTTATCCATCCACGGTATCTTCATCATGCGTCTATAGCACTACATTCCAAATGCTTTTAATTTTTTCCTATCCGCTTCTCCTATCGTCCAAGTTTCGCACCCGTACAATGCCGTACTCCATACATAGGTTCGTTTTTAAGAGCCTCTTCTGAGTTTCTAGATTTATCATTCCCGAGCATAATAGTTGTTTCTTTTTATTAAAAGCAACCCTGGCTATTCTTTGTTTTATATCTCTAGAGCTCCTACCTTCGCGAGCTATTTGACTTCCTAAATAGCAGAAATTTGAGACTTCCTCTATCTTCTCGTTTCCAATTTGTATTTTAGTTTTAGTCCTATTTTTACGCCCCCTACACACCAAAATGTTGGTTTTCTTTTTATTAATCTTCATACCATAGCCCTCCGTCAAAACCGCTTCCATTTCGTTCAGAGCCCTTCCTAATTCTTCTTTCCTGGATGCAAATATTGACTATATCATCTGCGAATTTGAGCATATTAATAGTTTGGCCCTGTATATTAATTCCAACACTATTAATTGCACCTTCGATATATAAATTGAAAACTAGAGGCGATAACGCACATCCCTGCCTCACTCTCTTTGGGATATCTACTTCTCTATGTTCCTACTCAAATTCTATAACTGTCGTTTGCTCTTTGAATAGATTATGAATTATTCTTCTATCCCTATGCTTCATCCCTACATTTTTGAGCACTTTGAACATCTTCCATTTTACAACCGATATATCAAATAAAATGAACGAATAAAAAAAAAATTAACTAAAAACATGAAAGATGCATTACCTAATACAAAAAATAAAGGGGTTACAATAGAACCGACATAGAAAAGAAGTGAGTAAATGACATTGAAAAAACTTGAAAAAATGTGGCAAACAACAAGGAAATGGAATAATTATTGATGTCATGTAGAAAGAAAAGGAAGACTGAACATAAGCAGGTGAAGTTGACCTTAATAAGTGTTAAAATAAAATTGAAGAAATGTGAAATGAAATATTCAGGAACTGGAACTTCACCTAATTCAGAGAACGAAGAAAATTTATAGGAATAATGAGATAGAAGGTATTTTCCAACTCCTGATTCTTCAAAAAAAGTTGCTGACTAAAAGGATAAAATGTGAGAGAGCAAAACTGAGAGGTAGAAACAAAAATTTAATGACTTCGGAAATGAAATGCAAAAATACTGGAATGGTTTATTATTTTACGAGAGAGTTATGGCAGTTATTATTACCGAGGACGAAAGTTTAAAGTATCCATAACTCGATGGTGGAATACTTTATTTTATATGCAAACAGGTGTACAAATCAAGTAATCCCTGAAAGAATGTTGCCATAGAAACGGAAATACATACTTCATTTCTGACAAAATAAACATAAATTTTGCGTTTTCTGCATCAAACCAAAATAGATATGCTACAATAGAAATTTTTGATTGGTTGCAACCCACAAAATACTGGTTCGTTATTCAATGGTCATTGAATAATGAACCTTCTTATGCGTTCGGAAATGCACAAGTAATGTACATATAATTTGACGGTTGCTGATAAAAGGATTTATTCACAATTGCTTAGTTATAGTTCGATTACCAACTTTTAAAAAGTTTGGAAGTAGGTTATTCCAAACTTCTACTTCCCGACCGGGTTGGGAAATCTTCCACCCAGGTGAAAAATTCAGTGCCTATTTGATTTTATACTTAAGTATGTATTATGTAATGAACTTGGAATAAAATTTCCTACAGTTTTTTCTGCGGTCTCGGGGAGTTCTGCTCGAGTGTATTGTGTACTCCAACTGACTACCAGACATATTTTACCACCAGAAAAACTCTTTCATATTTAGTTATTTTATTGTAAAAAAAACGATGCTCGTCAGTTTAATAATTAATAAAAATATAAATGTCAATTTCACTGCCTACCAAGAATTATCGAAAATGCAGTATTTAAAAAATGAAATAAATTATTTAGTCCTTTATTGTTCATTAAAACTAATGATTGTGAATAAAATAGTATACATACCTCACTGGAAAATTTCATTACAGCAATTACTGCAATGAAACATTTTCCACCTCGGTATGTAATATACTATTATAGACTAAAAAATAAGCATTCATCCAGTTTGAAAGTTGTCTAAAGGGATTAGTGCATCTCAACATGTAAGACAGCTGCACTTTGGTATCTTGTAACACAAAAATGAAAAAGATTTTTTGAACAATGTTGTGGACAAAAACTTGATTAAAAAGGTTTTTGCTAACCTAAGTCAGTTTGGAATAACACTACACCTTTCCAAAAAGCTGCCCTAAATTTAGTAACTGCGCATTTTATTTGTGGTCAATTAAGTAACCTCAGCTGTGGGCAGTAACAGAAAAAAATAAGAAATGTGATTTTTTTAAGCAAAAATCTTTCCAAAAATTTTCCAGCTATCCAATTATAATTTTTAAGCAAGGAAAACGATAAGAGCAATTCTAATTGTGAACTTAATGGAGTTTATATTTGTAATAAATTAGATCGTTCATAAAAATATATAAAATATTGAAATTGAAAATGGAAATTTCATAATGCTGCATCGCTACTGGCCCACCATAAAGCAAATGGTCCAAACTACAACATAGTTGGCAATCAAAATACTTAAGCTTGCAATTAAAAAATTAAAGAATAACAGTACCTCCCAAATTTTATTGATGAGAAGCAGCATATGTGCCTGCTTAGCAAATAAATAAGCTCTTAACTCTAGAATTGAAGGGTGATCAGGTAACGCAGAAGGTCCCAATCTCAAACCATGCCATTTCTCAAGAGGTTTCTGAAAATCATTCAGCCATATGGTAGTATCACCTATATGTCCATTTAAAAGAAATTGTGAAAAAAGTGCATCCATTTCATCGTACTGAACAAGTGCTTCATCATATAAACCCAGCATTTCCAAAACTTGAGCCAACTCCTCCTAAAATTAAAAAGCATAGCCATAAATATTACCCCTACTACATATTACTCGTTGCGGTATTTTTAATCATGGGTCAGAGCACAGTGAAAGAATGGCGCCCTTATTTGAATTAGCTAGGTATTAAGTATTGACCAAATATAAATATGAACTACCTCGAAGTAAGCTTTATGTGAACTGCAAAATTTTTTTTGAATCAAGATAAGTAGGTAATATTGATTGAACAAGATGTTTTAATTTAAATATTGTGTCTTAGGACTTTGTATATCTCAATGTCAGACCGAGCACCTTTCAATCAGTGGCGATTTCTCCTTAAGGTCAATGTAAGGAACAATTTATCAAATTTTCTTACCTGCAATTTAAAGTACTTCATAAAATCCCATCCATTTTCATTTCGTCTTTCCCTTTGGTGTCGCACATGATCCTCTAAAAGGGAAACTGCTTTTGCATATGCAACTAATAGAAGATACCTAACTCGTGACACCAAGCTCCTCCACGAATCTGCCGATTTAGTTTCTGACTTCCCCGGATTAATTACAGAAATACATCGATCTCCTAAAATTATAATTGAAAAAGTTATTAAGATGAAAATTTAATCAAGAAGCAGTTGCTCGTTGTCTTAACTTAAAACTTTAAATTTAAGCGACATAAACAGAATTCCCTGACTTTTCCAGGTTTTCTAGTTCTTCCAGGTGAGAGGGAACCCTGTCAGAAGAGGACGATGTACTTTTTGAGGTTTAAGCAGAGTCAAAATTAAACATTTATTCATTTTCTTCCCTTTAATTTATGAATTCGATGCAAACAAAGGAGAAACCTTTGGTCGTATATTTTTTATATGTACAAATGTTCTTTATTTCATGTAAGTGTACCTGCTAAAATATTTGATAATTCGACTACATAGTTCCAAGAAATATAATTTTATTTGATTTTCTGAATTTCGTCCTACTTAGGCCCTTCTCGTCCTTACATCTCATAACGCAAGTGAGAGAGCTTTTAGGACTTTTCATGTGTTATTCAGGACATGTACACCAATTTTCATTTCTATCTGAATTTTATCTAGGTCAATGTATAAAACTCCTGGGCTAAAAGGTCTATTGGGTTACATTTGTTGTGCATAGCACACTCGTTCCACAGGCAAGTCAATGTATAGGTACCCAAAGATGTAATTAGTTTTCACTTTTATCTCGAAAATAGTTAATTGTACGCGTAAGAGATATACTTTTTCGGTATACAATCAAATGATACATTTGCTAATAAAATTGGATATTTTACGTTTTGCACTGTTAAAAACAAATTTCTGAAAGGATACTTGCATAAGTAGGAGATTGTGGAGCAAGGAATGAAAATTAAATTTTTTTCTACCTGCTTTGAGGGGGAATGCAAAATTTCATCAATCATGTGGTTTAAGAGGGATACGTACGTTGAAATCAGCGCCAATATCGAGCTCTATCTTACGAAATGTAGCGCTCTTAGTAATACATATTTTGTAGAAATTTCTTCTTTGTCAGAAAGAAGAAGGTTTGTCCTACAATTCCGTCAAACCAAATTAAGAAAAAATATGTAAATAGTCATAGAAACGAGACGTGTAATTTGCCTTTTGGTGTATTTTTAGCAGCTAGAAACTTGGTTCAAAAAGCAACTACTGGAAAACTAATTTGAGCACACTATAATATGAACATTAAATTGCTTGCGTTTCAAATTTGAATGCATTTAGACTGAAAATAAATAAGCTACATTAAATTTACTTCGACAATAAACCCATTTCTAAAAACGGGAGTCACCTCCTTCCACTAGCAGATTCTAACCTCCCCTCGGTAGTTGGTGACAGCCGAGTACGTTCGGGCCGTATCTGGCCGGCAGATATATTTCTCCTCGTTTTTCTCTTACACTGGCTGGTGTAGTGGGGGAGAGTATTACGCGACCGAGTGATATTTTTCTTGAGCTACGTACGTATCGGGGAAAACCCACAAATTTTGAAAATGATCCTATTGAATAGTTTACTATCCAAAACAAATTCCGCAACTTTCGTTTTTTATATTTGATGCATATTTTCGTCATAATTAAATACGAAACATGCATCACACTTGAAACACTATTTGAATAATGCTGTGACATACGGGGCCGGACAGATTAGGTAGGGATTTTCACATGCGCAAACCGATCCGTTAACAACCTGAGCCCTCGCTCATTTTTCGACTCCTCCCCACTTTATTCAGGGAGACGCGTTATACCACGGCGCAACGGATCGGCCTCCTATGTCACAGAAAGCGCGCATTTTAGCCCTCCCGGTTATGCTGCTTTTCTAGTTGCATGTTTTTCTTTTAGCACGACACAAATCAAAATTTTTACGTGGTACGCCATACATATTCTATTTGTGCTTAATATTACAGTACTAAAAGTTATAAATTCGATTAAGGAGGTCTTCCCAATTGTGGTTTCTGAGCATTCCACCAACAACATAATTCTGAATCTCTCTGTGTAGTAAAATAGTATATTTTATTTTATAAGGAGCCAAAGTGATACTTTTTGTGGCGAATCTGTAGAATTTTGACGGACTCACTTCGTTCGTGCGGCAACTCCAGATGAGCCACAAAAAGCACTTTAGCTTCGCATAAAATATGTTATTTTTTCGGCAAACGTTGATACACTTTCTAAATTCCAATAAACATGATTATTTTGAGTGGTACTGGACTGTTCGAACAACTACTCATCGGGCAAATACCCCGCCAGGCATTGAATTATAGAACTAAATCCAGATTTTGTGTACTACGAGATCTCGTACGGGATGCTACCCCAAACATACTGATGAGTCCCAAAAGGACGAAACCAGTGGTCTACAGTTTTCCATTCACATTCGAAACATGCAATATTGAAAAACATCTAACATGATTATTTTGCTTGCAAAAAGAGTAAAAAATATCAATTGGGACATTAATTATTTGTTGTATGATAGATTGCTTTGGATTAGTGCTTGTGTTGCTATTGATCTTATGTAAACAAATTAAATAGAAAGAAGGAAAATAATTTGGTTTAAGAAATTTGTAAGTAATTTTTGCTATTTAACAAGGTTTTTTTTGTAATTAATTGTGATATTTATTACAGATTTTCATAATGTAAGACTCAGAAATGTCATGTACGCCTCCTGAAATTGAGGAAGCAGCCAAAGCAGCGGTTTCTGAGTTATTGTCAACCAAGTCGAGCAGTATTTATAAAGCCAAATATGAAACATTTATTAACTGGTGTAGTAGTAAACACGGAAAGTGTAATGTTGGCATATTTTTCGGAAATGGTAGCTACACAGAAAAGTAAGAGTTCAACAATCTGGTCAAGACACAAATTAAACACTACAGATAGACAACGCACATATATTATTTTGGAACTGCCAACAGCGCCTCTGATGTTTGGAAGTAGAATTAGGGGCGGAAAGCGGGAATTTTGAATATTTCTCTTTTGAAGTTTACTTACTTTTGACGTTTAAAAGTTTTAAAAAATGTAACAAATGATGTGTGACATATTTTATTGTGTGAAGGAGGCGATGTTCAAACAGAATCAGATACATCAAAAATGGATATACAAGAATTTTAAAACTTATATCATTGTATTATTATTAAATAAAAAATTACTCACATAATATTGGCAAAATAGGGTAGTATTTACTATCCATAACACACTTACTAACAAATTCAAAGACCCTTCCTTGATAAATTAATTTGCCACTGTGAAGAATGCAATACACAATGCACGTTAAAAATAAGTCCCAAGATAATTTTATGAAACATACACAAAACGCAAAGGGTAGTATCCAAATTCCAAATCTGTCACCTTATCTGTTATGTCCATGTTAAACAACTTGTCCAAGAAGAATATAAGAAAATAACTTATAACGCCTGATCAAACTACAATTTAAATTCAAAGACGCTTGACATTAAATTTTGTGTTTGTTGTTTGTTATGTTACCATGCTAAGACACAAATACATACAACACATGCTTTTTTATTTTAGAACAGTGTGCTCAATTTTCAGATCGAGTGAGCAGCTAGTGGACAATTTGACAATGATTTGACATTTTTGTGTTTTATGTGCTACCCAGCGGCAAGAGTATACACTGGCATCTCTAGTTTGCAAGTTGAATTACTTTTCGTTTAAACGTCATTGCATTTGCGTTAAACGTCTATATAGTGTCTAGTTTATGGGTCAAGATATTCGATGATAAAATTGATAAAATTGTACTTTGACATTTCATAACAAATAAATTTTCGTTAAAATAAAGGCTTTCTTTGATTTAATACAAATTGTTTTTATGGACTTGCCTCACATGAAACCAATAAATGCAATTTTGAGTATATTTTTACCTTGCTTCGTCCCAAAGTCTGCCTTAATTTTGTCTAAAACAGTGGTCCTTGGAAGAAGCTTATTAGTTCGTTTTCCATCGTAATTTTCTACAACAACAATTAGCCAATCTCCCATATCTCGAGTTTGTAATTCCTTAAACCAAGCATCCAAATCATCTCGAACATTAGTTTTGTAAAGGTCGATATCCTAAAAAATATTTACAAATATAAAAAATATTAGAAAATTAAATACAAAACTAAACAAACAATAACAACGACGTTTCTAAGTCTAAAAGTGCGAAACATTAGTAATTTAATTAGGGATACTACAGAGATAATAAGAACTTTTATTAATGCTTAGCTCTGCAACCATTTGGGTTTTGGTTGTTCTTCAATACCTATTTTATAAAAGAAGTAAGCTATGCCATACTAAAGAGAAATAACAACTAAGGTAAATCACAATCACTTAACACTAATTCTAAAATTATTAGGGGAAGAATCAAAAAGGTCTAGACACATGCTGTATTCATTAGCAGCCGCCAGTATTCTAGAAATAGATTCATTCTGACTATAGTTCACCCTACAAAAGCGATTATCGAACATTTCAGAATTTCCAGTTCTTCTTTGGTTTATATTGAATGGTATTCATTCAAGGATATTAGAGCAATCTATATTGCTCTGAAGAACTTTATGCAATAGCATATTGTGTCATAAGGGTAGAAAGTAGGCCCTTAGCCGGTTGATGCCCGAGCGATAGCGAGGGCAGCAGGCGGCTAAGGGCCAGTAAATGCCTTTCTGCCTGTGTGACACACAACTGTTTTTCGCTTCGCATTAAACCAAATTAGATAAATAACTGAAGTTGTTGAAAACTTGTCTTGTTGTCTGTTTTGATTTAAACTAACGTTTAATAAAAAATTATGCGAAACGTCAAAAAAGTGCACAAATGACAGTCAAAGGTGTCCAGATTGTGATGAAAAACTATAAAGTAAGGACGTTCTGAATTTAGAATCCCAAGGGCAGAAAATCTAGCTTTCGGTTATTTTTTTACGGTTACTATGATTCATTTTCAGGTATGCGAAGCGAAAATAGTATATTGTCTCATAAGGGCAGAAAGTAGGCATTTGCTGGCCCGCGGCTGGTTGATGCCCGAGCGATAGCGAGGGCAGCAGGCGGCTAAGGGCCAGCAAATGCCTTTCTGCCTGTGTGGCACACAACTGTTTTTCGCTTCGCATTAAACCAAATTAGATAAATAACTGAAATTGTTGAAAACTTGTCTTGTTGTCTGTTTTGATTTAAACTGATGTTTAATAAAAAATTAAGTGAAACGTCAAAAAAGTGAACGACAGTCAAAGGTGTACAGATTGTGATGAAAAACTATCAAGTAGGGACTTTCGGAGTTTAGAATCCCAAGGGCAGAAAATCTAGCTTTCGGTTATTTTTTTAGGGTTGCTATGATTTATTTTCAGGTATGCGAAGCGTAAAAAATATTTAATCAGTTTTCAATCTTCCACATTGAAATTATGTACATATCTTAGTACGCCGGATACCGACAATTTTTATAACTCATTTCAGCGCCCTTCGTATTCATATAAAATTGTAAATTGTCTGTTGGAAATCAGGAATATCCATGTGCGAGACCCCAGCGTGGGACATTTTACAATTGGCGGGTCTTCAAAAATGCCAAAGAAAAAAGTTAACCTAAATCTTTTCAGTGCCCCTGCCTTTTGATAACATTTAATAATTAAATCATAAAGAACAATAAATTACCCGAGGCAGAGATCCTGAACAGCTTCAGATCAGAGGAAGACGTTTTAAATGTGTTTAGAAAAGTAGCTCTACTTAGTCATTTCAGCTCGTTTGAATCTAAGTAGGCCTACTTTCCAAGCACTTTCAGAACCTCTTCCTCTGCCCAGGGACTGCTCAGAACCTCTGCCTCGGGTATTTTCTCGTTTTTTATAATTTAATTAATAAGTTGAATCATAAGGCAGAGGCGCTGAAAAGGTTTACGTTAACTTATTCTTTCTTTAAAATTTTTGAAGACATGTCAATTGTAAAATGTCCGACGCGGAGTAGGCAGAGGTCAATTTTCCTGCTTGCCATCACACAAACTACCAAATTTACAACCTCTGCCAAACGCTAAAATCATTTAAAAATTGATGTCACTATCCGGCGTACTATCTATGGATACGGCTGTTTATGTCTGACTGCACAGAGCATGGAAATAGTGAAAATAGAGTGGCATAGAGTAGATATGACAGTTGGCGTTGTAAAGTCAGCATTTGCAGTGTTTGTTTGTTCCTAAATTTGTTGAATCTTTTGATTTAATATAGAAAAACCTAATATTAAATACTCCAAATATTGCTTAGTGCCGAAATGTGAATCAACACCTATTCGAACACCAGGAAAAGTATTTATTTCATTGCCAGTGGGATCGACGTTTAGCAGATTGTCACTTAATTACTGAATTTATAAACAATTTATATTTTGATGTAGTTGGAATTTTCGAACATAAACCATCTGATAAATACACATTTGGGTTTAAAACTGACATTCGCGTGTACCCTATTATCAAGTGATTGAAGTTAAAATAATCGTTCGTAAGGAGTAAACTCCAGTCGTGCGTCGGAGCTGACACACATGAGTTTTTTTCTAACATTTTTACATTATCTTTTTTTAACAACAAATGTGTGCGTCTTTTAAAAAGTCTGTTTTAAAAATGCGTTCTGTCAGGTTTTCGTCAGTCTATTTTGTTTGATAAATTTCTTTGTTACAAGGTCGGTTACAAGTTTTAACACAACATTTAACACGTGTTCGCAATTCGCATGTAAATAATTCTATTTTGCGTACACGTTAGAGTGGAAGAAGACACGGCCTAATAATAACTAAATGTAATTTACTGGAGGGATAAGAACGGAGAATGGATTGTGGAGGCGAAGGACCAATGAAGAAGTAATGAGGAAGTTGGAAGTATGGATATCCAGCTATTTTTCAAGTTTGAAAGCACAGAGAGTAAGGTGGCTGGGTCATGTACTCAAGATGCCCGAGGACAGACATGCAAAAAAAGTGTTGTTGGGAGGGGACGGAGGTAAGAAAAGGAGAGGCAGACCAAAGAAAAAATGGTTAGCGATTGTGAAGGAAGACCTGAAACGGGAAGGGGTTGAAAAATGGACAGAACTAGCAATAAATAGGGCAGAGTGGAGAAGGACTGTTAAGAAAATAGAAACCAGGGGCCTAAATGGCCTGTAGTGTTGTGATATATATAATTTACTCTCGTTTGCAAACCATAACAGTAGATATCTAGAATCACATTTTCTGAGAATTAATGTAGATCACTCTCATTCCATTCTTGAAAAAATTTTTCTGAAACACGATCTCAATTCTTAATAACCGAGCATTTAGCACATAGCATTGATTGACTACTTTTTTCTACTTATAGCTTTTTCGGTGCGGGAAGCGACTGGAGTTGTAAAAAATTTTCTTACAGCCCCAGAAGGGGAACGACTAAAGTTGCAAGCTTGGAGGGAAGGCTTAGGACTGTAAACGACCGCAGTTGTTTCATAGTGGGGCGGCATTATAATAACCAATAATGTCTATAGTTGGTGTTTATTGGCTAATTTAACCTCAATCCATTTCTTCCTGTTCGTGTTTCATCATGTATTATACTGTGTTATGCGTTTGGGTGCGCATCATGTGCTCAGATCTCAGAAAATGGCTTCGCGATCAAGTAATAATGAAAAGACAACAAAATTTAACATTTTTTGGAACGAATAATTTGGCTAGCGACCAGAGTCGGCGCACTGTCCATGGCCGTCCAGCCAGCAGCAATCATTTTACTGCCACTGTCCCAAAAGAGTTAATACCACCAAATGCATGTAGGTATATCTAATCAATAAGAGATGATTCAAAAATAAATATTGAATTTTCATAACTAAAGGCTACTGCAACACAAAAACTAATTATTGTTTGCCAAGTATATAGGTAAGTAATATCAGTTATTTTTGAATAAACTAGGTATTTGCAGTTAATTACATTGCAATCTGTCCAGTATATGTGGAAGAGTGGATGTCTGATTAAATCCCACTGATTTCCTTTTGGTAATCCTGCTGGGCTGAATGGAGCAAATGTAGCACTTATATGAACCGAGCGAGCAGGTCTACCTAATGATCTACGCCATTCTGACGATTCCTGTGTTAAAGCTTGAGTTAAATTATCTTCAACAGCAGAAAATACTTCCAATTCACCTGCACCTTGAATTAAATTGTTAACGCATCATCATTAAAGACTCAATCAAAAAGTAAACTTACAGGTTATTATCGGTCGTCTGTCAATTAATGACCCATCGGATATTGAACTTGTACCATTCATACTTGATCAATAATATTTCTTCTCTGGCATGTGGACATTCCTATATTATCGTACATTTTTAACACACATTCACTCAAAAATATTTCGCTTAAAATTGCTAAAATATCTGGAGTTACCATAACACGATCTCATAATAAATCAATCACCACTAAAAAATTCAGAGTTTTACGATTTAAACCTTGGTGTACACACAAATATTAAACCTTATTTAACAATAAGTACTTTAAGATCAATAACAATAATTTTTAATGAACTGTCATTGTCACAAATATTTGACGTGCGCTGGCTGTTGTCAGTTGACAAATTAAACGTCATTTGAACAGTGATTATAGAAAATCACTGCATTTTAAGTCGAGATGTAAAGCTAGGGACACATTTCTCTGACGTGTTGTGTTGTGTTGTGACGCAACGTTGTATGGATCATACAGCATAAATCGCATGTAATTAAACGGGGCGCGTGCACATTACTCTGACGCTACGCGCTGTGTTGTGTTGTGTTGTGACGCGACGCGATCCCTTCTTTCCAGATTTTCGTTGCATCGCGACACAACACATCAGAGCGTCAGAGAAGTGTGCACGGGTCATTTCGCTTAAAAAATATGGATGAAGCTGTCTTAATTGAAAAAGTTACAAATTACGAATGTTTATTCAACGTGAATTCGAAGAATTACCGCAATGAGTGTATGCGGCAAGAGACGTGGGAGGAGATAGGCAGGGAAATGAATTCTACAGGTAAAACAACAGAATTTTTACTTCACTTGTACTTACATACAGTGTGGAAAAAAGTATAGAAACAGTTCTATAAAAAGTTCCCGGTTAATCGGGGACGAAAACGCTCGGTGTGTACATACTGGAGCTTTTGAGAAATGGGGTAGCACCAGTTTATCAAACGTTGCGTCACAACACGACAGAAACATGTGCACACGGCGAGTCACAACACAACACGACACAACACAACACATCAGAGAAATGTGTTCCCAGCTTAACTTGAAGTATGACGTTACCACATGGACCGTCAGTTTTCATTCCAAATATAGGGCGCAAATGCCTCCGTCATAAGTCAGATTTTCATTCTAAACAAAACAAATGCACGTGTCATTTGACGTGTATCAGTGTTATGTACCTACAACGACTTAAGCTCATTTTTGCAATATAATTATAGAAGTTTTGCAGCGAAAACAGTTTATTTTCAATGGGGGAGATAAGTGGCGCGTCACAAACGTCAGATTTTCATTCCAAACAAAACAAAGCCACGTGCTTTCTGACGTTCTAACCTAACCTCTGAAATATAATTATAGTTGTTTTCAAGTTTTTACACGTAAGCCCAACACACAAATTGAAAATAAACTGTTTTCACTGCTAAACGTCTATAATTATATTGCAAAAACTAGTTTAAGACGTTGTAAATAATATCGGTAAACGTCAAATGGCACGTGCTTTTGTTTTGTTTGGAATGAAAATCTGACGTATGACGGAGGCACTTAGGTGACCTAAGTTAGGTCCCCTATTTGTGTGTTGCGCTTACGTGTAAAAACTTGAAAACGACTATAATTATCACAGATTTCAAGAGGGGAATTAGCTATTTACATTTACGACTGAAGCAGGAGGAATATTCACATTAAGCGTTTGTGTGTGGAAAAGGCAAAACAAAGCAGCCGACCAGCTTTTTCGTTTCTGGAGCAAAGTGGCGTTTTCACCTTGTATTTTCTCAGCAACCTTCTTTATATAACTATTAAGTCTAATTTTCAAGTACGTTTCAGCTGTTTTTTAATCAGTTGCACTTCATGTAAATCCTCAACGCTCAACCAAATTTGTTGTTTACGCCTTACGCATGAAACGATTAGTTAGTACCTGGCTGCTGAAGGCTTTTAAAGTCGTGAGCGACGCAAAATATCATCATGGTACACAAAAACTGCTACCTGTGCTAAAACACAACACCTGAAAAGCACTTCGCGTTAGAAAAGGATGGAGATCCGTAAGTGCTACGGGTTGCATACACAGATATACTTAAAAAAGTTTTCACGGGGTTCGGGGTAAACGGCAATGGGCCTATCCAGCAGGACTGTCATCATTGGTACAATCCTATAATCTATTCATAGGTGGCTATGTCCTATTAGGGATAGAGGGTGATTTCCTGCTTCAAAGTTTAAACTCTAGAAGAGGGTGAAAGAGGAGGAGTAACAAAGTACATGTTGATGTTTGCGTTATCATTTGTCACCAAAAAAAGGGGCGTAACCTAAATTTCTTAGTCCCTTTACGCCGAAACGTGGACGAAAATTCTTAAAATGATATGACAAAAGTTGCTTTCATTATTTTGAGTTAAATTGCCTGGTTTCACCACTTTGTCACCAAATCTGCCCTCATTTTGGTAACACTCATGTGCACGCACTGAAATAATACTATATTATACACGAGTTTATAATGAATGCTATTATTACCGAGGATGAAGTTTACAACACGAGCGAGCGAAGCGAGCGAGTTTTGTAATCATCCGAGGTAATAATAGCATCATTATAACGAGTTGTATACTATACTTTGTCCACGACTATCAAAACAGATTCCCAGAAAGAATTTACCTTCATTTCCCTTCTCCAGTGTAAGAAAGATTCATACATATGCTCTCAGGTATAATTTTCTTGGTTTTTTGGGCAATGAATCTAATGAGGCAAGTTCTGCAGCTTCTTTTATTGCTGGTGCTGTTAAAGAAATCTCGTTTTCACTCTCACTACTCATTATATCTTCTTTTTTAGAATATGCATTTCAAATTAAAAGCAAACCATGCTGATTTGACGTTTCAATTTGAACTAACACATCGCGATCGCGGCCTACTAAATAAATGTAATAAAGGATCAAAGCGATGTTCCTATTGGTTTAGTGAATAATATTCATTAATCAATGCAGTGAATAATGTATCTAATTTTGATTGAAGAAACACAAGTATAAAGAGTATGTTGTAAGATAGTCGTGGACAAATTAATTTATTAATTTATTTGAGTGTGTGCACGGTTATCCATACTCTTTCGTCTTTCCTCATCTAAGGTTCAAAGGTCAAACCTTAGATGACGAAAGAGTATGGATACACAACCCCCAAACTTTGCTGTGCATGTAAGTGTTACCATAATTTGATCAGATTTGGTGCCAAACAAAGTGATGAACCAGATTACCAGGTTAGAATTCATATAATTTAAGTCAAAATAATGAAAGCAACGTTTGCAATCATGCAATTAGTCATATTATTTTAAGAATTTTCATCCGTGTTTCGGCGTAAACTACAGACTAAGAAATTTTTGTTACACCCCATTTTTGGTGCCAAATGGTAACACAAACATCTGCTTTGTTATACCTCCTCCTCTTCCATCTCCATTCTCCAATGTTCTGTGATTACCATTTTACCATCTAGCATCTACCAAGCAGTGTTGCCAAATGTACTACTTAAGTAGTAGATCTACTACTACTTTTATTATTTTACTACTCTACTACTTTCCAGTTAATTCTACTACTCTTATTGCATTTTCTTGTTCTTCTTTCGTCCTTATTTTTCACGCAATGCACCACATAAGTGGCGCGTCACAAATGTCAGATTTGCATTCCAAACAAAACAAAGCCACGTGCTTTCTGACGTTTTAACCTAACCTCTGAAATATAATTGTAGTTGTTTTCAAGTTTTTACACGTAAGCCCAACACACAAATTGAAAATAAACTGTTTTCACTGCAAAATGTCTATAATTTTATTGCAAAAACTGGTTTAAAACGTAAATAATATCGACAAACGTCAAATGGCACGTGCGTTTGTTTTGTTTGGAATGAATATCTGACGTAGAGGCACTTATGTCCTGTATTATCATTTTACTTAACATAAACTTCGTAGGGCATCAAAAGTAGCAAAGCTGTGTTGCAAATTATTGTAATTCTGCTTTTAAAAATTAAAATTAATTTAGATAGGTTGGCGCGCCTCAGCGTGTACATGCATAACTAAAATAAATTGGAGTTAAAACTTTATTATCGACCGTATGTTAGACAATTATTGTCAAAAGTCGAACCGTAGAATAAGTCAATCAACGGTCGAAGTCTTTATTCCGGGCATTTTTTTAAAGCTACTACCCTTTCCCGCCAATCTACTACCCATTTGTGATTGGTTCTACTACTACTCATAAATTCCAAGTGGCAACACTGCTACCAAGGCATGTTGCGCTCACCCGCTCACATACTTAGATCTATATATGTGGTTGTGCTGCGCTGCTTTTGTCATGTTTATGATTTCGTCTTCGTCTATGGTTATCTATTTTAGATAATTACAATTCGGTACTTTTTTTTAATATTGTAGCAGTGCAAATTCGGACTTCTAATTTCTATTATTTATTTTAGTAAGAATGCTGGAAAAGTTTTCTTCGGGACATGAGCAATAATTTGTTTTGATACTGGTAGTTCCATTGGGCTGTTTTTTCGCAATTTGATAATTGTGGACTTTAACCATGCCTTTAAATACACAAGAAATTGTGAACGTGTGCTCACAAATTGCTGAAGAAGAAAATTTAAAAGTATGTGTAACGGAGTCTGTTAAGGGTGCCTGTATTGCTGGTTCTTGTGCATTAGCAGGAGGACTTCTTGGGGGACCTGTAGGTTTGGCTGTGGGTTAGTATCTATTCTTCTAGTAAATCATAAATTATACAATCTCACCACATAGTACCTACCGAATTTTTAGATTACTTAACAGAGTACTTAATTCGCAGTGGCTAGAAATACATCCGATGTGCACCAATTTCGGTTCATGTCTGATGTTCTTATTGGCCGATTTAGTCACGCAACTCTTAGGACGTAAACCTATAAGGAGGCAAGTCCGGACGTGAACACAGCGCAAAATGAACTTCATATGTTTACTTCCGGACTCCGTACGTGTTATTTAATATTTAATACATAACGCTTTCACTCACAATCATGATAGGTACTATAAACTCCAAAAGTGGTGTTCCAGTTTGCGACGCGAATCGTTTATGCCGGACATTGGTATGTTTTCGTCAAATAGTTAGGGATGTAGGATGTTCTACTTACAGCGAAATGTGTAGGTTAGCTCAGGATAGGAAAGGATGGAGATACGCGTCAAACCAGTCTTCGGACTGAGAACCTTATGATGGTGATAAAAATCCCGGTCCTAAAATGTCGCAAAGTGCTTTTTTATATTGTAGGACATATATTTTTTTAAAGTACATGTATTGATAAGTTGCTCTAAAATCTAAAATCATTAGATAATTAGTACTACTAGCAAAATATCGGAATATTTTAAGTATGAAAATAAAAGAAACAAACAGAAATTTGTCATGTGTAAGTAATTAGGTTTCTTGGGAATACGCCAAAGTGCATTTAAATATTATTTTCGTGTGTTCCCAAAAATATAATTGTAGAAAAATTTTCTTAAAAGACATTTAAACATTTTATTGTTTATTTACTTAAAATACATAATATTCTGAATCATCATCATAAGGTTTTCAGCCCGAAGACTGGTTGGACTCATACCTCCATCCTTCTCTATCCTGAGCTAACCTAAGCATTTCCCTAAAGGCAGAACATCCTATATTCTAACTATTTGAGAGTAGTAATCTAATCTAGGCCTACCTCTACCTCTTTTTATTCCTATCTCTGACTAGTATGTCGCGAACTATTCCTTCGTGTCTTAGAATGTTTTCCCTAACTCTTTCTAATACTTCCCTATTGCTAACCTTATCTATCCAAGGTATCTTCATCATGCGTCTGTAGCACCACATTTCAAACGCTTCTATTCTTTTTCGATTCGCTTCTCCTATTGTCCAAGTTTTGCACCCGTATAATGCCGTACTCCATACATATGACTTTAAGAGTCTCTTATGAGTTTCTACATTAACCGTTCCCGAACATAACAGTTGTTTCTTTTTGTTAAACGCAGCTCGACCCTGCGCTATTCTTTGTTTTATATCTTTAGTGCTCCTACCATCTCGAGTTCTTTTACTTCCTAAATAGCAGAAATCCGCGACCTCCTCTATCTTCTCACTTCCTATTTTTATTGCAATTTTAGTTCTATTTTCACTCCCTCTACATACCAAAATTTTAGTTTTCTTTCTATTGATTTTCATGCCGTAGCCCTTTGTCAAAACTGCTTCCATTTCATTCAAAGCTGCTCCTAATTCTTCTTTGCTAGATGCTAACACTGCTATATCATCCGCAAATCTGAGCATGTTAATAGTTTGCCCCTGTACATTAATCCCTGCGGCTGCTCTGTCCTTCACAATATTAATCGCGTCTTTGATAATATTACAGGGTTTCAACGATTTAAATCATTTGATTTAAATCACTATTTAAATCGCGATTTTAATCACTTGATTTTTTTTAATTTTAATCACTGATTTAAATCAAAATTGCAAAATTTGTGAAAACGCTTATTTTATACTTTTATAGCAAAAAATAAAAATGATAAAATTAAAAAGCAACACATTTTACTTAAATAAACATTTCTTTTTAAATGAATACCAATTTTAAAACGTTAAAACATTTAAAAAATTACACAGCATGATATAAACGTAATGCCAATAGATTAACAAACTAAAAAATCACAATTTTATAACTACTCATTGAAATACTTATGCAAAAATACTAATTTCGCTGCCTTATCCGTCCCCAGCCTATTTCTTAATTTACTAGGTGGCGCTGGAGTCAATATTTCTCTTTATTTATAATGAATATCTTATATTTGATTTAAATCAAAAAAAACCTGATTTAAATCAAATAAATCGATTTTTTTGATTTTTGTATTTTAATCGTGATTTTTTTAAACCCTGAATAAGTTGAAAACTAGAGGTGACAATGCACATCCCTGTCTCACTCCCTTCCGGATATCTACTTCTCTTCGTTCCTGCTCAAATTCTATAACTGCCATTTGCTCTTTGTAGAGATTATGTATTATTCTTCTGTCCCTATATTTCATCCCTACCTTTCTGAGCACTTCGAACATCTTCCCCCATTTTACGTTGTCGAACGTAATGGCCTCGCGCGTTCCTCTAGTTCATCTAAATCCGAACTGATCTCCTAATATTTCTTCCGCCCTTTTCTCCATCCTTCTTTGCACAATTCTAGTTAAAATTTTTGACGTGTGGGAAGTTAAACTGATAGTTCTAAAATTTTCGCACCTATCCGCGCCTTTCCTTTTTGGCAAAGCTACTATGATGTTCCGTTTGTAATTTTCTGGAATCTCGGCTGTCAGGTATATGCGACTAACTAATTTAAATAAACGATCTATTACATCTTGACCTGCGCACTTCAAGATTTCTGCCTGCAAGCCGTCTATACCTGGTGCTTTATTGTTTCTTAAACTTTTTAGTGCTAGCTCAAACTCTTCTCTCATTATGGGACACCCTAGGTTGCCCCCCTCTACACTGCTTTCGTTTTCTAATATATCTCCTACTTCCTGTCCCGCATATAAATTTCCCAAATATTCTTTCCGCCTATCTGCCTTCTCCCCGCTTCCGATTAGGATATCTCCTGCCTCATTTCTAATGTTTTTGGTATTAGATCCGATTTCTCTAAAATTTCTCCTAATTATTTTATATGCTTCATCAGTATTTCCTACTTCGAACTTATCTTCCACTTCTTTGCATTTATTATCGATCCATTGCTCTTATGCTTTCCTACATTTACGAATAATTTCCCACTTGATCGCCTTATATCTTTCTTTCCCTCTTTCATCTAACCTATTTTTATATTTTCGCCTTTCCTCTATTAGACTCACAATATGTTTTGTTATCCAGGGTTTCCTACTTTCATGCTGTTTATGACCCAAAATATCTCTAGTTGCGGAATCTAAACTATTTTTAATGCAATTCCATTCTGCCTCTATGTCCCTAACAATATTTTCACCCGCGCCCTTTAGTACATCGTTTGTTTTTTCTCGAACTTATCGCGCGTATCATCTTTTATTTTGTCTAGGTCAAGATATCTTCTTCCGCTTCGTTTTTTCAAAATCTTAAATTTAAGATTGGCCTTCATAACGACTGTGATCACTATCTATATCTGCTCCTGGATAACTTCTACATGCCCTGACTTGATTTTTAAATCTTTGCTTAACGAGAATGTAATCTATTTGATATCTCCCTAGGTCTCCTGGCATCTTCCACGTATATCGTCTCCTAATGTGATGGTGAAATAGAGTGTTCGCGACCGTTAGGTTATGTTTATCGCAGAACTCTTTCAGTTTAACTCCCCTATCGTTCCTATTGCCTAATCCAAACGGGCCAACTATTCCGCCTTCTCTGCCTGTGCCTACGACTGCATTGAAATCTCCTACAATGATTAACTTTTCGTGCCCTCTCACAAAATCTAGTACATATTCAATATCACTATGAACTGCTGCTACGGCCTCATCACTGTAGTTGGAAGTGGGCATATACAGGGTGGTCACTTTTACAATGTACACCATTGGAATCTTCTAAACCCGAAGAGATTCAGAGTTGGTCAAATGGTAAGAAAGTTGCACATTTTCATGCTCTTTAAGGATCTGAAAAGAAATTCTGGATAGCTCTCGTTGTTCCTGAAATATCCTGAAAAAATTGAAATATTGCGTTTTCTTATTTCTTCCATATATTATTTATTACTCAAGCGAATGTGATGACCTTTGGCAGGTTTACATAAGTGGATATGGGCTTTCCACTGGATGTTTCAAAATTTGTCTAAGCCTACTACATCTTCAAGTTTTCATGGTCAACTTTTGAATTTCTTATGGGCGCCATATTGGATTTTCATAAGGTTGAATAGAGAAAAAAAATACAATTTCAACGATGTATCGCACACGGGTCATCTAACTTTCTGGAACACTAATTTCACTCCTTATCTACAAAATCTAGTTGCCATGATTATGAAAACTCAAAGATGTAGTAGGCTTAGACAAATTTTGAAACATCCAGTGGATAGCCCATACCTACTTATGTAAACCTGCCGAAGGGCATTACATTTGCTCAAGTAATAAATAATATATGGAAGAAATAAGAAAATGCAATACTTCAATTCTTTTCCGGATATTTCAGGAACAACGAGAGCTATCCAGAATTTCTTTTCAGATCCTTAAAGGGCATGGAAAAAGTGCACGTTTTCTGTAATTTGACCAACTCTGAATCTCTTCTGGTTTAGAAGACTCCAATGGTGTACATTGTAAAAGTGACCACCCTGTATACCTGTATTATTACTGTTTTTACAGGTTTTGAATCTAACCTAACCAAAACTACCCTGTCACTTTGCTGTAAGAATTTTTCTACGCTCTGCCCTACTTTTTTCCGCATAACAATTCCTACTCCCGAATTTCCTCCTACCGATCCTGTGTGTATTACTCTAAAATCTCCGCTCTAGAAGTCTCCAGCTTCTGGCCGTCGCACTTTACTAATACCTACCACGTCTAATGCTAACCTATCCATCTCAATTTTAAAATTTTCTAACTTTCCTACTTGTTTCATGCTTTTAACATTCCTTGCTCCGACTCGTGAGATGTTACACTTATCATTGCTGATGACTCCCCCCGAAGCGCAGTCCCCGTCCGGAGATCCGAATGTGGGACTATTTTACCTCCGGAATATTTTACTTCAGAAGGTGCCATCATCATAAACGAAAAGTATGCTGTACTAGGGATAGAATAATGTGGTGGTTTACCGTTGCCTTCCACATCGCAGTAGTGTGTATCACAGTGCCATACCGACCCTCACGATCTCTGCCACTAAGATTACTGAAAGAGCTGCTACCCCCTTTCAGGGACTTGATTTAGTCTGTCTTCTCAAATAAAAACCCCTCCAATATGGTTAAACCTATGGTTCGGCTCTTTAGATCATTGAAGCACGCAAGCCATCGCACCCGTTCCAGTATTACTAGAACTGCGTCAAGGTACAAGTCCGTTGGGTGGAATATGCTGAATATTCTGTTAATAAAATTCTTGCTGAAATTTGTTTTACAATTTAGTGCCAACTGATCAACATGTTTTCAAACATAATGCCTCTCGCAGCATAAAAAAGACGTTTGTGTTATGCTGGGTGATTGAAGTTATGATTTCTGTTCAGAAGGGCTTTCATCATAAAGTCTTATTATGCACCATGAGTGATACTATCTTCAATTTTTTTATTTGTTTACCTAATTGATTTAGATTATAAACTGTGTCCTAAATATTTAATTATGAAATCACGGTTTGACCCCAGATAGCCTTGTTGGAATTTCATTAAATTATAGAATTGATAAATAGAGAATTTATAATGAGTGTTGTGAATGTGATGTAATTTTACTGTGGTGTAGAATAGGTATTAAATTTTTTATGTAAGACCAAAATTTAGTTTTTTTTATAGTAAGTTTTTAAATTGAGGTACAGTTTTGCTTAAATTTGTGTTTAGCATATTACCTATACACTTCTACATTGAAATAATATTTAAATTATTTCTTTTTAATATAGTTATTATTTTTCACAGGAGGTATAATAGGCTCTGTTGGAGCAGCTATAAAAGGAACGGGAAAATACAAATCTGTAGTGGAAATTATCATGTACGATATGACGCCGTTGCAACGAGAAAGAATGGCTGCATCTATTACTTCTGTAATAGAAGATATCGCCATAGAAGATCTGACAACATTACTAATTATACTTGCTAAAAATCCAGATATTAAATTGCTTGTTTTAGATGTTATGAGAAATTTTTTAAAGAATCAGATGAATTTGTCATTATTATGATGTTTAATTTGATGTATGTATTATGGAATTAATTTTGTCATTATCGTTATACAGGATGAGTGTAAAGTAATATCTCTTACTAATTTTATTTTCAAAAATGCCTCTTGCTATTGAAAATCGATACAGCAGTGATATATTTTCAAATTTGTCTGCAAGTAAGTCAGAATAGTATGTCTCCCTCCCCCTATGTCACTCCCCTCTACTTTTTTATCCATCGAGAATACCCCTGCATTCGTTCAATACCACTTCAAGTTCGTATCCCTTTTGAATTTCGGAATACCTTTTCAGAATGTGTTGCACTGTCTCTTCTTCTGTCTGGCACAATCTGCATTTCCTTTATCCCTAAACAGTTCCTGCTAAAGTGGTTTACACATCTGAATTTTGCTATTCTTTTTAGTTCTGTAACTTGCTGTTCTAGATATTTCGGTAAGTTTGGTCTACAGCTTTTTGCATTATTTAAAAAATCTCTTCTTTCTGTAGCTTTCTGTCTCCGGTTTTCAATAAACCTTTCTTGGTAATAACTTACTGTAACTCCCAAACATCCAAGCCTCAGTATGTATTCTATCTGTACGAAGCCTTTCTTTTTTAATTTGCCTATCTGCTCATAACTTCTTCAACCGTTATGTCTTCGTTTGTACTTTCCTACTTTCCGGTCTGGCTTCTCTTCCTCCAATTCCTTCATCTTATTAGTGCCATTCAACAAATAGGTATTTCCTCTATGTCCATATCCCTATAATGTCAATCTTAGTTCTTTCTTTCCTTTCCTGATTAATGTGTTTCTGCTCTTCAGATTCTTATTTTAATGCGCTTAATTCCTATTCATATCCTAATTTGCAATGTCTGTTCCATTAGTGAAGGTAGGTTCTACTGGAGGCTAAAAGCATGCTGCTATTTAAAAAATAATATGCTGCAATGTCTCCTATACAGATGGTTGAAAAGTGTGAAATGGAGGATGTAAGATGTATGTAAAAAGAAAATCAACATTTCAAAGTGGGTGTACAAGATTTTTTTTTCGAATACATTTGGTGCCGCTGAGGTGTTGCTATGACTCTACATGCAATATCTCCAAGTGCATGCCAAGTTGTGCCATTTTCAACGTTAACAAACTTGTGTAAGGTTTTAATTTGAAATTTGCAAAGCAAACTTCAAACGACTATGCCGCCTACGACAAATTAATGCCGTCCGAGACAGGTATTGCGTGTAGGGTCGTAACCATACTTTAGTAGTACCTATCAAATCGGACAACTTTTTTTAAATTTTATAATTAGAAAGAACTTGTCAAAATATTTGACCCGTGTTTTTTCTTTTTTCATCTAGAGCCCACATTAACCGAGAAAAGAATTTATAAAAATTGTCCCTTGTATGTGACTGACGTAATAAAAGCCAGGATACATCTCTGTTTAACACACGTGCAGCATGCAGGCGTGAGGGTCGTGACGTCACTTTGGTTAGTTGCCGCCGAATTAATTCTGCAACGAAATGGCAATGTTTAAGTGCTTCCTAAAATTAAGTGTTAAAATTTTAATCATTTTTACGTTTATGTGGGGTGTTAAATGGGTATAATCTTTGGTTTAAGAGTAAAATTTTCTAAAAATTTCGTTAGTGTCCGATTGCCCATTGTCTATACTCACTTTATCACCCCGCAAAATTCCAGCATTTCTTTCTGAATCACCCTGTCCAGTTATAGATATTTAGAGAGTTCATTACTTTACGTTCACACTATACACTGTTAAGAAACAAATTTTTATTGATATTATGTATAGAATCTCTTGATCAAAATACAAACAAATTACTAAGGTGCACATTCATCCCATGAGCAACTGATGAAATATTTCTTAGTGATTTAATGTCTCAACTCTCAAATGCAGTAGTTAGATTGTGAACTGCTGTTACAGCATCAGGAACGAGTAACAAAATTGAAAATTTTAAATAACCCCCGACAACGCCTGAACAGATCTTCATAAATTATATCTAAGAACAATCTCAATCACGTCAGTTTTCAAACAAAAAAATGCGTAAAAATCGGTCCATTCGTTTAGGACCTACGATGCCATACCCCTCTTTTTGCGTCGGGGGTTAACAACGCCTGAACAGATCTTCATAAATTATAGCTAAGAACCATCTCGATTACGTCAGCTTTCAAACAAAAAAAAACGCGTCAAAATCGGTTCATTCGTTTAGGAGCTACGATGCCACAGACAGACACACAAACTGACATGTCAAACTTATAACACCCCTCTTTTTGCGTCGGGGGTTAATAAAATGAAGAGAAAATTATGAGCAGAAGCTGGTACCTATAATGCTTATTAAATGTACGTTTGACAGAATTTGGGTCCTCTAATTAATTTTCAATATTATTTAAATAGTTAAATTTCTTACATTGGTTAAGTCGAGAGTTAAGCACATATCGGTCATCCGAAAGAGAAGTGACACAACTAAAAAATGTTTAATTTTCAGGACAAGCATTTAAAGTTTTTTTTGTTGAAGTTATGTTAATTTTTTAAAAAACACTGAACGTTAAAGTAAGATTGTGAAAGTATGTTACAGTTTAGAGACGTGGTTGTATAATTAATACACAAAATTTGTTTTTATTCATACCCCAAGTTTCCAAAATCGTTTTTTGAAAAATTATTTTGTATTGTGTCGTTTTTCTGTAACTATTGTTTTTGTCTTTGATGATAATACTGAATAAGAAAAACACATTATTTTATCTAACATTTTTTATTTGCAATTTATTTGGAAAAATGAACAAAAAGTGGGTACGTATAAAGCCAGTGTTGCCAACCCTACCGAAATTTCGGTAGATCTACCGATTTTATAGGTTATCTACCGATCTACCGAAATGATACATAATTCTACCGAAATTTCATTTTTAATTATACAATTAAGAAATAACCGGAAATTGCGCACATATCATAATTTGTAACGCTTTTGCGTTTTCCTTTCTTCTTTGGGAACTCGTATGGTATCATTTTAGTGCAGCGGTATATGCGGTTATGCAAAAAAGAACTGGGTGGGTGGTCGCCACACGCGATAAAAGTGAAACTTCAACGTTATTAGAGGAATGACAAATTTGTATAATAATAATATAATATTAATAATAATTATAATATCTCTACTCACTCCTACTAACCCTAAGGTTAGCCCCAGAAGCTAACTATATATGTAGCTCTTGCGGGACGGAGGAGGCGGCATATTACTATTGGCCGCAGGTGCGTCACAGGAACGACCTACAGTTGTTAGTACTCTACCCACCATTTAGTGAGAGAATGAGGAAAACCTGGAAAACCTCATTAGGTAATTTTGATTTTCCGTATCAAAATAATAATGAAAGAATAAATCGAATTTTAATGCTTGTAACCAAGCTCTTTGTGGCGTCACGAGAACTGAAACGCTGCGGCCTCGCTTTACTGACGCTTGCCTGAGACAAACAGCGCGAAGCATGAGACAGAACGTGGCTAAAGAGTGGGGCGACGTCACGAGAAATGAAACGCTGTGGTCTTGCTTTACTGGCGCTTGCCCGAGAGAAAAAGCACGAAGCATGAGAGAGAGCCCGTGGCTAAAGAGTGGGGCGTTCGATATTCCCTTTTTCCTCTGCCCGTCTTCTCAGACTGCTCCCCTTCATTCGTTTCACTTTTCGTAACGCTCGCATTTGCCAACACAAGAACTTACTCTACCGAGACAAAAGAAGTTTTCACTTCAAAAACCAAAACAAACCGCGATTCGGCGGCACCTTTGCGGCAATAGTTTTAGTTAAAATTTCTACTCATTGTTTTCCTGTTTAAAACCGAATCTACCGAAATTTGCCACTCAAGCTTCCGAAATATTTACGACTGGGGTTGGCAACACTGGTATAAGCACTGAAATGCTACATTATAAAATAAAAGTAGAATTTTTACATATTTGCAAAATCAATATTTCTTTAAATAAAGACAAAATCATGTTCTTATTTGTACTAACTTACAAAGTAAAAGCAAATTCTTAGCAAAAAATCTTTGTAATAACTTGGAATAATAATAAAATCATGTTCTTTTTGTTTTCGGGATCACCAACTTTTCTTTAATAGGCACGGCTAAACAATTCAACACTTCTTCTACCTCGGCGATTTCCCAATGAAATTTCATGGAAACTTTCCTGGTCGTAAGAATTTTTGTACAAACATTTCCAACATTCGTTGGGCTCGACTAGACAAGGTTTATCAGGAAAAGAGGATAATCAAACTTAACAAGAAATGGACTATAAAATAGAATAAAATGAATATTTTGTTAGAGAAAGATTTCAATTTTTGTTATTGTTATGTTTTTAAATAATCATTAATTTTGTAAGGGCAAACATTTTTCTCTCGTGGAATAGGTATATCCGAAAAAATACCATTTATCTAACCCCGCTATGAAATGTCACATTTTAAATGCATTTTTGACATTACGAAACGTCAAATTTTTCATAACTGTCAGTTCATTACGTAACTAGTTATGTAATGAACTTTCCTTACATAACTAGTTATGTAATGAACTTATACATAACTGAATATTTAAAAGCAAAAACAAAAGCAAGAATTTATTACAGGGTATTATTGGATCTATTGCCAAATTCGCTGATTCTTCTATATCAGAAGGCATAATCTACATCAGAATCATCCATTTTGGGCGTAATTTGAAATAAAAAAAAATCATCACTGACAATAGTTATTTATAGTATCCATAGCAAGCCCAAGTTAAAGCGATGAAGTTGAATTTATTTGTACGGCTACAAGGGATGTTACATTGTTTGGAGTAGTACAATTCTTTTTTATTTTAAAGCGGGGTTAGATAAAATTTTGTACTTAACACGTTATGAAAAGGCTAATTTTATTTGACTCATATAATTTGCAAAACTCGCTCACTTCGTTCGCTCGTTTTGGCAAATATTATATTCGTCAAATAAAATTAGTCTTTTCATAACTGGTTACGTAAATAACTATTTTAGATCTTGATTTTTGCATTCATATTAAATACCTACGGCATAACTTCAAATTTATGTTATGGAAAAATGACACGACACGAATATTTAGTAAAAATCCTAGGTACTTTAATAATGAAAAGTGACGTAAGTCGAAATGTCTTATGGAAAATAAATGTTTTCCCGCTCTTTGCAATGTAAGTTTATGTTATGTTATGTTATGTATGTAAGTTCCCTATTGCATTCGCCTTGTTTTTTTTTCCTTGACGACGGATAATAATTACTTACATGCCTAGGATAATAATTACTTACAGGCCTACGATTTATTTATGGAAATTGCTTGTTTACTTACTGTCATAAAAGCAGTAACCGAAAAATAATATAGGTACTACATACAGACATTTGGCCACTTGAATTTCGTAGATGTCACTGATTACGTCTCACATCTATATATTATTTCCGAATAGTGTAAAGAGCGGGAAAAATATAATAAGTAACACGGAATGTATGCACTATTAACATTCTCGGAAGATAACAATCCTCGGCTACACCTCGGATTGTACAAACCTTCCTCGAATGTTAATACGTCCTTACATTCCTTGTTACTTAAATAACTAATGCGTTACGAACACTCGTTTTTAACTGAAAACTGTCACAACACAAAATATGTCTTTTGTTTTAAATTTTCAGCATATACGGTAGGTCACATTTGAAGATATGTAGTTTTTCATTAGGGGATAAATTGCCACCCATGCGGATCCAGGTTGCATACAATACGCATGCGGCGTGACCATTACACTTTATCAGTAAAATGACGTTTAAGTACTTCGTCATTGGAAAACATCGCCAACGATCTCGGTGGGTGATCGGGTATCGTACAGAACTGTCGTGTTGTTCTCCTACGGCTAGACGAGTTCTGATCCTGTAGGGGTTTGATATATTTTGCTTGCTTTTACATCAACTTTTTTCCAAAAAATGCGTGTGTCTGGTGCGAAAGGGCAAGTAAATGGTTTGTTTCAAAAATGCTTTCTCTCAGCTTTAGTTTTTTACACTTCCAAAATGTGTGCATGCGATCCGCATGGGTGGCGATTTATCGCTTCCTTCGTTTTTCTAGAAAACAAGCGAGACTTACTCCAATGAATGACAGTTGACAGTTCACTACTAAATTCTAAATATGACATTTTTCCATAGTAGAGCATGACAATGTTAGAGTACCCGTAAATAGGGTCCCTACCCGTAAAGTGACACTTGCCCCATCTACCGATTATTTTAGTAAATCTACTTGTGTCGCTTTAATTATTTTCTCATTATTTTATTGCGAAATTTACAATTTCTTGGTTTTTGAGATGTGTCACTTTTCTTTTGGATGAGTGATATGGCTCAAACCTAGACAAAAAAATACAGTGCAGCGGATAAAGACCTACAACAGACATCTGAATTTCAATAACCTGCTTGCTGGAATACTGCTGTTGGAATATAAAATCACAATATCGAATGTTTTTTTACAGTAAATACATATCTCTTATACCACCTAAATCACGTCGTTATCCAATCGTCACTTTATCAGATTATATTTTTAAATATTGTAGAAACAAGTCTAAATTACTTAATAACCTGTTTTCTTTAAAATTAAGATTTATAGAGGTAGATATATACATTCAATCCTATAAAAGTGCAATTACAAAAAAGAACAAAAGTTAATAACTTCCAGGATTGAATTGTTAAGATGCCTGAAGACAAGTCGTAAGTATTGTGGCTTGAGAGAGTATATATTACACTGTGCTGGGCACTATTCGTACACCATTCCTATTATTAAAAGGGAAGTAATTATTTGGGCGGTTGTTTTAATATCCAGGCAGTTTCATCGGGCAGTTAAAAATTCACGCGGGCGGTATTAAACTTTTTTGGCGGTAATTAACTTAATGTGGCAGTAGAACGTGGCCAGCAATATAAAAGAATTTGGTCGGTTATTTAATCCTACAACGGCAGTTCAAAACTTACTCGAGCGAAAGATTAAATAAATGTCCAGTGCAATTATTATTTGAGCTGTAAAATGATTGAATGGGCAGTATAGTATATAATGGGCAGTTAGATAAATAGTTCGCCAGCTCTCGACGTTTGGCAAAATTGAACGTCATTTTCATTGAAAAGATCGGCACACTTCCGTTAAAAGGGGCGCAGCTTCCGCGAAAGTGCACCGTGGGCGGCCAATTGGAAGAGATTTGCCTATAAATATTAGGTGGTTTCGCTCATTACCTTATCACTGAGTTGCGAGTGCTTGGATCGAAATTACACTAGCATTGCACCATTAAATTTATTCAACGCACTCCTCCCCGTTTTCCCATAGAAATGTTTAAAATACTGAACTCAGCCCCTCACAGGTAAAAAAAATTATTAATTTTGCTTCATCCCATTGGGTCTTCTATTGCACCGCATTGCACCACATAGCATTTTTGTAATGGCGCATCGAATAATACATCATTTGGATGCTAACGACTGAGACTTATACAACGCTCAGTGTCAGTCGTTAGCGTTTATATTATTCTTTTCAAATATCATTCACATGAAAATGCGCACCTTTGAAGAGAATAACATTATAAATGCTTACAACTGACACCTTTTATCCAAAAATATGTCAGGTTAAGGTCAAGCGGAGCGAGCGGAGCGTTGTAAGTCTCAGGCGTTAGCATTGAATAATTTTAATGGTGCAATAAATTTCATTTTTTTTCTCAATACCTACATTATTGTTAATTGTTATTTTTTATTTTGCTGCCTAACTTAAATAAACATATAATGTATGTATCATTTAACAGGCCGATCATATTTTGTACTGCGTAAGTATTTATAGAACTACTTGTCCCACGATTTCTAACAGACCCATTTTGATTTCATGACTGCACACGCGTTACTGCCCCTTTATTCATTTTACTGCCCAATTGAATTTTCACGCATTCAAATATTTATTGAGCTACTCATTTGAAGATATGTTACTCCTCGTTTCCACTTTTTTTACTGCTCATATTTTACCACTCAATCTGTTATTGAACATACAATTTGTATTTTCACACTGACCAAAACTGTGATATAGTACCGCCTCTTTAAATAATACCCTTATTAAAATACTCTGGACGTTCCGAATATCAGCAAACTATCCGGAATCTGGAATCCGCAACTTGCGCCTGGCTTGAGCTAAACTGCTCCGTGACTCCGTGTTCTGTCGGTTTGTTTTCTGCTATTGTGTGAATACAGGATTATGGTTTATTGGCGCGAGCTTATAAGCATTCGAAAACCGGATGAAGTTTCATTTGTTTACAATGAAAATGATTCTTATTGTTTTTTCGGAAGTAAAATAAGATCAGCAGTTTTCCAATATCAAACTATGCTTCTTGTGGTTTCTTTTACATAAGAAACATAGATACTCAAATTACTTAAATTAAGTTAAGCTACCCCTACTTTGAAATTTCAAATAGGCCGTAAAAATCCTGAACTAACCACGCTTAAAAAATTGGATTCAGTCGATCCGTAAATCAGTTATGGTCAAAAATTGTAAGATAAGGTCAAAAAATGTATTTTCAGAATTATTATGACAATTTTAGAAAATCTACTTTATTTTGTGTTCAAAATGTGCTCCATTATTTGCTAGACAATACAGTAAGTATGTTTTCGAACTCGTTGCGGGCTTTCTGAAAAGTTTCTGGAGTAATCCGTCTACACTCTTCGGTAAGTGTGCTTTGGTAAAAGCGTGTAGGCGGATTACCCCAGAAACTTTTCAGAAAGTCCGCAACGAGTTCGAAAACATACTGTATTATTTGTCTAACAAATAATGGAGCACATTTTGAACACATAATAAAGTAGATTTTCTAAAATTGTCAGTAGTAATATCACAAGAGAGTGAGAATAACTTGAAAATAATTCGACAGATTTTCGAAAACTTGTCGAGTGGCTATTGCCGAATGGCGACAAGTTTGACTAAAATGTGGAGAATTATTTTCCAAGTTATTCTTACTCTCGTGTGGTATTCGAAAGATTATTTTTTGACGTTAAAATAAGAAACAACTTTTCAATATTGTTCTTTCAGTGTCACAATTTGCGATTAAAACATATATGACATACGTGAAAACCAGAAAACAAGTCTTTATCGGGAGTAAATATATAAGAGATCATTTTTTTATCGATAAATACATGTTTAATAGTATGAAGGTTTTATTGTCATGGCAAATAATCGAGAATCAAGGTAATGAAAAAATCGCGAGCCCTTGCTCGAGCGATTTTTTCTACTTACCTTGATTCGAGATTTTTTGCCGAATGGCAATAAAATTTGAATACAATTTGAAATGCATTTATCTTGTAAAAAAATGATCTCGAATGCATTTTAGGGAGATTAATACACAACTACATTATACGGATAATTTAAAACGACGCCGACGTTGCAAGAAAACTCCAAAATAATATGACAGTGACAGTTGTCAAGGTAGAAATTTCAAAACTACCATTCACAGCATAGTTGATTAAAAGCAAGGCGCACATTTATCAGTTATTGGGAAAGCTATAGGTAAAATCACCTTACTTTTTATGCACGTCACAAAATCTAACGATTGAGACATTGAGAGTCGCCCTACGTAAAATGACAAGTCATATAAATTGAATGTGCTAAAAAAGAATAAAGAAATATTTGAATGTCTAAATACAACACTATTTTGTTGCATGATTGCCGCTTAATTTGTTAATGGTTTGTTAATGGTTGACTTGACAGCTGATATTCTGAAAGCGTCAAGTTTCGTTAACTTTTGGTGTTTTAAACCCTTGTTTTCTTCATCAACTTTTGCAGTAAAAATCTGTTCTTTTGAGAACTAAAATAGTGCTCCTGGTTATTTATTATCGGTGTTGTTATTGTTATTGTTGGTATAATGCCCAAGTTCTTAAACAGTCGGTGTAAGGAGCTTGTAGCGTCCCTTATCAACTATTTTGAAAGAGAATTGGAAAATAATGGACCCTTATTAGCTTATTACCATTGAATTCAGTTAGAGACGTAAATTGAATTTTAATATTTTGGAATTGAGTATCATAAACTCTTGTGGCAACAGTGCTAATAAATGAAGCCTGTGACGTGCATAAAAAGTAAGGTCATTTTAACTATAGGTAGGTTTTTATCGTTTAAAATGACAGTTGATTGGTCGATTTTAAGAAATTGAAGAAATCTCATTGGCTCTTAGAATAGGCGTGTATTAATCGGGGGTAAATACATAAGAGACCATTTTTTATCGATAAATACATGTTTAATTGTATGAAAGTTTTATTGTCATGGAAAATAATCGAGAATCAAGGTAGTGAAAAAATCGCGAGAGCTTGCTCGAGCGATTTTTTCTACTTCCCTTGATTCGAGATTTTTCGCCGAATGGCAATTTGAAATGTATTTATCTTATAAAAAATGATCTCGAATGTATTTTATGGAGATTAATACACAACTACATTATACGGACAATTTAAAACGACGTTGCAAGAAAACTTTAAAATAATATGACAGTGACAGTTGTCAAAGTAGAAATTTTTTCTAAACTACCATCCACAGCATAGTTGATTAAAAGCAAGGCGTATGTTTATCAGTTATTGGGAAAGCTAGGTAGGTTTTTATCGTTTAAAATGACAGTTGATTGGTCGATTTTAAGAAATTGAAGAAATCTCATTGGCTGTTAGAATAGGCGTGTATTAATAAACAAAAACAAAATACTAAAAAAAATTCTCACTCGGAGAAGTTAAGTAAATTATCCACACTATAATAATGATTTAATTGGACAGAATTAAACATGTGATCTAAAATACTGTTAATTTATTGGAAAATAGAAACGTCAAAAAATAATCATAATAATTCTTAAAATACATTTTTTGACTTTATCTTACAATTTTTGACCATAACTTATTTACGGATCGACCGAATCCAATTTTTTATGCGTGGTTAGTTCAGGATTTTTACGGCCTTTAAAATGATGTATTACAAGGTAAGGGGTGCTATTTGAAATTTCAAAGAAGGGGTAGTGTAGGGAAAGGGGGTGAAACCTAGAATTCAATCTGTATTGGTTTTAAAGTTCCCACTCGAAATCTAAATTGACGTGTTTTTTGTTTAAGCCGAATTCGCTTCATATCAAGTGTTATCGAGGGTGGCCATAAGGCTACTTTACTCTTGGAGCAATTTAAAATGTTCGTCCTTCTCTGCTATACTACAAGTAAAACACTTTTGCCGACTTCCATGGGTGGTATTTAGGTTTAAAGACGGGTGCGAAACTTGGACAATAGGAGAAGCGAATCGAAAAAGAGTAGAAGCGTTTGAAATGTGGTGCTTCAGACGCATGATGAAGATATCGTGGATAGATAAGGTTAGCAATAGGGAGGTATTAGAAGGAGTTGGGGAAAAGCGAAAGCGCGAAAGGTATGGAAAACAATAAAGAATAGGAGAGATAGGATGGTAGGACACCTTCTAAGACACGAAGGAATAGTTCTCGACATACTAGAGTCAGAGATAGGAATAAAAAGAGGTAGGGGTAGGCCTAGATTAGATTACTGCTCTTAAATAGTTAGGGATGTAGAATGTTATATTTTTAGGGAATTGCGTAGGTTAGCTCATGATAAAAGAAGATGTAGGTACGCGTCCAACCAGTCTTCGGACTGAGAACCTTAGATGATGGAATCACTCCAATATGCAAAAAAAAACTGGGTGCGTGGTCGCCACACGCGATAGAAGTGAAATTTCAACGTTATTGGGGGAATGAAAAATTTGTAGGGTAAACAGATGATTTGGAGTGTATGCATTTATGAGTTTCAAATATATCTTTATTCATCAACTTCCATGTCTTCACTTAAATCTAAAACTGAAATGATAGGTCTATAATGTACGGTTTGATTTTCACAAAGTTTAAGAAATTAAAATTTGAACTGGCACAAATTAAGCAAGACGATTTTAAACGTTTATTCTAATTTTCCTAACACTGGAATTTACTCATTAATTTATAGACTACCAATCGCACTTCGAATACATAAAAATCAATAATAAATATTGTCCGTATCAAAATAATAATTATGAATTAATAAGTCTAATTTTAATGCTTCCAACCAAGCGCTTTGTTGTGTCACGAGAACTGAAACGCTGTGTCCTTGCCTTAACTGACGCTTGCATGAGAGAAACAGCGCGAAGTATGAGACAGCGTGGCTAAAGAGTGTGGCGTTCGATATTCCTTTTCTCCTCTGCCGGTCTTCTCAGACTGCTTCCCTCTATTCGTTTCATTTTTCGTGACGCTCGCATTTGCCAACACAGGAACTTACTCTACCGAGACAAAAGAAGTTTCACTTCAATAACACAGTTGTCCCATCTTTACAGTAGGACTTTGAACCGCTGTGCAAGTGAGATGGAAAGATGTGTCCCAAAGAAGTTGGTAACAAATACAAAACAGTTGTATTGCTTATTGTACAAGCTTCCATTTGACACCAGAAAAGGGGCGTAACCTAAACTTCTTTATACCTACTTTCAATTTTACATACAAATAAGTTAATAAAAAATAGTGATTTTTCTGACTAAGCAGAATGGTAATAATTATTTACGATATAAGTGGGATATGAGCTTTATTAACGTACGCATGCGAAATCGCAAAAGTACGTTAATAAAGCGTTATCACACGTATATCGTACAAATTTTTATACCTATACTTACGCCCCTAAAAGTGAAAATAAACTGTAATTATAATGTAAAATTTGTCATGATTTATTGAGAAAAACGCGTGCGATAATAAACTTCTTAACTCACGCAAAATGAGTGGGTTAAGAAGTTTTTAACCCACGGGCGTAGATAAAAGTATCTTATTATTTTGAGTGGAAACTATCAGCCCGAATTTATTCATTTGCAAGCATAATAAGTTCACGAAAATTACTTTTTAAGTTACCGGCGTGAAACTATAGGTACTGAACATGTAAATCTGATTTTAAATGCTTGTGGATATGATAAGTATACCATACATTGGGGTTTAGTCCCATTTCGTGCATTTCCCGTTTCGGGCGTCGATGAAATTTGTGCCGTTTCGTGCGTCGCCCCAAACCTCTACCTCTGGTTTGAGTGCCGTTTCGGGCGCTGACCTGCTGATAATCCAGTAAGCCCCTAATTCCAGTTTATCTTTACAACACAACGCTGTTAATAACTAGACTTCAATGCGGAATTGGGTACTTGCATGAATTTGGGATTTTGCGAAATTATAATCTTCGGGTGGTCAGAAATACATTCCCAAAGCAATTTTTCTCTGAGCCTTGTAGAATTCAAATTATTGGGGAAAAATATTTCCCGCTAAATATGCTTATGGCGCCATGTGTGAATTATTGAAACTATACGGTGACGTCAGTCTGACGCACCTATGCATTCCTAAATCGAAATGGCCGCTTCCGGTTTAGTTGACAGCTGTCTCGTAAGTCTTGAAATTGTTTGGTGTGTACGTTAATGGTGTTTGCTGGGAGAATGGAACTATGGTGGAGCTCAGTAGCAATTTGTTGTTAAAAATCCATTATATTTTATAATTCCCAACTGTGAATAGGTACAACAAAACCACTTCTAACCTCTAAACTCTACTTCCTATCGTGAACACGGCTATTTTAAGATTGATTATGGGATTCTGCTTGCAAGAAACTTCTGCGGATATTTTACAGATGGATTTGTGATATTTGTACTAGTTGTGAAATAACAACAAGGTGGACACAACTGAGTGAACGAAAATTCTGTGCTTGGCTAACCTATAACTGTCACACGTGTCACTGTATGACAGAGCTCAGGGCAGCCACGGTCCCACGGTGAAAAATTGAAATGTACTGATGATCGTGAAATACACTAATAATTAGTTTATTCTTCTTCTTAACTTATTTCCAGTGTTTAACTGTGCATTAATAAAATATTGATACTGCTCAGTAAAGTAATAACATCCAATTATTGAAGCGCTGATAATAAGTGATACAGTTAGGCGAGTAGGGACAACAGACGCGAAATGTTGGCAATAGGCAAAAGCAGCACGTCAGGCTGTGACGACAGCTAGATTATGTGACGTCAATACGACTGCTCAAGGCCAAATGGCCTACTAGCGCGTGCTCCGCGATTTGAAACTTAACACATATTTGCAAAATATGATAAAAAAGTGCCAGTTTAAATTTTTGCAAGTACCCAATTGTATGTTGATTTCGCTACTATTGTTTTCAAATAATGTTTTTGTTTGGGGGGGGGGGGGAGACTTAAATAGTGGGCGGTGGAACCACTTTTTTGGCCGTATTCAGTGACGTGCAACTATAAAACAAAGCAGTAGTTACGTTTTG
Source organism: Xestobium rufovillosum (assembly GCA_963966045.1). Lineage (NCBI taxonomy): Eukaryota > Metazoa > Arthropoda > Insecta > Coleoptera > Ptinidae > Xestobium > Xestobium rufovillosum. The sequence goes on from OZ014495.1 coordinate 28,697,148, forward strand.
TATGCCTTTATTGCAACAAGTACCTATAACGCACGAACTGGCAATTTAATTACCCAGTAAATTCTCGACGCTCGAATCGGCACGAAACGGGAAGATACCTACATTGGAGGCAATTTTGTTGTATCTTCGTGTGATGATAACAACTGCTGATATGTTTTTTGTCAGGAACACCAAAGCAAACGGACCTTTTTTTTCTATTTATACACTTTATTTACAATAAATACCAATTTACTTCGCGGATGATGTAAGGTAACTAACTTATTTACAATTTCATAAAACTAGAAAACTGTAGATACACCCTTACTTATGAAAATACTCCCTAAATACATTCATTCGACCAATCGAGTTAAACATTTCAATTTCATTCGTCCAATCAAATGGATAATTATCTTATGTGACAGTTACAAAACTTACCCTTGTAAAGTCTGAATAATATAACTTGGCGTATGATTGAAATAATCTACGCTTTATGTTAGCTTGATGTCTCTCTCGCACGCAACCAGTTGATATGGATGCTAATTATTAACGTAAGATGAAATAATCAAGATTTTCCATTGTAACTCTTTATTTCACCCATTCTCATTTTTAATGTTGGGTAACAATGCATTTGTACGTCTCTGCTTGTTTCGTACTAATTAAGTTAGTCCCAAAAAAGTTATCATGGAAACTAGTATTATACTTGGGCCGCCGAACAGACGGAGTGATCACCCTGCAAGCATGAGCTGTAGACGGGGCCACTATCAATTTAGGACGACAGAACCGCAGTGATGCGCTTTCCTTAGACCCAACGAAGTCGCATCACTCCAATTCGGTCGTCATAAATTAATATTGGCCCCGCTAGAGCACGTTCTTGCAGGGTGATCACTCCGTCTGTTGGGCGGCCCAAGTATAGTGTCACAGTACTGTCAATGTTGAAACAAATTAGTTCACATCTTAGAGGAGGGAAGAAGAGGAGGAATAACAAAGCAGGTGTTCCTGTTACCATTCGGCATCAAAAAAAGGGGCGTAACCTAAACTTCTTAGTCTCTTTACGCCGAGAATTGAACGAAAATTCTTAAAATAATATGACTAATTGCACTATTTCAAACGCTGCTTTCGTTATTTTCAGATAAATTACATGAATTCTAAACAGTAACCTGGTTTCATCACTTTGTTTGGCACCAAACACGCTCAAATTTTGGTAACACTCACGTGCACGGCAAGGGTCGGGCGTTATGTATCCATACTCTTCCCCCATCTAAGGTTCACAGTTCACATGCATCACATAACCCACATAGATATAAAGGAAAGCCCTGTAAAAACGTCAGGGACATGCTGCATAGTTCTCTAAGCAGCCACCGCAGGCGCTGGTGTAGACGACAATTCGGGATTATTCAACTTTAAAGTTCAATTTTAGATTATTTTTTTCATCGTCAAATTGGCCAATAGGAACATTTCATTTGGGTCTAGAAGCGTGTATTATTTCGGTTAATAACGCCTATTCTAAGAGCCAATGAGATTTCTTCAATTTCTTAAAATCGACCAATCAACTGCCATTGTAAACGATAAAACCCTACCTAGCTTTCCCAATAACTGATAAATATGCGCCTTGCTTTTAATCAACTATGCTGTGAATGATAGCTTTGAAATTTCTACCTTGGCAACTGTCACTGTCATATTATTTTCGAGTTTTCTTACAACGTCGTTTTAAATTGTTCGTATAATGTAGTTGTGTATTAACCTACTCCCTAACATACATTCGATATCATTTTTTTATAAGATAAATACATTTCAAATTGTATTCAAATTTTATTGCCATTCGGCAAAAAATCTCGAATCTTGATTCTCGATTATTTGCCATGACAATAAAACTTTCATACAATTAAACATGTATTTATCGATAAAAAAATGATCTCTTAGATATTTATTAGTGGTACTGGACCTTTCGAACAACTACTCCTTGGGCAAATACCCCGCCAGGCATTGAATTATAGAACTAAATCCAGATTTTTTGTACTACGAGACGTTTCAGACTGCTTATGTATTTACTTACGGTAATTTTTTCGATAATTTTGCTTTTTGACAAGTTTCGAATTTGTAGGCGCATTTATACTGTATAATCTAGTTACTTTAGTACCTCCCAAACGTCAAATATTCCCAACACATTTCTTTGTATTTGAATTAATTGAAATAAAATTTCGTTTTGAACTACCTTGCTTCGATTCAAAAAATTATCTTGTCAAATACAATTCGTGGTCTGGAACCTAACCTTAAGGTTAATACTCAGACCCTTCTAATGTGTTTTACGTAAAGTAGATGGCAATGTCGCTCAGCTTTGGCTATGAACCATATCGCGGTGTCGAAACCACAATGATATCGCCGTTCGGCACTTCCGCTATTTGCACAGAGAGGCTGCCACTCATGAATTTACAGTTTTCTTTTTATTGAAGTTAGAGATATGATATGGAAGAAAATGTGGCATTTTTAAACGGTTTTATTTAGCTTGCCTTGTTTGTTTGTGTGGGTCAAATCTAGTAAATGAAATTTTACCCCCTTCCTGTTGACCGATTGATCTTAAATTTGGTACACACCTTTAGTTGTGATGACAATACAATTATGTATATTCAGTATCATTGTAAATCCAAGATGGCCGCCGCCACAAAATGGCGGAATAGATATTTTTTTCAGCTCCCTCAATATGGGTATCGAATGAAAGGGCTTAACTAGTAGAATACAGTACACAATGAAAAATTAAAAATCCAAGATGGCCGCCACCACAAAATGGCGGATTATATATTTTTTTCAACCCCCTCAATATGGGTATCAAATGAAAGGGCTTAACTACTACAATACAGTACACCATGAAAAATGCAAAATCCAAGATGGCCGCCACCACAAAATGGCGGATTACTTTTTTTTTCAATCCCCTCAATATGGGTATCAAATGAAAGGGCTTAACTACTACAATACAGTACACCATGAAAAATGCAAAATCCAAGATGGCCGCCACCACAAAATGGCGGATTACTTTTTTTTTCAATCCCCTCAATATGGGTATCAAATGAAAGGGCTTAACTACTACAATAGAGTACACCATGAAAAATTCAAAATCCAAGATGGCCGCCACCACAAAATGGCAGATTACTTTTTTCAATCCCCTCAATATGGGTATCAAATGAAAGGGCTTGACAAGTAGAACACAGTACACTTTAGAAAAATAATAACAAAACAAAAACAAACAAAAAAACTAAAAACTTGAAAATAAAATAAGTAAGAAAACATTTTTAAGTTAAACGGTTTTATTGTAAAGAAACATAATAATGATGCAGATAATGTACTAAAAGCTAAAAAATAATTAGGTAGGTACCAGTCATCACACCACTCTCCTCATCAATCTAGACTCTAGAGCATTGATCAGACTAAAATAAAATCGTGGGAGGAGTCGAATTTCTATTATCTACAACCAACCGCTCATATCATTATAGGTATGCTTTGGATGCATCTTCTCAATAGACAACATCGCAGAACGATCATTTACATATTTACTCAGGTTACGCTACGCCCCACGATTTTATTTTAGTCTAATCAATGCTCTAGATTGATGAGGAGAGTGGTGTGATGACTGGTACATACCTAATTATTTTTTAGCTTTTAGTACATTATCTGCATCATTATTATGTTTCTTTACAATAAAACCGTTTAACTTAATTTTTTTTTACTTAATTTATTTATACCTACCCATCAACATGATTTCTCGAAACCTTATCCACTCTGAATAAAAATACTTTTCTTTTTTTCTATCAGCTTTATTTTTAGATCGATTTGGACGAAATTTTGGTATACTTGGGCCGCCTAACAGGCGGACTGATCACCCTGCAAGAACGTGCTCTAGCGGGGCCAAATTAATTTATGACGACCTAATTGAAGTCATGCGACTTTGTTGGGTCTAAAGAAAGCGCATCACCGCGGTTCGGTCGTCCTAAATTGATAGTGGCCCTGCCTAGAGCTCAGGATTGCAGGGTGATCACTACGTCTGTTGGGCAGCCCAAGTATAGTATGCATAAATGTATTTACAAATTGTTTGAACGATGCTAAAGTATATCCATGGCCAACTTGCCAAAAAGTATTAAAATCGGAAGGTTGGAAAATTCAATACAGTGCCCATAAGTAAAAAACTTGGCTATAGTTATTCATTTGTTTTCCACCGAAGAACAATTATGATGTCGCCAATAGACGGAGAATGTCTATTTTATACATACAGCCAAAATTTCATTGAAATTCATATAAGAATACGTCTTCTATTAAAGAAAGAAAACGCAGTTTCAGTTCTTTTATGATATTATTTCAGAAACTATTCAGACTGGTTAAGATGTCGAAAAATAATAGTGATGAGCCTCAAAAATGCCAGTTTTCCCCATTTATCCTTCTCTCTATTTTCAACAATAACAATAGGTAGGTAACCGATATAGTAATGGTGAGCCAGTAAAATTTAACACCCTGTAAAGTTTTGTTTTTGTTGAAAAAATAATGTTTTTTTATTTGTTATACCAATGTTATTTTTAATATATGTATAATGTTTTTTCAAACTACGGTTCTTATTATACTTATTATACTTTATACCCAATTACTTTTTGAAATTCAAATTCAAAATACAAATCTGCTTCCGAGTGGTAAAATTCTCCGCTTTAGATATTCATGCACAAATCGGGAATAATACATGTGATAATGAATAATCAACTTTCAAAATGCCAATCTGAGATTGCCAATTCTATCGAAATTAGGTTCATAAACACTTTACGAAAAGTACCTAAGATACAATTCTTATGCGTTGGGTAAATCTGAATTCCGACATTCCGAGTGAGCACTGAGCAGGTGTTCGGTAGCCAAGATTTACAGGTAGATAGCAAGTGCGTTTCGTTTTCGCTAGACACCACTGCACGGCCGCGGCGCCACCTCCTGGACTGCTGCATTTGTTTTATAATTTTTCAGATATTTTGAAAACTTTTGGTGAAATTGACAGGAAACATAATGTATTATGTTGTTGCCTCTTTATGCCATGTACCCAATTAAGATTTATGTCAATTTTACATTTTAAAGACGTTTTTGTGCCAATTTTAATAACAAAATTTTGAATATCTCCAAAACTTGCTGTTTAATTTTAATCAGATTTTACTCCGTGTTTCACATGGCCATATACTAATTACTTTATTTTTTTGCATGCGAATGAACGAGTAGATTTTAAGAAAAAAAAATAAAACCTTCCAAAATCCATATTTTTCAAGAAAAACTCAAAAACTACACGTTCAAAAATTTTCAAATTTACAGATATTCATAAGGACTTCCTCATGAATGTGCATACCAAATTTCATCAAATTTGAACGAAAACTAATATTCCAAAGAGACCTGAGTATAAACCTTAAGCTGTTGCTTTTACTAGCCACTCGCGTAAATTTGACAGAAGACCACTCGCGCAAGCGCTCGTGGTCTTTTAACTGTCAAATTTACACTCGTGGCTACCAAGCAACGCAACAGCTTTCGTAAAATTTCCGACAATTCCAGACCACTTATTGTATTACTATAGATTATTTTTTTCATCGTCAAATTGACCAATAGGAACATGCATTTGGGCCTAGAAGCGTGTATTATTTAGGTAATTTTTTCGATAATTTTGCTTGTTGATAAGTTGCCATAGTTTCGAATTTGTAGGTGCATTTATAATGTATAATCTAGATACTTTAGTACCTGCCAAACGTCAAATATTCCCAACACATTTCTTTGTATGTGAATTAATTGAAATAAAATTTGGTTTTGAACTACCTTGCTTCGATTCAAAAAATAATCTTGTCAAATACAATTCGTGGTCTGGAATTTTTAGGTAATTTTACTCAAGCTGTTGCTTTTACTAGCCACTCGCGTAAATTTGACAGAAGATCACTCGTGCAAACGCTCGTGATCTTTTAACTGTCAAATTTACACTCGTGGCTACCAAGCAACGCAACAGCTTTCGTAAAATTTCCGACATTTCCAGACCACTTATTGTATTACTACAGAATATACAAATTCAGTGAATCATAAGTTTATTGAGATATCACTTCTTTACATACAAATAAATAAGATATGCAATTTGCAATTATATAAGCATAAATAGGTAACATACAACAGATGAAACATATGTAGGTACAATACTTCACATAAGAATTACGAAAACAAAGTGTCGCTGTTTGAGGATTATTACAAATATTTGATAACCCAAACCGTATTTTGGTACGTTCAGGGTGTCGATCCTCGAGTTAGGAGAATGCTCACCTCCTGAGAAAAGTAGGCGTGTTTCTCTCATATTCTGATAAGCCCTATTCTTGAATCATAGGATCATTCACTTCTCCTAACTCTCAAGAGAACGGCCTTCTCTCGGAAATTTTTAGGAGAATAGAATCACGCACAGTCGTTTTTGTGTTTTACAATAATCAAAAAGGGGTGTTTAGTAGGTACTAAAAGTTTTTACGTTGTGTTCATTTATTATTATTATAATCACAGGTATAATATTTAATTCAAAATGGATTCTGACGAAAGGAAGTGTTGTAGTAGTAATGCATGTTCCGAATGACCTTGTCGACGCTGAGGAACAGTTTCTTGGTGGAGCTCGAATACCACTTTACGGCATGGAAAATTGTTTGATAAGGCTTTTATTAAAAGCTTTAGGCTAAATACAGAGCTCACCCAGGAGCTTATTGAAATGGTTAGAACCATTAGCGACAGAATGGAACCCTTCGCTTGTGTTCACCCATATAATTAGGGAGCCGCATAATGGTAAATTATTGCTGTATTTTCTACCATGTCAGACGTTATTAATCTTAATGTATGAAACATAAGGAACACGAATGGCTATAAGAAAGTTCCATGTGAGACGCACTGCAGATCGCTCTCTTCAGACTAGTTTGGGGTTGTCTAGCACCCACTCGCAACTATGTAATGTGTCTGGCAGTGATATTTTGGCTTAATTATGATACAAAAAGTCTATAAAAGAAAACTCTGTTGATAGAAAAACATGTCACGTGGCGCTCCGCTTAAGATAAGTTTGGGGTTGTCTGGCACCCACTATGTAATGTGATATTCTAGCATTCCTCTAGCATTCCTCATGATGTAAAGAGTCAATGAAAATCTGTAGGAAATAATGTTAGCAGCAGCTGCACTGTGACTTTCTTATAGCCATATTCTTGTTCCTCATGTTTCATGCATTAAGATTAATAGTCTTACATGGTAGAAAATACAACAACGAGTACAGAAATCAATTACCATTGCGGCTCCCTAACTAATAACTTTTGGGTCTCTTTAAAAGTAAAGTCGCTAGTAAACTTCCCACTTTGTAACTGTGCATTTAACTGCATCTCGGACTGCATAAATTAAATTAACATGTCCTTTTGGATACCAATTTCCGGAGCTGTTCTTTTCTTTACCATTATAAATACAAAATACAGCCGCACGCAAAACAAACATCACCCAAGTTAATGACACTTCAAATGACAATTGATAGAAAAGAAGTTTAAGTATGCAAATTTTTTGGTCAAACTATGGCAAAACATATACTGTTGCCAGGCAACTAAGTCAAGGAGCATTCTCATGCGTTTTACGGATCACACTAATTCGAGAATATGAAATAAATGTACTAAGAGAACAAGGTAGAGATGCGATCTTTCACTTCTCATAGGAGAGCGTTCACTTCTCTCATTTTCGAGAATCGCCTCCCAGGTACCTATGTGTTGAGGGAACTTACCTGTGAAAAGAGAGGGTACCATTTTTTGAGTTTGCTCCGCAAACACAACAGTATGAAACCATTTTTTAAACTACCAGTTCGAAAAAACACAAAATAGAAAAACTTAAACAGCAAACAGAACAATAAACAGTAGACAGTAATAAAAATTTCTTGGCAAAACTTGAGTATGTAGGGAAAATTGATGATTTTACTCCCGTACGCAAAATAAAAATTCAAATGACAAGGCGATTTGACTTTTGACGTTTAAATTTTATGCAATAAGTTTCCCATAAATAAATGAAATATAGAATTGTCTCTATGGACTAACCATCAGAGCGCCCACAGTGGATGCTTAGATTACTATAAAACTTATATCCAAGGCTACCCGATGCACTTTCCCTTATATCTGTGTGTGTTATGTGACATGCATGTGTCAACCCATACGCCAAGTTATATTTGGTGGGTTCGGAAATTCAGTTCGGTGCACTCGGAGTGAAGTTAGTGATACGGATGCGTTCGATTATTATCACTAGAGTCAATGGAGTTCCACTAGAGCGCTACAATGATCGTTCGGTTATTTCGGAGTGGAATACAAAGAGTTAACTCTATTCACACCGCCCTCGCATGTGGATCTTGCAGTGCGGGCAAGCGCATTGTGATTTTCCTGTTTTCCCGCCAATTGAATCCCAAGCATCAGTTTCTACCTTCTCAATTACGTCTTTTTCCTCATCAGATGAATCTTCAAATATAATTTCTCGAGCGAAGTTGGCAATTGCTAATACCCGAATATTCATTTTATAAAAATAAAAAATCCTTAAACTTAAAATTCGATAGGTTAGGTACTGAAGGATGGGGTGGTGCGTTCGGTTTTTTACTACACTCCATTCTCTATTCACTCCAGAGATCACGTGACCCATAAATCAATTTGCGCCGACTCCATTCGCTCCAACTCCGAACATAATTTCCGAACTCGTCTAATTATTCACACTTTACGATATGTGATTCCCTCATTAAAACTCCAATTTGTCAAAACTTGGGCTTGTACCTTTCGCACTTTACCTGACAATTTCAAAGAGATACATCGTCTTAGCGACGCCACACGCCCCAGACTAGACACCCGACCATCTCACAATCAAAAACATCACTTGCAGATGGCCACACACACGTATATACTTAAAGTGTGCAGTTACTCTGCGCAAAATTTCGACAGGTTTTACGCCCTCCTGAAACAAAAATTTTATGAAATTAAAAATACCACCCAGAATTATCCATACCCTTCCAAATAATTCCTAAAATATGAAATCCTAGCATTCGACCTGACCTGACCTCATTGACGCCCTGTCAACCACACTATGATGCACACACACTACTTAAATCTAACAGAAATTTCCATGTCCATATCGCACACAATTCTTTACAAAACCATGTGAAATACTACCAATATGAATGCTCATTGCTGTGTTCTGGCACGGTAGAGGTATCCATGTCTAAAAATGCCACACGTACCTACCATTGCCAAATATTCGTAACAAAATACGCACAGAAATGACAGGCTTTCTGTAAATAAATTAAAACTAGCTGGTACCCGACGCGTTGCTGCCTCAGAAGAAATAATTGTGGTAAAATCGTTTGAAATTTGATAAACTGCGAATGACATATGCCGTTTGACGTTTGCTGTCAATTGTCACTTTATAAATTATAGCGACCTGCCCCGGCTTCACATAAACGTATTAATAAAAATCTGTTGATCCGATCGCTATCAAACTTCACAGGAACACCCGCTGGGCTAATCTGAAGATTGCCTGAAAATTTCATAAACATCGGTCCAGCCGTTTCGGAGCCTATAACGGACATAGTTAGGTAGAAACATATTTTGTCTTTTATATACATACTAGCTGGTACCCGGCGCGTTGCTGCCTCTGAAGAAATAATTGTGGTAAAATCGTTTGAAACTTGATAAACTGCGAATGGCATATGCCGTTTGACGTTTGCTGTCAATTTTCACTTTATAAATTATTTGCTGCCCGGTCCCGGTACGACATGCGCGGCACCTACTGTAAGTTAATCTTCAGATTAGCCCAGCGAGTGTTCCTGTGAAGTTTGGTAGCGATCGGATCAACAGAATTTGTTTTGTGCGAGGCGGGGGCTTGATATGACACTTATCAACTGTCAGATTTGACAAATAAAATGTATTTAATACTTTCTGACGGTCTGAATTTTATTTGTCAAATCTGACAGTTGATATGTGTCATATCAAGCCCCGGCTTCTCACAAAACCAAGAAAAAAAAAATCTGTTGATCCGATCGCTACCAAACTTCACAGGATCACCCGCTGGGCTAATCTGAAGATTCCCTGAAAATTTCATCAACATCGGTCCAGCTGTTTCGGAGTCTATAACGGACATAGAAACATTTCTTGTGTTTTATAGATATAGATTTATAGATGGTTAGATAATAGCATATTTTACAACAAGAGATGAAAATACTGTTTTTTTCGTGAGGTGAGAATTTGTCCACGAGCGAAGCGAGTGGGGCAATCTCACGAACCCCCCCCCCCCCCCAAAACCAAAACATTACCGAGCGTTTATTTAGTACCCCATCTGGATAATTCAATGGCTATTATTTAAAGGGGCGGTATTATATTACAGTTTTGGTCAGTATGAAAATACAAATTGTATGTTCAATAACAGATTGAGTTGTAAAATATGAGCAGTAAAAAAAGTGGAAACGAGGAGTAATATATCTTCAAATGAGTAGCCCAATAAATATTTGAATGCGTGAAAATCCAATTGGGCAGTAAAATTAATAAAGGGGCAGTAACGCGTGTGCAGTCATGAAATCAGAATGGGTATGCTAGAAATCATGGTACAAATAGTTCTATAAGTACTTACGCAGTACAAAATATGATCGGCCTGTTAAATGATTCATGCATATAATGTTTATTTAAATTAGGCGGCGAAATAAAAAATAACAATTAACAATAATGTAGATATTAAGAAAAAAATTTAATTGATTGCACCATTAAAATTATTGAATGCTAACGACTGAGACTTACAACGCTCCACTCGCTTCGCTTCGCTCCGCTTGACCTTAACCTGACAGATATTTAGACAAAAAGCGTCAGTTGTAAACGTTTATAATGTTAATCTCTTCAAAGGTGCGCATTTTAATGTGAATAATAGTTGAAAAGAATAATATAAACGCTAACGACTGACACTTTTTAATATAAAAGTCTGTCAGGTTAAGGTCAAGCGGAGCGAAGCGAGCGGATCGTTGTAAGTCTCAGTCGTTATCATCCAAATGATGCATTATTCGATGCAGCATTACAAAAATGCTTTGTGATGCAATGCGGAGCACTAGAAGACGCAAAGGGATAAAACAAAATTAATATTTTTTTACCTGTGAGGGGCCGAGTTCAGTATTTTAAACATTTCTATGGGAAAACGGGGAGGGGTGCGTTGAATAAATTTAATGGTGCAATGCTAGTGTAATAGATCCAAGCACTCGCAACTCAGTGATAAGGTAATGAGCGAAACGACCTAATATTTTTAGGCAAATCTCTTCCGATTGGCCGCCCACGGTGCACTGTCGCGTAAGCTGCGCCCCTTTTAACGGAAGTGTGCCGCTCTTTTCAATGAAAATGACGTCCGATTTTGCCAAACGTCGAGAACTGGCGAACTATTTATCTAACTGCCCATTAATATATTATACTGCCCATTCAATCATTTTACAACTCAAATAATAATTGCACTGGACATTTATTTAATCTGCCGCTCGAGTAAGTTTTGAACTGCCGTTGTAGGATTAAATAACCGACCAAATTCTTTTATATTGCTGGCCACGTTCTACTGCCACATTAAGTTACTTACCGCCAAAAAAGTTTAATACCGCCCGCGTGAATTTTTAACTGCCCAATGAAACTGCCTGGATGTTAAAACAACCGCCCAAATAATTACTTCCCTAATTCAATTATATCAAGCAAAATTTTATCGAGCATTTATCATTTTATATCGAGCATTTATTATTTTTTAGTATGCAAAATTAATTAAATTATCGGGTGTAAATTACTACCCTTTGTTTAAAATGCGTGCGTCAACAATAAAACCGTTTAACTTAAAAATGTTTTTACTTATAACAATAAAATCGGGAATAATAATTGTAGAGTGGCGGGGTCTAGGCGTTAGTGTGTTGAGCGCTGACCAATCGAGGCGAGTGCGTCATTGTGACGGCTTGGGTTCTAGACGCGAGTACCTATGCGTACTACATACACATCTGCTTCTCATCTGTTTTTGTCATACTGCTTCTTTTGTTTCCGTTGTCCTCCACTTATATGGCCTTTAATTTTCTCCCGTTCTTAGTTGTTTCAAATCCATCCGTTCTATTTCAGTTTGGATAGAATTTAATAACGCGGTTTCAGTTGTTGTGCAAGCCTGATAACCAAACAAGGCCGTAGATGGTGTTGTGTTTATGCTGCTATTAAAAGATTTATTTAACGCACTTTGAAGTTTCTTAATATGCTTGTCCCATTTGTCACTTTGGTCGGGGACACTTGTCGTTGCCAACATGTCGACAATAATTGTAAAATTATACCGTTTACACTGTCTATTCACTCGTGGTGTGGCCACCGCATTCACAAAACATTCGGAAAGTCCTGGAGGTAAAAGCGGTTCCTTGTCACTAATAATTCAAGGTGGTACCTACTCCAAAAATATTCATCACATTTTGTAAAACTTGTATTATAACTGCTTTTGCTTTTGTAGATTTGACAGACTCAATCAATGTAATAGTAGTTTACGTAACGAGCATGGAAAGTGACAAATTTCATACGAGCCTGAAATTTTATGCACGAGGCGTAGCCGAGTGCAGAAATCACGCGAGTTTATAGGAAATACACTTTCCATCGAGTTCTGTACACTATTTTTCCCACGACCCCTTAAGAAGACAAATTTATTCATAAAACAGTAACTTTATTTTTAAGGATTTGTTGTCTATGTTAATAGATGTCAAAATTTCCAAGTAGCCTACTAACTTACCATGAGCATAATATTCTAATAATTCCGACCGGCTCATGAATGACACGTTGATTTGTTCTCTTGACCGCCAATTCATAAATGACCAGTAGTTCGTACCTAAAATATTTAGGTCTTCCACGGAGTAGCCATTAATGTTCAACTGCCGTACCTTTTAAGATAATTTTCTGATAAAAAGTTATTAGATTTAAAAAAGACGCGACAGAATATTTATTCAGTAAACGTCAAAATCTCAAAGTTGCCTACAAAATTTGAATGAACTGTGCGATTTTCAAAAATTACAGCACAGTTTTGAGTTTAGCGCACGGGTAACGCAATTGTCAAATTTCCGGCCTACTGTGCTGTATGAAACGTGCCGCTTTGCTAGGGGGTCGTGGGAAAAAATAATTACTTTTTCATGATAAGACACATCTATAGTACATCAAATGTGAGTGACCCTGTGCTAATACGTGGTTTGCGAAGCCCGCCAGTGATGACTCATATTTTGAATGTGCTGGCGTTCAGATAGCGGCGGCCACGGTCTTACCTGAGTCTAAGAAGTTGATGACAGCTGACATATTGGGGTGTTTTTTGCTATTCATTTTTTACCAAGAAAAGAAATAAGAAAACCAAACAAATCGTAACATCCAAATATACGCCATTTTATTACAGCTCTAACAAAATCCAAAAGTATATAATACAAAATTCTACACTACTTACAACTTTTTACACAACAAATATTTAACAACTATACTCAAAAAATGGCATATCTAAAAATGTATTGCTATAATAATTGAAGTGGTAAAGTTTACTCAATGTGAAAGTGTACAATCTTCTTTATTTTATGGTGAGGTCATAAGGCACGGGTAGAAGTAAATTTACTAATATGTACAATTATCAGTCAGTTGGTTGTCAGTTAAGTCGAATGTTTCAAATTACCCGTTTTCTTTCATTATTCATTTAGCTAATATAAATTGACATATTTCATCTAACTCTTGATATGAAAATGATTGATATTACAGTAGCAGTCTTGTAGTCATTCCACGGCCCGAAATATGTACGTTAGTCGACTGACAGATCATAATTTTGACTAGAACACTTATGGCTGCCCAGTTATAATCCTAGATTTTATAAAACCTACCCGTGCCTGATTTCCACCCTATACAATTCAATCTTTTAACACAAGCATCTACCTACCAGCTTTGATAGTTACAAAGTAAATTTTCTTATGAATAAATATGTTGATCATAATATTAAACCCAAGAAATGTTGCTATAACATCATATAATGAACAATTTGGTTTTTAAAATGAGAGTACGAAACTGAAGGGCTAATGCATATCTAATTAATAATAAATTAATATCTCAAAGATAACATTTAAATGTGAAGTAGACTCTCATTAGCCTTTTACATTCGTCATGGTTAGTTACGCGATTATTTTACTTCGCAATAATTTTTAGTATGCTGAAGAGTTAATATTATACAGGATATTTCACGCAACTATTTCGTTAAATGCTCCAATGCATACAAAATCCTAAAACGCACGGTATAGACTATTGTATGTTGGCTCACTTCTAGTTATAAAGTACCTATCTACTAAGTTTTTTATTTTAAATGGAATTCCACATATAAATTATTACATTATTGAATTCCCTTAGGCATAAAAAAACTCGGATCTCGTCAGAGTCCCTAACCTATCTTCGGAAGTTCCTGAGAAATTCTAATTCATTTATCAAATTGATAGCAGTATAATTTTTAAACATGTTTTAGCGAAAGCTGAAACGATTACGCCAGCAAATTTTTGATGGTGCATTCATCTAAGTGCAATGTATCTGCTCATACCTAGTATTCCAATTGTTTTCACATACATGCTTTAGAGCTTATATAATCAAAGAAGAACATATATACCTTATTCTTGAGAAGTAAGGCATTCGCCATGAATTCATTTTGTCGGTGAATCAAGTTTTCATTACTTAGACCAAGCTCCGATGATGGTTCCTCCCGTCGTGTCGCGTTGCTTCACTTCGCTGAGAACTTTTGTCAGAAATGTTTGTCGTTTCATAACGGACAAAAAAGTAATGTGCGCATAAACAAGATTTCCTGGACGTACCGCGGTTGCTAGGCAACAAGGACGCGACCGTCCATTTCCCTCTCGCTCCGGTGTCGGACGGTCACGGCGTTGTATTTTACATAACCTCTGACTTAGTGCATCACTGGTGCCACAGCCGATACGTGACGTCATTATTTCCAGTTTTGACGATGTAATTGTCCGTTCTCCAATGAATCAATTTCTACGACAACCGTTGGTAGCAGTTTGCAGAGTAATTTTCATAACAGATAAGCGACTTGGCGCGCCAAGTCATGCCGATCCGGGTGGGGCCCACCGTGAGAGATTTGGTCCTGGTATGGGTGGTTCGCAGTCTAGGTAAGCTGTGGGTGCCGTCTAACCTCTGTGATTGGCTTCAAGAAGCTTTTGGGACGTTAAACCCATAAATCAAAAATATGAATATATTTACATAGCAAAAGCGCTGGGTGTTATACACGGTGTCCCAACGAAAACTTGTACCCCCGTAAAACTCGGCGAAATAAACGTTTTGACAAAAATCTAAAAACACGTCGATTTTTATATCAAAGGGGACCAATTTTTATGCAATAATTATTCTTGCAACTTTAGCCCTGTGCGGGGGGTAGCGACCCCCCAAAATTTTTAAATGGGACGGGGGTCAAATAATCCCTACTTTGGAAGGGTTCTTCATTACTTACACAGCCGTATTTGTTTTATTCAATTCGATCAATTTGTTACCGAGAAATTGCTTCTTGAAGTTTCCAAGTAAAAAAATTAATAAAAGTACAAAAAGGTTTAAACTATCGAATGTATTGCTCGAAATGACCTCCACCAATTGTCATACAATAATACATTCTGGATTCAAATCCAGATCTTACATTTCTCAAGACCTTAGGAGTTATTAGCCGGCATTCTTCTTTGGAATAAACCATTTTGATTTAGCAAATAAGCACGATTTTATACTGTGGCGAATAAGTTTATTTTGACATTTGTTCTGATGTTCTTTTGTTCTTACTTTTTATTCTTATTAGTTTACTTGATTTTGTTACTTTTCCATTCTAATACATTCGATAGTTTAAACCTTTTTGTGCTTTATTAATTTTTTAACTTGGAAACTTCAAGAAGCAATTTCTCGGTAACAAATTTATCGAATTGAATAAAACAAATACGGTTGTGTAAGTAATGAAAAACCCTTCCAAAGTAGGGAACATTTGACCCCCCGTCCCATTTAAAATGGGGGGGGGGTCGCTACCCCCCCCCGTACAGGGCTAGAGTTGCAAGAATAATTATTGCATAAAAATTGATCCCCTTTGATACAAAAGTCGACGTGTTTTTGGATTTTTGTCAAAACGTTTATTTTGCCGAGTTTTACGGGGGTACAAGTTTTCGTTGGGACACCGTGTATAATATTGCAATAAGGTCTACATTAGTTCCAAACGTAACCGAAAGATTTTGAGACATGTATGCAAAATTCTTACAAGTTGCAACCATGCCTCACGCATAGTTATTTTCGCATGTTTCGTACACATTTAAGAAATAAATATTAGAAAATATAATTTATGTTGCTCTTTCTTTCGGTCAGTTCTTGCACATCTTGTAGCGTCGTTGATCTGGAACTAAAAATATACCTATTTGGAGACAGCAAATGTAAACAGCTTACCAAAATCACGAAAACAGGAAGCATCAGAATGATATTTCGCTCTTTGTGGAACACTTCGGATTATATCGAGCATTGACAATTAATTCTTTAGCAACGTTTTTATCTAAAAATATTTTTTGAAATGAGTGAAAGTATGTAGAGCAGTATTAATTGGAAGAGGCCAGGGGAGGAACTAAAGCTACGCGGCACTTTTACCAGCCGATTTGATAGTGAGATTCGTTTGCACTAGAGGTGTGACCGCGATCGCTATCGCTGCTACTAAGAACTAGTTCTCAACCTTAAAAAGCCGTCACTGCTACTTTACGATTCAAAGAGCAGTGAAAATTTCACTCTTTAAATTGGTAGTTGGAAGGCTCGGGATCGGAACGGCTCTGAACGACTACGCTATGAGCGGTGAGAGCTACAACCACATTGCAAACTATAACGACGAAAGCAACAGCCGACCTGTTCATATCGCGGCTCCCAACGTCCCAACGCCCAACAACCATAGATAACAACCGTGGAAATAAAAAAACGCCCCCAGATCAAAGAGCTCTCAGAGCGTCGCGCCTCCGCTCGACCGATTTCGCAAGCGGTCGTGCTGGCTGCTACACGCAGCACGCAGAGCATTATAAAAGTGCTGTTCAAAGCTCCAAGGTAAAGTGCTATATAAACAGTTCTTTTCACTCTTTAAAAAAGCTGCTACTTTTTGAGAGCTATCACAGTGATCACCGTTTTCAATAAATCGCCGTTAAGCACACTCCTAGTTTGCACGCCGCTGAAGAATGACAAGCGATATTCGCCCTTAATCTGACAACACGCTAAAATCTATCTTCTGCGCATTTTTATTGGCGGCCACTTCCAATAATTTTAATACTACTTTATCTGAAGGTAGGCATAGGGCACTTTGATGAATGTCGACCGTAAATTATTAAAAGGGTAATCAAAAATGTGATCATATACAAGGTGTTACAAAAATGTAGGCCAGGCGATTAACCACAAATTGTGTTTCTGAAAATAATAGAACTTTTCTTATGCCATTTTTTATTTAGTGGTCTCTCTTTCAAGAGACAAGGTGTCAAAGTTAAAATTCAAAAAACGGATTTTGTTATAACTCTGCTGTTTTTAAGACACTCAGTTGAAATTTTGCGCAGACCTTTTCTCTTATGCCTGCACACTTTTGGTGTAATTTTGGTTAAAACAACTGAAGAGGGAACAGACGAAATTGGGGTTCTGGTACCCACTGACTCCCCAACTTTTCCTGCGCAAGCCTAGGATGGTTTCAAAGTATTGTTTTTTTAGATCAAGCGATCATTTATTTTATTCTTTCATTTCAGTAAAATTTCGATTTTGGGCTTACTTTACTAGATATATGAAGGATAATAGCTTTTTACTTACATACCCCTTTTAGCTTTTATTAATCATTATTTTGACAACCAAACGACTACTTGTTTTACTTTCCTTAGAAAAGTCTAGTTTATTATTCCGCTTACTTGTGGGTCTACTTTCTAAGGGCGAATAAGTACATAATATTTTTTTACAAAATTGAATTCGGTGTAAGTATTTGAAAAAAGCATTTTTTAAGAATGCCTAGTCCAAAACAAACAGCGAGTGGATCAACAACACATAGTCAAATAAGTTGCAACATCTTGTGCCTATACCAGGTCCAAATCAAAAGTTTACAAGAGTGAAAAAAATAAGACATGAATGCTTGATCTAAAAAAATCACTGTAACAGTGACGTGGGGGTGGGGGTTAATGGGTACTACAACCCCCTTTCCTCCGTTTGCATTTCATTTCTCTTGACCAAAATTATACAAAGTGTTTCGGAAAAGAAAAATTTCAACAACAGTTATTAATAAAATTTTAAAAGACGGACCATCAAATGAAAAATGGTATAAGGAAAGTCCCATCATTATTTTCTATCCAATAATCCATGCTTAACCGCTTGACCTACTTGTAGCGTATTTCATTAAAAAAAATTGTAGGCACTTCCGCTACAAGTGGTAGTCCAATGATCTTATAAATATAGTAGGTAATTCAAACTAATCCTGACACATTACCTACTAACCTAAAAGTTTTAGAAATTTACATGCATTACGACTTGAGAAACTTGGCGAACTAGTTGGGCGGAAAACCCTTTATTTTAAGTATATAGTTCGTAACATGATACATAAAACAATTAATTCATAAAATGGAAATTAATACAAAACAATGTATATACCTACTTACATAATAACGTATTATATGCAAGATGAGCATAGTTCTTTCGATTACATTACACTTAAATTAGTAACAGGATCTAATATAGAATTTGTAAATTGAGTGTCGTAAAGAAGGTATCACTTTATACGCTGATCTTATATTATTTTTGAATTTAGATGTGAGACTGCTAGAAATAATTTTTCGCTCTCAAATGTAAGAATTAGATTTAAGATTTAAAGTAGGCAGTTAAGGTAGATATGCTTAAAAAGTTTGGAATTTCTCATGACATTAGTGTGGTACCCACTTATTTGTGCGATGAATGAGTTCCTAATGGAAAGTAAGTGCCCATTAAGGGGGTTTTAAGCGATGGCGAAAGCGGTATTTTAGAGGTTTAGTGGAAGTCGTTCTATTTCGACAATATTTAAATATCGCGAAAATTAATCGAAATATCTACTCAGAGACGAGAAATTTGCAGAAAAGATCGCCGATTTCACATTTGGCACTAAAGCTGGTTATTGGGTAAGACAAAAATTTGCCTGTTTTGAGGTATCCAACCCCCAAAAGAATCATCCAGTATTCGGAATGAAAGGAAGTCATTGCTAAATAATGGTTGGGTGTAACCTACACTTTGATTAACACTTAACAAATTATTACGGAAAAAACTTTAAAAAATCAAACTTCGGTGCCGGTTTGATGTTATATGTAGTATGACAAATCCCATTATTTTGATGCGTCTTATCTATTCCCGTTGCCGATTGAAACCTGGATCTGTCGATTAAAACCTCTTAGTAAGAAACTGTCGCACTCGCCTTATTCTACTCATGGGCCGCTTTGAAATTTTTCAAACCTAACACACTTTATCCGCACAAAAAAGATAACTTCGAACACATTTATTGACATTAGTCAGTCGAATCACCCGGTATAATTTATATACAGTGTGTCCCTGGATGGACCTAACTATACTTGTAAACTTTCTTATTTCCCATTTTAAGTGAAAAAGTCATACTTCATAAAAAGTTCTTAGCCATAGTCAGAATTTCTAAATAACGTACAGGGCGGTTAATAAACAAGAAGACGTGAAATTGTGCTAAAAAGTACCAGTTATACGAGAGGAGATTGAAAAAGATGTTTCTAATGTCAATGGAAGTTCAAATATAAAATTTGTACGTTTTGTCTCACTACCGCCTTCGTCAGGAACTTCGTGATTAAGAGCCCGGAAAACTCCTTTAAAATGAACCTGAAAACTGACTTCGTTGTACTACGCTCATTTCTAAACGGTGAAAATTGAAGGGTTGAATTTTGGACAGTTTATAAACGAAACTTTATTTTAGGCTTCTATAGAAAGAAAATTAAAAAATTTTATCTTAGAAAGTGTCGGTTCACGCATGAAATTGATCGTCTTCACGCGTGCATAGCGCCACGAGATTTACAGTTTTCGAAAAATTGTTTCTATAGAGGCATAAAATATACCCTCTTCTACCATAATCAGGCTTTCGTGTTGCTAAATTTACTAGGATGAAGGTTTAATCATGGTACAGCGAGAGCACTGCAAACGCAAAATATGCCTTGGTATGTGCTGCCGCCCCGTGCCGAGTGAGCGTAAACTCAGAGCGGCGTTTTCACATTTACTAGGTACCAATAGCGCGGGCTTTGAATGTGTGTTGTTTTTGTGTCCATAAATAATGTGTTAAGCGCGACGGTGTTGCAACACAGCTGATAGTTCGCTCCGCTTTCTAACGGATACCTCACCGACCCGATGCCCCGCAGGTGTAACTTTTGACCTGCTTTGCCGGACTCTTAACAAAACTTCAAAGTAATCATCAGAAATTTTGGTTCTAAAACAACGAATCCATTTAGTAAAATATTGTATAGGCGAAACATCGTTTCGCTTTGCAAATTAATCTTTTCATCAGAAAATATCCAGGATTGAATTTGTACAATTACTTTTGAAATAACTAAGGTAAAAACATCGACTCTGAGATACAGCGTTAAAATTTCATATCTGAACATTAGAAACATCTTTTTCCTGTAAAATTTTTTATCTCCTCTTAAATAACTGCTAGGTACCTTACTCTTGGTGCAATTTTACGCTCCCTTGTTTCTTAACAGGACTTCTCAGAATAAGCAAAACTGGAAAGTAGCGTTCTTTCAGTATTAAGTCATTTAGTCTGCGAAAATCCCCTTAATATTAAATCGTATCTTTTTAAGATACCTACGTCTGATCGACTTACCAATTTTAAAAATATCGTGTGAAAAAGTAATGCTAATTTTTCTGAATAATGGATTATTGAAGAAAAATGTATAAATTTGGAGGGTGAAATTTTTGGAGAAAATTAATAATTTTGAAGAATTTGACAGGATCCAAGTTTTGGTAGAAGACATTTTGGATTGAATGGGCGAAATTTATGGAAATTTTCTGGAGTAAGACACGAGTCTCTTTGAGATTCCATAATATGTATAATTAGATTGCACAATAATAAATAAAAAAAAAAACTTGTGTGTGTCAGCTCCGACGCACGACTGGAGTTTACTCCTTACGAACGATTATTTTAACTTCAATCACTTGATAATAGGGTACACGCGAATGTATGTTTTATACCCAAATGTGTATTTATCAGATGGTTTATGTTCGAAAATGTCCAACTACATCAAAATATAAATTGTTTATAAATTCAGTAATAAAATGACAATCTGCTAAACGTCGATCCCACTGGCAATGAAATAAATACTTTTCCTGGTGTTCGAATAGGCGTTGATTCACATTTCGGCACTAAGCAATATTTGGAGTATTTAATATTAGGTTTTCCATATTAAATCAAAAGATTCAACAAATTTAGGAACGAACAAACACTGCAAATGCTGACTTTACAACGCCAACTGTCATATCTACACTATGCCATTCTATTTTCAATATTTCCAGGCTTTCTATGCAGTCAGACATAAACAGCCGTATCCACAGATACGGACATAATTTCAATGTGACAGATAACGTAACGCTTGATTTTACTCCTCATAAAATTTCCGTACCGCGGGCTATAACTGAAAATCGATTCTTAAGGAATAAACTCCCAAAAATAAATAAAACTTTATGAAACATTTGAAGAAACAAAAAACTTGTGTATGTCAGCTCCGACGCACGACTGGAGTTTACTCCTTACGAACGATTATTTTAACTTCAATCACTTGATAATTTTGTTTATTGTACAGAAATATACGTATCCATAGATACATACATAATTTCAATGTGCAAGGTGCGCGAGGTGCGTTGCGCAGAAGAACGTAACGCCTCACTTTTAGTTAACGCTTGATTTTACTCCTCATAAAGTTTCCGTATCGCGGACTATAACTGAAAATCGATTCTTAAGGAGTAAACTCCAAAAACTAAATTTAAAATTTATATGTAGCATTTTAGATTTAAAAACTGCAACTGTTTTAAAACTAATTAGTTTTTCATAACAAAACATGTCTAAACACAAAACGCATTTAAAGAAACTTTAAATTTATGTCCGGAACCGTTTCCAACTCGTGTAGGTTTCAAGTTTTTAGGGCGCGTTACAAACTAGGAAGTTTCAAATTTGTTCCAAACCAGTCTGCAACTAATAATTTAGAACACTAGTTTTGGTGAATACACGGTGCGAGACAATTTACTTAAATGTGTATTTTTTGGAGGTTCTTACAATGTAGAAATATTTTATTGGAGTTTACTCCTTAAGAATCGATTTTCAGTTATGGCTCGCGGGACGGAAATTTTATGAGGAGTAAAATCAAGCGCACCTTTCACATTGAAATTAAGTATATATCTATGGATACGTATATTTCTGTACAATAAACAAAATTTTCAAGTGATTGAAGTTAAAATAATCGTTCGTAAGGAGTAAACTCCAGTCGTGCGTCGGAGCTGACACACAAGCTTTTAACGTCTGCATGAGAAACTTGCAAACTTTTGCAGCAAAAACTGTGCGTGTATTTTAAGTTGAATATCTATAAATCCAATAGAGCTGTATATGTTTTAGCAGCAGAACTTACCTATCATTACGTACCTACTATGTATAGTTATGTACAATATTGTTGAATCAATATAATTAAACATTTATATTCTTTTTATCTCAGATCTAAATTCAAACTTCACTTTCAAAATTTTGAGTTCGTTATTACTGGAAATACTTAAATAGTGATATAACCACGCGCACACGATGATTTAAAATACCACCCCAGTCACAAATATGGCTCGGAGTCACTCACTGAACAAAACGATACACTTAAACATACCATTCTTTTATATCTTTGCTATCGCGCTTTCTCGACTTTTGCATTTGACCTCTGTCTCCGTTTCTTAACGCCCCGTTAATTGGATATTGTGTTTGTCCATTGGTGCTTGTATTACTTAACAGTGCTGCACTAGGACCTTGTTGAAAGCCTTTGCTGTCATCCACTTTATATGACCTATCACTACTCGATTGAAACTTGAGTATAATAAGAATGATTAATATTATGACTATAAGGACACCAGATATTGCACCTATTACTATGGCAACTGTTTCTGACTGTTCTGAAGTGGAGACTGTAGGTCTTTTTGTGGTTGTAAGGTAGTAATCGCCCATAGAATCGGTATCAATAGGAGGTGGTGGTCCTTTTGGTGGTTCGGGGAGCAGCTCTGTTGTCGAAGTGCCTTCTAAAGTACCTTCTGTCGTTAGTTCAGCTTTACTAGTTGATATTTCAGATCCAGTCGTACCTTCCCTATGTTTAGTTGTCGAACTGGGGATAGTGAAGTTAATACTGTCTTGATCGGTTATAGAACTTTCTGTGACTTTGAATGTTGCATTCTCTGAAATCCCAGTGCTAGAGCCTGATAATTCTGCAAAAAATAAATATAATTGGTTATAATTCCCGAAAATTATCATTTGATTTTTTGATAGAGACACACGTACATGGGAGATTTTGCTTTTCGTTTGTTTGTGATGAGCTGATGATAACATTATGAACTAAACTGTTTTTAAAATATGCGTACGCGAAGTTTATACAGAAGTTACTCACAAGGTCGCAAGCTTGGCCAAAACATCGAGAAACATGATTTTTAGATGTTTCAGTAATTCAGGCAAATTCTTCGAACTAAAAATTCTAACAGCCCAAGTTTATTTAATATATTGAAGTGAAACTTCTTTTGTCTCGGTAGAGTAAATTCCTGTGTTGGCAAATGCGAGCGTTACGATAAGTGAAACGAATAGAGGTGAGCAGTCTGAGAAGACGGGCAGAGGAGAAAGGGAATATCGAACGCCGCACTCTTTAGCCACGCTCCGTCTCATGTTTTTCGCGCTGTTTCTCTCAGGCAAGCGTCAGTAAAGCGAGGACACAGCGTTTCAGTTCTCGTAACGCCACAAAGCGTTTGGTTAGAAGCATTAAAATTGGATTTATTCTTTCATTATTATTATTTTGATATAGACAGAAGGAGAAAGAGAGTTATACATGCATGAGTAGCTGAGATACCACACATTGTATAACCAGTACTTACCATCGTGTTTTGTGATTATTTATGTTTTTTACGTGAATATTTGATTATATCCGTGAACAGTTATTATGTAAGTATATTTAAAATATTAAAATTTTAATGATAATGACGTTTTTAAGCTTATATTGCGTCAAAGAAACGACTGAACGTTCCCGCGAAATGTTCTCT
Organism: Xestobium rufovillosum; assembly: GCA_963966045.1. Taxonomy (NCBI): domain Eukaryota; kingdom Metazoa; phylum Arthropoda; class Insecta; order Coleoptera; family Ptinidae; genus Xestobium; species Xestobium rufovillosum. The sequence goes on from OZ014495.1 coordinate 28,721,468, forward strand.
CTCTATCTCTCACCGTATATCTCTCTCAGAAGTTTCAATTCTATCACGTATACGGTGCTATACGCGCAATTTTTTTGTGTATTCTAAGTGCGATTGGTAGTCTATAAATTAATGAGTATATTTCAGTGTTAGGAAAATTAGAATAAACCTTTAAAAAAGTCTTGCTTAATTTGTGCCAGTTCAAATTTAAATTTTTTAAATTTTGAGAATTTCTGGCATGTAGTAAATAAATAACTGTATAACCGTGGATTGAGGGAATTCCCTCAATCAACGGTATAACTATATAATAATATCAACGTTTCGTCCCCGTTCGGGGGCTTTGTCAAGATTAATTAAAAACGTGTAAAAATATATAAAATATTTGACTTTTTTTTTGCTTTTTTTTGTTTCGGCTGTTTTTTTTGCTTTTTTCGTTTTTTCCTCTTCCTCTGTTTCCGTCCTTCAGCTAACCTATTTTTATATTTTCGCCTCTCGTCACGATATCCTTTGTTATCCAGGGTTTTCTACTTTCATTCTGTTTGTGACCCAAAATACCTGCAGAATCTAAACTATTTTTAATGCAATTCCATTCTGCCTCTACGTCGCTAACAGTATTTTCATCCGCGCCCTTTAGTACCTACTTCGATCGCCCTTTTGTCTAACTAATAGCGCGATTTACAATCTTTTAGTTTCTCGAAGTCAAGGCATTTTCTACCATTTTGAGGACTATCCATACCTGCTCCTGGATAGCTTCTGTAGCCTCAAACTTGATTTCTGAATCTTTGCCTAACAAGAATGTAATATATTTAATAACTCCCTAAGACCCATGGCATCTTCCACTTCCAGCGTCTCCTGACGCGACGGTTAGGCTATGTTTATCGCAAAAATCTATCTTCCCCTGTCGTTGCTATTACTTAATCCAAAGAGATCAATTATCCCACCTTCTCTCTCTCCCTGTACGACTGCATTAAAATCTCCTACAATTATTAAATTTGCATGCCCTTTCACAAAATCTGGTACATATTCGATAACGATATAAACTGCCTCTACAGCCTCATAACTATAATTAGATGTGGGCATATACAGGTACTTGTATTATTACCGTCTTTACAGGTTTCGAATTCAATGTAACCATAACTACCCTGTCACTTTTCTGTCATAAATTTTCTACATTTTTTTTTTCTTTTATTTCCCTAGTTGTATTTCGCAGCTGTTATTAGGTTCCCTTTACTTGGTTTAATTGTCCTTATATTCACGATTTCCGATATAGATTCAATATTTTGACTTGGTTGTTGTCGCGTTGAATGTTTATGTACCTAAAATGGTTTTCTTGCTTAATACCTCTATTCAATTAGGTTTGTTTACTTATCTTTGGGCCCGTCCCGCTTTTCTACCTCTTTATTATGGCTAGTTAGCATCTTTTGTATTGGAGGTTCCACTATATTTTCCGCATTTACCTTCTGTGGGTGACATCTGACCGCGGCACTGGGTATTTATCTGTCAGGTTTCGGTTGATAATTCTCCTTCATGAGCGTGCATATGGGGGTTTATGTCTTTTCTTCATATGCTTTTCTTGCTGGTTCTGTGGCTTCGGTTCATTTTCGTCCACCTGAATAGGTTATATCGATTTATGGTTTAAGTGTATCCGTTCTGTTTGGCTTTGATTTAGGATTCTTTGAGTCGTACCCTCTTCTAATGTGCCGCCCCCCTTCTATGACGCCTCTGATTTCTTTTAAACTCATCACACGCAGGTGGGTTCCGTTCGCTTTCGAGTTTCGGACATTGACGTGCATGTTGGTGATCGACGGAATTTTTATATTCCATTAGTGCCTTTGTGCGTTCTTCAATTTGTGGGATTTATTCGATCATCAGCGTTAGGAATCGTCTATATTGGGTTCTACGTTGTGTATGCCGTTTGTGTTTAGACGATTCATCGGATTCTTCTGGATTTTCGTGCACGTGTCCGTTCCCGAGGTTTCGAAAACCCTCTCAAAGGTGAGCCATCCTCTAGTTTTATTCATTTCTATAGCTTTCCCTGTCTTTCTTGGTACTATTTGGCGTCTTCTCTTTATATATTTTTAGGGTTTTATCCGGGGGAGTACTGACTCCGACCACCCCCGCTCCTGGTGTGCTTCTTACAGCCAGAAGTACGTGGCATAAAGCCGTAGCGGCCCTCCGTGCCCACGCTAGAATTTACCGCCAGGGCCTGGACGACAGTGATTCCAGGATTATATAAAATCTAAGGTTAGACCAGTCCTTACTGTTCCTGCTAATTGGTTCCGTGTCGCGGGAGCTAAGAGCTCCGCTGTCCAGTGTAGCCCGTCGCGGCGTATCGTGACATAAAACTTTCCATTTTCCCATTTATTATTTTGTTTTGTACCTTCGCATCTAACTTAGCCATTTTGAGTATTATACATAATTATATTTTGTACCTCTTTCATTATCACTCAGTAAGAATAATTTATTCATTCCTTATTTAGCTATTAATTATTATTAATTTTGTAACGTCGTAATCGCCGTGCTTGGGTCGCGTTTTGATTATAGTTTTTGGTACGGGTGTACGGGAGCGCCTGCGTGCATCGAAGCTTCGACCGCCTTGCGTCCTTGCGTCATCGCGTCTTGTCTAATTTACGGGTTTGACCCCTGCACGCAGACTTGGGTCACGGCATTGCGTCGACTTATCTTATTTTGTTCACTGCTTCACAGCTCATTAGTTCCTACTTCATTGATTGTGTCTTCTAGCTACTTGGTTTTGATAAGTAATATTTTGCGTATTTTTTGCGTTATATTGTACATGTATTTTTTTTCCCTTATGTAAGAACCTTGTGCTGGTTCACCTTGTTAATGAATATATTGGGTAAGTTCAACTTATCTGCCTGTGTTTCTTTTAGTCCCGCTATTATAGGTACCTCACTTTCTTATCTTTTCGTGATTTTAGTTATAAGTAGATTGGAGGCGGTGATTAAGAAAATCACGTGGCGCCCGCAGTATTATCCTTTTGAGTATCTTAGCCCACCCCTACTCTCCGTATGTGCTAGCCGCTGCCTCTATCTTTCAGGACCTTTGATAGTTTAATTTTCAGTTTTGTAACGTGTCCTTTTGGCACGTTATAACACCCTACCCTATTTTATTCTTCATAACAATTGCCACACCCGAATTTCCCCCTATCGACCCTGTGTGTATTACTCTAAAATCTTCTGGCCATCGCACCTCACTGGTACCTACTATGTCTAATGCTGCTAACCTATCCTTCTCGATTATCTAACTTTCTTACTTGTTTCATGCTCCCAACATTCCATTCGTGAAATATTACACTTGTTATTGCCGACGACTCAATAACCTCCCCCCACCAATATGATTAAACTTGCGGTCCAGTTCTGTAGATCATTGAAGCACACAAACCATCCCACCTGTATCAGTGTTAGATACTGGAACTACGTCAAGGTACAAGTTCGTTGGAATATTAAAATTGAACATTAACTATACGTATTAAATTCTATTTTATGCTTACCATTTCCTAACGTGGAAACACTGGTTTCTTCTCCTGTAATTTCACCGGAACCTGATCCAGGGAAACAATCTTCATCATCACATGGCTTACCATTTTCAGGTAAGACTTTAGGTTTTGGTTTTGGCGTGGCTGGTGGTCGAGTAGGCGGCACGTACACTGGTGTTATTAAATCATCATCTCCAGAACCATTTTCTGGTAGTGGTAAACACTCGTCTTCGTCATCACCATTACAACCAGATCCGGCACCACTGAAGACTAAATCGTCCATTAATCCTGGCAAACTTGACGCCGGCGTCTGTAAGAAAACACAAAGTTATGAAAGCTAGAGACCATTGATAAAACAATTAAAGGAACGGACTATATGACTATATCCCTACCACTTATTGACTGTCACATTGTAGGTTGTATGATAAAACAATCGGGTTGCTGTACAAAGTAAACGAAATATACACCAACAGAATGACTTAATAAGTTTTATTAAAGAAAAAAGATAAGTTTTATTAAAGAAAAAAGAGAAAGTTGTAGAAAATACGGGTGAGGAAGTTATAAAAATTAAAACGCATTTGAAAAAGTAGCTATTCAGCGATTTTGAAGTCAAAACGCTGGCCGCGAATGCCATGACAGACAGAGAAAAATGGGAAAGATTTGGAGAAGTTCTTGCAAAAACCTCAGCGATAGCATATGTCTTAATTGTAGATTGTGCAACTACGAAACACATTCGAACGTTGTACGTTGTATCTATGTTGTCTGCTATCCTGCAATTTACCGTATTACAGTAATAAATTTGCCGCTGTCTATGACACTGAGCATATTCTGATACCTAAATAGTTGCATAATTTCAGAGACCCTGCACTTCAAAAGAGGCGCAAATGGTAAATGCTATCGCAGGCGTTTTTATTAAAACCTTAATTTTATAAATCCCCATTTTCATTTTTTCTTCACCTGCTATAGTATTTGTGGCATTTCGATTTAAATATCGCGCCGCAATTGTTTCATATTGTTTTTCATTTTTACTTCCCCTTACACGAAATTTTCTGTATTGTCTGACCAGCTAAAGAACACATAAAAAACAATGTGCTATCTGAAGACTGGCAGCTCAAGTGAGAGATCGGCGAATAGGTCACCTAACCTGGGCTTCGCGCTTGTGAATCTAGTGTTAGATGTGCATTTCCCGCGCTTATAATATTTAAAATTATTAGTTTTTATAAACTTGAGTGAATTAAGAGGTATATATCTCTCTTTCATTAACAATATACTGTCACGCCTATGTAGTTTATAAAAAAACTGGGTGCGCGGTCTCCACGAGCGATAGAAGTGAAACTACAACATTATTAGAGGAATGAAAAATTTGAAGGGTAAACAGATGATTGCAGTGTATGCATTGATGAGTTTCAAATATATCTTTATTCATCAACTTCTATGTCTTCAATCAAATCTAAAACTGAAATGATAGGTCTATGTGCGCTTTGATTTTCTCTGAAGACAAAAGAAAAAAGAAAAAACAAAAAAGAAACCAAAAAACCAAAAAAACAAAAACAAAAAAAAAACAAAAACCAAAAAAAAAACAAAAAAATGTCAAATATTTTATATCTTTTTACACGTTTTTAATAAATCTTGAGAAAGCCCCGGAACTTGGACGAAACGTCGCTATTATTATATAGATATACAGTTATTTATTTTATGCCAGAAATTTACAAAATTAAAATTTGAACTGGCACAAATTAAGCAAGACTATTTTAAACGTTTATTCTAATTTTCCTAACACTGGAATATACTAATTAATTTATAGACTACCAATCGCACTTCGAATAATTATGGAAGAATAAATATAGTTTTAATGTTTCTAACCAAGCGCTTTGTGGTGTTACGAGAACTGAAACGCTGTGTCCTCGCCTTACTGAAGCTTGCCTGAGAGAAACAGCGCGAAGCATGAGACAGAGCGTGGCTAAAGTGTGGGGCGTTCGATATTCCTTTTCTCCTCTGTCTGTCTTCTCAGACTGCTCCCCTCCATTCGTTTCACTTTTCGTGACGCTCGCATTTGCCAACACAGGAACTTACTCTACCGAAGTTTCACTTCAAAAATACTTATTTAACGTAGAGTTAGAATAGACCATCCAACATACCTACTACTTATTTGTGTTTGAGTACTCCGACGGAGCTGAAGTGCCAGTTCGGTTCACCTGCCGCTTTGTTTAAAATATAATGGTTAATCGAGTTATTGTGACTATCTACAGATGAGGGGCAAATGATATGTGGCGTATTGCCGATCCATTAATAGATATTAGAACAGAACATTTTTGATGATTTTGCAATAACCATTGATTCACTTATATGACAGTGTTAATCAGCGGCGTAACTTCAAAATTTAGGCCAGGGGGCATGATCTGTTGAGAGCCCTCTGACATTCCTTAGTAATTAGGTAAGATAGTTTAAATAAGACAAAATAACAAATTCAGTCACACAAGCGCATCGGGACTTTCCCAGAGAGTGGAGCGGTGATGGTAGGCGGGCGGTAATATAGAAAATATATTGATATCGATACAAAAAATATAAAAAAAAACAATAGATATGAAATATGAACTTGCAAAGTTATTAACATGTTTTCGTTTAAACCGATCAGTATCCCAAATATATTCACAACAACTGTTCCCATAATTTGGTACTTTTCACTATGATTTTTTGTATCTTCACAAATAAAAATATTTTATTCTTGACATATTTTGAAAAGAACGTCACTCTGCATAATTGTTTATTGCAACGATAGATGGCAAATTAACATGGGAAACTGAGAATATTTAAATATTTGCTTTCCTGTACTGTAGAGGATGACTCAAATTCGAGGGCCACTATTGGGATCTCGCTTATTTGAAAAGGTAGAGGATAGGTTTAAATTTGTCACTTTGCATAATTTGGTACTCGTTAATATGCCTTTGAGAAATCTGATCTATCTCGAACGGTATACGAGTTATGACCGAAAAACAAAAAATTTCACTTTTCGTTTTTGCCGCGTAGCTCGACTGTTTGACTTCGTATCGGAAAGATATAGATACATTATTGGAGCACTTTTTCATGCTCGATCAGTACATTTTCATGGATTTACAGAAAAACGTTTTGTTTAGCTCAATACATCATGAACTTTATTTTTTCTTATGGGTATCATTTTTGTCTTGCACTTTGTTGAAAGAAGCATATCGTTCTGATTTCAATGATATACAACTTGTCCATATTATATCGAATATTGTGGCCATTGCAGTCGAAAAATTGTAAATTTTAGCAAATATCAAGTGGGCATTGCAAGGAAACAAAAAAGAAACAGTTCAAGATTGTTGTAATTTCAGCAAACATGTTAAATATTTTTGGTGCTACAGCTGAGACGCATTTTTTTAATAATAATAGGTTCCTGAGTCACATAATTTTTCACATGAAATTTTTTTTGCATTATGTAACATTAAATTATGACGGTTAGTTTATTGTGTTTAGTTCACGTTCCTTACAGGAAAGCTTAATTAAACAATTTTTCCAGATTTCTGATTTCTGATTTCTTATTGCATCTACTATACTGTTAAACAAAATTCAATATAACATGGACAAGTTGTATATATAAAGTGTAGGACAAAAATGATGCCCATAAGAAAACATAAAATTAATGATTGTCCGACTCAAACGAAACATTTTCCAGTAAATCCAAGAGAATGTGCCGATGGAGCAGGAAAAAGTGCTCTAATAATGTGTTCGAATTTTTCCATTACGAGGTCAAATAGTCGAGCTACACGGCAAAAACAAAAAGAGCATTTTTTGGTTTTCCTGCCATAACTCGTATACTGCTTAAGATAGATAAGATTTCTCAACGACATATTAATGAGCATAAAATTCTGCAAAAGTGCCAAATGTAAACATACTCTCTATCATTTCAAATAAGTGAGATCCCACAGGTGGTCCTCGAATTTGAATCACCTTGTATAGCCACTCAAATTATTTTAACAGTAAATGTTTATAAATTTTCATACAAGCCCTGCAGAATTTTAAGATTTACAAGTAGTGTAAGTTTCGGACAAGCCAGGTTTTCTTTTGAAAAATGTAATGCGTCATTTATAGGGATGGTTGCTCCAGACTAGACCTGTTTATTTGAACCTAGTTCGCTGGTCGGAGCAGGTGCACCTAGTTCGAATTTTGTAAATGAGTAGGTCGCTGGACCTGACACCTAATACAGCAGAACACGGACTCACTTTTCACTATACGGACTACGGAGTCGCGGTAAATGAGAGTGATGATATATGGATGAACCGTCGGTCGGATGCGGAGCTGTTTAGACGAAATAATTCCTGAGTTTCTCGGAGGTCGGATCTCGGACTCGGAGTCGGAGTCTCGTATAACAGACCAGATGACGGATTTCGGAGCGGAGTGTCTTAATTTATCTAGGGTGTCTTCCGCTTCAATGGAATACAGCACGAGTCGGAAGTAACTCGGTCTGTCTCTGTTCAGTGATGATTTTAAGTGACTACTGCATGGCATCCGCCAGTGAAATAATTTATTTGAAATAAATTATTAATGTACTAAGAAATTTAAATTGCGCTCCGTGTTCGGCAATCCGTCTCGCTGCTCCCCGGCCGGACTGTGATGTATTCATTATTCAAGGTCCGGACGTTTATGAATAACAAGTTAACAACTAACAAGTAGGTGCGCGGACCTACTTTCTTGCACCTAGTTTGCAAGCGGAGTCGGAATCGGTGCACCTCACCTGATCCGCTAAAGGAGCAGGTTATACCATCCCTAGTCATTTATAATAAGAGTGAGGCAGTAGGGTCGAGCAATTATTCAGTTCCGATATATGTAGTTAAGTGTCGATGCTGTAGTACGAGGAAAATTCCGCAGTTTCCTGTATTTAGTTTTATAAAACTTCACAATAGCAATAACAATTATTTTAATGCACTTAAAATTATTGTGTTCTGAGTTTTGATGAAAATAAGTACTGATGAGCGAAGAGAAACACAGATGTTTTTACTCTGTTTATTAATTTGCAAATTCTGATCTTAGCATTTTGTCGTTTAAAATTCATGATCCTAAAGTTTTCAGTCCGAAGACTGGTTGGACGCGTACTTCCATCCTTTCCTATCCTGAGCTAACCTACGCATTTCCACAAAAGTTGAACATCCTACATCCCTAACTATTTGAGAGCAGCAATCTAATCTAATTATTATCTAATTATTCCTATCTCTGACTCTAGTATGTCGCGAACTAAGCCTTCGTGCCTCAGAAGGTGTCTTACCGTCTTCCATAAATTTCGCTTTTCTCCAACTCTTTCTAATACCTCTCTGTTGTCCAGTCTCAAGTTTTAAAATCGTATTATACAAAAACTTACATTCACTTTTTGAACCATTGAATACAATAATTGAAAAGCAAATACTTATTTAACTATTTCGGTTCCCCATGTTAATTTGTCATATATCCTTGATGTTCAAATATACCGTACTAACAAACACCAACTTTTACGTTGAATAAAATTTTCTCAAAAATCAATAAAAAAATTTCCCTATATTGCACGCTTTTTTGGACACATTATTAATTTGTTATCAAGGATCAACGCAAGGCAATGCTTCAGGGGCCCTAAAAACTCGTGGTTACGCCACTGGTATTAGCGAACATTCACATTTTAAAAATAAGTTCAAATTTTCAAAGATATGTGGGTTCAAAAATAGTAAGTATACTGTTTTATAAGGAGGAAAAGTGTCATTTTTTAGTGATGAGTCTGCAGACCTGGAGGCCGAGCTTGCGAGGCCGGCAACACAGTCGATTCACAAAGAACACTTTTCTTCGAATAAAACATGCTATTTTTTCTTCAAACGTTGGAAATAGGTTAAGAATTCAAAATAATTAGCTATTTCTATTTTAATGGTAATATACAAATTAGGGCATCCAAGTCCCGGGACCAAAGGGCCAATCGGGACTTCGGGACCTGACCAAAAAGTCCCGGGCCTAGTCCCGCAGTCCCGAATATATTAAATAGGCAAATTTTTATCTTATTTGAGATGTGACTACCACGAATGTTGAATAAAACAACTGTCTAACATGAAAAGAAACGTTGCAACTTTTGTTAGCGCATAACAACAAAATAAACATGTAACATATAAACACAAAAGAGAAATGTTCATAGGGTACATGAATAAGAAGAAATAAATATAAAAAACATACACGAAAGTTTTACATATATAAATGAAACCAAATTAAACGCCCTTACGTGCTCAGTATTCTGTGATGCGAGCGCAATCTCCCACCATTTTCGGGAACACGGTAGGTCCCGGGACTAAAGCTGTGGTCCCGGGACCTTTAAAATCACATGTAGTCCCGGGAAATCCCAGTCCCGGGATCCCGGGACTGGATGCCCTAATCCAAATATTTCTGAAAACAACAAAATTGCAGAAGTGATATTTTGAACCAAAAAGGAATATTTATCTTTTCTTCGTCCTTCTTCGTACAATTCGAGTTCAAAATTTTGAGGCATAGGAGATTAAAGTAATTAATTGTCCGAGAATGTACCCATCTATCCGCACTTGACTTCCTGTTTGTGATCTTTCGATATCGCCTATCTTATAATATACAACTAATTAATTAAAATAAGCTCTATACGTATTAACTCTTGACCTATACACTTTACGATTTTGCCTGCAATCCATCTATTCCTGTCGATTTATGTCTTTTATTTTTTAGTATTGAAAATACTTCTGGGCGCGTGTATATGGGACTCATCTTACGAAAAATGATCGACAAGCGACAGATTCTGTCGGCGACGCGCGCAGTCGAGGCCGCTAATAATAATATTGGATGGTGAGCGCTAGCCAGATGTAAAGATACGGCGAGCGCGAGTACCGTTTAAGAGGGATATCGCGTTGCAATAAAAGTCCAAACAGTACAAAACGGATGCGTTAATATTTTGTTACGTATTGCGTCAGTTTGACTATGTGCCTTGTGCTTGTCACAAATCATTTCTTTTATTTTATTGTATCAATAATATTATACCAACTTGAAACGGCACAGATCACTTTTGTTGGACATCTTAGAAACCGAGCAGTTGTGTCGGTATTTTCAATACGCCTATGATACTTGCGTAAGATGCGAGGTCTGTGAACTTTTTAATGCTAGCTCAACCCTTCGCTCATTACAAGGTAGCCTAAGTTGCCCCCCTCATCACTGATTCACTTTTCTAGTATAATGTTTGTATTACTTTGAATTCATTTTCAAAATGATCGTACTAATTTATAATAGTTAGGTGCGCGAAATTTAGATGCTATGGTACTGAAATTATAATTCGATTTTTTTCTTATCTTTAACGGACAACGAAAGATCTAAATAAAGAGGAATGAGAGTTGTTGAAACACACAAACGTCATAGACATATAAGACCGCTTCATCCTTCCTACCTGTTGCATTCTATGTAGCTGGTCGTTCCTATCGAGTATTCCTGTTACTAGTCTAACATCTCCCCGAATGGAAGTGTGAATGTCTTTCTCTGCTGCCAAGTCCAGAATTCTTATACCATTTACAACTACACCAGCCACAATTCCAGCAAATGGACGCTCAATCCTGGATTTATTTTTACTCCACTTTCCCCCTACTTGTATTTGCGCTTGGCTATTAAATATTTGCAGTTGATGGCCTAAAAGAAGAATCATAAAATTAGGTAATTCAATTTGCTAAAATTTCAAAGATCTTAAATTTACCAGGAGGATGGGTAGTTTGGACGTTGTAGTCGTCGATTTGTAAAGAAGAATTTGCACCATTACGTGTAAATTTAACTACGTGATATGCATTGTCATTAACTTTTACCGATATGTCTCCTAATGGATGGTCGTTTGTACCCAGATTGTAAACCACAAATAAATTCCCTTCTACCTGTAATATAACAGTTAACATGAGTACCTACTACTTGAAGATTCCATCCGTGCATCTGAGCTTTCGATGAGCGGTGGCAAATGACACAACTACCAGCGGAAACACAGCACTGGTAATATATTATCAGTTGATCCGGGTTCCATGTCTGCACATCCCAGAAGCACGGATGAAATGTTAAGTTATATTTATTATCCACATCATATTCTTATTCAGACTGGTCTGATGCCAACAATTGTGTTTAATATTCTTCTTTATTCTTAAGATGACGGCGGTTATACCGTGTGACACAACTCAAGTTCGAACGTAGTGATTTAACATTGGAATTCTGTTTTTCCTGCAATTTCTGCTCCACATTTTAGGATAACATGAAACCAATGGTACCGTTGGATAGATAATTTTTTTCTGCGCGATATGGTGCTGAAAATGTAGTTTTGTTAGATTTAGCTATTAATTTTTAATAAAATGTCCAATACTATTTTCCAACAAAGTAGCTTGTGTCATAACTTTGACAATTAATAGTTATTTAAGATACAAGTATCGTAACAGTTCACATTTTGATACAAGATGGGAAAATTGATAACCCATCACGTATCATTAACATGAAGTTACTATAAGAGTATCTTACAACGTTTTATCTACTATCAGCGTAACCATACGACTATCATATGAGCTTAAGAAATAATTAGTAAACGAGAAATAATAATTATGCACAAAAAGTAGCTGATCGGTACGAATACGAGTATATTTTGACTTCTTCAGTAATCTTTTGACATCTTTGCGAACGAGAAGATTTTCCTCGGATATCGAGATTGAAACAATGTGGCCGTGAAATAGGGGACATAAGTGCCTCCGTCATACGTCAGATTTTCATTCCAAAGAAAACAAAAGCACGTGCCGTTTGACGTTTATCGATATTATTTACAACGTCTTAAACTAGTTTTTACAATATAATTATAGACGTTTTGCAGTGAAAACAGTTTATTTTAAATTTGCGTGTTAGGCTTATGTGTAAAAACTTGAAAACGACTATAATTATATTTCAGAGGTTAGGTTAAAACGTCAGAAAGCACGTGGCTTTGTTTTGTTTGGAATGAAAATCTGACGTAATAGGGTGACCAGACGTCCTCTTTTTCCCGGACAAGTCCTCTTTTTAAGGAACTTTGTCCGGGTCCGGTATCTTTTTTGTAAATTGTAAGAAATGTCCTCTTTTTTAACATTACGGGATCTTTTTTCTTCATCTTTATTCGATCCGCGACTTCAACTTCCATCGGCATCACAGTAAATTATTGCACGAGTGCAGATGGGTAGAAGCACATCTATTGGTTACCGTTTCGCGGGCTTATATTTGTCTATCTCTGTCGCACATTAGAAGATTTGGGACAAAACACCTAAATCCCTTTTGTCCACGACTATCTTACAACATACTCTTTATACTTGTGTTTCTTCAATCATAATTAGATACATTAATCACTGCAGTGATTAATGAATATTATTCACTAAACCAATAGGAACATCGCTTTGACCCTTTTTTACATTTATTTAGTAGGCCGCGATCGCGATGTGTCAGTTCAAATTGAAACGTCAAATCAGCATGGTTTGCTTTTAATTTGAAATGCATATTCTAAAAAAGAAGATATAATGAGTAGTGAGATCAAAACGAGGTTTCTTTAACAGCACCAGCAATAAAAAAAGCTGCAGAACTTGCCTCATTAGATTCATTGCCCAAAAAACCAAGAAAATTATACCTGAGAGCGTATGTATGAATCTTTCTTACACTGGAGAAGGGAAATGAAGGTAAATTCTTTCTGGGAATCTGTTTTGATAGTCGTGGACAAAGTATAATATACAACTCGTTATAATGATGCTATTATTACCTCGGATGATTACAAAACTCGCTCGTTTCACTCGCTCGTGTTGTAAACTTCATCCTCGGTAATAATAGCATTCATTATAAACTCGTGTATAATATACTATTATTCTATCAGATGCATCTTTATTATATTGTTTGTAAAGTAATAATTTTGTCTTTACATAAAATAAAAAAAAATAAATAAGCTTATATCATTAATTTTGAAAAATAATATTAAGGGTGGTCTCAAACTGAACGTAAACTTTGAATATTTTTGTAGGTGTAATAGCTTTATTTTTCTGTCTGTTGATGAACATACATGTAATGACATTTCTTGTTTTAAAATGATTTAAAATGGCATCTACAGCACTTCTAAAAATTTTTCGACGAGAAAAACCCCGCCCCCCTCCCGGAGCCCCCCCCGCACACCGCACCACGATGGCGCTTTGTTACATGTGTCCTCTTTTTTGCAAAGTGGAATCTGGTCACAAACGGTTTGTGACGCGCCACTTGTGTGGTCCAATATCTTCCTTCAACATCTCGTGGCGTTTGCAAGCAAGTTTTATTTGAATTGATTTTAGTATTAGTTTGTCGTGCAATTCCAATTCACTTCACAAAATGCGTGCGCTAAAGAATGTCTATTTGACATTCTTTTAATCGATCACTAGTCGATTCTGGTAATTTTACAAATACAATATCAGCATCTATGCAAATTTTTGGAGTTTACTCCTTAAGAATCGATTTTCAGTTATAGCCCGCGGTACGGAAATTTTATGAGTAGTAAAATCAAGTGTTACATTTCGCGTTAACAGCGTTAACTAAAAAATGAGGAGTTACGTTCCTCTGCGCAACGCACCTTTCACATTGAAATTATGTGTGTATCTATGGATACGTATATTTCTGTACAATAAACAAAAATTATCAAGCGATTGAAGTCAAAAAAATGCTGACAGATATGGAAAAAACCTATTCCAGTGATAATGAAGAATCCGAAAAACATATGGATGCGGTTAATTGGTAAGCGTATAATTCATGTTAACGAATTATATAAATTGAACATACGAATAGCTATGTCTTTTATTTAGTGTATGTATGTTTGATTAATTGTTTACCTATTTAACATGGGAAATTTGAAAATTGCGATTTCTATGTCCCCAAAGTGTTTTAAGGATATTCCGAGTATCAGGACACATACAATGTGCACCAGAGAACATTTTTGTGCAATATTTTTCAAAGTTTAACAAAAAATATCAAAAATATTTCCAAAAATATATCGCGTGGGAATCAACTTCGTTTAAATACAAGTAGTGTAAAGAAGAGGACAGCCATGTCGCAATGGATTAGTGAGTTCAATCGCACGCCGCCGATATTGAATCCCGAGCATACGGAGGTTTAAATCCAATAGCGGTTAGTTTTCTTTTTTTACTTTTATCGTTATTTTGAATAAACGGCGATTGATTTCTATCAGTAAAGATGCATAATTAAACGTTTTATAATTTTTTATTAAACTGGAAATGGACTTACTAGAAAATTATTTATCAAGTGATTGAAGTTAAAATAATCGTTCGTAAGGAGTAAACTCCAGTCGTGCACAATTTTTTTTCTGTACTTGGAGATATTAATGGAATTTACAATTACATAATGTTACTAAGTATAAATAAATTTTATTGTTCTCCCGTTAAATTGTCGCTAACACTTCAACAGTGTTGTGCATCGTCTAGATAATATTATCTAAATAAATCATCTAGATAAAATTTTGTTATCTATCATCTTATCTAAGATGACACTGTAATCAATTATCTATCATCTTATCTTAGATGAAAAAACAGGTTATCTGGAGGTATTAGATAACAGATAATATTTCGAGTAGATTTTCAAAGCAAAAAATCCGGAGCTTCATAAAACGCGTAAAATCCCTCTTTTTCAGTAAATTTGTTGTATTTAGGTCGGCATTTTTCTAAGCTATATTAAGTTAAGATACTAAATCCGTTATTATTATGCCTAATACAATATCATAATAAGGGATATATAATCTGGAACCTGAAATCCAATATGTATTGATGTACCTAAACCACGTTAAATTTATAAATAAAAATACCTGTCCTTAATTTTTCTACGATTATCTATTGAATTATCTAGATTATTTTCTTCATCGTCAAATTGACCAATAGGAACATTTCATTTGGGTTTAGAAGCGTGTATTATTTCGGAAATTTCACACCTCGCTTTTTTAGCCAATCAGAAGTTTGTTTTTCGTTTCGTTACCACGGCGACGCAAAAAATTTCCGGAAATTTTCATCCTCCACGGTGCCCTGAGCGAAATTAATAAGCGGAAATTTTTCTGTCAAATAATGACGCGGGATTCAAAAACTGAAGTTTCATTTTTAATGCTGAACTTCTTCTCAGATACTTTCTTGGTTATCTTTTCCAATACGAGACATGGTAAAAACGACAAACTAACCCCTAAATCATTTAGGGTATTCTTTACTGCTAAAAATGCTCTATAATTGACGATTGCATGTCAACTGACAGCACTTTTCATTGACATACGCAGGCTTCTCTACAATTTTAGTTCCATATTGTGTTTTCGATGACAAAAATGTCAGACTAATTCCACTAGTTTTTTATTTTATTTAGGTGTGAAATTTCCTTACCGAATCCCCCACGTGCTTTAATTAATATCCGAAAATTTTTTCTCGGTCTCGAATGTTCTTAGAATTTTCCAGATTCCAGATTTTGAGAAAATAAATAAAAACATAATTTCCACCTCCCACTTTGGAGGAGCGTAACTCCTAAGGGAGGGACATATATGAGGATTTGTTTTTATCAAACACCCCCTTTAATTTTCAACAAGGAATCGCCTCTTAAATTTTTTCGCACTTATTTGGATACACCTTGTATAATTATTATGATCGAACAACACTTAGGTAAGTTCGTTTGATCATTTAATTATTATTTCTTATCATGGTGCTGTCTTGCATTAAAATTTTTTCCAAGTTTGTAATAATATTTTGAACAGTTGGATGCGGATGGATCAGGTAGGTTATATTGCTAAATTTTACAGAAAACAGGTCTCCTTCACGGCGTAAACTTGAACCTCCATAAAACACTCCTATAATAAAAATTTTCTCCTCAAGTGAATTATTCATAAGATTGTTCATTATAATTGAGTAATCTATGATGTTAATTATTCCGGAAAAAAATTAAATTATTTTATTGTTGAAGTCATGGCACTCGAAACTTTTTTCTGAAAATAATATTAGACATTTTATTAAAAATTAATGGCTAAAATCTAACAAAACTATGTATATTTTTTCAGTACCATATCACACAGAAAAAAATTTCTATCCAACGGTACAATAGGTTTGATATCATCATAAAACGAGGAGCAGGAACGGCAAGAAAACAATTTCAATGTTAAATCACTATATTCGGACGGAAGAAATTTTACTTTGTTGGGAGCACACAGACGTACGTTTTTGCTGATTTTCTTGGCAAATAAATAGTGACAAATAATCTCTTCGCTGCGGATGCCTACCGTCACATTGAAGTGGTTTGGTTATGGCCCTAAATTAATATATTCAATAAAAACAGATCCAGCGTTGTCAATTTTACTGGAACTTGTTATTGTTACCAACTTTGATACTATACAGTGTGTTTGATTTCATGTGTCACGGCTGATATCTCGGCTATTGCAAGAATTTCACACAAATGTTATAAATGAAAGTTGTTAGACACTTTATTTTCAATCATTTATCAAAATCAGAAAAACAATTGAGCATCAAATAATTCAGATATAGCAAATACATTCAACATTTTAAATGTAACGTACCCAGTAATATTATATCTTCTAATAGTCCGAGAGCCCGCTGCAAAATTATGCACCCATCTGTTAACGAAATGGAATGTGCGGCAAAGGAATGTAAAAACATCGTACTCAACGGAACGGCACCCGTGTCGGTTACCATTTGGTGCAAAAAGGTAAAAACAATAGCACTTCCGGTACGGAAATTTGCGGAAAATTGCGCGATTTGTTAACGAGATGAAAGTTGTGCCATCTTGTAGCCTGCGATTAATTGAATTGAAATCGGTACCCGTGCCATCTTTTACCCTAGTATAAATCCCTGGCACGGCGACATTTTTGCAGCCCGTAACTCTGACAAATTCCCGTCATGTGTTAACGACTTGAAATAAAGTTCAATGGAAAGTGCATTATGTCCCCTTTACGAATATCCAAGCGTGCCGCGATTCAAAGCAGTCTAAGTAGGTGGCACGGCCCGATTTATAACGGGCTACGCGGCGTCATTTTCAGGCAATTCGGCAGCCGGCGCCGGCGCGAGCGAGTTTTTAACATTGGAAATGTTTTTATTTTCGTAGTATAGGCCCGAAATTCAGCAACAGTGTCACGCGTTGCATTTTTTTTAACTTGATCCTAATGTCACTCAGTCCAGCAGTCCCAACGCTACTTTTATTTACTGTCCTTTTTTGCACAATGCAAATCGCCATACCGGCATTCCAGACATTCTTTTCGGAAGTGTCTCTTTTCAACATGCACTATTACAGCTGCCCGTGCGGAGTAACTTACACATTACGTTGATGACGTAAGGATCAAGTTAAAAAGAAGGACTGTAGTTACTTAGTTCTTTGTATCATGACTTAGTTACCATTATCACCGGCAAGTCTCTTTCCTGTGCTATTACCATTAACAGGTGTCACAGTGACAGATGTCAATTGTGCACCACACAAAAAACATTTAATATTCGACGACATGTTGCGCGACCATTGAAATTGATTCAAAAGTGACATTTAGACGCCGCGTAAAACGCGTTATAAATCGGACCGTGCCAAATATTTTGACTGTTTTGAATCGCGGCACGTTTGGATATTCGTAAAGGGGACATAATGCCCTTTCCATTGAACTTTATTTCAAGTCGTTAACACATGACGGGAATTTGTCCGAGTTACGGGTTGCAAAAATGTCGCCGTACCGGGGATTTGTACTAGGGTAAAAGACGGCACGGGTACCGACTTCAATTCAATTAATCGCAGGCTACAAGATAGCACAACTTTCATCTCGTTAACAAATCGCGCAATTTTCCGCAAATTTCCGTACCGGAAGTGCCATTGTTTTTACCTTTTTGCACCAAATAGTGACCGGCACTGGTGCGGTTTCGTTGAGTACGGTGTTTTTACATGCCTTTGCCGCACATTTCATTTCGTTGACAGATGGGTGCATAATTTTGCAGCGGGCTCTCCTACTACAAATCTGTATGAAATTCCCTTTTCAGCGATATATCACATGTGATATTTATCTAATCAATTAAAGACATAAATCGATAATTAAGTACATACCAACTGCAAGCTTACGCGTCTTAGAGCTTCATTAGAAAGAGTAGGCGGTGAAAATAATGAAAATGGAATGTCTGTTTCTACATGATACAATGTTACTTAAGACTAGCTTGACAACATAAGACTATTCAATACAAATATGTACGACAAAGCAACAACAACAAGAAAGTAACAATAAATTAGTGGGCAAGTTAAGTTTAAAATTTGAGTTAATAAAATCTAAAGTTTTTGTTCCGTTGTTATGAAAATGAAGAATAAGCAGGAATTTACTCAATTACTTTGACAGTTCACGCGATAGCAATTCTTGTCAAAGCCTACTCTTTCGATCAAAACTCTAAGTCATGTAGAAGTGCAGTTCTTACTTAATTATCGATTTGTGCCTTTAATTGATTAGATAACTATGATATGTGATATATCGTTGTAAAGGGAATTTCATACAGTTTTAGAATGCGTAATAACACTGGGCACGTTCCATTTAAAATGTTGAATGTATTTGCTATATCTGAATTATTTGACGCTCAATTGTTTTTCTGATTTTCATAAGTTATTGAAAACAAAGTATCTCACAACTTTCACATATAACATTTATTTGAAATTCTATCAACAGCCGAGATGTCTGCTGTGACACATAAAATCAAACACACTGTATATGGAAGGGAATATTCAATGTGTATATTTCCGTATTTTCTTATTCTCCTTGGAAATAGAGGCAAGTATTGTGAATAAGTCCTTATCAAACATTTTTATAATTCGTATCAACTACGAGCTAGTACTTTCCTCAGACTGACAAACCATGAAGACTTCTTATTTTTTACTTATAACAAAATAATATGTAAATGTAATACTTTCTTATACAACAAAACAATAGTATACATATAAAAAAGCAATTTAAACTGCACAATTAACCTCTTGTTTATCTTTGCAATCCTGTCCAAAGTAATTTCTTTTAGTTGATTTCGTTTCAGAGTTCAAGAAAATTGGGAGTAAACTTCTATTTTATAATGGTGTTAATTCTGTAACAAGGTCGTAAAGAAGCTTTTATGGCCCGAGGTGTGATTAAAACGAAAAGCGCAAAGCGCTGAGCGATACAACGGGCGAAGGTCCGTAGAAGCTATTTGTGACCGTTTTACATATAAAATGTTATGTACGATCGAGTTATTTTAATATTATATAATATTATATTATTAAGTTTTCAAAAAAAATAAAAATCAAATTTAGCTGTCAAATTCAAAAACTGATTAACTATGCATTACAGACCGATCGTGGGCCAATAGTGCGTAGTCGGTCTATATCTCTGGTTCTATTCAAGATATCAAGTTAATACCAAAGCAGACCAAAAAAGGGAGGTGAACGTGAAATGCCGGCCGTTGTGTCTGCTAAGTACGCTGGGTAAGCTGCTGGAGAGAATGGTGAAAGGCAGACAGAGAAAAGAGGTGAAAGACGAAGGAGGGCTTTCACCTGCGCAATATGGCTTTAGGAAGTAGAGGTCAACGATTGATGCGATGAACAGGGTAGCGGAGATAGTGGACATAGTGACGAGATACGGCTATCGAGATAAGGAGGTGTGCGCCATGGTGGTCTTTGACGTTAGGAATGCCTTCAATACGGCGCAGTGGCACAAAATAATAGAGGCGCTGGAAGATCTGAGACTCTCGAACTATCTGGTAAACGTGATCAGAAGTTACCTTTAGGACAAGGTTTTAATGGTGGGAGATGAAGACCGAGAACTGAGGATGGCGATGGGAGTTCCACAGGGCTCAGTACTGGGACCACTCTGGAATGTTTCTATGATTCGGTATTTAGAATTAAAATGCTGTGGGAAGCTAATAATGGTAGAATACGCGGATGATCTGGCGTTGGTGGTGACGTGCAGAGAAAAGGAAGAACTGGAGAATATCATTAATTAAGGCATCGTGGAAATAGAGAGATGGATGGAGTTCAACGGACTGGAGTTGGCCCCTGAGAAAACGGACGTAGTGGTCTTAGCAGGCAAGAGGAACTGCAACCAGATTGAGGTGAAAGTGGGAGGCATAACGGTCAGCAGAAAGAAGGCAATAAAGTACTTCGGAGTATGGTTTGACAAGGACACCAAAATGACGGAACACGTGAGGGCGACGACGGAAAGGCGGATAGAACTGTGACAGCACTGACTAGGCAGATGCTGAGCGAGGGCAGGCCAAGCAGCGAGAAGAGGAGAGTGCTGAGCGGCGTCGTACACTCCGTGATCCTATACAGGGCGAACGTATTCGTCGTCCTCACCGCATAAGGGCGTATCTCATTTAGAACATAAAGGCACATCTTGAGTTAGGTCTCTGCAATAATTCATATAACGTTACATGAGATACGCCTCTTGGTGTCTTAACTTGTTATCATCAAAGTTTCCGATATTCAGATGTGCTCTTTTGCTGTCTCAAAGTATAGTGCATTTGCGACGTTGAAAGCTTATTATCTCATTTTTGAGATACGCCCTTATTCTCTTACGCCACCACCATCAGAGCATCCGTCGACACCGTCCTGTACGCGGCGATGACCTGCAGCACTACTCTCCGTTGACACCGTGCAATCATTTGTCTATATTTCCCATACTTCAAGGCTTTATACCGTAGTATGGTATAAGGCTTTATACCATAGTATGGTATAAGGCTTTATACCATACTATGGTATAAAGCCTTGATGGTGGTGGCGGGGATCCCCCATATAGACCTACAGGTAGAGGAGAGAATAACAACCTACAAAGGGAATATAGAGAAGATGCGAGCGAGGGAGAAACTAATGGAAGACTGGCAGGAGAGATGGCAGAAGACGAAAGCTGGAGCGCGGACGAGGAAGCTGATCCAGTGCATCAAAGAATGATAAGAGAAGGGGGCTACCGGGATAGACCACTGCACTGCGCAATTTCTGATGGGACACGGGAGTTTCGGAAACTAACTGAAAAGGATAGGGAAGACTGCGACGGCTGTCTGCGCATACTGCGGGGAAGAGGAGACACATACTTAAATGCACCAGGTGGGCCGAACAACAAGAGAGACTTGCGGTAGTACTAGGCGAAGAGTTAACGGTAACCAACTTCACAAGACGAGTTGAAGAGGGAAAGTGGATCGAAATCAGGCCATACATATCCGAAATAACTAGAGCGAAGGTGACGGACGAAGGAAGTAGAGAGAGGGAACTGATCGAGATGCAGTGAGAGAAGATAGAACACTGCCCGCCATGAAGCTTGGCAATACCATGGCGGGACCACGGTGGCAAGAGAGGAGGGGTTTTAGTGGGTACGCTGCTTTATAGCGGAAACCCCCCCGCTGGATTGCGGGACTGCTTTTTGAAGATTTCCCCTCCTCTGGTGGAAAAAAGGTCAGGTCAGGTACCTCACCAAGGAGCCGTGAGACCTTGACGTGATGGGGAGGCCCAAGTATCCCGGATGAAGCTGAGAGCGATGACGGCGGTAGCCTTTGAGGCTCCCGGCACGGTCGCTCATGCCGGTAAGGCTTCAGCAGATCGGAGAATACTAAGGACGGCTCACACCCTAGGGGTAAATAGAGTGTGTCGCACTCGGGTTCTCCCCTAGCTGGCATCTGGCATTTCTTCCTCTTACTTTATGCCAGGCCCTTCCTTTTAACTATCCACCGCTTTCTCTAATACTGTACCTCCTAGTCTCTCTTGGCCGACTCTTGTTTCTTGTTCTTCCGACCCCGATGCTATTAGGTATCGAGGGCTAGGGGTCTCTTTCTACTTGCTCTTTCAATTTCAATGATGAATGATGACTTGGCAACGAACAAGGATAATCTCTTGGTCACGGACGTGGATATATATGCAGAGATAAGATGGACTGGCGAAGACACTGACCCTGCCAGTTAGGATTAAAACGGGAACTGCGAAAATGGCGAATTTTGAAAATGAATTACTCCAGAAGGGTAGACTTCGGTCAAAATCCCTCTCCGGCTTAGCCTGGGCTGCATCAAGGATTCTGAGGGAGGCAGAGATACGTCATTAATAATTAGTAAAGAAACGGATCCGATCCATGGTCAGGGTGGGCGAGCGGGCCTCCCTGGATCGTTAAAGGGCGACCGCTCAGTGTAAGAAGTGGGCAACCGGACTTCGACTCGGAAGACTGGCACCGGAAGTGAAGCAACAACAAATACAGAGGCGCAGCAGGACGAGTTGATGGACGATAGCGTATTTACGAGGTGGGAGTTGGGTTCCATCCTGCTAGATACGTGGCCGGCGAAGGGCCAATCCACTGCAATAACAATAAATATCGACAGTTACAACGTAGAGGAGGAAGTCCATCTAAAGAACACCATCTGGAATAGGGAAAGTCGGAGAAGCAAATCGGGAAGAGTATGCGACCACTATGGGGAGCTCGAAAAAAATCTAGGGTAGCGGAAGGAAGTCCCCAGATGGAGATGCAAATACAGATGCGGGTGGTGGAACCAAGCGCGGCCCTCACGAGGTTGAAACGTCGAACTACTGAACTTTTACAGTTTGGAAAAAAGAATAAAAACCTGCTTAAGGAGTATGATCGGCGGCATAAATTGCCTAATTAATACAGTACTCAGTGAGTACAAAACCGAAGTGCAAAAATACCACCAACTTGACCGTGACTTTACGCAATACCGAAAAGAAATAGAAAGTATCGGAAATATACCAGGGGACAGTGGAAAAGAATTGATAGGAACAGACCGGAGAAAAGAAGTGGCAATCTTAAAAAGAGACCTAAACGAAGCCAGACAACGCATTGCTGAGCTATAAGACGTCTCTGCAGCAGGCAGACAAAGAATACTTGAGGAGGCAGATGAGGTTGCGATCCACCTGCAAAGCCGGGCAAACGTACAGAGAGTTGCCGATATCCAGCAAGCTCTAAAAACGGCACAGACATGGAGCGTCTAACGGAAATAGTGAAGATAAAATGGTAGGATAACTGCTACAGAAGGACGAAGATAGAGATGGACCCCCCCATGGGAAAAATGGAGGAAAGAAATACGTAATCGCGGTGGATATAGGAAAAGTAAACGACAGTCCCTTAATGAGAAAGACATATAACTTAAAGCCGCATGTAAAAAACGTTGTAATGGAGGGCCCACTCCAACCGGGCAAGATAATCCTCACACTGAATACTAGTGAAATCGTCACAGAGATGGAAACGCAACGACTAGAATCATGTATGATCCTCTTTGGTACAAAAAGTGGAGACACTGTGGAGGAAAACATCAAATATATGAACGAAGCAATAGAGAAAGTGAAAATAATCAGCCGCGAAAAAGGACTGGTAAACCCGGTGGTCGCTGCAACAAATGTGGATCAGGAGGGATATCTCAGAAGACTGCTAGAATACTGGTATAGGGATGATGAAGGAGTGACTATAAAAATGCATAGCGCAAAACGGAAAAGAAAGATACGGAGGAAACCGGCAAGACGGCTGGTGAGTAGCATCAACAGAGAGAAAGGGGCTGGAACTTGCGGAAGGAAACAATAATTGTTAGACCCAGGATGGAGGGCATGACATACGCTGACATGGACATGGATTTGGAAGAAAAAATGAAGGACGTAATCAAGGCAGAGTTGGTGCTTAGAAAGAGGCAGGTCATAATAATGGACATCGACGACACAACCATGACAGACGATGTCAGAGACGCGGTGAGGAAGGAAATAGGCAGTGACGATTTGGGTGACGATAGTATGGAAATAAAGATGTCTAAGTCACCAAATAAAAGGGATCTCCAATATGCAGTAGTACTGCTACCACTGAAAGCTGCAAACATAATGCTATCGAAACAGCGAATCAAAGTGGGATGGACGAGATGTAGGAGTGTAACGTGTGCAAAACAAAGGGGCAAAGAGCTGTTGAGATGGGATGTTCTACCTACAGAACTGTTAGAGTGTTAAAACTGAGGAAGGCAAGGGGCATACCGAAGATAAAATCATAAAAGTTCTACAAGTGAATCTAGGGAGGGGTAGGCAGGCAATGGACCATCTAAACAAGACGTTGGAAAATAATAAGGTGGATATTTGTATAATATCTGAACCGAATAAAGCACATATAAGTAGAGGACCGTGGTTCAGAGATCGAGATAGTGATGCGGCAATTAGGGTATACAACAAGGAACTGAAAGTCCACAAGTGTGGATACCTAGGGAGGGGTCATGTATGGATATAGCTGGAGGATCTAGTACTACTCATGTCACTATTCGCCAAAAATTGTCATGGATCCCACAGGGATCTGTCTTTGGACCAGTACTATGGACTATCTACTACGATAGGATACTAAAAATACCAATGCCAACGGGAGTAAAAATTGTTTGCTACGCGGATGACACGGCGCTTATGATATTAGCAAAAACAAAGAAGGTACTGGTGGAACTGGCAGAGAGGGCAATTGGGAAGGTGAAACAGGAACTAGGGAAAATGCGGCTGGAATTAGCCATACAGAAGACGGAAGTATTGATACTCTACGGGGGAAGAAAACTGAAGGAAGTTACAATAAGGATTGGCAATACGGAGGTAAAAAGCAAGGAATGTGTTAAATACCTGGGGTCTTCTTCGGCAATAATACCAAAATGAGGCAATATGTAGCCCATGTGGTCACGCGCGCAGACAAGACGACCTCCGTACTTGCCAGGCTGATGCCAAATGTCGGAGGACCTGCGGCAACTAGGAGAAGGATACTATGCTCCGTGGCACACTCAATTATTTTGTACGCCGACCCCATATGGGAGAAGGCGATGGAAAGAAAGAAATGCAGAGATATGTTGATGAGGCAGTGCTGACAATTTTTGGGCTGCTCCCAATAAATCTGCAAATTGAGCAGAGGAGCCTTACATACAAGGGAGAAAAACCAGAGGAGATATAAAAGACGAAATCCTGGACAAGTGGCAGCGAACATGGAGGGAAGGAAGACACCGGAAAAGCGACGTGGACTAAATTGATGGTGAAAGACATAAGATCCTGGACCAGCAGAAACCATGGGGAGGTGGACTATCATATGACCCAGTTCCTTAGCGGACATGGCTGCTTTGGGACATATCTAAAAAGATTTAAAATTCGAGAAAGCGGCGAGTGCGTATATTGTGGACTGGTTGACACCCCGGAGTACACATTCTTTGTATGTGGCAGATGGACAATAGAGAGAACACGAGTAAACGCTGCACTAAATAACAACTTCACTACGGACGGCGTAGTGGAGGAAATATTGGCGAGAATCGAAAAATGGAATGAGATATGTAGATATGTTAGAAGCATTATAACAACAAAGGAAAGTGATGAACGGAAGACTAGGGAGGAAGAAAGTTAGATGAAGATGCTTAAAATAAACTGACGTCGAAGTAATGCTATGCGGTTCCGGCGTCAGCGTGGTGAAAGGGGAGGTGTTTTAGTGGGTAGTGCCCTCTCAGATGGGAGGACTCCCACCTACCCTCCGCGAAAAACGGAGGTACCTATGAAAGGTTTTCCCTTCCCAAAAAAAGGTCAGGTCAGGTCCCCCAGGGGTTCAAAACTTGTGGAACGAGTGTGGCGCGCTCGGGGTCCCCTAGCTGGTTTTCTGACGTTACTTCCGGTTTTTGACCCTCTAACTGTACGTCAGGCCCTTCCTTTCTTCCTATTGCTGCTATCCCTGTCTTGAGCTTTTCTGGTCTCTCTTGGCCGACTATCGCCTCTTGTCTTCATTTCTGACCCCGACGCTATCAGGGCTAGGGGTCAATTCTCGAACTTCAATTATTAAAAAAAATAGGAACCACATGTGGATGAGCGGAGGGCCGAATACCCCCTTGGGGGATACATCGCAAGCCCCCAAGTATAAACACCTTCCCCCTAGAATGGGCGCCACCTGGGGGGTGACCAGTTATTTCGTCCCAACTCGTGGGACTCAATATGGAGGAAATTGATAAAAATGTTAAATATAATACAATATAAAACCCAAAAAATAGTGACGGAGGACAAGTGATGAGAAGGAGAAGGAAGAACGTGGTGGAGAGCCCATAAGGCTACGGACCCTAGCGTTAGAAGGAGTACCCTGGCTAGCAGGACTCCACCCATGGAGAATCAGGCACCAACTAGAGAGAGATCAAAGTCGGTAGGAGCAATGTTGGGCGAGTGCGAGGAAATCTATCTAGATGAAGGTTGTTTCAGAGAGGCACCAGTAACTTCGCTCCTAGAAAATACCTCGACGCTGAATCCTCCAAAACGGAGAAAGACAGAAAGAGACACACAAGGTGGACTGGGAGAGCTAGAGAAGATCATAAGGGAGCTATAAACATTTAGCAAGGACAATAGAAATGTTCACAAGGAAATAAAAGTTATAGCTGAAAGGTTGAGAGGACTTATGAAGAAGGGCAAAACTCAAAACCTAGACGAAAGAATGAGAAGGATCGAAGAAGATCAAGGAATGCTCAAAAAAGAAAACGAACAACTTAAGAAAGAACTAAGGGAGGCAAGAACATACATCGGAACTAGAGGAAAGTGCGCAAAGGGGGCCAGACACGGACCCACAAATGGACCACATGAGAGAGAAGCAAATTATTGTGGGGCATCTGGATGAATTGGGCACAAGAACTTATGAAGACCTTCAAGCCACAATCAACCTAAGTTTGCACGAGGAGATCTATAAAAACACATAGACACCTCGGGGTACCTTTTTGAGTATACAGAAAGAATGCGACATAGCTTTTGGAACTACATGTGACCTGCAAATGGAGAAAGGGCTGGGGAAGAGGCTTAAAGAAAGATATAGGGAAATCGAAGACCTAAACTGTAGCGATAGAAATAAAGGATAAATCGTATACCTTATAAATACGACAGCTATCCCAATTAAGGGTAAGTTTATACATTCAGAACGCTACGTATTCCTGATGCTACAGGCGGAAAGAGCGGAAGAAAGAATAGAACAGAGAGACGAATACGAATCCATCTGTAATCTTAGAGAAACTATGATAAGCAATAAAAGGAAGAGGGTTGCAATCCCAACAGCGACCGAGATAGACACGATAATAGTTAGACGAATGTGCGAATATATATTTAGATACACGGACATTGAGGTCCTGATTTATGGTCCAACGAACCAAAAATCTGGCACAGACACTAAGAACCCGGAGCTACCGGAAAGAAAAAGAGTGACAGTCGCGATAGCAAAGAAGCGGTTATAGTAGAGATCGGCAAGAAATCATACGCAGAAGGCATATGGAATATTAAGGGAAATATAAATCCAACAGAAATAGGTATCAATGTAAACGGAATGAGGAGGACCAAGAGGGGCGATATTCTCTTCACCACCAATAAAGGAATAGGAGATGCAGAAAAGCTGAGCGCTGTAATTGAAAGTAAAGTGTCAGAAATTAAAGTCAACGCAGGAATATGAGGATACGTCATTTTTCACTTGAGGGATCTTGATCCGACAATACAAGAAACTGATGTCATTGAAGCACTGGTCAGCGAGGGTATCCCGCAGAACACGTTTAAATTCACATCATTAAGACCCACAAAAGGAGATACGTAGGTGGTAACTGTCAGGGCAGAAAAAGAGGCGGCTGGTGTACTGTAGAAGAAAGGCAAAGTTAAGATTGGATGGTCACTGTGTATAATTCAGGAGAGGATACCTCAACTGATATGTGACAGATCGACAGATGCCTGGAACCAGGACACAATAAATCTAGATGTGTGGGACCGGACAGGGGAAACCTATGTAGAAAGTGCGGGAGTGAGGGACATTGGGCAGGAAACTGCAGAAATAAGCCCCGCTGTATTATATGCCTAGAAATAAGACACAATATAGGGTCCACTGGAAGCCCAAGAAACAATAAGAGTAGATGAGACTTACAGACCAAAAATGATTAGTAACATAAAGTTTCTTCAATTAACATGAATCGGAGTAGACTATCACACGACCTGCTATGCCGAACGGCTTTTGAAAAAAACATAGACATTGCGCTGGTGAGTGAGCCAAATAAGAAGCTGATACAGGAAAACAGTTTAGTAGCTGGTAGCTGGTAGGAGGGGGAGCTAATTATCATACATAGATGTCACTGTTTGCTCACCGGAACTGACGACTGAGACTGGGGGATAGCACGTGTGCGAGATAGAAAACCTGAGCGATCACAATTATATAATTTTTAACGTGTTCACAGAGATGCAGGAATTAAGAAAACCAACTGAAATGAGATAACCATCGGGGTGGAAGTTCAAACTGGAAAAACTGGAGCTGTTTGGAGAGAGGCTCTCACAGCGAATTGAACAGGGGACTGATATGACCTACACGGTGGAAGAAGTAACCGATGCAATTATTATCGACACTTGAAACGAATTCTTTAAAAAGAAAAAGGTGGGTTTCAACAGGAGGCATCTTACCAAGTACTGGTGGAAAGAGGAAATAGCGGATGCGAGGAGGACATGTTTATGCATACGAAGACAGATGGTTAGATTGAATGGAAATAAAAATCCAACAATACTACAGAAAGATAATGCTCGGGTTGAATACGCAGAAGCAAAGAAGGTACTGGGTAGGAGAATACACATAAGTGAAGGGAAGGCCTGGATAGACATTTGCAAAGAGGTTGATGCCGTTTGGGGTCAGGGCTTCAAAATCGTACGGAGGAAGATGAGGAAGCAGCCAATGATCCACCTGACAGAGGAGGACATAATCAAGGATTCCAAAATTTTATTTCCAGAAAAGGAAATAACCCCATGGGAATATCCGGAGGTGAAAGAAGATGTACCACCCATCACACAGGAGGAACTAGCGTCTGCGGTGGGGACAATGAAACCCAGAAAAGTCACAGGATGATGAGACTGGAAGTTTTTCCACAGTGTTGGAAGAGGGCGAGACTAATTCTAATTGAGAAGTCAAAAAACAACCCTAAGGATACTTAGGATAACTTATCGCCCAAAAAGCCTAATTAATACTCTGGGCAAAATGATGGAGACACTAATCTCCAATAGACTAAACGAGGAATGGATGCTATAGGAGGTCTCTCTGACCAATAACATGGATTTCTCAGGGGCAGATCAACGGTTGACGCACTTCAAAGGGTAAAGGACATGGCGCAAGACATTAACAAGGGACCATACAGAGCGAGGAAGTTCTGCGTCATGATTACGCTAGATATCAAAAACGCTTTCAATTCGGCCCCCTGGCAAGAGATAATTGAAAGCATGAGGGAGGCAAATATATCGCCGTATTTGGTCCGTATCGTGATGGACTATTTAAGTCTGAGGTCACTGATGGCGGGGAAGAGAGAAATGCAATTGTCGTGTGGTGTTCCACAGGGATTGGTGTTGGGGCCGGTGATGTGGAACATACTATATGATGGGGTGCTTCGACTGAGGATTCCGCGAGATGTCACCGTGGCATATACGGACGATTTGGCGGTGCTGGTGGGAGGCACGAGTGGACGGAACCTCGAGGTGAAGGCGAATGCGGCCATTGAGACAATTGTGGACGGGCGACAAGGATAAGGCCCTGTGGACGAAGAGATCGATATCGGACATACGAGCTTAGATTTCGAGAAAATTTGGGAAACGGACTACTATCTGATGCAGTTCTTGACTGGTCACGGAATCTTTGGGGACCATCTTCTGCGTTTTAAATTATCAGATAATAATGAGTGCTGGTACTGTGGGGAGGCGGACAGCGCTGAACATACTGCAGATGGGAAGCAGATGGGAAGCGCAGAGGATCAGTCTAGAGATTTTTATGGGCGAGCCGATGACGCCGGATAACATCATCGACAATATGCTACGCATAGAGGAAGGATGGAAGGAAACGGTAAGGATGGTATGGGGGTCATGAGACAGAAGGAGAGGGACGACGGCAGTGATATGGTGGAGGTGACGGAGTAGAAGAAGATGCGCGAATATAGAATAACCTGACATGCGACACCCATATGTCAAGTCAAGATTTCGAGTTTATGGAGCAGGGGCTCGGATCCCCAGTTCCGATCGGGGGTGGTGCACGTGCAGGCCTAACCCGACCGTCAGCAAGCATCTCCGGTGAAGCTGCAGGCAGGTGCTGAGGAGGAGGTGCAGGCAGAGGATAATCCGTCTAAGCCGAGGCTTAGACTGTCGAGGAGCCTAGCGGGAGAATCTAGAAGGATAGCGTCGTATTAGAGCGTTGGAATGAGTGAGGTGTTCGAGGGTGAGGACGCAATAGCGGTGCATAGTTCACCAGAGATATTGGAGAGAACCAAAGAAGAGAAAGGTGGGAAGGACAACGGCGGGAACGCCAGGGGAAGAACTGTGGTTAGATATGTAAATGTTCTTGGACAATCCAGTTATCTCTAAACATGGGCGCATAGAAACAAAAAAAGAAGAAAATATGCGAACCCTGAAGAGCAAGATGGATGAATTGGTAAAATTCACCAAAGACAACCGAAACGTCTACACAGAAGGTTGGCGGGGGAGATAGGGGGAATGGTCAGAAGAATCATACGAGATGAAGAAGAGTCAGACTGGAGAAAAGGGAGCGGGACCATGAACAGTTTAAAAATGAAATAAAGGACATGATAAGGCAGCTGAAAGATAAGACGGATGACCGCGAGGAACACGCTAGGAAAGTAGAACTAAGGAAGGAAATTGCGGCCCTCAGTGGAGAGATGCAGAAGGCCAAAAAGAGATAGCGTCCTAAGAACATACGTCGTATCTACAAAAAAAAAGAGATTTTGAGATGTTTGCCTTAATAGGTTTGTGGCAAGCTAAATTTACTTCTTACCAAGCACGAAGGTCGTTATACAGGGTGATTTTTTTATGTGGTGCTAACATGGCTATCTTTTTAATATTAATAGATACAGGTTCGGTTAAATAGGAGAAAAGTTGCGTCTATTCAAGCATAAAGAAGTGCCGTTTGCAGAAGTTTATTATCTCTTTTCGTTTTTGAGATAATCGAAAAAATTAAAATTTTGACATTTACATTTGTGTTCATATTTTCCTTATTTGGCATTCAATTTTCAATCTGCAAAAACTTTCTTGGGACGACTTTTTATCCTCTTTCCATTTGTGGTGGTAGAAAGTACCTTCCACGTTTCGTTTCTTCAGAATCATCATCAGGTTCATTTTTCTTATGGCGTTATTTCACCATGAAATAGCCAATTTTTTTCTGAATAAAATTATATAACCTATTTGTATGTTTAAATCGCATTTAGGCCCAGAATTTTAATAAAACATGATAAAAATTGTTTTTTCATCTAATCACAATATTGCCGTGAAAACAAAAATTTATCTACTTTGTCAACTCAAACGTCAAGAAACTTTTTTAATACGATTATGTTTTATTGCGTTACAATGGATTACTCTAATGACGAAAAGGTTGACGTTATTTGTTTATACTACTGCCAGAAGAAATGCTGAAAACGCGGTTGCAATGCATCCCGAATCATGCTGCTCAATTTCACGCAGGGATACATCTTTACCTTCTAAATTTTTTAATTCCGTAAATGCTAACACATTTTGATCATTATTTCCGCCTATTTGCGTAACTAGATTTTCCTTGTTTATTTTAGGTTTCATAAACTGTCCATTGTCGCGTAAGTTGCGTTCCAATTTGCGAAAGTAACGCTGATGGGGTTGTCTTCGTTCCGTATACGATTCGCGATACATTGCAGCCGCGTTTTCAGCATTTCTTCTGTCAGTAGCATAAACAAATAACATGCCAACCTTTTTGTCATTAGAGTCATTCATTGTAACCCAATAAAACACAATCGTATTAAAAAAGTTTCTTGACGTTTGAGTTGTCAAAGTAGATAAACTTTTGTTTTCACGGCAATTATGATTAGATGGAAAAAACATTTTTATCATGTTTTATTAAAATTTTGGGCCTAAATGCAATTTAAACATACAAATATGTTATATCATTTTATTCAGAAAGAAATAGACTATTTCATGGTGAAAAAATCTAAGATGGCGCCATAAGAAAAAATTAACCTGATGATGATTCTGAAGAAACGAAACGTGGTAGGTACTTTCTATTACCACAAATGGAAAGAGGATAAAAAGTCGTCCCAAGAAAGTTTTTGCAGATTGAAAATTTAATGCCAAATAAGGAAAATATGAACACAAATGTAAAAGTTAAAATTTTATTTTTTTTCGATTATCTCAAAATCGAAAAGAGATAATCAACTTCTGCAAACGGCACTTCTTTATGCTTGAATAGACGCAACTTTTCTCCCATTTAACCGAACCTGTATCTATTAAGATTAAAAAGATAGCCATGTTAGCACCACATAAAAAAATCACCCTGTATATCCAAAATATCAAATATTGAACATATTATTTAGCCGTATGTGCAAAATTAGTTTCCTGTCCTAAGAAAATATGCAGTACGTGCATAATAATAATGATAAAAGCCGTATATACTGTCGCGCCTGTGTAGATACGGCATTTCTAGTTAGGACGAGTCAGATGCGGCGTCTGTTATTTAAAAAAGCGCCATAATTAACATATAATTTACGTAGTGTTGCGATTTTGTGTTTAGTTATCAAAGCGCATTTCCAGTGTCAATGTGTAGGTTAGCAGTTAATAATACAGTTAATATTTGTCATTTCTAGGAGATTTTTAATTTAGGGTATGTATTAAAAAGTTAGTAAGCATATATTACAGTAAAGTACTATATTTTTAGGAAAATGTCAAGTAGAGCAAAGAAAATTGTTTCTATGGTACCCAAAGAATTCGATATCCCAGATAACGAGACTTTGGTGGGCCCCAATTGTTTACAAAATGTCCAAGTGACAACTGAAGATGTTTTTTTTGTGGCAGCCTAAAATTATCCGTTCGAAGTAATTTTCAAGAGTTAAAGGAAATAAGACCAAACCATAATGTTTCTGAAATTCTGGATACGGAACCCTAAACACTTACGTTGCAATCGCCTCTAGTTAGTCGTACTAACGCATATACGGCATTTTTGTCTTTTATAACCAGGATAAAAATTTTGATAAATGTGCCGTATATGAATTTTTTATTAAAATTGGTGAATTTTGAAAATGTTTTCTTGATCATTATGTTTTTATATTGGTCTTAATTAAAAAATCACATTTGTTTTATTTAAAAAAGTCTAAATACCTAAAGGCGCAGAAAAAACTTTGAACTCAATTTTCTGCGTTTGGTGCGTTATGTGGATACCGCATCTGTTTTTAGGACGGCAGTAAAAAGAGGAAGAAGGAAAGGGGGTGCAGGAAAGCGGCACACTAAACAGAAGGGGGACAGACGATAACAAGGATTGACATCGAACAGGCTGACACATTCGAGCAGTTTGAGAGAATTCATAAACGAGAATGGAAAGAAGATACTTACAGACGAACGGAGGTACTAGAGATGGCAGAATGCATCTTTGCGAAAGGGGACGTGACAGTAAAGATTTATGCCCCAAGAGGAGCAATAAAAGGGGGTTTAGACGGAAGTGAAAAGGGGGCGAAGGAGAAAGGAGGGAAGCGCAGAAAAACCGAATCTCAAAGTACCAGCGAGGCAGCTCGGACATGGGCAAGAGATGGGAGATGCGAAGAGCACACAGGCAAGGCGGAGAAGAGAGAATACGACAACAATTGAAATATTACCTCACAAGAAAGACGAGGACACATACACAGACGTGGTGAAGAGAATCAAAAAGGATATAAGCATAAACATGATATAAGGATAAATAATATAACGAAAACGGAGAAGGGTACCAATCGAATAACAATGCGAGAGAAGAAAGTGGGGGCTTGTTCGATAATACAAAATAAAATAGAGGAGGTACTGAAAGACACGCCCAAAACAGAACTAGCGTGTAATAGACAATCATAGAGACGTGGACGAGTTTTCCAGTGAGCAGGAGATATTGGAAGCGGTGAATAACCTACTGAGACAAGAAGGAATAGTAGATGGAAGCGTTAAGATAAACACGCTAAAGCGAGCAAGGAGGGGGAGGACCCAGACTGCAACTATGAGTATGGATAAAAATGTGGCTAGAAAAATTTTAGAAATAAGGCACATCAGAGTTGGGTGGGTGTACTGCATGAAATAGTAAAGCCCATGCTATGCCTGCAACTGTCATGGACATCGAGCGGCACAGTGCGACAAGTGCGAGGGGGAAACGAAAGGAACCTGCCTCAGATGCGGAGAACAAGAACATGGAGTGATAGAGTGCAAGAATGATGCCGTGTGTTATGAATGTAGGGAAGAGGGACACCAGGCAGGAACAATGGCATGTGCGAAATACAGGAAGTAGGTGCAAGACATTAAAAAGGAAAAAAAATGGGAGAACGAGGGCGATTGGAAAAAGGGGCCCCTAACACAGGACACACGAAATGAGAATATTACAAACTAATCTCAACAGAAGTAACGCAGCCCAGGATCTGGCATAAAAACGGCTATGGAAAATAACATTGGCATAATGATAGTATCAGAATCTAACTAGAAGATGGTTACGAGAAATAAGATGTGGCACACAGGCGAGGAGCAAGATGTTAAGATATCATGCAGAAACACCGAGGCAAAAGCGATGGCGGCTGGATCCAGCAGGGGCTGCCTATGGGTAACCACAGATCAAATGACAGTGATCGGCTGTTATTGCTCGCCGAATAACGATGGACGAGTTCGAAGATTTTACCTATAAACTAGAAAGGACCATAAGACAATTAGGAAACCAAAGAACAGTAATAGGCGGAGACTTCAATGCGAAGCAGCATTATGAGGCGCACCAACGGAGGACAGACGGGGAAGCGCGCTCGTAGAAATGATCAGTGGATTAGACCTGGAGACACTCAACGACCCTACGCAACCGACGTTTGTGAGGGGCGGTTGCGCGTCGTATATAGACGTAACTATGTGCACGAGAGATATGGCATCGGAGATCAGAAGATGGACGGTGCTGACGGAGCACGAGAACCTTAGTGATCACTTGGATATAATCTTGGAGATAAAAAAAGAAATAGAGGCCGAACTAGAAAGGACAGGACCAAAAACAAAGAGCTGGAGAACTACGGAGGATAGCCTGGTACGCTTTGGAAAGGAAATCCAGAAGATGGTAAGCAGCACTGAGAACCTGAGGTATAGCGCAAAAGAATGTGACGAAATAATGAGAGGGGCGAGCGATATGACACTGGCGAAGAATAAAACAGCAGGCCTGAGAAAGGAAGCAGTTTTCTGGTGGAATAATGACATAGCGACTGCCAGGAAAGCTTGCATCCAGAGCAAAAGACGTCTGACGCGCGTGAGAAGGACGGGAACTAGCGGAGACACGATACTGGGAATAGAAGAAGAATACCGCGAGGTCAGGAGGACTCTGAAGAAGATGATAAAACATTCGAAACGGCAAGCATGGAAGGACATGTGCCCGGAAGTGGACAACGGTGTATGGAGAAACGCATATAAGATCGTATAGACATTTGTGCCTGCTGAATAGCGTTTCCAAGCTTTTTGAAACATTGGTTGCCGGAAAACTCCAGGAGGAAATCCAAACAAGAGGAGGACTGGCGGATAGCCAATTTGGATTTCGGCGGGGAAGGTCCACGATCGAAGCTATGAACCGAGTGAAACAAATCGTGGAGAAGGTGAACACGGTCTCTTACAAGGACAGGAAGTATGTGCGCTAGTGACGCTGGATATAAGAAATGCATTTAAAACGGTGCCGTGGGAAGGCATAATACAGGAGATTTAAAGACGCGAGCTGGACGTGGCCTTCGTGCGGCTTATTAAGTTATCTGGAAGACAGGAAGGTGGTAGTAAGCGAAG
The DNA here is from genome assembly GCA_963966045.1 of Xestobium rufovillosum. Lineage (NCBI taxonomy): Eukaryota > Metazoa > Arthropoda > Insecta > Coleoptera > Ptinidae > Xestobium > Xestobium rufovillosum. The sequence goes on from OZ014495.1 coordinate 28,757,724, forward strand.
GACAAAGCATGAGAACGTATAAATACTATAATGGAATTCTGAGACTGAACATGCCGGAAGGAGTGACGTCCTTGGCATATCTAGATGATTTGGGACTGATGGTGTGGCTCCGGGTGCCGAGCAACTGGAAAGCAGGTGCAACGAGTCGATAGAAATAGTTCACGAGTGGATACAAAGTAGGAAGCTGGTACTGGAACCCAGAAAGAGCGAGGCAGTGATTTTGGCGCGGAAGAAGAACAGCGAAGGATATAAACATAAGAATTGTCGATATGACCTTAGGTAGCAAGCCATACATACGGTACTTAGGAGTTATATTCGACAAAGACATGAGAAAGACAAACATGTAACACAAGTGATTAAAAAGGTAGATAAGACTGTAAAGGCGATCCCGAGAATAATGCCGAACGTGGGAGGGGCAAGAGCCAGCAGGAGAAGAGTGCTGGCTTGTGCTGCGTACTCGACGATCCTATATGGAGCGATAAAATATGATAAATATGCGAAAATGTTAGGGAGTATGCAGAGACGACTGTGTCTGAGGGTGACAAGTGCGTACAGGACTAGCTCCAGGGAAACCGCACTTGTGATCACCGACACTCCACCAATTGAATTGACGGTAAGGGAGAGGGCGGAAGTGTACAGAGGGAGACAAGGGAGGGTGAGAGAAATAAAATCCCGGACGATGGAATTGTGGCAGGAAAAGTGGGTCAACCTGACTGAAGAAAATGCTCGCAATAGGTACGGCAATGTTGTTATGCGGTTATTTGAAATTAAACGCACTGTTTAATAACAACACAAAAATTTAATAAAATACGTACAAATAATGTTTATAACTTAGTCTACTGTGTGCCGGCTGGATCAAGAATAATCTGTTCGGCCTGCAAAAGGAATTTATATAAGCCCAGGAAAACAGGGTTGTAAAGTTTATAACTTGGCCAGGTAGTAAGTACCCAACATAGCCGGGCGCCTTGAAAGAATGTCTTTCAAAATTTGAAAATCCTAAAAGAGATTACCTACTTATAATATAAAGTGTACATTAGAACCATAAAAGTATGTGATTAGGATCATACTTCAGATACTTATACATACTTAAAGTGAATAAAGACTAACATAAGGATTAAGATAAAAATAACTATTATGATTAAATAGATACCCACTGAGAGTACATGAAAAAGAATAAGCACAATTAAAAACATTACAATAGCTAAAAACAAAATATAAATACTCAAAATGTATGATAAAAAAGTACGACAGCAAGAAAAAACATGATATGAAGGTTTTAATTTGCACCTTGCACTAGATTGTCGTCAAATGGTAACACGCACACTTTAGAAATTGGCCGCTTCATTACACCACTCATTGTTTTAACACTCACAACCCTAGTCTTGCCATCTTGACCTGGATGTGTTGATGCTATGCGCCCTAAGCGCCATTGAAGTGGCGGCAGTTGATCGTCTTTTAAAACGACGATGGTGCCTACCTTTAAATCGGCCGATTGTTGCTGCCATTTAGTTCTTACTTGAAGTTGTCCCAAGTATTCGAGCGACCAACGTTTCCAAAAATGTTGGAACAACTGTTGAAGCCGTTGCCATCTTGATAATCGGTTTTCCATTAAATGGACGAGATTTGGTTCCACTGGGGCGGTTAGCGAATCTCCAATAAGGAAGTGACCTGGTGTGAGGGCGGTGAAATCGTTGGGATTGTCGGATAGGGGTACAATGGGTCTTGAATTTAAACAGGCTTCGATTTGTGTGAGAAGCGTATACATTTCGTCATAAGTTAACGAAGCGTTACCAAGAATTCGCTTGAAATGATGTTTTACAGATTTAACGCCGGCTTCCCAGACACCGCCGAAATTTGGAGCTCTTGGCGCGATGAAATGCCAATTGACACCTTTAGAGGCTAATGCGTCGATAAAATGGTTGTTGAAATTTTCTGAATGAAATAATTGGTTAAGTTCTTGGAGTTCATTATTTGCGCCAACAAAAGTTGTGGCGTTATCAGAATAAATGTCGGTTATATTACCACGACGAGCAATGAATCGTTTTAACGCACTTAGAAAGGTTTCTGACGTCAAATCGCACACTAACTCTAGATGAATTGCCTTTGTGGCAAGGCAGATAAATAAAACAATATATGATTTGATAAGACGTTTCCTACCACGTCCACGACCTTCCTTGATTAAAATTGGACCTGCATAGTCCAATCCGCATTGAATAAAAGGTCTAGCTGGTGTAACTCTGAATTTAGGTAAGTCGCCCATTATCTGCTGGCTAACTATGGGTTTATGTCTAAAACATGTGACACATTTGTGCAACACTTTACGAACGGCGCTTCGACCAGAAATGATCCAATAGGTTTGCCGTAAAGCAGCTAAGGTTAATTGAGGACCAGCGTGCAATTGATTATGATGTTCTTGCTTTATAATTAAATCGGTTATAAACTCGTTTTTAGGCAGCAAGATAGGGTGCTTAACTGAATATGAAACGGATGCATTTGAAAGACGGCCACCTACCCTAATAATTTTATTGCTGTCTATAAACGGATTGAGAGGTAGCAATTTACTTTTATTGCTCACCCTAGAAAATTTGTTTAAATAATCCTTTTCTCCTTGGAAGTGTTTATTTTGGACGAGGTTTATGATACGGTCCCTTGCATTGTTAAGTTCGGAGCATAACAAGTTTCCTGTTTGTCGACGATTTGGGTTTCTTAAATTGGAAATATACCTCAAACAGTATGCTACTGTACGCTGTAATTTTGTAAAAGATGAAAATTTATAAAACATGTCTAGACTTATTTGATTTTGAGTTACGACTAGCACCACAGTTCGTTTTTCCATTTGAATTTCGGATGATATGTCAGTTACTGGCCATGTTTCGGGTTTACTTTTCAGAAATTCTGGGCCATGCCACCATAAATTTGAATTGATTAATTGATTGGGAGACATACCTCGAGATATAATGTCAGCAGGATTTTGAGTTGTTTTAACATGGCGCCAGTTACAGATATCGGTTAATGATTGAATTTCTGAAACTCTATTGGCAACGAACGTTTTCCAGTTTTTTGATGGAGCTAACAACCATGACAAAACAATTGTAGAGTCAGTCCAGAAATAAACATTATTGATTTTTAGATTTGATAAAGATTTAATAACCTTTGTTGTGAATCGTGCTAATAAAAGAGCCCCGCTTACCTCGAGACGGGGTAATGAGATGACCTTTAGAGGTGCCACTCTTGATTTTGCACAAAGCAATTCAATTTTAATATTATTTTGATAATCGATCGTTTTAATATACAAACAAACGCCATAAGCTGATTCTGAGGAATCGCAAAATCCATGAATTTCTATGTGCTGTGGACGGTTTTCGGCTATAAATTTGCGAGGAATTTGAATATTGTTTGCTTCCATTAAGCTAGTAATATATTCTTTCCACATGCAATGTAAATCCATGGGAATAGACTCATCCCAGCCAGATTTTAATGACCATAGTTTCTGAATGATTGTTTTAGCTTTGATTAATACAGGACCAATAAGTCCAAGAGGGTCAAATATTTGACATATTTTCGATAAAATTATGCGTTTTGTAACTTTATCGATAGGATTAATATTTTTAATTTCGTATTTAAATGTGTCTGATTCGCAATTCCAAATCAGACCTAAAGTACGTGTTTCAGAAACTTTGTCGGTTAAATGTACGTTGTTGATTTTATTTTTATCTGTTAATAATTGAAAGTTATTAGACGCCCATTTTCTTAGTTCAAACCCGCCGGTTGATAAAACTCGAATAATATTGTCTCTTAGTACAACTGCTTCTTCAAGTGTAGAAGCACCTGTAAGAAGGTCATCGACATAAAAATCTCTAGTAATAATTAATTGAGAATTTGAGAAGTTTTTCCCTTCATCATGTGCAGTTTGATTTAGGCATCTAATGGCTAAGAACGGCGCTGACGCTGTACCATAGGTGACAGTTTTTAATTTATATGTTTGAACGATTTGATCAGGCCTTTCTCGCCACAAGATTTGTTGATACTTGCGGTCGTCAGAATGAACTTCTATTTGTCGGTACATTTTTGCAATGTCTGCAGTTAACGCGTATTTATGTGATCTAAATCGGACTAAAATTGAAAACAATTCTTCTTGAATGGTTGGCCCGACTAATAATTGGTCATTTAAGCTGACGCCGCTCGAGGATTTTGCAGAACCATCAAATACTACCCTTAGTTTAGCAGTAAGACTGGTGTCCTTGATTACTGCGTGATGGGGTAGATAATAACAGTTTGGTTCTAGATTATCGGGTTTTGAAACTAATTCCATGTGACCTAAAGATATATATTCGTTAATGAATTGGCAATACTGTTCTTGAAGTTCAGTATTTTTTAGTAATTTTCTCTCTAACGCATAAAAACGTTTTAAAGCATTGTCCCTAGAATTACCTAACGGTTCACAATTTGGTTTAAAGGGTAATCGTACTACAAATCTCCCATCAGCATTTCGAGAATACGTTTTAAGAAAATGGTTTTCACATTCGATTTCTGTCGAACTAAAATTTTCTGAATTATGAAATTCCTCAATATGCCAAAACTTTTCTAACTGATTTTGCAATGTGCTAGTAGCAAGAGCTACACATGCCGTATTGGAATTAATTGTATATTGACGCGGATCACTTACAGTACCACCTACAATCCAACCAAAATGAGTTTTCTGTAGATGAGGTTGATTTTTAGATAATTTGATTTGCCCTATACAGAGTAGGTTCCAGAACAATTCTGCACCGATTAGTAAATCAATTTTATCAGAAATATTGAAATTAGGATCTGCTAACGTAATATTATTTGGAACATTGAGATTTGAAATGTTGAATGACCAGGTAGGCAAATAATTAGTAATTTTGGGTAACACTAGACAATTAATATTGGCAGAAAATGAATTAATTCTAGATTTTATTTTTACGTCTGTCGATTTGTCGATATTAATACAACTTTGATTAATGCCAGAAATGGGTAAATTTACAGGATTTGAATTAAGATTGAGTGCTTGAAACATTTGTTCAGAAATAAAATTTGACTGCGAACCAACGTCGAGTAAGACTCTACAGTTATGAATTTGATTTTTGCTATCAAACACATGTACGATTGCGGTTGATAAAAGAACTTGCATATTTACGTTTTGATTACGATTATTGTTCGAGCATGCTGATGTAGACGGTTGTGGTTCCTGAATTGACGCGATTTCTTGATTTGATATTTCGTTGAGATGCAATAAAGAATTATGTCTTTTGTTACACGTCTTACAGTTAAAACTTGATTGGCAGTTAACTGTTCTATGATTCATTTTTAAGCAATTGACACAGAGTTTTAATTCTCTTGCTTTATTTAGTCGTTGATTTGGTTCAAGATTCAAGAATTCTGGACATTGAATAAGCCAGTGATTAGATTTACATAAATAACATAGTGGGTTAACAGACAAGTTACAGGCATTGGCCGATTTTTGATTTTCTTCTCGTTTAAATTTGTGAAAGTATTTGTTTTGATTGATATTTGTTGAATGCGATTTATTGGGTAGATTACCACTAAAACTAGAGCTTTGATTAATTAGTTTAGTTTTCTGAAATTCGAGTGACTCCAAACCTTTATATACTTTTGTTAAGAAACTCGTTAATGATTTTAAAGTCGGCAAACTGTCGCTGGATGCCATTTCCCATTGACTAAATAGTTTTTCCTCGAATTTTGAAGCTACAAAATGTATAATCATTAAATCCCACGATTCAGTGTTTACATTTAAAGAATTTAAAGCACATAAGTTGTTTGTTATGGTATCTAGTAACCTTTTTATAGACGTTGCCGAATTTTTCGTTAAGGCTGGTAGGTCAAACAATGCAGCAACGTGTCGTTTGATTAATAAATTCTTGTCCTCATAACGATTTTTTAATGCTCTCCAAGCGATTTGATAATTTTGATCAGTTGTCTGAATTGATTCGATCGTTTTAGCAGCTTCTCCGGTTAAACACGATTGCAAATATTGCAACTTTTGAACATCAGGTAAAGATACATCATTATGAATAGCACTAAAACGATCGCGAAATGTTAGCCACTCCTGGTAGCAACCGTTAAATTTGGGAAGATTAAGAACTGGGTAGTTATTAATTTGAAGATTTCTATGAGTTGGTTCATTAGTGTTTAAGCTAGTACCAGCAGATAATGTACGAGTACTGTTTTCGATTAAGGTTTTTGCTTGACCAACTATATAACAATAATCTTTTTCGAATTTTTCCCGTTCTGAATTTTGTTCATCTTCATTAAGACTTAAAATTTCGATTTCATTTTGAACGTCATCAAAATCATCCCATACTGATTCTAATTTGCTGAGTCTAGTTTTTAGTACATTTATATCGGCATTTTGGCCTTCCTTAAGGAAGTCTTTTAAAAAAGTATTAAATCTAGTTATCCGGGTTTTACAACTAGCACGTCTTGTTATGAGATTTTTCGGTATTTCATTCGCGATTTGAACTTCCATATCGATTAAGATTAAGTAATGTAATAATATTGGTTACAGGTAGTAAATTGAATAAAATTTTGGTTATTAAAGCAATGTGAAATATATACGCTTCGTACACAAAAAGGGTATAACAAGGATAATGTAGGTTATATATGTAAGAAGATTCACTAACCTGGTATACTCTCGGTTCTCGTTTGCTTCACAGCTTCTTGATTGATTTGATCCAGTCACACGTGATTGATTGGTTTGGTTCACAAGATCATGAAAGATCTAAGCTCGAAGGACCATGAAGAAAATGCTCGCAATAGGTACGGCAATGTTGTTATGCGGTTATTTGAAATTAAACGCACTGTTTAATAACAACACAAAAATTTAATAAAATACGTACAAATAATGTTTATAACTTAGTCTACTGTGTGCCGGCTGGATCAAGAATAATCTGTTCGGCCTGCAAAAGGAATTTATATAAGCCCAGGAAAACAGGGTTGTAAAGTTTATAACTTGGCCAGGTAGTAAGTACCCAACACTGACGGAGGGTGCAATGGACCAAGCGATTGATACCTGATCTGAGGACATCGATAAACAGAAAGCACGGTGAAGTAAACTACTATGTGACGCAATTAATTAGCGAACAAGGGGACTTCCAGCACTACCTATGCAGGATGGGGAAGGATTGAAGGAGCGAGTATGCGTATTGCGGCGAAGAGGAGACGGCGGAACACGTGCTCTTCCACTGCCGAAGATGGCAGAACCTGCGAGAAGAGATGAAAAGCGTGGCAGGCGAAGAGTTAACACCCGAGAACATCAAAGGGCATATGCTGAGGAACGAAGAGGTGTGGAACAAGATTGCAGGCACGATGACGGACGTCTTGAAGATGAAGATGAAGACGAGAACGAGAGTGAGGAAGAACTGTGGCGTCTCGAAGTAAAGCGCGAGCGGTCCTGGGGGGCCATAGAGTCAAAGGAGAAGGGTTTTTGGTGGGAACCCTGGTACCTAGTAGGAGAGGGATACCCACACTATCTCCGCGAAAGCGGTGGTGCCTATAAAAGGTTTTCCCTCCTCCAAAAAAGTCAGACAATTCGGTTTCGGAAGGGATAGACTGTCTCTGCGGCGCGGGCGGTGCTGGAGATTGCCGAAGGAGAAAGGAAAAACTCTCAAGTCGAGAAAGCTGGTGGAACTTGTCACCGTAGATGTGCGCAATGCACTTAACTTTGCGCCCTGGAGGGTAATTGTAGAAGAATTGACGAAGAGGGCAATGCCGAAGGCACTTATAAGAATCGTGCAGAGTTACCTGGAGGAGAGTTACATTCTCACGCTGAAAGCGACCGCGGGGGTGCCGCAGGGTTCAGTCCTCGGACCCCTGCTGTTTAACGTGCTGTACGATGGAGTTTTAGGCCTGGAGGTGCCCCCTTGGGTTACGCTGATTGCGTATGCTGACGATTTGGCGGTAGTGACAATAAGTGAATGGATGCGAGGGAAGGGCTTGATGATGGCTTGATGGCGGGAGGAGAGACTGATGGCAGCCGAAGTATTGGGAGTAGAGTTAGTCCCAGAGAATATGGTAGAGATGATGCTGGAGACCGAGGAGAGTTGGACGGTGGTCGCGGAACTGGCGAAACGTATAATGGCTGAGAGGGAGGAGGACGAACGGCTGAGAAGAGCAGACCGGGCTGATGCGCTAGGGATACGGATAGAGATCAGTGAGGACAAGGATCGCAGATGATTGGAGTGTAACGGCATAATAGCTGGGCAGGTCAACATCCTGAAGAATACGAGAGCGATCCCAGGATGATGGTACCGCAGATGGAGGGGGGGGGGGGGTTTGGTGGGTAGGACCTCCCTTGATGGTATATATGCTAATTTTAACATAAAGAATAAGAAAATGAAATAATTTATTATCTATATCAATGGCTTCTGCAATATTTTCATAATCTGAGAAAATTAGAACACATGAACATAATTTATCAGTTTTGCCTAATACGTTTAGTGATTTTGCATAATTGCTAGTAATTATTCATAGTTCCCGATTTTATCACATTTACCGTAACAAATATACTATTTATTCACTACCTTAATCATCTTATTTCATAATTTTTATATTGATGACAAAGTAAAGAGTTTGATAAGAATGTTTTGTTCATTAATATTCAAGCCAATTAAGTAGCTTGGATTTTACATTTTTGTTTTATGATTGATATTTCTACAAATTTGCATGGCGTTAAGGATTCCATTTATATGTATAATCCCCTATTTTTTTCACAACTTAATATGAGGCTTAGAAATATGAAGTTAAAGATATCATGACGGTAATTTCAGGTTGCTGTAGAAAATATTTTCCGCGTTAGCTAACTCTAAGTTACTTTTGTTAGGTTGGTATATTTATCTTACCAAAACTGAGATATACTATTATACGAGTATATTTGGAATATAAGGATATTTGTTTTACTTACAAGTTCCATTTCAATGTAATCATTCGATTTGCCACTAACTACCCTCATTACAACGGCATCAGACTTTGGGGTCATAAATCCTAAGGCAATTGTGTCTTCTGTCATTTCCGGGCGCCGGTCTTCGGGAAAAGTGTATGTGACTATACCTCGATTTGGCCCAAATTCGTATGCTACAGACTCTGAAAAATCAAAAGGGGTGATCCATTTTATTTATTTTCCATTATTGTAAGAAATTTCGTAGTTTAGTATTTAAACTTATATCTAATCGACCCAAATTTGCCCAAACAACTATTCCCCAGGCAAATACTCCGACAGGCATTAGACTACAGAGCAAATCCTTGACGAGAGTGTGTACTAAACGGTGAAAAAACGCCAGTAAACCAACCTACAACTAGGGTTGGGTCGGTGTATCGATATATCGATACGTATCAATACGGTACGCGTATCGAACAAACGATATACTAGGGGTGATCGTATCATTATATCGTTGTACACCGATACGTATCAATACAATGATATGGGTCGATACACCGATACGCATCGATACACCGATACGTATCGATACACCTATACGCATCGATACATAAATATCAGGGTATCGATACGTATCGATGCTGGGAAACTTATTTATCTTGGTTCCTAATCAATTAAAAACTATTTTGAAGTGTGAAATGTGCACTGTTCTTGGAATAATGGTTTCCGGGCTGGTTGCCACGTCGTCGTTGGTAATCTGTAACACTAAAATTAAAATTAACACTTGACGTTTCGACTCGCATGTCGGAGTCTTCTTCAGAAGCTACTCTGAAACTGAAAATCTATCGCAGGTGACTATATTTTTATACTCGTCGGTAATCACTGAAGCGCGACGTTTTCACGGAACAGCACAGCGATTTCCAAGTAACCGGTAGATCCATTCCTCCATCTCTGTTGAAGTTGGGTCTCTTGAAGATCTCTATAGCCTCCCTGATCCGGCTGGGCCAGAAATTGGGAATCCTTGCTAGCGCCTTAGCATCCTGGAATCGAATCTCGTGTCCTGGCAAAGATGAGTGTTCCGCAACTGCTGACTTGTCCGTCCGTTGGTTCCTGACGTCCCTCCTGTGCTCTTGTAGCCTCGTGCTGATGTGTCTCTTCGTTTCTCCGATGTATTCTTTACCGCAGACACATGGCACTCCTAAGGGAAAGGATCCACGACACCCGCCGCCAACTGGAGAGGAACGATAGGAACTTACATGATGCACACGGAGCTCTCAGCGTTCACCTAGATAGACACCTGGGAAACCATAGACCGACTGACCATGGAGAAGGCGGAACAAGGTAGCAGGAAGACAGCAGCTATCCAGAAGAGAAAATTTGAGAACCTGATGGAGAAACAACATCCTAGGAACCAAGGACTGGATAAAGGACGAGTTGTCATCAACTTCTCGCCAGTCACCATCAACGAGGAAGCCGAGGAGGTCCCTGCCAAACGATTGAACTTCGCCATCGCACCAAGGACTATACCGAAGGAGGGGATAGCCAGTTCTCTGGAGAGTACTCTTCGCCGCCTACCGGAAGAACTAGCGGAAGTGGTACGGTCAGGAGCAGCCCACATCCTACGGACAGCCAAGCCACCGAGACCTAATATATCCCGGACGGAACGAGCAGTCATTCAGGAACTGAAGGAAAACAAGGATTTGACGATACTCCCAGTTAACAAGGGCAATGCCACTGTAATCATGGATACCACGGAGTACAAGGATAAAGTGAAGGCTCTTCTAGCGTACCCCATTTACCGGAAGATCAAATCCAATCCTGTGAAGAAAATGGAACAGTCTGTGAACGCCGCCATCAGGACATCGTCAATGCCAGAAAAAATCCACAAACATCTAGTGCAGTCGGACTCGAGAGTGCCTCAGTTTTACTGTTTGCCGGGAACCCTCTTCGCCCTATTGTGAGCGACTCACCCTCTAGCCAGGTACATCGCAGGAGTTTTTCGGAGTCTAGAGGGGGAGCCGGAGCACCACATCAAGAACTCTGGACGTTTCATAGAGAAGATACGAGGGATACAACTAGACCCAGGAGACATTTTGGTGAGCTTCGATGTCACTTCGCTCTTCACGAAGGTACCCATAGAGGACGCTTTGGAGGAGACCCGTTCCAGACTGAGGCAACGAGGAATGGAAGACCTCGCGGATTTGGCTCGACTCTGCACGAAATCTACGTTCTTCGCCTTCGACGGGGAGTTCTATGAACAGACCGATGGAGCAGCGATGGGATCACCTCTATCACCAGCATTAGCCAACATCTACATGGAAAGCTTCGAGACCACGGCCCTGGACACAGCGACTCTCAAGCCGAAGTGTTGGTTCAGGTATGTGGATGATACCTTCATCGTATGGCCCCATGGATCGGACGCCCTGGGAAATTTCAAGAAACATCTGAACGGACTGCACCCCAACATACAGTTCACGATGGAAATGGAGAAAGACGGTGCCCTCCCATTCCTGGACGTCCTCGTCAACCGCAAGACTGATGGAAGCCTGGGACACAGAGTATACAGGAAGCTGACGCACACGGATCGCTATTTAAATGCCGCTTCCCATCATCACCCGGCACAAAAGCAAGGAATCATCAACACCTTGGTGCACAGAGCCCGCCAAATCAGCGAACCGGAACACTTGGAGGAAGAACTAGCGCATCTGAAGACAGCCCTAAGGAAGAATTGATATTCTCTGCGAGCCATAGAGTATGCTATCAGGAAGAGCGACCAACGGCAAGAGGAATCAGAAACCTACATTGCGACGGCCTATCTTCCTTACATAGATGGATGCACGGACAAAATCGGACGCCTTCTCAACAGACACAAGATCAACGTAGTGTACAATCCGCCTGGAAAGATTGCTGCAAGTTTCCCTAGGACAATAGGAGAGCAGAAGGAGCATCAAGGACCAGGAGTATACAGCATCCCATGTGTCTGCGGTAAGGAATACATCAGAGAAACGAAGAGACACATCAGCACGAGGCTACAAGAGCACAGGAGGGACGTCAGGAACCAACGGACGGACAAGTCAGCAGTTGCGGAACACTCATCTTTGCCAGGACACGAGATTCGATTCCAGGATGCTAAGGCGCTAGCAAGGATTTCCAATTTTTGGCCCAGACGGATCAGGGAGGCTATAGAGATCTTTAAGAGACCCAACTTCAACAGAGATGGAGGAATGGATCTATCGGTTACTTGGAAATCACTGTTTCGTGAAAACGTCGCGCTTCAGTGATTACCGACGAGTATAAAAATAGAGTCACCTGCGATAGATTTTCAGTTTCAGAGTAGCTTCTGAAGAAGAATCCGACATATGAGTCGAAACGTCAAGTGTTAATTTTAATTTTAGTGTTACAGATTACCAACGACGACGTGGCAACCAGGCCGGAAACCATTATTCCTTGGACAACGGCCACGAAAGCCTTAAGAAGAAAAAGTGTACTGTTCTTACTGTATTGGATCAAACTTTTTAATCTGAAATTGGGCAGCGTGAACACGAGCTATGTTGCCTTTATGTTCCAGTTTTAGTTTTTAGAGCTATATATAACTTGTGTCGTAAATAAAGCTTTTCTGCACAGCCTTTTGTTATTATAGCGACGTAGAATTCTGAAAATTGTACTGCATCTGTCAAAGTTCATAAAAGAAGTGTGAAGAGTGAACATAATGATTTTCCTTCTATTTATACAGAAAATAAATAGGACCTTCCTTTTCTTTCCCACAGGAAACAAAGAGGAAAACAACAATTTAACATTTAATAGACTATAAATTTCAAAAGTAAGTAAACAAATTGATACTAGGACATCTCCCCAAGTACAAAATTACTTTACATTTTGCTTAGAATTTTTCTTTGTCGGCAACGCTTATGCTGGGACTAGTGGCCACAAACATTTCTTCTGAGTCCTTTTCAAATCCCATAATTAATTCCTAACAATATTTATTACATAAATAAGTGATACCGCCAAAAAGAAACATCTTTCAGTTGCATGGGAAAGTAATGCAGATTTGTTCTTTTTGTGAAATTATCACACCGGGCTGTGATACATCAAAGGATCCGACACTCTGTTATTTTCTGAAGACGCTCGCAGAAATCAGGGAAAGCTTTATAACGACGAAAATGTCCCTTTCCTCGAACGCCAATAATTATAAAATGACGTTTCCCAATACTTAACGGTGCTTCTGGATTAGGTCCCTAAATATGCAGCTGTATCCCTCGGTATCACGTATTGGGACACGCTGTATATTTATGGGCTTCGGGTCGTTTTCTAAATTAATAATAACACAAACAAAATATAACTGAATTCTATTACTTCAACTATTTACAATAAATTTGAAAAGTTAATACGGTATATTTACAAGATATTTACATGAGAATAAAAGCGGTTCTCGCGGTGTATCCTAATGGTAAGTTAGTGGCCCGTCGTGTGATCAAAACTGAATTATTACTGGTTTCTCGGAGAATACGTGGTAGCACCGAGGTGCGCTAACTTCTAGGCGGGGTTTCGATCGGTGATTTTCGTAGCAGCACCAGCGTGCAAGCCCGTTGGGGAACGCCACTAGCTCATGCGTCGCGAATAAGTAATCAGTTCTTCCTTAAGCTTTCACCAGAGGCCGCCAATTACCCAGATGCGAAAGATTTCTGCCCAAAACGTCCTATTCCAGACCGAAGTCGGATGGGATTGCCAAATCGATTTAACCTTCACCAGCAGACACCCCTAATTCTCTTATTGAACACATTACTACTTATTCGGCACGCATAAGATAGACCAAGCCAACTTGTGACTGGGTAGTGTTTAATTGTTGATAATTCAGCAATAACAGTAATTAAACACCGGGCTCTTACTCGAATTTATAAGATGGTGAATATCAGTCGATCACACGGCGAAGCCGGAAGCGTACGGAAGGTACTTCTAGTTCGGATGTGAGCGGCCAGCACCATCTCCGATGCTGGAAGTACTGGTCCCAACTGATGGCCGGACGGCCAGGTAATAAATTCCTCCCTGTGGAGCCTGGATCATCCACTTTTATAAGCTGTAAGTGGGGGCTAGTGTCGGCGGTGACTTATTCTCCATCAGTTTTCATGAATTACATTAGTCATATCTTCAAAGATCTTTCAAATAAAGGAAATTTACAAATTTACATTGACGATTTGCTGATCCATACCTCAACAATACAGGAACTTATTGCTGTACTAACGGACGTGATTGACCAGGTGAAAAAATACAACTTGAATTTACGTTTAGACAAATGCAGATTTGCCATGAATGAAATAGGCTATTTGGGATATCAAATTAGCACAGGAGAAGTCAGTCCTGGCAAGGATAAAACGAGAGCCATAGATAATTTTCCTTTGCCCAGGTCAGGTCAGGTCAGGTTCAGAGATTTCTGGGGCTTACTGGATTTTTCCGTAAGTTCATTAAGTGATATTAAGCGTTTGCCAAACCATTATCCGATTTGCTACGAGGGGAAACGAAGAAGTTCCGGATGGAAGAAGAACAGATTGAAGCATTCGAGCATTTGAGATGGGCTTTGGTATTCAAGCCAATTTTGAAGATCTACGATCGGAAAAAGGAAACAGAATTGCACACAGATGCGAGCTCCACGGGTCCAGGGGGCTTGCCTTTTGCAATGGCATAATAATAAACTTTACCCTGTGTACCATGCCAGTTGGAAAACGAGCGAAGAAGAAATATACCATAGCTTTGAATTAGAAGCATTGGCTGTAGTTACGGCTCTGGAGAAATTTATACTGTACTTACTGGGGAAGCCATTCAAAATCATTACGGATTGTAATGCCCTGAAGAAGACTCTGGATAAAAAAGAAGGTAAATAGAAGAATTTTGGGATGGAGTCTCGAAATGCAAGACTACACCTTCGAGATGGAACACAGAAAAGTGGAAAAGCTAGCTCATGTAGATTGTCTGAGTAGGGTACACTGTGCCAATATAATCAACGTCAGAGAAGAGTTGTTAGGTGACCCGGTAGCCGTCCAAGAAACTGACAATGAGATCGCCGAAATTAAAAACAAACTTGAATAGCATGATGAGAATGTAAAGAATCCGGGATACTGTCTGGTTAACGAAGTCATGAGGAAAGTTGGTGACAAATTGCTGTACGTTGTTCCGAGAAGCATGAGGAAGAGTTTAGTTGTGGAAGTCCATAACAGTTTGGCACACCAGTTACGAGAAAATTATTTCAAGAATATGAGAACTGTGTCCAGTGTATCGAGTATAATTATAAAAGAGGGGCCAAGGAAGGACTTCTGTATGGCATAGACAAGGGAAGGAAACCTCAGATTACAATACACATTGATCATGGAGGGCCATTAGAAAAAACAACCAGTGGAAATAACTATGTGTGAACCGTCATCGATGGTTTTACGAAATTTGTGTTTTTGGAAGCAACAAAAACTACTTCCGCCCAAGAAGCAAGTGTAGCACTTCAAAGAATTTTCAAGATATTCGGATATCCGAAGAGAATAATAACGAACCGAGGATCCGCCTTTACTAGTGAGTTATTTATTTATATTTATATATATATTTGTATTTCCATTTTAGTTCTATTTTCACATCCCCTACATACCAAAATTTTAGTTTTCTTTTTATTGATTTTCATGCCGAAGCCCTGTGTCAAAACTGCTTCCATTTCATTCAAAGCCGCTCCTAATTCTTCTTTGCTAGATGCTAACACTGCTATATCATCCGCAAATCTGAGCATGTTAATAGTTTGGCCCTGTACATTGATCCCTGAGGCTGTTCTTTCCTTAACAATATTAATCGCATCTTCGATATATAAGTTGAAAACTAGAGGTGACAATGCACATCCCTGTCTCACTCCCTTCCGGATATCTACTTCCCTTTGTTCCTGCTCACATTCTATAACTGCCTTTTGCTCTTTGTAGAGATTATGTATTATTCTTCTGTCCCTGTATTTCATCCCTACCTTTCTCAGCACTTCGAACATCTTCCCCCATTTTACGTTGTCGAAGGCTTTTTCTAAATCTACAAATCCTATATAGACGCTCTTTTTCTTTTCTATCGTTTTTTCTATAATTACTCGTAAAGCTAGAATGGCCTCGCGCGTTCCTCTATTTCGTCTAAATCCGAACTGATCTTCTCCTAATATTTCTTCCGCCTTTTTCTCCATCCTTCTTTGCACAATTCTAGTTAAAATTTTTGACGCATGGGAAGTTAAACTGATAGTTCTAAAATTTTCGCATCTATCCGCGCCTTTTCTTTTTGGCAAAGCTACTACGATGTTCCGTTTGTAATCTTCTGGAATCTCGCCTGTCAGGTATATGCGACTAACTAATTTAAATAAACGATCTATTACCTCTTGACCTGCGCACTTTAAGATTTCTGCCTGAAAGCCATCTATACCTGGTGCTTTATTATTCCTTAAACTTTTTAGTGCTATCTCAAACTCTTCTCTCATTATAGGACTCCCTAGGTTATCCCCCTCTACACTGCTTTCGCTTTCTAATATATCTTGCACTTCCTGTCCCGCATATAAGTTTCCTAAATGTAGTTAATATTTTCTGACTTTACTATTTGGTAGAAATTCATGATTCATGAACTTTTTTAATGTTCAAGGCTTCTTTAAAAAGATTATTGCTTGATAAGTTGTACTATAGTGTAGATGATTTTCTCGGGGGTTGAGAGTGTTGTTCCCCGGTTTCCTCATGTGAGGTTTTGATATATTTTATATATTTTTTTCTTTTGTTTTGTTTTGTGATTTATTTTGTTTGATATGTTATGTGTTCTATCTATGTATTCTGTATTGTGTTTTCTGTCTATGACGGGCTAAATAAATGATTGATTGATTGATTGAAAAATTACTACGCGTACTACCAATATAACGATTTATTATTATAAATTGACCGGTTTCAGAATTCACAACGATTCCATCATCAGAAATGTATAAATAAAATTATTATTATTATTACAATAATTTTATTTATACATTTCTGATGATGGAATCGTTTTGAATTCTGAAACCGGTCAATTTATAATAATAAATCGTTATATTGGTAGTACGCGTAGTAATTTTTCAATTCATAAAGAAATATTTGTCTAGTGCGTGTTGCGGTAAGAACGCCTAGACTTAGATCGAATGGCCAGGTTGAGAGGTACAGCGAAACTGTTCTGCCTGCTATACTGAAATTAGTTTCACTGGAACATAGATTATGGGATACATCTTTAGACAAAGTACAGTTGGTTTTGAATCGAACTGTGCAAAAGTCCACCAACCGAACTCCCAGTGAACTGATGTTTGGATACAAACAGTGGTAACATGAATGCAGAGACATTAAGAGAAGTGTTAGACGAGAATTTAGACCTTGATCGGTATGATAGAGCCAGAGAAGTGTCAAGAGAAGCTCCAAAGAACACCAAAAAAAGTCAAGACGTAAGCAAGAAGTATTAATACAGACACAGAAGAAAACATGCAAGATATCAGGTGGGGGATAAGGTTATGATCCAACGAGTAGTCCCTCCCACTGATCGAAACCCAAAAATTGAATCTAAATTCGTGGGGCCATATCGTGTTGTTACCGTCCTGGATAATGATCGCTATGTGGTTAAAGGTATACCGGAATGTCAAATCACCATGAAATCATACGAGGGTATCCTACCTCCCGAACGTTTGAAAAGATGGGTTACGTTTGAAGAAAGTGATCCGGAAGAAGTCAATGAAGAAAGTGAAGAAGTACAACCTTTTATATTTGCTATTTCTTTACTTCACGTTTGCTTTGTATTACAATATTCATTAAAGCACTTTTAGTGCAAGTTTCATGGTTTGAATCATCCATTCTGACTAGAAGACCCAACACGAACACATACTACAAAAGTGAATAAAATACTTAAATAAAAGCACTTTATTTCGAAATTTTTCTTGCACCCAATCCCGCTTTATTTTCTACAATTCGGTAAAGTTGCTTATGCTGAAGCCATTCGAGATAACTTTAACCGTCTCGTCGAAAACTAAAAAAAAAATTGAAATTAGAAAATTGCGTTTTATTGTCTTGATTGTAACTTATTTGTTTGACGTTAGATGTAGCTTCATTCTGCAAAATTTGCACACTGGCGGTACATATTTCTGAATGCGTTGCCACCATGTTACTACTTCGATTCCCTGCTGCTTTTAAAATTTCAGGTTTGTTTTTCGCTATGGGCGCCACATTATTTGTTTACCGTCAATGAACTAATCTGTCGTCTTTGAGTTAATCGAAAAATGTAACTAAATTGGGAACAAATTCATTTAATTGCAAGTTAGTGACTATATTTTGTGCAGAAGATGCTATTTAAAACACCGAAAATATAAGTTCAAAGGTGTTAGACCTGGTAACCTAGTTGGCCAACCAACGATGGATCCATATACGTAAACGAAAATTAGGATTTGCCATTACGTTACTTTGTGTTCACGACACCTAATTGTCTATATACCTTCCTACTATTTTTGACATGGGTTATAGACTGCAGAAGTAAAATTTCTCAAATTTTCCAACAACTTAAGTAAAGTAAATGTATGCAAAAACTACAGAGTACTGGTTTCATTGTATGTAGGACTCCTTAGTTAGGTGTCTCCCCATATTTTTGGACTGTAGAGACACGTTATGAATGTTCCTATGTCAATAACTTAGTTAAGGTAGCATTCAGTGACGACTGGTAGATCCAGTTCTATAGCTCAATGCATAGAGGGGTGCTTGCCCGGGAAATTGTTTTTGGAACTGTCCACTATCCTTAATTAACTGTACTAGAAAATAGTTATTTGAAAGGTCGAAGTAGGATGGAAAGTTTGTATTCAGGGTGAAAAACGATAAGTTCAAAAGCTAATCAAATATAAATAAAAAAAGTGAAACCAACATTTAATGAACAAAATAATTAAGCATAGCAAAATGCTCACAACATTATAAACTATACATAGAATGAAAAAGTGATTCTTTTAAAAGTATTATAGGTAGGTACATATATTTAATTATTAATTAGCATTCAAATGGTGGTATGTAAGTATAAGTAACGCTCGACATTGCCATGTGAATGGCATTCAGAAATCCGATCGAGGGGCGGAATGGCGATACTGGATGTTACTTACCTACGTAACTACATATATGCCGTTCATATATGCTCAACTTTCTCGTGCTAGCAAGGTGTTGGGATTACTGGCAACGTAGCTATTATAGTCTAAGAGCTGGCTGCGTGTTATCTCATGTGATTTTGTCAAGGACATTTTCACGATCAGAAGAGTTTAATGGCGAAGGGCGTCAAGAGAGTGAAAGTCTGGCTGCGCGCTGTGGGTGGATTCCTTTAGATTAGAGTAGATTAGGTTATGCCAAAACTGGAAAAATAAAGTTATTTCAACAAGACCAATTGTTTTATATTATTGAAAGTCTCGAAATAAAATGTAAATCTGTGAAATTGCCAGATCGCTAGGACGGGGGTGAGGTATTGCCAAACCGGTATATGTGTGTGTCAAAATGTGCGAAAATTAAGTTACATCAGTAAAGCTGAAATATTTTTAATAGCGTACTGTGATATCGGAGATCCCATAATGTGTAATGCCAGACTAAAATTCTGAGACGGACGCGGCACCAAACCAGAAAGAGCACACTATTCATTTAGGGGCGCCCCATACAGGGTAGGCCAATAGTGCGTAGTTGGTCCATATCTTTGATTCTATTCAAGATATCAACATGAAATTTTACGTGTGTGTGGAGAACCCCACGAAGCTTCTGTTAAAATTATTTTGATGTATACAGGATGTTCACGTGCTATGTACCAAACCAAAGTTATGTTTTTTCAAATGGAATGCCCCATATTTGTTTGCATATTTGGATTACCCATAAAATTTCATGAAAGTTGATATGCTATACGGTGGGGTTTAGAGTAAGCGTTGTTAAGATATGGTTATTTTAGTACTAGTGTGAACCCAAATTTGTGGTGCTGCTGACGTCTGCTGGTCAAAGATAACTCTGATCTTTTTATTAAACTAGGTTCAGAGGACACTCTATTTGTAAAATCCATTAACACTTTTTCCAAAATAGTTCATATTGTACAGAGTGGACAACTTGCGCAAAATGGAGCTTTTCTCAAAAATGTTAAATGGAACACCCCGTATATTATTTGCAGGTTTGATAGTCAGTTTATTAAGCTTTTGACTGATGTAGATATTGGCAGGTCTGCGACTGATAATTTAGGCAGAAATAAAGATTAAACCTTAAGAATTGAGATTTTTGCTGTAATTTTGTACCATTTTTGGGGAATTTCCCCCATTTTGCCACCCAAAACTCAGAAAAATGCGTACAGTTTGTTTTTACAGAAAATTTAGCCAACAGAATTTACACCGGCACAAGAAATCTCATTGCAAGATTACTTTTTGAAAGGACGGTTTTCTTCCATGGCAATCCTTGTTTAAATTTATACGTAGGTTTAATAAGTTACCATTTATGTAAGAATATGACCATGAAGAAGCAATCTGGCGATAAAATTTTTTGTTTCAATGTGAAGTCAACTTCCAGATACAAAATGGAAATCATATTTTGTGTTTTGGGCGCTAAAATATCGGAGAAACGAATAAATTACCGGTCAAATTACCACATTTTAAAGTTCAATTTTCAATTCTACCGAAACCGCCAGTCGCAGACCTAACAATATCTACATCAATCAAAAGCTTAGTAAACTGTCTATCAAATATGGAAATAATATATGGGGTGTTCCATTTGAAATTTTTAAGAAAAAAATCATATTGCGTAAGCTGGCCACCCTGTATGATATTAAGTTTTGTGACAGAAGTAGTCAAGAATTTCACAAATAGAGCAGTTTGTGAACCTAGTCCAATAGAGAAATCTTAAATAGCTTCGACCAGTAGATGTCAGGAGTTCCTCAAAGTTGGGTCCGCACTGGCACTAAAATGGTAATATCTGAAAATTGCTCACTCTAAACCCCATCGTGTAGTACATCATCTTTCATAGAATTTTATTGGGAATTCAAATATGTAAACAAATGTGGGGCGTTCCATTTAAAAAAACATAACTTTGGTTTGGTGCTCAGAGTACGAACACCCTGTATACACCAAAATAATTTTATCGGATGCTTCGTGGGGTTCTCAACGTACATGTAAAATTTTATTTTGCTACCTTGAATAGAACGAGAGATATGGGCCGACTACACACTATTGGCCCACCCTATATATCTAGTTGTCTCTTGCATGGATCTGGATACCCCTTGAAATGGTGTACTAGCTACTATCTGGATCTTGGTTTTCTCGTGGTCTGGTGCCGCGTCCGTCTCAGAATTTTAGTCTGGCATTACACATTATGGAATCTCCGATATCACAGTACACTATTAAAAATATTTCAGCTTTGTTGATATAACTTAATTTTCGCACATTTTGAAACACACATATACCGGTTTGGCAATACCTCACCCCCGTCCTAGCGATCTGGCAATTTCACAGATTTACATTTTATTTCAAGACTTTCAATAATATAAAACAATTGGCCTTGTTG
Source organism: Xestobium rufovillosum (assembly GCA_963966045.1). NCBI lineage: Eukaryota > Metazoa > Arthropoda > Insecta > Coleoptera > Ptinidae > Xestobium > Xestobium rufovillosum. The sequence goes on from OZ014495.1 coordinate 28,779,189, forward strand.
AAATAACTTTATTTTCCAGTTTTGGCATAACCTAACCTACTCTAACCTAAAGGAATCCACCCACAGCGCGCAGCCAGACCTTCACTCTCTTGACGCCCTTCGCCATTAAACTCTTCTGGTCGTGAAAATGTCCTTGACAAAATCACATGAGATAACATGCAGCCAGCTCTCCGTCTACTAGCAAGTGTAAGCAATATTCGTATATAAAAATTAGGGAGTGCCTCCATAGCCGACGCCGGCCTTGCGTATAATTGCCGGCGCGCTTCTATTTGGGAACGAAAAAGACTGATCCAACGCATTTTAAACAGACCTCCTAACTGCCCTCTCGCACCAGACACACGCATTTTTTGCAAAAAAGATAATGTTAAAACGCGAGAGAAACAACTAACCTATATGGGAGCCGATCCCATCAGGTCCGAGAATACCAAACTACCAGTTCTATGCGATACCTATCTACCTACCGTCGCTGTTGGATGCGTTATAACTAACAAGGTACTTAAACTGCCCTATTATTAATTTGTAAACTGGCACGGCCGTCCGAAGTTATGGAAACCGGCTCCGGCAACAATACACCTATAAAACTGTAGCCGGCGCCGGTTACGGAGGCACTACCTAAAAATTAACTAGTAGTATGCGGTTCAGTAACCGAGTGAACTAGCATCTAGCTTCTAGCATGTACTTATAAACGCAAAAATCTTGCTAGTGAATTCGCGCGCAATCTACTAGGCCGAGCTCACTGGCAGTTTTGCCACTTTAGTGTTTTTGACGCTAGATCTGACGCTTGATTTTCCATCTTATATCGTAATATGAATACGATACTTACATTGTAAAGAACTATTATAACATTATATTATTCTTACCATCAGAACAAGTAGGCCCTGTATATGATGTCATATCACAGTCGCAAGTGTAGGCGTTCCATTGTTGTACACAAATACCCCCGTTGGCGCAAACGTTATGGCTGCACTTTGGAGATTGTCCTAGAATTAAAAAAGTGTTCCCTAAATTATTGCTCATTGTGTTACTTACTAGGCAATAATCGTTATCATGTACATCGTTATAACAAAGATTTTAAGTGAAATCGTGATATCATCAGAAGCCTCATAAATAATAATAGTGGCAAAACGTTGTGTGTAGAATTTGTATACAGGTTGTCTCGGATAAAAGTGCCTGGCGCAGTGATCTCAAAAAATATGCGCAGATAATAAATGTAGGTAATTAAAAAGTTGTTTGAGTGGAGAGACTAACACATTATACTGAGAGGTCGTAGAAAGAGATACCAAAGAGGATGTGAATGCTAAATGTACCTGTAAAATGTTTTCCATCAATACGATGGCATTAGTTTTCATTATGGGTAAAACGAGTTATGCCTTTTAAGAATGGGTTTGTGAAGAGCGCCTAAATATGTTAAAAATATGGAACAGACGAATTTCGCGAAAAAACCGAGAAATTTTGTCAAAAGATATTGTTGGTCAAGAACATTTGTCTACTGAATAGATTATCAGAGAACTGAAAACTGAGTTCCACAAGTTAAATTTTAGTAGTATGTTACGTAAATACGCGCAACAAAGGAAAACAGGTAGAACCTGGCCGACCGACCCAGGGAGATGGGAGTGGGTAAAAAGAAATAAATTGAAAAATGGGCGCCAAGAAGTTGCTCAGAATCTCCCTATCAGATCTATAGCTCGAACCTCCACAACCTCTAAAGGAGGCCGAGGTACAACGGGGTACTCTTAGAAAAAAAACAAAATAAAGATATTAAAGGACATAATAATGAGAAAATAGAAATAATATAAAGTGAGTGAATAACAACCACTGCGTATAGGAATGCTCTGCCTACCTACTTAGTGGTCTATACCAAGCGTCAATTCGTGCCAACCAAACTCGCGATTAAACTACAATAACAATTGCTAGGCAACTACTAACTAAATGAATATGATAAGGATGTAATTCAAGTGCGGCAAACGCGGCCAACGTCGCCTCGTCCGAACGGGAATGAATGGAACACTAAACAAAATAAGCGCTGACCTTTCCGGAACCCGAAAACGCGACAGGGCCCCGACGCGAAGACGGCTCACCGAAACAATCGCGCGAACAAGCCAAACCCGGACGATGCAGCGCAACCCGTCACACCAAACAAAAAAAACAAATGACTAATAGAGAATTAAAATAAAGTGGTATACAGTGAAAAATGTAACATGAAACTAAATAAGGTAAGCTATACTACTGTACTACAATAAGCAATTAAATTAGACAACTAAAAATAAACAGTTAATTTAATTAAATGCAAAAGAAAGCTGCACGAAAAAGCTAAAGCGCATGCACAGACCACGGTGATCTCCAACCACGCAGAGGTTCGCACGTCACAGGCTTCCAGAATGGCGAAGAAAACGAAAATTAAATAATCTGACCTTACAATCATCAGCGTTTTATAATCGACCTCGCTGGTAAACGTCGGCGTCGTTGAAAAAGGCGGCCACAACTCACAACGTCGGTACACCGAACACAGACGGAGGAAAAAAACTCTTCCAAGAAGAAACTATCCCTAAGATTTTAGCGGGACTCTCAAAAGGGGAGCTATGCTATGCTCTGAACCCTACAAAAAAAACCCTGCAAGGCGAAAGCGACATTAGAATAATGAACATAAGGAAAGATATGACCTACCTCGTGGCGAGGGTTTTTTTTTAAACCCAGAAAATACCGAAATCAGAAGAAAATCCCACAATATGTGGACGGGCGGCGATTTTCCAAAACCACACGGTACTAAATCGCACGCCGCAAACTATGGTATCACGAGAGAAAATCCTCAATTAAAGAGAGCCGAACACAAGGCTAATTACACTCGAGAAAACCCGTCTGATCTCTACGGAAGTTACTAGAAGACCCTTTTTTATCTATCCCGAGAGGGGAACTCCAAAAAAGAAGACCGAATGCAGCCGGTAAATTCAAAATCCACCAGAATCGCGGTCACGCCAGGGGCGGGGAAAAATCAGAGGGAAAAGTATACTGGAAAAGTCATAAAGAAAGAGAGCGAATTACAAGAAGAGACAAGCAGGGGTAGTAAGAAAAGGCGAGAAATAGCAGAATATACAAGAATAGGGTGATGAAACGGAATATGAAGGGAGATATGAAGAGAAAATCGCTTGCCCCCACAGAAATATAAATAACGAGCCACTGCTCCGCGCCGAGATGAGCGTAAGGTCAATGACACGACCGCTGTCAACCGAGGGAAAACCCGCGAAAGCATGACAGCTTGACAACACATGTAAACAAATGGAAAAGGTGCACAAAATAATAGAATAAATGGTGAAACGATTAAAAATGAGGACAGAAGAGGATAGAAAAATACGTAAGCTCAATCATACCTAACTACAGTGTTTCAAAACCTAGAGAGGTGCAAATACTGAATCCAACCAGAAGTTAGGTTAAGACACAATCAAAACTGAAAGAACCGAAAGGTAAGTACTTATTAACTAGACTTGAATATGTAAAAATGCTCTACAAATGCTTCCAGACCACAACTAAAACCTATCATACCAAAATCAAGAAGAACACAGATTAAATGTCGCAGAGAACGAGCTGGCTACGGAGGGATCACCTACCATGGACTTAAAGGCAATAAACAACAGAACGCTGAGGGATAAAAGAATGTGAAACTAGAGCATTAGCTAAATAAAAGTTGGTAAAAGCTGTCTTGATCTTATTAATCACCTCATTGTCAATTTATAATGCAACAAGTACAAACACAGGGCACAAGGGCAGTTACCAAGAAATTGTATTATTAGCCCTCTCACATAATGGCGAAAAGTCCATTTATGAAAAGGTAATTAAATAAAATACTAACTTTGTAAAAATATTATTTGCATTCTATTTGGGGAGAATCTCAGCTCACATTGAATTAACCATTTCGTAGCCAACACAAAATAATTCAGTGAAACTATGTTAAATTTGAATATGGGATTGATTGAAATCTGAACTAAGTTACTCCAAGTTGGTAAGGCAAGCTAGAGCTTCGCCTTTCCTAAAAACGATGGTTGGTAGAAAGCATGAAATATATGGCATAAAGGAAAATAATTAAAACAAGTTAAATTTTCTAGCAAGAAAAAATTAATCTTTATTTTGACGAGAGGAACAGATTTATTTAAGAACAGTTCTACAAAGTTAATAAACGTATTTCACCTGAACAGAAGATCCCACACTATACATAGAGGATGTACACTATCTCAGTGAAATATTGCTCGCAAGTGGCGCTTCAGTAGGATTTAGGTATTTCTTTCTTTGTTGCTCTCATGTAACTTACGTCGAAATAAGAAACATAAATAATGTTAAGTTTTTTTCGAAAAAATTAAGAAAATAAGCGAAAATGAATGTTTCTGCACTATTTACACAAATTGAAAATAACTGCCGTGTTGTTTTGAGTAAGAAGAATACTTACTACGGTCGGTTAAGTGCAGCTTAGCTTGGCCATTCTAAAGCTAATAAAATAAGTAAAAAACATTTTTAAGTTAAACGGTTTTATTGTAATTAGGTATTGTAATTAGGTAGGTACCAGGTGCCAGTCATCACACCACTCTCCTCATCAATCTAGAGCATTGATCACACTAAAATAAAATCGTGGAGCGAGTCGAATTTCTATTATCTACAGTCAACCGCTCATATCATTATAGGTATGCTTTGGATGCATCTTCTCAATAGACAACATCGCAGAACGATCATTTACATATTTACTCAGGTTACGCTACGCCCCACGATTTTATTTTAGTCTGATCGATGCTCTAGATTGATGAGGAGAGTGGTGTGATGACTGGTACCTAGCACCCACCTAATTATTTTTTAGCTTTTAGTACATTATCTGCATCATTATTATGTTTCTTTACAATAAAACCGTTTAACTTAAAAATTTTTTTTTACTTATTTTATTTTCGAGTTTTTAGTTTTTTTTGTTTGTTTTTGTTGCGTTATTATTTTTCTAAAGTGTACTGTGTTCTACTTGTCAAGCCATTTCATTTGATACCCATAATGAGGGGATTGAAAAAAAAGTAATCCGCCATCTTGTGGTGGCGGCCATCTTGGATTTTCCATTTTTCATGGTGTACTGTATTGTAGTAGTTAAGCCCTTTCATTTGATACCCATATTGAGGGCATTGAAAAAAAGTAATCCGCCATTTTGTGGTGGCGGCCATCTGGATTTTGAATTTTTCATGGTGTACTGTATTCTACTAGTTAAGCCTTTTCATTTGATACCCATACTGAGGGGGTTGAAAAAATATCTAAATTCGCCATTTTGTGGCGGCGGCCATCTTGGATTTACAGTGATACTGAATATACATAATTGTATTGTCATCACAACTAAAGGTGTGTACCAAATTTCAGATCAGTCGGTCAACAGGAAGGGGTAAAATTTCAATTACTAGATTTTACCCACACAAACAAACAAACAAACAAAGCAAGCTAAATAAAACCGTTTAAAAATATGCGACTTTGTAGTTTACTCAAAATTTTCAAAATCATTTCTAAATATCATTGTTCCCTTTTCCCTTTGATGAACCATTCGTTAGAGATCTTTTATTACTACTGCAGGATCGATACTTTTCAAAAATGTTACACGAAATATGTATGTCTTAATTAAGGCCAAAGAGTAGAAATAAATAAAGTGGCAGTAAAAAAGAGCGAATTAAATTAAAAAGTGATGGCTGACTGTCCATCTTATGCATTTTTACTCCTTGTTAATATGTAGTACATGTACGAGGTTTGATCAGAAAATATGGTAAATGAATTTTTATAGCAGCAACTGCTGACGCTACATCCATTTAATAATAATAATAATAATAAATTTATTGACACCAACATTACCAAAAACCAAAAAGCAAAAATAAACACAAAATTTACACTGGTGTCAAATGGCAAGCATTCAGGCTTTTCCAAATATCAAATCTGCAAAGCCTGATCTTTCATGCTTGCCAATTAAACTTAAACTAGAAACAACATAAGAAAATAATAATTCTAGAAATTTAACTAAATAGTACCTAAATAAATAAATAAATGCCAGCTGACTATTCACAACGACTGCAATTTTGTCATTGGTTTCTGCACCAAAATAATTTGGACCATACCTTCATCAGTAACATTTTGGGGACAGATGAAGTTACATGTGACGGTGTATACAATTTGCACAACAACCACAATTGGGCGCACGCGAATCCATTCGCTACTAATGTCCGAAATCATCAAGTTCGGCTTAGTAGGTATTAATGTTTGGGCAGGAATTGTGAATTACCTAATTACCTATTTGGTCCAGTTATCATTCCAAACAGGCGAAATGCCCAAAATTATTTACAATTTATAAGTGAAGAAGTACCAATTCTTTTGGAAAATGTACCACTGGGAATAAGGCGTGATATGTGGTGGCAACAGGATGGTGCTCCAGCGCATTTTGGTATGAATGTCCAACAGTGGTTAAACCAACACTATCCTGGAAGGTGGATAGGGCGAGGGGGTCCTGTGTCGTGGCCTCCAAGATCCACAGACCTGACGCCCTTAGATTCTTTTGTGTGGGGCTATTTAAAACATTTGGTTTATTTAACTCCTGTAAATAAAATCAATGAACTGGTAAATTGCATCACCGAAGCAGCAGGAACTCTACATGTGCATCTTCCTAATGTACAGAATTCAATTGTCCGGAGAGTAGCAGATTGTATTAGGGTTGACGGTGGCCACATTGAATCATTTCCTTTTCTGTTAATTTTATTTTGTTATTATGGGTCATTTATTGTCATTTTTCTAAATAAATCAAGATACCATACTTATTTAAATTATTCAGTTTCAATTTTGCCAAGTTTACGTTTTCTTGTTCCCTGATATTCCTAAATAAAAATAATGCAATTATTTAAATCTCAGTTATTCAATTTCAGTATTGCCAAGTTTGCGTTTCTTTTCTTGGTTTGTAGAAGACATTGAACCTGAGAATTCTTTTAATTTTAACATATTTGCATTCAGGGGACGTGAAGGAAGCCCGCTATGAGTCGCTATTCCCTAGGTTGTGGGACACCCTGTATATGTTTGACGCTCTGTAGTAGGGCGGTAGACGAAGTACGAAAACCGTAGATCTATCGCAAAAACTGGGTTATGTTTACCGCGTCTGCCGCGCATCATGGATTTCGAACAACGCGTGAACATTAACTTTTATAGTTGCAAAGAAGTGACAAAGAAACTCATGAAATGTTAAAATCAGTGTATAGCGATAATGTGGTGACTCTGAATACTGTTTACAAGTGGTATGAGTGATTTAAAAGCGGAAATGAGTCGCGAGATTAGTCGGTTGCAGACGAGCAAAGATCGGGACGTCCTTCGACCTCCAAAACAGACGAAAACGAGCAAAAAGTGGTAAAAATGATTCGTTTAAACAGGCGATTGACTATTAGGGAGCTTGCCGAAGAAATGAACATCTCGTTTGGGTCCGTGCAAAGCATTTTAACCGATAATTTGCAAATGAGACGAGTGAGTGTCAATTTGCACGGAATTGAAGGAACATCTTGATGCAGATCCCGACTTCATGGTCAAAATTATAACTGGAGATGAAATTTGGGTGTATGGCTATGATCCTGAGACGAAAACTCGGAGTTCCTAATGGAAAACGACTGGTTCTCCTCTCCCTAAGAAGGCACGTCAGTCAAAGTCGAACGTCAAGGTCATGCTCATGTTTTTTTTGAGGGCATAGTGCGATTAGAGTTCGTTCCAAGGGCAACAACTGTAAACTCCGAATATTACAAGAGCGTACTGCAACGTTTGCGAAACGATGTACGGAGAAAGAGACCAGAAAAATGGGCCAGTGGCTTTCTCCTTCATCACGACAACGCGCCGTGCCATACCTCGCCGAAAAAATGTTCCTGTCTGTCCACATCCGCCTTACTCTCCGGATCTAGCACCATGCGACTTCTGGCTCTTCCCAAAAATAAAAACCGTTCTAAAAGGAAAACGTTTTGACACCACCTGAGAGGGCAACGACGGAGCAGCTAAAGGTCCTTCCGACAGAAACTTTCCAGAAATGCTTCCAATCATGGAAGTGAAGTTAGGATAAGTGCATCGCTAGCTAAGGAGAGTACTTCGAAGGAAATTAATTCAAATTCGATGAAAGCTTTTTACTTTGTTCGTAATAAAATCATTCATGTATTTTTTATCACACCTCGTATTTTCATTTGATCTTTGTTAGAATATTTCATAAATAAAAATGCACCAGCCTATACAGTGTGTTTACTTAATAGCATTCTTAAAATTACAGAACATAAAACAGTTGAAGACGATCTCATTAATTACGTGCCAAACATTTCTTGGTATTCTGTCCATCAAAAATTTAAATTTCTTCCCCATTCCTATTAAATTTTCTATAATGATTCTTCGGTTCGCAATTATCCTAGTTTTCATTATGTCTTCTTCTATTAATTGTGCTCCTTTCTTAAATGGAGGTATGTTCAACAGAACACCTTGCTCTTCCAAGAGATCCGATACATCAATCCACGATCCGCTGGAACAAATTGCCCCTCTTCTAACAGACCTAAGAATCCACTTTTTTGAACAATTTTCCGATCCGAGATACACCCTCCGTAAACATCTGATATAAATACAATATCACCATTTGCGGTGCCACCCACTAACACTTTAAATATATTTGTTCCATAAGTTGAATATGTAGCTTGTTGTATTACTGGGTCACTATTAGCTCAATGCGAAACTCTGTGCAGTCTATAACAACATTATATTGCTCTGCCCTGGCTTATGTGAGAGAGAAGCCGTTTTCCAAAAATCTATTTTACGTAATTCAACATATAAGTGTTTGCTCCAATAATTAACAATAATGCTGGTAACTGAACGTCTACTTATATCAAAGAGATGAGCCAAAGTTCCATAATATACATTTATAATTTATATTTCATAAGCGTCAGAAGCAACTCATTTTCTTTAGATAACGCACCATGCAATTTACAATAATCACTTCCAAAATGCACACAGAAAAAATTAAAGATTTCTTTCGACAACCCTGTGAAGTGCATAAACTGATCTTGATTTAAGAATTCATGGGACATTAAGGGTGTAATGTTGCCAACGTGTGAGAAAACCTAGAGAGAGTACCATCAACCATCAAGTTCGGACTGTAGACGTACATACGCTGCCAACGTGGTGTAAAGAAAAGTGTGATTTATGCGACGAAAGACACCTGCTCTTAATTAGCCTGTAATCCCAAGGGAGCGGCAAATACCGCGCCGCTTCTTCAATCTTGAATGCAATAATATTCATTTTCCTACGACCCCATAGGAAAGCAGCACGTTGCATACAGAATAGTAGGCCGGAAACTTGACAATTGCATTACCCGTACGCTAAACTCAAAACTGTGCTGTAATTTTTGAAAACCGCACAGTTCATTCAAAATTTGGTGTCAGCCTTGAGACTTTGACGTTTACTGAATGAATATCCTGTCGCGTCTCTTTTTAAATCTAATAATTTTTTATCAGAAAAATCTCTTGAAAGGTGCGGCAGTTGAACATTTTAATGGTTACTCCGTGGAAAACCTAAATATTTTATATAGGTACGAACTGGTCATATTATGAATTGGCGGACAAGAGAACAAATCAACGTGTCATTCATGAGCTGGTCGGAGTTATTATAATACTATGCCCATAGTGTTAGTAAGCTATTTGGAAATTTTGACATCGGTTAATATCGACAACAAATCCTTATAGTCGGGGAGCAGACCGCCTGAAAGATGCGTTTTAAACACTCTCTATACAACTCGAATACACACAAGAAAATGAAGCTGATTCTTATGTAAAATGATCTGCCAGATTCGAATTTTGAGGTCGCGAAAAGATCTGGAATTGCGAAAATGCCGGAAAATCGATTTTACGTAAAATTTTCCTAAATCAATTTTCGACCATTTTTAAAACTTTACTCGTTGTATTTCAGCAACGAAAAGAGTTAGAGATCTGTTGTTTTCGTGGAATATACACTGAAATGTGCTGATCATCACAGTGTAATCACGTTGCCTCTACAACTTTCCAATTTTATGGAAAAAAATGGTTTCTTGCTAGACTACAAATTTGTGTAATGTATTTTTCATGCACCAGGTAAGTAATCTTATTTTTCGGAATTAACATATACATATGCGAGACCACCCATGGACAAAGGCTCGAAATTATTTTTGGTGAAGAAACGAAACATTAATGTTGTTGCTGTAAAAAGTTACAGCGAGTTAAAACATAAATAACTCGTGCGCGCTAGCCGCGCTGATGGGTTGATAGGTAGCGACATGGGTTCGGGCGCTTTTATCCTTGATAATACACACATAGCCGAAACTCTTGGTCCCCTGAATTAATTTGAAACGTAAACAAAAATAATTATAACAAATATGTGGATTCAATTCTACATTTTATTGAAATGCTTTATCACATGTAAGGTTATTTTCATTGAAGGAATACACGGCCAGGAATTAAATTTAAGAAAATGTCCGAATTACATATTTTTTTTAGACCGAAGTCTTCGCAAAATGTGAGAAACGAAGATGTCAATAACCAGTACGTCCTCCTCTGTTCTCGAGCAAAACATTAACATTAATGGCTTCCTGCGGTATGTTGTTCCATTCTTCTTGAGCAGCAACAATTAGCTCCTGAAGGATGAAAGGGGTGTTATCTCTATTTAAAATGGCCCTTTTTAGCATATCCCACATGTTCTCACAAGGATTCAAGTCAAGTGAGTTTTTTGGCCAATTCATTCTTTGAATATTCCCTTCCTGTAGCAAAGTGGCAACCCTTCTTGTGCGGTGGGGCGTGGAGTTATCGTCCATAAAAACGAAATTTTCTCCAGTGGAAGGATGATTGGTTGGATACTGTTTTGGATGTAAATGTTTCCCGTCATGATTTGCGGCATGTGAATAAGTGGAGTGCCCTACCATACATTATACTCCTCCCCACCAAACATTGCTATTCCGCCTTGATAAGGAACAACTTCTCTAGCAAAAGCAAGTCTTTCTTGTCGTCCCGGTCCCCTAGAGACCCCTTCCAATCGATAATCACTCACTAACCCAATTTTTGTCTCATCAGAAAAAATGATATTGCGCCACTGGAGTAAAAGCCAGCCCCTATGTTCCGGGCCCATTGGAGACTTGCTGCTATGTGTCGAGGAAGTAATCTAGGTACCTTCAGAGGTTTCCTAGATCTTAAATTTGCAGAGTGGTGTCTCTTTCTTATTGTGGTTCTTGAGATCCTTCTTCGGTAAGTCATTAACAAATGACTTCGCAAACAACATAATATCCAAACTAGAATCCTTTGGTGAACCCGACATAAACAGTGGAAGCTATAGCGTAACCAACGAAACGCTAGAAGCGGGTAGGATTTTTTTTAAACACTTATATAATAAACCAAATTTTTCTGGAAATATGGATGAATTCCGGGCGCACCTGTTTCCATCCTGTAAAACGGATATCAGGTACGACCACTGTTATTTTATTAATGTGAGTTGAAACAATGTTTTGCTTTCAGAGATCTGCCTCCTACGGAAAACTCATTTAACTTTCATGTTAAAAGAGCTTTTTTACAGTGTGCTGTATATAAAACGGCTTGGCAAATAAGCCCAAATATTCCAAACATCTTGGAATATGGATGGTACATGGAAAATGACGTTATTTTGCCAATAACATTCACAAATAGCTCTAAACGGGATTATGTTACTATAGCACAATTCTGTAAATGTAAAAATTTTACCTGTTCTTTTCGATGTGCATGCATGAAATCTAATGTGCAATGTATATCATGTTTATGTGAAGGGAAATGCAATTTGTCGGAATAAAAAATACGAATGTTCTCGATATTAATGCAGCGTTTGTACGCCCGCACATAAACCACTACTACACGGCTCAGCGCGGCTAGCGCGCACGAGTTATTTATGTTTTAACTTGCTGTAACTTTTTACAGCAACAACATTAATGTTTCGTTTCTTTACCAAAAATAATTTCGAGCCTTTGTCCGTGTTTGGTCTCGCATATGTATATGTTAATTCCGAAAAATAAGATTACTTACCCGATGCATGAAAAATGCATTACACAAATTTGCGATCTAGCAAGAAACCATTTTTTTCCATAAAATTGGAAGTTGTAGAGGCAACGTGAGTACACTGTGATGATCAGCACACTTCAGTGTATATTCCACGAAAAAAGCAGATCTCTAACTCTTTTCGTTGTTGAAATACAACGAGTAAAGTTTTAAAAACGCTCGAAAATTGATTTAGGAAAATTTTACGAAAAATCGATTTTCCGGCATTTTCGCAATTCCCGATCTTTTCGCGACCTCAAAATTCGAATCCGGCAGATCATTTTACATAAGAATCAGCTTCATTTTCTTGTGTGTATTCGAGTATTGTGTCGAATTAGAGCACCTTGCTCCCCGACTATTAAATAAAGTTACTGTTTTATGAATAAATTTATCTTCTTACGGGGTCGTAGGAAAAATAGTGTACGTAACTCGATGGAAAGTGTATTTCATATAAACTCGCGTGATTTTCTGCACTCGGCTACGCCTCGTGCATAAAATTTCACGCTCGTATGAAATTTGTCACTTTCCATGCTCGTTACGTAAACTACTATTCCAGAATTACCTTATAACTCACACTTGTCGTTCTGTTGGGATTTTTTGAATATTTAGGAATCTCCATCACAAATTTAACCCTTTTTAAAAACGGGGTTGGGTCTGCGAGTAATAAGTGTGCAATTTATTTTATGTATAAGTCTTTGCAAAACAGGGGGTTGCAAAACATTATAGGAAATTCGTCAACAGTCGGTGTGAGCGGCAGAAAAAGTAGCTTTTACTGCTTTGGCAGTAAAGTTGAATTTTAAGTTCATGCGCCTATACATTTGTGAAATGTCGTTTTCTGACGTTTGAAGAAACTGGTATATTGTTTTATAAGAAGGAAAAGTGTAACTTTTTAGTATCGAGTCTGTAGACAACACAGACGAATCACAAAAACACTTTTCCTTCGAATAAAACATGCTATTTTTTTTTCAAACATTGAAAATGGGTTAAGAATTCAAAATAATTAACTATTCTTCAAACGTCAAAAAACATGACATTTTTAATACTTTTTATTACTCAAAATCGTAAAATATTCAGATATTTCTGAAAACATCATAGGAAATTCGTCAACTGTCGGCGTGAGCGGCAACAAAAGTAGTTTTTACTGCCTTGGCAGTAAAGTTTAACTTTAAGGTCATGTATACAGTCGCGAAACGTCATGCTTTTCGGACGTTTGAAGAAAAAATAATGTTTTTCATAAATTGTGATAGCCATCACACTAAAACCGGACTGAGATACGGTGTCCTTACTTGATGTGCATTTTGAATCAACGCATCAACTCCGTTTATCTTTTACAGTACCGTCGGATGGAGGATGGGTTTGTTTATTTTGAAATCAGAATGCTACCTTATGGTACCTTCATGATATACTGTGAGGTACTCTCTCTCTCTCTCTCTCTCTCTCTCTCGCTCTCTCTCTCTCGCTCTCTCTCTCTCTTCTCTCTCTCTTCTCTCTCTCTCTCTCTCTCTCTCTCTCTCCCTCCCTCCCTCCCTCTCTCTCCCTCCCCCTCTCTCTCTCTCTCTCTCTCTCTCCCTCCCTCTCTCTCCCTCTCCCTCCCTCTCTCTCTCTCTCCCTCCCTCCCTCCCTCCCTCCCTCCCGCCCTCGCTCTCTTAAAAGTATGCAGATTTTCCCACGTCTAATGACCAATGCTGTTAAGTTGAGGTCAAGTGGTACACAATTAGATCTGACCTACTAGTGCACCACCCCTTGCCACATCTGGATGAAATGTAAGAAAATTTAAAGAGAAACAAAATAAAAATAGATTGAAAATTACGTATTATCACTTACCTTCGCATCCTGCAGTAACCAAAGAACTATGCACAACAGCATCCTCCACTATATTCGGCGATTCTCCATTCAAATCCAAACCTGCAATACATCCTTCAAACCCATGTCTAGCTTTTACTGAATCTTGAGGCAACTGAGAGTACATGTCTTTGTGTACTCCTCCAAGATATAGTATTCCTTCTAATTCCAGATTACCCATCCCTTGATTTGTTGCCACCACAATGTCATCGTCTACCATGAGAGTATGCTGCTTGACAGATGGCCTTCTTATACCAACAGTGTGCCAGCGGTTATCGTTAAGGTGCGTTTGAATAGCATCCCTCAACAAGACCGGGCCATCTCCAACGTTAACTATATAATTTATGTGCCCATCTACTAATTCAACAGCAATAAAGTCTTCTTTACGGCCACCATTGAAAATAATCAGGCCATTCGCTTCGCGTGTTCTAAACATAAAATCTATATGGATGCTTGAGTAAGCTCTCAGCATTGGTAAGCCTATAAAAGTGTGTTTGGAACGAAATGTTACTGGCTTGTGTAAATTGTCAGTGCTTCTTTTGACGAATTTGGCAGCTACTTTTATCACAGGAAAACCAGGCACCGATTGTTCATTTTTGGACGATCTAGCAAGTTCTATGTAAGGAATATTGTTGAAGTAAAATTGTTGAATTTCTCCTATGAAATTTGGAACCGTTGTGGTCATACTTATTTCTTCTTCTAAGTGGTACAGACCTCCTATATGTATTGTGCGCCATTGAAGAGTGGTATATTTTCCCAGAGTTTCAGCTGCGGAAAAAACATAAATAAAAAGTTATTTCGGAAACTGTTACACAGTTACCTCTTAGTGGTGACTGGTTGTCTAATTGTAATTTTAGATTAGCGCCTCGTCTTGAAAATCTTATAGTATGCCACTGGTTGTCGTTGACATTCTGACCGGCTAAAAGTATCTGAAAAGTAATGTAGTTTAAGCATAATTGGGGCAAGACATCAAGAGGAAAATTTTAAGTTAGCATGCTATGTTTTTCACGATAGCGAGGCGCATGAAGAAAAATTGGTGATTGTTTTTGGAGAATGTAATTTATTAAAGTAAACAAATTGTTAGATAGTGTACTGAATTGGGATTTAAATTTTATTTCCTAAATATGTTGCACCTGTCAAAGAAGACAAACAGATTGCGGTGCAGCGTTCTGTTCGGCACATATGTTAAAGCACAATTTTCTTCTTCCAGATGACAACAAATTTTGAACATTTTTAGTTCGACCGAATGCTACTGTTATATTCTATGAAATAACTAAGACGATCCGTTAAAGTGCAAAATAAAGTTATAATTAATATTTTTTCACGACCCCATAGGAAAGCGGCACGTTGCATACAGCATAGCAGACCGGAAACTTGACAATTGCTTTGCCCGTGCGCTAAACTCGAAACTGTGCTGTAACATTTGAAAATCGCACAGGTTCATCAAATTTTGTAGGCAGCTTTGAGCTGAATAAATATCCTATCGGGTCTCTTTTTAAACCTAATAATTTTTTATCTGTTGTAATACAATAAGTGGTCCGGAATTGTTGGAAATTTTACGATAACTGTTGCTTTGCTTGGTAACTACGAGTGCACATTTGACAGTTAAAAGATCACGATTAATACAAGTCACGGGACCCAAATGAAATGTTTAAATTGGCCAATTTTACGACGAAAAAAATAATCAGAAAAATCTCTTAAAAGGTACGGCAGTAGAACATTTTAATTGTTACTCAGTGGAAGACCTAAATATTTTAGGTATCTACGAAATCGTAATTTATGAATTGGCGGGCAAGAGAACAATTTAACGTGTCTTTCATGAGCCGGTCGGAATTATTAGAATGTTATGCTCATAGTAAGTTAGCAGGCTACTTGGAAATTTTGACACCTGTTAACATAGACAACAAATCCTTAAAAATAAATTTACTGTTTTATGAATAAATTTATCTTAAGGGGTCGTGGAAAAAATAGTGTACAGGCTGTCCTATTTTCGTTGTGATTTGGGGGTTTCTCATAGAAGCAGCAGAGATAGAGCCTCGGGGTTTTCGCGAATCTGAGCTACTTTTTTGAGCATAATAGAATGCCGAAACCAGAATTTGGATATCGTTTTTAGTTTTCGAGAAAAGAAATGTTGATTTTTATCGATTTTCAAAAACTCCCCAATTCTTTTTGTATTAATCAGACTAAAACTGTTATGATTGACTCCTATAGAACTTTTTCCAATGAATTCAGTGGCGTACGTAGTTTTTTCTAGGGAACGTATTTTTGAGTTAACATAAAGTTGAATTTTTTTAATGGAAAACAGTAGGCTTTGGTCTGGTTCGAAAGGTCTTTTTCAAGCTATCAAAGTATATATATATATATATATACTTTTATATTGTTATTTCAAAAAATGGTAACGATTTTGTTACTTTTTAAGTTTTAACTTTAGAAAATATATAAGATAGGTAGGTACATCCAAGATACCTGTGATTTTATGTTAACAACGGAATAATTATCTGTTGACATACATTAGCAAAAGTTTCATGCAGCTAGTTTTATTAATAGATACTTAGTATATACATAATGGCACTTCAAAATTATCAAAATTTTGAAAAATACGACATAATTGCTGTTTTCAATGAATGTCGTGAGAATGTAAATTAATCAATGGATCTATATCTCAACGGGTACATAAAAAATTTCTAGATACCCTTTTCTAGTATAAGTAATACCTATCCATCGATTTATTAAATTTAGATACCCAGAAAGAAGACAAGCAAAATGATGTTTTCGAGATTAAAATCAAATGTAATTCTCTATCGGTCAATAAACCTAGAAACAAAATTTATAATAAAGAAAATAGGGGAAGAGGGAGAAATAAATGTTTTATCGTTGGTTGAAGCGACACCAAAAACTTCTTGTCGCGAAATCGAATCACAAGTTGGTGTTTCCGAAACAAAAGTTTAAAAAATATTAAAAAAGGCAAATATAGGCCATATAAAATTCAAATTATTCACCATCTCTTCCCGGGAGATGAAGAAAGAAGGCTTAATTTTTGTAGGTGGTATGTACTTCAATAAAATTAAAGAAAATCCAGAATTTGGGAGGGCTGTCATTTGGACAGATGAAACTCACATAAGCAGCGTAGGATTATTTAACAGGCATAATGTGCGTTACTGGTCTGATACAAATCAGCACCAAACTTTTGGACATCAGAGACAAGGACGTTTTGGATTTAACGTTTCGTGTTTTATTTTGGGTGGTCACCTAGCATACCAAATTTTTGATGGAAACTTAACGGGATTGAGATACATTAATTTATTGAATATTAACACAGAGGCGATCATGGAAAATGTTCCGTTAATAAACATAAACAGGGTATATTTCCAACAAGATGGTGCCTCTGTACACAATTCTGCAATAGTTAGAAATTATTTAGAAAATCATTTTCCGGGTAGATGGTTGGGTACAAATGGACCTATATTGTGGCCTGCAAGATCACCGGATCTGAGTATATTAGACCTTTTTTTGGGTATTTTCAAAAGAAAAAAATGTACATAAGAAGATACAACAATCAAGCCGAGCTAACAGAGGCAACACATGCAGCTTTCCGATGTTTGCAAGCCCATCCTATTTGTTAATTGATGCCATCAATCTATTAACTAAAAGATGTAGATTGTGCTGAAAAACATGGCAATCAATTTGAGCAGTTCCTATAATTTTGTTGTGGATTGTTTTTCTTGTTTTTGTTTGTTTCGTTTGTTTTTCTGTTTTTTTGCTTTTATTTCAGTTGTTATTAAAAGTTGTTAACATAAAATCACAGGTATCTTGGATATACCTACCTGTCTTATGTTTTCTAAAGGTAAAAAGTACCAAAATCTTTGCCGTTTTTTGAAATAACAATAATAATAATAATAATATCTCTACTCACTCCTACTAACCCTAAGGTTAGCCCCAGAAGCTAACTATATAGCTTGTGCGGGACGGAGGAGGCGGCATATTACTATTAGCCGCAGGTGCGTCACAGGAACGACCTACAGTTGTTAGTACTCTACCCACCATTTAGTGCGAGAATGAGGAAAACCTGGAAAACCTCATTAGGTAAAGCATATATATTTTGATAGCTTAAAAAAGACCTTTCGAACTTGACCAAAGCCTGCTGTGGTTTCCATTTAAAAAAATCAACTTTATGTCATAACTCAAAAAATACGCTCCCTAAAGAAACTACGTACGCCACTGAATTCCCTGGAAAAAGTTCTATAGGAATCAATCTTAACAGTTTCAGTCTGCTTAGTACAAAAAGAATTGTAGAGAATTTTTGTAAATCGATAAAAATCAATATTATTTTTTTTTCTCGAAAACTAAAAACGATATCCAAATTCTGGTTTCAGCTTTCTATTATACTCAAGAAAGTAGTTCAGGTTCGCTAAAACCCCAAGGCTCTATCTCTGCTGTTTCTATGAGAAACCCCCAAATCACAACGAAAATAGGACACCTGTACATGCCTGGCTAAATAATTATTTAAGTGATAGGTGGCAAAGAGTGAAATGTGGCAATATAATGTCCCAAGAGGAAGAAATAAATGTTGGTGTACCGCAGGGTAGTATATTAGGCCCATTGCTATTTATACTAGTATTATACATAAACGACTTAGGAAACAACTTAAAGAATTGCAAATATCATATATTTGCAGATGATACTGTAATATATTTACAAAGAAAATGTTAGGAGGATGTTATAAAAAAAGTTAATGCAAATCTAAACAAAATAAGTAAATGGCTTAAATATAGCAAATTGAATATTAATGTAAAAAAGACAAATGCTATGATTTTTGGTAATGATAATGGATATAAAAACTTTCAACAGAAAGACTTTGATATTGTCATTGAAGACTGAAACTGGATCTTGTTGAGGAGGTTAAGTATTTGGGAATTGTTATAGATAGGAAATTAAAATTTGAGAGACACGTGGACTACATAATGGAAAAAGATATCAAAGAAGATTGGAGTGATAGTAAGAACTGAAAGAACGCTGAGTATATGGACAAAGAAAATAATTTTTTATAGGATTGTATTGCCTCATTTCACATATTGTGCATCTATTTTGTTTATGGCAAATAAAACTAATACAGACAGGTTACAAATACTACAAAACAGAGCTATGCGTGTTATGCTCAAATGCAGTAGGTATACAAGAGTTGCTGATATGTTAAAAACCATGGAATGGCTTAACCTCGGGCTTAACATAGAGAAGTTGTTGGAATATAACACAGTTATATTAATACATAAGATTAGTTTGGGTTTAATGCCGGAGTATTTCAATTTAATTTTAAGGAAAAATGGTGAGGTGCATGAGTACAATGCGAGAAGCAACAGTAAATTTCATTTGGACATAAATTGAGTACTTTTCAATCTTTGTAAGGGTGTAATTATGTATAATAAGTTAAATGAAAAACTACGTAGTATTAAAATATTTGTTGATGTGATTTTTACTGTTATTGGTAGGTATACTAACTTGAGCATAGTACTAATAGAATATGTAGTAGTATTAGATTAGTTTAGTATAAGTTTAATTCTAAGTGTTATTTTTTTGGTTTAGTTTAGTTGTAATGCTTATAAATCTGTTGTAGTTATTGATTTCTTTCATTGTCTTGTTTGTGTAATAGCCAGTGCTAAATAAAGCATATATTATTATTATTATATTAAACCGAGTGACAAATTTCCATGTGTACCTATATGGGGAAATAACATGGGTAATTACGTTTTTGGGGATTCATGCTCCCCATGTATAGTTACAATGGTGGTAAAGGTAGCAATCGAAAGATCATTTTTTTGCATATCAAGATATCAAAAACTCCGCAACTTTCCAATTCATAAATTATAGCATTAAAAGCAAAAATTAGTTAATAATTTTCAAACTAAAACATCGAAAATTTATCAGATTATCCATGACAATTTAATTCATTCTAATCAAAGACGCCTTTGATTCTTGTGGATTTTCTAATTCGTCTGAACTTATTTTCTCTAAAATTCAATAACAGTCCTATTCCTTCGGTAGCAACAAAAAATAATTTAGTGAAGAAATATTTTTGTTAATTTTGAAACTCAAATTTTAAATTGATAATAATTGACGATAAATGGTGAGAGTTCAGAATCAAAGACGCCTTTGATTAGAATAAATTAAGTTGTCATGGATAATCTGATAAATTTCTGTGTTTTACTTGGAAAATTATTAATGTAATTTTGTTTTAATGCTTCAATTAATTAGAAAGTTGTAGAGTTCTTGATGTCCTCATACGCAGAAAAAAATAATCTTTCGATTGCTACCTTTACCGCCATTATAACTCTACATGGGGAGCAGGAATCTCCAAAAACGTAATTACCCATGTTATTTCCCCATGTACGCATGGAAGTTTGTCACTCTGTATATTATATCTCGTACTCCAAATCGAATGTTTATATGTTTTCGTTTTTTCCTTGAAACGTGACGAAATGGCACCATATAACCATGTTTGACCCATCTAAAAATATAAGTTAAGTTCTTACTGCCCGAGCAAATACAAATTCAGATTTTTGTACTACTCATTGTATCTAAACAACTAATAAAGTAATTGACGCTTGCCCATATCTGATCGACGCACGCCAGTATATAAGCAAGTTAGTTGCGAAAGTACTGCACCGATGAGTCCCACAAGGCCGAAACCATTGGATTGCAGTTTTCTGTAATCATTTTGAGCGCAACATATTTAGTTTAAGCATCGACGTTGTAAGGCTCCTATCTACCACTGCAGAAAGAGTACAATTCAGAAGTTACGCTGTTAGCAAACTACGAGACCATTCATTAATACTTTGTTTTGAAACTTGGGCACTATATAGACATGACATTATGTACCCCGGATAATAATTTTTTTTTCAAAAATTATGAAGTGCGATTTTTTGATTGCTGATAGCAGTCTAACCGTTTTGTTTTTGGGGGAAAAATAGGATTCGGGGCATGTCAAAACGTAAACTTCAACTACGCACAATACAAATTGAAATCTATGCATAAATAAATAATGCAATAAATACTAACAGCAAAACCTTTGCAAACGCATATTTTAACCTCTGGCGTATTTGCTGGAACAAGTCTTAGGAGCTGTAAACTCTTTGATTCTAGTGTAATAATATTTATAAGATTATAAGTACTCAATTCAATTCAATTTTGAGGTCCACCATCGGGATTTCGCGTATTTGAAAAGGCAGCGGATAGGATTAGTTCGATACTTTTGCAGAATTTGGCGCTCATTAATACACCGTTTATAAATTTGGTCTATCTCAAACGATATACGAGTTGTAGCCCAAACATATAAAAATTTTAATTTCGTTTTTGACGTGCAAGTAGGCCATTTGACTCCATATCGGAAATATATGACATAATGCAATGGAAATTTAACAAAAAGCTTGTCATAATAGATGAATCAGGATAGAACAGGAGCCCGAAGTACTGTTAAAATATCCGTGACACGTACAATAATAATCACATTACGATATATAAGTGAAAATGGTACATTGATTAAACGAAAACTTACATGAAAAGCAGGTTTCTTACAGTTTTGCAAAAAAATCCTATATTTCACAATAATATTAGACAAAGGTTAACGCAAACTCAAAATAATATTTGCATAAATAATAAATAGTGCAGGCTGAACCAAACAACATTTACGCTAAAAAATTAATTATGCAGAGTGTCCCGTGAAGAATCTGGCAAGCTGTAGGGCAATGAATTCAAAACAAAAAGAAAATATCTACACTCATGGACAAAAATATGGAATATTTTTAAATTTTCATAATAACAGATTACGAAGACAGAAAACTTAAGAATCAAGTTATCGTTGTCTATTTTAAGAGTAATCTAATACAACGGTTCATCAAGTAACTCCTCAATAAACACCAACTAATAAAAACTTAATTTATTGAATATGTATAGAATGGATAAATTACGGTCTGACAAACATTAACACCAAAAGAACGAAACCAGTTACAAAACATGGGCTGCTCAATATCGAGTATTGCCTCCCCGAGCGCGGACTACGGCTTCCATTCTTCTAGGCATGCTGGAGATTAAATTTTGTATACATTCTTGCGGAATTGCATCCCACTCCTGATGTGCGGCAAATCTTAATTGATTTAGCGTCATTGGCATAGGATTCCTGGTTCGAATACGAATTTTTAGGTGGTCCCACAAGTGCTCTATTGGGTTTTAAGTCTGGACTGTATGGTGGCCAGTCCAAACTTTGGATTCCCACTTCATTAAGATACCGGTTTACAATTTATTGTAGCAGTATGTGGTCGTGCATTTTCATGCATTAGGATGAATCTGTTGTAACCAATGAAGTCAACGTATGGCACAACATGTTCTGACAAGATGTTTTCAACGTAAGTGTCAGCTGTCATCATTCCACGCACTTCTACAAGTTCTGTACGACCCTTCCAACTAATGCCTGCCCAAAACATTATCCCACCTCCTCCAAAACTGACGTTTGGAGTTAGTGCACAGTTGGAATATCTTTCTCCAATTCTTCTGTACACATGCTTACGTTCATCTGGCTTCCACAGTACGATTCTTGTTTCGCCGGTAAACATAACATTCTTCCATTGGTCAACCGTCCAGTCACCATATGCTCTAGCAAATTGTAATCTGCGAACCCTAGCATTTTGAGTGAGTCGAGGGACTTTAGCAGGCCGTCTCGCTTTCAAATTTGCTTCCTTCAACCTTCGCCGAACTGTTTTGGAGCTAACATTAACTTGCTTCGCATTTAAAAGTTGGTTTTTTAAATGAGTTGATGTTAAGGTACGATCTCGTAGTGACTGCAACATTAAAAATCTGTCATCCCGGCGAGTTGTACACCGTCTCCGTCTTTGGCCAGACCTCTTCTTGACATTTCCAGTTTGTCTGTGCCTGTTTAAAATTTTTGAAACCGCAGACTGAGTTATTCCAACAAATCTTGCAATATGGCTTTGTCTCCAACCAACATTTGACAAAGTTACAACCTTTGCTACCTCAACTTCAGTGCAACATCGAACTGCTGGCATTATCAAAGACAGTAATGCTACAGAATAACCAACAAATGTTAAATTTTACTTCTGTACACCTAGGTTGACGAGTAAACTTACCTACTTGGAAAAGTTAAAAGTCAGGTGTGAACACGAAGTTTACTCAATTCGATTTTTAGAACACAATGACAGTTTCTGATACTTGTTTGTTATTGCCAGGCTTACTAGATGCCTCAGTATCTAATATAAAATGCCATCTCAGCTGTTTGTAACAAAGTTTCCTGAGAAATAAAAAATATCAAAAATATTCCATATTTTTGTCCATGAGTGTATAAAGATTTAATTTTGAAAAGTTACTGAGTTATGGCTTGTTGAAGGAAAATACAAGATATTTCATAAATAACATTTTTAATCTGAAAACAGTCGAATTTGAAGAAGGAATAATTAACAAAATACTTAAGAGTCCGACAAAGCAGGTCAAAAGTTATACCTGCGGGGCATCGGGTCGGTGAGGTATCCGTTAAAAGACGGAGCGAACTATCAGCTGTGTTGGAACACCGATGATGACATGATTCTTTAATCACATTTATGGACACGAGAACAACACATATTCAAAGTCTGCGCTTTTGGTACCTAGTAAATGTGACAACGCCGCTCTGAGTTCACGCTCACTCGCTACAGTGCGGCAGCACATACCAAGGCATATTTTACGTTTGTAGTGCTTTCGCTATACTACGATTAAACCTTCATCCTAGTAAATTTAGCTACACGAAAGCCTGATTATGGTACACGAAGGAATATTTTATGGCTCTATAGAAACAATTTTTCGAAAACTGTAAATCTCTTGGCGCTATGCACGCGTGAAGACGGTCAATTTCATGAGATATTACATGAGATTACATTTTTAAATTTTCTTTCTATAGAAGCCTAAAATAAAGTTTCGTTTATAAACTGACCAAAATTCAACACTTCAATTTTCACCGTTTAGAAATGAGCGTAGTACTACGAAGTCACTTTTCAGGTTCATTTTAAAGGAGTTTGACGGATTCTTAATTTCTAAATAAATAACTACAAAAACTTTGTTGTAGATACATAGCCACATTCTGCAACTTTCCAGAATAGAGAAAGGGCTAGGAGAACAATAATTACCTATTATGAGACGTAAACGTTAAAATATACATACATACGTAAGTACATAATGACAATGGGTTTAGCAATATACAAAATATCCTATGGTGACTGCCTAATAGAAGGAGAATGGAAAATGGGAAAAAATTACGGTTGATAGTGATCTACTTTACTAAAATGTGATCAACTTCTAGCATTTCCGGTTTTATCGGAAGGTGATATAAAGTTTGGTATGTAGGTATTTATTTTGAATAGGTATAGCAATCTTATAACTTGTGAGTCATAATTTTTATAATATTTCCAAAAACTATTTTATTTCAAAAGCGAGAAGAGATAAAATCTTTTCAAGAAGGTAATAATTGAAATTTTTATGCTAAAAACTATTAGTGGTATATTTAGAGGTTGTTCTATTTAAAATACTAAACGATATGTGAACTTCCGGTATAACCAGAACTGCTAGAAGTTTAAAATATACACGGTGATTTATACCAGGGGGCGAAAAATTAAAATTATGGTTCAGAGCCACAAATGAAGTAAAAAATGTCATATGAAGGTATATCCGGAAAAGCTTCGTATAAAAGTTATGCTAGTTCAAAGATGGAGGCTATTAAATTAGGTTTTTAATTTTTTCTCAATTCTTGAGAAAGATATAAAAATGAATTTTGTCACACCTATTATACTAATAGAGACGCTTCTAAGAGATATTTTTTCAATCATCCCTTATCGTTTCAAAGGGTGAAAACAACTATCGTCATTTAATTTTTTGATTGAAATTTTAAACAAACCCTAATTTTATGAAACAAAAATGTTCTTTGTAAAGCTCGACTCATTTTAGAACTCTTTGTCTTCTTTATTTTTTCATAAAATTGATAGTTTATGTGTGGATAAAAATAATGCTGTCATGATCGAACAGTTACTTGCAAAAACGCATGATTAGTTTTTACACGAATAATGTGTAGTAGGCCGATTGTTCTTTGCATGTTTTTGACAATTCTCACGTACAGCAATCGTCAAACGTGATGGCGAAAGCCCGCGCAGGCAAGGCCACGCCCTAGTTTCAGGCAGTGGCGTGAGGTTCCCTGGACTATAGATGAATTTATTATGAAGTTAATCGTGCGCCACTGACAGTTGCGTGGGTCCACCGAAAACCAATCCCGGTCGAGAGCGTAGTGGATGAATAGTGGGAATTACTCAACTGCGCATCTCTGTTGCTCGCCATCACGTCTGACGATTGCTGTTCTTTGCTTACTGCTTTTAATTACTATTGCTAAAAAAGTGAACATTTTGTGAATAATGCAGTTCAGCAATGATCAAGATTTTGCTGCAGTTACTAATTCATTGGTTTAACGTTGCCAGGCCTGCATCGTGGCTGGCGGTGGACTATTCGAACATAATTTATAATAATTAAAACAATGTTTTTATTTTCTGTAAGTATAACTGTTACGTTCATTACATTAGATATTTCGCATGATCTACTATTACTTTTTGTAAAATTAGAAATTTATTTCTCAAAAGTGTGAACCTTGATATCTCAAAAAGAGAGTTTGATAGGGAAAAAATTATTTCGTCTTTTTTGCTTAAAAGTAAATTCTCAATCCGATCTTTAATTTTTCGCCTCCTGGTATAAAAAAATTAAATGACGGTTGTTTTCAACTTTTGAAACGATAAGGGATGATTGAAAAAATATCTCTTAGAAGAGTTCCTATTAGTATAATAGGTGTGCCAAAATTCATTTTTATATCTTTCTCAAAAGTTGAGAAAAAAATTAAAAACCTAATTCAATAGCCTTCATCTTTGGACGAGCATAACTTTTAAACGAAGCATTTCCGGACACACCTTCATATGACATTTTTTACTTAATTTGTGGCTCTGAACCCTAATTTTAATTTTTCACCTCCTGGTATAAATCACCCTATTTGAATATGACAGATCCTTATCAACTATAATTCCATGTAAAATTTCACGTTTATTTCATTTTCCGTTCTTCGAAAATTTCTAAGAGGCCATTACCACCACGGAACAGCTTGTACGTATTTTATGGAGAAAAGATTGTGATTTGCGTATAATTTATTATTTTATTACGTTTCACCGGCACCGGTTGTGATAATTTCTTTAGATGTCCAGTGACGACTTTTCTCAGTATGCTGAGTCGGTGATGTGACTTTTCCAGTTCTATTACTAATGATGGTAAACGTATAATTATCATTTGCAGTCCGCTTCTGCAGCAACGTTGCAACGTTACCGCGTCTATTGCTAACACCGCCAAATCGAATTGAAAACCTTCATCTCGGTGATTAAAAATTGAGATTTGCGATATATCCCCCTCCCGCTGTCCGTCTGAGAAATAATTGTTCGTCGCGCAAGGCCGGGTTTTTCAAAGAATCCAACACCGGATTAACTCTGAAACCGGCTTCGTTGCTATGATACAACTAATCAGAAAGCCTGTATCATAGCAACGAAGCCAGTGTCAGACTTAATCCGGTGTTTTAGAGAAACACTTGCCCGGGTTGCAGTCACGGCCGCTGCACGTGGTCACCACCGTGTTGTGTTTGGTAGCCTTTAACTTGTGTTGAACATTTTTCGTCCAGACCACGGACTCAAACCGTTTAATGTGCTGCCAGCCTAACAACCCAAAATCGAGACCCAAAATACAACGAATAGTCTGTTGCTTGACAGATAACTTTTACCCGTATTTAGCGCCCATTACTCTTCAGTTAAACTTGCATAAACAGATTGTTTCCGGTGTTGACGTTATCATTTTAAGTGTCGATCGTTTATGGGCTTGTAAGTTCGCTCTGACGACGAAAAACCAAACTTTATGATTACTTCATATATGCGCCATGTTTCCACTGCTTCGCTGAGTGAGAAACTCTAAATAGCTCAACCAGCACGCAGGGCACCTTGTTAGATTATGGTAGGTGACTATATTTGCAGGGGCTAGTTAAATCTAATTTACTACTCTAAGACCCAAAACATTTTGTACCTACAGCTGAAGTTTGTGTCACTCGTAGAAGGCCCGATTAAACCAACTCGCGTCACACATTTAGGTACCTCTAAGCAAGTAAGCAGAATTTCAAATTGATTTTAATCAAATATTCATATTCTCACCTTATCCTTTTCTTTGTCTTCCTGTTTTTTGTCCTTTACTCCAAGACGTAAAGCCATTCGTATTCTCCCAGCTGCTACCGCCAACTCTATTCGATCACCCGTCTCAACTGTACTAGTAATTAACAGGAGTCCCAAGGGTTTAGTAGTTCGAAACCGCAAAATAATATCCTCCGTTTGCGTAATGATCTCAGATTCCATTGTGATTTCCATGTGTTGCGATCCATTGAAACTCAGACTGGCAGCTTCTTTGCCACACGTCGGACCCGTGAATTGTGTATCGGTGCAATCACAGACGAAGCGGTTCCAACCCTCGTTACAGATACCATTGTTCAGACAGGGTTGTGACGGACATTGCGGTGGCAAGACATGGCAGAGGGTCCGAATAGAACCTACGGAGAAAACTTTCTCTTATCTATCAAGATTGTAATTAATTTTTTATAAATTGAAATTAAATGATCTAGCCAACTGCGGTTTTTCATACACATTCAAAACATCCAATATTTAAACAAAAACCCGCTTAAAAGCACGTACGTACATGGAGACACATTAAGATTGCTTCAAAGCCACTCTAGGTGGGGTAGTATTCTGTGACGTCTCGTAGTACAAAAAAATTGAATTTAGTTGTATAATTCAACGCCTGGCGGGGTATTTGCCCGAAGAGTAGTTGTTCGAACGGTCCAGTACCACTGATTATTTCCAGATAATTACTCAAAGTAATTGTCACTTGCTGATATCTGTCCAGAGTGCGGCAGCATATACATATAGCAAGTTAAATTGCATGGTTTGAGTGTGTAGGGGAAAGCACCGTACTGATGAGTACCAGAACACATTCAAAACATGCAATATTTAAACTAATTCATAATCAGTAATTTTTACATTTACAAATTACAATACGAGTAATTTAAGATATTATTCAATAATGTTACCTTTACAATTAGAATAGTTAATTTAATTTAATAATTTTCAATCATGACTGAAACAACTGCTCCTTCTGTTTTTGCTGCTAGGGAATTTAGCAACAAATTACCTACCTTTTTTGGAGAATCAGACAAATTAGAAACATTTTTAGCGATATGTGATTCGTGTGATTAGTTTTATACAGATTTTGGCAGGACCAATTATCGGGAGACGCTGCCACATTCATTTTAAGTCGACCATATTTTTAAAAACATGGGAAGCGGTAAAATTAGAGTTAAGACTAAAATTTGGAGACTGAACAGATTATACCTTACAACAACAGCTCACATTTCTACAGCGAATGCAGCGAGAGCAAATGCTTGATTTCATAGTACGAATCAAACAGATTTAAGAACACGCTTGCAACTAAAAATTATGTCTGATAATTCGCTTGATGACAATATGAAACAGCTGCATATTAAATACTTAAGTATAACGAGAATATTGCTATGACTGTCCTGAAAAATAGTACGTTTGGCGATTTACGCATGGCCTTGTTGGATCACAAACCGCAAACAATAGACGATACAATTTCTACGGTAATTGAAGGTATTACCCAACAATATACAACAAAATTTTAGGCAACAAACAGGTAACCTTACCCCTTCAAATTGATAGACCCGAATTTATCATTCGATTCGAAATAGCTCCGCACGAAGTTCTAGTAAGAACCTTTTGAGTTAATCATTTAAATGGAGAAATTATTATACCAGATTATAACGTAACATTTATTCAGGATATGTACTTATCAGCGACACAGTAAATGAGTTTATAACAAACTTATCATATTATAGTTTCTGTGTCCCAGGATATCGACAGGAATTCTTCAGGCTCATATATAGGGTTCTGTAGAAGTACCTTCTTCAGGGTCATCTTTAGAGCATTACCGGACAACTGCTTGACGACCAGAGGGCATCTGTTGTAGAGCTTAATTGCTAAGCTTCTTGATTTGGTAGTGTCGAGTCTACTTCTAGGAAGATAGAGTTGTTGGGAGTTTATGGTGGAATAATCGTGGATATCAGAGTGTTT
Organism: Xestobium rufovillosum; assembly: GCA_963966045.1. Lineage (NCBI taxonomy): Eukaryota > Metazoa > Arthropoda > Insecta > Coleoptera > Ptinidae > Xestobium > Xestobium rufovillosum. The sequence goes on from OZ014495.1 coordinate 28,808,344, forward strand.
TGGCAAATTGCTTGCCTTCTTGAGTATGGAAAGAATGGTTGGGAAAACATAGGCTGCAGGACAGGTAAGTATTCCATATTTTCTGAACAGGGGTCTGCAGGAGGCTCGATTCCTTACCCCCTCGAGAGCTCTGATGGCTCGTTTCTGCGCCAGTAAGACTGCATGTGCGTGTGAGGAATGTCCCCAAATTTCAAGAGCGTACGTCATCGACGAGTAGAAGAGGGCGTGATATGCAATAATGGCAGCGTCCACACCAGTAGTTCCCTTAATCCTCCGAATGGAGTAAGTCGCGCTAGAAAGCTTCAAACACAATGCGCTGTGGGGTTCCGAGGATAATCTTGGGTCTATAAGAATTCCCAATAAACGGACCGGTTGCCCCGGCATTTCCCATCGGTCCACTGTGAACCTAATCACTGCGGTTTTTCCCTCGTTCAGCTACAGATCATTGGCGGAGAACCAGGATTTGGCATCACACATGCTTTCCTTCATCTGGAAAGTTGCAATATCCTCATTAATACCCCTCGTCATGACCGTGGTATCGTCTGCATAAAGAAGTGTAAATGCATTTACATGTTCAGGTAGATCGTTAATATAAATAAAAAATAAGGTTGGACCCAGGGGGGAACCCTGAGGAACGCCTCTATGTGTAGTAAAATTTTTGCTAAGGCAGTTGTTAATGCATACTTGTTGGGTTCTGTTGTGTAAATAGAAAGATACTAGCTTTCAAAACAAATAATTCCTTAGGGCAAACCATTAAAAACGACAAAGGCAAAACAGATAAAAAATTTAGATCGGGAGTTTACAAGTTAATTTGTGGGTCTTGTCCTAAGAGTTACGTATGTCAAACACGACAGAAATACAGAACATTTAAATAGTTACAAAAATAGGAAGACGGACTCTACTTATGCAAATCATTTAATATCAGAAAACCACACAATCAATGAAAACTATGAAATTCTACATTTAGAAAATAAAGGAATTAAATTAAACTTATTAGAGGCACTAGAAATAAATAAACTTAAAAAATCAAGTATTATATTAAATCATTAAATAGATTTAAATTTTTCACCATTATTAAATATCTTTCACAAGTAGTAATAACATTTCAGCCAGGCAAACAGGTATAAATAGGAGTTTAGCCTTGTAAACATTTAGTTCAGTACCAATATCTGAAGAAGCCAATGTGTAGGCGAAACAATTGTCGTGTTTAATTAATAATAAATTTACGAAAACCTAAACAATCTTGTCTCACTTGAATTAGTGATTATGGATTTTCGTCAAGTGAAGGCAGATACCATCAAATATTCGAATTTCATTTCTAATGCGCTTACCCTTGTCCCAGTAGGTTGAAACTTTTGAAAAGAGCCAGGTTTAAAAGTTTACGGCTTCTGTTTAAATAAGACTACCTTATTATAGGATAAGAGGCAATTTTATTATCCACCAGCACAGGGTTTTGTTTTTCTGCTATTGTTGTTTAAATACGAAAGCGTAGAGCGGCCACAGTGAGAAAAAAACTTACTCTTCCCAGATTAAACTGTAAATTGGCTTAAATTTACAGTTTGAACTGGGAATTTTTTAAAAATTTACAATTTGAACTGGGAATTTTGTTAAATTGACAGTTAGAACTGTCAATTTTGCTTAAATTTACAGTTTGAACTGGGATTTTTATAAAATTTACAGTTTGAACTGGGAATTGTGATAAATTTACAGATTGAACTGGGAATTTTGTTAAATTGACAGTTAGAACTGTCAATTTTGCTTAAATTTACAGTTTGAACTGGGAATTTTATAAAATTTACAGTTTGAACTGGGAATTGTATTAAATTGACAGATCGAACTGGGAATTTTGTTAAATTGACAGTTAGAACTGTCAGTTTTGCTTAAATTTACGGTTTGAACTGGGAATCTTGTTCAAATTAGCAGTCAGAAGGTCAGAACTGTAAATTTCCGTAAATCTACAATTTGAACAACGCTGAACAAGTGAAACAATATGGGGCATTCGTTTTAATTTTTCAAAAATATTATTATATGCTACTGTAATTTTATTCTTGCCGTAATTTTTTGTTGCTAAATTTAATTTCCAACAAAATCGTGTAAAGAAGTAAAAACATTTTCCAGAACCCTACATTTTTCTAACATTTTTTTTGAAAATTTCAGCCTCTATAACTTTTTAAGGATTGAAATGTGGGACACAATTTATTTACCTTTCTTTCAGTATTTGGGTGTGAAAAATGTACCGTATAACTTTTTACACACAATTTAGAATGACGCTGTATAGTATACTTTTGACATATTATATTATGCGCTAATAAACATACTGCGTGTTGTATTTACTATGCCCAAATATATTGGTCATTGTGGGAAATACAAACTGCGTTTTGTCTGCGCTAAGTTAGAGAAAATGCAATGCTTGTTTGAGTTTATACAGAAGACCCTCTTTTGTAGCAGCGCGACCCTCTAAACATGCGTCTTCAACAATAATCGTGTGTTTTTCAAGCGAATAAACTTTGCAGAGAATAAGCGCTAACGACTGAGACCGACAACGCTCAGCTTGACATTAACCTAACAGATTTTTGTGTAAGAAATGTAAAACGGTTCTTCTGGGTGCGATGGTACATTTTCGGCCCCTTCAGATGCGCAGATTGTGTTATCGCTTAGAAACGTGGTGTACAGGGTGTCCTATTTTCGTTGTGATTTGGGGGTTTCTCATAGAAGCAGCAGAGATAGAGCGTCGGGGTTTTCGCGAACCTGTTGTCTTCTTTCTGGGTATCTAAATTTAATAAATCGATGGATAGGTATATTATACTGGAAATGGGTAACTAGGAATTTTTTGTGTACCTGTTGAGATATAGATCCATTGATTCATTTACATTCTCACGACATTCACTGAAAACAGCAATTATGTCGTATTTTTGAAATTTTGATAATTTTGAAGTGCCATTATGTATATACATATAATATTAATAAAACTAGCTGCATGCAACTTTTGCTAATGTATGTCAACAGATAATTATTCAGTTGTTAACATAAAATCACAGGTATCTTGGATGTACCTACCTACATATTTTCTAAAGTTAAAACTTAAAAAGTACCAAAATCGTTACCGTTTTTAGAAATAATAATTTAAAAAAATTTAACTTTATGTCATAACTCAAAAAATACGCTCCCTAGAAAAAAACTACGTACGCCACTGACTTCCTTGGAAAAAGTTCTATATGCGTCAATCGTAACAGTTTTAGTCTGCTTAGTACAAAAATAATTGGAGAGAGTTCTTGAAAAACGATAAAAATCAACATTATTTTTTTTCTCGAATACTAAAAACGATATCCAAATTCTGGGTTCAGCTTTCTATTATACTCAAAAAAGTAGCTCAGGTTCGCGAAAACCCCGACGCTCTATCTCTCCTGCTTCTATGTGAAACCCCCAAATCACAACGAAAATAGGACACCCTGTACACCACGTTTCTAAGCGATAACACAGTCTGCGCATCGGAAGGGGTCGAAAATGTACCATCGCACCCAGAAGAACCGTTTTACATTTCTTACACAAAAATCTGTCAGGTTAATGTCAAACTGAGAGTTGTCAGTCTCAGTCGTTAGCGCTTTATTCTCTGCAAAGTTTATTCGCTTGAAAAACACACGATTATTGTTGAAGACGCGTGTTTAGAGGGTCGCGCTGCTACAAAGAGGGTCTTCTACATAAATTCAAGCAAGCATTGCATTTTCTCTAACTTAGCGCAGACAAAACGCAGTTTGTATTTCCCACAATGAGCAATATATTCGGGCACAGTAAATACAACACGCAGTATGTTTATTAGCGCATAATATAATATGTCAAAAGTATACTATACAGCGTCATTCTAAATTGTGTGTAAAAAGTTATACGGTACATTTTTCACACCAAATACTGAAAGGAAGGTAAATAAATTGTGTCCCACATTTCAATCCTTAAAAAGTTATTGAAATTTTCAAACAAAAATGTTAGAAAAATGTAGAGTTCTGGAAAATGTTTTTACTGCTTTACACGATTTTGTTGGAAATTAAATTTAGCGACAAAAAATTACGGCAAAAATAAAATTACAGTGGCATATAATAATATTTTTGAAAAATTAGAACGAATGCCCCATATTGTTTCACTTGTTCAGCATTGTTCAAATTGTAGATTTACGCAAATTTACAGTTCTGCCCTTCTGACAGCTAATTTTAACAAGATTCCCAGTTCAAACTGTAAATTTTATAAAATTCCCAGTTCAAACTGTAAATTTAAGCAAAACTGACAGTTCTAACTGTCAATTTAACAAAATTCCCAGTTCAATCTGTCAATTTAACACAATTCCCAGTTCAAACTGTAAATTTTATAAAATTCCCAGTTCAAACTATAAATTTAAGCAAAATTGACAGTTCTAACTGTCAACTTAACAAAATTCCCAGTTCAATCTGTCAATTTAACAAAGTTCCCAGTTCAAACTGTAAATTGTATAAAATTCCCAGTTCAAACTGTAAATTTAAGCAAAATTGACAGTTCTAACTGTCAATTTAACAAAATTCCCAGTTCAATCTGTAAATTTAACACAATTCCCAGTTCAACTGTAAATTTTATAAAATTCACAGTTCAAACTGTAAATTTAAGCAAAATTGACAGTTCTAACTGTCAATTTAACAAAATTCCCAGTTCAAACTGTAAATTTTATAAAATTCCGAGTTCAAACTGTAAATTTTATAAAATTCCCAGTTCAAACTGTAAATTTAAGCCAATTTACAGTTTAATCTGGGAAGAGTAAGTTTTTTTCTCACTGTGGCCGCTCTAAGCTTTCGTATTTAAACCATCCAGTTCAAAATTTTAATTTTGTTCTACTAAGTATTTTCTAGAAAGATTGAGAGTTCTGTTTACGTAGGTGATTTTGTGGAATGTTTGTCTTTCCTATTGTTGTTTGAAAATGTTATCTTGTCCAGGTAAATATTTTCTAGAAAGGGTTACGCTTTAACTTTAGGGTTGCTGGCTTAAGCAGGTAAACATAGGGTAGCGCGTGGTATTTTGGTTATTGCTCTTTCAGTTCGTTGCTAGCCTTCAGAGAAGACACAACTGTCCAGTATTTTTCGAAATCCAGTGAATTCAGTACGATTTTTACTTCTTGTCATGGAAAAGTGCAGCGAGAAAGTTAATTCGCGGTTCCATTTGATCTCTCCGGCGGTTTTGGATATGAACTATATCGATTGTTCAGTGGGCGATTTGGTGGACGTGACCACGCATGGTTCCTACTGGGGAAAGATGGAATCAGAGGCGGAAATGCTGTTGCGCGGTAAATCACGTGGCACCTTTTTACTACGCGATTCCGTGGAAGAAGGCCGTTATTTTGTATCCTTTATTAAAGAAGACTTGCGACCGGCTCATGTTGCCATCCAGGAGTGGATCTACATGTTCGAGTTCTCCAGCACTGCGGAAGTCGGCCTCATCCAATACTTACAGGATAATGACTCCAAGTTTGTTGATCCACTCAACAGGAATTTCACGTTGAAGTTACAAGAACTGAGCAGGACCGCCATTCTCGACCGGTTGCCTCCTGGTGGTGAGAGTAAGTTGGGGATTCCTGGAGCTATGGAGAGGTACCTCAGGGAACGAAATGGTAGGGAAGACTTCGACCTGCCATTTTTAGCAAAGGCGTGCAACCGGTCGTGATCTTGGTACAATAGCGTGCATAGTGTATTATAGTGTTGTTATTTTTTTCTTTTATATCTTTACTGTATGCAGTGAATTATGTATGTATTATAAAGTGTATGTTACCGATTTTTTATATGTAATTATATTTTTGTTGTTTTCGTGTATTTTTGTATTTGTTGACTTGGAAACAATGTTTCTGTAATTTTTTATATATATCTTGTTTATTTGTTTCAAGCATTTTTCTATTTCTTGACTTGGAAAGAATGTTTCTGAAATTTGTAACTAATTATATGGTAAATTTGTTAAAATAATCTGTTTTTGTAGTTAGGAATCTATTACAGTTTTTTAATTTATAAATTTTACGACTGTTTCTAAATAAAGAAAACGTGCCATGTAAGAAGTGTTTTATATCTCACATTTTTTGTCTACTAAAATTAAAACTTGGTGATGAAACAGGTGGTCGCATTAAATTCGGAAGTGGTAAAAAACTGAAAGACTTAAAACTTGTTAATTTTAAATGGAACACGCTGTATCTTGTTATGGGAACTATTTCTTCAAAGATCCTAAATTGTCGGTAAGTAGGTATGCCCTCTTACTATTCTTAAGGCAATATGAAATATTTCTTAAATTATTGAATTACGTATATTTACTGAATATTTGATGGTATCTGCCTTTACTAGACAAGCATTATCGAATATTTCGGCACCGGCTTACAAAATTTCCAACAAACTTATACATATCATTAAAAATTATACCAAGTTCAATTTAATACATTCTATTTAAAATTCGTATCAATTAATAGACAAAATTAAACATTTTTATATACCTACTAATGCAAGATTTGTCTCATATGATGTTAAAAATTTGTTTCCAAGCATTCCTCCACAAGACACCATTCAGTTAGTCAAAAAATTATTAGAAAATAACCAAAACGTAGTACAAAATTTAGAAATTTGAAATCTGTTATCCACTTGTTTAGAACAAAATTATTTTCAATTTGATAACAATTTCTACAGCTGCAAAGTAGGTCTTATTATGGGAAACCCTCTGAGTCTCTTATTAGTCGAAATATTTATGGACCCCATAGAAACCCATATTCAGAACAATAAATTTAGTAAACAATTCTTGTATTGGTTTAGGTATGTGGACGATATAATAGCCTGTTTTACAGGAACGGACAGACAATTAAATTCATTCTTAGATTTCATGAATAACATAAATCCGAATATAAATTTCACAATGGAATTAGAAAAAGACTAGTATTTGACCGTAGTTGTGTGTACCCTAACGGGCACAACACAGATTTGATGTTGGTGGAATAGTATTTGTTGGTGGAATAGTATTTTTTGGTGGAATCGTGACTTTTGATGGAATAGTGAATGCGGGTTCATATTCGTGTGATGTTTGGATTTATAGACGGATTATTTATAGTCAACTTGCTTTAGCATTTTTTTGATTAGGTAGTCTCCCGTTGTCATCTAGAGGACATTGAGGCCGCGGATGGGTGTCGCGTGTAGGTAATTAACAATCGTTATCGATTGATGAATTTTGACATGTTCAGTTGTTACAATTGTAAAATGATTTCAAAAATGTCGTAAAATAAATAACTGTTAAAAGAATTGAGAACGACTCTGTATAGGGGTAGAGCAGTAGTTAAAATTATGCCTTGAAAGTTTTTTCTACCTTTCGTAATAAGGGAGTAATTCGTAATTTTTATTTTCTTTCAATTCGTTTAAAGTACGCCACTGATTTTCAAAAACTACTATCGACATGTACTTACTCTTCACACTTTATTTGCTTCGGCATATCTAATTGCTTTGAGCCGAAAAGTTTTTACGAAATCTCCAAAAATACGAAAACTATAAAATAATACTGTACGCCACTGGAAATTAGGGAGCCAGCCATTAAAGTAATATTTGGGAAGTTTTCATGCATCTCGTATAATAAGGGAGTTACGCAATTTTTCATGTTTTTTTTTAAATTTTGTCGGGTACGCCACTGTACTTGATAATCGAAATGTGTGTACGCTCTTCGTAAATAATATATTTCGACAGGTTTTGACAGGCCGTAGAAAGTTACTTGCAAAATCGCAATCAACTGCAGGAAGAGAAAACATTTCTTCGAAAAACATATTTTTTAGGGTAACAAACGTGAAAGGGGATGCTTCACGCTGTGTCACCTTATTTATGATAATCCGCCCACGAATAGTCCTTAATTTCCAATGGATATCACGAAAACCGTAAGAACATGAGTTTTTTTTAAACATCCAAAAATTTTGTCCAAGTTTTATTTTTTGGTCCCATAGGAACGCTTCGAAGAAATGAAAGTGGATCTGGCGGACGCCATCGTTCATTTTCTTCCAATCGACGCATTTTTCCGCAGTCGGGAAAATGGAAAATATTTTGAAAGGGCGGAAGCAGAAATTTGCACTTTCAACATTTGGCACTCTTGGACGGGGGTGCGGAGGAGCGAAACGGGAAAAAAATAACTGGGGCGTGTTCCGAGCATCGACTTCGACCTCCATGCCGAAAATGAAACGAACTGAATTTTTTTGCGAAAATTTAATTTTTATTCCTATGCATAAACACGTATACTCTTTTAGACGGGGACTGACTGAATTTGCCGGATTCCAAGCCGCAAACGCCGCGAATTATCGCAGCGCTCCCACTAAAACCATAGACCTAGGTACTCGTTTTGCAGAGTTCGGGAAATTAATTATTTTGAGAACGTTCCGGTTGGGTTGGAGGGATGAAAATTTTACCCAGCATGCATAAACCTTTAATCTTCTGAGAAATGACGAAATATTCATCGGGGATGGAAAAATCGGAATTTATCGATAAAAATTGCAGTCTCGCAAAGAAAATCATTTGGGGTTGTAAATGTTATAGGGGGTAGATGACGGTCGGCGCCTTCATTACAGATACTCCGAGCACGAATAATTCAGAATTTCCCATCGATACCTCAAGAACTGCAGGTACGAAACCTCCCGGAAGAGGGCGATCCTTGAAGAAAAGCGAAAAATGTCGCTCGTGTTCGGATTTTTGCGACGAAAGTGGATGGGGCGGATGCGCCCGTCAATTTTCCATCCTTCCAAGTCCGATTTGCGACCTCCGGGTTATTTTTAAAAATTTTAAAGGGGAAAAACCGTAAAGGTTGAACTTTTTAACATTTCGCATCCTGGGGCGCTTGCGGGGGGATGAAACGGGAAAAATAGCCCTAGCTTGTGTAGAGCGTCTCGGATCCTTTCGAGAAAAGGCAGAAAGTCGTTTTCCGGAAGCCCCCTTTCGGAGCAAGAAATTTTACCTTCCTCAAAAAGTCGAGCTCGTTTCCGAGGCTAGATGAGCCCCGATCGGGGCGAAACTTTCGGAAAGCACCGAATTTTGCATCATGCCTCCATCCATGAACTCGATTTTAATTTCACCCCGCAGTTTTAGAAAAAACGATAATTTTCCAAAAATGCAGTCTTCTCTTCCGGCGGCGCTGGCCGGGGGGAGGATTTTTTTAGAGAAAAAACAGTAGAGGGACTTTAGACACTACAAAGTCCATATTTTAATCTCCCGCAATTGAAAAAACTTGCAGGTCTAAAACTAAATCCGCCGCGACGTTACGAAAAGTGAGTTTCTTGAGCTCTCATAGGCGAAAATGCACCCCTCGCGTTTTTCGCTAATAACTTTCTCAAACATCGATCGATTTCAATTTTTTCGACGGATATCGAAAGAGGGAACTTCGCAGAACCTTATTCTTACCACGAAACACGTGAAGCCTTCCGCAGGTGAGGAAGACCGCTTTAAGAAAATTGAAGGTTTCGGGAGACACGTACCATTTGGGGGGCGGCCTGCAACCCCCCCCCCCCCCCCGTAACCCGTTTTGACAAATCTAAAGAGACATTTGTAAAGTAGAAGAGACGGCTGTCCGCCTATTCGAAAATCTCAACCCCGCACTCACGTTCGACCACCAAAAACCTGTGACGGGGGCGATCTGCATATCGAAATGTCATCTCGAAAGGTCGAGTAATCTTCATCGAGGAAAAGCGCGCCTCGTGGCGGTTTGTGAAAGTCACCCTGAGCGAAATAAAACTTTCCATTTCGGCGAAATTTTGACAGGCGGGTATTTGAACTTGTAAGATTTCGCCGTCTCGTGGGATTCTTGTCATCGATTTTCAAATGCACATTTCTACCCTTAAACGTAGACCTCTTCATCTCCCTTTGGCCCTAAGCAATGACCCGAAACTTCATCTTTCGAACTGTACCCCGCGCGGCTCTCCTCAGTCGACCCCCAGGGACGAGTTGACCCCCCCAATTGGCTACTTTTTTGGTTCAAAATTTTGCAGCGCTTCGGGGGAAAAATTATTTCCCCTAGTAACCCCCGCGCGATTAGGTTGATTTTCGTATATTTTCGGTCCGATCGACGGGGCTTTCGGAATCCGGCCTCGAAACTACCCTTATTTTGGGGGTGCCGTAACTCGGAGACTGTTCGAGACGGACCTGCGAAATTACACCCGCCGACCCTCGGAGTTCTCGTTCGCCCCCTCCCCGAAATCGTCCCGTTCTCGGATCAAAAACGTAAGACCAGATAAGTTTCGGTCGGCGGGGGTACGCCGAGTTTGTTATCGCTTGGAAACGGTGTGTCTTGGCGAAGTTGAAAAAATCTCGACGGTCCCCGAGGACCCGGGACGAATTCGCCCGCCCAAATCTCAAACTTCATCCCGATCGCCGCGGTTTTCGCGGAGAAAAAAATTCTTCACTGTTTTCGACGTTTTCGCCACCGCTCGCTTAAAACGGGGGGGGGGGGGCGGTTTTATCCTTCGGCATTTTCAATTTTCGGGGGCATGGCCACTTACGCGTTTAGTATAAAGTAATTAGTTTCAGGGGGATTCCAAGTAGACCGTAGTATGACATTTTTGCAAGAAATATTTGGATCAGAAAGTACAAAATTTAAGCACGACTCTAACCCTTGCTAAAGAAGGACAAGCTTATTCTGAAATAACGAATAATACTGACGAGACCCAATTTGCTTATCGGGACCAACCCTTCCAAACAATTCCTTTCCAGTCCGAAAAATATATCTTATACAATCTCGAAAACTACACCCAATCTCAGCCACCTCTACAACGAACTAATATGAAAGACCTGATCCGCACAGACCACATGAACATCAAAGAGAAACACGAAATTTCAAAATTATGTCAAAAATTTTTCGATATATTTCACATGGAAGATCAAAAACTAACATTTACCATTGAAGTCAAACACAAAATTCAATTAACCGACGATGCACCCATATGCACTAAGTCCTATGGATACCCCTTTATCCGCAAAGAGGAAGTCCAAAGACAAATTTCAGATATGATAGCAAATGGTATCATTAGACCCTCTCAAAGCTTATGGAGTTCTCCAATTTGGGTTGTTCCCAAGAAATTGGATGTCAGTGGCAAACAAAAGTGAAGGATAGTTGTTGGCTATCGCAAGCTAAACGAAAAAAATGGTAAACGATCGGTATCCTCTTCCCAATATATCCGACATTCTCGACAAACTTGGAAGATGTGTTTATGTCAGTACTCTTGATTTAAGTTCATTAAATCGAGATGGAATCAGAGTCTACCCTAAAACGACATTCACGGTAGAATATGGTCATTACGAGTATTTACGAATGCCTTTCAGTTTAAAAAACGCACCATCAACGTTTCAAAGTGTTATGGACAACGTTCTTAGAGATCTGCAAGTGAAAATATGTTTAGTTTTCATGGATGGTATCATTATCTTTTCGATGCCATTTCAAGAGCACATTTTCAATCTTCGTCAAGTATTTCAATGCTTACGCGAAGCTTGTTTAAAAATTCAATTAAATAAATCGGAGTTCCATAAACATGACGTTGAGTTCCTAGGTCATTTAGCTACTCCTAATGGTATTAGACCTAACCCAAGAAAGATCGAAGCCGTAGTCAATTTTCCTCTTCCCAAGACTGCTAGGCAAATAAAAGCATTTTTAGGACTTACCGGGTACTACCGGAAGTTTATTCACAATTACGCAAAAATAATCAAACCATTGTCTAATTGCCTTAAAAAGAATCAAAAAATCGTTCACAACTCTGAATTCATCGAAGCATTTGAACTCTGTTAAATGCTACTCACAAAGGAACCCATACTTCAATACCCAGATTTTACTAAACAATTTCTTCTAATCAGACGCTTCAAATTTTGCTGTCGGTGCAGTTCTAAGTCAAGACCCAATAGGACGCGACCTCCCTAATGGCATATATGCCACTCGCAGACTTAATGATGCCGAAATTAATTACAGTACAATTGAAAAAGAACTCTTAGTTTGGGCAGTTCTTCGGTCGGAAATTTACTACTGTTGCCGACCTCTTCTTTGGCTTTTTTCTCTGAAGGAACCCCAACCCTGGTTAGTTCAATGGCGGTTAAAACTCGAAGAATAAGACTACAAAATTGAACATAAAAAGGCAGCCAAAATACAAACGCCGACGCATTATCGCAAGTAGAACTAAACGTAATAGACACAGTTCTAATAGATTCCACTGACAACCTTCCCAGCACTTCTCAACACAATCAAAACCTTCTTGATAACCCCTTAAATTTCTCAGACACCTTATCTCTTATTACGGAGACCTTAACTGCCGCTTGTATAATGGGGAACGGGAGACAGCTATGCACATATTGTGCAGATGTGAAGCGCTAGGCCAAAAGAGGCAGTGAATTTTCGGACAATGTCTGATGGAACCGGAAGATTTTTCCACGCCTTGTACCGTCTGGTTCAAGGCACCAAGATCATGGACTTATAATTAGGGTCAGCACAATAAGCCCATTTTGTGGCTGCAGTTTATCTGAGTCTTCGTGTAGGCAGGCCCTGGGGAAGGAAACAAAACCCCATAGGTAGCAAACAATTTGAACATCTTTATGTGGATACTTTTAAGGCAAACTCATCATATTTTGTAACAATATTAGTTTTTCCAAATTTGCTCAACTATTTCTATAAAAAATCAAAGTGCTGTAGAAATCCTAAATGCACTACTTCAATTTTTTGCAATCACAGATTACCAAATTACATAATTCAATACATAATTCATAATACATAATAATAATACATAATTCAATAATCAAGTTGTGCAGCAATTTCTAGACATGCACAAAATACAAATTCATTATACTACTCTACCTACAACCCCAATAGTAATAGTCCCATTGAAAGTTTCCATTCTTCTCTTATAAACAGTTTACGCTCTTTAAGATTGAAATCTACATCAACCGATATTAAAGAACAGATTGTAATAGCTGTACGTAGCTATAATAATTATATCCACTCTAGTGCAGGCCACACACCTTTCCAAATATAAAAGGGCAACCTCAACTACCAAACTCCATTCGATCTAAATGAAATTCACACAACTACTCAATTATGTATGATCACTCCGAAAATATGAAACTAATGCAACATCTCATACATATGAAAATTATCAGAAAAACAAAAACTAATTTTAGATAAACCCATCGACAACCACAACAAGACATTGATACTGACAGACCTGTTTAAGCTCAAGACCAAGTGAAACAAAGACTTAAGAAAAAACTACTTAATCCTCACCTTCCTGTCACGGTACACTCCGAAATTGATAAGAAAATAATTACTACATCCAATGAAATGGTCCATAAAACTGAACTGAAACCCCAACGTTTTGTTGCAGGATCGCAGGATGCTGCTAACAATCTTCAATTTCGTGAAGCTAACGGTACTGGTTAATTCCCAGATCCAAATCAATCCCATATTTCGCGTTAAATTAGGCCCCGCTAGGCTGACTTATACGAAACATACATTTTTACACACATTCAACAGAAAATAGAAACTTTTATTAATCAATTTGAATCCATTAGAACGCAAATTCTTGAAAAGTTAAACTAAGACTCTATAAAGATTTTATTTAAGGAAAAACAAGACTGCTTTATCTCGAGGTTATTAAATTCATTGACTAACCATTTGGACAGTTTGTAAGTAGGAGGATCTATAGCTGAAACTATGGGCCTTACGGCTTTCCCTACTTTATGGATCTTCAGTAAACAATACATGCGTGGTACTTTTGGGTTAGACACATGTAGCTTACATTTGATATCCGCGGAAATGAGGTTATTACATAGTTTAAATGTTTTCTGAGTATCATTCTAAAACTATCAAAGGACTGAGAGAGAAAGATTGTTTTTATCTTAAGGCAGATAAGGGTAACAATGTTGTTATATTGGATAAATGTGACTTTTACGAAAGAGTAAATAATTTAATAGAAAACGGTCCATACCTGAAAATTAACAAAGATCCGTTGCCTAAAATGATTTCAGATACTCAGAAAACATTTAAACTATGTAATAACCTCATTTCCGCGGATATCAAACGTAAGCTACATGTGTCTAACCCAAAAGTGCAACGCATGTATTGGTTGCTGAAGATCCATAGTATGCGAAAGTCCGGCTCTTGTAGCAGCTAGGCATACATGCTTTAGAGCTGTGTTTGTAGAAACAAAGGTAATAGCAGATAAACAAATATAGGGGCACAACAAACTTAAGTTCCACGGCCAGGTACCTACTCCGTAAGAATAATAATGAGTTTAATAAACGCTACGCTGGTGTTAAAGCAAGATTTTGGGATATGTGTAGGGCATCTAAGTTCGAAGAAGCAGCTAGAAAGGTCCGAAAGAATCCAAAAATTCGTCTGTTTCGACGTGGAGAACAATGTCGGTGAATTTGATAGTGTTGAAGACGAGTTTTTCTACGATGTTTTGTAAGTGAGTGTACCTACTACATCGAGCGATGTAGATAATTTATTCACTGGTGTTGAAGAAATAATTAGTAGTTTTTGTGTGTTCCGGTTTTTATAACATAAAACTTTGTGTATGTTGCTCTAATGCAGACATACCTTAACATTTCAATTTATATTTCATTACCTTTTATCTGATCATTAAGTAAATGACAACTTAAATTAACAATATTGAAACATTATAAATAATTGTGTGGGCTTATTTTATATTTCGTGATTGTCAAGGAAATTCGAAACACACCACCATCACCTTCCATGCAACACATTAGTTTGAATATTTTAGTCACGCAACTTTCGAAATTATTTGTATTTCGCGCTAACCTTGATTTTTAACCCCAAATCTCGTGGAAAGTGTAATTTACCGTCAAATGGTTCGGTTTGATTAAAGAGCGCGTTATGTGGAACCCCACAAAATCTTTTGATTTGTGTTGTGACGTAGGAAACGTGATATGTAGATACTGAATTCAAATGATATATTGATTTTTGTTTAGTCAGTTGTTCAAAGCGGAGTATCGTAGAATGCCAAACATTACCGTCAAAATTATGCTTTACACTCCGACATTTCTTTTTGCGGTAGAAAATTTCAGTAGCCATACCACATTGGGCTTTGTTCTAAAAATTTATTAAAAAGGTGCTAGAAAAGAGGTGCTAAACATACCAGAATCTTGTTCTCTTGCGTAGCTGGCCACATCTACGTGTTCGCTGTTCATTACAAGATCTTTGAAGCATCCAACAAATCCTTGTTGCAGAACTGCTGTCCATAAACCTGCTGGCACTGGTATTTCATTAAAAGGCGGCCCAAGACCACCCACGTAGAGATTACCATCTAATTCCAAACTGTTCGAACCCTCTGTAAGAAATAATAACTAAGGTTACAGAATAAGTATATGCAACGTGTTTATTTACGGTTTCAAAATAATATGTCGACAAAATGTTGTCATCCAAATATACTTGGCAGCGGAGCTGCAGACAATAATTAAACTTCCGCGTGGCTTATCTTTCATAAAATACCAAAAGTAAAATCATGCAATTGAGGGATTGAAACAGAACCACGACCTCCACCCTCTCGGAATACACTAATTTAAATTATTTCACGTATCTTATGCAAAATGTGGAGGTGCACAATCTTTGGATAGCTAACGGCTCGTCTTTCAGTAGCTCAAACAACGTCTACTGCTGTCCGTAAAATTGTGGTAGGCGGTTCTCGATATTTGAGCCCAAATATTAATTAGAAATTTATGTTTAAAACAACTGCTGTATGAGGATTTCCAGCATTTTATTCAAGTAACTTGAATGAGTTGATTTTACATTTTTCTTGAACTGTAACTGATTTTGTGAGATTTAGACAAGGGGCTTTGTCATAACAATCTGTTTTACTGTTTTTCTTAATCTTGACTTTATTATAATTATTGCTTATTTTTTGTTCCTAATTAGACTTCCTTTCTCGTTTCTTTTTCTCACTAACTGTACATGGTTTCCTCTCCTTGATTTTCTGTAGGCTATTTCACAGTTTATTTTTCAACTCTTTCATCTCTGCTATTATTTGTTGTTGTGGTTGTGGTTGTTGTGGTTGTTGTTGTTGTTGTTGTTGTTGTTGTGGTTGTTGTTGTGGTTGTTGTTGTTGTGGTTGTTGTGGTTGTTGTTGTTGTTGTTGTTTTCCCAATATTTTCTTCTTTTACTTTACTTTTACTTCTTTTACGTGTCCTTTATTCGGCCTTTATCCAGTGTTTTTCTTTCCTATCTTTTGTGTTATATGCATTGCCCTCATTATCACATTAACACGAGACCGCTTGTGACCTCATTTCATTGTCTTGTCGATTATGTATGTCAGAATGACTATGATCTATTATGTTTGAGTGAGTCTTGGTTGCATGATGACATTGACGATGCTGCTGTTTCCTGTGTTGATTGATGGTTTTGCATTAGTTAAATCTGATCGTGTTGGTAGAAGTGGGGATGTTGCCCTGCAATTTAAAGTCATTTCGAGAATTTATAATGTTAACTTCGAATATTTAGTTGTGGTTGTGGCATATGGTGGAACTGACCATGTGATTTGCGTTGTGTGCAGACCTCCTAATGGTTAGCACAACGAATATTTGAGCTGTTACCGTTACCTCCGAGTTTAGGAGCGTCCTTTTTGTGGGTGAATTTAACGTCAATTTGTTGCAATTCACTAACATGTCCCATAATTTGTTGGCTTTGGCCGAAACTTTTAATTTAACTCAGATTATTCACCAACCCACTCGAGTCACTCGAGTCTTAGTACCCTGTGAATTCGCCAGTTTTGTTTATCGCTCAGTTAGTAATATGTACACTGTTCGCTTCAGTTCTGCTCTTGCTCCATTACCATGGGACTTCATACTCCGCTCTTTTATTCTCTCTTTCTCTTTCTCGCTAATCATGTGTGTCCCCCCTTAAGCAATTGAGAAAAATCACGACTTCTGATTTGCTTTCGGAGAAGAAGGCATATCTGAATTTTACAATTCAGAACTGCTCTACTAAGGAGAAGTGGGTGGAGATTGGCAAGTTTAATCTTCTGAAACGTCAGTCACATGATCTACCTCTAAATTTGAGTAATATTGATAATATTAATAAGCATTTCGTTGAACACCGCGTGCGCTCTCTTTCTATTTTTCTTCTTTTTATGCCCGGTGTTTCAGAAACCCTGTCTTTCCCACTTGTCGATGAGAGGTGTGTCAGCGACTTCCTCTTGTCGGTCAAGGTCAGGGTGTATGGCAGTGACAATCTCAATAGTTCGTTTTACTCTTCTGTATGGTCTCTATCGCACTCATATTTGCAATGAATGCATACGCAGCTCATATTTTCCGAGTGTGGAAGGGTGCACATGCGATTCATCTTCCTAATGATACCACACCATTGGAGTTCAGTGATTTACGATCTATAAGTATTCTTTCGGTCCTTTCGAAAATTTTCAGAAAGTTTGAACGTCAGTTGGGTGTGCATTTAAACTCTTTTAATGTGCTGCCTCTGAGGCAATCAGAGGTTACGAACGATATCTCTTGAGCCATGGTCCAAAACAAACAAACTTACTGTTTTTGTTCTAATTGGCTTTTCCTTCGACATGCTGAATCACAGAATCACGACATTATGTTTTCCATTTTGCAGCAGTGAAGTCAGTGTCCTTATCGTAAAGCTGTACATCTGGCGTGTCTGAGGGCAGTATTCTAGGGCCTATCTTGTACACTATTTATACTTCTTCTTTTCATAAATCGCAGATGATACCATTCTTTCGAAGCTGCAAATGTTCGCAACGCCTGCTTTTGAAAACTTTTATACTATGTATTTCCGAACAACACCTACTATAAATTAATTCTAAAAAGATCATGTGTTATTGTGTTTGGTGATCAAATGCCAATGTTTTAAAAATTAACAATGCCGTAATACACTTTCGATTTACTCAACATGTTTACTCCATGTTACAAAAGACTTATCTCAAGCTGAAAGTTGTGTAGGTATGTAGTCCAAATATCAAGAAGACGTTGTGCGACTCACTTGTTCTTTTGCATTTCAACTTCCCTGCCTTTTAGCATCCGCGTTTTATTTTGATTTTTTATGGTATACGTAATTATTTTTGTATTTGGCGTTAATAAAAATATTATTATTATTATTATTTTGTTTTAAGTTCTCAGCTTTTACACTGGGGTACATCTACCTATCCCGGGGCAATTAAACCAGCGGGATTAAGCTCAGTTAGTAAAAATGTGTTTTTGTTGTTTTTCCTTTTTTGCTGTTAGGATATGAATTTTCTGGTTAGGTGGCATGTTCGCAGGATGGCTTCTTTCTGGATTTCTATGTAGAGGTTCCTCGACAGATGCAGGATGTCGAGTGACTCAAGTAAGCAGGTAGGTATCACTCCTGTAGCAGATACAACCAAAGGAACGATCTTAACTTCATGTTGGTTCCACATTCTCTTTATTTCTTCTTTTAGTTGCGTGTATTTATGTATATTTTCATTAAAGGTTTTTCTGAAGTTATGCGAGTTAGGTACTGCAATATCGATCAGGTAAGTACATTTTGCTGTGTGGTCAATCAATACAATGTCCGGTCTGTTTGCAGGTATTTCCCTATCTGTGAGTATGCTACGATCCCATGTTAGTTTGTATTGGTTGGATTCTAGGATATCGACAGGTACGTATTTAAAATTTGGCACTTTACTTTCTATTAGGTGCTTTTGATGTGCCATCTCTTGATGGATGAGTTTGGCTACGTTATTATGCCTTTGTAGCATTGTTTTGCAGCCGCTTATTATATGCTCTATTGTTTCCCCTTTTCACCACATCTTCTGTATTCATCCTTTAAATTCGGTATCTTCATTATATATTTTTGATAGTTTCTAGTGTGGATGACTCCATCTTGTATGGCTATCATGAAGGCTTCTGTCTCACGGAATAAATTATTTCGGTCTAACCATTTGTTCGATGCATATTTATCGACATAGTTATCGGTTATTTCTCGATAGTATTTTCCGTGAACTGATTTTCCTGCCCATTTCCGAATTATTTCTTCTCTTGTTTCTATTTCTGTTAACATGTTTTATTTGCCAGGTTAAGGGAAGTGTAGTGCTTATCTGCTTTCGTTATGGTTTGATGGAGAGATGACTCTTTTTGATAGAAGTATTCTCTCAGCGTGGCCAACTGTTTATTGTGCAAGTTTTTTATATCTATTATATCTCTGCCACCCTCATTTCTGGACAACTTCATTCTATCTGTGCTTGCTCTTGGGTGGTGTGCCCCGTATTTAGTTAAAGCTGTTCTTATTTTTCTTTGGAGATTATCGTTGTCGGTGTCGCTCCATTTTATTATCCCGTGTGAATATGTCAATATTGGAATGGCAAAGGTGTTAATGGCTTTTATAGTGTTTTTACCATTCAGTTCTGTTTTAAGGATAGTTTTTAATCTGTTTTGAAACTCCTGTGTAATGCTGATTTTTATTTCTGTACGGTCTATTGTTACTGCTTGCTTGATTCCAAGGTATTTGTATCTCTCCTTCATTGCCATTGGTTCAATACCACAGTGTACTGTTTCATTTTCATTAGTTATTTTACCTCTCTGTATGTTGATGGTTTTGCATTTGTCAAGACCGAATTTCATATGCGTAATACTAATCATGTGTTTTAATTGGTTTTCGTTGCTGGCATATATTTTAAGGTCATCCATGTATAGTAAGTGTGAGAGAGTGTGTGTTGTCTTCCATTTCTCTTTGAAATCAAAACCGTATTGTGTTGCATTTAGAAGTGCGCTTAGAGGATTTATTGCCATTGTAAACCACAGTGCACTAAGCGCATCTCCCTGGAATATTCCTCTCTTTATATTTATGTCTCTAATGTATATTGTCTGTGTTTCTGTAGATATGATGAGTGTGGTCTTCCATGTTTGCATGATACTTGTGAGAAAGTCCACTATGGATGGGTGGATTTTGTACAACTGTAGAACATATATTAACCACGAGTGTGGTACAGAATCAAAAGCCTTTTGATAGTCTATGTAGGCTATATTAAGATTTCTGTTTTGTTTCTTGGTTTGTCCTAGAATTACGGAGTCTATAATAAGTTGTTCTTTACATCCTTTCGCGTTTCGGGTACATCCCTTCTGTTGTTCCGATATTATGTATCTTCTCGCTTATACAAGACGTTAGTATTTTATATATAGTTGGTAAGCATGTTATAGGTCTGTACTTGCCGGGATTTTTAGAATTGTTTAGGTCCTTTGGGATTAGGCAAGTATTTCCTTCCGTAAGGAATGCCGGAGTTTCCTTGGGGTTTACTATGATTTTGTTAAACTCTTCTGCTAGATATTTATGTGTGATGGTTAACTTTTTCCACCAATAGTTTTGTATTTTTTCTGGTCCCGGTGCCTTCCAGTTATTAGTTCTCTTTATTGTTTTCTCTACATCTTCTGTTGTCAATTGATCATATAACATTCTCTTACCTTTGTATTCGATTTCTCTTAGCCACTTCGTTTCTCTATGTTCTGCTTCATATAACCAAATTGTCTTCCAGAATTCGGTGATCGCGTCTTTTGTTGGAATTTCTTTTGGGGTTAATTGTTTGTTAGTTATTTGTGCGTAGAATTTTTTCGCGTTGATCATGAAATTCTTGTTGTCTTCTTTTCTTCTTTGACTTTGTCAATATCTATTCAATCTTGACACATATGTAGCCAATTTTTGTTTTATAGTATCTACTAGTTGTATGTCTGTCGTATTTTCTTTATCCCATTTTGTGTGTATTTTGTACTTATTTCTTATGTACTCTATTTCGTGTTTAGTCTTCTTTTTATTATTGGTATTCTTTGCGGACAGTATCTTTCCTAGATCAGCTCTTATTCTTTCTATCCTATTTACCAATATCCTTTCCCACGGTTTTCTTGTTTTCCCTTTCTTAAATTGATCTTGGTTCTCTTTTATCTTTATACCCATTACATTAAGTATAGTTATTGCTGCTGTATAGACCAGAGTATGTATTTCTTGCAAGCTGTGATTTTTGCATATATAGTCAGGTAATATATTGCTGTTCATTATATGAATTGTATTTGCAAGTTTAGCTGAGGTGTGTATTCTCGGTAGAGAAGGTCTCGCGCTTGGTTGTAAATCTCCGTACAATATGAGCATCTCTTCGAATCTTTCTTTAATCGTATTGACTTTTTCTGTGTCAACGTTTTGCTCCCTAGTTGGCTCCACAGTCTCATCATCTGCTTCATAGCTTCGTTCTCTAGATTCACTCTGCTCCAGTGCTGTTTCCTCCGTTTCTTGTGTGTTTATTCTCTCCTCCTGCTTTAATTCGTTTTTAATTTCATCTTCAATTTGTTTTATCGTTACATTAGGTATTATATTGTTTCTGCGGATTACTCTTATTTGGTCTGCCAATCTTTGCTCAGTTATGTTTTGCCATTCTGGGTATTTCTCTTTGAACCTTTTGTGAATTTGTTGTCTGTATCCTAATAGTTCTGTTTCTAATTTAGTTGTTTTCAGGTAGCAACGTAGTAAGAACTGGTTTACATCGTCGCTCCATTTTCTACGTTGTGTTTTCGTTCCGGCTTTTGTGGTCCCAAGATCTGCCTGAGAAGCACTATCGGCAGTTGTAGCTTGTTGTGGCTGGGTATTACTGCTACTATTGGAATTGGCTGTAGTTGTTTCGGGTGTACCGACAGGAGCCCGCCTATTCAACATCCTGTCACCAGTGGCTCGCATGCTGCAACATCCAGCACCGGCTCCAGATGTGCCCTGACGATCCTCAGGCAGCGTTAGTTTCCGAAGCTTTGCTCTCTCATTGTTCTCCATATTACCGGGGGTGCATTTTATACCGACTGCCAGGTATAAGGATCTTTGGATTTAAGGATATTTTATATGGGAAATGGAAATAAGCGTTGTGGAAATTGTTGGACAGATGCCCCATTTAGTCGCCTCTTACGACTGGCAGGGTGTTCCCTGGGACAATTCTAACCCGATTTAATTAATGCTATTATTATTATTAGTATAAGGCGGAATATTTTGATAACAACATTTTTATTAAGTCATATTTTTTTCTCAAGCAGTTACAACCAATTTTAAGCCTCAAAAGGGTATAGGTACCCTGTTTTGAATAGTAAAACATATGAAGTAATAAGATTTCTGAATCTAATTTCGCTTTAATAAAATTTACATAAATGCATACCAGCAGTTTTGTAATCAGTATGGAAACCATCAACAATAATTCTTGCGTCCCTAGCTGACCTGCGGAACACAACTTCGTGCCAACTTCCATCGTCTATTCTGCGCCTCGATGCCCTCTGCTTCGAAGGACCAGCGCCTAAGTCTAAGTGTATGTAAATGTGGCCGTTATATATTTCAACAGCGAAGAGATCGGACTAGAAGAGATAACACAGTAATTATTAATACTCATTTGTTTCAAAGTTTCCTTTAATGCAGTGAACAGAGATACTGAGAACTATCTTGGCTCTGTTAAAACAGAGGGTAGGTTTAGATTTAATTAAGAAGTAAAGTATAAAGTAGCTGCTTAATGAAAATGCGGTGCCGCTTTCTGTTAAATCAGTGCAGTATTACGTTATGAAACAAAAGAGCTGAACTCTATGAAAATTCGAAATACACTGTGCGACTCATTACTAGTGGCATTTACTTTGACAGTCTGTCGCAGTCAGTCTCAACAAGGCAAACATATTTTAGCTTTTTACAAACTAATTGAGTATTTTCACTTATAATCTCCCTAGTGATTGAATTATTACAGAATAAAATTCACAGGCCTTTGCAAAGATGCAATCGGGGGGCATTGAAAATGATGAAGTACCTAGTGGAAATCTTGTGGGATTTGGAATATGATAAAAATGGAAATTAGTGTTGATTTGTAACATAAAGTGCTACAGTATTATCGATATGTATTAGAGGTAAGTGTAATGTAGAAATAAAAGCGTCGATGTGTAATACGTGGGAAAAATTAGCGCGCTACATGCGCCCAGTATCAGGTGAACCGGAAATACAGGTAACGCCCCAGCAGACCCCTAAAGACTACCCCTTCCGGTTATTAATTCAATAACGAGGGGGATTCGGTAAGAAAATTTCACACTTAAAGCGGTGAACAGAATAAATGCGAACTTGACGCGCTCAAGACGCTAGATCTGTCAAACCCAAGTTCAAGTAATGGGAAATCTCGGTCGTGCACATAATGAACTTGCTGACGCGCTCGTGACGCCCAAAGGTTGGCCAACTTTCTACTTTAACGGGCACAACGCCGGTAAACGTCAAAATAACTGAAAATCATAACATCACTTTTCTCAATTTAGCATAATTATGTGGGGTATGTTCGGGATCCATTTCTTTCATTTTAAAGTAAGTTGTACTAAAGTAACCAGCAGTATTTCTATTCAAATTGAGAGGTCTCACCCACCAACGCCTTGTTAAATGACGATTTGTGTAAATTTCCGTACACATTTGGTAGAGTAAATAATTCAAAATCATCTATGACTTGTAAAATGTCTTAATACACTCAGACCTCACTACAAAATACTAATCATGAAAATTATGTTCAGGTTATGTCAACAATCGTTTTGACAACCGGCGACGACTTCGCCACGTTCATTCTGTGCACCTTACATTCGCGACGTATAGATAACAGTCATATACCTATTACATTAATACAAACAACTCCCCATTCCTTGCATGTGCAAAAAGCGTGACAGAGAAAAGGCGATAGAAATAATATATTCTACTTCGTCGTTTATATTTGTTAGATGCATACCAAGCATGCGCAAGTAGGTACGTTCCGTGGACGGTTGCGACTTATGCAGATTTTGTATACATCTGTCTCTTAACGTCTGGTACGCTTTCGGAGCGTAAAGCTTGCCACCCACTTGCCCGTCACAGTACGGCACGGTCCGTCCCGTCAAAATACGGATAGAATGAAAACAATGCAAATGAATGGGCAACGCTGGGCCGTGCCATGCTGTACTAGTGGGCGGCTGTCCATTCATTTGCATTGTTTTCATTCTATCCGCAATTTGACGGGACGGACCGTGCCGTGCTGTGACGGGCAAGTGGGTGGCAAGCTTAATGCATTCATGTAAGAAAGGAAGGAGATTAAATTTACTAGAAACAATAGAAATTTGCAAAGCGATCCATAATAAGAAGAATATTGCCAATGAATTTATAAAATTTTCAAATTAGGTAGGTACCCCTTAATAAATACAGCCATACCTGCTTACTTGAATGAAATAATTTATTTGGTTTGTTATTTACTGCTTTCCTTTGTTGTTTTATTGCTGGGTTTTCTGAAAAGACCTACCCACAATTACATTTAAATTACATATAAATATTTATCTTAAATCTGTATTCAGTTAGTATACCTTGTACACTCGTTGATAATGGGTGTGTAGCCCGAAACATAATGTCCGAATTATAAATAAATTTAGTGGAACAATAAACCAAGGAAAATAATCAGTGTTTGTGTACTGATACCAAACTGCTCCTATTATGAAAATTTAAATCACATAAAGAGAAAAATAAAAAGTTTATAACTTTTGTGAATTTTTTTGGCAGTATTGAAACTCCTTTTTGTAAAACACCAACGTTTCTGCCAAAAAAATTCACAAAAGTTATAAACTGAAGAAAAAAATTGGCACGAATAATTATATAAAATTTACTCCTAAGGTTTACGTAAGCCCGTGGCGCACTCACGGAGGGGCTAAGGTGGCTATAGCCCCTCCCAGACCTTTAACTATACCATATATATAATTTAATATGTTAAAAAAATAGTTCTATTACAGTACAGAATATAAATTTTATAATTCGTATTTAAATTATCAAATAAAGCGCATACAATATAATCAAGAAACTAAATAGTACCTACTTCCGAACCGGAACGACCGACTGTCGAAGTCGTGTTGTTAGGTGTTAGGTATCCAGCGCCAGATCATGCTGCCAGATCATTCAAATAAATTGCGGTAAATCCCACCATAAAAAAGCTGTAGAAAACGGTAGATAGCTGCAAATCCTATATTTTTCTGGTATTTTGGAAATTTAAGCATGATCAACAAAAATAAGAATAAAAATTCAGACCTCGCATCTTACGCAAGTATCATAGGCGTATTGAAAATACGGACACAACTGCTCGGTTTCTAAGATGTCCAACAAAAGTGATCTGTGCCGTTTCAAGTTGGTATATTATTGATACAATAAAATAAAAGAAATGATTTGTGACAAGCACAAGGCACATAGTCAAACTGACGCAATACGTAACAAAATATTAACGCATCCGTTTTGTACTGTATGGACTTTTATTGCAATGCGATATCCCTCTTAAACGGTACTCGCGCTCGCCGTACCTTAGTTTACATTTGGCTAGCGCTCTCCATCCAATTATTATTAG
This sequence comes from Xestobium rufovillosum, assembly GCA_963966045.1. Classification (NCBI taxonomy): domain Eukaryota; kingdom Metazoa; phylum Arthropoda; class Insecta; order Coleoptera; family Ptinidae; genus Xestobium; species Xestobium rufovillosum. The sequence continues at coordinate 28,833,692 of OZ014495.1, forward strand.
CGGCCTCGACTGCGCGCGTCGCCGACAGATTCTGTCGCGTGTCGATACATTTTTCGTAAGATAAGTCCCATATACACGCGCCCAGAAGTATTTTCGATACTAAAAATACCTGCACGGCACGCACACTGACGCATTGTCATGTGTCAAACGCAGAATTAAGTTAAACGCCAAAGACGAAATTATTTGAAAACCAAGCAGTACGTTGGGTTAGTGGTCGGTGAAACTGGCGCAGTGGTATTGGCATAAACTAATCCTGACAGGCATTGAATTATAGAGCAAGCCACGACCGACGATGTGTACTAGACGGCGGCAAAACAAAAGGAAATCTCACCTGCTCTCTACTAATGCACGAATAAAGATTCCAACGTGCCCCTAGCGTACTACACACATAAAGCAGTATACAGGGTGTTACAAAAAAGTAGGTCAAGCCGTTAGCCACAGATTACCTGGCCGAAAATAATGGGACTTTCCTTATGCCATTTTTCATTTAGGCTTCTTTCTTTCAAGATACAGGGTGTTAAAGTTAAAATTTAAAAAACGATTTTTATTAATAATTCCTTTGTTTTTTACTATTGAAATTTTGTACAACGTTTTTTCATATACCGGTTTGTGTAATTTTGATCAAAAAATCGATGCGCGAACGGAGGAAACGGGGGGTAGTAATACCCATTGACCCCCCAACTTTTCCCTGCGCACGTCTATGGTTCAAAGGTATTGTTTTTTATATCAAGCGTTCATTTATTTTAGTTTTTTCACTCTTGTAAAATTTTGATTCAGGGCTTGGTTTACGAGATATTGCAACTCATTTGACTAGATGTTGTTGATCCACTCGCTGTTTAAATCTCCCAATTTTTCTTAGGTGACGAATTAAGCTCAAGTAAATGTCCTTGGATGAATTATGTTCCTGCAGTACGTCTAAGCTTCAGAAAAATGCCATTGAATGGTACCAATTCGGACATGTTCCTGCATGGAAATTAGCATTGGAAAGAAAGACAGGTAAGCGTTAAGTTGTCAAAATAATTATTAATAAAAAGGGCATTTTTCTTAAGCTTAGACGTTATGCAAGGACATATCCATCCAAGGACATTTTTCTCGAGCTTAATTCGTCACCTAAGAAAAATTGGGAGATTTAAACAGCGAGTGGATCAACAACACATAGTCAAATGAGTTTGCAATATCTCGTAAATCAAGCCCTAAATCAAAATTTCACAAGAGCGAAAAAATTTTAAGAAATGAATGGTTGGTATAAAAAACAATACCTTTGAACCATAGACGTGTGCAGGGAAAAATTGGGGGGTATTACGACTCCCCTTTCCTCCGTTCGCGCATCGATTTTTTTGATCAAAATTACACAAACATTGTGCCGGTATATGAAAAAGAGTTGTACAAAATTTCAAGGAAATATCGTAAAAACAAAGGAGTTATTAATAAAAATAGTTTTTTTTTAATTTTAACTTTAACGCCCTGTATCTTGAAAGAAAGAAGCCTAAATGAAAGGCATAAGGAAAGTCCCATTATTTTCGGCTAGGTAATCTGTGGTTAACGGCTTGACCTACTTTTTTGTAACACCCTGTATAATAGCCCTGCTGTAGTTAAATTATAAAGAAGAAGAGAAGTGTTTGGTCCATTCGCACACGGCAACTGTATATCATGATTTCACTCTCTTGGAGCTCAACAGTACAGACAGTGCAGCTGTGTGCGAATAAACCAAACAAACAACTAGTCTTTAAAGGCGAGTGGGACACATTAGTAAGCGAGCGCCAACTCAAAGAGTTGGCTCTCGCTCACTGACCGCCCTCTCTAGGACATTCCTATTCAATGCCGCCGTCTAGTACACATCGTCGGTCGGGGCTTGCTCTATAATTCAATGCCTGTCGGGGTATTTGCCCGGGGTTTAGTTGTTTGAGCAAGTTTCGATAGTTTTGTTATTATTATCTTCCGACATTGAATAGGAATGTCCTAGAGAGGGCGGTCAGTGAGCGAGAGCCAACTCTTTGGTTTGGCGCTCGCTTACTGATGTGTCCCACTCGCCTTTAAAGACTAGTTGTTTGTTTGGTTTATTCGCACACGGCTGCACAGTACTGATGAGCTCCAAGAGAGTGAAATCACAGTTGCTGTGTGCGAATGGACCAAACACTTCTCTTCTTCTCTATAATGTAGCTACAGCAGGGCTATATACAGGGTGTCCCATGACATGATTGCCATAGTTAAAGGATATGTTGCCCAAGCAATTTCAAGTCAAAAACGTCTAATGAACATATGTCCAAAACTCTATCGTAACTAAGCTACAGTAATTTTAATTGTTAATAAGAACAGGTAACATGTCATTGCTATTAAGTTAAAAAAATTGCTTTATTGCAGTAATTGTTCAAAATGTCCACCCAACTGCTGTATACACATTCGAGATCTTTTCAGAACAGAAGAGGTAGCTCTTCTGACAGTCTCAGGATCACCACGAAGATTTTCTGCGGCATCCATTATCAACAAGTTGTTCTCTGTTTTCAGGAGTTTCTGGATAAACAAGACTTTTCAGCCTTCCCCCAAGAAAAAAAATCTAGGGGATTAAGGTCGGGTGACCTTGCTGGCCAAGCAACTGCTGCACCTCTTCCAATCCAGCGGTTCGTATAATTTCGATTAAGAAAATTTGTTACTTCTCTACCAAAATGAGGAGGTGCGCCATCGTGTTGTATCCACATTTGTCGTCTTACAGTTGAACTTAGTCCAGTAATGTTGGAAGGTCATTTTCCAAGAAACGTAAATAATGAACGGCCGTGAAACGTTCTTCTATTATAAATGGACCAATGAGATGGTCATCAATCATACCAGCCCAAACATTTACCGAAAATCTAATTTGAAAATGAGTTTCCCTAGTTTCCCGTGGATTTTTAAGTGATCAACAATGTGAGTTCCTGGTGTTATTGATGCCGTTTCTGTTGAAGGTAGCTTCATCAGTAAACAATATGGTCCGACAAAGCCTTCGATTTCTCACTAACCAACGACTAAATTCAAGTCGTGCTGCGTGGTCGGCAGGATTTAAAGCTTGTACAGGCAAGATATGGTACGGGTACAAACCGAAATTGCGTAAAGTTCTCCATACTCTCATGCGGCTTACGTTGAGTCTGCTGGGTATCCTTCGGACACTCGTAGAAGGTTGAGCGTCAATCATATTAAGTATAGCTTCTTCCTGTGCAAGTTCTTGTTGCACGGGACGGGCAGAAGTAGCTGCAGGAACCTTGCCCGTTTCTCTTAAACACCGCTATGAACATTGCTAAAAACTTGTCTACAAGGCACTTTACGAGTCGGAAATCGCCGACGATATTGTAACGTATTTCGATTTTCCACTTTTTATTTACAGTGACTTTATGTATATGTACAAATATTTACATTGATTAACAGTGATTTGAGAACTTAAAATTAGCAAATTGAACAATAAGCAGCGAAATATATACAAGCAGTAAGTAACAACAAGCAGTGAAAATTAAACAATTAAGCGAACAATTAAACAATTAATTACCCAACCTAAACAATCCACAGTACACAAGTCCACAGTTTAAACTCTCTAAAACACTCGTCTTCAACCGACGGTTAATCACATACGAAGACGCCCCGGTACACTTAAAACGCCACCAAAGAATTCGCACTCGCGTACCGTACCGACACTAAACGCGTATCAAGACTTATACTCGCACGGAACTATTAAACGCCCGGTTCTTATCGCATTCGATATTCGCTTCCAAACTTCAGACTTCAAACTGTAAGACTGTAAGACTCGGCTTCTTGCTTCCCATTTTATAATGGTCTTAGAAGATTCTCGAAAATTATCGATCAAACATTGTTCCAGAAAGAGAATCTTCGAGATAGACTATTCTTTGCGGGAATCATAAACAGCGACAAGGTCGCGCCGTAATAAATCAAAGCCGCGGCTCGTTGTCAACAAATAATTGAGTCACCAACAGGGGCGTCGCTGACGGGGCAAAAGTTCGTATCACTGCCCCCTCCTTAAAAGACTGATCGCCCCGATCAGAAATTATCTCCTTCTTTCCCATGGTACGGAGCAAGCCGGTCCAGACGGACTACCTTCATCTTCGGTCGTGGAGAACGCTGAATCCGGTAAACAACGTCGTTGATCCTGGTCACTACTTGGTATGGCCCTTCCCAGTTCTTCTGTAGTTTCGGCGATCGTCCTTTCTTCCGGGCTGGATTATAAAGCCACACCAGATCGCCAGCTTGGAAACCCACAGAATTCGCTCGGGCATCATACCGCGTCTTCATTCGGTCACTCTCTAGACGCATGCGATCCCGAACAGCCTCATGAATTGCATCGAGTCGTTCTGCCAATTCCCGGGAATACTCATCTACAGGCACTGGCCTATCTTCAGGATGCCCAAACAACACATCCATTGGCAGCCTCAATTCCCTTCCGAAAAGCACACTGGCAGGTGTTCTTCCGGTTGACTCGTGCACAGCCGATCGATAAGCCATCAGGAACAGGGGAATATGTCGGTCCCAATCTGTCTGGTGTTCGTCTACCATTATCCTCAGATGGTTTTCTATGGTCCTATTGAATCTCTCAACCATTCCATCTGACTGGGGATGTAATGGAGTGGTCCTGGTCTTCCGTACTCCCAGCAACTTACAAACATTTTGGAACACCGCAGACTCGAAGTTCCGTCCCTGATCAGAATGGAGCTCCATGGGTATACCGAATCGGCTAAAGAAATTATTCACCAGTACTTCAGCCACAGTAGTGGCTTCCTGATTCGGTATCGCATATGCCTCAGGCCATTTACTGAAGTAGTCCGTCGCAACCAGGATGTACGTATTTCCATCAGTTGATGTAGGAAACGGACCTGCTACGTCAATTGCAATCCTCTCAAATGGAGCTCCCACATTATATTGGCGCATTCTGCCACGGCTCCTTGTCTTGGGTCCCTTGCTTGACGCGCAGTCATCACATCTCCGGCACCACTTCATTATCTCTGTCCTGTAGACCAGCCAATAGTATCTCTCTCTGACCTTCATCGTGGTTTTATTAACACCTAAGTGCCCCCCACTCACTCCATTGTGAGCCTCTGCTAGGACTTCCGGAACCTTGTCCTTCGGCACCACGACCTGGGGCTTTCTCTCTCTTCCGTCGGTGCTCTCCCACATTCTCTTCAGAAGACCGTCTTCTATCACAAGAGAATCCCATTGTGCCCAGTATGACTTCAGCGCCACACTCTTGTCGGAAACTTCTATCCACTCCGGTCTTCTACCAGCTTCTTTCCATCTTAGCAGAGGTTCCAAGGTCTTATCTTTCTGCTGGGCGTCTCTCCAGGATTGTAGATGCTCCTCTTCTACTTGGATCCGGGTTTGATGGCATTTGATGGGGTGTACATGCTCTTTCAACTCTTGCCTCACGCAGTACTTGCAATCTTCCGGGCAAGGTCTTCTCGAAAGTGCATCAGCATTGCCATGTTTTCTCCCAATCCGATGTTGAATGACGAAGTTGTACTGCTGCAGCCTCTCAATCCAACGGGCTAACTGACCTTCTGGGTTCTTAAATTGCAGCAACCACTTCAAGGAAGCATGGTCAGTTCTGATAAGAAAATCTTGCCCGCACAGATATTTATGGAAGTGCTCGATGGTCCGCACAATTGCTAACAGCTCCCTCCTAGTGACGCAGTAATTTCGTTCAGGTTTCGACAAGGCCTTACTGAAATAGGCCACAACCTTTTCTTCCCCATTCTCTTCTTGAGATAATACACCGCCTATGCCCACATTACTCGCATCGGTATCCACAACAAACTTGCTTCCAGGTCTTGGATACGTCAAAACAGGAGCAGAACACAGAGCCCTCTTCAACTCTTCAAATGCTCCTCGGCACTCTTTCGTCCACTCATACGGCCTACCATCTTCGGTCAACCGATGCAGGGGCTTCGCAATGTCTGCAAACCCTTTCACGAAACGGCGGTAGTAGGTGCATAATCCCAGAAAGCTTCGAAGTTGATGTTTATATTTCGGAACAGGCCAGTTCCTCACTGCGTCTGCCTTCTCTGGATCTGTCGCAACTCCTTTGGTGGAAATTATGTGCCCCAAAAACTTAACCTGCTTCTTAAATAGCTGGCACTTCTGCGGACTTAATTTCAGGTTGGTTTGCCTCAATTTCTGGAAGACATCGCACAAGTTCTTCAAGTGCTGATCGAAAGTTTTCCCCATCACGATAATATCGTCGAGGTAGACCAGGCAAGTCTTCCAATGTAATCCTCGCAGTACTGTCTCCATCAGTCTCTCAAAGGTGGCGGGTGCATTGCAGAGCCCAAACGGCATTACCGTAAATTGCCACAAACCAGTTCCGGCAGAGAACGCTGTTTTCTCCTTATCTTTGGGATGCAACTCGACTTGCCAGTAACCACTCTTCAAGTCGAGGGTGGAAAACCATCTGGAACCCGCCACTGTATCCAGGGTGTCGTCAATCCGAGGTAAGGGGTAGCTATACTTCTTGGTGACATCATTCAATCGCCTGTAGTCTACACAAAAACGAGTGGAGCCATCTTTCTTGCTTACCAGCACTACAGGGGAAGTCCACGGACTCTGCGAAGGCTCAATTACCCCTTGTCTATGCATGTCTTTAATCAGGTTGTCCATTTCGGTTTGCTTTGCCAAGGGTACTCTTCTAGGAGCTTGCTTAATGGGAGTATGATCACCGGTGTTGATGGTGTGTTGAATTACTCCCGTCCGTCCTAGGTCACCATCTTGCAATGAGAAGACGTCTTGATATTTCATCAGGAGTTGAGCCAGCTTCTCACCCTGTATCTGATCCAGTTGTTGGGAACATTCTTCTACCATCTTTTCCAGGGGAGTTGGTAAACTGGTTGTGGACATCTTCTGATCTTCTCTCTTTTTCTCATTCTTCTTTACCATGGCAATCCTGGATACTGGCTCACACATACCAACTATCGTACCCTTGCAAATCTTCTGGTCAAATTCAGCAATGTTCGCTATTCTTACGAACACTGGACGTTGACCAGGTCTCACCAATGTCTTCCCAATCAGTAAACCTTTCTTCACCTCTTCGTACATCGGCTCGACCAATCCCACCAAGCAGCTCGGAGCACCATCCACACGGACCCGTAAGATGTTCTCGGATCTGGCAGGCAACACGACATCCTCTTCGACATTCACTCGGTATACACAGTTCTTCTGCCCAGGAGAAATCATTACTAGTTCTTCTTCTCCAATTCGAAGTACACCGGCGCCAACATCAAGCACAATCCCGTGCTTCTTCATACAATCCAGGCCCAGTATAACTTCATCCACAATGTCGGCTACAAGAACTCTCTGTGGAATGACGACATCTTCCATCCCTATGTCGATTTCTGCCTCTCCATATATAGGTGCTGTTTCGCCGGTAGCAGTAACCAATCGGATGTTCTTAGTGGTCGGCCTAATTCTCCACTCAGCCACAACATCTTCTCTGACTATGGTGTCACTGGCTCCTGTATCGATGGTAATTTCAGTCTTCCTGCCATCAATAATCCCATCAATCATCAAACTATCCCCAACTCGAGCCAATCTTGACACATTCACATCTTGTACTGGGGCTTGGTTGGATGGGGCTGCCTTCACGTACCGGATCTGGCCAGGAGTACGTTGGCATCTACTACGAAGATGACCTTTTACACCACAGCTCCAACATCGCAGGAAATTCTCCCTTCCACACCATCTTCTGCCAGTCCCCTCATTGTTGTTGGTCTCAGTTCTTTTGCGCAGTTTCAATCTGACTTTTTCTATTACTTTTTCCAGTAGGTCTTCGTTTGATTCTTGGGTAAGCAGCTGCCGCACCTTGGAGTATCCTCGGGATGTTTGCTTTGCTGCCTCAAACTCCAAGGCGTGGGCCAAAGCGTCTACCAGGGCTTTGTGTCTGGCTAGCTTCAATGCCATCTTAGTTTCACTATCACGCAGCCCCTCAATGAAATTCTCCACGGCCAGGCTCTCCAAGAACTCCTCCGGGGCTGTTGGGTACGCCAACCGGACTAAACGGGCGATATCAGCCTCAAACTCTTGCAGGGTCTCATTGGAGCGCTGAGACCTACCCTTTAGCTGTGCCTGGTGAACTTGCTGGAGGTGTTGATGGCCATACCTCATCTCCAGGCGCTTAACTATCTCCTTAAAATCAGCCTGTTGTTCTGCAGTCACGGTATCCAGGATGTTCAGGGCGTCACCTCGGAGTGCAACTACCAAATTGACTGCCTTCTCGGTACTGGCCCACTGGTTCGCCGCTGCCGCTGCCTCGAACTGCTTGATGTAGGTATGCCACGAGGACTTCCCATCAAATGTTGGCGGCTTCACCTTAACAACAGGAGCTCTTCTTTCTTCGTCCAATCCAGTATCTTCTGTCTTCAATGTCTTCTTCTTCTCTAGTTCTGCAACTCTCTCATTTATCTTCAAAATTTCTTCATCCATTACCTTTCTTATTTCTTGTGTTTCTTTTGTGATTCGGGTCTCTAATTCGGATTTTACTTCAGTAATTCTTTCAGTTACTTGATCTTGACTTCTTTCTATAACTGACTTCATTTCTTCAAAATTATTCTTCATTTCTTCTTGATTATTCTTCATTGCTTCTAGATTTTTCTTCACTTCTTCTTGACTATTCTTCATTGCTTCTTCTAGATTTCTCTTCGTTTCTTCTTGACTATTCTTCACTGTTTCTTCAAGGTGGTTCTTCATTTCTTCTTGCCCGGTCTTCATGGCTTCTTGGCTGCTCCTTATTTCGTCCATATTATTCTTCATTAACTCCATAAACGCTTGAAGTTGCTGATCCATCGCGGCGGCTCTTCTTGTAACCGGCATAAACACTCACACGTTGAAACACAAGTCTCAAACCACTTCCAGTCACTATGGAGTCCACAAACGTCGAAACTTTCACTCAGCTCGGCCAACTTCCAGAAAATTCTTCAATTTTCCACCGGCTTCCACGACGTTCTTCGCTCTTCTTGGCTCCACAAATCGCACTTCTGACACCAGTTGTAGCGTATTTCGATTTTCCACTTTTTATTTACAGTGACTTTATGTATATGTACAAATATTTACAATGATTAACAGTGATTTGAGAACTTAAAATTAGCAAATTGAACAATAAGCAGCGAAATATATACAAGCAGTAAGTAACAACAAGCAGTGAAAATTAAACAATTAAGCGAACAATTAAACAATTAATTACCTAACCTAAACAATCCACAGTACACAAGTCCACAGTTTAAACTCTCTAAAACACTCGTCTTCAACCGACGGTTAATCACATACGAAGACGCCCCGGTACACTTAAAACGCCACCAAAGAATTCGCACTCGCGTACCGTACCGACACTAAACGCGTATCAAGACTTATACTCGCACGGAACTATTAAACGCCCGGTTCTTATCGCATTTGATATTCGCTTCCAAACTTCAGACTTCAAACTGTAAGACTGTAAGACTCGGCTTCTTGCTTAGAAGATTCTCGAAAATTATCGATCAAACATTGTTCCAGAATGAGAATCTTCGAGATAGACTATTCTTTGCGGGAATCATAAACAGTGACAAGGTCGCGCCGTAATAAATCAAAGCCGCGGCTCGCTGTCAACAAATAATTGAGTCACCAACAGGGCCGTCGCTGACGGGGCAAAAGTTCGTATCAATATTCTTCAACTGCTGCTCGTCCATTTCCAGTACAGAATCCGTAAACATAGTGTATGCCGGCGTATTCCTCATTTGAAAAAATGAACATTATGTACTTTTAATTTAATTTAAATGTAACACTAATCAAAAATACTCCGAATTAAATAAAGTGACATTTCCTGTCAAAATGAATAACACTTGATGAATCATAGCCACCCTGACTTTTTAATAGCGAATTCAAAAGCGGTGCGTTAGTAGAGTTTTCTAGAACTTAAACTGCTTGCAGCACAATTACGATAGAGTTTCGGACATATGTTCATTAGACGTTTTTGACTTGAAATTGCTTGGGCAACATATCATTTAACTATGGCAATCATGTCACGGGACATCCTGTATACTGCTTTGTGTGTGCACGCTAGGGGCACGTTGAAACTTTATCCGTGCATTAGTAGAGAGCAGGCGAGATTTCCTTTTGTTTTGCCGCCGTCTAGTACACATCGTCGGTCGGGGCTTGCTCTATAATTCAATGCCTGTCGGGGTATTTGCCCGGGTAGTAGTTGTTTGAGCAAGTTTCGATCATTTTGTTGTTATTTACAATTTTAGTTTCATATTGTATTTTGTTTCAAAATTACCCCGAGTAAATATATCATTCCTCGTCTTCGACTACTTGGGATAATTTTCACAACATTCGAGAACTCGAGAAATTTTTCGGAAATAATTCAAACACTATGGAGATTATGTACTACTGATAATATTCTACACGTAATAAAAAAAGGAAAATCAAAAACTTTAAATTAACTTACTCTAGGCGGCCGAATGCCTCCATTGAAAAGAATGAGACCATTGGCTTCATTTGTGCGAAATTTAAATGAAATATTTCCTGATTTCTTAGCATTCCAAGGAGGCAGAATCTGAAAAACACCAATTTAACAGATCGATAGTTTCATAATTTCAATTTTATAAGATCGGTATACTGTCTTCAATTTAAGCACCACTTTCCATACTATTAATAAATTCTCCAATAAAGTGATTATCTGTAGTAGCCACCTCGACTTGTACTAGTCGGTAGGTAGGTATACAATATACATAGCCATGACTGACGCAACTAGAAATAAAGCTCGCGACGCGACGCTTACAACACAAATAATTATTCTTTTCAGAAAATGTTAAGAAAAGGTACGGAACATGATGCTTAAATGGAATTTTGTGGCCAATTCAAATATGTCAATATAAATTCACCGTGGAACCAACTGTATGTGTTAAAATATTTTAGAAGTGTGTGTCACGAGAAATAGGCAAAATTTTCCGTTTACAGCATCTTTCCTCCAAAAGGAATAATAAAGTTCGTACTGTTGTCTCCGGTTTCTGGGACCCACCTATAACAAATTTCATCTCCAAACGTTGTTCACATTTCATGAATCAGATGCAAACGAATTTAAATGCAGACTCCGTGCGTTTCCGGTTATGAGTACCTCATTAATAGTGAATCCTCTACATAACCTAGAAGTTTGTAACAGGTATTCATTAACACCTTGTATAATTAACACATGGTAAAGATATTTTACTAACTTTGTAGCATCTTACGGAAAGGCATAAAACAAATTTTATAAAATATAACATTTGGGACAGCTTTACAAACAATCAATTTTTAATAACAAAATGCATTCAATTTACTCAAAAATTACGCGATGACCAAGATACTATGGCGCCGGATTTTAAATCTACAGGCATTGATAACTCTCCGCTTGGCCAAAACCTGAAAGTAGTAGGGATCATGGCATACATTGTGAAAAAATATACAGCAAAAATTGTTATCACACGAGGGTTTTGAAGGATTTGAACCCCTTGGCGGATTCGTGATGTTCATAAACAACTTTCTGCATAGATAAATATTTGCGCAAAAACTTACCAAATGTGATTCCTTTGTTGTGAAAGTGACTGGATCGCGAATTTCACCAGACGGACATTGGTACTCTAATTTTCCGATTACAGAAATTAAATTGCTCCCAGTTTTTCCGAGTTCTAGAAGGTTGAGTTTGAGGGTGTCTGCAACAAATTCCACCTGAAACAGAAGAAAGTGCGGATTTGTCTCCTTTTAAAAGAAGATGATGGAATGGCGACAGGAAAAATGTTATAACGTTGGAAATTGAATTTATCGCCTTTCTAAGGAATCTATGCAGATAGTATGCAGTGTGTTCCAGCGCCCTTGACGTATTGATAAATCTTATTCCTCAGAAATACTTGTATGCAGTTTTAAGTAAATGAAGTTGAATATTATGCATGTTTGTTCAGCAATTTTAAAGTGCTGCTTGAAATTACTTATAAGAAGGCAATAAACTACTTTCAGAACCGTTCACAAAAAGTATGTATTAAAGATAGTATCTTAAATGCCCACTGGTGTAGATTTAGAAGGCAGCGAGGTTGCTGTTTGAGAGCGCTGTTTAAGTGGCCTTGTCGAAGTCTCGTCTGTTTCGTTCCCACGCTGCTCGATTGTCCCTGGGAACTAGGTGTTCGTTTTTCAAAGATTACACAAACAACTTTCGGAGTTTCTACCTGAAATGTTGTTTCAAAATTACAAAAAACTGAGATCATAGCGCATATCTGCACGACAAGAAATTTAAGTATACAAAATTTCAGGTAGAAAGTTAGAAGTTGTTTGTGTAATCTTATTACCAAAATCTGGCTTTTTAAGGTAATAATAGATTTAAGGAGCCCAGTGGACTCTCTGGCCTCGGCTAAGGCAGCAGTCGAAGAAGGGGGTGGGTCGTTGTACTACAGGATTTCAAAAACCTATATATAACGAGAGACAAATGGGGAAATAAAATGGGCGCCACCTAGCACAGTCCAAACGATGACTTACCTACGAAGGTGCCAGGTCCAACGAAGGCTACTATAATGGGGATCAAGCAATCAAAGTCTCAATATAATAAAACAACCAATAATATTTATTTATTATTCAGTTTCGTCAGATTCAGGTCAAGTATTATGCGCAATCAGATCTTAGTCAATATATAAAATAAAGTTCAAGCATAATAAACAAAGTCAATATAACTATTAAAATAATAAACAATAAACTGCACGAAATTTAGAAAATCAGTGGAAACTAAAATAATTTTGAAATGCAGTGTAGATATACGCTTACGGTAGATCTAACGCCAACTTCACAGGAAAACTAACAAATTTAAACAGGCAAACAATTTAGGAAATTTTACTATTATGTATTTATTATTACTTTTTGATGAACGAACTACGACTGCGAGGCTATATCGGAACGTAAAAATGTCAAAAACTAATCACAGTCCTGACGTCTGTCTAGGTACTTAGCTGTCTTCTTCAATACTTGCCCGCGTTCTTGTCTGTGTCTACGTCGAATTCTAGCGATGTCCTATTATTTAATTGCTGAAGGTGTTTTCTTAGCTGTATAACGAAGTAACTTCTATATACTATAGGCCGGATAAACTTCGGGGCCTGATCTACTAACGCCTAAACCAAAAAACCCGTAAAAGAATAAAAGAACTGTAAGTCAAATAACTAGCCAGGAAACCAAGAAAGCGGGACTTCCCCCAATTCCAATTATTGGAGGTTTAAATAACTATTTCGCAATATTACGACACTGAGAAATAAACCCTTTTCTAAGGCATCGAAGAATCTTGCGAACAACTATTAAGATTTTCGATATTAACTACTCTTTTGGCGAAATCCGAACCAATTTTCGGGGACATGAACTAGTCCAAAACCAAGAGAGCTAGGTACTCGTACGTGCGTACTGTAGCGTAGTCAAAATATCACTGGCAAGTTACAACTTGGAACTTGCAGAACTATCCCAGAAGCGAATTAATACGGCGTAGTTCCTAAAAATACGGTACTAGAAGAGCCATCTAACGGCGATCGGCAATTCTAGCGGATAGATCTATTTATTATGCTACTCCTTTTATAGGAAACTGCAACGAGAAACCATAATACAAGAAAAACGCGTATACTATTTTAACCAACAAACTCTAAGACAAATTCTGATTGTAACAATCTTTAAAAAACGAACACTGAATTCTCAGGGATTATCAATACGCGCGAATGAGACAGTTGAAACTTTGACAAAGCCACTTAACTGCAATAAATTTTCTTATTCCATGAATAATAAAAAGGAAGTGCCTCCGTAACCGGCGCGGCGCCGGCTACAGTTTTATAGGTGTATTGTTGCCGGAGCCTGCGTGTGTCTGGTGCTAAAGGTCTGTTTAAAATGCGTATGCGTTGTATCAGTCTTTTTCGTTCCCAAATAGAAGCGCGCCGGCAACTATACTTAAGACCGGCGCCGGCTATGGAGGCACTCCTTAATAAAAATAGGTACCAATCAAATGAAATCATCAAATGAAATCATCAAATACGCTCCAGGATGTTTTAAATTGATAACAATCTTCTTACTTCCAGCTGTCGTGTCGCACTATAATTGTGAAAAGATGCTCATAAATGTCGTAAAATTGCTCCCCACACATGGGCAAACGTCCAGTTTAATTTGTCGGCATTAAAAAAAACTTTCGTTCTTCTCAAAACCAAAGGCAACGAAATATAATAAAAATTTTTATCTGCCGCTCTGCATAACTTCAAACCAACGCAACGCCTCCAATGCAGTGGTAAATAATTTTTTTCTCAATCAAGCGCACCATGTTTGACTTTCCGTACTTTGGAAGTGTCCGTGAGAAATAAAACTTGCAACTATTTTAGTTCTCTAAGTTAAATCTAGAAATCTTAACGTGCGCAGGTCAAGATGTAAAAGATCGTTTATTTAAACTAGTTAGTCGCATATACCTGACAGGCGAGATTCCAGAAGATTACAAGCTTTGCGCGGATAAGTGTGAAAATTTTAGAACGATCAGTTTAACTTCCCAGGCGTTAAAAATTTGAACTAGAACTGTGCAAAGAAGGATGGAGAAAAGGGCGGAAGAAATATTAGAAGATTAGTTCGGATTTAGAAGAAATAGGGGAACGCGTGAGGCCATTCTAGCTTTACGAGTAGGTAATAATAGAAAAAACAATAGGAAAGAGAAAGAGCGCCTATATAGGATTTGTAGATTTGGAAAAAGCCTTCGACAATGTAAAATGGAAGAAGATGTTCGAAGTGCTCAAAAATGTAGGGATGTAGTATAGGGATAGAAGAATAATTCATAATCTATACAAATAGTAAACGGCAGTTATAGAATTTGAGCAGGGACATAGAGAAGTAGATATCAGAAAGGGAGTTAGACAAAGATGTGCGTTATCGCCTCTAGTTTTCAATTTATATTTATCGAAGATGGGAATAATACATATTGTTAAAGACAGAATAGCTGTTGGTATTAATATACAGGACCAAACTATTTATATGCTCAGATTATATAGCAGTATTAGTATCCAGCAAAGAAGAATGAGGAAGGGCTCTGAACGAAATGGAAGCGGTTTTGACGGAGGGCTATGGTATGAAGATCAATAAAAAGAAAACCAAAATTTTGGTGTGTAGGGGGCGTGAAAATAGGACTAAAACGAAAATACAAATTGGAAACAAGAAGACAGAGGAAGTCTCAGATTCTGCTATTTAGGAAGTCAAATAACTCGTGATGGTACGAGCTCTAGAGATATAAAACAAAGAATAGAAAGAAACAACTATCATGCTCGGGAATGGAAGAGGCTCTTAAAAACGTACGGCATTGTACGGGTGCGAAACTTGGACGATATGAGAAGCAGATAGGAAAAAATTAGAAGCATTTGAAATGTGGTGCTACAGACGCATGATGAAGATACATAAGGAAGATGGATAAGGTTAGCAATAGAGAGGTATTAGAAAGGGTTGTAGAAAAGCGAAATTTATGGAAGGCAGGAAGGAATAGGAGAGATAGGATGTTAGGACACCTTCTGAGGCACAAAAGCGGCATACTAGAGTCAGAGATAGGAATAGAAAGACGTAGGTGGTTAGGCCTAGATTACATAGACTACTGCTCTCGAATAGTTTGTGATGTAGGATGTTCAAATTTGGGGAAATGCTTAGGTTAGTTTAGGATAGGAAAGGATGTAGGTACGCGTCCAACAAGTCTTTGGACTGAAAACTTTATGATGATCATGATGAAGTTAAATCTCCAAACCTTGAACGCTTCGAATTTATTTTGAGTTTAGGTTATAATGTGAAAGCATTGTGTTCGAAAAATACGTCTACCAGAATCGCTGCTATTCTTAGCGTGTTTTCATATAGTGGAGTGAAATTCGTAAAAAAATATGACATTTTTGTGACGTTGAACCACGTCAGATCTACATATCTACTCTTGTTGACCATTTGCGATCTTCCTGGCTCTGACTGACCTTAATTTACCCAAAATTGCTTAAAACCGCATTTTCTAAAAAAGTGCTTTTTTACAAAGCACTTCACAAAAAGTGCTTTATACTTTTGACTGAATTCTGTTTTTACTTGAAAATAGATCGCATTCGGATTCCTTTAAAATTATTTCGCAAAAAAGAAAGTGAGCGAGTACCACTTTTTGTGTAGTGATGCTTATATACAACTATTTTAGGAACTATTTAGGAAATTATGCGCATACGTATATCGGTTAAATATTAAACCAAGATCGAAAATTATTTTTCAGAAACAAAATGTAATATTGGCTACGGTTTTTGTATTATGATTACGATAAAGGGTTAAAACGAATTTTATTAATGATTAAGTTCTTTTTAAGATACTCAGTTAAAATTTTGCACAGACCTTTTTCTCATGTCTGCACACTTTTTGTGTAATTTTGGTCAAAATAATTGAAGCGCAAACGGATGAAATTAGGATGGTAGTACACAATGACCTCAAAACTTTCTCTTGCGAACGCCTATGATTCAAAGGTTTTGTTTTTTAGATCAAGCGTTCATTCAATTCTTTTGGCCAAAATTACAAAAAAACGAAGGCTAATATTCGAATCACTGATTACAATTAATTTATAAACTCTATATTTCAGCTATCAAAACGTGAAATCAAAATCTGGGTAAAGTTGTTACTAAATAACTATTCAACTATTTATCTCCTATCTTTATTTGATAGGTACTTACTGTAACAAACTAACGCAATACCTACGACAACATCGAATTTATACGCAAACCACGCAAAACAATGCCGAAGGAGATTCTATTATTACCCTAAGAATCTGAAATTCTATACACAAGATGGGGTCACGCGATGACGTAATATAACTAAAATTTCTGACCTCAATACTAATGTCATCTATGTGGTTATCAATTTTCTGTTGGTAAATTTCCAATTACTCCGAGGCTGCTATGCAGTCAGGAGAATGTACGTGGTACTAGATTTTACGCCCCCCTACCTAAGTTGACCCTGGGAGAGTCTATTTTTGACGACTGGTACTGGATTCCAATGTTACATATCCGATCTCAAATTAATCGTACAGGACGTTGCTTTTCCCAATATATCAACTTTCCAAAGATACCAATTTAAGCGAGGTAAACAAAGTGTATGATGAATGATCCCACAAAAGGACGTCGGTACAAATGGCCATTGTATCTTCAACACCGTATGCAACGAAGTCTGGATAATTAGTGAAGAGATTTCAAGATGCCGGTTGCGTAGCCTCCCTTTGTTGGGCATCGAGAATGTTAAAGGCTGTTCGCAAAACGACACGACAAAATGCGCGCGAAAAACTTCCTGCAAAGTGTCGAACTGGAGGAAAGCTTTCTTGTTAAATGTGTTATTGGTGAGGAATCATGGTTTCACCATTTTATGAGCCTGAAACAGAGGATCAAAGCAAACAATGGTTACGCTTCATCTTTAAACCAAAAAATCAAAACCATTCCAACTACTGGAAAAATCATATGGTCTGCTTTGATGGGATGCATCTGTTCTTCTTGTGTATGTTTTAGAAACAAGCGGTACCTATAGTAAATGCTTTCCATTATGTTCTTATTGTCATTCTAAGGTTAATAAAATTTGTTACTCACCTTTCGCATACATCCAACAAAATTCGTGTGCACTCTCGCTCCAGGCAAGGCTCTCGTATTTAAGCTTCCACCTACGTATACCTTACTTGATGATAACATAGTGAATTTCCCAGCTATATGCGAGTGATCAGCATAAACGCCATCAACAACTGCCGAAAGCTGAAAATGAAGATTAAATAATTAATATATTATCTGTTCAAAATTACGTGCTTTGAAAAACGAAATGTTAATCGGATTTAGCATTCAAACAAAACATGGAGTCGTCCCTGAATTTCATAAAAACGTTCTACGATGGGAAAGGTATTTGCTTCGTTGGTTGTTCAGCATTTACAGGGATTTATCTCGGAACGTTTCGGGAAACACAATTACTAGATTTCACTTTATTATCTGCTGTAAAAATTTTCTGTGATTGACGTTATAAAACAGCAAATTCTAAGCTCATTTTATTACTCGGCTTACAAGGTTACGTTAGTCCTAAATGTTCATTTCTGGTTATTGAAGTGAAACTTCTTTTGTCTCGGTAGAGTAAATTCCTGTGTTGGCAAATGGGAGCGTCACGAAAAGTGAAACGAATGGAGGGGAGCAGTCTGAGGAGACGGGCAGAGGAGAAAAAGAATATCGAACGCCCCACTCTTTAGCCACGCTCTGTCTCATGCTTCACGCTGTTTCTCTCAGGCAAGCGTCAGTAAGGCGAGGACACAGCGTTTCAGTTCTCGTGACACCACAAAGCGCTTGGTTAGAATCATTAAAATTCGATTTATTCTTTCATAAAATCATGATTATTATGTTGATACGGACATTTCAGTTTTAGATTTGAGTGAAGACATATAGTTCGAAACAAATGTTAAATTTTGCTTTTTCTACGACTATAATGAAAAGTGACACTTATGAATGTTTAATTGGTTTGTAAATCTAGTAGGTACATTGTATACGACTTTTCTTATTTATCTACCCAAAAAACCTTCCTATACCAAATTTCACTGAAATAGCTTCAAAAGTGCACGAGAAATAATGAAAAAATTAAATTAAAAATTGTTCTTGGAAGACTCATAACTTTTGAAGGAAGCAGATATGTACTAAGATAAATTGGTTCTGATCGGTTTCTTTTGACCGAAGGAAGCTAGATTTGAAGTACGGACACACTGTATACATGTGTATCTAATATGCATGCGAAGGTGCCGCTTCAAAACTGGTACGATTGGAGCGGTCGATGTCGTTCATACTTCAACTTTCATACGCGTCTTGTAATAAAGCCCTTTCCTCACCTGCATTGCAATACAATATTTTCCATCTCAAAATATTTCTGGACTATCGAAGATCAAGGAAAAAAGACGTTAGGCAGGTCTGGCTCAAAGACTCGGCGACTTTCTTCGACGAAATAAAACAAATCTAGTCTTGCCGTTCAACAAACGTCTTATTTTAATCGAAAATTAGTGCAATGAATGCACCCCAGTCTAGAATAAACATATTATATTGAATATAATGATATACAGGGTGGTCCAGTTTATATCATCAGGATTTCAACAGCTGAAAGTTTATCAAAAAATAAAGGTAGTTTGTCTAATAAAACATGGTCTAATTTTGCTTCTTTTTTGATGTACAGAGTGTTAAAGAAAATAAATTATTTTATATAATTTGCTATAAATCATTAATGAAAAAGGGTAGCCTCCTGAAATTTTGCATAGATCATTTCTTTTGTATTCTCTGTTAAATAGTGGTTGTAATTATTTTATTTAGAACACAGAGGCGTGCGTACGGGTTTCCTCAAAAATACTTTATTTAATACAAGGTACGTCACTGGTTTTTTTAGAACCCCAAATACAGAGACGAGTTCTCATTCAATTTAGAAACCTTTTTGTATCTTACAATTTTTTGATATCTCAACTCAAAACAAAAAAAAAACATTAAAAAGCATCATGTGACCAATTACTGAATTTATTTACTTAAAGGAAAAACAACATTAAGCTGATTTCATGAGGGTTGGAAGTTAACCATTCCTCTTCGAGTAAAACATGATTCGTCTGTCCATAAAATATTGTTTATGAAATTCTCATCATTTTGAACAGAGTCCAAAAGCCATTGATCACATGGAGGCTGTGATTAGGCTTTGACGTTTTGCACTTTGGCTGAACTTGTCCTGTGCTATAAGTAAATAAATTACGTTTAAGTTATAAAATTAGTGTACGGATGGTTAAAGTATTAAAATATGAAATGCCCTTTCGTTTTTCAAATCAAAAATATGCTGACATGCATCACGTATACGGATTTTGCGATGGAAACTCAGCTGCTGCAGCTCAAGAATATCACTTGCGATTTCCAAATAGACGACAGCCACAACATGATGTATTTGCAAATGTGCACCATCAATTTGTTACTCAAGGATTGAGATTTACACCTAGAAATCCCAATCATCGTATCGCTAACGAGGTAATCAGAAACAATCACATCTTGCTTGAATTTGCCAGAGATCCTAGAACAAGTCAGAGAAGAGTTTCTAGAACAAGAACTCTTAGGGCCGGTTGTAAGAACGTGGATCAAAATGTAACGCGAGGCTACATTTAATTCGACTTTCGTTGCTAAGGTACTGACTTTGTGATTGGTTGTATCATAGCAACGAAAGTAGCCTCGCATTACATTTTGATCCGCGTTCTAACAACCGGCCCTTAGAATTCCAAAAACTACTATTTTACGTGTATTAAGATGGGATCATATACGACCTTCTCATCTACAACCAGTTCAGGGCTTGCAGCCAGGGGATGAAGATCGCAGAATGAGATTTTGTCAATGCCAATTGTGCAATTGTGCATCCAGCAAAATGGTTCCTACACTAATTCAATTGCGATTCTTGTCTAGTTGATATTTCAGCTAAGCTTAATGTTGTTTTTCTTTTAAGTAAATAAATTCAGTATGTAATTGGTCACATGATGTTTTGTTTTGAGTTGAGTTATCAAAAAATTGTAAGATACAACAAGGTTTCTAAATTAAATGAGAAATCGTCTGTGTATTTGGTGTTCTAAGAAAACCAGTGGCGCACGTTGTATTAAATAAAGTATTTTTGATGAAACCCGTACGCACGCCTCTGTGTTCTAAAGAAAATAATTACAATCACTATTTAACAGAGAATACAAAAGAAATGATCTATGCAAAATTTCAGAAGGCTACCCTTTTTCATTAATGATTTATAGCAAATTATATAAAATAATTTATTTTCTTTAACACCCTGTACATCAAAACGGAAGCAAAATTAGACCATGTTTTATTAGACAAACTACCTTTATTTTTTGATAAACTTTCGGCTGGTGAAATCCTGATGATATAAACTGGACCACCCTGTATATTTCTACGTCCCAACGGGTTTTTAATTGCTGGATAATCCTCGTATATGTGGGCTTGACGTAAAGCAGATTTTATAACGGGGATTTACTATGATGTAGTGAAACATCATTCATCAATACAGTTTTTATTAATTTACATCGTTGTAAACTTCACTGAATTTTAAATTAAACTTGAAAAAGACGGACGATTTAATTCTTCATTGTCTTCTTATCACATTTAAGTTAATTAAACGCAGTACCTTTATAATCGGATTTGAAAATTTACGCAGTAGTTAAATGCGCAACTGCTACTAATGAGATTTGTAAAATTTAGTTGTTTAATGAAACAAAGTGATTAAAAAATAAGAAATTAAAAATTGTGCCATCAGTAGATGAGAAGCGGCGAAGCAGGGCACCTCTTAAATTAATGCTTCTTCTAAATTAAAATTAATTAGTTCTGTAGTTGGTTACTAAAAATTTTAACTTTAATCGATTTAAGCTCTTACATTTTAATTATTTCAACTCTAACGTTTTGTGAAGTTTTCTATTATTCATTTACTCCTAGGTTCACATTCAAATCCTGCAGATTTTTAGTTTAAAATGACAGTGGATTAACATGTTAAGCTCTCGTTCTTACCAGAAAATTATCTTGTAGGTGTAGTCTCTTTGATCATATACTTAGTAGAAATCCTATAATTTTTCATTACTATAGGTACAGAATGTTTCAATTTTGACTAAATTTTAAATAGAGTACATATGTAACTTGCACTTTTTAAATCGAACTCCTTGCATTTGTTTGCTGTGCTGTAATAAACGCAGTTTTAAAAGTTCATATTACATAGGAGAATTGTTCAAGAGTAAAGACAATAAGAAACAAGCTATAAATTCTATATCGAGGAAGTAGTAGGATTTCCAACCAAAAACGCGATCACAGGATTGAACGGCATTATGAGATCATTTAAATTTCCTTTCTCTCTAAATCTGTTGTGTACCTATTTTATTTATTTATTATTGTGCAATCTAATTATACATACCTATTATGGAATCTCAAAGAGACTCATGTCTCACTCCAGAGAATTTTAATAAATTTTGCCCATTCAATCCAAAATGTCTTCTTGCATCCTGTCAAATTCTTCAAAATTGTTAATTTTATCCAAAAATTTCACCCTCCAAAATTATATATTTTTCGCATAATGAGGTTCATTATTCAATACCCGTTGAATAATAAATAACCCATTATTTAATGGGTATACCGCACTATACCGAAGCCTCCGGTATAGAAAGTCATGTCCCTGCTGCTGTGACGTCACGCCAAGTGTCTGAAGTGTCTGGGCTAACAGAGGTTGAAAAAGGATACACTGATAAAACCAAAGACGTCTAGAATGGACCTAGCGTCCTTATGGAACAGCTGATTTTGTTTTGAAGCCTACACGTTCGTAGGCAAGCGGGTCGCGGGGATCGTTGTTTGTTATTATATTCAAGCAACGGACCAAGCGAATGTTTCGCGATATTATGTTTCCGCGGCGGCACCTGTTCACTACACAACTGGTCGGCTGTTTTGTTTTGCCTTTTCCACACACAAACGCTTAGGCTGTGAATATTCACCCTGCTTCAATCGAAAATGTAAATAGCTAAGTCCCCTCTATAAGTCTTTGGATAAAACAGCCTCTTTTCAAATCGGAACATTTCAAAAACTATTTATCCGAACACAGTGTTTAGGGTTTTAAATGAAAGCTAAAAGGTTGGACTTTTTTAGGAAATTCCGTGAATTTACGAATTTAAGAAGCACCTTACCTCTATTTGACGTTGAAAAGAGAAACGGATGGCACGTTCATCATTTTGTTGCTCATGCGAGCATATGGTATAATTCATTAACTCTCACACTGTTTGTAAGGATATGTTACATTTATGTTGCAGATATAAGTAGAAGCTTGTAGCAAACAACATATTAAGCATTATGTAAGAAAATGCTATGAAGGAAAATGCAAATAAATACACTGAGAAAAATGTGACAAAATAAAAAGTCTATTTAGCTTTAACTTATTAGCAGTAGAGCATTTCCGATTTGTGACAAATAGAAATATACATCGTGACAATAATCCAAAGTTTTGTGACAAATAAAACTAAAGTTTTGAGTTGTTCTATTTGTGATAAGTAAGTTAACATTTAGCCATTATAAATTACTAGTTGAACCCGTGGGCTACGCTCCACGACTTTTACGTAGTGGTGAATCGGTGTAGTAATTATACTTAAAACGTAGGTGCATCCCAGGTGCACCACAAAATATTCCCATAGAATATTCTTAAATAATTAATTGCGTTTAATTTAATAGGGCAAAAACCATTCTATACGCTCTAGCGGGGCCAATATTAATTTGTGACGACCGAATTGGAGTGATGCGACTTCGTTGGGTCTAAAGAAAGCGCATCACTGCGGTTCGGTCGTTCTAAATTGATAGTGGTCCTGCCTAGAGCTCATGATTGCAGGGTTATCACTCCGTCTGTTGGGCGGCCCAAGTTTACCTAAAGGTTGCGACGTTGAACCCCCCCCCCCCCAGGTTGAACTACGACTGCGAACATGAACAGCGCTGAACAGATCCAAGCGTCCATCGGAATGATGCAAATGCAATTTTCTTATTTGCGTTAAAGAAACACCTGATCGAGTGCACGACCACACCCATATGATCTCCGCCAGTTGAAAAAGGACCAAGCGACCGATATCCATCCCCACCCGTAAAGTATTGTGCCAGTTCGCTTTTAATATTATGATACCAGGTGATTTAGAAATGGTGAATCAAACGGAAATGGTAGATTCCCCATGCGAAAATAAGACAAAGAGTCTAATATACCCCTGTCCGAAGTTATACCCCTGAGGAGATATAGCCCCCAAAGTTTCCCCTTAAATTTCGATAAAAATTCATTTCTCTGAAACTATATGACTTACAAGGTTCCAATTTGGTACATAATTTAGAAACTTTATAAACCATAACTGATGTGAAGTTGAAGTTAATTAAAGTAATGCAAGGTGTTTATTCGGGGTGAGCCACCCTTAAAATTTCATAGAACTATTTAACCCATTAATTAATTTGAAAAAGTTATATGGCATTTAGTCCAAAATTTGATTTTCAAACTTTTTTAACTCCTAGTACTTTTCGCTAAAATGAATAGTTTCTGAGAAAAACGAAAATTACTTAAGTAAGATTTGAATATTTTTACTTCAAAATTAATCGAAACGTTCACTAGTAGGCTATGATAAAGAAGCAATTTAATAAATTTTAATATTTTTGCATTACCAGTATTACGGAGCGTTTATATAATAAATATCAATTAGAGTAATTTATTGCTCAAATTGTTGTCCATGAGCGCGAATGCAGGCATACCTGATGTGCATTTTTCATTCAAATCTTACTTAAGTTATTTTCGTTTTTCTCAAGAACTATTCATTTCAGTGAAAAGTACTAGGAGTAATAAAAGTTTGAAAATTAAATTTTGCATGAAATGCCAGAAAAATTTTTCAAATTAATTAATGGATTAAATAGTTCTATGAAATTTTAGGGGTGAGCCACCCCGAATAAACACCTTGCATTACTTCAGTTAACTTCAACTTTACATCAGCTATTTTTTGTCAAGTTTCTAAAGTGTGTACCAAATTGGAACCTTAGGGTGTCATATAGTTTCTGAGAAATTAATTTTTATCGAAATTTAAGGGAAGAATTTGGGGGGCTATATCTCTTCAGGGGTATAACTTCGGACAGGGGTATATTAGACTCTTTGTCTTAATTTCGCATGGGAAATCTACCATTTTCGTTTCATTCACTATTTCTGAATCACCCTGTATATTTGCCACCAATATTTGCATTATCCCGCCTGTTCTATTTGTCCCTAATAATATTTATATTAAGCACAATTAAGGTAAACATTTAGGAGTAATGTTTAAATATCTGTAGTAAGAGACTATGGAATCGGAAATAATCGATAAAAATCGTGCTGGAAATGTTTTAGTGTTAGTTCTGAAGTAATATTTATGTATGGTGGAGTTACAGTACAGTTGACTTGTTCATATTATTACATAGTTTTATGAGTTACGGGTTGTTAAATTTGAAAATAAAATCATGTTTTTCTTTAATTACTAAAAAATTTTCATACTTGATTGCCCGGTCGTTTGGACGCGTTCGGGGGTTGATAATTTATGCGTCATGTATTTCGGTTGTTTTTCAAAAATCGTGGGTACTGCATCCTCTGTGAGTTTCGGTGCCCGCCGTGGTAATGTTAAAACACTGCCGTCTTTGCGCGTTACAGAATCTTCTGTTATAATACAATGTTTTTGAAAGTGTTTAGCACAAACTACGGACGAACTTGATGGCTGGAAATGATCTAGGTGAATTCGGCGTAGCTATAAATTAGATTTAGATTTATCTTCGGGGAATTGGAAGTCAGAAACCTTTTCATTAGTCCCATCACAATTGCTATTGCACAACGGTACGCAGCAACGTTTCGGCATCTGATAATTATCAAAATGTTGGTGTAATACCTACAAAAAATTGTACAGAATCCGACTTACCTTTTTAGAGTCACCTACAACAAATTGCTGCAAAATAACCTCAGATGTGAGGCATCATCAGACACCCAAAGTGACGTATTGAGTTAGTGGTGGGGCAAGGGACATGGCTTTCTCTATGCCGGGGGCTAGATACAGCGCGTCGCGAGATCGTAAAATGGAGGGGATGTGCGGCCGATGCCGGCCGCTTACTAATGTAAAGGCTTATTTTCAACCAAATTCAACATCGGAGTTCGACTCGGAGTGTGCCGCACTCTGTAATTTGCTATTTTCTGTAGTAATACAATAAGTGGTCTGGAATTGTCGGAAATTTTACGAAAGCTGTTGCTTTGCTTGGTAACCACGAGTGTAAATTTGACAGTTAAAAGATCACGAGCGCTTGTGCGAGTGATCTTCTGTCAAATTTACACGAGTGGTTAGTAAAAGCAATAGCTTGAGTAAGATTATCTAAAAATTCCAGACCTCTAGAAACAGCATAAAAATTAGACAATAAAACTTTCAAAATACAAAATATTGTACAGGTACATAATGAAGTCTTAGACGGAAACGCAACTTTTGAATTGCTACATCAACAAGTGAATGTTATTTTTTGAACGTAGTTATTTTTCTTTGATTGCTTTCACGTTTATTTGAATTATTTTTCACCTTCACGTAATTACAACGCAATATGTTCGAAAATATTGCGACTTGGTGAGAAACGTTGCATATAAGTATACAAACGTCATCATCATTAAAATTTTAATACTTTAACTATACTTACATAACAACTGTTCACGGATATAATCGAATATTCACAAGACACAAACGTAAAAAACGTAAATAATCACAAAACACGATGGTAAGTATTAATTATACAACACCTGGTATCTCAGCTACTCATGCATGTATAACTCTCTTTCTCCTTCTCTCAACGTTATATTTTTCGTCTCTCTCGTGTAACGAAATGCTCGAAAACGTGACGCGACCTTGAAATTTTACTCTCAATTCTCGGGCAATTTTCGAGGCACCGCTAAAGAAGTTTCACTTCAAAAATGTGTCCAGTCTACTACCTACTTTTGCTTGTGTTTCTTAAAATAATAATTATAGTTTGATCACGCTGATAGTAGATAAAACATTGTACAACTTTTAGTGAAGGTTTCTTTTCTGGCAGATTTGATATACCTAGCGCGCGGGGAGTTTTAGAAAAAATATATATCGACAGATTAACGCTCCTAATTATGTTTAAGATATTTTACAAAGTCAGACCAATGTTTTATTCGAACTAACTTAATAAAACAAAAAAAAAACGCATCCCGAAAATTTAACTGCGTGGAATGCACATTCCACATTTACAAGTATTTTATAAATGAAATACTGAACTTTTTAAAATTAAGATGTTATTGTGGGTGACCCTCTTAAGTCAACTCTTCCTGAGATATGCCATATTTGCTATAAAGCATATTTTTGGAAATTACGGAATTTTGCACATTTTTGGAATGAAAATAATCGATAGCTGCTGAGCTACAGTGGTCGTACCTATATTAATCATTATACATAAAATCTCGTAAGAGCGTGTACTTGAGTATGTCCAGAATTAATATAGTGGCCAAAAGAAAAATAAACTTGACTACTGGTACACTTAAATGAAACGCCCTGTGTAAAAGTTGATAGCAACTTCCTATTGAGATTCTGCCAACCATAACATGGTTTAAAATTCCGATTGTAAAACATTAACAAATGCGGACCCTAGATTAAAACAATTCTTTTCGATTTTCTTAAAAACTAAAATTGTTGGATAATTCTTTCACGAACTGGCAAATTACATCTATAACAAGCAATATTTTTTCTCATTTGACAAGTACCATGACAAAAAAACTGGGTGCGTGGTGGCCACACGCGATAGAAGTGAAACTTCAACGTTATTAGAGGAATGAAGAATTTGTATTATCCGTATCAAAATAATAATAATAATGAAAGAATAAGTCGAATTTAATTGCTTCTAACCAAGCGCCACGAGGACTGAAACGCTGTGTCCTTGCTTTACTGACGCTTGCCTAAGAGAAACAGCGCGAAACATGAGACAGAGCGTGGCTAAAGAGTGGGGCGGCCGGCGTCACGAGAAATGAAACGCTGTGGTCTCGCTTTACTGACGCTTGCCTGAGAAAAAGAGCACGAAGCATGAGCGAGAGCGCGTGGCTAAAGAGTGGGGCGTTCGATATTCCCTTTCTCCTCTGCCCGTCTTCTCAGACTGCTCCCCTCCATTCGTTTCACTTTTCGTGACGCTCGCATTAATTTGCCAACACAGAAACTTACTCCAACGAGACAAAAGAAGTTTCACTTCAAAAGTTATACTTCATAACAAACTCTAGTCTCGTAAGTATAGTAAAACGGGCTGGTCCCTGTACGAAATGCCATAACCAGCGGTTAATTTCTCCTTCACATTATAGGCAGGCAGGCAGTAGGGACGACGGCTTTCATTTAGCTGTATATCTCGTTCCGTTTCATTTTAAGGTATCTGTACGGCGAAAATCGTCGCTCTGCTCAATGGTGTTTCTCGAACTGACGCTTTTTGTTTCGGGTGCACTTTCTTCCGCCGCGGATTCTTTTTAAATTTGCTTTTAGAAATAACAAACAAACAATAAATATAATATACATAAATGCGAAGTAAGTTGTATTACTGAAATTATCAAAACGTAGGAACTGAAAGTATAAACTATTTATAGGAACCCTGCCGTCGATAATATGTATTTGAAATTCTCGTCGAGCAGACGAAGCTCACGTCTTTCTTAGATCGAGCGGATTTCTGTTTTCCTACTTATGAGACTATAAGTTTGGTATGATCTGTAAATTGTACACATTGGTCATTTTGGAAAGTCTTAAAATTGTGAATTCAGAAATTCATGAGCTATGAACAATGATGAACAATACACTACCTGGACGTAAACAATAATCGTTAAAAATATGACTTACCCTGCAGAAACTTGTTACCGCTGATATCTGCAACAAAAATGTATATTTTATAATAATGATTGTTGTTTTAGTAGATTCTAAATATTTGTATTATTTATACTGCTTTACCACTGCATCCGAGACTCTGAGATTTGAACGCGCAGTGCCAAATGAATCTCTAATTCTAATCCTTGGTCCCATTCAATGCTCCAAGCTTGGTGAGTGAGAATATACACTCCTGGACAAAAAAACGGACACTTGGTTTTAGTATTGAAAATACTTCTGGGCGCGTGTATATGGGACTCATCTTACGAAAAATGTATCGACACGCGACAGATTCTGTCGGCGACGCGCGCAGTCGAGGCCGCTAATAATAATTGGATGGAGAGCGCTAGCCAGATGTAAACTAAGGTACGGCGAGCGCGAGTACAGTTTAAGAGGGATATCGCATTGCAATAAAAGTCCATACAGTACAAAACGGATGCGTTAATATTTTGTTATGTGCCTTGTGCTTGTCACAAATCATTTCTTTTATTTTATTGTATCAATAATATACCAAATTTAAACGGCACAGATCACTTTTGTTGGACATCTTAGAAACCGAGCAGTTGTGTCGGTATTTTCAATACGCCTATGATACTTGCGTAAGATGCGAGGTCTGTGAATTTTTTTACATTTATTCTTCAATATCATTAAGATTACACATTTATCTAAGAATGTATTAATTGTGAATTCTTTACTAAACCTTGTTTAATAAACAATCGAAATTTCACAAAGTTAAATTATTTCAACATTTACTTAGTAATATTGAAAAAATGCAAGAAAACACAAAATTTTCAAGTGTCCAGTTTTTTCTGTCCAAGAGTGTAATATGCACGATGGCATCTGTTCTCAGAGACACGAATGGAATGGTCAAGTTATGTAATTAATATTCTATTTAAAATGAAGACGATCGCAGTTTTAATCGGTCCTGCCATTGCTTTCTACAGTAACACATACAAGTACTACATGAGCTAACAAAAATTGGTGCAGTAGATAGAATTCATAAATGAATACGTACTTCAGCTGTTATGCAGTATTTTTTCTCCTTTCATCCATTAGTTCTCTCCTAGTATTCTTATTAATTCTCATGCTTTTATACGTTACGTACAGGAGAAATAAAGTGGAGTAAAACACCAAGAGAAAAACAGTATGGGCTGAATAAGTTGCACATAATAATACACTACGAATAATATACTCGTAGTATGGAATATGGATTGTAAAACGAAAATCTATGGTATTTTTACAGTCTAGATAGGCCCAAAAATGCCAATTTAAATGTTATATTTTTATTCTTAGGCTAGATTAAGGTAAATTTTTACGAGATACCTTAAGAGTCCGGCAAACCCTTTAAAATGAACCTGAAAACTGACTTCGTAGTACTACGCTTATTTGTAAACGGTGAAAATTGAAGTGTTGAACTTTGGACAGTTTATAAACGAAACTTTATTTGAAGGCTTCTTTAGAAAGAAAATTTAAAATTTTTTTCTTAGAAAGTGTTCACTCATGAAATTGACCATCTTCACGTGTGCATAGCGCCAAGAGATTTACAGTTTTCGAAAACTTGTTTCTAAAGAGACATAAAATATACCTTCTTCTACCATAATCAGACTTTCATGTTGTTAAATTTACTAGAATGAAGAATGAAGGTTTAATCGTAGTATAGCGAAAGCACTACAAACGCAAAATATGCCTTGGTATGTGCTGCCGCCCCGTGTCGAGTGAGCGTAAACTCAGAGCGGCGTTGTCACATTTACTAGGTACCAAAAGCGCGGGCTTTGAATGTGTGTTGTTTTTGTGCCCATAAATCAGGGTTCGAAAATACCCGGGTTTTCTTGAAAAAACCCAACCCAGTGGGTCCATGGGGGGTTTTTTCGGGTTTTTTTCGGGTTTTTTCATGCTTTTCTGGGTATTTCGGATTTTTGAGTTTTTTCTGTTAAAAGCTTTGTTTAAAATATGAATGCTACAATTTGCCGCTAGTTTTTGTACTGCCCGTATTCATTTGTAGGTACTTTTTAATACCTTAATGCGGATTTTAAATTTTTAATACCGAAACTCCGTTATTTTTTCATCAAGTATTATGCTTACCGCATCTATTGCTTTTGTGAATTTTGTGATTGTGTATTCATAGCGGACTTGTATCTTGTACTTATAAAATCATATGGTAATAAAAAACGTGTTACTAATACTATGTATGTATTATGAAGAAAAAGTCTTAACTTTGTTTTGAATGCCGACGCCGACCGGCTGGCGCTTGAGATCGGCGGTCGCCCTTTGCATGAATTACGCGCGTGCCGAAATAATAGAAAACATGAAAGTTGCATTTTACAAAAAATTAAAAATGATGTCATCCGAATCCGCTAATTCCTTAAAAGAAATATTTAAAGCAGAGGACTACCGATTTTATTTTAGTTCAGTTGCAGCAGTTGTTGACGTGCATTTGGTGGTGAAATTAAAAATTCATGATGCCTAAAGTGAATGGTAGTGGTAGAAAAATTGCAAAAGAGTGGTCTGAAGTGTTAAAAATTGATGGTGACTCCAAGTGTAAGTGTAAACACTGTAATGAGCTAGTCAGCTGCAAAATTGAAAGAATTAGAGCTCACTTAAAAAAGTGTTCGGCTAGAAAAACCACTTCTGTTAGTGACCCTGGTATTGTGGCTTCTGTTGTGCAAAGCGAAGAAGTAGACGTACCTTCAACTTCATCGAGTGCAGTAGAATTATTTGACGATTCTGAAGCTAGTGATTCATTCAATTCTACTTCTACAACCGCGAAACTAAAACTACAGCCATGCATTAATGAATTCGTTGTTAAGACTACTGACAAACAA
This sequence comes from Xestobium rufovillosum, assembly GCA_963966045.1. NCBI lineage: Eukaryota > Metazoa > Arthropoda > Insecta > Coleoptera > Ptinidae > Xestobium > Xestobium rufovillosum. The sequence continues at coordinate 28,864,952 of OZ014495.1, forward strand.
AAGGAACATTTGGATGAAATATTTCCAAATTCTTTTATTCTGCGAATATTCCCTTCAATGTAGCGGAACTAGGAACATTTAAGAACATGATAGAACAGCTAAGACCTGGATATAAACCACCTTCGGCTAAAATGATTGGTGGAAAATTATTGGATAAAGTGGCAGCAGAAACGGAAGCTGAGCTCAAGAAAAAGTTGGAATCCAAGAGTATAACGTTAACTATAGATGGATGGTCCAGCGTGCGAAATGATCCTATACAAGCTGTCAGTATACACACTGGTACTGATAGTATTTTACTTCACGCTTTTGATTCCGGACCCGAGAAGAAAACTGCTAAAAAATGTGCTAGTTTAGTAGAAAGAGCCATGGCAGAGTGCGAAGAAAAATTTGGCGCCACAGTTTTCGCCGTCGTAACGGACAACGAAAATAAAATGATAAAAATGTGGGAACTTTTGAGAGAAAAGCATCCGAGTTTGATAGCTTATGGTTGTTCAGCACACTTATTGAACCTAGTCGAAAAAGAACTTTCTCCGCGCACTGTACTAAAGCATATTGTCGAAGTTCAAAAATACTTTCGTAACGTTCATCAAGCACATGGGTGGCTAAAAGAGAAACAAGGCTTAATGCCACAGATCCCTAATGAAACTAGGTGGAATTCCCATCCAGATTGTGTAAAAACCTTTATAGCGAATTACCACAAGTACAGAGAAATCGCTTTAGAACACGAAGATGAATTTCTGCAGTCTGTATTACAAATTTTGAATAATGTTGGAATTTATAGTGAAGCTATTCATTTAGAAAAACAGTTATCTAAAGTTGCCAATGGACTTGACGTACTGCAACGAGATACAACTTCTATATCACAAGCCGTTGAAGTATGGGTTGATATAATTAATGATAACGTTTTGCAGCCCCACAGGGACCTGTTTATGAAACGGTTTGATCAGGCAATCAAACCTGTTCACTTCTTAGCCAATTTGATGGATCCCAAGTTACGAGGAAGAAGTCTTACCAGTGAACAAGAAAGTGCAGCAGAAAAGTGGCTTTCAGATATACATCCTGCGATAATGGCGTTCAGAATAAATGACGAAACATTTTTTCCGCCTTCTCTAATGCAAGAAGATGTAATAAATCAATTTTCATCTGCAATGTGGTGGAAACTTGTGGGAAATAGAACTGCGAAACTCTCAAAATTTCCACCTGGATTTCGCGATTTTTTTTCGGTCTCCTTTCTGCCCCTGCATCCTCCGCTGCTATCGAAAGATATTTTTCCACGTTTGGACTAGTTCGGAATAAACTACGAAATCGTCTAGGGTTGGAAAAGGCAGCAAAACTGGTTCAAGTTTATAGACATTTGCGTTCCAGCGAGACCCAGACAGAGTCAATAGACTGGTGAATATAAAAAAAATTGTTCTTTAGTTTCAATGTTGTTTTGTTCGTATTTTGCATTTTGAATATATTCTAATTTCGTGTATGATTTTTTATGCATATTACGTTCTAAAACCCACCCGGGTTTTTTACTGGGTTTTTTCAAGCGGGCCCAACCCGAAAAAACCCGCCGGGTTTTTTCGGGTCGGGTCCAGTCTGGCGAACCCTGCCATAAATATGTTAAGCGCGACGGTGTTGCAACGCAGCTGATAGTTCGCTCCGCTTTCTAACGGATACCTCACCGACCGCGACCCGATTCCCCGCAGGTTTAACTTTTGACATGCTTTGCCGGACTCTTAATTTTGTAATTTTGTCGCAATCATTTTGTAAATGACGTTATGGAGCAAATTTAATTTTGATAAAAAATCGCCTATAATCTAAAATAATCATTTAAAATACTATTAAATTATAAACGAACCGTCACAACAACGTGCATGATTCTTTAAAATGCCTACATCTTTCTACTTTTAAAAATAGAATTAAACAATTTCTATCATCTCATACTGATGATAATAAGTGGTCTGCTTCTCTTCTTTGGGCCTTGCTGCTTTTTGGGGTTTCAGGGTTCGATACCTACACAACAGCGTGAAGCGCTGGATGAGTGAGAGTGGTTGTGTGAATGTGAGAATGTGTGTGCGGGTGAGTGAGCGACTGCCTATTGTGTACTTACAATATAGTTTCCTTTTCTGTGAATATTTTATGTTTTCTAATTATTTGATGGGGGTATCAGCTTATAGTTGCCCTGATGTAACCAATGTTTTTTTGAATGATAAATAAATAAAGAAATATTTAAAAAAATATCAAATACTTGGACAAATGGTTAGACAGACACCTCAAATGAGACAAACAATCAGAAAACATCACCAGAAAACTTAGAAGTATACTATTCAAGTTTAGGAAGCTGAAAGGAGTCCTGAATGTTCACAGCATGAAGACAGTCTACCATGGTCTGGTTGAATATTATGTGCTTAATTATGGAGTAATGGCATGGGGGATCAACAGCAGATAAATACACAAAACCCATACAAGTCTTACAAAATTACTTTATGAAAGTCATATTTAACAAGGAACACTTGTATCCTACTTGTTGGTTCTGTTGAAGAATAACAACGGTAACTTAAACTTTATTCTAATTCTGAACGTATGTACAATATTTACAACTTAAAACTGAATTATGACCACTGCCAGGCACGCAGTCTCATGTCCTGTACTCTCAAGATTAAAAGACATAGATACAGTGGCCAAATTCAGACTCAATTACCACTACCGGATATGCAGCCTCACATTTCGTTCCCTGAAGAAATGGCTTGGAAACAGTGGTTTGAGTCGAATGACTGAATTGATACGGCAGCTTGCTCTTCTTTTATACTAAAGTGAAGAGTCCTCAAGTTCACTTCAACCAATCGGAGATCTTGTCCAAGTCAACGTCGCCTAATCCGAGTTCTTGCATATTGTGTCAGAATCTATTTTTGTGAACCAGTACTCTTGCACTTGGAATACATGAGGCAGCCCCGCCTGACGAATCATGTCCAGTCTCCATTCTGTTGAAGGGGAAAGCTCCGCCCTTCAGTGCGGATAAAATTGCGCGCGGCTTGCTACAGTAAACGCGTCACTGCACTTCAGACGAACGAAATTAATTTATTGCCTTAGTCGCTGCCGTGGGGAATGCATCGCTCTCTTTACTTTTATTTTCGCAAATTATTGTTCTCAACACTACTAGTCTGCTTTATAACGATACGAACATGTTGGATTTACGTCAAATGTTTTTTAACGTACCCAACAATTTTTCAATATAAAAATAAAAGGATATACCATCACCATAATACCAGAAATAAGAGTAAAGGAACGAATAAGAGAGATAGAGCAGAAAAGAAAGTGGGACGATGATCCATATCCTTCCTAGGACCAACGTTTTACAACAGTATTCCAACAGAGATGCAACACTTGAAACAAGTACAGAAATTAAAATCGTTGCTGAAAAACTGGATCAAAAGAAATGGAGAATTTGTATTACACGAAGTCGAGAAATGTCTGGGTATATGAAGTCAATAGAATACATATCTAAGTATAGGAATAAGTGCAATCGGTGAAAGTGCAATAAAGCCAAAATTAGAGTGCAAAGAGAAGTTACCGAAACCTAATAGATTTTATGATAAAGAACTGTCTTCTACAAATAATTTAAGTTTCTATATGCAATAGAGACAAAAACACAGTGCAACGAAGAGTTAAATCAAAGATAAAAAACTGTTTTCTACATAAGCACTCTAAAGTTTTATACCTTGTTAAGTTTTAAGTTTCATTGTTATTGTTGTCTTAATTGTCATTAATTAGTAGGTATTCATAGATTGGGTGCCTAGGTTAAGTTTATAGTTAGTATTAGTATTAGTATTAGTACATTTTCTCAAATTACGTTTTTACAATTTTATGCTGGACTGTTTTAACTTGTAGATCGTAGTAAACTAGTTGTCAATGCATTGACAGAACAGCTTCCTAGCCACAGCCAATTTTTTCCTTATACAACCTATTACGATTTTCACACATCGTGTAGCGAAAAATACCCTCTATCCGATGCAATACAAAAATATATACGGTCTCATTGAAAAAAATGTTCGATGACGCCATATCTTGGCTCAAAAGTGCTTTAAAAAAACCGCCCCGTCAGTTTTCTATGGACCATCTCTGATATACGTATGCAAAATTTCAGCAAAATCTGTGGAGCCGTTTTCCCGCAAAAGTGCCAACAGACATACACACGCACACATACACACACTCGCACGCACGCGCGCACACACACACACATACATACGGACGGAAATGTGCCACCTTGTCAAAAAGTCTTAGAATGACCTGAAACGTTCAAATTTGATGAAAAAACACCATTGTCAAAAAACGACTATCACAATAGCTACCTAGCTCGGCTAGGAAGCTAAAAATCCTACACACAAGCAGCAATGATTTCGTAGGAAAAATCCAAAACTTGTATTTGTAAGTACTTAAATAAACCTTATTAGGTATTATTTAAAAATTTAACTATTCCGCAGGTACCTACCTATCTAGTCGGTTGTTTCTGGACGTACTTTAATGGATTACCTCTTTCTGAATTCAACCTTCGAATCTCACAAATTTTTTGTAATGTTTAGTTTTGCTGTTATTCAGCTTCATAAAAATAATTAAGCGGTTGGAAATTGAAAGCAGTAGTGTTTTTTTCAAATGAAAAAATGTGACATTAAACGGCCACAAAACAAACTCACAATAGTAATAGGTATACAATAAATGCCTGCGTGAAAACTTACCTCCTGAATTCTCCTGTGAACACTAACTTTATGCCACTGGTTATCATCGAAACGGACTTTGTTCGGTTTTATTTGCATATCTTGTTTTCCATTTGCTAGGCCCATCGTTAGGCTAAGACAACCATCTCTAATAGCAACATTGAGATAGTCCGTTCCAGCCCCTGCAACATAAATTAATTTTCATAGTGAAACAATAAATTACCTACAGCATTCAGGTACAGTGGAAATAAAAAATGTTAAAATCGGCTTATTCAGTAGAATCGGTGATTGATTTATCGATGTGGGGCTATTATTGTAAATTTATGTTATAAAAATAACCGTAATTTTAGTTATGAGAACGTGAATACAAGCTCATGCAAAGCTACTGTAGAAATACACGATTATAACTGTGATGCATTTGAGTTTAATGTAGGTAACACATTTATTAAACGTACTCGGTTGGCTAAGCAAGTTCTATTTAGCCATCGCATTGTACTTATATGTTTGACTAGGGTGGTTACTGACTTAACCATAACTCAAATTGATCTGAACTACATCGTATCACTTGCAACTACCGACTGAGTAATAATACGAGTAACTGGGTACATACTAAGACTAACTAGTCAATTAAATTAATTTGAATATTATTTATATTCTTTCGCAAGTAAACGTTTCCACTGCTGTGTAAGTCCATCCTCATTTTTCAAAACAAATTCAATGTGTCCTGGTACATAGCTGCAGGTTGAAAAAAATATTTGGATACATTCCTTTCATTCAGTAATTGCTCGGAGACGGTGTTTCTTTAACTATTGTTTTGTCAATCAGCAGCGTTCATAAACCTCTTACATGCCGTGAAATAGTTACGGCTTGTTGGAAATCTGGATCTCCTGGACACATTATTTCAATTCAGCGCATTGTCCGGACAAGGGATTTCTTTAATTATTGTTTGGTCATTTTGCAGCATAAACCCCGACGAGTCGTGAAAAGGTCCAGAATTGTAAAAGGCATTTTCCAACTCTGTCTTAATTCCCACGTAAATCTGAAAGCAGGATTTCTATGAAAGATTACCGGGTAGGCGCTAAAATTTAATGAACAGAATAGTTGTTATGTGCTTTATCTAATTTCCTATTGCTACTTATACTATTATTACTCATAATCAATAATTAGTTTGCTAGGACCCAGGAATCAAAAGAAATTATACTACTTTATCCATTTCCTTGAATATGCATTTTTAAGCAAGTAGATATTCAATATTTGAATGACTACAAACTGCACTTATTGCTTGTCATTTTTGCGCACAATTTTTTCAGCGGTCAGTGGTGGCATTTGATAATACTGTGCCTTTTACTGGAGTTGAGCTGAGGGGCAGCGTCAAAATCCTTAGAAATATAGTGAAAACAGCTTGATGAATTAGGTAAAGTAAATGAGCGCAAAAGTTACAAACTCCAGTCATGAGATCCAGTCATGGGCGGACTCAGAAAACGTCCGCCCATAAAATTTTGAAGGTTCGAAAATTTCTTTTAAAACCGCCAAGGCCTCGTGACGTCATGTGCGTTATGCAGGTAGGGGCCAGGAAGTGAAAAATCGTAAAGAACTCTTTTGCAGCGAGAAATTTGTTGATTGCGAGGGTAACTCGCGTATCCCCCGTAATCAAGCAATAACAAACTCTATGCACTCCCGAACCCGAATATACATATAATCCCAGACATCTTCCGAACGGATCGGTCGAAAAGGTGAGATATTATTCCCCGACAAGCCTCGTAGATATGTGTCGGTTTTCGTCGCTACAGATGAAGAGACGGCCGAGGTACGGCACCCTCAAATTAATTTTCGTTTTTATAATACCGGTCAAACCGGGGGGCATATTTGTATCGAGCGTATTTCCTACTTATATACTATTTTCATAAGCTTTCTTGCCAGTACAGCTTCGTGGCTCAGTGGTCGATGTGTCAGTCCCCCAAGTCGCAACGTTGAGGGTTCGCACCTCGCAGTAGTTCTTTTTTTGTTTGATGATTTCTCTTTTTCTTTTGAATAAAAAATCTGTCAGGTAAAAAAGGACAGCTAGGGGATCGCCACCACTCGAGACAGACATCCACTCATTTGCCACACCTTAGTGACCACGGTCGTCCGATACGAAACTAAGCTAAGTTCGGCATTTGCCAATCTGCGATAGCATACGCTCGATACGAATATGCAACCGGGGGGTGCGGAGTAGTTTTGAAAACGGATTCCCGATAGCCCCGTCGCGTCGTCCGGACCGAAAATATCCAAAGAGCGTCTTCCTCGGATCACAATTGCTAAGGGAATTAATTTTTCTTCCAAATTCTTGGAAATTTTTGGCCAAAAAGTACGCAAACGGTGGTCAATCTCGTCCCTAGTTGCTGAAGGTGGAAAGTCGCGCGGTGTACAGTATTCCTGGATACTTAATATATTCACAAACTTTTTTAGTTCGATGAGACGTTGTAGGTTTTATGTAGTCATAACTCATGAGTGGTACTGGATAATTCAAACAACTACTCCTCGAGCAAATACCCCGCCAGGCATTGAATTATAGAACTAAATCCAGATTTTATTTGCTCGAGGGATTTTCAAATTTGGCGATTGCACTTCACAACTTTTCAAACAAGGAAATATTGAGGAAAATATCTGTAATACAATAAAAATGCTTTTATGTCAAAATCACTTTTTACATCTTTCTGATACTTAAATCGTCAACAATGTAAGCAAACCAGACGAAAAATTCAGTATATTGCACTGAAATTTATTAAACTAATCGAAATATCTGAACTTTCAAACAAAACAAGAAACTTTGAAAAAAGGTCGGTGATTTCAAATTTGACATTAAAATTGACAAGTGGCGTAAGATAGAAAAGTTGTTGTAAGTTTTGGGGTACCCAATCCCCAAATAAATTTCATGCAGTATTTGGAATGAAGTGAAATTGTTGCCAAATAATGTTAATAACTAGAGATCGGATTTTTAGGACCTTAAAAGTTGCAAAATACGATCCTAAACATGAAAAATAGGTCACAAAAATAGGACACATCCTAATTTAGGACGCAAAGAAAAAATATTTTAATGAATTGTTTTATTATTATTTGCAACAAACAAATGAGAAAATGACAAACCTTCAACAACGTAAAATTTACACAGCTGGAAACTAAAATAAAAAGTAATCAACAATATAACTGCAAAATAAAAAGGCATTATTTGGCATTTTTGTAATTGCACAGAGTAACAAACTGAAAAAATTCACATGGGTAAAAAATTAAGTTTTAATTTATTGCAATTTTATTATTTAAGATGAGGTTATACCGCTCGGTTTTACGTGAAAAACAGCCCTTCTAATCTAATAGATCATTAAGCCATTCTTGAAGTTAGAAATGTGAAATCTTTCTAGTGCATAGTTAAAAGGTTGGAATTGAATCCTACATACGGATTTTTTCAATTTTCTCACTGTGACATCAAGAGAAAAATTTTTAAAATACACAAAATTAAAACAATTTGTCTCATTTACGTTTCACTGCATATTACTGCTGCAAACTTATGAGAAAAAACTCGATGTAGGCACCAACCAACTAAATACTGATACGAACTTTTGCCCCGTCAGCGACGCCCCTGGTGGTGACTCACATTATTTGTCTGACGGCGAGTCGTCTTTGATTTATTACGGCGCGACCTTGTCGCTGTTTATGGCTTCCGAAAAGTTCCAGAAGTAAGAGAATTTTCCAATACTGGAATTTTCTAGAGATAGAACAATGTTCTGTCACCATTATAAAATGGGGAGCAAGAAGCCGAGTGGACAGTCTTACAGTTTGAAGTCTGAAGTTTGGAAGTTTGAAGCAAATGCGATAAGAACCGGGCGATTAATAGTTCCGTGCGAGTATAAGTCTTGATACGCGTTTAGTGTCGGTACGGTACGCGAGTGCGATAATTCTCTGGTGGCGTTTTTAAGTGTACCGGGGCGTCTTCGTATGTGATTAACCGTCGGTTGAAGACGAGTGTTTTAGAGAGTTTAAACTGTGGACTTGTGTACTGTGGATTGTTTAGGTTAGGTAATTAATTGTTTAATTGTTCGCTTAATTGTTTAATTTTCACTGCTTGTTGTTACTTACTGCTTGTATATATTTCGCTGCTTATTGTTCAATTTGTTAATTTTAAGTTCTCAAATCACTGTTAATCATTGTAAATATTTGTACATATACATAAAGTCACTGTAAATAAAAAGTGTAAAATCGAAATACCTTACAATACGTTACTGGACTGTCAGAATAGCTACAGACGTATGAAGAAAATTGAACATTAATTTAATTATTTTTTTCCAAACGCGGTAAAGTGGAAAAATAAGACACTAAGTAGGAAAACATTTATGTTTATAGGACACATCTAATCAATAATTTAGGTCAACAACAGCCAATTTAGGCTTTTAGGACCTAAAAATTTTTGTAAAAACCCTTATTTTTACGCGAATCGTGCATATATACAACTTTCGATCATGTGCCTTAATTCTAGGCCAAAAGGCATTTTACCTAGAATCCGGTCTCTAATAATAACTTACCAGTGGCGGATGGTCCGCTGACGCAGATGAAGCGTTGCTTCACCTAAAGTTTACCGGTAAACTGATTTTTCTCTAAATAGTTTTTATTAGTGATATTAAAAAATAGAATAAAAAACCATAAAAAAGCGATTAAAGATTGTTTTGATTGTCTATTCCTGTTTTTCATTATTTTTTCACTTAGCGGCATGTTTTGATGGCAAGTGGGGTAGAATGGTAAACCATTTTTTTTTATTTTACATGCTCATTTTTACAGCAGCTTTGAATACCTATACCAGATCTAAAAGAAACATCTGTCTTGGCCGATGCCGCCAACTTTATAGCGAAAGAAAGACTTTTCAATAAATTTTTCATGCGGAACAGCGCCAATGTCGAATCCGTCATTACCATTGCCTGGTGGAGTGGATTTTGCTCAAGTTATGAGCTAGCCAGGTTGGCGATCCGATTCCAGGAACTACCAGTCACATCAGCTGCATATGAAAGGTCGTTCTCTTCGTATTCGGGAATTCATACCAAAGAGATTTTTATAGAAAAAACGGTCAAATATTATTTTTATTTCAACCAAAATTCCCTTTTCTAAATTTAATTCCTATTATACAGTGTGAGTAAAAAGTCTGGAACTAATTCGATAAAAAATTCAGGAATAACTTCTGGAAAAAACGCTCGGGGACGTCAAACTAATTTTTTTAAAGTGCTTTTGTTTTGATAATTGTCGTTTTTCGATAGTCTTTTGATTTCATTCTGTGACGTCATCGTACATTTTCTTAAATGGCTCCCCGTACTTTTGAAGTCTTCGTTGGAGAGTGGCTAAAATTACGAATTCAATGATATGTCACAGTATGACATTGACACTGATATTTTTCGAAATAATCAAGTTTACAGTAAACACAAAGACTCGCAAAAAATGAGTTAGCCATGGATTATTGACAGTTTAGGTGATTGGAAACGTCGTAAATTTGATAAAATAATATTAATTAACAAAAAATAACAGTTAAAGTTGATGTTCAATCTATTATCAACTATTAATATTACAAAATAAATAACTAAATAATTAACTAAATTATGAAATAACAAACGGAAACCCACAAAACAATGCTGAACTCTTAGATTTTAATTGGAAACTTAATTATTTTAGTTTCTAATCAATTTAACTGTTAATATTCCATGGCTAACTCATTTTATTTGCGAGTTTTTGTTTTTATTTGAATCTTCATTATTTCGAAAAATACCAACGTCAATGTCATACTGTAGCATAACACTGAAATCGTAATTTCAGCCACTATCCAACAACGATTTCAAAAGTATAGGAATCCATTTAAAAAAATTAACGGTGACGTCACAGTACGAAATCAAAACACTATTGAAAAACGACAATTATCAAAAAATATGCACTTTAAAAAATGAGGTTGAAGTGTACGAGCGTTTTTTACAGAAATGATTCCTGAATTTTTTATAGAATTAGTTCCAGACTTTTTACTCACACTGTATAATTAAGATTATATAAAATGTTACTTGCGCATATTTACTTTTAGCTTGTTTTCATCCGATGTGGTATAATTCATCTCCGCCGCTGGCCGCTAGTGCGGTGAGCGCCAGTTATATACATATGTGCCGATCGTTTGGGATAATTTAATTCATATGTATAGAATTTTGTAAGGTGTGATGTTTTTGTCAGAATGACAGCGAGAAAAGTTAGCCCTAAAGGGCTCGCCACATAGGCCATGCCATGGTCATTAGGGTGGGGCGAAAAAATGGAATTCAAAATTTCAAATTGCATTACTTCCCAAAACTTGTCTTTGGGAGGGGTGGTGAACTACAATTTTTTTTAGATTTTTCAAACATCATCTTCTGCCTCCAACTTGACCTTCAATTATGCAATCCGTTCCAAAATTTTATATTATAGCATTTGATTCAAATATCGGTTTCTTGCGCCATTTAGAAGATATATTGTGAAACATTAATCATTTCCATGAAATAAAATGACAGATGGTATAGTAGATACCTGTAGCTTTCTAATCCGTTAACCTCAAAAGATATCTTAAATTCACTCTTTGATTCAGTCTTTTATTAGTCTTGCGTCCTATCAATAATAGTTCATATGGCTCAGTGATTTTTGACTCTAAGTGTGTTTTTAAAGTTGAAATTGTGGGTCTTGTTAATAATAGTAGTGTGGTTCAGTGATTTTTCAATACTAGGTAAATTTTTATCTTAATATTGTAGTATGTATCAGTAATCCGAGAACTTATTTCTGCAGATGAAAAATATGTCAGTACATACTACTAGACGTCAAATAATTGATCCAATTATTGGTGTGCCAAAAGACTTTACTGGTAATGTATTACCGACTCATGAAGATGTTCTTAAGTGTTACTTGTGGGTGAGGCATGAACTCAAACGTGATTCAAAAAAGGAACCGACGGTTTTCGAAGTTTCAAATGCTTTAACATTAAAATTGAGAAAAATATGGCAAAAAGCTTCAATACCGACTCTTTCTGACCCTCGTGTCAAACTACTAATTCAAAAATATCATACTAATTATATGCGTTTAATGAAACAACCGAAAGCCAAATTGAACAGTGGCACATACAAGGAAAATTTAAGAAAATTTAGAGAAGATTCTACGATCCAATTATTTGATATAGCCGCATGCAAGTGCGAATTTACTTCGTGCAAGTGTGAGAAAACACGAAAGTACCTATAACTGAACGCACTTTTCTCACAGATGAAAGAACTCATAGAAAAATGTTTATTGGGAACGTTGATTTTGTGGTGAGCAAAAAATTATCTTTACGAGAGGAAAGAAAGCTTAAAGATAATACTACGGTTACAGTAAGATGTGATGCTGCAGGATCAAAACTGTTTTCAAAAAGCAAGGCAAAGTCGCCGGTAAATTTTAATTTGAATCATGAATCATCATCGGATAATTACAATGAATCGGATCAAATAAATGTATCTGAGCAAACACCAAAATTTTAATTTGAATCATGAATCATCATCGGATAATGACAATGAATCGGATCAAATAAATGTATCTGAGCAAACACCAAAACGTAAGCGGATTGATATTAATGATTCTTTTAATGTATCTGGAACATCAACCAAAAAGTGCACTCCTACAACTAAACTGCACCAGCCTCAAATGAGAATTAACTTACCTACATTGGCCAAAACATGTGACAGATTTGGAGTTTCCAACAGAGCAGCTGCCGCCATTGCCTCTGCCGTTTTACAAGATATTGGTATAATTACGAAAGAAGACACATCAAAAGTAATTGATAAACGTAAAATACAAAGGGAAAGAATAAAAGTTCGTGATGAATTGAAAAAAACAGATGAGCCCAGACTAATTTGTGCGCTGTTTTTTGACGGTAGAAAAGATAAGACGCTCGGAATGGAAGTGAATGAAGGCAAGCACCATCGTCGTATTAAAGTAGAAGAACATCTGTCGTTGATAGAAGAACCAGGATCGCAATACTTAGGCCATGTTACACCGTCTTCTGGTTCTGCAGAAAATATTAAAAAGGGCATCCTAAACTTTTTTGAAACAAATCATATGAGTCTTGAGCATCTTAGGTGTATTGGTTGTGACGGTACCAATGTAAACACTGGTATCAAAGGAGGTGTTATAAGGCTCCTAGAACTATAACTGAAACGTCCCCTTCAGTGGTTCATCTGTCAACTGTATGGGAATGAACTTACTTTGCGTCACCTTTTTCAATACTTTGATGGCAGCACGTCTGGACCAGTAAAGTTTTCTGGATGCATCGGCAAATCTCTAGAAAATTGTGTGCAGTTGCATGTAGTGGAATTTGAAAGCATTGAGTGCGAATTACCACCCATTGACAAGGACAGCACAGATATTAGTACAGATCAGAAATTCCTTTGGGACATGTGTCACGCTATTTCAAATGGGTATTGTTCTGTCAATTTCTCTAAAAGCGAACCCGGCAAGTTGTCTCATGCAAGATGGCTAATGACGGCCAATCGTATTCTCAGAGTGTACATTGGAACAGAATCACCGTCAAAAAACTTGAAAATTTTAGTTGTATTTATACTAAAAGTTTACGCTCCTCTGTGGTTTCAAATAAAGACCCATCCATCCTGTAAAGACGGGGCTCATCATACTTGGATGAGCACTAGTTTGACCAGATACTTGAGCAAAGATTTGAAGAAAATAGTGGAGCCCGTAATTCAAAGGAATGCTTATTTTGCTCATCCAGAAAATATTTTGTTGAGTATAACTGATGAGAGGAGACATGTGCGAGAGCTAGGACTGAGGCGTATTCTTAAATCCAGATCCAAGCCATGCCAAATTTCGAGGAATGCTACGATACAATTCAAAATTCCGCTGCTGAATTTCACAGCCACGGACTACATTGACATGATTGATTGGCAGACTACAGAAATAACCCAGCCTCCTATTTTAAGAGACAAATCTGATGAAGAGTTGCAAATGCTTATTGGGCAAGAGCAAACACCAGTGCTAAATTTTTCACACACAATCAGTGGAACGTTGTGTGAAACTGGTAGCAGAGGCTAGCATGTCCGTCGTTGGACCTGACTCAAGAGATGGCTTCATGCGAGCTAGAATCAAATCACGACAGGATCTACCAAGTTTTGAGACTAAATCAAACTTTGAGTCTAGAGTTCTGCCAACTGCTAAACGTCTTGATAAAATTTTATGTTTGTTGGTTTATCCTTTTTCAAAATAATAAAATATTCTAAAAAAACCTCATTTGTGTTCAATTTAATGAAAATTCACTGACATGTGACATTGGTATCGTTCGTAGAATAAATCAAATCGTTGGGGCTACGTTGGAGGCAGAAGACATTTTTGAAATGGGATAAAATTTCATAGGAAAATTGCGAATATTAATAGGCAACTTTTGAGGGGTAAAGCGTTTAAAAATTTGCAAAAAAAAATTTTTTGCCGTTTTTCGCCCCACCCTAATGGCCATGCTAAATTAAATTTAGCATGGCACAGCACAGAGCTGTGCACATAGGACATGCTATGTAAATTTGGGTAACCATAGTTATTTGTTTGAAAACTTATTTTTGTCAATTGGCAGCTGCCAATATTCATAAATTTAAATAATGGATTATGTTCATAACGTTGCTTTGGGGTTCATTTTACTCCAATTACTATTTTATTTCCATGGAAACGTATTCATAGAAACAGCATAGAAGTCGACTTCGTTGCTATGTAAATTACTTTAAACATGAACAATGTGGACACTTCCATTTGAATTCCATTGTCTCTACTTCTATGTTTTACCAAAGAACATATAATATTATATGTTCTTTGGTTTTACATTGGCATAGCATAGCATGGCCTATGTGGCGAGGCCTTTACTATTACAGCGATTATTTCTTTCATCGTCAAATTGACCAATAGGAACATTTCATTTGGGTCTAGAAGCGTGTATTATTTCGGTAATTTTTTCGATAATTTTGCTTGTTGATAAGTCGCCATAGTTGCGAATTTGTAGGTGCATTTATTATAATCTAGTTACTTTAGTACCTGCCAAACGTCAAATATTCCCAACATATTTCTTTGTATGTGAATTAATTGAAATAAAATTTCGTATTGAATTACCTTGCTTCGATTCAAAAAATAATCTTGTTAAACACAATTCGTGGTCTGGAATTTTTAGGTAATTTTACTCAAGCTGTTGCTTTTACTAACCGCTCGTGTAAATTTGACAGAAGATCACTCGCGCTACGCGCTCGTGATCTTTTAACTGTCAAATTTACACTCGTGGGAACCAAACAACGCAACAGCTTTCGTAAGATTTCCGACAATTCCAGACCACTTATTGTATTAGGTATTACTACAGATTATTTTTGATGTTTCTATTTTCCAATAAATTAACAGTATTTTTGATCACGTGTTTAATTCTGTCCAATTAAATCATTATTATAGTGAGGATAATTTACTTAACTTCTCCAAGCGAGAATTTTTTTTAGTATTTAGTTTTAGTTGATAAATAAACGACTTGTTTTCTGGTTTGACATTATGACATATATGTTTTAATCGCAAATTGTGACACTGAAAGAATAATATTGAAAAGTTGTTTCGTATTTGAACGTCAAAAAATAATCTTTCGAATACCACACGAGAGTAAGAATAACTTGGAAAATAATACTCCACGTTCTGCTCAAACTTGTCGCCATTTAGCAATAGACACGAGAGCCCGTAGGGCTCGAGTGGCGACAAGTTTTCGAAAATCTGTCGAATTATTTTCTTGTAATATTACTACTGAATATTTCACTCATGGATAAAAAATCCCATAAGAGACAGTGGAGTTATCAAAAATTACAGCGGAAATTTTTTTGTTGACCGGCATCATCATCATAAGGTTCTCAGTCCGAAGACTGGTTGGACGCGTACCTCTATTCTTTTCTATCCTGAGCTAACCTACGCATTTCCCTAAAAGTAGAACATCCTACATCCCTAACTATTTGAGAGCAGTAGTCTAATCTAGGCCTACCCCTACCTCTTTTTATTCCTATCTCTGACTCTAGTATGTCACGAACTATTCCTTCGTGTCTTAGAAGGTGTCCTACCATCCTATCTCTCCTACTCTTTATTGTTTTCCATACCTTTCGCTTTTCCCCAACTCTTTCTAATACTTCCCTATTACTAACCTTATTTATCCACGGTATCTTCATCATGCGTCTGTAGCACCACATTTCAAACGCTTCTACTCTTTTTCTATCCGCTTCTCCTATTGTCCAAGTTTCGCACCCGTATAATGCCGTACTCCATACATACGACGTTAAGAGTCTCTTCCTAGTCTCTATATTAACCGTTCTCGAGCATAACAGTTGTTTCTTTTTGTTAAACGCAACTCGGCCCTGCGCCATTCTTTGTTTTATATCTTTAGTGCTCCTACCGTCTTGAGTTATTTTACTTCCTAAGTAGCAGAAATCCGCGACCTCCTCTATCTTCTCATTTCCAATTTGTATTTCCATTTTAGTTCTATTTTCACATCCCCTACATACCAAAATTTTAGTTTTCTTTTTATTGATTTTCATGCCGAAGCCCTGTGTCAAAACTGCTTCCATTTCATTCAAAGCCGCTCCTAATTCTTCTTTGCTAGATGCTAACACTGCTATATCATCCGCAAATCTGAGCATGTTAATAGTTTGGCCCTGTACATTGATCCCTGAGGCTGTTCTTTCCTTAACAATATTAATCGCATCTTCGATATATAAGTTGAAAACTAGAGGTGACAATGCACATCCCTGTCTCACTTCCTTCCGGATATCTACTTCCCTTTGTTCCTGCTCACATTCTATAACTGCCTTTTGCTCTTTGTAGAGATTATGTATTATTCTTCTGTCCCTGTATTTCATCCCTACCTTTCTCAGCACTTCGAACATCTTCCCCCATTTTACGTTGTCGAAGGCTTTTTCTAAATCTACAAATCCTATATAGACGCTCTTTCTCTTTTCTATCGTTTTTTCTATAATTACTCGTAAAGCTAGAATGGCCTCGCGCGTTCCTCTATTTCGTCTAAATCCGAACTGATCTTCTCCTAATATTTCTTCCGCCTTTTTCTCCATCCTTCTTTGCACAATTCTAGTTAAAATTTTTGACGCATGGGAAGTTAAACTGATAGTTCTAAAATTTTCGCATCTATCCGCGCCTTTTCTTTTTGGCAAAGCTACTATGATGTTCCGTTTGTAATCTTCTGGAATCTCGCCTGTCAGGTATATGCGACTAACTAGTTTAAATAAACGATCTATTACCTCTTGACCTGCGCACTTTAAGATTTCTGCCTGCAAGCCATCTATACCTGGTGCTTTATTATTCCTTAAACTTTTTAGTGCTATCTCAAACTCTTCTCTCATTATAGGACTCCCTAGGTTATCCCCCTCTACACTGCTTTCGCTTTCTAATATATCTTGCACTTCCTGTCCCGGCAACGAAAAAATTTTCTGTTTATACTCCCACATAATACACTAGTCGTTTGATTGCTAAATTACTTGTACAGTACAAACAAACGGTTTTATTATTTGTTAACAACTCAAGTTTTAATGTTACGTTTTGCGCAATACTCGTCAAATTGAATCGTTTTGGAGATATACAAGAAGAAGAAATTGACGAAATTGTACTGAAAAAACGAACCCAAAAAGCAAGAATAGTGTTTGGAGACAGTTTATGTCATTTTGAGCTGAAAAAAGCTCACATTCGATCGAGAAACTCCAATATCCGAACTTGCACATATGTATTTTGAAAAGCTGGGCCTCTAATATGAAAAAGAAAAACTGTGAAGAATATAAAGAACACACAATAAAAGTCCTTTGGAATATTACTGCAAAGTTACTAATGGAAAAGTATTAAGGAGTATGGAATTAAAATAAATCCATTCGACCAAATTGAATTTAAGGATGCGCGAGATGAAAAAAATGTTAAAAGGCATGGAAGTAAACGTAAAGAATCTGCAACTATTTTGACTTACAGTGAACTAAAAAAACTTGTCAACTCTTGTGATGAGCAAACTCCAGAAGGTCTACAGAATTTTTTTTCTGCTGTCTTATGAATTTGCTTGGGAGAGGTGGTGAAGAGCAGAAATCACTTTTTTCAAGGAAGAAACCACCAATACTGGCGCTACAATAGGTAGAATTGAATATAAATCTGTGTTTTCAAAGACTACGCAAAGCGGTAGCCGAAAACTAGCTGATTCAGAATAGCTCGTAAAAAGTGGATCAAATCGTAGCTTCTGCCCAGTCAGACGGTTTTTAAACTCCAAAATAAAAGAGGAAAAGCCATTATTAACACCCGACTGTTTTTGACTCCAAATCCAAATTTGAAAAATCTCTGGAAATTGGTTTAAAGAGTACCGTGGGAGTCAATACGATATTAGGATGGACAAAAACCCAAGCAAAAAAATCAGGGCTTAAAACCACCAAAAAGATAACAAATCATTCACTTAGAGCCGCTGCCGTATCAAAACTGGCGAAAAGCTGAGTGTCAGAGCAAAATCTAATAAAAATCAGGGGTCATTCTAATGCGAAGTCGATATCCAGCTGTGTATTTGCAAATGGATGAAGATCACCATAAGAAATGAAAAATGAGTGAACACGAAATAAAATAAAACATATCAGATGTCTCTTCCTATGGAAAGCAGTAGGGGTTCTATGTCGTCACAAAATCAAAATGTTGTTAACAATAATTATGAAAACTGCAATTTTTATTAGTCAATAAATAAATAATTTGGTTTTGATTGGGATTATTGTATTTATTGTTCAGTTTGCTATAAACTGTTTTAATAAATAAATAATTTGTGTTAAATATTACTATTTTTTGTGTTTTCAGTATTATTTTTATTCGAGAAATATTCTTCCTAAATACCACTCGTCCTGCGGACTTGTGAAATTATAAGAAAACCCGGAATCGTGAAAAATTATCGGTAATTTAAAGCTCTTATAGTATTACCTACCCAAGATAATTTTTTTATTTACCTTTTGTGATATTTCTTTTGAAAAGCCACGTAAGTGTGTCTTAATCAAACAAGCAACTTTTATATACATGTTTTTTTTTATAACTTTAAATAATCGACTTTTTAGAGAAAGACATTCTTCTTTTTTCTTCGATTAACATAGGGCTATGAATTTTTGGTATTTCTAAGTAAATCTGGTTCAGTACGAAAAGCTGTACAATTATTGCCCATTTAACCGAATCTATGTATCTTTATCAACAACAAAGATAGTCATACAATACTACCCAGTTTAGAACACCCTGAATACTGTTGTGGCAATTATTAAAATAAGATTTGTACTTTGACACAAAAAATGGCAATACATTTCGAGCCGAACTGGACGAGAACTGTTTCCTACAAGGTGACTGCCACTTTTTATCCGGCGTTTGAACCTCTTTATTTTGCGGTTCGAATTCTTCGTGGGCGGTCAATTTTTTCTTGTATATTTATCTCAATGCTGACATAATTTTGTCACGATCCACCTGATTTGGATGGCATGGGAAAATACCTATAATAAAATTGTTTGAACTTTTCCTGAATATACCGGGTGTCAACGAGAGCATGCAACATACCACCATTTGTTTACTTTTTGAAATACACTTTGGTAATCCTCTGTAAGTATTATACTCCTAAAGCCTCATATTTTTATCATATTTGACATATCCAATTACTTCTGTTTAAACCGGAAGTGATATCAACATTGTTATGTTAAATAGCGATATATCATTTTTTTAGATAGTTCGATAGACCTTTTTATTCTCTTGACAACCATGTATCATACAAACCCAATAACTTTATATTTCTGATGTCATAGGGCATTAAATGAAAAAGTCACGTTGGCTGTGAATTTGACGATATGAGCCTAATTTTAAACGTTTTAATGAATTCAAAAATTAATTCTAATAGACTATTTTAATGACCATGGAAAGATTTTTGATGTCAGAGGGCATTAAATGAAAAAGTCACGTTGGCTGTGAATTTGACGATATGAGCCTAATTTTAAACGTTTTAATGAATTCAAAAATTAATTCTAATAGACTATTTTAATGACCATGGAAAGATTTTTGAATTTGAAGCAGCGCAACCTTCATTTTTTTTTAAATAAGGTTAACATAGTCGTTTAAAGTGTTTTGAAAAATATAATTTAAATTACTAATTGACAATTGAATTGCACTTTTTATGCACTAATTGTGAGAACAATAAATTGAAGTTCGACAAACAAGAAAAATATTAGCACCTTGCTATTTAGAATTTCAGGCAAAACTCGGTTTCAAAAACGAATATTTGAAAGTTTTAAGATACCTACCTAAAGTTAAGTCTAGACTCTTACAGTTAAATATTTGAAAAGGAAAAAGAAGGATAACATGAAGATGTACGTATTTTTGGTGTTCACTAAAATTTACTGTTTATACAAATTGTTCAAAATGCTGGCCGCCACGATTTCTACCCAACACTGTCCTTTCTAATGTTTCTCTCAGTACAGCATTCAACTGAAGTGGAGTGATGCTATTTATTGCGATTCTTACTCGAATTTCTAAATCTTCTCTGGTCGTTGGAGGAGTTGCGTAGACTTTATTTTTAATATATCCCCAGAAAAAAATCTAAAGGAGTTAGGTCAGGCAACCTAACTGGCCCATTTGTAGGTACTAATCCATTGCTGAGGAAATCTATGGTTCTAGTAGTTTATAACTTGTCTTGGGTTGTGTGGGGGGCACCATCTTGTTGTAAATAACCATTCAAATGACCCATGATTCTGTTTTTAGTCGGGGAGCAGCTTGCTTAAATTCAAAGTGGTCGTCCGAAGTCGAGGACACACTTGTTTTGAAAACTGTTTCCTACCGTGTGACAAACTTCCATGTGTACATGGGGAAATAACATGGGTAATTACGTTTTTGAGGATTCCTGCTCCCCATGTCAAGGTAGCATGGTAAAGGTAGCAATCGAAAGATTATTTTTTTCTGCGTATGAGGATATTAAAAATTCTGCAACTTTGTAATTTTTTAAAGCATTAAAAGCAAGAGTTACATTAATAATTTTCAAACTAAAACACAGAAATTTATCAGATTATCCATGACAACTTAATTTATTCTAATCACAGAAGTCTTTGATTTTTATGGATTTTCTAATTCGTATGAACTGTCAACATTTTTTATCGACAATTTAAAATTTGAGTTTCAAAATGAAAACCTTTTCTTCCACTGAATAAATATTTTTGTTCATTTTGAAACCCAAATTTTAAATTGTCGATAAATGTTGACAGTTCTAGACGAATTAGAAAATCCATAAGAATCAGAGACGTCTTTGATTAGAATAAATTGCCATGGATAATCTGATAAATTTCTGTGTTTTAGTTTCAAAATTATTAATGTAATTTTTGTTTTTAATGCTTTAATAAATTGGAAAGTTGCGGAGTTTTTGATATCCTCATAAGCAGAAAAAAATAATCTTTCGATTGCTACCTTTACCAACACTGTAACTACACATGGGGAGCAGGAATCCCCAAAAATGTAATTACCCATGTTATTTCCCCATGTACACATGGAAGTTTGTCACACGGTATATAAAATCACCCGCTGAATTCGAATCCGGAGGGCGAGCGCCCGTTCATTTGGGACGGCCTTGACCCTGAAAAATGCATTTTTACGTAAAATTTCGAAAAATTGAAAACTCCGAACATTTCAGTTTACATAGTCATATCTTCGTTCTGGAGACAGCTAGGAAGCTAATTTTTTTTTGAATCTCCAGGCATTTTTGATTGCAAAACTCTATACACAATTAACTTTTGAAAAATAACTACGTCAGAAATTTGTAATTTTGTACACCACGTCATTTTTGTGCACCTTAATTTTCACCACGCGAGTTACGTTTCGCTTGGACAATTGTCCTATTGTATTAATTATGCTTGTGCTTCATATAATATTATCTTATTCTTAGTATATTTCAGTTTGCTTTAGTTGCACTTTTGTAAGAACTCATTTCAATGACCATAGAAGTTCAGTTGGTACTTTATTCCCGTATTGTACTGTTGCTTTTGTAAAGAGATAAAATTTTAAAAAATACATTTCGGAGTTGTCGAATCTTAAGTGGCGCAGTCGGTAGGATTGCAAAAACGGTCTAAAAAAACAAATCGCTTGAAACCGTTCTGTTTCCACAGTTAATTTGGCAATTTTAAATTTTTTTTAGGAAAATAGACTCTGACGTGATCGCGGATGAAATCGCCGCAAGTTCAAGTGTCTCAACCGAAACGAACCTCGACAACGCAAAAGCAACCCAGGGTGAAGTCAAACAGCGACGGACCCTATTGGAACTCATAAATTAGGAAGACCTGGGACTGGACAAATTCGCTGGATCCTATAGGCGCTAGGTTAAGAAAACAAGAAACGAACAAGAATGAAAACATTGATAATAATACTGTAAGTCTCATTTCCCTCTACTTAACATTTTCATATTTTCCTTAAAGTAGTAATTATAGCGTTAAATAACGTAATAAATTAAAATAAATAATAAGGTGATCTTATTCACAGTTGATGCAATCAGGAACAGTAGAAATAGAAGAATTAATTTTAAGTTTAAGTAATTTAGTAGTTGATCAAAGTACAATGGCAACTAGAGAAACAAATGTAGCTCTTTTACGTTATCAAGCGGATAATATTCCACCGTTTGATGGAAATCCAAAACAGCTACATAGATTTATAAGTTCTTGCGAACACCTTCTTAAAGCTTTCCAAAATTCTGAAAACATAAACGATCCAATTAATACATGCTTGCTGGATACAATTTTAAGTGAACTCAGAGATCGCGCAGCTGACCTCATCGGCTCACGAACAGAATTAAATTCCTGGCAATTAATAAAGAACGCTTTAAATTTAACCTTTTCAGATCAAAGAAGCATTGATTGCCTTATTCAGGATCTTATTTCGATGCAACCATTTAAAAATGAAGCGCCAATTCAATTTGAAAATAGAATTCAAGACACTAGAAGTTTGTTATTTTCAAAATTAAATTCCTCCATGGGTACTCAACAAGAAAAATTAATCAAAATTAGACATTATGATGATTTCGCATTGAAAACATTTATAAATGGTTTACCGTATCAAATGCAATTAGTTATAAGACTTAGAAATCCAGATTCGTTAGAACAGGCTTTAGCTTTCGCAAATGAAGAAGAAAATTTTATTTATTTTAGTACCAGACCAAATCAAAATTTATCCTATCCCGCATATAAACCGCAACCAAGAATAAATCCAAATTACCCGAAACCATCTCCACAAAATTCATTCAGACCACCATATAACCCACATTTTTCCCTACACCAAATCAAAATTTAACATCAATTCCAAATTTTACACCGAGTTTTACACCGAGTTTTACACCGAGATATCCACCTACAAACAATTTTGGATATAGACCAATATTTCCAAATCCTTTCCAGCAAAGACAAAATTTCGCTAACTTATATCCGCAAAGACCAAATTTTCAACAAATTCCGCAACAAAGACAAATACCACCCTTAACAAATCGTTTCCCGTTTCAACAAAATCCTAATTTCAGAAACCCTCAAACAAATCAATTTCCCAGAAACAACAGTCAACAAACAAATCAATTTTCTAGAAACAACAATTATCAGAGACAAAATTATAAACCAGAACCAATGGATACAAGTTCTAGCATCTCCAAAATTAAGCCAACACCAAAATACATTGCTCAAGAACTTTTCACACAGCAAATCGATTCCACAGAATCCGAAATTCTCAAAAATGATACACAATACTCTCTCGAATACCCTCAAACAAATTCCCAAATTTATGACGAAGCGATTGGAGGTGACATTCCAACAGACAACAATAAATTATGAATCCTATGACACCAATATTAATTATGATACCTCATATGATTATTACAATTATTACGAAGAAAACCAACAAACACCTGAATTTCCCATTCCTAACGATCATTTCGAAAATTTTCTTCAAGCCCCGAACCAAACCAACCAAACATAAGAATTCTAAACAATTACAGATCCGAACTTCCTTATATCCATATCCCTGATTTGAACGCACATTTTTTAATTGACACCGGCAGTTCACGAAGTTTAATAAACCCAGAACTGGCTCACAAATTCTATGAACAATTTATATCAAAAGAACATTTCAATATTCAAACAGCTCATGTTATGTCTCTTAATGACGAAGTAGCTAATATTCCAATTTTCAAAATCTTTAATACTCAAGGATTTCATAAATTTCATCTTTTCAAATTTTCTAACAAATATGATGGATTAATTGGCGCAGACCTTTTAAAACATCTAGATGCTAGTATAAATCTTAGAACATGTAAAATAACCACACCGTATACCCAAATCCCGATAATTTACGAACGTAACTCGCGAGAAAGTTTTTTTATTGTAAAAGATGGATACCTATTCAATCGAAATAATATGCCGTGAAAAGCATGCAGAAGTTTTTAGAGAAAAAAATCATCTCGATATCTGCAATACTGACTGAGTTACACCGATTAACAAAATATTGCTCTTTCGCTTCGGCATAGTGTTCTATCTACTCTGCGCATCTACCTAGTCCGTGCATCTGCGGGCGGCTAATCTCCGTAATATATGCGGGAAACTCGTACAAATACCTATTTCATTTCTTTGACAAAGTGATAAAACAGTTTCCGATGTAATGAAGTTTATGTTTGATTGTTTACAAATAACATACCATAACTGTAAAACTGTTCTTTATTTTTCAAATTCTGCGACAGACATACACTAATTCTATCTGTTTTTGTACCTGCCGCCAGGGCCGTTTCTAGCGAGCGGGGAATACGTGTCAAACACGCAGGCGGGCAATTTTTGAGGCGGCGCCGGCGGGCGGTATACACGCGCCGCCGCTGTCCCGCCGAAAAAACGAAATCGGATTGCCGAATGCCGCCTTTAAAAGTTAAGGCGGCACGCGCGGAGAACTTCATATTATGCAGTTACTTCTTACATTGTATTTTTTATGCATTTCGATGTAGATCTTATATCAAATTTATGTTACGCCCATGTATGGAGTTCAAACTTTAATGTATTCCTATTTTGAGAACAAATATAAAGACTTTTTAAGAAATGAATCTTTTTCTTCGAATGAGGAACGGTATAGGGGTGTAGATAAACAGTGTTCGTTAGCTTAGGTTAGGTTGAGGGCGGCAATCCGGCAAAACGTAACTTGACACGCAGGCAGCCCAAAGACTTCTATTATATAAGGCAGCCAAGGGGTCAGATGTCAGAAACGGTCCTGCCTGCCGCCTTGAACAATGCGTTGTATCCATTTTCAGTTGCAGCTTGAACTGTTTCTGCTGCATCATTCATCTGACAAATTATGCACAAATTGTAATTGATTTCCATTTTCACTAATAGAGATGCATATAACTTAACCTCAGTCTTCAATCAAAATCGTACAAACAGTGTTTCCAAAACAATTCCACATATACATACTACTCGTACATAGTTATTGTTATTTGTAAACAATTAAACATAAACTTCATTAGATCGGAAACGGTTTTATCACTTTGTCAAAGAAAAGTAATAGGTATTTGCACGAGTTTCCCGCATATGACGGAGATTAGCCGCCCGCAGGCGCAGATGCACGGAGTAGGTAGATGCGTAGAGTAGAGATAGAACACTATGCCGCAGCGCAAAAAGCAATATTTTGTTAATTGCTGTAACTCGGTCAGTGTTGCAGATATCGAGATGATTTTTTCACTAAAAACTTCTGCATACTTTTCACGCCATATTGTTTCGATTGAATAGGTATCATCTTATACAATAAAATTTTTTCTCGCGTGGTGAAAATTAAGGTGCACAAAAATGACGCGGTGTACAAAATTACAAATTTCTGACGTAGTTATTTTTCAAAGGTTAATTGTGTGTAGCGGTTTGCAATTAGAAATGCCTGGAGAACATTTTAAAAAAAGAATTAGCTTCCTAGGTGTCTCCAGAACGAAGATATGACGATGTAAACTGAAATGTTCGGAGTTTTCATTTTTTTGAAATTTTACGTAAAAATGCATTTTTCAGGGTCAAGGCCGTCCCACATGAACGGGCGCCCTCCGGTTTCGGATTTAGCGGGTGATTTTACATAGAAAACAGTTTTCAAAACAAGTGTGTCCTCGACTTCGGACGAACTCTTTAAATAAGCCCTTTTTGAGATGGCTGCTCCCCGACTATTTCTATTATCCCCAAACACACATTAAATCCGAATCGCTCTTGGAATCCAGCTTGTAGTACTAATCTGGGGTTTTGAGTAGCCCAATATCTTGTGTTCTTTCTATTAAACACCCCAAGAACTATAAAAAATGATATATCACTATTTAACATAATAATGTTGACAAAAATATGAGATTTTAGGAGTATAATACTAACAGAGAATTGCAAAAGTGTATTTCAAAAAGTAAACAAATGGCGGGGTGTTACATGCTCTCGTTGCCACCCGATATATTCACAGAATTGAAGAAAACTACACGTCTAATTATGAGGCAGAGAGGTGGTTTGCAGCGAAATGAAATATGTGTTTTGTGAAGGGGCACGAGAAATTAATAATTGCAGGAGACTTTAATGCAATGATAGGTTCAGGTAGAAAAGAATATAAGTGAAGTTAGACTGTCAGAATTTTCAGTTTAACTTCCCACGAATCACAAATTATTTCATTGTTAATATTCTAGCAAATAAAGATACGGTGCCTATAAATGCGAACAGTAAATGTAGAAGGTTGGACGAGACTCTTGAAAAAGTACATAATGAAGCACGTTACATACGGATGCGAAACTTGGACGATAGGAAAAACAGATATGAAAAAATAGATGCTTATGAAATGTGCTGATGCAGACAGATGGTGGATATAGAGGGGTATTAGGCAGGGTTCAATAGTGGAAAACAAAGAATAAGAAGAGGGAAGACACGAACTATTAGTTTGCGGCGTAGGTACGAGGTACTGGAGGCGAAGATAGGAATAAAAAGAAGTAGAGGTAGGTTCAGATTAGACCACTGTTGAAGATGTAGGGTGTTCTACTTTTGGGGACATGCGTAAGACCTAGGTAGGTTAGCTTAGGAATCAGGATAAGAAAGTATGGAGGTACACGTCCAATCAGTCTTTAGACCGAAAACTTTATGATCACATGTTTAATGCCTAAGACATTACTTGTCATTACTTGGTGGAAATTTGTATATTGAATGGCAATGGCGGAGAGACTACTCGTCCCAGCTCTTTCTGTCTCGTGCTATTCCGCTGTCGATCTGTGTTTGCTCTCTGCCACATGACTTAGCTTCACTCACGCTTCGCTCTATCTGGAAGTTATGGTTTGAACCGTATTTAATAAAATTTCAAGTTCGTTGTATTTCAAATAGCTTCTAACTTAAGAATTCAAATTTTAGTACTCTCCGTAAATAAACAGACTTAAGAATAGACCGGGAGGCGATGGAACAAAATGCTTGAACATCTGAGGCCGTTCGGCTTCACATTTATTTGATAGAATAGAGTTTGTACGACGCAATACTCAGCGTCAGCCATGTCGGTTCGGGTGGGTTTGGTTGTGAGAGGGCTGCCAACATGTTAAAAAAAATATGAAAAAAATGATATGAGGCCTGCCGAGATTTTTTTCACTTGCAATTAGTAATACGTCAATATCAAAAAAGGTAGTCAGCCATGCCAGTATAGGTGGGAACTGCGTCAGCTAATTATGATAAAGCATCGAAAAATAACAAATTATCAAACAACATGAGGTCGCGCCATCTTTTAATAGATGATAGTACTGGTCCGTACATGTACAAAAATAACTGTCAGCCAGTTGCTTTTAGGTGGCAAAGTCGTCAGCCACCACTATATAAATGTGCCGCGCCACGACCCCATGTTCCAGTATTGGCGCTTAGCGCGCAGCGAATAATTACTGTAGCTGACAATCTCTCCACTCACGAATCGAAGGCTGACTGTGCAGTCAGTTATGGTACTTTATTTATTTAAAAAAATCGTTTATTATTTAAATAAATACAATTATAGACCATATACATTGACGGAAAAATAAAGTAGCGCACCTAGATTTTGGATAAGTTCGAAGTTCAATAACTTTAGAACGAGTTAATCGATTTTAATAGGTAATTATTTTTTGTTGTAAAGGGTGACTTTTCTAGATGACTATGATGTATTTTGCTTTCCATTAAAAATTTTTTGCTTCTTCTATAGTGCCTTTAGAAGTCGAGTATGTTTTTACGCAACGTTTCATTGGCGCTATGGAGTGAAATTGTAAGGTTATTGAATTCTTCATTAGTTACGTGATACGCCATTTCCTTTTCAATAGTTTTCCTTTTATTTCACCTTTTTATTCCTTGTGTTACCGAAAATGCGACACTTTAGACGAAGCAGTGTAATTTAGCTTGTAATTAACAAGGAGGCCATGAAATTACAAGAGCCAAAGAACATAGTTTTATAAAATGTGTTGAGGAAGTGTTTGAGAAAGAAGTGCAGCAATTTTGTAAACAACTGTAATTAATAAATAAAACAACAAATAACAACAGTATAAAAAATAAGCTTAAAAATAAATTGAAAAACAAGTTGGTTAATAACGAGTATTTCCTCCTCTGATTTTAATTATAGCTTCCATACATCGCGGCATGCTTCTAGTCAAATTTGTGATGTTGATTTGAGGAATATTTTCCCATTCTTCTACAAGAGTGACCCTCAATTCATGAAGATTTTCTGGATTGCGGCTGCTAACGCGTCGTCCCAATTCATCCCATAAATTTTCGATAGGATTCTATCCGGGCTTCTAGCGAACCACGGCAAGCGATTAATTACAGTTGTTTACGAAATTGTTACTCTTCTTTCTCAAATACTTCCTCGACACATTTCATAAAACGATGTTATTTTTTGGCTTTTGTAGTTCCATGGCCCCCTTGTTAATTACAAGCTAAATTACACTGCTTCGTCTAAAGTGTCGCATTTTCGGTAACACAAAGAATAAAAAGGTGAAATAAAAGGAAAACTATTGAAAAAGAAATGGCGTATCACGTAACTAATGAAGAATTCAATAACCTTACAATTTCACTCCATAGCGAAAATGAAACTTTGCGTAAAAACATACTCGACTTCTAAAGGCACTATAGAAGAAGCAAAAAATTTTTAATGGAAAGCAAAATACATCATAGTCATCTAGAAAAATCACCCTTTACAACAAAAAATATTTATTAAAATCGATTGCCTCGTTCAAAAGTTATTGAACTTCGAACTTTTTGCAAAATCTAGGTGCGCCACTTTTTGTCCGTCAGTGTATATGTTCTATAATTGTATTTATTTAAGTAATAAACGTTTTTTTTTAAATAAATAAAGTACCATAAGACCATAACTGACTGCACAGTCAGCCTTCGATTCATGAGTGAAGAGATTGTCAGGTACAGCAATTATTCGCAGCGCGCTAAGCGCCAATACTGGAACATGGAGTCGTGGAGCGGCACATTTGTAGTGGTGGCTGACAACTTTTCCACCTAAAAGCAACTGGCTGACAGTTATTTTTGCGCATATACGGACCAGTACTATCATCTATTAAAAGATGGCGCGACCTCATGTTGTTTGATAATTTGTTATTTTTCGATAGGTACTTATCATAATTAGCTGACGCAGTTTCCACCTATACCGGCATGGTTGACTACCTTTTTTGATAATGACGTATTACTAACTGCACGTGAGAAAAATCTAAGCAGGCCTCATATCATTTTTTTCAGAAATTTTTTTAACATGTTGGCAGCCCCCTCACAATCAAACACACCCGAACCGACATGGCTGACGCTGGGTATTGCGTCGTACAAATTCTATTCTATCAAATAAATGTGAAGCCGAACGGCCTCAGATGTTCAAGCATTTTGTTCCATCGCCTCCCGGTCTAGAATCTAAATTGGCTGCGGCCGGTACCCATTTTAATTAATTTCAGTAGGAAGCATTTGCTCTCGTTGATTTTAAAGAAAACCGGGAAACTGAAAAAGTCGACTTAATCTGAAATTTTGCGGTAAAACTTTAGAGTCAAAGTTGTTGCTGGATAATCTACTTAGATTAAACCCTTTATAATTGTGAACATTATAAAAATATAAAATGATTGTGCAGTTGGCTAAATCTTACATTACCTGTATAAAATAGAAGACCGCTGGGATATCTTGTTTTGAAGTACAAAGTTACTGAATCTTGGGTACTAACAATAGTTTCACCTCCAGTCTGGCTCAGATCATATGATAAAAATTCCTTTCCTCGAAAAACAGCTTCCGAAGGGGCTTTATCTGCAACAAAAGAAACTGAGTCATCATTTATTTATCCACAATACAATAAACGTGAGTTCACGGAAATTTACCTATAAAGGCATGCTGTGTGACGTTGAGTTCACGTTAACTTTTGACCTACGTAATGTTCCCAAATCGATTTACAAGTCTACACTCAGTGCATAGGTACTCCTACAATCGCGTGTTTACATTATATAACCTAATCCGCCAAATTGAAATAATAAATTATAAACCGTAATTCCCAGATGGAAATTCTTGGAATTATTATGGGGTGCAATATTAGAAATGCAATTATTATAACTGTTGAGAGTAAAAATAATATTCTATGTATAGTTCCTTACGATTATTTTTTGACATTTCTATTTTTCAATCATCTAACAGTATTTTTAATCACGTGTTTAATTCTGTTCAATTAATAGTTATTTAAGGTACAAGTATCGTAACAGTTCATATGAAGTTTCGATAAGAGTATCTTACAACGTTTTATCTACCACGACTAACATGTTATTTGCGTAAGAAAGAATTAGTAAACGAGAAATAATAATTATGGGCAAAAAAGTAGCAGGCCGGTACGTATATATTTTGACTTCCGTCAGTACTGTTTTGACATCTCTGCGAATGAGAAGGTTTTCCTAGGACATCAAGATAAAAGCAATGTGGCTCAGCATCTCCCGGTGTTGAGTTTACATATAAAATTGCACAAATTTTGTAAATCACACACTCAACGCAGGACAGGTAGTATTAGTTTTGCCGTGCAATAGCACTTTCCATTATAAAAAAAATGCTGAGGCGCATGCGCGATCGCGCCGTAACAATGTCGGACAGAAGTCAAAGTCTTGTATTGTATGAAAGTGTGTATTTTAAATTCTTTGGTCTATACAGTAAAATTTCAGTGCAAACGTGCAAAATTAGTAATAGTTCGGAACTAAAACAGTATGGAGCATCCAAACATTGTGCATTTGGTGACTGCAACGGTGATAGCAGAGTAGGTAGGCCAAGTTATCGCTTGGGATTACGATTTTATCCATTTCCCAAACCCTGCTTAACAATGGAGAAAGTCGAAGTTAATAACTGAGTCGATGACCATGGAGGACTTGTTCCACCTGTATAAATTGTGTTGCGTGGATGAAAATGTGTAAGAGGTAAGATTCGATATGGAAATGTGTATTGAACGTTTCCAGGTTCTGCGTCATTATTTGTTAGGTCTTTAAAATAAGAATTATTTGTAGTTACATACATACCTACATAGCAGAAAAATAAGCACCTGTCTATTAGATCGTTTTTCTCAGTTTTCTTTAATAAATTGATTAATTTTCACCGCCACATATTAAAAACCTCTGTGATGTTGGTTAACATTCCCGTATTTCAAGCAAGAACCAGGCACGCCTTCGCGATTCAACCTCACAATTTTATGAGGGATGTCACTGGGAACTAACATTTGTAATTATCCGTCTTTCAAACACCATCTTATTTGGTATTACACTATTTACTTACGAATATTCTACAAGTTCTGACTGTGACATTCGTCCGAAAAACTAAGAACAGCTGATTGCCAGTGTACTTCTGCACATGCGCACTAACGAAATGAAAAGATTTATTCAATTCACAAAATGCGTGCCCTAAAGCATGTCAATTTGGCATTCTTTAGCGCATAAGGGAGCTAAAGTACGACATTAGAACATTCAAATGAATGTCATAAAAATTTATATTATGTATTGATAGTAGATCATTATTATAGTGAGGATAATTTACTTAACTTATCCCAGCGAGATTTTTTTTTAGGATATTGTTTTTGGTTTATAAACGAGGTGTTTTCTGGTTTTGGCATATACATTTTGACATATGTTTTAATCGCAAATTGTAGAAATGAATCAAAAACGGTTTAAGCGTCAGTGAACGAAATTAGTTTGAAAATCAAAGAAAATTCATGTAAAATACCTTGATAAATAACAATTCGATATGGAAACAGTTCCAATCATTTTGCGATGAAAGGGATTGCAAACTGGTAGAAAATACATCAGCAACAAAACTGGCCTATATTATTTTGAAGGACTGTGGGGATACAATATGAAAAAGTGCAATGGAGAAGATTATAAAGAATATGTTATTACAACGATGCGAAACAAAACCGCCAAATTAATACAAGATTTGTGCTACGACGAATTTAACAGAACATTATACTTACCCTTTTAAAGATGTCGCATTTAAATCCGCGATAAACGCTAGAAATACAAAACGTAAAGTACTTCAAAAGCAGCCTGAAAACAAAATTCTGGAACTTTAACTAAAGAAGAAATCTTGGAAATGATAAAACGCCACGGCGAAGAAACGCTGTCCGGCTTGCAAAAAAAGTTTTATCATATCGCTTCATATGAACTAGCATGGCGTGGGGAAGAAGGTTCTCAATGTTTAGTGCATTATTTTAAAGATGAATCAGTCCATGTTGGTTTAGCCAATGGAATAAAGGAGTATAACCCGATTTTCTGTATAAACAGCACAACGTGGAGCACAAAGGTGTGCTAACAGCAAATGGTTAATACCAAATACTAAAAATCCTGATATATGTCCTGTCCAATTGCCCAAGAAAATGCTAAGTAAGCGAAACGCAAATATTAAAACTGAGAGGCTGTTTTTTACCAGTGGGATAAATCGTATTCTTCAGGATGGTACAAAAATAATGTTTGCCGGCCTCTGAACGTGAATTGGCGCAGTGTGTTGTTTTCCAAACTTAAGATTTTTCTGCGAATTTTTTTCGGTATTAGTTTGTGAATACGAGGGTGTATTAGAATATTGCGCTTCATATGTACCACCTCCGAATCCCGCGCAAGCTTATGTCACTGAAACGGCATGTACTGCAAGCTCCAAACAGGCTAGTAATGACAGGGAATACCTGCAGGTCATCACCGAGAAGAAATCTGCGGCTCCGAGGGCTAGAAATAGTCCCGAAAATAATGGAAAATATTCCAGAGCGACCTGCTGGCGTTGCGGACAGATAGGCCACTGGATAAATAATTGTCGGGGAAAGCCGAAATTATCTTGCTCCGGATGTGGCAAAGAAAATGTCCTGATCCGAGGTTGCTGTGGATTGCTTTCGTCGGAGGTAATGGGATCTTATCGGCGACTGAATAGACCTGAATTCCGGAGTAATGTAAGGAAAACATTTGAAATCGATTCCAGACGCCCGCCAACCGAACTTACCGTATCGTCAGCCACCTTAGCAACAAGGGAGTCAAGAATTCTCATTAATTTAAAATTTTTTGGTGTTTGCTTCCAGGCTTTAGTGGACACTTGGAGACAAAGTTCGGAAACCTTCTGAGGAAAATGAAATACAGCCGAGCGCAGGCGAAAATAAATTTGTCCGTCTGGCCAACAATCGAAGAGTTCCGATATTAAGCCAGTACGAATATCATTTTTCAAATAATGGGAACCCGCAAGCTGTGTGTGGAGCTACTTAGAAGGCCTCACGACCTACATAGTCATGGGCATGGACCAGCTGACAACACTAAATGCAAGAATATTGAGCTTGGAACCGGAAGGATGTGGCTCGGAGCCGAAGAAATCCTTAGCAGTCCGCACGAAGATGTGACAGCGATAGCCCACGAAGAAGACTGCCGCTGGCTCGAAAACTCCGAAGGAATATTACCGAATCCCCAGAACAATTCCCGTAATACCGAATCATCAAGAGTAAAATATTTAAATGTTTCCGGATGCTCTTACAGAACCAGCTAATGGACGTTCTAATCGCTGGTATAGTGTGTACCAGAGCAATACTGCAAGGAAGTCCTAAAAGAATGTCACGATGGACCAGTCACTGGACATCTGGGTGCCGCAAAGGCATTCAACAGAGTTCCTAAAAATTATCATTGGCCAAGTATGTACCGGAATATAAAGAAACATACCCGACAATGCCAAAGATGCCAATGCTACAATTTACCGCAGCAGCAACCCCGAGGAAAAAGGAATTTTTCTAAACCGGCAAAGATGGAGTGCATCAATACCGAAAAATACCGAAAACACCCCAACACCCCTGCATGCTGCATGACATCGACGAAATGGTCCGAGTGAACCTAGCAAAGTAGTTCACACGACAAGGTCATTATTATAATGTTAGGAGGCGACAGTACCGTTCAAAAGTTGGAGACGGAGTTTACAAGCATACTTAGGTGCTCTGTGATGCCGCTGGGGGTTCATGGCCAAGCTGGCACTTTCCAAATAAGCCGAGTAATCTCCCCGGTCATTGTAGAGTTGCGAGAATCATGTGGATGAGAAGTGGGCCGAGTTCACGTTAAAGACGTGAAGCCGGAGGCAGAATTCGATCCGTTGGTAACTATTACTTTTAACCCATGTGCCGTTGTCGTGTTGCAGCTACCTAAGAAAACATGAAGATCGTGACGTACCAGGCATCCCTCTCGTCCGAAGAAGGCCAGATGTGATACCTACGTGCAAAAGAAAATACAACAATTATTTAAATAATATAATATATATATATATAATATCTCTACTCACTCCTACTAACCCTAAGGTTAGCCCCAGAAGCTAACTATATAGCTTGTGCGGGACGGAGGAGGCGGCATATTACTGTTGGCCGCAGGTGCGTCACAGGAACGACCTACGGTTGTTAGTACTCTACCCACCATTTAGTGCGAGAATTAATAGGCATTTTCCCCGTTCGCAAGAATCGAGATGTCAGCTGCAAGATTTCTGCGAAGATATGTTCATGGCGCACGCAGCAGTCCCCCACACTGGATTTACCTCTGCTGCCGTTCCATAAAGACCGATCGCGCATGGATCTGAGACATTGGGAGTACTTTTTTCGACTAGCATCTACAGATAGGAGTGCAACTGTGATTCCCAATCCCGCGTCGACGCACGCCAAATGATTGAACGTGGAATGAGTGAATATCCGACTATCCCCTAGCTGTCCTTTTGGACGTGATCGATTTTTTGTTCAAAAGAAAAAATGATATTATAATAACAAAAAATAACTGCGGCGAGGTGAGAACCCTCAACGATGCGAACTGGGAGACCGACACATCAACCACTGCGCCACGAAGGTGTGGTGCCAAGAACATTTACGAAAATAGTATATCAGCAGAAAATACGCCCGTTGCCGTACACATGCTACGCGTGTGCTTTGAGGAATCATAGTTGCACACCTACTTAGGGATTTTCTCACATTGTGACATCCGAAAGAACGATTTACACAGTAAGTACTCGATTTTTTTGAAATTCATAATTATAAAATTGTAAATTGTCTGTTGGAAATCACGAATATCCATGTGCGAGACGCCAGCGTAGGACATGTTACAATTGGCAGGTCTTCAAAAATGCGGAAGAAAAAAGTTAACCTAAATCTTGTCAGTACCCCTGTCTTTAGTTAAATTTATTAATTAAATCATAAAGAACACTAAAATATCCTAGTCAGAGATCCTGAACAGCCTCAGATCAGAGACAGACGTTTTAAATATGTTTAGAAAAGTAGCTCTACTTACTACTTAGTCATTTCAGCTCGTTTGAATCTAAGTAGGTCTACTTTTCAAACACTTTCAGTACCTCTGCCTCTGCTCAGGGACGCTCAGAACGTCTACCTCAGGTATTTTCTCGTTTTTATGTTTCAATTAATAAGTTGAATCATAAGGCAGAGGTGCTCAAAAGATTCAGGTTAACTTATTCTTCCTTTTAAATTTTTGAAGACATGTCAGTTGTAAAATGTCCGACGCGGGGTGGGCAGAGGTCAATTTTACTGTTTGCCATCACACAAACTACCAAATTTACAACCTCTGCCACACGCTAAAATCATTTTAAAATTGATGTCACTATCCGGCGTACTACGAGTATAGGGACTCCCCGTATTTCTATATTATTTAGTCTCGAATACCGCTCCAGACTATCAACCCTTTCCGTGAGACTCTTAACTTGTGTCTTTAGTTCGTAATTTTCTTTTGCTAGTTTCTCCATGGCTGTCACCTTCGCATCAAGCCTCAAAAGTTGTCATCTGATCACTGCAAAACGTCACAGAAGCCAAGAATGTATCGTATTTAGCATTAATAATTTTATTTCTTGTTGGGTACCTAACTCTCACAATACTCAGGACGGTCGCCAGATCAGTAGAGGACTCCTCCCCAGAAGACTGGTCCACATCATCTGCATCATCTAGAATAACTGATGTGCTTGCGGCTGGAGCAGTTGTACAAGGACATTTCCAGAATGATCCAGGAAGCTTGAAACGGGGCAAATCCTGCTTACTTAAGTGGAAAAATGTACATTTAACATGGAAAAAATGTGCATTCACCGTTACACTGGAGACCAGGTGTTTTATTACTTACGTATTATAAGTAAAAGAAACAACTTAAAAACTTCCAAAATCTTAGAATAGTGCGATAGGTACGTTTCCAAAAAATATTCCGCAGACGAAATAAAATTACGATTTTAGCAATTTACAAAGTTCGCCACCCACAAAAAATTGCCACACTCGATGAGTCAACAGTTCAGCTACTACTTTAACTCTCGAAAAAATTAGGACAAAATTACTACGAAAAATCAGCCAAAAAGACGGAGCTCAAATCAACAGGGGCAAAGCCGTGGAAAACACACACGAAAATGACGTTATGCGAAAATATTGAATGCTTCTACAATTTGCAACTTAATAACAACGAAAGGCCAATGCTTAAATCATTTTCTATTTCCATCAAGTTAGGTGGCGATAAGCATGTAACCTTATCATTAGTCATTAAACATGCTCCTTCACCGAATTGTAAAATGAAATGAAATTGTTGTTGAAGAATTCAATAATATCTGCAAGAATCAGTATTACAGACAAAGAAGAAAAAACTCAAAAGGGGAAACAAAAACAATATGAGGAAGATGATTTGGACATTAGTTCATTATATGAAAAATCAAAAAATGATGTATGACAGAGCGAGATTTCCAAGTTTATAATTGAAGTACGAGCCGAGAGTCTCGTAGTCTCGGATTATAACTTCTCCGTCTCGTCCGAGATTTCCTATTAGTGGTCTCCGTCTTTGGTCTCGTCACCGAGC
The DNA here is from genome assembly GCA_963966045.1 of Xestobium rufovillosum. Lineage (NCBI taxonomy): Eukaryota > Metazoa > Arthropoda > Insecta > Coleoptera > Ptinidae > Xestobium > Xestobium rufovillosum. The sequence goes on from OZ014495.1 coordinate 28,902,026, forward strand.
TCGAGACAATCTCGGCGAAACGTGCAGCACTTGCTCCGGCTCTAACCAAGAAAAACTGTTCCAGAAAGAAAGTTACCCAATAATTGGGTAAACTTCAATAATTATTAAGTACTGGAAAATGTCAAAGGTACCATTATTGCTTATCTGTCTCCTGTAATGATCTGCCTTGCCCGAATAATAAATGTACTCCCAGCATAAACAATTCAGACTACTCGCAAGCGCTTCACTATAAAACGATGGGAGTTTATCGACTAAAAATGATGTATTCTAATTCTAAACTATAATGCAATATTTAGTTTTTCTATAAATAAAGGTGGTTATTCTTACTTCCTATATCTAAAAACGTATTTCACAAATGTCGACATTGAACTTTAAATAGTTTTGAACTTTTATAATTATGGAATGCATGAACTTTGGTAATAACCAAAAACAGCATCGATAATATATTTAAAGCCAGTCATGGGGGATCACTTTGATATTCACTATCGACAACGAGTTTCTAATTTCCGTTACTCTATCATGTAAATATTTAATCAAGGGGATGAACATGACTGTGACCCTACAGCGCGTTGAATATTGCAGAGCAGGTATAGACAACAGAAATAAATGAAGTTTAATCCTGGAAAAACTGTTCCTAGGAGCTGCCAAACCAGTTAAAGTTATTTCCATTTATACAGCGTGTCCTATATTTGGTGTATGTATATGAGTCAACTTTGTTATTGTAATTTTGTTATTGCATTTTCCATTCGTTGGTGGATTTTACTGTAAGTTTGTATAAGATGTTTATTTCGGCCAAACGTCGTTTTATTGCAAATGTCGAGAGATGTACAGCAATTATGGAAATAAAATATCTCAGAAATGACGAAAACTGCACTAGTGATATTTGATTTTCCATAATTAGAACTGAAATATACAAAATTTTAGCAATAAGATGACCAATTTGGAAATTCAATAATTTCCTTATATCAAATAGAACACCTTGATTTTTGAACCAATGTTACTTTCCACCATACAATACTTCTTTTATATAGGGTATCTCAAATGCACGTTCTCCATGGATATCTACTCTCCACATTTATTTTTTATTTTTTTTATGCCTGTCCAACAAATTAAAGTTTTCCAAAGAAGCAGCATTATCAAGTTTTATTTTCTGACTTGTACGTTTTGGTTCTTAGCTTGTATATTACTAGAGGACATCTTGTGGAAGTTCTCTTTCTAGCCTTCGGCGTATGTTTCTACTTCCAAGCGCATGAAACTACACTGGTTGATTGAGTTGAAGAACCTTTTTTTATTTACAGTCACTATAAACTATGGTTTATATGTTTATATGCTTAATTCGCGATAAATCTGATTATTTCGAACAAACCATGGAGCATTCAAAAAAATTATTCGGAGCACTTTATTTTGTAAAGTCTGAGAGAGATTTTCGGTGAGAGATAGAGAGGGCGAGAGAGAGAGAGAGAGAGAACAGTTTCGCGCAGAAGGCAATGAAACCCTTTCCAGTACACGCCACTGCTTAGAATCAGACTCTGCCTTGAATTTACTTGATCCATACGGTTACTGTTTGTCACGTGTGCGTAAAGATATAGTTCGCAGACTATATCGATGGTATACAATGAAAAATGACCAAGTCCAAGTGCATTGATTTGTCAAGAGATGCTTTTGAAATTTTGACTGTCTGGCAAAAATAGAGAAATATACAGGGTGATTCCAAAATGGCGGATTTCCTTTACAGCATGTTGTAGGGGATCGTAAATGCAGTTTGAGAAAAATGTTCAAAAAATTCTAGCTGCTTTTGTTTTATAGTTATGAGCAAAAAACTAAAAGGTAAATTTGGCAACATGTGTACAGTCTCTCTAACCCTTTGCTCTAACATTTGCATAAGGATGTCTTCTATTGGGATACCTTTGCGCGTAAACTCTTACAGCTTCATTCCCGTTATTATGGCATTCGCCCAATATCAGCATATTCACTATTGGTATACATTTTTAACAAAATTAAGTCAAAACTTCAAAATGAAAGGTCAAAATAAATTAATACAAAACGTCAGATAACTTTACAAAATCATATCATCGTTGCCAAATGCATTTTCAAATCATATGGATAAAAAGATTTAGATTTTCAAAATTAAAATTAAAAGTAAATTAGACACTGCAAGCATTCTTTTTTTGCACGCAGTCTTATAGGACATAACTTTTTATTGAAAATGATATTATCCTTCAAAATTCTAAAAAATTAAGAATATGGGTTTTTTATTTCCCACCCTCCTCATTCAGTAAATTAACAATTAAGATTTTTTTAAACATTTTTCCCAGGCTACATTTAAGGTCCCCTAAAACGTACTGTAGAGGAAATCCGCCATTTTGGAATCACCCTGTATAATGGCAAAACATTTTTTTTCATATTATTGTACAGGGTGACCCAAATTGGGTGCAGGTATGGTGTATCTTGGTAAATATTAGTGATAGAGAAAAACTGATAAAGCACTTGCGATCTCTTTTTTTATGTTCAAGTCAATGGTGCAGAGAAACTTTCGAAATTGTTTTTCATTTCCAAGCTATGGACGAAAATTGAGTTTTTTGACATTTCGAGGAATGCTTGTATCTCGCTTATTGTAAGAGATGGTGGGATGCAATGTAGACATTCTTAATGCACTTTTTTGAGTAAAATTCAGTGGCGTAGTCAGATTTTTAATGTCATGAAGGGTTTATGAACTGCCTGCCAAACATGTGTAATTTTAAACGGCGGCCATATTTGATTTTCGCACAGTTGAATGGAGGATTTTTTCTGATTTCAGAAATATATAGTTTGATATATCTAACTTCAATATTAACGCAGATATATCGAATTTTCTGTTTCATTAATGAATGCGGATAATTACTATGTCTGTCGAAAACATAAGGTGGCTATGAAACAAACTAACATAGCAGTTGACTTTTATGTATGATTTGACATTTCAACAATTATTGTTCGTGCTATTGTTGTGGATCATTAACACAAAATGGAATTTTCTAATTTGGAGAAATATAATATGATGAGTGTTATATTCCAAGCAATAAACATGCCAACGTAGCTGCCGATTTATATTTTGCACGCTATCCCGAGCGTCATCAACTTTATCCGTCCATGTTTAGAAGACTCTGCTGCTTGAATGTCCAAAATTAATGAAAATGTTCTCAAATCTTCTTAATATTTGTGTATGAGATAGGCGACGCTCAAGATTCCATTCAAAATATAAATTGCCAGCTGAATTGGCATGTTTATTGCTTAGAATATAATAATAGTATCATTCTGTATGTCTATTTGTGATAAAAATTTGATATGTAGATATTTATTCATTCATTACATGCACTACTTAATTCGATTGTTAAAAATAAATATTTATACCAATTTAAAAAATAGTGACGATGTGGATAATTATTATATATGTCGAAAACATAAGATGCCTATGACTGTGAAACAAGCCTTTCATAATATATGTTTTATGTTTAAAACAGAAAATTCGTCATAACTGCGTAATTATTGAAGTCAGATATGTCAAACTATATATTGTTGAAAGCAGAAAAAATTCCTCTATTCAACGAAATGAAAATCAAATATGGCCGCCATTTGAAATTACAAAGCTTGGCCCTCAGCTCCGAAACCCTTCATAATATAAAAATGTTGACTACGCCACTGTAATTTACTCAAAAAAGTGCATTAAGAATGTCTACATTGCATCCCACCATCTCTTACAATAAGCGAGATACAAGCATTCCTCTAAATATCAAAAAACTCAATTTTCGTCCATAACTCGGAAATTAAAAATAATTTCGAAAGTTTCTCTGCACCATTGACTTGAACGTAAAAAAAAGAGATCGCAAGTGCTTTATCAGTTTTTCTCTATCACTAATATTTACCAAGATACACCATACTTGCACCCAATTTGGGTCACCCTGTACTTTATGGATTTACTTGAAAATACGCTAACGAATGCTACATAAATTGTTTGTAATGTAAACAAAATGGACTTGGCCATTTTTTCTAGTCTTAAAAAATAATTGTAAAATAATGGTCAGTTTTAGAATGTTCAAAATTTTATTAAATTTGGGAAACATAAGCAATTTAACAAACATCATCTATGATAAAAAAAAGACATGACATGTATACCTATATACTGATTCTGAGAACGAGTAATATACTTGGGCCGCCCAACAGACGGAGTGATTACCCTGAAAGAACGTGCTCTAGCGGGGCCAATATTAATTTATGACGACCGAATTGGAGTGATGCGACTTCGTTGGGTCTAAAGAAAGCGCATCACTGCGGTTCTGTCGTCCTAATTGATAGTGGTCCCGTCTGTAATATATGTAATAATATTCATATTATTGGGTTGGGGATCAACTAAGTATACGCATACGAGTCTCAATAGCAACTGGTTTATATTTCATATCTGCACATGACAATTCTATATAGATGTGCTCTCTCTCTTCTATGTTCATACAATTATATATGTGACATCTCCCCATTAACAAAACTAGTTTTACTTATAAATTAAATTTCTGATTCTAACAATTCAACTTAATGATATTTTGAAAGTTCGTACAACTTAACTTACATAACAACTGAACATAATTTTACTACAACTTAACTTACATAACTGAACATAATTTTACTCATTATAATTTAACCTTGAAGGGTTTTTAATTTTTCTACCAAATCTGGAATAAACAGAACCTGAAATGCGTCTATTATTATTTTCAACACCTTCAGCTTCCCCTTCACTTGCTAGTGTATCGTCACTTTCATTACCAGATTCAGGCATATCAATAAAATTATCATTCTTTGTGCCTTCTTCATTGACATCATCATCAGAATAATAACTTAAATTATTTTCAATATAGGGTTTCAGAAACCATCTATTTCTGCTTTTTGTTGTTGTGGAGCCATTTTCTTTAACAATGTAAGAATTTTTATTTAATTTTTCACAAACTATACCTGGTTTCCAAATATTTCCATTTTTAATATAGATTTTATCATTAGGATTAAATGGTTTTAATATTTTAGTTCTTTTATCATACTAATATTTTTGTTTTGTTTGTCTATATTGTAAAAGTTGTTTTTGTTTTTTGTAATTAATTGTTTTTGGTTTGAATAAATTATATTGTGCAGGAATAAATCCCCTCATTTTCCTACCAAATAGCAATTCACTTGGCGATGGAATTTCATTAGTTATAGGATTGTTTCTATATTCTAATAAAGCCATATTTATATCATTTTTATCATGGTCACATTTTTTTATAATATTTTTTACAGTGCCAACACATTTTTCCACCATTCCATTAGACTGTGCATTAATAGGGCTAGAAGTGTCATGTTTAAAATCCCAAACTTTACTAAAATTTGCAAATTCTGTGCTGTCAAATAGTGGCCCGTTATCTGAAAATACCGTAAAGGGTATACCATGTATAGCAAAAATACTCTGCAAATGTTTTATTACGCTTAAAGACGTAGTACTAGTCATTTTTCTAACTTCTGCGAATTTTGAAAAGTAGTCTATTAAAATTAGGTAAATATTTTTGTTATATTCGAATAAATCAACTCCCACTTTTTCCCAAGGAAAATTTGGGACAGGGTGTGGAGTAAGAGGTTGTTTGTAATTATTTTTTGAAAACCTCATGCATGTTGAACAGGACAATACCAAATTTTCAATATCTCTGGTCATTCCTGGCCAATATAAAAGTTCAGCAGCCTTTATTTTTGTTTTTGTTATGCCTGAATGATTTAAATGCAAAAGAGATAACATTTCTTTACGAAGTGATCTTGGAACAATAAGTGAATTTATTTTATACAGTAATTTTTCAATTAAAACAATTTCGTGTCGTACGTTCCAATACAATTT